>OZ024931.1:15084387-16351587 GCA_964017235.1 Sabellastarte sp. h YS-2021 | reverse complement strand
TGTGCGGGCCTTTGCAGCTTCTAAGGCTTTTCAAGGAGGTGTGTCCTTGGACCAGATCCTCTCAGCCTGCCACTGGAAGTCGCACAATACCTTCACCCAATTTTATTTGAAGGATGTAGCATGGGCTGATGCTGACCTGTACCATTTAGGACCAGTGGTCGCAGCCCAGCACATACGCGAGTAACTGGTATCCTTGAAAGGATAACTTATATATAGTGTAAAGCGTTTAGAAGGAGTAGTGGGTTGTTTTTAGTTGGCTCCTTCTTTTTTAGTTATCTTGTTTTTAAACCCCAGCGCGCAGTTCTCAACCGGAAGGGCTGGTGTGGGGTATGAGTTATTTCTATTTTATCCTGTTCTGCTTCCTCCGGAATCCTTGGGACTGAACTCTTACCTCCTCTCTCCTATAGTCCTAGCCCAGGTGGCTCGGTAGACGGCAAAAAAGAGGGGGGGGGGGGGGAACCAACTATGGTGTAGGGTATGGGAAGGATCCCTAACCCTTGGGCCGGAGGCCCAGAGTTCTGACAAGAGTCCCTGTTGAGTTTAGCTGCCCTCCATCCAATGGGTAGTTATTCTGCATCTGTCCACTAGGTAAGATATATTAACGCAATAAAATGGAAAATTTAATAAGTAAATTAAATTTTTATAAGTTAATATCTTACCTAGTGGACAGAGGGATTCCCACCCTGCCTTCCCCGCAACAAACATTCCCAGGGGACTCAAACAGGGTGCAAACAAAAGGAGGAAGTGCGCATGCGCGCGCACGCGCAGTGCACCGGCAGGGAGGCTATACAGCCACCTGGCGAGTAAACAGGACACTACCGGTCCGGGCCAGAGCCCAGCTCGAGGCGTTTTTCTCTAACGTTTGGCGGGACCGGCTGTGCGCCGGACAAATGCATCTGTCCACTAGGTAAGATATTAACTTATAAAAATTTAATTTACTTATTAAATTTTCCAATCTGTAGGTCATGGCATAGCTGAGTAATAGCTACTTTAAAGTTCTCACTGTTGAGTAAATCAGTTGTAATTGGAAAACTATTGCATTTAGAGAATTTCGTATAAATATGTTATTCAGCTACTTTTGGGTCAGCTATAACATAGTAAAATTTCAGACCTGTAGCTCATGGCATAGCTGAGTAATAGCTACTTTTAGGTCATCACTATTGAGTAAATCAGTTGTAACTTGAAAACTATTGCATTTACAGTATTTTGCTTAAATATGTTGTTCACCTACTTTTGGGTCAGCTATAACATCGTGAAATTTCAGACCTGTAGCTCATTGCATAGCTGAGTAATAACTACTTTGAGGTTCTCACTATTGAGTAAATCAGTTGTAATTGCAAAACTATTGCATTTAGAGAATTTAGTATAAATATGTTATTCAGCTACTTTTGGGTCAGCTATAACATAGTAAAATTTCAGACCTGTAGCTCATGGCATAGCTGAGTAATAGCTACTTTTAGGTCATCACTATTGAGTAAAGCAGTTGTAACTTGAAAACTATTGCATGTACAGTATTTTGCTTAAATATGTTGTTCACCTACTTTTGGGTCAGCTATAACATAGTAAAATTCAGACCTGTAGCTCATGGCATAGCTGAGTAATAGCTACTTTTATGTTATCACTGTTGAGTAAATTGCTTATAACTTGGAAATTATTGCATTTAGAGTATTTTGTTTCAATATGTTATTCACCTATTTTGGGGTCAGCTATAACATAGTGAAGTTCCAGACCTGTGACTCATTGCATAGCTGAGTAATAGCTACTTTGAAGTTCTCAATGTTGAGTAAATCACTTATAATTTGAAAACTATTGCATTTAGAGAATTTAGTATAAATATGTTATTCAGCTACTTTTGGGTCAGCTATAACATAGTAAAATTTCAGACCTGTAGCTCATGGCATAGCTGAGTAATAGCTACTTTTAGGTCATCACTGTTGAGTAAATCAGTTGTAACTTGAAAACTATTGCATGTACAGTATTTTGCTTAAATATGTTGTTCACCTACTTTTGGGTCAGCTATAACATAGTAAAATTTCAGACCTGTAGCTCATGGCATAGCTGAGTAGTGGCTACTTTGAGGTTATCACTGTTGAGTAAATTGCTTATAACTTGGAAATTATTGCATTTAGAGTATTTTGTTTCAATATGTTATTCACCTATTTTGGGGTCAGCTATAACATAGTGAAGTTCCAGACCTGTGACTCATTGCATAGCTGAGTAATAGCTACTTTGAAGTTCTCAATGTTGAGTAAATCACTTATAATTTGAAAACTATTGCATTTAGAGAATTTAGTATAAATATGTTATTCAGCTACTTTTGGGTCAGCTATAACATAGTAAAATTTCAGACCTGTAGCTCATGGCATAGCTGAGTAATAGCTACTTTTAGGTTATCACTGTTGAGTAAATCACTTATAACTTGCAAACTATTGCATTTAGAGTATTTTTTGCAATATGTTGTTCACCTATTTTGGGGTCAGCTATAGCATAGTGAAGTTCCAGACCTGTGGCTCATTGCATAGCTGAGTAATAGCTACTTTGAAGTTCTCACTGTTGAGTAAATCAGTTGTAATTGGAAAACTATTGCCTTTACAGAAATTTGTGCAAATATGTTATTCAGCTACTTTTGGGTCAGCTATAACATAGTGAAATTACAGACCTGTAGCTCATGGCACAACTGAGCAATAGCTATTCTCAGGCACTGACTGTTGAGTAAATCGGCTATAACTTGAAAAATATTGCATTTGGAGTATTTTGTTAAAATATGTTATTCAGCTACTTTTGGGTTAGCTATAACATAGTGAAATTACAGACCTATAGCTCGTGGCATAGCGGAGCAATAGCTATTTTCAGGTTCTCACTATTGAGTAAATCAGTTGTAACTTGAAAACTATTGCATTTACAGTATTTTGCTTAAATATGTTGTTCACCTACTTTTAGGTCAGCTATAACAGAGCAAAAATTCAGACATGTAGCTCATTGCATAGCTGAGTAATAGTTACTTTGAGGTTCTCACTCTTGAGTAAATCAGTTGTAACTTGAAAACTATTACATTTAGAGTATTTTGTTAAATATGTTATTCACAGACGTTTTGGTCAGCTATAACATAGTGAAATTGCAGACCTCTATGTCATGGCATAGCTGAGCAAAGCTTCTTTCAGGTTCTCACTGTTGAGTAAATCATTGTATCCAACCTGTAGGAAATCATGGGCTGGGAATCTGTTAATATGGTCCGATTTGACCTTGGAACCCTCGTTCAAGGTCAAATGAGGATAGCCAAACATAAAAGTGCTTATAACTCGCTTATTATTGGTCCTAGAGGTTTGGAATGAAAACCAACCTATAGAAAATCATGAGCTGGGAATTTTTTGGTGTGGTCGGATTTCACCTTGGACCCCTCCTTCAAGGTCAAATGAGGATAGCCAAACTTAAAAGTGCTTATAACTCGCTTATTATTGGTCCTAGAGGTTTGGAATGGAAAACCAACCTATAGAAAATCATGGGCTGGGAATCTTTTGGTGTGGTCGGATTTCACCTTAGACTCCTCCTTCCAGGTCAAACGAAGATAGCCAAACTTAAAGTGCTTATAACTCGCGTATTATTGGTCTTGGAGGTTTGGGATGGTAAACCAACATATAGGAAATCATGGGCTGGGATTCTTTTGGTGTGGTCAGATTTGACCTTAGACCCCTCCGTCAAGGTCAAACAAGGATAGCCAAACTTAAAAAGTGCCTATGACTCACTTATTATTGGTCCGACAGGTTTGGGATGGTAAACCATCCTAAATTCTTTGGCTGGGAATCTTTTGGTATGGTCAGATTTGACCTTTGGATCCCTTCTTCATGGTCGAACGAGGATATTGCATTTATAGTATTTCTTTAAATATTTTTAACCTACTTTTTACACTTAAACAATTACCTTGTTACTTTATTTCATAATACCATTTGCAGGGCACAACTTTTTTGTCCTTTTCTTCTGTCAGCTTCGGAATATCTTTCGAACATGCCGTTCAGTTACCATTTACTGTATTTCTGTACAGCCCTTTTCCTGATAATTATGCTTTCCTCTCATTATCACAATCACAAATCAAAAACATTCAGTCAGCTGACACAGTGCCCGTTCACGGGCACTCTCCTCTTGTTTCATAGCTACAATATGGTGAGTAAGTTGGGTGTCTGTCTCAATAGCTAAGTGAGTAATAGCTACTTTTGGGCTTTTCAGTAACTTCCATTATGAGTAAAATCACTTGTAACTTAAAAACTATTGCATTTAGAGAATTTCGTATAAATATGTTATTCAGCTACTTTTGGGTCATCACTATTGAGGTCATCACTATTGAGTAAATCAGTTGTAACTTGAAAACTATTGCATGTACAGTATTTTGCTTAAATATGTTGTTCACCTACTTTTGGGTCAGCTATAACATAGTGAAATTTCAGACCTGTAGCTCATGGCATAGCTGAGTAATAGCTACTTTTAGGTTATCACTGTTGAGTAAATCGCTTATAACTTGAAAACTATTGCATTTAGAGAATTTCGTATAAATATGTTATTCAGCTACTTTTGGGTCAGCTATAACATAGTAAAATTTCAGACCTGTAGCTCATGGCATAGCTGAGTAATAGCTACTTTTAGGTTATCACTGTTGAGTAAATCACTTATAACTTGAAAACTATTGCATTTAGAGTATTTTCAATATGTTATTCACCTATTTTGGGGTCAGCTATAACATAGTGAAGTTTCAGACCTGTGGCTCATTTCATAGCTGAGTAATAGCTACTTTGAAGTTCTCACTGTTGAGTAAATCAGTTATAATTGGAAAACTATTGCATTTACAGAAATTTGTGCAAATATGTTATTCAGCTACTTTTGGGTCAGCTATAACATAGTGAAATTATAGACCTATAGCTCATGGCACAACTGAGCAATAGCTATTCTCAGGTACTGACTGTTGAGTAAATCAGCTATAACTTGAAAAATATTGCATTTGGAGTATTTTGTTAAAATATATTGTTCACCTACTTTTGGGTCAGCTATAACATTGTAAAATTACAGACCTATAGCTCATGGCATAGCGGAGCAATAGCTATTTTCAGGTTCTCACTATTGAGTAAATCAGTTGTAGCTTGAAAACTATTGCATTTACAGTAGTTTGCTTAAATATGTTGTTCACCTACTTTTGGGTTAGCTATAACATATATTAGTAAAATTTCAGACATGTAGCTCATTGCATAGCTGAGTAATAGTTCCTTTGAGGTTCTCACTGTTGAGTAAATCAGTTGTAACTTGAAAACTATTACATTTAGAGTAATTTGTTAAATATGTTATTCACAGAATTTTTGGTCAGCTATAACATAGTGAAATTGCAGACCTCTATGTCATGGCATAGCTGAGCAATAGCTACTTTCAGGTTCTCACTGTTGAGTAAATCATTGTATCCACTGGATAGCCGCAGTGTGTAGAGAGAGATTTCACCATTACTGCTCTGATGAAAAAAAATATTATAGCTAGCTTTCTTAAGTTTGCAGTATATATTAATAACCATAAAATGTTGTCTGGGAATATTTTTGGCCTCATTTTGAGAAACAAGATGGCCGCCACAGGTGTTTTTTGTCAGTCATGAAAAGTGCTTATATCTCCCTTATTATTGATCCTAGAGGTTTGGGATGATAAACCAACCTGTAGGAAATCATGGGGTGGGAATCTTTTGGTGTAGTCAGATTTGACCTTCAATGACCCCTCCTTCAAGGTCGAACAAGGATAGCCAAACTTAAAAGTGCTTATAACTCGCTTATTATTGGTCCCAGAGGATTGGGATGGTAAACAGACAGGAAATCATGGGCTGTGAATCTGTTGATATGGTCCGATTTGACCTTGGAACCCTCCTTCAAGGTCAAATAAGGATAGCGAAAATTGAAAGTGCCTACAACTCGCTTATTATTGGTGACAGAGATTTGGGATGGTAAACCATCCCATAGGAAATCATTGGCTCGGAATCTTTTGGTATGGTCAGATTTGACCTTTGGACCCCTCCTTCAAGGTCAAATGAGGACAGCCAAGCTTAAAAGTGCTTATAACTCATTTATAATTGGTCCTAGAGGTTTGGAATGGTAAACCATAGGAAATCATGGGCTGGGAATGTATTTGTGTGGTTAGATTTGACCTTGGACCCCTTCTTCAAGGTCGAACGAGGATATTGCATTTGTAGTATTTCTTTAAATATGTTTTAACCTATTTTTTACACTTAAACAATTACCTTGTTATTTTCCTTCATAATACCATTTACAGGGCACAACTTTTTTATCCTTTTCTTCTGTCAGCTTCGGAATTTCTTTCGAACTTGCTGTTCAGTTACCATTTACTGTATTTCTGTACAGCCCTTTTCCTGATAATTATTCTATCCTCTAATCACCTTCACAAATCAAAAACACTCAGCTGACACAGTGCCCGTTCACGGGCACTCTCCTCTTGTTTGAAGTACACCCCCCCGTCATCACAGTTCAGGAAAAACTACTTGCTACAGAGCCTTATAATTTGACACACCTGTTCATACTATCGAAAACGTGAGCTGATTAGATTTTGGGAGCAATCCCTTGAAAAATGTCTCATTTATGAGTGATTATGTGACACCTTCCAATCTGAAAGCCTTAAATTTAGGCCAACCCCCCTATTATCTTCGTAAGTATTGCATTTAGAGCTATAAAATGTACTGGGAGGTAATAGGAAACCATATGTGGAGAGTCTAAATAGCCGGTCAGTTTTACCCTCTGCCCCCCCCCCCCCTCCCCCCATGGGTCAAACTGGGGTCATAAAATAGCTGATTTTGAGTTTTTGCCTTATATCTCCTTTATTGTTGCTTTTATAGCTTCAGAATGTACTAAGAGGTATTGAGAAAGAATATGAGGAGAGTCTTAATAGCCGGTCAGTTTTACCCCCCAAACCCCCCTTATGGGTCAAACTGGAGTCATAAAATAGTTGCTTTGGAGTTTTGCCTTATATCTCCTTTATTGTTGCTTTTAGACCTTCAGAATGTATTAAGAGGTATTGGGAAAGCATATGTGGAGAGTCTAAATAGCCGGTCAGTTTTATCCCCCGACCCTCCCTTATGGGCCAAACTGGGGTCATAAAAAAAATAAATAAATAGCTGCTTTGGAGTTTTTGCCTTATATCTCCTTTATTGTTGCTTTTACAGATTCAGAATGTATTAAGAGGTATTGGGAAAGCATACGGTGCAGCTTTGTGCATTCTTAGCTTTACAGCATGCTTATTAAAACCACAAAGCATTTTAAACTTTAAGGGACACTTCGCTTTTGTTAGCAAAAGCATTCCTCTAGTTTAAAATAGTGTACCAATATCTTTTTGTTATCTCAAATTATGTTAAATTTTGGACATCTTTGCTGTAAAAATGTCTCTCAGCTCACTAAATTAATATCCTCTGATGTATTATTGTAAATAAATAAAATTAAAATGGATTAAAGCTTAAAGCAACTGATAAGATTTTTACCCCACTGCCCTTAAGGGCTTTCGGGGTATTATTTTCTCACCCATGGTGTCTGGATGGGTGGGCGGGTACCAGGAAAAAGTTTGTCCGGGCTGTATCTCAGAAACCGTAAGATGTAGGAAGTTGATACGTGGTAGGGACATTGATTAGGGGGTGTAGGTGTGCAACATCATGGTGTGACCTTGATTTGACCTTGCTGTAGTGACCCTGACCTATAAAATCTTGTCTGGGCTATATCTTGGAAACCGTAAGGTGTGGGAAGTTGATACTTGGTGGGAACATTGGATAAGGGGTGTAGGTGTGCACTGTCATGGTATGACCTTTGACCTTGCTGTATTGACCTTGACCTATAAAATCTTGTCTGGGCTATATCTCGGAAACCAAAAGGTGTAGGAAGTTGATACTTGGTGGGAAAATTGGATAGGGGGTGTAGGTGTGCAACGTCATGGTATGACCTTTGACCTTGCTGAATTGACCTTGACCTATAAAATCTTGTCTGGGCTATATCTCGGAAACCATAAGGTGTAGGAAGTTGATACTTTGTAGGAACATTGGGTAGGGGGTGTAGATGTGCAACGTCATGGTATGACCTTTAATCTTGCTGTATTGACCTTGACCTATAAAATCTTGTCTGGGCTATATCTCGGAAACCTTAAGGTGTAGGAAGTTGATACTTCGTAGGAACATTGGATAGGGGGTGTAGATGTGCAACGTCATAGTATGACCTTTAACCGTGCTGTATTGACCTTCACGTATAAAATCTTATCCAGGCTATATCTCGGAAACCATAATGTGTAGGAAGTTGATACTTGGTAGGGACATTGGTTATGGGGCGTAGGTGTGCAACATCATGCTGTGACCTTAATTTGACCTTTGACCTTGAAGTAGTGACCTTGACCTGTGAAATCTTGTCTGGGCTATCTCTATATCTCAGAAACTGTAAGGTGTAGTAAGTTGATACTTGGTAGGGACATAGGTTAGGGGGAGTAGGTGTGCAATGTCATGGTGTGACCTTGATTTGACCTTTGACCTTGCTGTAGCGACCTTGACCTATAAAATCTTGTCCGGGCTAGATCTTGGAAACCGTAAGGTGTAGGAAGTTGTTAGTTGGTTGGGATATTGGTTAGGGGGTGTAGATGTGCAATATCATGGTGTGACCTGATTTGACCTTTGACCTTGTCATAGTGACCATGAGTGTTAAAGTTTTGTTCGTTCTATTTCTTGGATTCCGTAAGGTGTAGAAGATTGGCACTTGGTAGGGACATTGGTTAGTGGGTGTAGGTGTGCATTATGGTGTGACCTTTTTGCTCTGCTCAAATGTGTTCACTTGCCATATTTGAGACATCTTTCTCTTATGACAAAGATTTATGGATTGCTTCAACTGATTATTATATGCACTTTTACATAATTATGCTATTTCCATTGACAGCTATTCTCCAATTAATAATTGTTACAGCTTCATATTTTTAGTTTGCTGATTAATGCTGTCATCTTGCTATTGAATTGTCTTGTTTCAGTACTTTATCTTTACATACATTTTCTTTCTCTTAGATGGCATTTTCTCTACTTAAACATGATTTGAACCTTTATAAAAGTAACATTGAAAGAATCCCAATCTTTGTACTGTTTCACTACTTCTACATGTCATGGTGTGGAAAACTATTTCCCCAGGCTGTGGGGTATGGGCGTCTCTGATGCTATTTTAAAATCTTAAAATGAACTGCATCTCTGTGTTGTATGGTCAAGTAGACTCCAAAAGAAGACTTGACCAAATACACTTGTCATCATGTGAATGTAAAGGCATCATATTAATTTGATCAAGGGTACTATACTACTATTAGTGAATTACTTTGTAAAACAGTAGGAGTCTTCTGTGTCAACTTTACATTGGTGATGACATCAATTTATACTTCTCTATTACTATGAAGGACTGAGTCAATAGTTGCAATGTGAATGTTCTTATTCAACAGAATTACTCTGAAGTTTCTGGGAAATTTTTAAGATAAGAATTCATTAATACCTGATGATGTTTAGAATTGTAAAAAAAAATTCTGACAAATTGATACATATAATAATAAGATCGGGCACTTTTGCATTGCCTCTCCTGAGAAGTGAGAATTTAGCATTAGCCTGTTTCTATTCTGTTATTATCTCCCGCCGGCCGGGCGGGAGATTATAAAACGCATTCCGTGCGTGTGTGCGTGTGTTCGTGTGTTATTGAGTGTGTGTCACGCTTTTATAAAGGGCTGTACATCACACTGGTTGTTTCTCCTTGGCCTTTTCAATGTTTTTTATGACCTTATTGCTTATGTCCTTTCATTTGATGCTGTTATTTCACACCTAGGACCATAGCTAAGTGAGTAATAGCAATGGTGGCTACTTTGAGTAAAGTACTCATAACTCCAAAACGACTGCATTTAGAGTGTTTCTGTAAAATACGTTGTTCAGCTACTTTCTCCATGCCTACAAGATGGTACCATTTGTAGGGTTCTATCTTCATAGCTAAGTGAGTAATAGCTATTTTCTGTTATTAACAATGAGCAAAATGAGTAAATTGATTTTGTCTTTGTAACTGTTACTTACAATATTGGCCTGAAATATGTTGTTCGACAACTCCTTCATGTACTATATCATGGTGAGGTGTCCAAGGTGTAGCACCATAGCTAACTGAGTAATAGCTATACTAAGTTTAACATTTGACCATTGAGCAAGTCACTTATAACTCAAAAGCTATTGAATATAGAGGATTTTTGTCAAATATGTTGTTCACCTATCTTTTGGATATACTGTATTGTGAATTTTCACAGCTGTAACTCCATAGCTAACTGAGTAATAGCTACTTTGATGATAACCATACTGAGTAAATGGCTTATATCTTCAAAAGTATTGCAGCTACACAATTTTGTTCCAATATGTTGTTCAGCTACTATCTCCACAGCTACAACATGGTCACTAGTTTGGAAGTGTATTTCCATAGCTAAGTGAGTAATAGCTACTTTGTCAATTTTTAATGATAACCATAATGAGTAAATGCCTTATATCTTCAAAAGTATTGCAGCTACACAATTTCTCTCAAATAAGTTGTTCATCTACTTTTTAAGTCATTCATCTACTTTTGGGAGAGCTTTCACTTGGTGAAGTTTCAGACCCATAGCTAATTACTCACCTATTGAAAATGAGTAAATGCGAATTATCGCTAAAAGTATTGCAGATAGCCAATTTTTCTCAAATAACTCATTCACCTACTTTTGGGAGAGCTTTCACTTGGTGAAGTTTCAGACCCATAGCTAATTACTCACCTACTCAAAATGAGTAAATGCGAAGTATCGCTAAAACTATTGCAGATAGCCAATTTTTCTCAAATAACTCATTCACCTACTTTTGGGAGAGCTTTCACTTGATGAAGTTTCAGACCCATAGCTAATTACTCACCTACTCAAAATGAGTAAATGCGAATTATCTGTAAAAGTATTGCAGATAGCCAATTTTTCTCAAATAACTCCTTCATCTACTTTTGGGAGAGCTTTCACATGGTGAAGTTTCAGACCCATAGATAATTACTCCCCTACTGAAAATGAGTAAATGCGAATTATCGCTAAAAGTATTGCAGATAGCCAATTTTTCTCAAATAACTCATTCATCTACTTTTGGAAGAACTTTCACATGGTGAAGTTTCAGACCCATAGCTAATTACTCACCTACTGAAAATGAGTAAATGCGAATTATCTCTAAAAGTATTGCAGATGGCCAATTTTTCTCAAATAACTCATTCACCTACTTTTGGGAGAACTTTCACTTGGTGAAGTTTCAGACCCATAGCTAATTACTCACCTACTCAAAATGAGTAAATGCGAATTATCGCTAAAAGTATTGCAGATAGCCAATTTTTCTCAAATAACTCATTCACCTACTTTTGGGAGAGCTTTCACTTGGTGAAGTTTCAGACCCATAGCTAATTACTCACCTACTCAAAATGAGTAAATGCGAATTATCTCTAAAAGTATTGCAGATAGCCAATTTTTCTCAAGGAGTTTTGTCAAATATGTTGTTCACCTACTTTTTGATGTAGTGCGGCGGGAGATCATACCACGGCAGTGGTCTTGTTGTGTTTTACAACTCAGTGCTGGTTTCAGTAGTTTTATGCGTTGGAGTATCAATTAAGTACAAACTTTTCCATCATTTCTTTCATCTGTTTGTAATAATGTGGCTGATGTGTCTTCCAGTTCCCGTATTGTGATGGCACTCACAACAAGCACAATGAGACGACCGGAGACAATGTGGGTCCTTTGGTGATAAAACGAGGAGAGAAGGCAAAGGCGTAAAAACAAAGTGACCCACCTCTGTTTTCCACAAGTGATACACTCAGAAATGACACCCTCTTGTAGTGTGTGGTGTGAGTGTGGTTAATAATACAGGGACATAAAAATAGCAACTTGTAGAGGTTAATTTTCATGTAATTTCTACTAATTTATGATACTAATGTTCAGCCATTAAAAAGGATAGGCTCTGTTGATTCACATTATTTTATGAATGTGTGTGAATGTATTTAAAAGTGAAAGCAAACAATATTTTTGTAATTTTCTTAGTTATACATGTATTACAGAAGTATATTATACCTAATAATGTGTGATTTACATTTGCTGTGATTAAACTGTGAAATGTTTGTGAAAATATTCAAAAAAATTATGAATTGTAGCACAAGCAAGCCAGACTGCTCCCATACAATCTGTCCTCTTTAAACCTACAGACATTTGACCTTGAAACTTGGCCAACTGAGGCCATTCTTTTTTATTTTAGAGATTTTCTTGCAGATAGATGTTGCAGTTCACAAAGAATCTGTTCCTATTTGCAATTAAAGTTGAAGATTTTATTTTCAAAACTGACTTGACTTGCAGCATTTTATGATATTCATTGATTTGACTTGCTTGATCTTCAAACTTTTGCTGCTATTGTTGCCTTGTGCCCAAAGCTATGTGAATTATATCAATTTAGCTACATTGAGTAAATCAGTTTACACAATACCTAAGTGAGTCACAGCTACTTTTTCACTTTTTTGTGGCAACCATAATGAGAAAACGGCTTGCATGCATTTTTTGCATTTTCACAACATATAGTTTTCAAATACTTTATCTTTAGCTACAACTTGATTAACTTTTGGGATGCCAATCGCAATAGTTAAGTGGGTTATAGCTACTTTCCCACTTTTCAGTGGTTAGCATAATGAGTAAATGGCATCTATCTAAAAATGAAGTTTAGTTACACAGTTTCTTTTTAGTGTATTCTTTAATCACTGTTTGCATTAGATCAAACTCGGGCTGTATCTCTGGGATGTAAGTGTACAATCTTATGCAGGTGTTCCACTGGAGCCGACCCTACAGCCAACTCTATGACTCTTGGCTGCAAAAGTCAGGGGTCGGGGTCAAAAATCCACAAAAAAGGGCAGGAAAATACTGGGTTGGTTGCACCTCGCCGATAGGACGGTACACTTATAGACAGGGTGTGGTGACTATCCCGACAAGACGTAGGGTCGGGGATGTTTATTGCACAGCCAGTCATAGAAGTACTAAATCCCTAACAGACAAGCTGTAGCAGGTCCCGACGAGCCGTACAGACAAACACACAGGACTGGAGAAACATACAGAATCCCACGCCCAGACGTGCAGTCGGTATTGGTAGTACAAATTTTGATGAATTTTTGGGGAAAAAAAGAGGATTAAGTGTCGTCCAATGAACAAATCTTAAACTAGGTCACTAGTAAATATTTGGATCCCATCACGTGACCAGAACTACAGGGTGTTTACCTTCACGTCCAGAAAAATGTGCTTTCTCAGAGGCTCAAAATTATTTGGTATAAGTACATAGAAAAAGTGCTCAGACGGACAGAAGGGGTCCTTCCCAGAATCTCGAAATTGGAGTATAAAAGGCAGCAACAAGCAAGAGGGTTTTGATTGTCACGTGAGATATTGTTAGAAGCACATCTCTCTCTGCTTGTTTGCACAGGATATAACATTTTTAATGAAAATTTCCTATTTTAAGTGGCTTTTTTGTTCATAATCTGAAGCAGACGTACATGGATTTATTTCTCATTAAATATTAAAGTAAAAATCTGAAAACTATAATTAAAATAACAAAAAGGTAAAGTTGGACGTTTAGGTCACGTGATGGGATCCAGATATTCACTAGTGACCTAATTTTAGATTTGTGGATTGGTCGACACTTGATCCTCTTTTTGCCATATATGTGGAACTTCACCTGAAAATTATGATCACTTGCACTGTTTCTTTGTCATTCTTGACATAATTTTTGATCATATTTTTACCTCACATCATGCTGGAAATGGACTGCAAATGAGCAGTATTTAAGTTACAAAAGACAAGACGGCTTCATGTTTCGACAGGCCTGCAAGTGATAACGACAAGCATGGAAGGGTTACAGACAAGCCTAGAAGTGTAACCGACAGGCCCTTAAGTTAACCAACAGGCCTGTTGCTAGGTGGATGAATTTAGGGTCTGTTACAAGGGTCTGTTTGAAATTTCACCAACTCTCCCCGACAGGCCGGGAAACTACAACTGACCCTAACCGACCTTGTAAACATTGTTCCCGAATCTCAAAAATGCATAGTTAACGACAGGCCAGCCCCAGTGGAACACCTGCATAAATGTGACCTTGATTTGACCTTTGACCTGGTTGTAGTGACCTTGAGTTTGAAAATCTTGTCCGGGATACATCTCTGAAACAGTGAGGTGAAGGTAGTTAATACTTGGTAAAGACATTTGTTTGGGATGTGGGTGTGCAACGTCATTGTATGACCTTGATTAACCTTTTGAGGTTGCCGTAGTGACATTGAGTTTGAAATTATTGTCTGGGCTGTATCTCAGAAACTGTAAGGTGTAGGAAATTGAAACTTAGTAGGGACATTGGTTGGGGTGTAGGTGTGTAACATCATGGTGAGACCTTTACTTGACCTTTGATCTTGATGAAGTGACCTTGACCTTTAAAATCTTGTCCTGGCTATATCTTCGAAAGTGTGAGATGTAGGAAGTTGACACATGGTAGGGACATTGGTTAGGGAGTATAGGTGTGCAATATCATGGTGTGATCTTGATTGGACCTTTGACCTTACGGTAGCCACCTTGACCATTAAAATCTTGTCTAGACTATACCTTGAAATCTCTTAAGGTGTAGAAGGTTGATATTTGGTGTTTACATTAGTTGGGGGTGTAGGTATGCATTGTCATGGTGTGACCTTGATTTGACCTTTGATCTGGCCAAAGTGACCTTAAAATTAAAAATCTGGTCCGGCCTATAAGTTGTAAAATGTAAGGTGTGGGAAGTTGATATTTGGTAGGGACATTGGTTTCTATTGTAGGTGCACAACATCAAAGGGTGACCTTGATTTGACCTTGCTGTAGTGACCTTGACCTTTAAAATCTTGTCCTAGGCCATATCTCAGAAAACATTAAGTGTAGGATGTTGATTCTTTGATGGGTCAATGGTTGGGGCATGCTAAATCATGGTGTGATCATTAACCTTGGCTCTGCCAAAGTGTGTTCACCTGCCATAAATGAGACATATTTTTAGCATTTTTGTTTGTCATTTATGGAAAATAACAGAGACAGAGCAGTTTTGAGCAAATTATGGACTTTCAGGATAATATGGACTCTTTATTTGAAGTCTGAAAAATATTGGATTTTCTAAATTTTAGCTGCCATCTTAAATTTTGGCAGAAATGGAAAAAGTTGTTTATCTGAAAACCAGTAGAGATAGAGAAATTTCAATCTATCAATTCAGAACCTTTGAGTAGTAAGGACTCTTTATATTAAGTCTCAAAATTTGTAATTTTCTGATTTTCAGTGACCAACTTAAATTTGGAGTGAAGTCAAAAGTTTGCTAGAGCAGTTTCAAAAAGATTTTGAACCTATTAGTTAATAAGGGCCCTCAAGCAAATTTTGAATTTCCAAATTTTGGCTGTCACCGTGAATTTGGTGGAAATTGAAAATTTTTTTTATCTTGAAAAACCATTCGAAATGAGCAATTCAGAACAAATTTTGGACCCTCTGAGTGTTCATAACTTTCTAGGCAATGCCCCTGGAAACAGTTGAATTTTTCGAAATTTCGGCATACATCTTAAATTTTGTGCGAAAATCAAAACAAATTCAATCAAATTTTGGAACCTTGGCTTGTGAGGATTCTTCTTTACATTTTGGTGGAAATTTACAATACTGTTTTTCCAAAAACAGTTTCGAGATAGAGTAATTTTGATCAAAATTTGGATCTTTTGGGTAGTAAGGACTCTTTATGTAGTCTCCGAAAAAGATTGTCAAAATAAAAAGGTGTTTTAATGGTCTTGCCTTTCCGGTGGATATATCTTTCACCCGGCCACAGATGTGTCCTTGGTGTTAGGTTTGTGTTGAAGCATACTGCTGTACATTGTAAAAAATGTCTAATGATCTGATCAAAGCTGGAGAATTCCTCATTGTAGAAATTGAGGTTATCAATTCTGGTACTTTAATGAAAGATATGTTGTCCACCTGTCAACTTTGTTCTTGGGTCTGTTTGGTGGTTTGAATAAAGCCAGAAATCACGGGAAAGAAGTCTTACAGAATTTAATGAAATTCAGTTTTATATAGTTATCTCTTCTAAATAAACATTGAAGTTTGAATTTCTGCAACAAAAGTCTTCTTAGTAGCCTTTAATGTGTATGGAGCGCAGTGGCCGAGACGTAGTGGCTGGGTATCCCAGCCATATTCTCAGGTGGAAAAGTTTGTAGTTGCCTGTCAGTGCACAAGTTTCACACAGCTTTCCTCCATCCATTCAACAGCCTCTCATGAAATAACATGTTAAAATTGACAAATCTGTCAATCTCTTAAGTATGTACAGGAATTTGGAGATTCTAAGTCTGTGAGTAGCAGTTATATGAATTAAAAACAGGATAATCTAGCACTTAAAAAGTGAATCTTCAGAGACTTGAATAGAATAACATTTTATAAGTTATATCAGTGTACTTATCGCAATTGAACAAAATGAGAACCCAATAGAGCAAATTGAAACAATAAATTCAGTCCAATTCAAACTCTGTTTATTTGAACCAGGTATCTCTTTAAAATGTGTAAAAATACGACCAGTAGTTGTATCCAAGGTATTCTACTTGAAATAGTTGTTCACGAATATTGATGAAATTTTCGGCACAAGGAACAGATGATTAAAATTAATGTTATCCAGATCTCCATCTGGATCCAGAACTCTTTTAAAGGATTGTTTAATAATTGCAAACAACTTTATGAGTCATATTGGACCTTGGGGGAGGTCTGATCCGAGTACTTTTAATGTTTTAATTGAAGTATGGACTAGCCAGAATAAAACCATGTTATATTGTACTGAACAGCACACATCATTCCAGAACAGGAATTTCTTGGGGTTTTTATGTCAGCTGACTTGTCAGTCAGCTGACATTATGTCATCACTCTGCGGTGTGGGCGTCCGCGTACGCGTACGCGTGAACAACTTCTTCTCCAAAACTACAAGGCCTAGAGACATGCTGTTTTTTTTAAAAGATACCTTATCTATCGAGGATGGAAAATTGTTCAAGGCATGCAAATCTGTCTGTTCGTCTGTTTGGTAGAGACATTACAAGGGGGATACCCCCACCCAAAGTGTGAAAATTTCAACTTTTTATCACAATTTTCTCAGTGAATATTGCAGGGATTTCTCTCATATCTTGCATATATGTACTAGGCCAGATGTAGATTCTCTTGTGTGAGTATGAGACCTGGATCTGTCTTACTTTTTTTTAAATAAATTTTTTTAATAATTTTTAATGCATTAAAATTCATGAAATCATGCACTAAATCACTTATAACTTCAAAAGTGTTGCATTTACAGCATTTTGTGAAAATATGTTGTTCAGCTACTTTTTTCATAGCTACAATATGATGAGTAAGTTGGGTGTCTGTCTCAATAGCTAAGTGAGTAATAGCTACTTTTGGGCTTTTCAGTAACTTCGATTATGAGTAAAATCACTTGTAACTTAAAAACTATTGCATTTAGAGAATTTCGTATAAATATGTTATTCAGCTACTTTTGGGCCAGCTATAACATAGTGAAATTTCAGACCTGTAGCTCATGGCCTAGCTGAGTAATAGCTACTTTTAGGTTATCACTGTTGAGTAAATCGCTTATAACTTGAAAACTATTGCATTTAGAGAATTTTGTATAAATATGTTATTCAGCTACTTTTGGGTCAGCTATAACATAGTAAAATTTCAGACCTGTAGCTCATGGCATAGCTGAGTAATAGCTACTTTTAGGTTATCACTGTTGAGTAAATCACTTATAACTTGAAAAGTGTTGCATTTAGAGCATTTTGTTAAAATATGTTATTCAGCTACTTTTTTCATAGCTACAATATGGTGAGTAAGTTGGGTGTCTGTCTCAATAGCTAAGTGAGTAATAGCTACTTTGGGGCTTTTCAGTAACTTCGATTATGAGTAAAATCACTTGTAACTTAAAAACTATTGCATTTAGAGAATTTCGTATAAATATGTTATTCAGCTACTTTTGGGCCAGCTATAACATAGTGAAATTTCAGCTCATTTTTAGCTCATGGCATAGCGGAGCAATAGCTATTTTCAGGTTCTCACTATTGAGTAAATCAGTTGTAGCTTGAAAACTATTGCATTTACAGTAGTTTGCTTAAATATGTTGTTCACCTACTTTTGGGTTAGCTATAACATAGTAAAATTTCAGACATGTAGCTCATTGCATAGCTGAGTAATAGTTCCTTTAAGGTTCTCACTGTTGAGTAAATTAGTTGTAACTTAAAAACTATTACATTTAGAGTAATTTGTTAAATATGTTATTCACAGAATTTTTGGTCAGCTATAACATAGTGAAATTGCAGACCTCTATGTCATGGCATAGCTGAGCAATAGCTACTTTCAGGTTCTCACTGTTGAGTAAATCATTGTATCCACTGGATAGCCGCAGTGTGTAGAGAGAGATTTCACCATTACTGCTCTGATGAAAAAAAATATTATAGCTTGCTTTCTTAAGTTTGCAGTATATATTAATAACCATAAAATGTTGTCTGGGAATATTTTTGGCCTCATTTTGAGAAACAAGATGGCCGCCACAGGTGTTTTTTGTCAGTCATGAAAAGTGCTTATATCTCCCTTATTATTGATCCTAGAGGTTTGGGATGATAAACCAACCTGTAGGAAATCATGGGGTGGGAATCTTTTGGTGTGGTCAGATTTGACCTTCAATGACCCCTCCTTCAAGGTCAAACAAGGATAGCCAAACTTAAAAGTGCTTATAACTCGCTTATTATTGGTCCCAGAGGTTTGGGATGGTAAACAGACAGGAAATCATGGGCTGTGAATCTGTTGATATGGTCCGATTTGACCTTGGAACCCTCCTTCAAGGTCAAATGAGGATAGCGAAAATTGAAAGTGCCTACAACTCGCTTATTATTGGTGACAGAGATTTGGGATGGTAAACCATCCCATAGGAAATCATTGACTCGGAATCTTTTGGTATGGTCAGATTTGACCTTTGGACCCCTCCTTCAAGGTCAAATGAGGACAGCCAAGCTTAAAAGTGCTTATAACTCATTAAGCGTCCCGCAAGGGACGCTTGTTTGTGTATGGGAGAGCTTCCGGCTCCGCCGGCTCCTGCGGCTCCGCCGGCTCCGCATTTTGTTTTCCTTATAACTCTGTAACCGTTAGGCGGATTCTTTTCAAATTTGGCAGGTTTAGGCAGTAGCCTTGGGGAATTTTTTTGAATATGCTGCAGTGACATTTCAACCAATCAGAGAGGTCACATGACCAAAAATGTCTTTTTTCGATGGGGAAGCTTGTCCGGATGATAACTTGAAAGGAATTTTATTAATTCACCTGAAACTTGGCAAATGCATTCATTCTATTAAAATCTGGAAATCATTAGATTTTGGCATTGATTGGTCAAGAAATGGCCGAGTAATTAGTGATTAATTAATCATTACAAATTTTCCAAATAAGGAAAACACAAAAATGCTTATATCTCGAAAACTGTGCTAGATAGAGCGATTTCGACGAAATTTTTGACCCGCAGGGTATCTCTGCGGAGTAGTTTTCCCAATTTTCAAAAAATGTTTGTCTCGCCCAAAATGGCGGCCATTTTGAATTTTCGAAATTTTCGCAAAAATTGCAAAACACAAAAATGCTTATATCTCAAAAACCGTGCTAGATAGAGCAATTTCGACAAAATTTTTGACCCGCAGGATATCTCTGCGGAGTACTTTTCCCAATTTTCAAAAAAATTTTGTCTCGCCAAAAATGGCGGCCATTTTGAATTTTCGAAATTTTCGCAAAAATTGCAAAACACAAAAATGCTTATATCTCGAAAACCGTGCTAGATAGAGCGATTTCGACGAAATTTTTGACCCACAGGGTATCTCTGGAGAGTAGTTATCCCAATTTTGAAAAAATTTTTGTCTCTCCAAAAATGGCGGCCATTTTGAATTTTCAAATTTTTCGCAAAAATTGCAAAACATAAAAATGCTTATATCTCGAAAACCCTGCTAGATAGAGAGATTTCGACGAAATTTTTGACCCACAGGGTATATCTGCAGAGTAGCCATGCCAATTTTCAAACAAAAAATTTCTCGCAAAAAATGGCGGCCATTTTGAATTTTCGAATTTTTCGCAAAATTACAAAACACAAAAATGCTTATATCTCGAAAACCGTGCTAGATAGAGCGATTTCGACGAAATTTTTGACCCACTGGGTATCTCTGCAGAGTAGCCATGCCAATTTTCAAAAAAATTTTGTCTTGCCAAAAATGGCGGCCATTTTGAATTTTCGAATTTTTGCGCAAAAATTGCAAAACACAAAAATGCTAATATTTCGAAAACCGTGCTACATAGAGCGATTTCGACGAAATTTTTTATCTTCAGGGTATCTCTGCAGAGCAGCTATCCCAAAGAGCTTTCACTTGGTGAAGTTTCAGACCCATAGCTAATTGCTCACCTACTCAAAAAGAGTAAATGCGAATTACCTCTAAAAGTATTGCAGATGGCCAATTTTTCTCAAATAACTCATTCACCTACTTTTGGAAGAGCTTTCACATGGTGAAGTTTCAGACCCATAGCCAATTACTCACCTACTCAAAATGAGTAAATGCGAATTATCTCTAAAAGTATTGCAGATAGCCAATTTTTCTCAAATAACTCATTCACCTACTTTTGGGAGAGCTTTCACATGGTGAAGTTTCAGACCCATAGCTAATTATTTACCTACTCAAAATGAGTAAATGCTAATTATCTGTAAAAGTATTGCGGATACCCAATTTTTATCAAATAACTCATTCATCTACTGGTGGGAGAGCTTTCACATGGTGAAGTTTCAGACCCATAGCTAATTACTCACCTACTCAAAATGAGTAAATGCGAATTATCTCTAAAAGTATTGCAGATAGCCAATTTTTCTCAAATAACTCATTCACCTACTTTTGGGAGAGCTTTCACTTGGTGAAGTTTCAGACCCATAGCTAATTACTCACCTACTCAAAATGAGTAAATGCGAATTATCTCTAAAAGTATTGCAGATAGCCAATTTTTCTCAAATAACTCATTCACCTACTTTTGGGAGAGCTTTCACTCTGTGAAGTTTCAGACCCATAGCTAATTACTCACCTACTCAAAATGAGTAAATGCGAATTATCTCTAAAAGTATTGCAGATAGCCAATTTTTCTCAAATAACTCATTCACCTACTTTTGGCAGAGCTTTCACTTGGTGAAGTTTCAGACCCATAGCTAATTACTCACCTACTGAAAATGAGTAAATGTGAATTATCTCTAAAAGTATTGCAGATAGCCAATTTTTCTCAAATAACTCATTCACCTACTTTTGGGAGAGCTTTCACTTGGTGAAGTTTCAGACCCATAGCTAATTACTCACCTACTCAAAATGAGTAAATGCGAATTATCTCTAAAAGTATTGCAGATAGCCAATTTTTCTCAAATAACTCATTCACCTACTTTTGGGAGAGCTTTCACTCTGTGAAGTTTCAGACCCATAGCTAATTACTCACCTACTCAAAATGAGTAAATGCAAATTATCTCTAAAAGTATTGCAGATAGCCAATTTTTGTCAAATAGCTCATTCACCTACTTTTGGCAGAGCTTTCACTTGGTGAAGTTTCAGACCCATAGCTAATTATTCACCTACTCAAAATGAGTAAATGTGAATTATCTCTAAAAGTATTGCAGATAGCCAATTTTTCTCAAATAACTCATTCACCTACTTTTGGGAGAGCTTTCACTGTGTGAAGTTTCAGACCCATAGCTATTTATTCACCTACTCAAAATGAGTAAATGCTAATTATCTGTAAAAGTATTGCGGATACCCAATTTTTATCAAATACTCATTCATCTACTTGTGGGAGAGCTTTCACTCTGTGAAGTTTCAGACCCATAGCTAATTACTCACCTACTCAAAATGAGTAAATGCGAATTATCTCTAAAAGTATTGCAGATAGCCAATTTTTCTCAAATAACTCATTCACCTACTTTTGGCAGAGCTTTCACTTGGTGAAGTTTCAGACCCATAGCTAATTACTCACCTACTGAAAATGAGTAAATGTGAATTATCTCTAAAAGTATTGCAGATAGCCAATTTTTCTCAAATAACTCATTCACCTACGTTTGGGAGAGCTTTCACTTGGTGAAGTTTCAGACCCATAGCTAATTACTCACCTACTCAAAATGAGTAAATGCGAATTATCTCTAAAAGTATTGCAGATAGCCAATTTTTCTCAAATAACTCATTCACCTACTTTTGGGAGAGCTTTCACTTGGTGAAGTTTCAGACCCATAGATAATTATTCACCTACTCAAAATGAGTAAATGCGAATTATCTCTAAAAGTATTGCAGATAGCCAATTTTTGTCAAATAGCTCATTCACCTACTTTTGGCAGAGCTTTCACTTGGTGAAGTTTCAGACCCATAGCTAATTATTCACCTACTCAAAATGAGTAAATGTGAATTATCTCTAAAAGTATTGCAGATAGCCAATTTTTCTCAAATAACTCATTCACCTACTTTTGGGAGAGCTTTCACTCTGTGAAGTTTCAGACCCATAGCTATTTATTCACCTACTCAAAATGAGTAAATGCTAATTATCTGTAAAAGTATTGCGGATACCCAATTTTTATCAAATACTCATTCATCTACTTGTGGGAGAGCTTTCACTCTGTGAAGTTTCAGACCCATAGCTAATTACTCACCTACTCAAAATGAGTAAATGCGAATTATCGCTAAAAGTATTGCAGATAGCCAATTTTTCTCAAATAACTCATTCACCTACTTTTGGGAGAGCTTTCACTTGGTGAAGTTTCAGACCCATAGATAATTATTCACCTACTCAAAATGAGTAAATGTGAATTATCTCTTAATAGTATTGCAGATAGCCAATTTTTCTCAAATAACTCATTCACCTACTTTTGGAAGACCTTTCACACACGAAAATGAAAAATTGTGAATATCTCGGAAAAGCTATTTCTTCTGCTTTAATGCTCGGCGGGAGATACACACCACGGCAGTGGTCTTGACAAAAATGGTGGCCATTTTGAATTTTCAAAGTTTTTGCAAAACACAAAAATGCTTATATCTCGAAAACCGTGCTATATGGAGTGAACTCAACAAAATTTTGGACCTGCTGGGTATCTCTGCAGAGTAACCATGCCAATTTTCAAAATATTTTTGTCTCGCCAAATATAGCGGACATTTTAAATTTTTTTATTTTTTGCAAAACACAAAAATGCTTATATCTTAAAAACCATGCTAGATAGAGCAGACTGCGCTGACTTTGGTTGCCACAACAGTATAAGGCTAGAAACGAAGCATTTCTTAATACTTTAGCACTCACCTTTATATCCTTTTCGGGACGCTTTGTTTTTGCTATGCAAAAACATTATCTTTTTTTTTTGCGAGCGATCCTCTAGTTTATAATTGGTCCTAGAGGTTTGGAATGGTAAACCATAGGAAATCATGGGCTGGGAATGTATTTGTGGGTTAGATTTGACCTTGGACCCCTTCTTCAAGGTCGAACGAGGATATTGCATTTGTAGTATTTCTTTAAATATGTTTTAACCTATTTTTTACACTTAAACAATTACCTTGTTATTTTCCTTCATAATACCATTTACAGGGCACAACTTTTTTATCCTTTTCTTCTGTCAACTTCGGAATTTCTTTCAAACTTGCTCTTCAGTTACCATTTACTGTATTTCTGTACAGCCCTTTTCCTGATAATTATTCTGTCCTCTAATCACCTTCACAAATCAAAAACACTCAGTCAGCTGACACAGTGCCCGTTCACGGGCACTCTCCTCTTGTTTTATGTTGTTATTGTTTCGCAGAACGTTGTGTTCCTTTCTTAGTTTTATATGTTATGCAGGGGATTTTATGTGCGATATTAACAAATAAAATTGCCGTGATAGCTAGCAGGACTTATGTTTTTTCCTCAAAAGCCCTGAAAAAATGGAGATTGCCTCATACTGGAAAGATTTGTAATTGGTGCTTTTAGGTAACTTTTTCAGGTCTTCAGTTTTATGTCATTGGAATGTCATTATAAAATTTTTGAAGCTGAAGCGGGTGTGACCTCTGAGGGGCAGCAATTCTCTCTGCCACCTACACAGAGAAGTCTTGTTCTTGGAGCTATCCAAGGACAGCCGTTGGAGGGTAAGCATAAGCAGTGAGACCTGATCAGTTTATGTTAGGGCATCTATGTCTCAAGCATTTTGGTCTGGGACTGGAGATATGTACAGTGGAACTTTGTGGTTCAGACGAGTGGCAAATAGATCTACATGAGGAGTGAACCACTTTAGACAGATCTGTTTGAACATCTGCGGATGCAGTGACCATTTTGTTGACGTGACTTGGTTCGACCTTGACAGGAGGTCGGCCATCACATTCAGACACTCTGGACTGTGTCTGGCTTTTAAGGTTATCTGGTAATGATGGCACCAGGTCATGATCTTCCACAGGAGAGCGCATATCTCTGCCGAGTGGGTTCCTCCTTCTTTGTTTATGTAGGCTACTACTGGTGAGTTATCCGTAGCAACCAACACTGTTTGGTTTGGGCACTGGTCCTTGAACCTTTGAAGGGCCAGAGAAACCGTCTTCAGCTCTAGAACATTTATGTGTAGCCTTTTTTCCTGTCTGACCACAGACCCTTTGTAAAATATTTCGAGAACGAGATGGCATGTTTGCTAGCTGCCTTGCAAGTGTGCGTTAAAAATTTTGTTTATTTTACAAAGACCTTGTAAGTGAAATACTATAATTATTTTATATTTTCATGTGTATATCATATATATGTATGTTATGTACAAGATGAGGTTTACAAACAGCTTGTACAAGTTGCAACATGTACAAATTTCAGATCTGCAAGCTCCATTTTTATCAATTGAGCAATGTATTTTAATGAATTTATACTTTAAAATTCATAAAATCAACATATCCGATCTTCATTAATAACAAATACACTGTAAATTATACTTTTTAAGTGAGAAAGCAACCGGTTGATCTGTACATTTTCATAATTTTGTTGACAAGGGTGACACTTCTTTAATGCATATCTTTATCTTATTTTAAAAGTTTGAGTCACATTTATTACTGTAAAGCAAGTGTCAATTACAATTATGCACATACTATCATCTGTCCTTTGATGCTTTCCCTTAACCACTTGTGATCCTACTAGTAGGTTATTGTCTAGAAGTAATCACAAACAGCACTTAAAATTGTTAATTTAACTAAAGTTCTTTTTATAATCCAACTTGTACAACAGTATTTTACAAGTTGAGATTATTTGATGTTGAAGTTCTGTACAAGTTACAACTTGTACAGCCAATCTTGTATGAGTTGCAACTTGTACAAAATCTCAACTTGTACATAACATATATATATATATCTTTTATAAAATGCATAAAAGGGGGAGACTTATATTTGCCATGCTGAGGTTGCCCAGCACTTGCTGTCTAGATGATGATGTCACCGAATGGGTTTCCGGAGGATTCCCTTCAACGAGGACTCAGTTGTGTACTTTCATATTTTAACCCTTTAAATGGGGGTTAAAATGGTCAAAGAATATAGCAGATATGGATTAACCCCTAAAATAGATCTTATTTTATTTTGACAAGCGTAGGCCCTGTATATAAGCTACATACAGAGTCCTGGTCATCCACTCTTTGCTTCACAACATGAACTTGGAAGTAGATTTAAGTTGTAAAATATGTTAAATATACTTCTCTGTCCTGTGAATTGTGACAAAAATAAAATTCTATATTATACGATAAAGAAACTGCATGAATTTTAACATCCAACAATACATATATCCAGAGTAGGAAATAAAGCTTCGAGAGCAATATTCAGACGCTTCCAAGCAATATCATTGCCAACGAGAAAGAAGTAATAAGGGATCGGGCCAGTATCATCTATTTTTCTTGGACGTTGGCCAGGTGCTGTGGCCATCCAAGATAGCAGGCAGTTCCACATAAGCTATTGTAGTGCGATAAAAAGCTTCTTTGGTATTTTCTCTCTGGTATTATGGCTGAGTAATGGCTAATTAACTATTTTTAACAGCAATTTGGATTCTGTTCATTTGAAGAAAGAGGATTCAAGATATTGATGAAGAGCAAAGTCCCTTAGGCGCCAATTTGAGAGAACCTGGCGTAGGGCTAAAAATCCACTGAACAGAAGTCGGCTTCGTCGTCAGATTGTCCGGTGCAATGCACTTGTAAACAAAGATAAATCAGACTACTATAGCAAACTGATTTCAGATAATAGTCATGACTCTCGAAAACTTTGGCGTGAGCTCCATAAAACCCTGAACAAGGTTTCTGATGCCACACTTCGATCCCATGAGTCCAAAAAATCACTGGCTGACCAGTTTGCCTCCTTCTTTTCCAACAAAATTAAGAAAATTAGAGATAACTTTGGTTCCATTGGCACTGAAAATGATAGTCACCCTCCTTCAGATCCTCCAAAAATTAACGTCTTTAGGCAAGTTTCTGAGGAGGCTGTTGATAAAATAATTAAAACATCACCAACAAAATCATGCCTGTGGGACCCCTTGCCGACATTCCTTATTAAGGAATGCATTGATATACTGTTGCCTTCCATTACAAAGCTGGTTAACTGTTCACTCACGGAGGGATGCGTCCCTGACGCTTTCAAATCTGCTGTGGTCACTCCTCTTATTAAAAAGCCAAATCTTCCCTCAAATGACTTGAAGAATTATCGTCCTATATCTGGCCTCAGTTTTATCTCAAAACTGGTAGAACGTGTGGTTGCTAAGCAGCTATTAGAACATATTCATGTCCATAACTTAGACAATCCGTACCAGTCGGCATATAAAGTCGGCCATTCAACTGAGACAGCTCTTCTCTACATAAAAAATGAAGTTCACTTATCATTGTCAAGAGGTGAAACCACTGCCTTGGTATTGCTCGACCTGTCTGCCGCCTTCGACACCATAGATCATTCCACTCTTCTTAGTTGCCTCCGAAACTGGTTTGGTGCCGGCGCTTGTGTTCTGAAATGGTTCACATCCTACCTAACAGACCGTTACCAATCAATAAAAATTGGATCTACTTTGTCAGATGTTTGTAAACTCCTATTTGGCGTTCCCCAAGGTTCTGTCCTGGGCCCTTTGCTTTTCTCATTGTACACCACCCCCCTTAGTTCGATTATCAGTAGACATAACGGTATAAAGTTTCATTTCTATGTAGATGATAGCCAAGTTTATATACATTTATCCCAGAAGAATGCATCTGCTGCCTTTGAAAAGCTAAATAGGTGCCTAGACGATGTTAAAGAGTGGATGTCCACTAGTAA
Organism: Sabellastarte sp. h YS-2021; assembly: GCA_964017235.1. Classification (NCBI taxonomy): domain Eukaryota; kingdom Metazoa; phylum Annelida; class Polychaeta; order Sabellida; family Sabellidae; genus Sabellastarte; species Sabellastarte sp. h YS-2021. The sequence continues at coordinate 16,324,210 of OZ024931.1, read as the reverse complement.
GCTCAAATTGAATCCAGACAAGACCGAGTTTATCATCTTTGGTTCGAAGAGACAGCGGGACAAGTTGAAAGCATATTTTCCAATTAATATCTTGGGCAACTCACTCTGCCCTGCTGATTCAGTAAAAAATCTGGGAGTGTGGTTTGATTCAGACTTTTCTTTGTCCAAGCATGTTCAGAATGTCTGCAAAAGTTGTTTTGTTAAACTCCGTGACTTCAGACATGTCAGGCGGTTTCTCACTCATGATGTTTCTGTGCTTGTGGCTAATGCTCTGGTTAGTAATCGGCTGGATTATTGCAACTCACTTTTCAGGAGCCTCTCCAAGTTCAATCTACGCAAATTACAGTGCATCCAAAATAGTGCAGCTAGAATTGTATCAAACACCAGTTGATACACCAGTATAACTCCTGTGCTAAAGAAACTGCATTGGCTTCCTGTTGAACAGCGCACATTGTTCAAGACGGCCACACTTGTTTATAAGTATCTTCACACAGGCTTTCCCAGGTATTTTGCTCCATATCTTTCCTCCTACAGCAGTTCTTATAGCACCAGGCGCAGTCAAAGTGGTGGTAATTTCCTTGTCATTCCAAAGTTCTGCCCCTCGGTTCACAAATCTGTCAAACAATTTGGTAAAAGTTTTGCGTTTGATGCTCCCACTGTGTGGAATGCTCTCCCTGATGAGATTTGTGCCTCTCCCTCGCTAGCCTCCTTCAGAAAGCAGCTCAAAACCTACCTGTACACCAAAGCATACCCACCTTAGCCTGGATCATTCCCCTGGCGTTCTCCGTGGTGCTTGACCCCTGCTATGCCCCTGGATACAGAAATTTTGATGTCTGCTTTTTGCTTAGTTGCGCCTTAGAGTCCTCTTATTTGGGGAGATTAAGCGCTATAAAAGTCAAATTAGAATTAATGGGTTTATAGCTTGCTTGCTAGCAGAGTAATAGCCACCCAACTATATAAAGTAACACTTATTTTTCTGCTCATTTACAGGACAAGTACAGGAGACATCTTTGTCAAATTTGGTATGGAGGAGTATACGGTCTGTAGCACCGAAGCTGTTTTATTAATAGTCAATTAGCTATTTTTATATATCTTGTCACTTAAACTCCTCAAGCTATTGGAAATTAGTGGTCTCGGGGTCAGCTACTTTCTCCCCGGCTAAAATGTGGATACCATTATTATAATAGAAACGTATCACCATAGCTGAGTATGCAGTAGCTATTACCTTTATTAGCTGTCAACATGAGTAATTTGCAAAGATCTTGGGGAAAAACTGTAAAAGATAACTTGAATTTGATCATATTTTTAACTACAAGTTCGTAAAATAGTTTTTTTTACCAAAAGGGTAGTAAAAGAGTAATTTTTAAAATTTACAGAACTTCCAGGAATCATTCTATGGTAGTGCAATGCTGTTCTGGCAAACTAAGGTATTTTAAAAATGCTTACACTTTGCTTACTTTTATTTGAGTACATTAAAACACCAGGCCAAATTTTTAGTGGCTAACTATCTGAGAAACGAGCAAAGTAATGATACTTCAATGTGTATCAGTAACCTTGACACTTGAGCTTTATGCCAGATCAATACATGTGCAATAAAAAAAGGAACAATCATACTAGAATTTTTGGCAGTACTGAAAGGGTGGACATTATCTCTGTTTATATGTCATCTTTTATGCTATCTTGCTTCAGATATTTTACCGCTTTTTTCAATTATGTGGCCTATGTCTCACTTCAGCCAAGACTAGTTGAGGTTAACGTCCATACAAGTCATTGGTGTATGCTTTCAGTATTGCTTTCCAGTATTTCCCTGTGGCCTGGTTTGTGCCCCATTAACATCCAAAATATTGAAGAAGTTTCAAACTGATTCTGCTTGTGATAAAAAGGTGGCACACCATATTGCCTAATATCTGTCAGTACAATCATTAAGTGTTTTAAAAGATGTATTAGTTGGATTTAGGAAGACGCACAGTTGACTTCAAGGACCATGTACCTTATGCTGGGATTGGCTATTGATATTTCCCACATATATTATGAGCCATATACAAACATACAACCCAAAGAGTTGTGGAGAAAGTAATCACTTGCAAAACTTGCTAACTATTCATTTGCTGAGGCCTTGTTCAATACAGAAAAGCAAATTCCTTAAAGCCTGAAGGAAATTTGAAAATATATGCTTCAAAATGATTATATGTGCATAAAAGCACACCTCAAAGCCATTGTCTGGTCCAAATAATTCTTACTCCACTATAGAGTTGGGAGTCTTGTAACGTTTTCTTTGTTCGATTATGGAGGGATAAATGCTTCACATCAAACAATGTTTTAACTCAAGGGTCACCACTCCAGCATTTTTTCATGTAGAACAGAATCTATGAAAGTTCCATTCTGCACAAAAGTGTGTACACATGGCTCATTTTTGAGTCAGTCTTGTGTTCATCTTGTCATAAAAACAATATTTAATATTTTGATGTAAATACATGTATACAGGAAAAATGTTAGAATAACCTCTCAAAAATCTTTTCTCATGATTTTTATCCTCATTTGTGATTAACATAGCAGCCAGACAAAAAAGGAGGCATTGAAGGACCTGTTCTTTCAGTGTAAAGCAATCCAGTCATGTTTGACACGTACACTTGGAAATGAAGTGAGAGGACACTGATGACAACTTCAGATAAAATGAGCATTCCGACGTGTGAAATTATCTCCCGCCATATAAATTAGATGTACTAAAGATAGTGTAATGTACATTTTCTTGCGAGATGGAGGCAGCTGACTGACAAGTCAGCTGACATAAAAACATGTCTGCACAGTGCATGCGCCAAACGAAAAAGATACGTCATCTTGTCTAGACAGGAAGGAGGTACGAGGCGCCATCTGGGGAGTGCACAGTACTGGGACTGGCCAGCTTGTGGGGGCATTATGCACTCATATAAGATTACTTTTTCTGTCGTTTGGCAGGCCGGTTTGCACAGACTGGATTAGCATTTGTCCATTAGGATGTATTAATGCAATAAAAATATATTTACTCATTTTAAATAGCTATGACTGAGCTATGCAGAGCTATAGATCTGAAACTTCACTATGTGGTAGATCAGCCAAAGGTAGTTGAATGACTTATTCAGAAAAAAATTGCTCATCTGTAATACTTTTAAAGATAAAAGACATTTGCTCATTTTAGTAGCTATTACTCAGCTATCCAAAGAGCTATAGTTCTGCAACTTCACTATGTGGTAGATCACCCAAAAGTAGGTGAAGGACTTATTTAGAAGAAATTGCATATCTTCAATACTTTTTAGTGATAAAAGACATTTACTCATTTTAATAGCTGTGACTCAGCTATGCAAAGAGATATAGATCTGCTACTTCACTATGTGGTAGATCACCCAAAAGTAGGCGACTGACTTATTATCTTCGAAATTGCTCTATCTCGCATCGTTTCAAAGATAATTTTGGAGTTAATTTACTCAACAGTAAGAATTTCAAAGTAGTTATTACTCGGCTATGAAATGCGCAACAGGTCTGAAACTTTATCATGTGATAGCTTCAATAACATATGATGAATAACATATTTGAACCAGAGGAGTAATATCTTTGAAAAGATTGGCTTAACTTTAATACTTTTGAAGATTATATATGACATTTACTTCTGTCATTATTTGCTAAATAAGAAAGTAGCTCGTAGTCACTTATGGCATGCAATGGAACCCAAAGCTACATGTCATCTTATAGTTAAGGACAAAGTAGTTGAACAATATATTTTAGGAAAATACTGTAACTGCAATAGTTTTGGAGTTACAATGGAATTATTCAAGCGTAAGAATGTCAAAGTAGCTATTATTCAGCTATCCAATGTGCAACAGGTCTAAAACATTACCATGTGATAGCTTGCCAAAAACTAGATGAATAACATACTTGAAGCTATTTGCCTAATTTTAATACTTTTGAAGATATTTTACATTTACTTCTGTCATTTTTTGCTACAAATAAGAAAATAGCCATTACTCATTTATGGCATGCAATGGAACCCTAAACTATGTACAATCGTATAGCTGAGGACAAATTACTTGACCAACATATTTGAAGAAAAAGTTCTAACTGCAATGGTTTTTGAATTATGCGTCCTTTACTCAAAGTAGCAAATTTGCAAATTTTAATTAGTAAATTAAATTTTTATTAGTTAATACCTTACCTACCAGACGATAGCTATAGCCCGGCGCCAGCCGGTCCCGCCAAACGAAAGAAAAAGACGTCCCGGGTTTCACCCCCGGCAGGACCGGCACACTACAATCCACTCGCCAGGTGGCCTAGTTCCTGCCTCACTCGCCAGAGGGACGTGATGTCATAGCATCTTTTTCGTCCCTAAGATTGAATGATGAAGGCTGGAAGCGGGGAAGGCCGGGTGGGAATTTCCCGTCTGGTAGGTAAGGTATTAACTAATAAAAATTTAATTTACTAATTAAAATTTGCAATTTCATTGCGTTAATACATCTTACCTACCAGACGATAGCTAGAATAACTACCCAGTGGAAGGAGGGCAGCCTTCTGAGGATTGGGGAAACTCTTATATTATACCTAGGTGTGAGGTTCTAGTCCTTTGAGGAGACATGTTAGTCTCAAGGGTAACTAGACCCACCTGCCCCCCCCCCCCCCCCCCCCCCCCTTTTTTGACTGCTCTGAGGGGAGGAAGAGAGTAAGAGTTCAAGTCAATGATTCCAACGGTTAACCTGGAAGAGTAGGGAAAGTCCTATACCCAGAGGATTACTCTGAAGTAAAAGACTTTGAGAAGCCAAGGCCTAGGCTAAAAGTGAGCCTACACCTAAAACTAACTAGTATGTACACTATATATAATTATATACAAAGAAGCTTAGGGGACTAGTGGTGGATTTGTTGGGCAGCCACCACAGGACCCAAGTGAAAAAGCTCCTTATCTGCCCAGGCAACATCCTTAAGGTAAAACTGTGTAAAGGTGTTGTGGGACTTCCAGTGGCATGCTGCTAGGATCTGGTCCAGAGATATGCCACCTTGAAAGGCTTTGGAGGCCGCAAAGGCCCTAACATCATGGGCCTTAACCTGATGTAAGGTCAAGGAATCTTGGTCAGAGAGATCATAACACAACACTACTGTTTGTTTGATCCAGGACGAGATAGTGGCAGGAGAGATGTCCTTGTTAAAACCCTGTTTGAATGAAACAAAAACTAACTCCTTTCCCGTTCTTAGGTCCTGCGTTTTGTCCAGGTAGTAGCGAAGAGCCCGAACGGGGCAAAGGGATCTGTCTTCCTTTAAAGACTTATCCAGAGTGGGGGCTAAGGCTGGAATGACCACAGGGGCCACGCACTCTGGTCCCTCTTTTGCCAAGTGATTTTTCGCCAAGAAGCTTGGTGAAGGGTAGAGGGAAACTCTGGACCAGTCAGCTTGGTGTCTGATATTTTTGTTTAACCAAGCGTGAATCTCACTCCTGCGTTTTCCTGAAGCCAGGGCTAGGAGAAAAACAGTTTTGAAAGTAAGGTGCTTCAGAGAAGCCTTTCTGAGTGGTTCAAAAGGCGCTTTTGTAAGCTGGTGTAAAACCAGGGAGAGGTTCCAAGCAGGAACCCCCCGGGGCCCTTTGGGTCTATCTCTGTGAAAACTGTCTAACAGTCTAGTCAAATTTTCATCCTTGCCGACATTAACCGAGGTATTTCCCAGTTTGTCTGCAATGGCTGACCTGTAACCATCAATAGTGCTGGGCTGGAGATTCTTCTCCTGGAAAAGGTGCAGGAGGAAATCTGCTATTTGTTTTATAGATGGGTTCCTGAAGTCCACCTGACTTGTTTCACACCATCTGACAAAAACGGCCCACTTCGCTTCGTAGACTGTTCTGGTTGAACGTCTTTGAGGCGCCTCAATTCTTGATGCCACTGGGCTAGAGAACCCTTGCTCCTTGATTGTCTGGGCTCTAGGAGCCAGGCATGGAGATTTAGGTTTGTCAGATCCCTGTGACGTGCCTTGTTGAAAGGTTGGGTCACTAGATCTGGGTGGTGTGGAAGACAAAGAGGAACCCTCGCAGATAGTTCCACTAGGTCCCAAAACCAAGGCATGTTGGGCCATCCCGGGGCAATCAGGATTGCTCTGCGATACCAGTGATCTGACAGCTTGCTGACCACCTTCCCCATCAGAGACACTGGGGGGAAGAGGTACATGTCCAGGTCCTCCCAGGACAATGTCAGAGCATCCACTGACCAGGCCTTTGGGTCTGGAATTGGGGACACAAATTGAACTAGCTTGCAGTTGTACCTTGTTGCAAACATGTCCACTCGGGGATAATGCCAGGTTTGACAAAGGAGGTCGAAGGTCTCTTGATGGAGGGACCACTCCGTCTGAATGACCTGCCTTTGGCGAGACAATTTGTCTGCAATTACATTCAGACGGCCTGGAATGTGTCTGGCCTTCAGTACTATTTGATTGAGGCTGCACCAACATAGGAGCCGCCAAAGAAGGGCACAGAGTGAGCCTGACCTCATACCTCCTTCCTTGTTGATGTATGCCACAACCGTGGTGTTGTCTGTGGCAATCAGGACGACCTTTCCTTGCACTAAATGTTGGAATCTTTTTAGTGCTAACAACACGGCTTTTAGTTCTAAGAAGTTTATGTGCAACTTGCTTTCGGGCACTGACCAAGTACCGCTTGCTGTGAAGTCGCCTAAGTGAGCACCCCAGCCTTCTTTTGAGGCGTCTGTAAAGATTTGAACTGCGTGTCGCAGGGGGTGTAAGGGCTGACCCTTTAGGACATTTTCCTCTTGGGTCCACCACTGCAGGTACTGATGGAGAGACCTCGGAATTGGGATCTCCTTTTCCAGAGATTCTGGGACTCTCCAGTGTTTCTTGAGGTGCCACTGAATAGGTCTCATGTGCAGTCTGCCTAGGGTCACCTGTTTTGCTGTCGCAGTGAGAAGACCTATAAGAGACATGAAAGTTCTCACTCGGCAAGATCTGTTCTGTAAAAGCACTGTTATTTTCTGTTGAAGGGTTTCCCAACGATTTTGAGTAGGCCTGACTACTCCGTTGAGTAGGTCGTACTGGTAGCCTACGAAGTCGAAGACTTGTTGGGGTTCCAGTTCTGATTTTTGCATGTTTACCATCCAGCCCAACTCCTGGCAGAGGGCTAGGAGGGATTGGGTTCCCTGGTGGCAAGATTCTTTGGTAGGGGCTCGAATCAACCAGTCGTCTAGGTACTGGTGGATTCTTATACCCTGTGACTGAGCCATTAACTTGACCTCTTTGACCACACCAGTGAACTCCATGGGAGCTGTTGACAGGCCAAAGGGAAGTGCCCGAAACTGGTACGACTGGTTCTGAAAGTGGAACCTGAGGAATTTTCGGGATGTGTAGTGAATTGGGATGTGGAAGTAGGCGTCGCTGAAGTCTAGCGATGTCACCCACTCCTCTTGTTGTAGAGAGGTCCGGATTGTCTCTGGAGTCTCCATTTTGAATGTTTTTACGCATAAAAACTGATTTAGGGTACTGAGATCCAAGATTGGCCGCCACTTGTGGTTCGGCTTTGGGACAATGAACAGTCTGTTGAAAAAGGCTAGTGAGGTTTGAACCCTGACCCTCTCTACTGCCTTTTTCTCGATCAGAGCTTGTACAGCTGCTTGCAAGTGGGAGTCTCTGATGGGGTTTGCATAGCCACTTACTATCAGGGGATCCCTTACTAAGGGAGGTCTTACTTTGAAGGGAAGAACATAACCCTCCTTTAATATGGACACTACTTTTGGGTTTGCACCCTTGTGCGCCCATATTTCCCCAAAACTCTGAAGACGTCCCCCCACTGGTTGGACACTTGCAACATTGGGGACATTTGGAGCAGAAACAAAGTGACCGACAAAAGAAGCACTTTTCACACACTTTATTTGACTTTTGATCTTTGATTTTGGTCTTACGTCTTTCTTTTGCGACTGCCACCTTGTTACAGTAGGTACACGACATACAACATGATAAGAAACATTTGTTGGAACAGATACAAAAGAGTTTCTTGTTATGACACTTTGTACAGAACTGACTGGCCGGGCCACCGGCACCGGACTTGACTTGCAGTAATTGTCATTTATACTGTGTCTTCTCATGAGCCATCTTGGTACCACGTCCGGGTTGACCACCCCGGCCTCTGCCCCGGCCTCTATTGCGGGAACCAAACGCTTTCCAAGCTGGTAGTTCCTTTCCGGCTTGAGGAGTTGTTTTAGCAGTGTCTTGAGGTTTCCAACCAGTACTGTAGGGTTGGTATCTCTGTTTTCTGCCTCTACCGGCGAACCCCCCGCGGCCCGGGCCGGGCTGGGAAGTACGTCGGGAAGCTTCTAATTGGTTTATTTCATCCTCAGCTTTTCTAATAGCAGCATCTGGAAATAGCCCATATCCATTCAGGGGGCAATTTCTCAAGGAATTGAAAGTATCTGGTTTAATCCCCGGTTTCACAGCTTCCAAGTATGAATCCCTACGGAGTAGGGTCAAATTTGCCATCTGCACAAATGTAAAGTCTGCCAAATGTTGTAGAGATTTACCCATGGCGAAACTGACATTCTGGTTAAATGAAGATAAATACAAAAGTTCATCCAATGCACCTTGAGCTTTGACAGAAGACTTGCCTTTCTTAAGTTCACTTTGTAAAATATGCAATTGTTCTTGGAAGGCATCCTGTATTTTAGTAATACAGCGATTAAACCCCGCTGACTGGTTGCAAATATATGAAGACTCTTTTGCTGCTTTCTCCCACTTACGCATAGTGTCTTGTGATAGTGGGCGGGATGGAGGCTGAGGAGATGCAGAAGATATGGTTGAAATCCTGGGGAATGAACTATTTATCTTCGCCGCATCATTTGGCCAAGAATTCACTGATTTACCCGGCCTAGTTGGATCTGTAGGCTCCGCCGGGTGTATCCCATACCATCTGCTCTGGGATTTGGGGGGTCTGAGGAATTGGTCCACATGCAGGCCACCTGGATCACTAGATTTTGAAGGATATCCTTCTATCAGTACAAGGTTTAGAGTCTCTAGTTTTCGGCACAACCAATCTTCCGGAGGAAGATCCACAGAAATCTTGCCCACAGGTTGAGAACGGTGACCTGCCCAAGGATTATCAGTGCGGGATTGAGGAGAAAACTCCAGGTCAGGAATGTGTGTCCATCCCATGAACGCGTGGACGCCTCTCACAGTCTCGCGGTAATTTTGATCTTCACTGAGGACCCGGTCCGGGTCTGAGGTTTCTAAGTCTGGGGATTCCTCTGCGTCAGATAACTCACCCTCTTCAAATGTTTCCTGAGGATTGACATCGCGGAAGGTGACCGGCCCGGAGCCGGAAGAAGGTTGTTGAAATGCAGCTTGAGAGGAAGCAGACATAGCAGCTGACGACACAGTAGCCACCGGAGCAGGGTGTTTAAACATAGGTTCTGCTTCCGGGTAGAGGTTTTGAAGTGGAGATTGTCTGTCAGCAATTGAAAAATCCTGATCTCTAGGCTCATCCGGGCCAACAGCCGGAGCGGCTGGGCCGGAAGAAGCCGAAGTAGAGACAAAAAAGGGTGTCTGGGAAAGAGCACCTGCTGGAGCAGCATGAGAGACCGGTACTTTGACCGGAGAAAATGTTGGATTTTGTACAGAAGGTGAGGAGCGATGTCCTAAAGTGATAAGCGCCTCAAGCCTGGCCATACGAGTGGCCCACTTTTCGTCCAGTTCCTGAAGATCTTTCTTAAACTGAGGCACAGGAAGGGACAAATCCGGAGCAGAAGAAACAGATACAGCAGGTTCTTGTTCTGGCTGGGCATCAAGTACTACCACAGAAGACGGATCGACTAACACTTCCTTAGCTTTAGCCTTTTCCTTTCTGAGTTTATAGGTAGGAGTACTTAACTTGAGCACTTGCTCCGGGGTAAGGACACTGCAAAAGTCACACTGCAGATTTTGAACACAAGGGTCATCACCCTGTCCTTTCTCGCGACAACGCGCACACCTACTATGTTTGTCAAATGAAGCCATAATATGGCCACACGCACCCTTTTTCTGTCCTGGAGATGCCATGATAGAACAGTTAACTAATGGCAACACTTCCGACACAAATTAAACAGATATAACACAATATAAAAACTAAAGAGTTCACAGATAAAAATCCACAACTTTAAATATCGCGCCAAACGAAAAAGATGCTATGACGTCACGTCCCTCTGGCGAGTGAGGCAGGAACTAGGCCACCTGGCGAGTGGATTGTAGTGTGCCGGTCCTGCCGGGGGTGAAACCCGGGACGTCTTTTTCTTTCGTTTGGCGGGACCGGCTGGCGCCGGGCTATAGCTATCGTCTGGTAGGTAAGATGTATTAACGCAATAAAAATTGCGATTACTCACTTACCTTGAGGCCTAAGTCCACGAACCAACAAAATGTTTGAGGGCGTGAAAATTCATTGGGACAATTAATTTACAAAAAAATCTGTAGCTGTAGTAGTTTTGGAGAAATCTGTGTCACACACTAATGCACACACATGATGCATTTTATAATCTCCCTCCTGGGCTAAACCCCGGCGGGAGATAATAATCCCAATGTTCACCTTTTGGTTGGCATATTATGCTAAACGCAAGTTGTCGTTACCCAAGTTTTTTTAATTGGCAAAATAATTTTAGGAGAAACTAGAAATAGGACGCCTTGTTGATAGTAGATGCGAATAGAAACAGGATAGCATGGAAGAACACACATTATCATGTGTAATGTCCACCCCATGAACCTTTTGCCAAAATTGTACAGTAGTGTTACAAGACCCTGTTTCATTTGTAAAATATATCAATGATGCTTAAATATTTATTAGTGTAGATGTAAATTATTTCTGCTTCATGCCTTTTTGCATTGGTTGGGTTGAAAATTTTGACGAAATCACTCTATCTTGCACGGTTAAGAAGATAGAAGCAAATTCCTGTTTTTCTATTTTTGGCAAAAATTTGAAAATTCAAAATGGCCGCCATTTTTGGGGAGGGGAAAATTTTTTGGAAAATTGCAAAGAGTACATTCCTTAGATACCCTGTGGGTCGAAAATTTCGACGAAATCGCTCTATCTCGCACGGTTAAGGAGATAGAAGCAAATTTGTGTTTTGCCATTTTTGGCAAAAATTCGAAAATTCAAAATGGCCGCCATTTTTTTGGGGGGGAAAATTTTTTGAAAATTGCAAAGATTACATTCCTTAGAGAGGGTCGAAAATTTCGACGAAATCGCTCCATCTCGCACGGTTAAGGAGATAGAAGCAAATTTGTGTTTTGCCATTTTTGGCAAAAATTCGAAAATTCAAAATGGCTGCCATTTTTGGGGAGGGGAAAATTTTTGGAAAATTACAAAGAGTACATTCCGTAGATACCCTGTGGGTCGAAAATTTTGACGAAATCGCTCTATCTCGCATGGTTAAGGAGATAGAAGCAAATTTGTGTTTTGCCATTTTTGGCAAAAATTCGAAAATTCAAAATGGCCGCCATTTTTGGGGAGGAGATATGAGCACATTTGCCTTTTTCAGTATTCAAAATAGCTAATTACTCATTTATTTAATTAATTACTCACTCATCTATGAAGCAATTCCCCCCAAAAGCAATCCCATACAAGCTATTAACCCAATGAACCTCCATACCAAATTTCAGAAAGCTAGGCTTAATAGCATTCCTTAAAATGTCTGGAAAACAAAGAGCTACTCAAAAGTAGCAAAGTAGCTATTACTCAGTTAGCTATAGAGCTATCATCACCAAAAGCAATCCCATACAAGCTATTAACCCAATAAACCTGCATGCCAAATTTGGTAAAGATAGGATAAGAACTGTTGCCTAAAATGTCTGGAAACCAAGTGGGACGCCGGACGGCGGAAAAAGCAAAAATAATATGTCCACCCCCCAGTGGGGTGGACATGATGATTTTGCTTTCAGATGATAGAAATGCATTGTGTCGGGTTTTTTGTTAGTTTTATGGTCTCATTGAGGGCTATCACAGTTTATGCACTGTAAATGTCTCATTAAATTACACTAAGGGATCCCTTTCAAACATTCACGTGATATGTGATGATGACAAACAGATGACCATGACCTTGTATATCCTGAACTTCAGTAGAAAGAATACGAGCAATTTGCACTAAATTACAACTAAATGAAAATACAAATATGATCACCAAAAGATTTTGTGGTTTTATTTCAAAAGTAGGCATTAAAACAATTCTGAAGGATTTATTTTGATTATCATAAATGTAAGACAAATAGTTTAACCTGAAGAAATCACACAGTAATGAACCATCTGATTGATACCTTGTAACTTTTTAATAATTTCTGGCAACTGTTTAATAACTTATTTTACATTTTTAACATTTTTACTGAAACATCTTGAGTATACAAAAAAGCATGGATACAATACAGTAAAATTTAATTAAAACCTCTTAATTAAAACTCTTCCACCAGATTATAAAATAAAATTCAAATCTATGCACTAAATAATTATGCCAATAATGTTAACAGATCTCAAATTAAGCAGACTTTCCTTCCATTCTTTTGACACAGTAAACTTGAAAATGTTAACAAAGTTAATCTCAACTTCAGATCTGATATTAGGATTACTTCAATCCAAATGTACACAGGAATGTAATTGTGAACCATTGATAACAGAGAATGTAGAATGATATTAGACACACTAAGATACACAAATGCAATAAATACTAAACACATAGCTACTACATACTGTTGTCGAGATTACAGGTAAAAAAATCAGGTAAACAGGCTTATACATATTATTAAGTGCACTTTGTTGAGCACCTTTGTGACCGAATAGATCTTTTGATACTGACTCTTACACATGTGACTTCTGTGAATAAAAAGGAAATCTTTATACCCCTGTTCCACTGTGGTGGGCTTGACTCTCAATCACTGTTACTATGTGGTTGGTAGTGTAATCTTGCATGTCATGTGACCAAATCCTTACACTTGAGGAGGCCGGGTGTGTAATCGTGGCAGCTGTATATACCAGTTATAACTTTTCGACAATTTTTGTTTGGTGTACTCCCGAGTTACTGCCTTAAGTACCATTTTATCAAGCTGCGGCACACTTTCCTTTCAAAATGGAGCCAAGAGATGGTCCAAGAGTAGATTCTCTCCCTCCCCGAGTTTCAAACTGTCTAGGGTTTACATTCAATCGAGGTACCGGTGTATTACTAAGAAGCTGTAGTTGTTAACACAGTGGCTTTTTATCCTATCACTCTCTGATGATTGTAAAGAGTAGGAATGTACTTTTCAACCATTTGTGACAAAAAATGACTCAATGGTTATCACTACTGTGGCACTACTTTCCTCCACTTTTATATCTGACCAGGCAAAAAAACTTAAAAATTTCATCAACATAACGCCTGGCCTAATTCACAAGATAAATAAAACCTAACAAAAACCAGTATGTATGAGCACACAAAATAAAATTACAGAACTTTTAACATGAGAAAATACCAGGACAGACTTCTATTATCAACATAAAGCATGTGGCATTGCTTTGTTTTCAGGGAATTCAAACCCACAATCCACCGTTGAGCAACCAGCACTCTGCCGGGTGAAATGTGTCTGGAATTCCCACCAGAAAACCACAACTGTTTCACAGAGAACCACCAGATTCACTGACAGTCTTCACAAAACTCTAAAGCTTGCCTCAGAGAAAAAAGAACTTCATGATAAAATTTGTAGGAATTTTTTCCCTAAACACTGACATTGCAGTATATTTTCAATTCAGTTTTTCCACAAATGACACCTTTACACATGTCCAGAAGTATTATACCAATATTAACTGTCTTCCACACAGCTATTGTATTAAAGTTTTCCTGATTTTATATTTCAAAAAATTCTCAAAAATCGAAAAAAAAAAAAAAAAAAAAAAAAAAGAGGATTTATTGAAGAAGAATAAATGGAATAAAGGGTAAAGTTATTTACTAAAATACTTGGATACTCTAAGTATGACAGTAATTTTTGGCCTTTAAACTTTGTTCTGATTTTGACAAGATATTATATCTATTGGTGTTCAAAGAATAAATTTTCACTGAATGTTTTTCACCTACAGAAGGAAGTTAAAAGAAGATATAGTGAACATAAATATCTAGCTAACATTAAAGGCTATAGTATTTGTTTTGAGAAAAGGTGGTGTGACTGGCAAAACCTATTTACAGATATATGAATAAGTAAACTGTTTCATAAAGACCAGAGGGGGGTAAAGAGCATATATATCATGTAAAAAAAAAAATTTTTTTTTTTTTTTTTTAATTTATTTTTTTTTTATTATTCTTTTCATCTGCAGGAAAATGTCGATTGAGGTTATGTGCTAATTACGCTGAACTGTTTATTAACTTGATGCTAGTTGTTATTGTTTTGAAATCTTTGTTTTTCTGTTAAACATGTTCTCTGGAATAGTTTAGATGTACATATAGAAATAAAAATAAAGAAATAAAAAAAAAGTTGTTTGTGAAAAGGAACCTTAGTGTTCACTTCAACCAAAAACTTATCTAAGTACATAAGAAAAATACTTCAAACTGTGATCAAGATGTTCTGAAAGTGAAACACCCTGTATAATGGTTTATATGTAATGTATTAACCAGACAAAAACTGCACAATCTTCTTACAAATACACTTTTAACAAATACTATAACAGGCCATATATTTGATTATTTCTTTCATAGAAGCAATTATTTGTCCCCAAAACACATTTTAAAAGTTTTTGCAGATCACAGCCTAAACACAATGAAATAAACTACTCCAAAACACTCAAGAGTTTTACACAAATAAGTTTATTATTTCACAAAAGTATGACAGCCCATTGTTTTCAGAAGTAGAATAAAAATGTCAAGTTAGCCAGAACATTTGAAGCTAGTCACTGTGTGTGAAGCTAACCACTGTGTGTGAAGCTAACCACCGTGTGTGAAGCTAACCACCGTGTGTGAAGCTAGCCACCGTGTGTGAAGCTAACCACCGTGTGTGAAGCTAACCACCGTGTGTGAAGCTAACCACCGTGTGTGAAGCTAACCACCGTGTGTGAAGCTAACCACCGTGTGTGAAGCTAACCACCGTGTGTGAAGCTAACCACCGTGTGTGAAGCTAACCACCGTGTGTGAAGCTAGTCCTATTAGTGGTATTAATGATACTTTAAAATTTATTTCTGCATTGATTTACTCGTACCTATATTTTTTTATATTCATAAACACAATCACTGATAATTTTAAATCATTTATCTAACCTGTGTCACCCGTTTTGTATGTGCTTCTGAAATCAAGACTTGACATATGTGCGACATATTTAACATTTCTTGATCTATTTTGGCCTTTACAGTTAGTCATTACTATCACTTTCTAAAACTTGAAACAAAAAATAGCATCAGAGATGCCCGTACCCCACAGCCTAGGGAAATATTTTTAACACCATGAGATATAAAAGTACTGTATCAGTACAAAGTTCAGGATACTTTCAGAGCACTGTCAGTTATATAAAGGTCCAAACAATGTTTAAATAGAGAAAATAATGTACAAGAGAAAGATAATACAGAAGTAGTAATACAGTCAATGAATGCTTATGTGTGGTGTTAGAGCAAAATTTGTGACTTACTTGATGAAATTCCATCTGTTACAATGGAAAGTTGTAAAAGTAAAATTCTTAATGAATTCTAATATGACTTTAACAGTGCTTAATCTGCATCAAAAGACAGACTCAAAGGTGCAACAAGATTTTAAAGGTCAAGGTCACTACGACAAGGTCAAAGGTCAAATCAAGGTCACACCATGATGCTACATACCTACAACCCTTAACCAATGTCCCTACCAACCATCAACTTCCTACACCTTACGGTTTCCGAGATATAGCCCGGACAAGATTTTATAGGTCAAGGTCACTACGGCAAGGTCAAAGCTCAAATCCTAATCAGACCATGATGTTGCACACATACACCCCCTAACCAATGTCCCTACCAAGTATCAACTTCCTACACCTTACAGTTTCTGAGATACCGCCTGGACAAACTTTTTCCCGCCCGCCCATCCGGACACCATGGGTGAAAACAATACCCCGACAGCCCTTAAGGGCTGTGGGGTAAAAAGCTTTTCAACTGAACTTTTAATATTCAATACATTGCCTGAAAACACCATGTCAGTTTGCACATTTATCTATCACAATGCCTTGATTTCAGAGTATGAGACTACATATGCAATATTTCATATTAACACCACCATCTGTACTTTTGTATTTGTTGTATATATTTACAAAGGAAAAAGTATACACAGTCCTGCAAGTTAAACAACTACTCCAAACACCATATAAATGCATGGAACATGGAGAGACGTACATGTAGCATTTTGCACTACAGATGCCTATCACTAAACAGTCAATATCAAAAGAATTACTGAGGCTGTTGCCGAGTGCTTGACTGGTCACTAAACACTGGGGTAATGAGTGGTCTGGAGTATAACACTGAGAAAGAATTATATTCTTTTCTGCTTACATTTCTAACTTTTTATATTTCACAACCTGTAGATGTAAGGTAAGTCTTTTTTTATCCATTTCAAGGAAATATGGGCTACTCACTGTTAAGAGTACTCGTTAGAAAGTACAGCTGTGGGAATACTTGAGTGTATGTTCATTCTAACACAACAAATCTCTAGCAACAATAAATACTAACCCATAATTAAGTACAGCATGACTTGAGTCTACACTAAATGTAAATCAAGCAGATTATCTGGAATGATACACTGGAGATATGCTTAGCACAAATATCCACAATACAATCACTGAATGTGTACGAATACCATAGAACATCTGTGAACCCTGCTGAGTGGAATCTATTTGGACCAGACCTCTACTAAAGCAAGAATTCCACATAGCAGGATCACCTTCAAAAGTATAAAAAAGGCTACATTATAATCCTTCATGGAAATAGAAATGATTTGAACTGTATCAGCCGCTGGTGTATTGTGACCGCAGAGACTGATAAGCTCAATACAGTGGATTTGGTCTAAGTCGAAGTTGCAAAATGTCAGCCATTTACTTCTACTCATGGCAACTTCTAGTTATAACCCACTTTGAGAAATATATGAAGTACTAGAGACACTATGTAATTTAAGTCTCTTGCAATAATTAACACTTGTGTGATCACTCTACTGTGAAATTTATTTGCTTGGTGTTCAGACTTAATAATACAAAAGTGAGGAATCAGGCAAAGAGTGTCACAATGGTACTATTTTGTCACCTCTTTCTTGGATATTTACATTTCTGTATACACAAAATTTATAGGTTCTACTTATGCCTTGTTATTCCCATTGAAAAGTAACACTTTGTGCATCAAATTAGGTTCTAGTTATGGCAACTTTCTGTAAGTCGAACTTCCAGTTATCCTTATATTTTGCACTAATAATTGTTGGGACTTAGAAACTACTTCTACTTATGCAATATTCTACTTATGGCAGTTCTACTTATACCAAATCTACTGTAATTGCAGCTCTTATGTCACCGTGTAAAACAAACAGCAGGTCACATTAACAAAGAAAGTAAATATGCAGACCTCCTATGTAGTTCCAACAAGGAAACTCTACTTCTCACTGTTCTAAGTAAACAGGTTTGACTGTGAAAAGAATGCACGGCATCTGAGAACTCTCTGGTGCTTTGCATGGTATTCAGCGTATGGCTTCACTTGTTATTATTTTACTTCTTTGGCAATTAGATTGGGATGGATTCCATTATGAACTTGTGAAACTTTTACTCATACAAATGGAGAAATTGATCCACAGATTAAACCGACATATATATATTAATGTTTTGGTGATTTAAATTTGGTGTACAGTACAAGTGTTGCAAGTTGGCCATCAAAGTTTACTCACAAAAGACAAATGACTGAAGTCCAGTGCCACTGCACTATAACCACTGTTATAGTCTGATTTTTTAAAGTATCCCTTTATCACTCATGTATGTCTTGAATATATAAGGTAATCCAGATAAAATAACATAAAAATACAAAACAAAAGGTATTAGGCTCATTGTAATAAAATCTACACTGAGGAAAAAGATTGCGATAATAAAGATTTTAATATAACAAAAATTTAAATATCACATGTTAGGCTTTACATACTTTCCTATTTTTTCTTTTGATTTTAGTGACATGCATGATATCCTCAATATATTAAATCTACACACAGAAATAAGTATAAAAACACCTGTATACAGATGTATGAACGTATCTACAGAATCTTTTCACACAATACACAATTCGTGAAAATAATACACTGTACATGAAAAAACATTTACTGCAAGCGACAGAACATTCAAACTGAGTTTTTTTAATAAACATGTTCAATGTTTTCATTATTTAAAGAAATGGTTGCTAAAAGGTTAATTTTCTGTAAACATGGAGTAGTTGTAAATAACAATTGTAATTATTTTCCTAATTTATATTATGTTCAGGCATAAAGGACTAGCAGACTGAGATTCGGTTGAGTTGTTCTGTGATTAAGCAGATTAAAGTTTACAATGCTGATTTTGCTGGTGCTTGTCGTCTAAAGTCTAGCTAAGTGGCCAGAAAAGACAAGTCTTCTGGCTGCTATTTCCTTTCAACTTTAGTGTTTCATTGAAGTCTTTCTAAAGATCACTATATTTCCAATTTATTTTTTTTTTTTTAACTGTCTGTCATACAGTAGGTAAAATTTCTTTTGCAGGTATTGTAAAAATAACATGGGCCAGTAACTTGTTAGACCTTTTCGTAAGTAACAGTTTACATCACAGACATCTTGTATAAAATATATGTTTAAATCACCACAAAAAGACTTAAGCATTTACCTTATCATTTTGTTCATGCCCCGCTTCTCAATAATATCCTTGACATCAGTAATATCATTAGCACTTGAGTGAGTCTTTATAACTAGCATTTACTGAAACAATCCATTATATATCATTTTTTTTTAAAAAAAAACAACAACATACTTTTGTAAGATTTTGGTATAGGACATTCTTCAGCCATACAAACTCTGTAACGTTCTACCAATAAAATGCCTTGTTTCAACTGAGATTCACAGAAAATATTTCAGCAAACAAAAAATACATTAAGTAAGTGTGACACATCGAATGAGGAATGACATTAAGAGTGTAAAAACCTACAACAGAACTCTGTCGTACCAACAGATACCAAAGTCACTCAAGTTTTGTACATCTGTTGACACATGGCTGATGTTCTTCCTCCATGACTAAATAAAACAGGTGAAATTTGTAGCCCTACAAAAGACAAATTATTATACATTTGTTATTTCCTGGGTTACATAAAATAAGGTTAATATACCATTATTCATATTTTGGTGACAAATACATTTTTGGGTATTACCTTTTGATGAAGCGAATTATGTCCAAATTTCAAGTTGCAAAATAATTGAATATTATTACAATACGTGATGTGCAGAAATTACCACAATCAACTGTTGAAACATGTTCAAAGAAATGAAAAGTTTTCATGATATAACCATTTAAACCGCATAACATCAGCAGTTATCTTTTCATCACATAACCTCCATCTTAACTGTTACCTATTATTATGGATTTTTACCCTATTGCATGTAATCAAAAGTTTTAATAAATATCAGTCATCAGTTGTTAGCACTAACCTGAAACCAACTGTTCTGAATTGTATGTCATCAGCTACTCAACAACTAGAATTGCGTCAATTTGACGCAGTACATCCCCAGACAGGAGATGGTATAATCTAACATATAGAGAATTCAGCCATTCTGAAAAGCGGCATTTTCGATTTCCGCTAAATTTCAAGATGGCAGCTGGATTTTCGGAAAATTAATTTTTTTTCAGAGGCACTACATCTAGGGTCTTTAGTATCCAAAGGGTCCAAAATTTTCTTGAAATAACTCTGTCTCTAACAGTTTTTGAAATTATCAAAATTTTCACTTTCTGCCAAAATTCAAGATTGCAGCCAGAATTCATAAATTAAAAATTTTTCGGAGGCATTACATCCAGGGTATATAGTACCCAAAAGACCTAGAATTTGCAAGTTAGCTCACTTTATAGTGTTTAACCTCCTTGGAGGCTGTGAGACCTTGTGGGTCTCTTAATGGAAGCCAGGCTGGATCCTGATGCCTATATCTTAGGATTGGGGGAATGGAAAGGAAATCTCCACAGGAAAGAAGCACACAAGATGTTTGAAGGCCAGCCGTGACCTTGAAGAAAGAGGTCACAGGTCAAATTTCTGCATGCTTATAGGGGACATATATAATATATAACTGTTGTATCAGTCATAGGATGATCAGACCTTCTATATGTAAGTACTAGGCCCAAATATGAAGAAACACTCCAATTTTGAACTTTAGAAGGCCGTCATCATTGTTCTAGTGGCCACAAAACAAAAGGCTCAAAGACCTTACCCACATATACTAGTGCTGCGACGATGTTTGAAGAAGTTTGATAGTTCGCTCGTTTACTGCCCCAATTTCGGAGTTCGGTTCAAACGTCTAAAATTTGGACTTTGCAAAACGTTTAGAAATCCCCAACATCACACCACATCCCAACGGATCGTATATTTGCCCATCTATAAAACTTGTTTCTTTTGTTGAAAATATGGCGGAATTTATTTAAAATATATATGGATTTTATATTTTTGCTATATTTTCAATAAAGTGACAAGGTTTTGTGTGAGATTCCTGCATTTTATCTGGTTTTGAAAACGTTGTTTCGAAGATCGAACTAGACCGAAGTTCGCTAGGTTGTACAGATACCAAACATCGAACCCGATATTCAAAGCGATTTCACAGCACTAATATATACCCAAATACCACATCTGAAAGGTTTACCTGGAATAGTTTTTAAGTTTTCATGTATGAAATGAAATCTCTGCAGGCGGCGTGACCATGCTAAAACCCAAGTAACCCAAACTTTTGTCTGGGAATACAACTACTACCAGAGAGTTATCACCCAGTGTCTGTGAGTAAACATTTGATATCTATTATCAGTTAACTGTCATGGTCATTCATCACCTATGATAAGTCATGTTTTACCTATTATCAATCAATGTCACCTATATCACTCACCTATCCCCTGCTATCTTTCATCTATCCCTGATATTAACCAATTATCACCTATCACCAGTTATCACGTATTATTAGTCACCCATCCCCTATTATCAGTCAGTTATCACCGGTTATCATTCATCACCTATTATCAGTCATTTTGACCTATTATCAATCATGTGTCACCTATATCAATCACCCATCCCCTGTTATCAGTCAATTATCACCTATCATCAGTCATCACATATTATCAGTCATTCTTCCACTATTATCAGTCAGTTATAACCAATTATAACTAGAGGATCGCTCGCAAAAAAAAAAGATAATGTTTTTGCATAGCAAAAACAAAGCGTCCCAAAAAGGATATAAAGGTGAGTGCTAAAATATTAAGAAAATGCTTCGTTTCTAGCCTTAAACTGTTGTGGCAACCAAAGTCAGCGCAGTCTGCTCTATCTAGCACGGTTTTCAAGATATAAGCATTTTTGAGTTTTGCAAAAAATAAAAAAATTTAAAATGTCCGCTATATTTGGCGAGACCAAATTATTTTGAAAATTGGCATGGCTACTCTGCAGAGATACCCAGCAGGTCCAAAATTTTGTTGAGTTCACTCCATATAGCACGGTTTTCGAGATATAAGCATTTTTGTGTTTTGCAAAAACTTTGAAAATTCAAAATGGCCACCATTTTTGGGGAGACAAAAATTTTTGTCAAGACCACTGCCGCGGTATCTCCCGCCGAGCATTAAAGCAGAAGAAATAGCTTTTCCGAGATATTCATAATTTTTCATTTTCGTGTGTGAAAGGTCTTCCAAAAGTAGGTGAATGAGTTATTTGAGAAAAATTGGCTATCTGCAATACTATTAAGAGATAATTCACATTTACTCATTTTGAGTAGGTGAATAATTATCTATGGGTCTGAAACTTCACCAAGTGAAAGCTCTCCCTAAAGTAGGTGAATGAGTTATTTGAGAAAAATTGGCTATCTGCAATACTTTTAGAGATAATTCGCATTTACTCATTTTGAGTAGGTGAGTAATTAGCTATGGGTCTGAAACTTCACCATGTGAAAGCTCTCCCACAAGTAGATGAATGAGTATTTGATAAAAATTGGGTATCCGCAATACTTTTACAGATAATTAGCATTTAGTCATTTTGAGTAGGTGAATAAATAGCTATGGGTCTCAAACTTCAGAATGAAAGCTCTCCCAAAAGTAGGTGAATGAGTTATTTGAGAAAAATTGGCTATCTGCAATACTTTTAGAGATAATTCACATTTACTCATTTTGAGTAGGTGAATAATTAGCTATGGGTCTGAAACTTCACCAAGTGAAAGCTCTGCCAAAAGTAGGTGAATGAGTTATTTGAGAAAAATTGGCTATCTGCAATACTTTTAGAGATAATTCGCATTTACTCATTTTGAGTAGGTGAGTAATTAGCTATGGGTCTGAAACTTCACCAAGTGAAAGCTCTCCCAAAAGTAGGTGAATGAGTTATTTGAGAAAAATTGGCTATCTGCAATACTTTTAGAGATAATTCGCATTTACTCATTTTGAGTAGGTGAGTAATTAGCTATGGGTCTGAAACTTCACCATGTGAAAGCTCTCCCAAAAATAGGTGAATAATTAATTTGAGAAAAATTGGCTATCTGCAATACTTTTAGAGATAATTCGCATTTACTCATTTTGAGTAGGTGAGTAATTAGCTATGGGTCTGAAACTTCACCAAGTGAAAGCTCTCCCAAAAGTAGGTGAATGAGTTATTTGAGAAAAATTGGCTATCTGCAATACTTTTAGAGATAATTCGCATTTACTCATTTTGAGTAGGTAAGTAATTAGCTATGGGTCTGAAACTTCACCAAGTGAAAGCTCTCCCAAAAGTAGGTGAATGATTTATTTGAGAAAAATTGGCTATCTGCAATACTTTTAGAGATAATTCGCATTTACTCATTTTGAGTAGGTGAGTAATTAGCTATGGGTCTGAAACTTCACCAAGTGAAAGCTCTCCCAAAAGTAGGTGAATGAGTGATTTGAGAAAAATTGGCTATCTGCAATACTTTTGCAGATAATTCGCATTTACTCATTTTGAGTGGGTGAGTAATTAGCTATGGGTCTGAAACTTCACCAAGTGAAAGCTCTCCCAAAAGTAGGCGAATGAGTTATTTGAGAAAAATTGGCTATCTGCAATACTTTTAGAGATAATTCACATTTACTCATTTTCAGTAGGTGAGTAATTAGCTATGGGTCTGAAACTTCACCAAGTGAAAGCTCTGCCAAAAGTAGGTGAATGAGTTATTTGAGAAAAATTGGCTATCTGCAATACTTTTAGAGATAATTCGCATTTACTCATTTTGAGTAGGTGAGTAATTAGCTATGGGTCTGAAACTTCACAGAGTGAAAGCTCTCCCAAAAGTAGGTGAATGAGTTATTTGAGAAAAATTGGCGATCTGCAATACTTTTAGAGATAACTAGATTGGGCCAAATCGGCGCCAACATATCCCCAGACAGGTCATCACTCACGCCACAGGTTTTGATCGGGAATTTTTAAAAACATAATTACCCATTATTATATGAACTTCAGCACATCAATCTACTCTGTTTATATCTTCCAAGGAAGATGGTGTATCCCCAGACGCCGAATACATAACTCAAATTATATTTTCAATCTTCCTGCAATGATAACTCTAAACCTATTTTCAAAGTATTTAAATGATTGATGATTGAATGTCCATTCTAAAATAATAATCCCAAAAGAGCATATCTGTTTCTATATTTGTTGACAAATAAAATATTATTTTTAACTCAACTCATCATACTTTTCAATCTTCCTTCAAAGTTTTTAAATGATTGATGATTCAATGTCCATTCTAAAATTCATAATCCCAAAAGCGCATATCTGTTTCTATATTTGTTCACAAATAAAATATTATTTAAAAAAAAATTATTTATATTATTATTTTATTATATTATTTTTAGAATTTGCAAATTGTTTTCAGTTACTCTAGTATTCATTTCCTCTATACCTATATATGTGGTCCATATATATGCAACCTAAATATGTGACACAATCTCAGTTCTGACTCCCCTTTGTGTTATATGTAATGAAGCCCACCACCTCCCACCCCCACCCCTCTCCCCTTCTCCACACCTCTCTCACTATTACACAAGATCTGCAACCCCATTGAGGTCTTTGTTTCTCATCTGATATCATTAAATACCTTTGTTTATTTAGTGTCACTCAATATAGCTGGAGGTCCCAGAGGTGGGTGGGGGGAATCTGGGTGGGGGATGTGGGTTGGGACTTAGTTTAGTTTATTAGTTTATTATAGTGACATGTATTATGTTGACAAGGATTATACAAAAACTATTGAAGTAATACCCAGCCCTATATGGGCTTATAAGTCACTTTAAATAGAGAGTTAATAACAAACAGAGCAAACATATTTTGAGGTAAGATACAGTAAATAAAGACAGCAATTCAATACATAAAAATTAACAATATAATTTACTTTTTCTTTCTTGCCACAAATCAAAAATAAAATTAATAACCATATTGACATTCATATGAGTTAATACCCTTGATAATTGATCTATTAACTAGAAATAGGCCGCCCTGTTGATAGTAGATGCGAATAGAAACAGGATAGCATAGAAGAACACACATTATCATGTGTAATGTCCACCCATGAACCTTTTGCCCAAATTGTACAGTAGTCTTACAAGACCCTGTTTCATTTGTAAAATATATCAATGATGCTTAAATATTTGTTAGTGTAGATGTAAATTATTTCAGCTTCATGCCTTTTTGCATTGGTTGGGTTGAAAATTTTGACGAAATCACTCTATCTTGCACGGTTAAGAAGATAGAAGGAAATTCCTGTTTTTCTATTTTTGGCAAAAATTTGAAAATTGAAAATGGCCGCCATTATTGGGAAAAGGAAATTTTTTTGAAAATTGCCAAGAGTACATTTCTTAGATACCCTATTGGTCGAAAGTTTCAACAAAATAACTCTATTTTGCACGGTTAAGGCCAGTTTGTGTTTTTCCATTTTGGGCAAAAATTCGAAAATTCAAAATGGCTGCCATTTTTGGGGAGGGGAAAATTTTTTGAAAATTGCAAAGATTACATTCCTTAGATACCCTGTGGGTTGAAAATTTCGACGAAATCGCTCTATCTCGCATGGTAAGGAGATAGAAGCAAATTTGTGTTTTGCCATTTTTGGCAAAAATTTGAAAATTCAAAATGGCCGCCATTTAGGGGAGGGGAATTTTTTTTTTAAATTGCCAAGAATACAATGCTCAAATACCTGTGGGTCGAAAATTTTGACGAAATCGCTCTATCTCGCATGGTTAAGGAGATAGAAGGAAATTTGTGTTTTGCCATTTTTGGCAAAACTTCGAAAATTCAAAATGGCCGCCATTTTTGGGGAGGGAAAAATTTTTTGAAAATTGCAAAGATTGCATTCCTTAAATACCCTGTGGGTTGAAAATTTCGACGAAATCGCTCTATCTCGCACGGTTAAGGAGATAGAAGCAAATTTGTGTTTTGCCATTTTTGGGAAAAATTCGAAAATTCAAAATGGCCGCCATTTTTGGGGAGGGGAAAATTTTTAAAAAATTACCAAGAGTACAATGCTCAGATACCCTGTGGGTCGAAAATTTCGACGAAATCGCTCTATCTCGCACGGTTAAGGAGATAGAAGCAAATTTGTGTTTTGCCATTTTTGGCAAAAATTCGAAAATTCAAAATGGCCGCCATTTTTGGGGAGGGGAAAATTTTTTGCAAATTGAAATATTACATTCGTTAGATACCCTGTGGATCGAAAATTTCGACGAAATCGCTCTATCTCGCACGGTTAAGGAGATAGAAGCAAATTTGTGTTTTGCCATTTTTGGCAAAAATTCGAAAATTCAAAATGGCCGCCATTTTTGGGGAGGGGAAAATTTTTTGAAAATTGCAAAGATTGCATTCCTTAGATACCCTGTGCGTCGAAAATTTTGCCGAAATCGCTCTATCTCGCACGGTTAAGGAGATAGAAGCAAATTTGTGTTTTGCCATTTTTGGCAAAAATTCAAAATGGCCGCCATTTTTGGGGAGGGGAAAATTTTTTGAAAATTGCAAAGATTGCATTGCTTAGACACCCTGTGCGTCGAAAATTTTGCCGAAATCGCTCTATCTCGCACGGTTAAGGAGATAGAAGCAAATTTGTGTTTTGCCATTTTTGGCAAAAATTCGAAAATTCAAAATGGCCGCCATTTTTGGGGAGGGGAAAATATTTTGAAAATTGCAAAGATTGCATTGCTTAGATACCCTGTGCGTCGAAAATTTTGCCGAAATCGCTCTATCTCGCACGGTTAAGGAGATAGAAGCAAATTAGTGTTTTGCCATTTTTGGCGAAAATTCAAAATGGCCGCCATTTTTGGGGAGGGGAAATTTTTTGAAAATTGCAAAGATTGCATTCCTTAGATCCCCTGTGGGTCGAAAATTTCGACGAAATCGCTCTATCTCGCACGGTTAAGGAGACAGAAGCAAATTTGTGTTTTGCCATTTTTGGCAAAAATTCCAAAATTCAAAATGGCCGCCATTTTTGGGGAGGGGAAATTTTTTTAAAATTACCAAGAGTACAATGCTCAGATACCCTGTGGGTCGAAAATTTTGCCGAAATCGCTCTATCTCGCATGGTTAAGGAGATAGAAGCAAATTTGTGTTTTGCCATTTTTGGCAAAAATTCGAAAATTCAAAATGGCCGTCATTTTTGGGGAGGGGAAAATTTTTTGAAAATTGCAAAGATTGCGTTGCTTAGATACCCTGTGGGTCGAAAATTTTGCCGAAATCGCTCTATCTCGCACGGTTAAGGAGATAGAAGCAAATTTGTGTTTTGCCATTTTTGGCAAAAATTCGAAAATTCAAAATGGCCGCCATTTTTGGGGAGGGGAAAATTTTTTATAAATTACCAAGAGTACAATGCTCAGATACCCTGTGGGTCGAAAATTTCGACGAAATCGCTCTATCTCGCACGGTTAAGGAGATAGAAGCAAATTTGTGTTTTGCCATTTTTGGCAAAAATTCGAAAATTCAAAATGGCCGCCATTTTTGGGGAGGGGAAAATTTTTGGAAAATTGCAAAGATTGCATTCCTTAGATACCCTGTGGGTCGAAAATTTCGACGAAATCACTCTATCTCGCACGGTTAAGGAGATAGAAGCAAATTAGTGTTTTGCCATTTTTGGCAAAAATTCGAAAATTCAAAATGGCCGCCATTTTTGGGGAGGGGAAAATTTTTTGAAAATTGCAAATATTACATTCCTTAGATACCCTGTGGGTCGAAAATTTTGACGAAATCGCTCTATCTCGCACGGTTAAGGAGATAGAAGCAAATTTGTGTTTTGCCATTTTTGGCAAAAATTCGAAAATTCAAAATGGCCGCCATTTTTGGGGAGGGGAAAATATTTTGAAAATTGCAAAGATTGCATTGCTTAGATACCCTGTGCGTCGAACATTTTGCCGAAATCGCTCTATCTCGCACGGTTAAGGAGATAGAAGCAAATTAGTGTTTTGCCATTTTTGGCAAAAATTCGAAAATTCAAAATGGCCGCCATTTTTGGGGAGGGGAAAATTTTTTGAAAATTGCAAAGATTGCATTCCTTAGATACCCTGTGGGTCGAAAATTTCGACGAAATCGCTCTATCTCGCACGGTTAAGGAGATAGAAGCAAATTTGTGTTTTGCCATTTTTGGCAAAAATTCGAAAATTCAAAATGGCCGCCATTTTTGGGGAGGGGAATTTTTTTTGAAAATTGAAAATATTAGATTCCTTAGATACCCTGTGGGTCGAAAATTTCGACGAAATCGCTCTATCTCGCACGGTTAAGGAGATAGAAGCAAATTTGTGTTTTGCCATTTTTGGGAAAAATTCGAAAATTCAAAATGGCCGCCATTTTTGGGGAGGGGAAAATTTTTGGAAAATTGCAAAGATTGCATTCCTTAGATACCCTGTGGGTCGAAAATTTCGACGAAATCGCTCTATCTCGCACGGTTAAGGAGATAGAAGCAAATTTGTGTTTTGCCATTTTTGGCAAAAATTCGAAAATTCAAAATGGCTGCCATTTTTGGGGAGGGGAAAATTTTTTGAAAATTGCAAAGAGTACACTCTTTAGATACCCTGTGGGTTGAAAATTTCGACGAAATCGCTCTATCTCGCACGGTTAAGGAGATAGAAGGAAATTTGTGTTTTGCCATTTTTGGCAAAAATTCGAAAATTCAAAATGGCCGCCATTTTGGGGGAGGGGAAAATTTTTTGAAAATTGCAAAGAGTACACTCCTTACATACCCTGCGGGTTGAAAATTTCGACGAAATCGCTCTATCTCGCACGGTTAAGGAGATAGAAGCAAATTTGTGTTTTGCCATTTTTGGCAAAAATTCGAAAATTCAAAATGGCCGCCATTTTTGGGGAGGGGAAAATTTTTTGAAAATTGCAAAGAGTACACTCCTGAGATACCCTGTGGGTCAAAAATTTTGCCGAAATCGCTCTATCTCGCACGGTTAAGGAGATAGAAGCAAATTACTCAAAAGTAGTACTGAAAATACACAATGAAGTACCTAAATGGCTATTACTCATGTACTGACAAAGCTATCAGTCCCAAATGCAATACCAAGCGAGCTATGGACATAACAATATTGTATTCAAAATTGTAGTAAAATATCTTTAATTATTTTGGCTTAAATGCACGGAAACCAATGGGTACTGAAAATAGCTGTACTTAAGTATTACTCAGTAAGCAAAAGAGGTACAACAGCCAAAAGCAATCCCAAGCAAGCTACTGACCCAATAAGCCTGCATACCAAATTTGGTGACAATAGCTCTAATACTTTTCCTTTAAATGAGCGGAAACCATGCGTGACGCCGGACATCGGACGCCGGACACCGGACGCCGGACGCCGGACATCGGACATCGGACGGCAAAAAAAGCAAAAATAATATATCCACCCCCCAGGGGGGTGGACATAATAATTCAGATTTATCTATATTTAAAATTTTGAAATATTTCATACGAATCAGCTCTAAAGCTGGACAAACACAAACAAAATGTATCTCATCTTCTACATCTTTTTTACACAGTTTACATGTTCTCTCAAAGAGATGGAGTGCTACAGCATAAATGGTAAACAAACAATCTATATAAAAGGGGTACTCAAATACAAAAAGAATTGAGAATTTTAAGTATGTGATTATCAACTGAAATGAGTTCATAACTGTAGGAGCTGTGTCAAAATTAACTGAGGCAAGTTGAATAAAACTGGGCTAGTTGAGGGTTAAAAATCCCCTAGTTTTACTACATACGGATATAATTTCATTAATATTGGGACTTAAAGCTCACTTAAAGTGTCCATTTTGTCTACTTGAATATGTTTAACCGGCGTTTAACCAGTTTCATTTTAAAAAGTTAAAAACTCAGCAAGCAGAGGTATAACACACAAAAATAAGTTCTTAAAAGACTAAGATAGCCATAACATTATTAATATTCAAAATTTAAATAGACAGGCATTTCCTTTTAAAAATTCAAAGATTTCAGCTCTATAACCCACATAGTTTGACAGTTACTGGGCTTTAAAGTGGCATAATGTCCATAAATTGGGTTTCTGTGGGCATTTTACAATTGTTAAAGAGACCTTAGCAATTAAACTACAGATCTGAAACTTTTTGGGGGACATACATAACAAACAAAAATTATATATAATACAGTTTAAGACTTGTCACACTAAGCATTTCCAAATAACAGGGCAAAATACGGAAAAAATGTCCAAAAAGGCACTTGGGCGAGTGTCTATGGCCCTCATACACAGGTTAAATGTCTACTAAAAACCTTGATTTTCGCCATATGTAAAAAGGACATAATAATGCATTCCCAGATGGGATTTCAGCTCCATCAATCACATAGTTTAACAGTCACAGGGCTTAAAGGTGGCAAAAAGTCCAAATATTGGGTCTCTGTGGGCCTTTTAGAGATCTCGATGTGGCTTTCAAATTAAAGCTTCAGACTTAAAATTTGTTACATACTAAGATTACACATAGAATATGTATCTAATAAAGTTTGAAACTTCTCAGACTTACCATTTCCAAGTTACAGAGCAAAATATGTGAAAAATGTCTTAAAAGGGTCACTCAGGTGGGTGTTTAAGGTCCTCATACACAGGTTAAATGTCTACTTGAAGCCTTGATTTTTGGCACATGTAAAAAGAACATAATAATGTATTCCCAGATGAGATTTCAGCTCTATCAGTCCCATAGTTTAACAGTCACAGGCCTTAAAATTGGCAAAAAGTCCAAATACTGGGTCTTTATGGGGCCTTCTAGAGACCTAAATGTGGCCTTCAAATTAAAGCTTCAGACTTAAAATTTGTCACATACTAAGATTACACATAGAATATGCATCTAATACAGTTTGAAACTTCTTAGACTTACCATTTCCAAGTTACAGGGAAAAATATGTGAAAAATGTCTAAAAATGGTCACTCGGGTGGGGATTTATGGTCCTCATACACAGGTTAAATGTCTTCTTAAAGCCTTAATTTTTGGCACATATAAAAATAACATACTAATATCTTCTCAGATAGGATTTGAGCTCTATCAGTCACATAGTTTGACAGTCACAGGGCTTAAAAGTAGCAAAAAGTCCAAATATTGGGTCTTTGGGAGCCTTTTAGAAACCTCAATTTGACCTTCAAAATTAAAGCTTCAGACTTAAAATCTGTTACATACTAAGATTACACACAGAATATATATCTAATACAGTTTGAAACTTCTCAGACTTACCATTTCCAAGTTACAGGGAAAAAGATGTGAAAAATGTCTTATAAGGGTCACTCGGGTGGGTGTTTATGGTCCTGATACACAGGTTAACTGTCTATTAAAGGCCTAAATGTTGGGGCACATATAAGAAAACACATAGATATATTCCCAGATGATATTTAACTTAGATGAGAGACATAGTTTGAAAGCTACAGTGCTTGAAAGTGGCAAAAAGTGCATAAATTGGGTCTCTGTGGGCACTTTTGAGACCTTAAGTCGACCCCTTTGGGTAAACCTACAGCCCTAAAGTTTTCTACAGACAAGGATTACATATCAAAGTTATACCTAGCGCAGTTTGAGACTCATCAGAATTATCTCTTCCAAATTATAGGGCAAAATATGTGTAAAGTATAGCAAAAAATCCCTAAGTGGGGGTATTTATGGGCCTCAAACACAATTTTCTCCTCAACTTAAAGTCATGATTTTCGGCACATGTACTAAGAACATATTAATGTGTTGTCAGGTAAAATTTCAGCCAGCTGAGCATCATAGTTTGTGACCTACAGGGCTCTAAGTGGCCAAAAGTCCAATTTCTGACCTTAAGGTGGCCATAAGTTCTTTTTTACTGGGAGTTTAAGGTCACCTCAAAATAGGGATCTTCCTTTGGGCACCCTTAACATGTGTACCAAGTTTGAAAAAAAAATATTAATTTGTTTTTGAGTTATCGCGTCCACAAGGAAATTTCTACGGCGGCGGCGGCGGCGGCACGACGGACCTGAATCCAATATATCCCCGACTTTCGTCTGGGGATATAATTAGCATTTACTCATTTTGAGTAGGTGAGTAATTAGCTATGGGTCTGAAACTTCACCAAGTGAAAGCTCTCCCAAAAGTAGGTGAATGAGTTATTTGAGAAAAATTGGCTATCTGCAATACTTTTAGAGATAATTCGCATTTACTCATTTTGAGTAGGTGAGTAATTAGCTATGGGTCTGAAACTTCACCAAGTGAAAGCTCTCCCAAAAGTAGGTGAATGAGTTATTTGAGAAAAATTGGCTATCTGCAATACTTTTAGAGATAATTCTCATTTACTCATTTTGAGTAGGTGAGTAATTACTATGGGTCTGAAACTTCACCAAGTGAAAGCTCTCCCAAAAGTAGGTGAATGATTTATTTGAGAAAAATTGGCTATCTGCAATACTTTTAGAGATAATTTGCATTTACTCATTTTGAGTAGGTGAGTAATTAGCTATGGGTCTGAAACTTCACCATGTGAAAGCTCTCCCACAAGTAGATGAATGAGTTATTTGATAAAAATTGGGTATCCGCAATACTTTTACAGATAATTAGCATTTAGTCATTTTGAGTAGGTAAATAATTAGCTATGGGTCTGAAACTTCACCATGTGAAAGCTCTCCCAAAAGTAGGTGAATGAGTTATTTGAGAAAAATTGGCTATCTGCAATACTTTTAGAGATAATTCGCATTTACTCTTTTTGAGTAGGTGAGCAATTAGCTATGGGTCTGAAACTTCACCAAGTGAAAGCTCTTTGGGATAGCTGCTCTGCAGAGATACCCTGAAGATAAAAAATTTCGTCGAAATCACTCTATGTAGCACGGTTTTCGAAATATTAGCAGTTTTGTGTTTTGCAATTTTTGCGCAAAAATTCGAAAATTCAAAATGGCCGCCATTTTTGGCAAGATAAAATTTTTTTGAAAACTGGCATGGGTACTCTGCAGAGATACCCTGCGGGTCAAAAATTTCGTCAAAATCGCTCTATCTAGCACGGTTTTCGAGATATAAGCATTTTTGTGTTTTGCAATTTTTGCGAAAAATTCGAAAATTCAAAATGGCCGCCATTTTTTGCAAGAAATTTTTTGTTTGAAAATTGGGAAAAGTACTCCGCAGAGATATCCTGTGGGTCAAAAATTTTGTCGAAATTGCTCTATCTAGCACGGTTTTTGAGATATAAGCATTTTTGTGTTTTGCAAGTTTTGCGAAAAATTCGAAAATTCAAAATGGCCGCCATTTTTGGCGAGACAAAATTTTTTTGAAAATTGGCATGGCTACTCTGCAGATATACCCTGTGGGTCAAAAATTTCGTCGAAATCGCTCTATCTTGCAGGGTTTTCGAGATATAAGCATTTTTATGTTTTGCAATTTTTGCGAAAATTTCGAAAATTCAAAATGGCCACCATTTTTGGCGAGACAAAAATTTTTTGAAAATTGGGAAAAGTACTCCGCAGAGATATCCTGTGGGTCAAAAATTTTGTCGAAATTGCTCTATCTAGCACGGTTTTCGAGATATAATCATTTTTGTGTTTTCCTTATTTGGAAAATTCGTAATGATTAATTAATCATTAATTACTCGGCCATTTCTTGACCAATCAATGCCAAAATCTAATGATTTCCAGATTTTAATAGAATGAATGTATTTGCCAAGTTTCAGGTGAATTGATAAAATTCCTTTCAAGTTATCATCCGGACAAGCTTCCCCATCGAAAAAAGACATTTTTGGTCATGTGACCTCTCTGATTGGTTGAAATGTCACTGCAGCATATTCAAAAAAATTCCCCAAGGCTACTGCCTAAACCTGCCAAATTTGAAAAGAATCCGCCTAACAGTTACAGAGTTATAAGGAAAACAAAATGCGGAGCGGGCGGAGCCGGCGGAGCCTGAAGCTCTCCCATACACAAACAAGCGTCCCTTGCAGGACGCTTAATTCATCACCTATTATAAGTAGCTGAACACCTATCACCAGTCACTCTACACCTATTCTCAGTCACGTATCTGACATTACCTATCTTACTGTCTGCTATCAGCCACAGATCACCTGTAGGGAGTCAACAGTTCCTGAATAAAGTCCTGTCTGTGGGAATACTAGTACTCTGTAATTGGTGTACCTGTACATGTTGCTCCTACAAATCCAAGTCAATCCTGCTGTTCTGTAGTCCCCACTCCTCGTTCTCCACCAAGGTGTCATAGCCGTTTCCCCGCGACATCTGCGTTCTGTACACACAAAGTATTTCAGTAAAACAGCCATTTTGTATGTGTTACATTTTGTCAAGATGCAGTGAAATAGCATCAAAAACTACATATCTTAAGAATGACAAACCAGATTTTAGTTGTAGTTATGTTTCATGTACACCCATAGAAGATTTTACAATCAGGAATATACTAATTCAAATGAATCTGGTTTTCATTGAATCTTGGAACCCGGTTGCCATATTTACTTTCGATCATAAAACTACATCTATCAAATTTAAAAAGCTCTCATGCCTCTTAAAAGTTAAACATTCAGAGATGTTGCCAGCTTTTGATGAAGGGGGGGGGGGGGGGGGGGGAATCCCCCCTTGGTCTAAAAAAAGGGGATCTGATCATCGATGGAAATATTTCCAGAGATTATCAAACTTTAATACATATTACGACCTAACCGTGTCATACATTGTTATTTGACAGAAACTGAAACTCATATAATATAATGTAATGCATATTGGATATCTGGAGTTGTGGAATCAGATGCAGAAGTTTGGATATCTGGAGTTGTGGAAACAGATGCAGAAGTTTGGATATCTGGAGTTGTGGAAACAGATGCAGAAGTTTGGATATCTGGAGTTGTGGAAACAGATGCAGAAGTTTGGATATCTGGAGTTGTGGAATCAGATGCAGACGTTTGGATAACTGGAGTTGTGGAAACAGATCATGAGATGCAGAAGTTTGGATATCTGGAGTTGTGACAACTGGAGGCAGAGTGCATTGGTACTGTCATTGCCTTTACCCTGTTCAGAGTCCTTACTGATTACTGAACTGCTAGCATTATTGTTTCCATCTGTGTTGCACACCTTGGGTTTGAAGAAATCACTAATGGATGTATTACCTTAACGTCTCTTCCGTTTTATTTACCTACCATATAACCACAATATTTTTGTCTGCTACCGAAGACGTCTGTGTCCTCGATTCTGATTGGATGAGGATTAGACAAGAGGGTCACAGATGCCCCAAAAGGCGGGTTGCGCAGGCAGAAATAAGATAAGCAACTGCTGTAATTACATTTAGAAAAGAAGGAAAGAAATGTTAGGCTACCAAGTTAAGGTGAATGTGTAAGACGTGCTAAGAAACGTAAAACTTGTAATCTAGGTTACATAATTGTATCTATGCTATAAACGGACAAACGAAAGGGCGGAATTACACCAACTTAGCAACTTAGCTATGATGGTGATGCATCTCCCTGTCAAGTTTGAATTCGACTGGAAAAAGCGTTTTCGAGTTAGAGTCCAGAAACGAAAATGTGGACAGACAGACGGATGGACAGAAAAATGGACAAAAAACAGACAAACGGACAGGAAAACGGACAAACAAACAGACGGAATTACACCAATTTCGAAAGGAACCTAGCTATGATGGTGATCTGTATCCCTGTCAAGTATGAATTCGATTGGACTAACCGTTTTCGAGTTAGAGTCCGGGAAAAAAATGTGGACGAACAGATGGATGGACAGAAAAACGGAGCAAAAATGAACAAACGGACAGAAAAACGGACAAACGAACAGACGGAGTTACACCAATTTCGAAAGGAACCTAGCTATGATGGTGATCTATGTCCCTGTCAAGTATGAATTCGATTGGACAAACCATTTTCGAGTTAGGGTCCGGAAACGAAAATGTGGATAAACAGACGGATGGACAGACAAACGGACAAGAAACGGACAAACGAACGGACGGAATTTCACCAATTTCGAAAGGATCCTAGCTATGATGGTGATCTATCTCCCTGTCAAGTTTGAATTCGATTGGTCAAACCGTTTTCGAGTTAGAGTCTGGAAACAAAAATGTGGACAAACAGATGGATGGACAGATAAACGGATGAAAAATGGACAAAGGAACATACGGAATTTCACCAATTTCGAAAGGAGCCTAGCTATGATGGTGATCTATCTCCCTGTCAAGTTTGAATTCGATTGGTCAAACCGTTTTGGAGTTAGAGTCCAGAAACAAAAATGTGGACAAACAGATGGATGGACAGACAAACGGACGAAAAACGGACAAACAAGCGGACGGAATTTCACCAATATCGACAGAAACCTAGCTATGATGTTGATCTATGTCCCTGTCAAGTTTGAATTCGATCGGACAAACCGTTTTTGAGTTAGAGTCCGGAAACGAAAAATGTGGACGGACAGACGGACATCGGACACATCAATCTAATAGGCGGGTTGGTTACACGCAACCCGCCTAAAAACACAGGGGTCACGTCTCGACCAATAGAAAAATTCCTTACAGTTGAGTTCACACATGCACATTGACAACTCTTCGTGTCATCGAGCGATAATACAGCAAATATTTAGGAGTGTACGTTAAGGTAGTGTAAGCTTAAAGTATTTTCTTTACGCATTGGGCCCTTGCATTTGCTTGTAGTAAACGTCTAATAAACCGCGCCGTAGTTTCGAGATCGAGCGAGAATTTTAAAAAAATTGCGAGATTCTCGCAATCACGCAGTCTGGCAACATCTCTGAACATTTAAACACTAGATATCAACCAAGAGTAACCACAGACATACAGTTTGTTCAGTGGGGTGGAGATTTACAGAGCATTATTATCATTCTCTTGAAGCTTTCATAATTACACAAACACTGTTATGTCAATAACATAGGCCATTAAATAAACTATTTAAATGAAACCTCACCCAGAAGCTTTGCCTCTCCAATTCTGGTCGAGTAACTACCATGTTGGTGTAGAAATAAAAGTTCAGCCAAGTGTTAACACAATCAGGAGTTTTAGTGGTACATCCCAGTAAACATTTTTTGGTTTAACAAACGTTTGATAGGAAACGTTTGTGGCAAAGGTTAAAAAATGATGGTTATGAAAACCATTTAGAATGTTTTTAAAATGTTATATGTATATTGTTTATTAAACGTTTAATGACAAATGTTAGGAAAACATTATATATGAACATAATAATGTTTAAATAAAAATTGGGGTCAGAGGTCATATTTAATGTCTTTTTTAAGGTTGTGCACTAATAAAAATATTATTTTTATGTCTAAAATTGTTAGATAGTGGTTTTAAAATTGTGCCCCCAATCAATTCTTACTTTTAGGGATTGCATGTGGGGCAATTTTTAACAAAGTCCTCTAAAATCCCCTATTATTGCTCACCGGCATCTTTGTTTGGACATGTTTGAAGGCGAGGGTTTAATAAGCATTTTGAAATTATGAACGTTTTTGATAAAATATTTTTTAA
The DNA here is from genome assembly GCA_964017235.1 of Sabellastarte sp. h YS-2021. Taxonomy (NCBI): domain Eukaryota; kingdom Metazoa; phylum Annelida; class Polychaeta; order Sabellida; family Sabellidae; genus Sabellastarte; species Sabellastarte sp. h YS-2021. The sequence continues at coordinate 16,287,153 of OZ024931.1, read as the reverse complement.
ACATTTGATCAACAATGTTGTTTAAACATTTTATGTCCGCTGTTTATCAACCATTTCATGATGAATGTTTGAAAACATTTCCAGCATAACCTTTATTTCTTCAGCTATTTTGTAAAGGTTTAAAAAACGTTTCCAGTTAAACCTAGCTTTTTGAGTCGTTTTAGAAACGTTTAATAAACGTTTTCAGTTTGTATACAGAATGTTTATAAAATGTTTACTTGGAAACACTTAGAAAACCAGAAGATAGGGTTTAAATAGGTTTTAAAAATGTTTTGTAAACGTTTAAATCATTTTAAAATGTTTCTAATGTTTACTGGGATATAACATGTTTTAGTACTAAACAGATAAAGCAGAAAAGTTAGTACTCACATTTTAGATCTACAGCATCAAGGAAGAGCAAAACAAAAGAGAAAAAAATAATCGAGTCAGTATTAATGCATATATTACTTGTTCAGTTGATTTAATTTATTTGGGGTTTTACGTCGCTTTCAACACTGTACAGGTCATATTACGACGGGTAGTTGGAAGGGCAGAGGAAACCAGTGCATACAGTTTTTTAGGGTTCTGTACTATAAACTGCAGACCAACGGCAAGCAACTACCAGCTTTCCCACTTGAGGCTGTGCCGGGAATAGAACCTTGTTCAGTTGAAAACATTTTAAGCACTTATTTCTGTAAGAAAAAATACAATGATGAAACCTAATCAAATGAAAAAAGTGAAAACATAAACATTCTCAGAAATTCATTAAATTTTATGAATGCACACTACATGTACGTGCATCACTTCTGTAATAACCCAGATCCACCTTTGTGAGTGTACCTCCCAAGTGCCCCAACTGCCTAGTCTTCAGTCCTTGTGGATGTATGACTTATCTTTTCATGTGTTAAGATTCATAATCACCACTATTATAGATACTCATCGTACTTTTCAAATATGTTTAAATCTGAGTGAGCATCTTTGTCCCAATAGCTCATGTCCATTCCGTTTGGCAGTTACAACTTATCTAAAGACGCTACAACTTATCTTTATGATGTTAAGACTAATTGTACAAAAATTTTTATAAAAATATAGCCGAGTGATCTTTTTCCACAGAGAAAATTGTAGATGTCCCCCAAGTACTGTACAAGGGTATTTATTTTACAGATCGTAACAGTCAGGAGTGGGTTACAAGTCTGTTGAGTCACATGACTTTTTTTTTCAATGGGGACAAATCACTTGTCAGGTTTCCCTGCCCTCTTTCAACGGGACTGGCTGTAGAAGCTTTCTGAGTTATACACCAGAGAGGTTTTATGACGAGTCCTGGAAGTGGAACTGGGTACAAAACTATAAGAAAACTTAGTGTAAGCAAAGTGAAAGCTGCAGTGCCCTAAAACTAAGTCATTAGTGTGTCAGTTAAGCAAATCCTGCACCAGTGTTCTGGCTGAAAACCACATCTTAGTTTATTATTTACATTTATCATGAACAATCACATCAATTTTTTATATTTTTAATATCTCATTATTACAATCGATTGTTTTACTTCAGTCTCAGAATTTGAGTGCTTGCTCACTCAAAGTAATTCTATCAGCAGCAATATTAGGGAATATAGTCCAAGAACGCTATTACATATGAATATCAGGAACTGATCAGATATGGTTCACATGACACCCGCTCCCCTAAGCTTGCACATAAACAAAATGTTCAGATACAAATGGCTCAGTGTACCAGTTTGGCAAAAGTGGACAACATACCACAAGTTCCCACCTAACGTTTTTCAAAAAGTCCCCTCTACCTACATGTTTACATGTGCTCTCCCTACATGCTTACATGTCCTCTCCCTACATGCTTACATGTCCTCTCCCTACATGTTTACATGTGCTCTCCCTACATGTTTAAATGTCCTCTCCCTACATGCTTACATGTCCTCTCCCTACATGTTTACATGTGCTCTCCCTACATGTTTACATGTCCTCTCCCTACATGTTTACATGTCCTCTCCCTACATGCTTACATGTCCTCTCCCTACATGCTTACATGTCCTCTCCCTACATGCTTACATGACATCTCCCGACATGTTTACATGTCCTCTCCCTACATGTTTACATGTGCTCTCCCTACATGCTTACATGTGCTCTCCCTACATGCTTAGTATGTCCCTCACCTGCGCTTGTAGAGGACATATCCTGCAAATATCGCCACCAGTACCACTGTGGGAATGACGATTCCCAGAATGAGGCTGGTCTTGCTCTTCCGCCCATGCTTCTCCTGCTCTCCACTGTCACCAGGCGCCGGCTGCTCATCAGCGGGAGAGTCTGAAACAGGTGTTTATCCTATTTACAATCGGCTTTCCAGTAACACACAAAAAGTGATCAATTTTCTCTCAGACAAAAATGGGACAAATGTTCAGACTTGTGTAATTACAGGGGTGGAGTGAAAGTGATCATACTAGTTTGGTGGACACTCTACCCTGTAAACCAGCAGACATCAGTCTCTCCTGTTAAAATTTTATGTGCAGTCAGTTGACCACCATTCCTCACATGAGCTGACTGGTACCATTCATGAACCAAAATCTACTCTATTCCAATTTCTAGTATTAATACTTTTAATGTCAGAGTTATACAGTTGGTTGTTCAAAAAGATTTACAGAAACTTTATACCTTAACAGGCACCACAATTATATATAGGAAACAACTAAAAATAAACCCAGGATTTGGCTGTGATTATTTCAGTTTACCATGAAACAGGCTGAATATACCTTGCAGCGCAATTTTCCCACAAAAGTGACAATTTACAGGGTGGACAGTCTTGCATATCAGTTCCCAGTAAGTGTGAAACTCTCTAATACAGAAACTAGGGCTGCAAGCGAGCCCGAAAATGCGCCTCGATTCCTCGTTTTATAAGAATCGACTCGGACTCAGTTAATCGCTTGATTATCGCCCACGAAATAAACTGCTTCATATTTTGACATACCATGCCTTATTAAATGGTTACAAACCACACAACAGTAAAGAATTTTGGTAATTTATTGAATTTTGGAGAAAAGACGCATTTATAATGCAAAATATAAAAAACTTTAACCATCTTTATAATGCGAGATTTGAGGCGTCTTCGAAATACGTTAGAATAAAATGCCGTCTTATAAAACGTTGTTACACAAAGAACTAAAGTTTGCAAATAGTTAAAATATAAAATACTGAAATTGAAATGCCTTATATTAGTAAAATATATAAATATATTAATATAATTAAAGAAAACAAGAGGAGAGTGCCCGTGAACGGGCACTGTGTCAGCTGACTGAATGTTTTTGATTTGTGATGGTGATAATGAGAGGAAAGCATAATTATCAGGGAAAGGGCTGTACAGAAATACAGTAAATGGTAACTGAACAGCATGTTCGAAAGATATTCCGAAGCTGACAGAAAAAAAGGACAAAAAAGTTGTGCCCTGCAAATGGTATTATGAAATAAAGTAACAAGGTAATTGTTTAAGTGTAAAAAGTAGGTTAAAAATATTTAAAGAAATACTATAAATGCAATATCCTCGTTCGACCATGAAGAAGGGGTCCAAAGGTCAAATCTGACCATACCAAAAGATTCCCAGCCAAAGAATTTAGGATGGTTTACCATCCCAAACCTCTCGGACCAATAATAAGTGAGTCATAGGCACTTTTTAAGTTTGGCTATCCTTGTTTGACCTTGACGGAGGGGTCCAAGGTCAAATCCGACCACACAAAAAAATTCCCAGCCCATGATTTCCTGTAGCTTGTTTACCATCCCAAACCTGTAGGACCAATAATAAGCGAGTTCTAAGCAATTGTAAGTTTGGCTATCCTCAATTGACCTTGAAGGAGGGGTCCCAGGTCAAATCTGACCACACCAAAAGAATCCCAGCCCATGATTTCCTATATGTTGGTTTACCATCCCAAACCTCCAAGACCAATAATACGCGAGTTATAAGCACTTTAAGTTTGGCTATCTTCGTTTGACCTGGAAGGAGGGGTCTAAGGTGAAATCTGACCACACCAAAAGATTCCCAGCCCATGATTTTCTATAGGTTGGTTTTCCATTCCAAACCTCTAGGACCAATAATAAGCGAGTTATAAGCACTTTTAAGTTTGGCTATCCTCATTTGACCTTGAAGGAGGGGTCCAAGGTGAAATCCGACCACACCAAAAAATTCCCAGCTGATGATTTTCTATAGGTTGGTTTTCATTCCAAACCTCTAGGACCAATAATAAGCGAGTTATAAGCACTTTTATGTTTGGCTATCCTCATTTGACCTTGAAGGAGGGTTCCAAGGTCAAATCGGACCATATTAACAGATTCCCAGCCCATGATTTCCTACAGGTTGGATACAATGATTTACTCAACAGTGAGAACCTGAAAGAAGCTATTGCTCAGCTATGCCATGACATAGAGGTCTGCAATTTCACTATGTTATAGCTGACCAAAACGTCTGTGAAAAACATATTTAACAAAATACTCTAAATGTAATAGTTTTCAAGTTACTACTGATTTACTCAAGAGTGAGAACCTCAAAGTAACTATTACTCAGCTATGCAATGAGCTACATGTCTGAATTTTTGCTCTGTTATAGCTGACCTAAAAGTAGGTGAACAACATATTTAAGCAAAATACTGCAAATGCAATAGTTTTCAAGTTACAACTGATTTACTCAATAGTGAGAACCTGAAAATAGCTATTGCTCCGCTATGCCATGAGCTATAGGTCTGTAATTTCACTATGTTATAGCTAACCCAAAAGTAGGTGAACAATATATTTTAACAAAATACTCCAAATGCAATATTTTTCAAGTTATAGCCGATTTACTCAACAGTCAGTGCCTGAGAATAGCTATTGCTCAGTTGTGCCATGAGCTACAGGTCTGTAATTTCACTATGTTATAGTTGACCCAAAAGTAGCTGAATAACATATTTGCACAAATTTCTGTAAAGGCAATAGTTTTCCAATTACAACTGATTTACTCAACAGTGAGAACTTCAAAGTAGCTATTACTCAGCTATGCAATGAGCCACAGGTCTGGAACTTCACTATGTTATAGCTGACCCCAAAATAGGTGAATAACATATTGCAACAAAATACTCTAAATGCAATAGTTTCCAAGTTATAAGTGATTTACTCAACAGTGATAACCTAAAAGTAGCTATTACTCAGCTATGCTATGAGCTACAGGTCTGAAATTTTACTATGTTATAGCTGACCCAAAAGTAGCTGAATAACATATTTATACTAAATTCTCTAAATGCAATAGTTTTCAAATTATAAGTGATTTGCTCAACATTGAGAACTTCAAAGTAGCTATTACTCAGCTATGCAATGAGTCACAGGTCTGGAACTTCACTATGTTATAGCTGACCCCAAAATAGGTGAATAACATATTGAAACAAAATACTCTAAATGCAATAATTTCCAAGTTATAAGCGATTTACTCAACAGTGATAACCTCAAAGTAGCTATTACTCAGCTATGCCATGAGCTACAGGTCTGAAATTTTACTATGTTATAGCTGACCCAAAAGTAGGTGAACAACATATTTAAGCAAAATACTGTAAATGCAATAGTTTTCAAGTTACAACTGATTTACTCAATAGTGATGACCTAAAAGTAGCTATTACTCAGCTATGCCATGAGCTACAGGTCTGAAATTTTACTATGTTATAGCTGACCCAAAAGTAGCTGAATAACATATTTATACTAAATTCTCTAAATGCAATAGTTTTGCAATTACAACTGATTTACTCAATAGTGAGAACCTCAAAGTAGTTATTACTCAGCTATGCAATGAGCTACAGGTCTGAAATTTTACTATGTTATAGCTGACCCAAAAGTAGGCGAACAACATATTTAAGCAAAATACTGTAAATGCAATAGTTTTGAAGTTACAACTGATTTACTCAATAGTGATGACCTAAAAGTAGCTATTACTCAGCTATGCCATGAGCTACAGGTCTGAAATTTTACTATGTTATAGCTGACCCAAAAGTAGCTGAATAACATATTTATACGAAATTCTGTAAATGCAATAGTTTTGCAATTACAACTGATTTACTCAATAGTGAGAACTTCAAAGTAGCTATTACTCAGCTGTGCCATGACCTACAGATCTGAAATTTCACTATGTTATAGCTGACCCAAAAGTAGCTGAATAACATATTTATACGAAATTCTCTAAATGCAATAGTTTTGCAATTACAACTGATTTACTCAATAGTGAGAACCTCAAAGTAGTTATTACTCAGCTATGCAATGAGCTACAGGTCTGAAATTTTACTATGTTATAGCTGACCCAAAGGTAGGTGAACAACATATTTAAGCAAAATACTGTAAATGCAATAGTTTTCAAGTTACAACTGATTTACTCAATAGTGATGACCTAAAAGTAGCTATTACTCAGCTATGCCATGAGCTACAGGTCTGAAATTTTACTATGTTATAGCTGACCCAAAAGTAACTGAATAACATATTTATACGAAATACTCTAAATGCAATAGTTTTCCAATTACAACTGATTTACTCAATAGTGAGAACTTTAAAGTAGCTATTACTCAGCTATGCCATGACCTACAGATCTGAAATTTCACTATGTTATAGCTGGCCCAAAAGTAGCTGAATAACATATTTATACGAAATTCTCTAAATGCAATAGGTTTTAAGTTACAAGTGATTTACTCAATAGTGAGAACTTCAAAGTAGCTATTACTCAGCTATGCAATGAGCCACAGATCTGACACTTCACTATGTTATAGCTGATCCCAAAATAGGTGAATAACATATTGAAACAAAATACTGTAAATGCAATAGTTTCCAAGTTATAAGCGATTTACTCAACAGTGATAACCTAAAAGTAGCTATTACTCAGCTATGCCATGAGCTACAGGCCTGAAATTTTACTATGTTATAGCTGACCCAAAAGTAGCTGAATAACATATTTATACGAAATTCTCTAAATGCAATAGTTTTCAAGTTATAAGCGATTTACTCAACAGTGATAACCTAAAAGTAGCTATTACTCAGCTATGCCATGAGCTACAGGTCTAAAATTTTACTATGTTATAGCTGACCCAAAAGTAGCTGAATAACATATTTATACGAAATTCTCTAAATGCAATAGTTTTTAAGTTACAAGTGATTTTACTCATGATGGAAGTTACTGAAAAGCCCAAAAGTAGCTATTACTCACTTAGCTATTAAGACAGGCAACCAACTTACTCACCATATTGTAGCTATGAAAAAAGTAGCTGAATAACATATTTTAACAAAATGCTCTAAATGCAACACTTTTCAAGTTATAAATGATTTTGTGCATGATTTCATGAATTTTAATGCATTAAAAATTATTAAAAAAATTTATTAAAAAAAAAGTAAGACAGATCCAGGTCTCATACTCACACAAGAGAATCTACCTGTGGCCTAGTACATATATGCAAGATATGAGAGAAATCCCTGCAATAGTCACTGAGAAAATTGTGATTAAGTGTTGAAATTTTCACACTTTTGGTGGGGGTACCCCCCTTGTAATGTCTCTAGCAAACAGACGAACAGACAGATTTGCATGCCTTGAACAATTTTTCATCCTCGATAGATAAGGTATCTTTTAAAAAAAACAGCACGTCTCTAGGCCTTGTAGTTTTGGAGGAGAAGTTGTTCACGCGTACGCGTACGCCCACGCCGCAGAGTGACGACATAATGTCAGCTGACTGACAAGTCAGCTGACATAAAAATTGAATTTTTTAGTAGATTTTACTTCTACGTTTAGTTGTTTTCGAAGACCCGGTTCACTTTTCTTGCCTCGAGTATTGAACTGAATCGTTTTGTTTCCGAGTAACTGAGGAATCGTTGCAGCCTTAACAGAAACCAGTTCATTTTACCTTGAAGCAGCGGGGTATTCTCATTAAATTTTAGATCTTCTTGTCATTTTACTCTACTTATTATACTTAGTGAATGCTACTTCTTCTGATTTATTATTTCAGGAATGTAAAATGACAAAACTTTCTAATTTTCCAATCCTGATGTCACAGATTATGAGATATACCCATTTCAGAACAAAAATAATGGCGGAGTTACAATCCCAATTACAATAGAGTAAGCTGATTAAGCCTGTGTTACATACCATTGTGATCAGATCCAGTGCTTGTTTCTGTGGCTCCAGTACTTCCACTTGTATCTGAGAATGTGGAAAACAGATTTAACTGCCTCATGCTTATACAACTACTGATATAGCTTTTCTTGTTTTCATCTAAGACGATTAGTAACATGTCAAGATATGGTTCAAATAAAACTAGATCTATGCATTGGAGAACCGATGCAAATTTGTATCCACCTGAAAGACAACTAACCAAAGCCAGTGAACAATCATTTGACCTTGAAGGAAGGGCTAAACGTCAAATCTGACCAGATTAGAAGATTCCCAGCCCGTGATATCCTACAAGTTGGTTTCACATTGTAAACCTCTAGGATCAATAACAAGCGAATTATAAGCACTTTTAACTTTGGCTGCCCTCATTTGACCTTGAATGACAGCCCAAGGTCAAATCTGAACACAACAAAAGATTCCCAGCCCTAGAAGTTGGCTTCACCAATAACTAGATTGGGCCAACTCGGCGCCAACATATCCCCAGACAGGTCATCACTCACGCCACAGGTTTTGATCGGGAATTTTTTAAAACATAATTACCCATTATTATATGAACTTCAGCACATCAATCTACTCTGTTTATATCTCCCCAAGGAAGATGGTGTATCCCCAGACGCCGAATACATAACTCAAATTATATTTTCAATCTTCCTGCAATGATAACTCTAAACCTATTTTCAAAGTATTTAAATGATTGATGATTGAATGTCCATTCTAAAATAATAATCCCAAAAGAGCATATCTGTTTCTATATTTGTTGACAAATAAAATATTATTTTTAACTCAACTCATCATATTTTTCAATCTTCCTTCAAAGTATTTAAATGATTGATGATTCAATGTCCATTCTAAAATTCATAATCCCAAAAGCGCATATCTGTTTCTATATTTGTTCACAAATAAAATATTATTTAAAAAAAAATTATTTATATTATTATTTTATTATATTATTTTTAGAATTTGCAAATTGTTTTCAGTTATTCATTTCCTCTATACCTATATATGTGGTCCATATATATGCAACCTAAATATGTGACACAATCTCAGTTCTGACTCCCCTTTGTGTTATATGTAATGAAGCCCACCACCTCCCACCCCCACCCCTCTCCCCTTCTCCACACCTCTCTCACTATTACACAAGATCTGCAACCCCATTGAGTTCTTTGTTTCTCATCTGATATCATTAAATACCTTTGTTTATTTAGTGTCACTCAATATAGCTGGAGGTCCCAGAGGTGGGTGGGGGGAATCCGGGTGGGGGGATGTGGGTTGAGCATAAATGGTAAACAAACAATCTATATAAAAGGGGTACTCAAATACAAAAAGAATTGAGAATTTTAAGTATGTGATTATCAACTGAAATGAGTTCATAACTGTAGGAGCTGTGCCAAAATTAACTGAGGCAAGTTGAATAAAACTGGGCTAGTTGAGGGTTAAAAATCCCCTAGTTTTACTACATAAGGATATAATTTCATTAATATTGGGACTTAAAGCTCACTTAAAGTGTCCATTTTGTCTACTTCAATATGTTTCACCAGTTTCATTTTAAAAAGTGAAAAACTCAGCAAGCAGAGGTATAACACACAAAAATAAGTTCTTAAAAGACTAAGATAGCCATAACATTATTAATATTCAAAATTTAAATAGACAGGCATTTCCTTTTAAAAATTCAAAGATTTCAGCTCTATAACCCACATAGTTTGACAGTTACACCTGTGTTGTTAACTCAGGACGGTTTTAACTCAGGACACCTAAACATAAAATGGATAAAAACTTCATCAAATAATCATACCACCAATGTATTAATAATACACATGTGTATTTGTCAGAACCCTACCAAAATAATATATTTTTGAATAATTTTTACCATTTTATTCCTGAGATGATAGAGTGACACTTTTAAAATGCCAGCCAGTGCAGATATACAGTGACGTTGCTGAAATCAATGTCCCTTAGGCACAACGTATATCCTTGTTAATTTGTGTAATGTTTTGTTTTATATGACATAGTATAATGTAAAAATACATCAATAAACACAAGATATAATAAAAAAACTTTAACCTTTGATTTAAGGAAATAACATATCTTTTAAAAGTGTCCTGAGTTAAAAACAGAATGAAAATCCCAGAAATATATATTTGTTGTTGTTTAATTGACAAGAAGGCATTTTATACAGGATAATTTTCTATGACTGCTAGACAGTCACTGTTCTTCTCATGTGATAAGGATAAGCAGATATTCCATTATTTTTTGTTGTGTATTTACACTATTTGTTCAAAAAGTGTCCTGAGTTTGCAACACGGGTGTACTGGGCTTTAAAGTGGCATAATATCCATAAATTGGGTTTCTGTGAGCATTTTACAATTGTTAAAGAGACCTTAGCAATTAAACTACAGATCTGAAACTTTTTGGGGGGACATACATAACAAACAAAAAATCATATATAATACAGTTTAAGACTTGTCACACTAAGCATTTCCAAATAACAGGGCAAAATACGGAAAAAATGTCAAAAAAGGCACTTGGGCGAGTGTCTATGGCCCTCATACACAGGTTAAATGTCTACTAAAAACCTTGATTTTCGGCATATGTAAAAAGGACATAATAATGCATTCCCAGATGGGATTTCAGCTCCATCAATCACATAGTTTAACAGTTACAGGGCTTAAAGGTGGTAAAAAGTCCAAATATTGGGTCATTGTGGGCCTTTTAGAGATCTCGATGTGGCTTTCAAATTAAAGCTTCAGACTTAAAATTTGTTACATACTAAGATTACACATAGAATATGTATCTAATAAAGTTTGAAACTTCTCAGACTTACCATTTCCAAGTTACAGAGCAAAATATGTGAAAAATGTCTTAAAAGGGTCACTCAGGTGGGTGTTAAAGGTCCTCATACACAGGTTAAATGTCTACTTGAAGCCTTGATTTTTGGCACATGTAAAAAGAACATAATAATGTATTCCCAGATGAGATTTCAGCTCTATCAGTCACATAGTTTAACAGTCACAGGCCTTAAAATTGGCAAAAAGTCCAAATACTGGGTCTTTATGGGGCCTTCTAGAGACCTAAATGTGGCCTTCAAATTAAAGCTTCAGACTTAAAAATTGTCACATACTAAGATTACACATAGAATATGCATCTAATACAGTTTGAAACTTCTTAGACTTACCATTTCCAAGTTACAGGGAAAAATATGTGAAAAATGTCTAAAAATGGTCACTCGGGTGGGGATTTATGGTCCTCATACACAGGTTAAATGTCTTCTTAAAGCCTTAATTTTTGGCACATATAAAAATAACATACTAATATCTTCTCAGATAGGATTTGAGCTCTATCAGTCACATAGTTTGACAGTCACAGGGCTTAAAAGTAGCAAAAAGTCCAAATATTGGGTCTTTGGGAGCCTTTTAGAGACCTCAATTTGACCTTCAAAATTAAAGCTTCAGACTTAAAATCTGTTACATACTAAGATTACACACAGAATATATATCTAATACAGTTTGAAACTTCTCAGACTTACCATTTCCAAGTTACAGGGAAAAAGATGTGAAAAATGTCTTATAAGGGTCACTCGGGTGGGTGTTTATGGTCCTGATACACAGGTTAACTGTCTATTAAAGGCCTAAATGTTGGGGCACATATAAGAAAACACATAGATATATTCCCAGATGATATTTAACTTAGATGAGAGACATAGTTTGAAAGCTACAGTGCTTGAAAGTGGCAAAAAGTGCATAAATTGGGTCTCTGTGGGCACTTTTGAGACCTTAAGTCGACCCCTTTGGGTAAACCTACAGCCCTAAAATTTTCTACAGACAAGGATTACATATCAAAGTTATACCTAGCGCAGTTTGAGACTCATCAGAATTATCACTTCCAAATTATAGGGCAAAATATGTGTAAAGTATAGCAAAAAATCCCTAAGTGGGGGTATTTATGGGCCTCAAACACAATTTTCTCCTCAACTTAAAGTCATGATTTTCGGCACATGTACTAAGAACATATTAATGTGTTGTCAGGTAAAATTTCAGCCAGCTGAGCATCATGGTTTGTGACCTACAGGGCTCTAAGTGGCCAAAAGTGCAATTTCTGACCTTAAGGTGGCCATAAGTTCTTTTTTACTGGGAGTTTAAGGTCACCTTAAAATAGGGATCTTCCTTTGGGCACCCTTAACATGTGTACCAAGTTTGAAAAAAAAATATTAATTTGTTTTTGAGTTATCGCGTCCACAAGGAAATTTCTACGGCGGCGGCGGCGGCGCGACGGACCTGAATCCAATATATCCCCGACTTTCGTCTGGGGATATAATAAGCAAGTTATAAGCAATTTTAACTTTGGCTATCCTTATTTGACCTTGAAGAAGGGGTCCAAGGTCAAATCTGACTACATCAAAAGATTCACAGCTCATGATTTCCTATAGGTTGGTTTCACATTGCAAACCTCTAGGACCAATAATAAGCAAGTTATAAGCACTTTTAACTTTGGCTATCCTCGTTTGACCTTGTAGGAGGGGTCCAAGGTCAAATCTGACCACATAAAATATTTCCAGTCCATGATTTTCTTATAAGTTGGTTTCACATTGCAAACCTCTAGGACCAAAAATAAGTGAGTATAAGCACTTTTAACTTTGGAGACATTGGCACTTTTGAAGTCTGCTATATGGGGTACTTTGGCACTCTGTGGATGACCTTGAATTAAGAGCTTCAAGGTCAAATGTCTGCAAGGTTGTAGAGGACATGTATATCTGTTATACATATCACCTATGAAGAGATTTAACCTTCTACCTGTGAGAACCAACCAGTAGAAAAATGTAGATAATTTTCAAAGAAATGCCTGCGGCGGCCATCTTGTCTTTCAGAATGAGGCTAATTTCAGTCCCAGAGAAGCATACCTCCCAATGAAGATATCCTGTAAATTTGGTGAACCTAGCTGGTGTAGTTTTCCTCTGGGAGCGTTAACGCCGAAAATCTCTACACACGGCAGTGGCGGGGGTGGCGGTGTAGCGAATGCAAAACCAAAGTATCTACCAGATGCCTCCAACAGATACAATTATATATTTTGTAAGTTTACAGAAATAAAAAACAACAGTTTTTGGTGTCATGTGACCCCAAGAAAGGTCATTGGCTAATTAGATGAATCTTTTTCTCCCTACATCCAAACAAGATGCTTTTTTATTTCCACACTGAACTTGAATTTTCAACATTTTTTTTCAAATAGGACATACACATTGAGGGTACTAAGTAAATATTTACCCAGGCATGTACTGCATGATTTGAAAATAACAATTTTTCCTTTTTTTTCTTTCTTTCTTTTTTTTTTTTTGGCAATTTAGAATCTACTAGTAGAAAGATTCAGTGACATTAAATTCTTATTAGTATAGTTATTTTACACTGATGCATGTTCAGTGCACGATACATATTGAGGGCACTAATGAAGGTCTACCCCAAACATTCAAGAATATTTCTTCAGGTGACATATGACTAACAACAATGATTTTTGTTTTCTTTCTACACGTTAGAATCCACTAGACCATGTCACCATGTAGAGCGTTTTGGTGACATTAAAAGTGTTATTTGGGGGTTGACATTTAGGTGTCAACCTTAATCACTCCTGCACCCCACTTTAATCGATTTATTCATATATTTTTGTAAAGTTACTGATTATTCGGTTGGGCGCCTCTCATTGGTCAGCAGCTTGACCCTTTGGTTGACCAAGGGGATAATGGTCAGATCTGAACTGGCAGTCGACGTGACAAGACTAAAAATATTTTACAAAAAATTTATTTTATTATTTATTTAGTTTTTTATTATTTGTTTTAGTTTTAACTTCAAGTAATACAGTCTTGTCTCTGGTTATGCACTATATTCAGTAGATGGCAACTCGTCAGAAGCACAGAATGGCAGGTAAACCTTACAATTTGTGTAGAAAAGTTGAGATTCCAGTTGAATTACAGGTTCAAGATGATGGTGCATATTTGAATGAATTTTCTTCACAGCGAACCCCGGGTCAGTCTAAAGCTGATACTGATATTGAGAGTGATATTGATACTGGTATTGATATTGATGCGCTTGTGAATGGCATTAGTAGTGATTCAGATCACGGTTCTGTTGCTTTAAAACATAGATTGGATGTTAGGAAATCTTAAAGGGCACCACATGTTGAACGGAAGTCGGATCCGACAAGTTCGGATCAGGCTTTGATTAATGCAAAGATTTTGTCTCAGCTTGACGCAATTGGTAAGCATTTGAATGTCATTGAAAGTAAATCTGTGCCTAAATCTCGCTCTAGGGCTAAGAAATCTGTGTGTAAACCTATAGCTGCGAGTTCAAATCTCACTGTCTCCCAGGGGGAGGCTGACTTGCAAGAAAAATTGCCAAATTTACAAACAATGCAGCATGATAGAATTATTCAAGAGCAAGTTGAGAATCGCCTCAAAGAATTGCCTGGCCTCAATAAAAAAGGTATTGAGTCCAAAATTAAATCTCAGAGGAGAGGGTCGCTTGATGTGTATATAAACCAAAGAGTTAAGTGGCCACATGAATTCATATTAGCCGGAACTTCCAAAGATTATAACCAACTAAATATCACACGGTGGATGGCCGGATTTGGTCGAATTATGAGAGATGAAGAAAGTTCACAAACAAGAGGTCATATGTTCGATTACCTTATTGCTTTATTGGACGATTCCAATGATTTTTTATGGCAAGCAGGAAAAGCTAGTCATGCAGTACTCTTATGTCGAATGGAGCAAGGCGAGATTGCTAGCTGGGCTGAAACAGAAAAAATCAACCGGATCCGAAGAGCAAATGCACAGAGACATACACCCGGATCCCTTAGCAATACTGGTGGCCTTCAATTAAAAAAAACAAGGTCAGACTTATCAGAAAAATGCGAAATCAATGCCATGCGTATATTTTAATGACAACTCTTGTAGTTTCACCAAACACCATGAAACAAAAGGGGTGTTTTATAGACATATTTGCAGTTCTTGTTTTCCCCAGGATGGCAAGGTCAGTACCCATAGTGCCAGTGATTGCAAAAAATCAGTAAAAACGACTAACCCTGGACATGGTTACTAGGGCTCAGTCACAGCCTGATCATGTCCAGGTAGATTCTTGTGACACTTTTGAAAGTAAACCTGCATTTGTACATACTATTGTAAATAACCAATATCCTTGTAGGTTTGTGTATAATCAATCTATTTCTGATTTAAATATTTTGAAGCAGGAAATGGTGGCTACTAGAGCTGCTTGGAAGGAATGGCTAGCAGCCAGTGATAGCTGTAAACCTGTCATACCTGGTAAGTCTTATGCTGAGGTCTTGAAAACTGATTCACAGTTTCAATGCATGCATAGTCATGCTAAAAATGGTGTGGCTACCCAGCAAGGGCGCTCATTGGGCAAACTTGCTGGATGGGGGTACCTTGCACCCACCAAGAAGTCAAATATCAGTTCGGACAGTCCAGCTCATAAAAATATTGCCAGGGTGAATACTAAGGCTGCATCTGATCAATTCCAAAGACCAGTAGCCCTATCTAATAGGTTTTCTCCCTTGTATGAAGTTGGAGATTTAAATGAAACTTGTGTTTATGACACATTGAATGATGTTGATGGTAAATTTGCTGACCTTGAGGGTGACCTAGGCATCCTGGAACTGAACTCTGAAAACACTGTAAATGGTACAAATCATGATGATTTTGAAAAATTATTGTTGAAGAAAAGAGTAGACCAGAAACTGGTTCAACAGGCTAGGTTGTGTTCGGAATATGTGGCTTGCAAACAACAAATGGACAATGCGTTTGGTGTCATCCCACTGTCACCTTTAATGCTTTATCAAGGTCCAAAAACCAATAACGCTGCTACATCCGACATTCTGTCCTTACATAGGGCTGTGAAAGATTCTAATTGTCCAAATTATACGGCTATCCGGATTCCAGTGTCTTCAAAATTGAAAATAGCATCAGAGATGCCCGTACCCCACAGCCTAGGGAAATATTTTTCAACACCATGAGATATAGAGGCAGTGTAACAGTACAAAGTTCAAGATACCTCCAGAGCAGTGTCAGTTATATTAAGGTCCAAATAATGCTGAAGTAGAGAAAATAATATCTAAGGAAAAGAAATGTATGTAAAGATGAAGTATTAAAACAAGACAATTCAATAATAAAATGACAGCATTTATCAGTAAACCAAAAATGGCCGAATTATGGTTTGGATGTTACCTATATTACCCATGCATACAGAAGTGGCAATACATTCAATGAATGCTTATGTGTGGTGTTGGAGAAAAGCCTGTGGCTCACTTGATGAAATTCCATGTGTTACAACGGGAAATTGCAAAAGGAAATTCTTAATGAATTCTAATATGACTTTAACAGTGCTTAATCTGCATCAACAGACAGACCCAAAGGTGCAACAAGATTTTAAAGGTCAATACAGCAAGGTCAAAGGTCAATCAGTGTCACACCCTGGGCGAGATCATGCATACAATATAGAATGTTATATTCAAGAGGAGCTGAAACATGAGGCCATGCTGGGACCCTTTGACCACAAACCAATACCTTTGCACATATCTCCCTTCATGACCAGGGAGAAGCCTGATTCTGAGGTCAAACGTACTATTGTAGATTTAAGCTGGCCCAAAAATTTTTCAGTTAATGCTGGTGTTATGAAGGACAAATATTTGGGGTCAAGTTTTGTTTTAAATTACCCATCTGTTGATGATATTAAGAAAATTGTGGAGTTAGGTCCTGGCTCTTTGCTATATAAAGTGGACATCAGCCGAGCTTTTAGGCAGCTTAAAGTGGATCCAGGGGACTTGGATCTATTAGGCCTTAAGCATCAGTCCTATTTTATCGATCAATCAGTCCCATTTGGGTACAGACATGGGTCAGTTTTCTTTGAAAAAGTGACAGATAGCATTAGATATATTATGAGACAACAGGGTTTTCCACATCTGTACAATTTAGGGATGGGTCGGTATGAAAAATATGTAGATCGGGATGTCGCCAATGCAAAACCGTACCGAATTCGGGACTCCGCGTTTTAGTTCACCCCAAACAAACATGGACGTTTCCTCAACGACATCGCAATAAAAGCTCATAAATGCACAAAATATGTGATAAAAACGTACAATGTCTTCATATTTCTGGTTTCTTTCCAATATTTTAAGTTTTCCTTCATTTATATGAGTTGACAAGCGAAATTGAGGTTATAAAGTGTCGTAACCAAAACATGGCAGTTCTGCTCAACGCATCGCATCGCTTATAAAAGACTGTAAATGGACGAAAATATGGAATAAAAGCTTATAATTTCTTCAGATTTTAGGTATGTTTCTGATATTTTAACTCTTCCTTCCATTATATGTGCTGACAAGCGAAGTGGCGGTTGTAAAATCTCATCACGGTATTTCAGTAAAATGCTCTCGACACCGAGATACCGGACCTACCGACCCATCCCTAGTACAATTATGTGGATGATCTAATATACTGTGGATTACCATCTAATATTCATCAATCTTTCGAGACCTTGTTAGAGCTTTTGACCCACCTGGGTCTCACCATCAACCCAAAGAAGTTGGTGGCTCCATCTACATCTTTAATCTGCTTAGGTATTCTGATTAACACTGAGACCAGAACCATATCTGTCCCACCAGACAGGCTTGACAGTATCATTGATATGTGTAGCCAATGGAAAAACAAAAAATTCTGCTCAAAAAGGCAATTGCAGTCATTGTTGGGCTCACTGTTGTATGTCTCAAAATGTGTTAAACCTGCACATACGTTTCTTAACTGTATGCTCATGCTTTTGAGGGATAATTTTGAAAAAGATACTATCTTTCTCAATAGAGAATTTTTCAAAGACTTAAACTGGTTTCACACTTTTTTGAGTCAGTTCAATGGAGTAGTGTACTATGACATTAGACCCGTACAAGGAGAGCTACATTTGGATGCCTCCCTCACTGGCATGGGGGGAATTTCTGACAACCAGTGTTATGCCTTGCCAATTCCGAAAAACTTTAAAAACTAGAGGATCGCTCGCAAAAAAAAAAGATAATGTTTTTGCATAGCAAAAACAAAGCGTCCCGAAAAGGATATAAAGGTGAGTGCTAAAGTATTAAGAAAATGCTTCGTTTCTAGCCTTATACTGTTGTGGCAACCAAAGTCAGCGCAGTCTGCTCTATCTAGCACCGTTTTCAAGATATAAGCATTTTTGTGTTTTGCAAAAAATAAAAAAATTAAAAATGTCCGCTATATTTGGCGAGACAAAAATATTTTGAAAATTGGCATGGCTACTCTGCAGAGATACCCAGCACGTCCAAAATTTTGTTGAGTTCGCTCCATATAGCACGGTTTTCGAGATATAAGCATTTTTGTGTTTTGCAAAAACTTTGAAAATTCAAAATGGCCACCATTTTTGGGGAGACAAAAATTTTTGTCAAGACCACTGCCGCGGTGTGTATCTCCCGCCGAGCATTAAAGCAGAAGAAATAGCTTTTCCGAGATATTCACAATTTTTCATTTTCGTGTGTGAAAGGTCTTCCAAAAGTAGGTGAATAAGTTATTTGAGAAAAATTGGCTATCTGCAATACTATTAAGAGATAATTCACATTTACTCATTTTGAGTAGGTGAATAATTATCTATGGGTCTGAAACTTCACCAAGTGAAAGCTCTCCCAAAAGTAGGTGAATGAGTTATTTGAGAAAAATTGGCTATCTGCAATACTTTTAGAGATAATTCGCATTTACTCATTTTGAGTAGGTGAGTAATTAGCTATGGGTCTGAAACTTCACCATGTGAAAGCTCTCCCACAAGTAGATGAATGAGTATTTGATAAAAATTGGGTATCTGCAATACTTTTACAGATAATTAGCATTTACTCATTTTGAGTAGGTGAATAAATAGCTATGGGTCTGAAACTTCACAGAGTGAAAGCTCTCCCAAAAGTAGGTGAATGATTTATTTGAGAAAAATTGGCTATCTGCAATACTTTTAGAGATAATTCGCATTTACTCATTTTGAGTAGGTGAGTAATTAGCTATGGGTCTGAAACTTCACCATGTGAAAGCTCTCCCACAAGTAGATGAATGAGTATTTGAGAAAAATTGGGTATCCGCAATACTTTTACAGATAATTAGCATTTACTCATTTTGAGTAGGTGAATAAATAGCTATGGGTCTGAAACTTCACAGAGTGAAAGCTCTCCCAAAAGTAGGTGAATGAGTTATTTGAGAAAAATTGGCTATCTGCAATACTTTTAGAGATAATTCACATTTACTCATTTTGAGTAGGTGAATAATTAGCTATGGGTCTGAAACTTCACCAAGTGAAAGCTCTGCCAAAAGTAGGTGAATGAGTTATTTGAGAAAAATTGGCTATCTGCAATACTTTTAGAGATAATTGACATTTACTCATTTTGAGTAGGTGAGTAATTAGCTATGGGTCTGAAACTTCACCAAGTGAAAGCTCTGTCAAAAGTAGGTGAATGATTAATTTGAGAAAAATTGGCTATCTGCAATACTTTTAGAGATAATTCGCATTTACTCATTTTGAGTAGGTGAGTAATTAGCTATGGGTCTGAAACTTCACCATGTGAAAGCTCTCCCACAAGTAGATGAATGAGTATTTGAGAAAAATTGGGTATCCGCAATACTTTTACAGATAATTAGCATTTACTCATTTTGAGTAGGTGAATAAATAGCTATGGGTCTGAAACTTCACAGAGTGAAAGCTCTCCCAAAAGTAGGTGAATGAGTTATTTGAGAAAAATTGGCTATCTGCAATACTTTTAGAGATAATTCACATTTACTCATTTTGAGTAGGTGAATAATTAGCTATGGGTCTGAAACTTCACCAAGTGAAAGCTCTGCCAAAAGTAGGTGAATGAGTTATTTGAGAAAAATTGGCTATCTGCAATACTTTTAGAGATAATTCACATTTACTCATTTTGAGTAGGTGAGTAATTAGCTATGGGTCTGAAACTTCACCAAGTGAAAGCTCTGTCAAAAGTAGGTGAATGATTAATTTGAGAAAAATTGGCTATCTGCAATACTTTTAGAGATAATTCGCATTTACTCATTTTGAGTAGGTGAGTAATTAGCTATGGGTCTGAAACTTCACAGAGTGAAAGCTCTCCCAAAAGTAGGTGAATGAGTTATTTGAGAAAAATTGGCTATCTGCAATACTTTTAGAGATAATTCGCATTTACTCATTTTGAGTAGGTGAGTAATTAGCTATGGGTCTGAAACTTCACCATGTGAAAGCTCTCCCACAAGTAGATGAAGGAGTATTTGAGAAAAATTGGGTATCCGCAATACTTTTACAGATAATTAGCATTTACTCATTTTGAGTAGGTGAATAAATAGCTATGGGTCTGAAACTTCACAGAGTGAAAGCTCTCCCAAAAGTAGGTGAATGAGTTATTTGAGAAAAATTGGCTATCTGCAATACTTTTAGAGATAATTCACATTTACTCATTTTGAGTAGGTGAATAATTAGCTATGGGTCTGAAACTTCACCAAGTGAAAGCTCTGCCAAAAGTAGATGAATGAGTTATTTGAGAAAAATTGGCTATCTGCAATACTTTTAGAGATAATTCACATTTACTCATTTTGAGTAGGTGAGTAATTAGCTATGGGTCTGAAACTTCACCAAGTGAAAGCTCTGTCAAAAGTAGGTGAATGATTAATTTGAGAAAAATTGGCTATCTGCAATACTTTTAGAGATAATTCGCATTTACTCATTTTGAGTAGGTGAGTAATTAGCTATGGGTCTGAAACTTCACAGAGTGAAAGCTCTCCCAAAAGTAGGTGAATAAGTTATTTGAGAAAAATTGGCTATCTGCAATACTTTTAGAGATAATTCGCATTTACTCATTTTGAGTAGGTGAGTAATTAGCTATGGGTCTGAAACTTCACCATGTGAAAGCTCTCCCACAAGTAGATGAAGGAGTATTTGAGAAAAATTGGGTATCCGCAATACTTTTACAGATAATTAGCATTTACTCATTTTGAGTAGGTGAATAAATAGCTATGGGTCTGAAACTTCACAGAGTGAAAGCTCTCCCAAAAGTAGGTGAATGAGTTATTTGAGAAAAATTGGCTATCTGCAATACTTTTAGAGATAATTCACATTTACTCATTTTGAGTAGGTGAATAATTAGCTATGGGTCTGAAACTTCACCAAGTGAAAGCTCTGCCAAAAGTAGGTGAATGAGTTATTTGAGAAAAATTGGCTATCTGCAATACTTTTAGAGATAATTCACATTTACTCATTTTGAGTAGGCGAGTAATTAGCTATGGGTCTGAAACTTCACCAAGTGAAAGCTCTCCCAAAAGTAGGTGAATGAGTTATTTGAGAAAAATTGGCTATCTGCAATACTTTTAGAGATAATTCGCATTTACTCATTTTGAGTAGGCGAGTAATTAGCTATGGGTCTGAAACTTCACCAAGTGAAAGCTCGCCCAAAAGTAGGTGAATGATTAATTTGAGAAAAATTGGCTATCTGCAATACTTTTAGAGATAATTCGCATTTACTCATTTTGAGTAGGCAAGTAATTAGCTATGGGTCTGAAACTTCACCAAGTGAAAGCTCGGTCAAAAGTAGGTGAATCAGTTATTTGAGAAAAATTGGCTATCTGCAATACTTTTAGAGATAATTCACATTTACTCATTTTGAGTAGGCGAGTAATTAGCTATGGGTCTGAAACTTCACCAAGTGAAAGCTCTCCCAAAAGTAGGTGAATGAGTTATTTGAGAAAAATTGGCTATCTGCAATACTTTTAGAGATAATTCGCATTTACTCATTTTGAGTAGGTGAGTAATTAGCTATGGGTCTGAAACTTCACCAAGTGAAAGCTCTGTCAAAAGTAGGTGAATGAGTTATTTGAGAAAAATTGGCTATCTGCAATACTTTTAGAGATAATTCACATTTACTCATTTTGAGTAGGTGAGTAATTAGCTATGGGTCTGAAACTTCACCAAGTGAAAGCTTTGCCAAAAGTAGGTGAATGAGTTATTTGAGAAAAATTTTCTATCTGCAATACTTTCAGAGATAATTCGCATTTACTCATTTTGAGTAGGTGAATAAATAGCTATGGGTCTGAAACTTCACAGAGTGAAAGCTCTCCCAAAAGTAGGTGAATGAGTTATTTGAGAAAAATTGGCTATCTGCAATACTTTTAGAGATAATTCACATTTACTCATTTTGAGTAGGCGAGTAATTAGCTATGGGTCTGAAACTTCACCAAGTGAAAGCTCTCCCAAAAGTAGGTGAATGAGTTATTTGAGAAAAATTGGCTATCTGCAATACTTTTAGAGATAATTCGCATTTACTCATTTTGAGTAGGCGAGTAATTAGCTATGGGTCTGAAACTTCACCAAGTGAAAGCTCTCCCAAAAGTAGGTGAATGATTAATTTGAGAAAAATTGGCTATCTGCAATACTTTTAGAGATAATTCGCATTTACTCATTTTGAGTAGGCAAGTAATTAGCTATGGGTCTGAAACTTCACCAAGTGAAAGCTCGGTCAAAAGTAGGTGAATCAGTTATTTGAGAAAAATTGGCTATCTGCAATACTTTTAGAGATAATTCACATTTACTCATTTTGAGTAGGCGAGTAATTAGCTATGGGTCTGAAACTTCACCAAGTGAAAGCTCTCCCAAAAGTAGGTGAATGAGTTATTTGAGAAAAATTGGCTATCTGCAATACTTTTAGAGATAATTCGCATTTACTCATTTTGAGTAGGTGAGTAATTAGCTATGGGTCTGAAACTTCACCAAGTGAAAGCTCTGCCAAAAGTAGGTGAATGAGTTATTTGAGAAAAATTGGCTATCTGCAATACTTTTAGAGATAATTCACATTTACTCATTTTGAGTAGGCGAATAATTAGCTATGGGTCTGAAACTTCACCAAGTGAAAGCTCTGCCAAAAGTAGGTGAATGAGTTATTTGAGAAAAATTGGCTATCTGCAATACTTTTAGAGATAATTCACATTTACTCATTTTGAGTAGGCGAGTAATTAGCTATGGGTCTGAAACTTCACCAAGTGAAAGCTCTCCCAAAAGTAGGTGAATGAGTTATTTGAGAAAAATTGGCTATCTGCAATACTTTTAGAGATAATTCGCATTTACTCATTTTGAGTAGGCGAGTAATTAGCTATGGGTCTGAAGCTATCTGCAATACTTTTAGAGATAATTCACATTTACTCATTTTGAGTAGGCGAGTAATTAGCTATGGGTCTGAAACTTCACCAGCTATCTGCAATACTTTTAGAGATAATTCACATTTACTCATTTTGAGTAGGCGAGTAATTAGCTATGGGTCTGAAACTTCACCAAGTGAAAGCTCTCCCAAAAGTAGGTGAATGATTAATTTGAGAAAAATTGGCTATCTGCAATACTTTTAGAGATAATTCGCATTTACTCATTTTGAGTAGGCAAGTAATTAGTTATGGGTCTGAAACTTCACCAAGTGAAAGCTCGGTCAAAAGTAGGTGAATCAGTTATTTGAGAAAAATTGGCTATCTGCAATACTTTTAGAGATAATTCACATTTACTCATTTTGAGTAGGCGAGTAATTAGCTATGGGTCTGAAACTTCACCAAGTGAAAGCTCTCCCAAAAGTAGGTGAATGAGTTATTTGAGAAAAATTGGCTATCTGCAATACTTTTAGAGATAATTCGCATTTACTCATTTTGAGTAGGTGAGTAATTAGCTATGGGTCTGAAACTTCACCAAGTGAAAGCTCTGCCAAAAGTAGGTGAATGAGTTATTTGAGAAAAATTGGCTATCTGCAATACTTTTAGAGATAATTCACATTTACTCATTTTGAGTAGGTGAGTAATTAGCTATGGGTCTGAAACTTCACCAAGTGAAAGCTTTGCCAAAAGTAGGTGAATGAGTTATTTGAGAAAAATTTTCTATCTGCAATACTTTCAGAGATAATTCGCATTTACTCATTTTGAGTAGGTGAGTAATTAGCTATGGGTCTGAAACTTCACAGAGTGAAAGCTCTCCCAAAAGTAGGTGAATGAGTTATTTGAGAAAAATTGGCTATCTGCAATACTTTTAGAGATAATTCGCATTTACTCATTTTGAGTAGGTGAGTAATTAGCTATGGGTCTGAAACTTCACCAAGTGAAAGCTCTCCCAAAAGTAGGTGAATGATTAATTTGACAAAAATTGGCTATCTGCAATACTTTTAGAGATAATTCGCATTTACTCATTTTGAGTAGGTGAGTAATTAGCTATGGGTCTGAAACTTCACCAAGTGAAAGCTCTCCCAAAAGTAGGTGAATGAGTTATTTGAGAAAAATTGGCTATCTGCAATACTTTTAGAGATAATTCGCATTTACTCATTTTGAGTAGGTGAGTAATTAGCTATGGGTCTGAAACTTCACCAAGTGAAAGCTCTCCCAAAAGTAGGTGAATGAGTTATTTGAGAAAATTTGGCTATCTGCAATACTTTTTTAGAGATAATTCGCATTTACTCATTTTGAGTAGGTGAGTAATTAGCTATGGGTCTGAAACTTCACCAAGTGAAAGCTCTCCCAAAAGTAGGTGAATGATTAATTTGACAAAAATTGGCTATCTGCAATACTTTTAGAGATAATTCGGATTTACTCATTTTGAGTAGGTGAGTAATTAGCTATGGGTCTGAAACTTCACAGAGTGAAAGCTCTCCCAAAAGTAGGTGAATGAGTTATTTGAGAAAAATTGGCTATCTGCAATACTTTTAGAGATAATTCACATTTACTCATTTTGAGTAGGTGAGTAATTAGCTATGGGTCTGAAACTTCACCAAGTGAAAGCTCTCCCAAAAGTAGGTGAATGCTTTATTTGAGAAAAATTGGCTATCTGCAATACTTTTAGAGATAATTCGCATTTACTCATTTTGAGTAGGTGAGTAATTAGCTATGGGTCTGAAACTTCACCATGTGAAAGCTCTCCCACAAGTAGATGAATGAGTATTTGAGAAAAATTGGGTATCCGCAATACTTTTACAGATAATTAGCATTTACTCATTTTGAGTAGGTGAATAAATAGCTATGGGTCTGAAACTTCACAGAGTGAAAGCTCTCCCAAAAGTAGGCGAATGAGTTATTTGAGAAAAATTGGCTATCTGCAATACTTTTAGAGATAATTCACATTTACTCATTTTGAGTAGGCGAATAATTAGCTATGGGTCTGAAACTTCACCAAGTGAAAGCTCTGTCAAAAGTAGGTGAATGAGTTATTTGAGAAAAATTGGCTATCTGCAATACTTTCAGAGATAATTCACATTTACTCATTTTGAGTAGGCGAGTAATTAGCTATGGGTCTGAAACTTCACCAAGTGAAAGCTCTCCCAAAAGTAGGTGAATGAGTTATTTGAGAAAAATTGGCTATCTGCAATACTTTTAGAGATAATTCACATTTACTCATTTTGAGTAGGCGAGTAATTAGCTATGGGTCTGAAACTTCACCAAGTGAAAGCTCTCCCAAAAGTAGGTGAATGAGTTATTTGAGAAAAATTGGCTATCTGCAATACTTTTAGAGATAATTCACATTTACTCATTTTGAGTAGGCGAGTAATTAGCTATGGGTCTGAAACTTCACCAAGTGAAAGCTCTCCCAAAAGTAGGTGAATGAGTTATTTGAGAAAAATTGGCTATCTGCAATACTTTTAGAGATAATTCGCATTTACTCATTTTGAGTAGGTGAGTAATTAGCTATGGGTCTGAAACTTCACCAAGTGAAAGCTCTGCCAAAAGTAGGTGAATGAGTTATTTGAGAAAAATTGGCTATCTGCAATACTTTTAGAGATAATTCACATTTACTCATTTTGAGTAGGTGAGTAATTAGCTATGGGTCTGAAACTTCACCAAGTGAAAGCTTTGCCAAAAGTAGGTGAATGAGTTATTTGAGAAAAATTTTCTATCTGCAATACTTTCAGAGATAATTCGCATTTACTCATTTTGAGTAGGTGAATAAATAGCTATGGGTCTGAAACTTCACAGAGTGAAAGCTCTCCCAAAAGTAGGTGAATGAGTTATTTGAGAAAAATTGGCTATCTGCAATACTTTTAGAGATAATTCACATTTACTCATTTTGAGTAGGCGAATAATTAGCTATGGGTCTGAAACTTCACCAAGTGAAAGCTCTGCCAAAAGTAGGTGAATGAGTTATTTGAGAAAAATTGGCTATCTGCAATACTTTTAGAGATAATTCACATTTACTCATTTTGAGTAGGCGAGTAATTAGCTATGGGTCTGAAACTTCACCAAGTGAAAGCTCTCCCAAAAGTAGGTGAATGAGTTATTTGAGAAAAATTGGCTATCTGCAATACTTTTAGAGATAATTCGCATTTACTCATTTTGAGTAGGCGAGTAATTAGCTATGGGTCTGAAACTTCACCAAGTGAAAGCTCTCCCAAAAGTAGGTGAATGATTAATTTGAGAAAAATTGGCTATCTGCAATACTTTTAGAGATAATTCGCATTTACTCATTTTGAGTAGGCAAGTAATTAGCTATGGGTCTGAAACTTCACCAAGTGAAAGCTCGGTCAAAAGTAGGTGAATCAGTTATTTGAGAAAAATTGGCTATCTGCAATACTTTTAGAGATAATTCACATTTACTCATTTTGAGTAGGCGAGTAATTAGCTATGGGTCTGAAACTTCACCAAGTGAAAGCTCTCCCAAAAGTAGGTGAATGAGTTATTTGAGAAAAATTGGCTATCTGCAATACTTTTAGAGATAATTCGCATTTACTCATTTTGAGTAGGTGAGTAATTAGCTATGGGTCTGAAACTTCACCAAGTGAAAGCTCTGCCAAAAGTAGGTGAATGAGTTATTTGAGAAAAATTGGCTATCTGCAATACTTTTAGAGATAATTCACATTTACTCATTTTGAGTAGGCGAATAATTAGCTATGGGTCTGAAACTTCACCAAGTGAAAGCTCTGCCAAAAGTAGGTGAATGAGTTATTTGAGAAAAATTGGCTATCTGCAATACTTTTAGAGATAATTCACATTTACTCATTTTGAGTAGGCGAGTAATTAGCTATGGGTCTGAAACTTCACCAAGTGAAAGCTCTCCCAAAAGTAGGTGAATGAGTTATTTGAGAAAAATTGGCTATCTGCAATACTTTTAGAGATAATTCGCATTTACTCATTTTCAGTAGGCGAGTAATTAGCTATGGGTCTGAAACTTCACCAAGTGAAAGCTCTCCCAAAAGTAGGTGAATGATTAATTTGAGAAAAATTGGCTATCTGCAATACTTTTAGAGATAATTCGCATTTACTCATTTTGAGTAGGCAAGTAATTAGTTATGGGTCTGAAACTTCACCAAGTGAAAGCTCGGTCAAAAGTAGGTGAATCAGTTATTTGAGAAAAATTGGCTATCTGCAATACTTTTAGAGATAATTCACTTTTACTCATTTTGAGTAGGCGAGTAATTAGCTATGGGTCTGAAACTTCACCAAGTGAAAGCTCTCCCAAAAGTAGGTGAATGAGTTATTTCAGAAAAATTGGCTATCTGCAATACTTTTAGAGATAATTCGCATTTACTCATTTTGAGTAGGTGAGTAATTAGTTATGGGTCTGAAACTTCACCAAGTGAAAGCTCGGTCAAAAGTAGGTGAATCAGTTATTTGAGAAAAATTGGCTATCTGCAATACTTTTAGAGATAATTCACATTTACTCATTTTGAGTAGGCGAGTAATTAGCTATGGGTCTGAAACTTCACCAAGTGAAAGCTCTCCCAAAAGTAGGTGAATGAGTTATTTGAGAAAAATTGGCTATCTGCAATACTTTTAGAGATAATTCGCATTTACTCATTTTGAGTAGGTGAGTAATTAGCTATGGGTCTGAAACTTCACCAAGTGAAAGCTCTGCCAAAAGTAGGTGAATGAGTTATTTGAGAAAAATTGGCTATCTGCAATACTTTTAGAGATAATTCACATTTACTCATTTTGAGTAGGCGAATAATTAGCTATGGGTCTGAAACTTCACCAAGTGAAAGCTCTGCCAAAAGTAGGTGAATGAGTTATTTGAGAAAAATTGGCTATCTGCAATACTTTTAGAGATAATTCACATTTACTCATTTTGAGTAGGCGAGTAATTAGCTATGGGTCTGAAACTTCACCAAGTGAAAGCTCTCCCAAAAGTAGGTGAATGAGTTATTTGAGAAAAATTGGCTATCTGCAATACTTTTAGAGATAATTCGCATTTACTCATTTTCAGTAGGCGAGTAATTAGCTATGGGTCTGAAACTTCACCAAGTGAAAGCTCTCCCAAAAGTAGGTGAATGATTAATTTGAGAAAAATTGGCTATCTGCAATACTTTTAGAGATAATTCGCATTTACTCATTTTGAGTAGGCAAGTAATTAGTTATGGGTCTGAAACTTCACCAAGTGAAAGCTCGGTCAAAAGTAGGTGAATCAGTTATTTGAGAAAAATTGGCTATCTGCAATACTTTTAGAGATAATTCACTTTTACTCATTTTGAGTAGGCGAGTAATTAGCTATGGGTCTGAAACTTCACCAAGTGAAAGCTCTCCCAAAAGTAGGTGAATGAGTTATTTCAGAAAAATTGGCTATCTGCAATACTTTTAGAGATAATTCGCATTTACTCATTTTGAGTAGGTGAGTAATTAGCTATGGGTCTGAAACTTCACCAAGTGAAAGCTCTGCCAAAAGTAGGTGAATGAGTTATTTGAGAAAAATTGGCTATCTGCAATACTTTTAGAGATAATTCACATTTACTCATTTTGAGTAGGTGAGTAATTAGCTATGGGTCTGAAACTTCACCAAGTGAAAGCTTTGCCAAAAGTAGGTGAATGAGTTATTTGAGAAAAATTTTCTATCTGCAATACTTTCAGAGATAATTTGCATTTACTCATTTTGAGTAGGTGAGTAATTAGCTATGGGTCTGAAACTTCACAGAGTGAAAGCTCTCCCAAAAGTAGGTGAATGAGTTATTTGAGAAAAATTGGCTATCTGCAATACTTTTAGAGATAATTCGCATTTACTCATTTTGAGTAGGTGAGTAATTAGCTATGGGTCTGAAACTTCACCAAGTGAAAGCTCTCCCAAAAGTAGGTGAATGATTAATTTGACAAAAATTGGCTATCTGCAATACTTTTAGAGATAATTCGCATTTACTCATTTTGAGTAGGTGAGTAATTAGCTATGGGTCTGAAACTTCACCAAGTGAAAGCTCTCCCAAAAGTAGGTGAATGAGTTATTTGAGAAAATTTGGCTATCTGCAATACTTTTTTAGAGATAATTCGCATTTACTCATTTTGAGTAGGTGAGTAATTGGCTATGGGTCTGAAACTTCACCAAGTGAAAGCTCTCCCAAAAGTAGGTGAATGATTAATTTGACAAAAATTGGCTATCTGCAATACTTTTAGAGATAATTCGGATTTACTCATTTTGAGTAGGTGAGTAATTAGCTATGGGTCTGAAACTTCACAGAGTGAAAGCTCTCCCAAAAGTAGGTGAATGAGTTATTTGAGAAAAATTGGCTATCTGCAATACTTTTAGAGATAATTCACATTTACTCATTTTGAGTAGGTGAGTAATTAGCTATGGGTCTGAAACTTCACCAAGTGAAAGCTCTCCCAAAAGTAGGTGAATGCTTTATTTGAGAAAAATTGGCTATCTGCAATACTTTTAGAGATAATTCGCATTTACTCATTTTGAGTAGGCAAGTAATTAGTTATGGGTCTGAAACTTCACCATGTGAAAGCTCTCCCACAAGTAGATGAATGAGTATTTGAGAAAAATTGAGTATCCGCAATACTTTTACAGATAATTAGCATTTACTCATTTTGAGTAGGTGAATAAATAGCTATGGGTCTGAAACTTCACAGAGTGAAAGCTCTCCCAAAAGTAGGCGAATGAGTTATTTGAGAAAAATTGGCTATCTGCAATACTTTTAGAGATAATTCACATTTACTCATTTTGAGCAGGCGAATAATTAGCTATGGGTCTGAAACTTCACCAAGTGAAAGCTCTGTCAAAAGTAGGTGAATGAGTTATTTGAGAAAAATTGGCTATCTGCAATACTTTCAGAGATAATTCACATTTACTCATTTTGAGTAGGCGAGTAATTAGCTATGGGTCTGAAACTTCACCAAGTGAAAGCTCTCCCAAAAGTAGGTGAATGAGTTATTTGAGAAAAATTGGCTATCTGCAATACTTTTAGAGATAATTCACATTTACTCATTTTGAGTAGGCCAGTAATTAGCTATGGGTCTGAAACTTCACCAAGTGAAAGCTCTCCCAAAAGTAGGTGAATGAGTTATTTGAGAAAAATTGGCTATCTGCAATACTTTTAGAGATAATTCACATTTACTCATTTTGAGTAGGCGAGTAATTAGCTATGGGTCTGAAACTTCACCAAGTGAAAGCTCTCCCAAAAGTAGGTGAATGAGTTATTTGAGAAAAATTGGCTATCTGCAATACTTTTAGAGATAATTCACATTTACTCATTTTGAGTAGGTGAGTAATTAGCTATGGGTCTGAAACTTCACCAAAAAAGTAGGTGAATGATTAATTTGAGAAAAATTGGCTATCTGCAATACTTTTAGAGATAATTCGCATTTACTCATTTTGAGTAGGTGAGTAATTAGCTATGGGTCTGAAACTTCACCATGTGAAAGCTCTCCCACAAGTAGATGAATGAGTATTTGAGAAAAATTGGGTATCCGCAATACTTTTACAGATAATTAGCATTTACTCATTTTGAGTAGGTGAATAAATAGCTATGGGTCTGAAACTTCACAGAGTGAAAGCTCTCCCAAAAGTAGATGAATGAGTTATTTGAGAAAAATTGGCTATCTGCAATACTTTTAGAGATAATTCGCATTTACTCATTTTGAGTAGGTGAGTAATTGGCTATGGGTCTGAAACTTCACCAAGTGAAAGCTCTGCCAAAAGTAGGTGAATGAGTTATTTGAGAAAAATTGGCTACCTGCAATACTTTTAGAGATAATTCACATTTACTTATTTTGAGTAGGCGAATAATTAGCTATGGGTCTGAAACTTCACCAAGTGAAAGCTCTGCCAAAAGTAGGTGAATGAGTTATTTGGGAAAAATTGGCTATCTGCAATACTTTTAGAGATAATTCACATTTACTCATTTTGAGTAGGCGAGTAATTAGCTATGGGTCTGAAACTTCACCAAGTGAAAGCTCTCCCAAAAGTAGGTGAATGATTAATTTGAGAAAAATTGGCTATCTGCAATACTTTTAGAGATAATTCGCATTTACTCATTTTGAGTAGGCAAGTAATTAGTTATGGGTCTGAAACTTCACCAAGTGAAAGCTCGGTCAAAAGTAGGTGAATCAGTTATTTGAGAAAAATTGGCTATCTGCAATACTTTTAGAGATAATTCACATTTACTCATTTTGAGTAGGCGAGTAATTAGTTATGGGTCTGAAACTTCACCAAGTGAAAGCTCTCCCAAAATTAGGTGAATGAGTTATTTGAGAAAAATTGGCTATCTGCAATACTTTTAGAGATAATTCGCATTTACTCATTTTGAGTAGGTGAGTAATTAGCTATGGGTCTGAAACTTCACCAAGTGAAAGCTCTGCCAAAAGTAGGTGAATGAGTTATTTGAGAAAAATTGGCTATCTGCAATACTTTTAGAGATAATTCACATTTACTCATTTTGAGTAGGTGAGTAATTAGCTATGGGTCTGAAACTTCACCAAGTGAAAGCTTTGCCAAAAGTAGGTGAATGAGTTATTTGAGAAAAATTTTCTATCTGCAATACTTTCAGAGATAATTCGCATTTACTCATTTTGAGTAGGTGAGTAATTAGCTATGGGTCTGAAACTTCACAGAGTGAAAGCTCTCCCAAAAGTAGGTGAATGAGTTATTTGAGAAAAATTGGCTATCTGCAATACTTTTAGAGATAATTCGCATTTACTCATTTTGAGTAGGTGAGTAATTAGCTATGGGTCTGAAACTTCACCAAGTGAAAGCTCTCCCAAAAGTAGGTGAATGATTAATTTGACAAAAATTGGCTATCTGCAATACTTTTAGAGATAATTGGCATTTACTCATTTTGAGTAGGTGAGTAATTAGCTATGGGTCTGAAACTTCACCAAGTGAAAGCTCTCCCAAAAGTAGGTGAATGAGTTATTTGAGAAAAATTGGCTATCTGCAATACTTTTAGAGATAATTGGCATTTACTCATTTTGAGTAGGTGAGTAATTAGCTATGGGTCTGAAACTTCACCAAGTGAAAGCTCTCCCAAAAGTAGGTGAATGAGTTATTTGAGAAAATTTGGCTATCTGCAATACTTTTTTAGAGATAATTCGCATTTACTCATTTTGAGTAGGTGAGTAATTAGCTATGGGTCTGAAACTTCACCAAGTGAAAGCTCTCCCAAAAGTAGGTGAATGATTAATTTGACAAAAATTGGCTATCTGCAATACTTTTAGAGATAATTCGCATTTACTCATTTTGAGTAGGTGAGTAATTAGCTATGGGTCTGAAACTTCACAGAGTGAAAGCTCTCCCACAAGTAGATGAATGAGTATTTGAGAAAAATTGGGTATCCGCAATACTTTTACAGATAATTAGCATTTACTCATTTTGAGTAGGTGAATAAATAGCTATGGGTCTGAAACTTCACAGAGTGAAAGCTCTCCCAAAAGTAGACGAATGAGTTATTTGAGAAAAATTGGCTATCTGCAATACTTTTAGAGATAATTCACATTTACTCATTTTGAGTAGGCGAATAATTAGCTATGGGTCTGAAACTTCACCAAGTGAAAGCTCTGTCAAAAGTAGGTGAATGAGTTATTTGAGAAAAATTGGCTATCTGCAATACTTTCAGAGATAATTCACATTTACTCATTTTGAGTAGGCGAGTAATTAGCTATGGGTCTGAAACTTCACCAAGTGAAAGCTCTCCCAAAAGTAGGTGAATGAGTTATTTGAGAAAAATTGGCTATCTGCAATACTTTTAGAGATAATTCACATTTACTCATTTTGAGTAGGTGAGTAATTAGCTATGGGTCTGAAACTTCACCAAGTGAAAGCTCTCCCAAAAGTAGGTGAATGCTTTATTTGAGAAAAATTGGCTATCTGCAATACTTTTAGAGATAATTCGCATTTACTCATTTTGAGTAGGTGAGTAATTAGCTATGGGTCTGAAACTTCACCATGTGAAAGCTCTCCCACAAGTAGATGAATGAGTATTTGAGAAAAATTGGGTATCCGCAATACTTTTACAGATAATTAGCATTTACTCATTTTGAGTAGGTGAATAAATAGCTATGGGTCTGAAACTTCACAGAGTGAAAGCTCTCCCAAAAGTAGGCGAATGAGTTATTTGAGAAAAATTGGCTATCTGCAATACTTTTAGAGATAATTCACATTTACTCATTTTGAGTAGGCGAATAATTAGCTATGGGTCTGAAACTTCACCAAGTGAAAGCTCTGTCAAAAGTAGGTGAATGAGTTATTTGAGAAAAATTGGCTATCTGCAATACTTTCAGAGATAATTCACATTTACTCATTTTGAGTAGGCGAGTAATTAGCTATGGGTCTGAAACTTCACCAAGTGAAAGCTCTCCCAAAAGTAGGTGAATGAGTTATTTGAGAAAAATTGGCTATCTGCAATACTTTTAGAGATAATTCACATTTACTCATTTTGAGTAGGCGAGTAATTAGCTATGGGTCTGAAACTTCACCAAGTGAAAGCTCTCCCAAAAGTAGGTGAATGAGTTATTTGAGAAAAATTGGCTATCTGCAATACTTTTAGAGATAATTCACATTTACTCATTTTGAGTAGGCGAGTAATTAGCTATGGGTCTGAAACTTCACCAAGTGAAAGCTCTCCCAAAAGTAGGTGAATGAGTTATTTGAGAAAAATTGGCTATCTGCAATACTTTTAGAGATAATTCGCATTTACTCATTTTGAGTAGGTGAGTAATTAGCTATGGGTCTGAAACTTCACCAAGTGAAAGCTCTGCCAAAAGTAGGTGAATGAGTTATTTGAGAAAAATTGGCTATCTGCAATACTTTTAGAGATAATTCACATTTACTCATTTTGAGTAGGTGAGTAATTAGCTATGGGTCTGAAACTTCACCAAGTGAAAGCTCTCCCAAAAGTAGGTGAATGAGTTATTTGAGAAAATTTGGCTATCTGCAATACTTTTTTAGAGATAATTCGCATTTACTCATTTTGAGTAGGTGAGTAATTAGCTATGGGTCTGAAACTTCACCAAGTGAAAGCTCTCCCAAAAGTAGGTGAATGATTAATTTGACAAAAATTGGCTATCTGCAATACTTTTAGAGATAATTCGGATTTACTCATTTTGAGTAGGTGAGTAATTAGCTATGGGTCTGAAACTTCACAGAGTGAAAGCTCTCCCAAAAGTAGGTGAATGAGTTATTTGAGAAAAATTGGCTATCTGCAATACTTTTAGAGATAATTCACATTTACTCATTTTGAGTAGGTGAGTAATTAGCTATGGGTCTGAAACTTCACCAAGTGAAAGCTCTCCCAAAAGTAGGTGAATGCTTTATTTGAGAAAAATTGGCTATCTGCAATACTTTTAGAGATAATTCGCATTTACTCATTTTGAGTAGGTGAGTAATTAGCTATGGGTCTGAAACTTCACCATGTGAAAGCTCTCCCACAAGTAGATGAATGAGTATTTGAGAAAAATTGGGTATCCGCAATACTTTTACAGATAATTAGCATTTACTCATTTTGAGTAGGTGAATAAATAGCTATGGGTCTGAAACTTCACAGAGTGAAAGCTCTCCCAAAAGTAGGCGAATGAGTTATTTGAGAAAAATTGGCTATCTGCAATACTTTTAGAGATAATTCACATTTACTCATTTTGAGTAGGCGAATAATTAGCTATGGGTCTGAAACTTCACCAAGTGAAAGCTCTGTCAAAAGTAGGTGAATGAGTTATTTGAGAAAAATTGGCTATCTGCAATACTTTCAGAGATAATTCACATTTACTCATTTTGAGTAGGCGAGTAATTAGCTATGGGTCTGAAACTTCACCAAGTGAAAGCTCTCCCAAAAGTAGGTGAATGAGTTATTTGAGAAAAATTGGCTATCTGCAATACTTTTAGAGATAATTCACATTTACTCATTTTGAGTAGGCGAGTAATTAGCTATGGGTCTGAAACTTCACCAAGTGAAAGCTCTCCCAAAAGTAGGTGAATGAGTTATTTGAGAAAAATTGGCTATCTGCAATACTTTTAGAGATAATTCACATTTACTCATTTTGAGTAGGCGAGTAATTAGCTATGGGTCTGAAACTTCACCAAGTGAAAGCTCTCCCAAAAGTAGGTGAATGAGTTATTTGAGAAAAATTGGCTATCTGCAATACTTTTAGAGATAATTCGCATTTACTCATTTTGAGTAGGTGAGTAATTAGCTATGGGTCTGAAACTTCACCAAGTGAAAGCTCTGCCAAAAGTAGGTGAATGAGTTATTTGAGAAAAATTGGCTATCTGCAATACTTTTAGAGATAATTCACATTTACTCATTTTGAGTAGGTGAGTAATTAGCTATGGGTCTGAAACTTCACCAAGTGAAAGCTTTGCCAAAAGTAGGTGAATGAGTTATTTGAGAAAAATTTTCTATCTGCAATACTTTCAGAGATAATTCGCATTTACTCATTTTGAGTAGGTGAATAAATAGCTATGGGTCTGAAACTTCACAGAGTGAAAGCTCTCCCAAAAGTAGGTGAATGAGTTATTTGAGAAAAATTGGCTATCTGCAATACTTTTAGAGATAATTCACATTTACTCATTTTGAGTAGGCGAATAATTAGCTATGGGTCTGAAACTTCACCAAGTGAAAGCTCTGCCAAAAGTAGGTGAATGAGTTATTTGAGAAAAATTGGCTATCTGCAATACTTTTAGAGATAATTCACATTTACTCATTTTGAGTAGGCGAGTAATTAGCTATGGGTCTGAAACTTCACCAAGTGAAAGCTCTCCCAAAAGTAGGTGAATGAGTTATTTGAGAAAAATTGGCTATCTGCAATACTTTTAGAGATAATTCGCATTTACTCATTTTGAGTAGGCGAGTAATTAGCTATGGGTCTAAAACTTCACCAAGTGAAAGCTCTCCCAAAAGTAGGTGAATGATTAATTTGAGAAAAATTGGCTATCTGCAATACTTTTAGAGATAATTCGCATTTACTCATTTTGAGTAGGCAAGTAATTAGCTATGGGTCTGAAACTTCACCAAGTGAAAGCTCGGTCAAAAGTAGGTGAATCAGTTATTTGAGAAAAATTGGCTATCTGCAATACTTTTAGAGATAATTCACATTTACTCATTTTGAGTAGGCGAGTAATTAGCTATGGGTCTGAAACTTCACCAAGTGAAAGCTCTCCCAAAAGTAGGTGAATGAGTTATTTGAGAAAAATTGGCTATCTGCAATACTTTTAGAGATAATTCGCATTTACTCATTTTGAGTAGGTGAGTAATTAGCTATGGGTCTGAAACTTCACCAAGTGAAAGCTCTGCCAAAAGTAGGTGAATGAGTTATTTGAGAAAAATTGGCTATCTGCAATACTTTTAGAGATAATTCACATTTACTCATTTTGAGTAGGCGAATAATTAGCTATGGGTCTGAAACTTCACCAAGTGAAAGCTCTGCCAAAAGTAGGTGAATGAGTTATTTGAGAAAAATTGGCTATCTGCAATACTTTTAGAGATAATTCACATTTACTCATTTTGAGTAGGCGAGTAATTAGCTATGGGTCTGAAACTTCACCAAGTGAAAGCTCTCCCAAAAGTAGGTGAATGAGTTATTTGAGAAAAATTGGCTATCTGCAATACTTTTAGAGATAATTCGCATTTACTCATTTTCAGTAGGCGAGTAATTAGCTATGGATCTGAAACTTCACCAAGTGAAAGCTCTCCCAAAAGTAGGTGAATGATTAATTTGAGAAAAATTGGCTATCTGCAATACTTTTAGAGATAATTCGCATTTACTCATTTTGAGTAGGCAAGTAATTAGTTATGGGTCTGAAACTTCACCAAGTGAAAGCTCGGTCAAAAGTAGGTGAATCAGTTATTTGAGAAAAATTGGCTATCTGCAATACTTTTAGAGATAATTCACTTTTACTCATTTTGAGTAGGCGAGTAATTAGCTATGGGTCTGAAACTTCACCAAGTGAAAGCTCTCCCAAAAGTAGGTGAATGAGTTATTTCAGAAAAATTGGCTATCTGCAATACTTTTAGAGATAATTCGCATTTACTCATTTTGAGTAGGTGAGTAATTAGTTATGGGTCTGAAACTTCACCAAGTGAAAGCTCGGTCAAAAGTAGGTGAATCAGTTATTTGAGAAAAATTGGCTATCTGCAATACTTTTAGAGATAATTCACATTTACTCATTTTGAGTAGGCGAGTAATTAGCTATGGGTCTGAAACTTCACCAAGTGAAAGCTCTCCCAAAAGTAGGTGAATGAGTTATTTGAGAAAAATTGGCTATCTGCAATACTTTTAGAGATAATTCGCATTTACTCATTTTGAGTAGGTGAGTAATTAGCTATGGGTCTGAAACTTCACCAAGTGAAAGCTCTGTCAAAAGTAGGTGAATGAGTTATTTGAGAAAAATTGGCTATCTGCAATACTTTTAGAGATAATTCACATTTACTCATTTTGAGTAGGCGAATAATTAGCTATGGGTCTGAAACTTCACCAAGTGAAAGCTCTGCCAAAAGTAGGTGAATGAGTTATTTGAGAAAAATTGGCTATCTGCAATACTTTTAGAGATAATTCACATTTACTCATTTTGAGTAGGCGAGTAATTAGCTATGGGTCTGAAACTTCACCAAGTGAAAGCTCTCCCAAAAGTAGGTGAATGAGTTATTTGAGAAAAATTGGCTATCTGCAATACTTTTAGAGATAATTCGCATTTACTCATTTTCAGTAGGCGAGTAATTAGCTATGGGTCTGAAACTTCACCAAGTGAAAGCTCTCCCAAAAGTAGGTGAATGATTAATTTGAGAAAAATTGGCTATCTGCAATACTTTTAGAGATAATTCGCATTTACTCATTTTGAGTAGGCAAGTAATTAGTTATGGGTCTGAAACTTCACCAAGTGAAAGCTCGGTCAAAAGTAGGTGAATCAGTTATTTGAGAAAAATTGGCTATCTGCAATACTTTTAGAGATAATTCACTTTTACTCATTTTGAGTAGGCGAGTAATTAGCTATGGGTCTGAAACTTCACCAAGTGAAAGCTCTCCCAAAACTAGGTGAATGAGTTATTTCAGAAAAATTGGCTATCTGCAATACTTTTAGAGATAATTCACATTTACTCATTTTGAGTAGGCGAGTAATTAGCTATGGGTCTGAAACTTCACCAAGTGAAAGCTCTCCCAAAAGTAGGTGAATGAGTTATTTGAGAAAAATTGGCTATCTGCAATACTTTTAGAGATAATTCGCATTTACTCATTTTGAGTAGGTGAGTAATTAGCTATGGGTCTGAAACTTCACCAAGTGAAAGCTCTGCCAAAAGTAGGTGAATGAGTTATTTGAGAAAAATTGGCTATCTGCAATACTTTTAGAGATAATTCACATTTACTCATTTTGAGTAGGTGAGTAATTAGCTATGGGTCTGAAACTTCACCAAGTGAAAGCTCTCCCAAAAGTAGGTGAATGAGTTATTTGAGAAAATTTGGCTATCTGCAATACTTTTTTAGAGATAATTCGCATTTACTCATTTTGAGTAGGTGAGTAATTAGCTATGGGTCTGAAACTTCACCAAGTGAAAGCTCTCCCAAAAGTAGGTGAATGATTAATTTGACAAAAATTGGCTATCTGCAATACTTTTAGAGATAATTCGGATTTACTCATTTTGAGTAGGTGAGTAATTAGCTATGGGTCTGAAACTTCACAGAGTGAAAGCTCTCCCAAAAGTAGGTGAATGAGTTATTTGAGAAAAATTGGCTACCTGCAATACTTTTAGAGATAATTCACATTTACTTATTTTGAGTAGGCGAATAATTAGCTATGGGTCTGAAACTTC
Organism: Sabellastarte sp. h YS-2021; assembly: GCA_964017235.1. NCBI lineage: Eukaryota > Metazoa > Annelida > Polychaeta > Sabellida > Sabellidae > Sabellastarte > Sabellastarte sp. h YS-2021. The sequence goes on along the minus strand of OZ024931.1, from coordinate 16,248,000 downwards.
ACCAAGTGAAAGCTCTGCCAAAAGTAGGTGAATGAGTTATTTGGGAAAAATTGGCTATCTGCAATACTTTTAGAGATAATTCACATTTACTCATTTTGAGTAGGCGAGTAATTAGCTATGGGTCTGAAACTTCACCAAGTGAAAGCTCTCCCAAAAGTAGGTGAATGATTAATTTGAGAAAAATTGGCTATCTGCAATACTTTTAGAGATAATTCGCATTTACTCATTTTGAGTAGGCAAGTAATTAGTTATGGGTCTGAAACTTCACCAAGTGAAAGCTCGGTCAAAAGTAGGTGAATCAGTTATTTGAGAAAAATTGGCTATCTGCAATACTTTTAGAGATAATTCACATTTACTCATTTTGAGTAGGCGAGTAATTAGTTATGGGTCTGAAACTTCACCAAGTGAAAGCTCTCCCAAAATTAGGTGAATGAGTTATTTGAGAAAAATTGGCTATCTGCAATACTTTTAGAGATAATTCGCATTTACTCATTTTGAGTAGGTGAGTAATTAGCTATGGGTCTGAAACTTCACCAAGTGAAAGCTCTGCCAAAAGTAGGTGAATGAGTTATTTGAGAAAAATTGGCTATCTGCAATACTTTTAGAGATAATTCACATTTACTCATTTTGAGTAGGTGAGTAATTAGCTATGGGTCTGAAACTTCACCAAGTGAAAGCTTTGCCAAAAGTAGGTGAATGAGTTATTTGAGAAAAATTTTCTATCTGCAATACTTTCAGAGATAATTCGCATTTACTCATTTTGAGTAGGTGAGTAATTAGCTATGGGTCTGAAACTTCACCAAGTGAAAGCTCTCCCAAAAGTAGGTGAATGATTAATTTGACAAAAATTGGCTATCTGCAATACTTTTAGAGATAATTCGCATTTACTCATTTTGAGTAGGTGAGTAATTAGCTATGGGTCTGAAACTTCACAGAGTGAAAGCTCTCCCAAAAGTAGGTGAATGAGTTATTTGAGAAAAATTGGCTATCTGCAATACTTTTAGAGATAATTGGCATTTACTCATTTTGAGTAGGTGAGTAATTAGCTATGGGTCTGAAACTTCACCAAGTGAAAGCTCTCCCAAAAGTAGGTGAATGAGTTATTTGAGAAAATTTGGCTATCTGCAATACTTTTTTAGAGATAATTCGCATTTACTCATTTTGAGTAGGTGAGTAATTAGCTATGGGTCTGAAACTTCACCAAGTGAAAGCTCTCCCAAAAGTAGGTGAATGATTAATTTGACAAAAATTGGCTATCTGCAATACTTTTAGAGATAATTCGCATTTACTCATTTTGAGTAGGTGAGTAATTAGCTATGGGTCTGAAACTTCACAGAGTGAAAGCTCTCCCACAAGTAGATGAATGAGTATTTGAGAAAAATTGGGTATCCGCAATACTTTTACAGATAATTAGCATTTACTCATTTTGAGTAGGTGAATAAATAGCTATGGGTCTGAAACTTCACAGAGTGAAAGCTCTCCCAAAAGTAGACGAATGAGTTATTTGAGAAAAATTGGCTATCTGCAATACTTTTAGAGATAATTCACATTTACTCATTTTGAGTAGGCGAATAATTAGCTATGGGTCTGAAACTTCACCAAGTGAAAGCTCTGTCAAAAGTAGGTGAATGAGTTATTTGAGAAAAATTGGCTATCTGCAATACTTTCAGAGATAATTCACATTTACTCATTTTGAGTAGGCGAGTAATTAGCTATGGGTCTGAAACTTCACCAAGTGAAAGCTCTCCCAAAAGTAGGTGAATGAGTTATTTGAGAAAAATTGGCTATCTGCAATACTTTTAGAGATAATTCACATTTACTCATTTTGAGTAGGTGAGTAATTAGCTATGGGTCTGAAACTTCACCAAGTGAAAGCTCTCCCAAAAGTAGGTGAATGCTTTATTTGAGAAAAATTGGCTATCTGCAATACTTTTAGAGATAATTCGCATTTACTCATTTTGAGTAGGTGAGTAATTAGCTATGGGTCTGAAACTTCACCATGTGAAAGCTCTCCCACAAGTAGATGAATGAGTATTTGAGAAAAATTGGGTATCCGCAATACTTTTACAGATAATTAGCATTTACTCATTTTGAGTAGGTGAATAAATAGCTATGGGTCTGAAACTTCACAGAGTGAAAGCTCTCCCAAAAGTAGGCGAATGAGTTATTTGAGAAAAATTGGCTATCTGCAATACTTTTAGAGATAATTCACATTTACTCATTTTGAGTAGGCGAATAATTAGCTATGGGTCTGAAACTTCACCAAGTGAAAGCTCTGTCAAAAGTAGGTGAATGAGTTATTTGAGAAAAATTGGCTATCTGCAATACTTTCAGAGATAATTCACATTTACTCATTTTGAGTAGGCGAGTAATTAGCTATGGGTCTGAAACTTCACCAAGTGAAAGCTCTCCCAAAAGTAGGTGAATGAGTTATTTGAGAAAAATTGGCTATCTGCAATACTTTTAGAGATAATTCACATTTACTCATTTTGAGTAGGCGAGTAATTAGCTATGGGTCTGAAACTTCACCAAGTGAAAGCTCTCCCAAAAGTAGGTGAATGAGTTATTTGAGAAAAATTGGCTATCTGCAATACTTTTAGAGATAATTCACATTTACTCATTTTGAGTAGGCGAGTAATTAGCTATGGGTCTGAAACTTCACCAAGTGAAAGCTCTCCCAAAAGTAGGTGAATGAGTTATTTGAGAAAAATTGGCTATCTGCAATACTTTTAGAGATAATTCGCATTTACTCATTTTGAGTAGGTGAGTAATTAGCTATGGGTCTGAAACTTCACCAAGTGAAAGCTCTGCCAAAAGTAGGTGAATGAGTTATTTGAGAAAAATTGGCTATCTGCAATACTTTTAGAGATAATTCACATTTACTCATTTTGAGTAGGTGAGTAATTAGCTATGGGTCTGAAACTTCACCAAGTGAAAGCTCTCCCAAAAGTAGGTGAATGAGTTATTTGAGAAAATTTGGCTATCTGCAATACTTTTTTAGAGATAATTCGCATTTACTCATTTTGAGTAGGTGAGTAATTAGCTATGGGTCTGAAACTTCACCAAGTGAAAGCTCTCCCAAAAGTAGGTGAATGATTAATTTGACAAAAATTGGCTATCTGCAATACTTTTAGAGATAATTCGGATTTACTCATTTTGAGTAGGTGAGTAATTAGCTATGGGTCTGAAACTTCACAGAGTGAAAGCTCTCCCAAAAGTAGGTGAATGAGTTATTTGAGAAAAATTGGCTATCTGCAATACTTTTAGAGATAATTCACATTTACTCATTTTGAGTAGGTGAGTAATTAGCTATGGGTCTGAAACTTCACCAAGTGAAAGCTCTCCCAAAAGTAGGTGAATGCTTTATTTGAGAAAAATTGGCTATCTGCAATACTTTTAGAGATAATTCGCATTTACTCATTTTGAGTAGGTGAGTAATTAGCTATGGGTCTGAAACTTCACCATGTGAAAGCTCTCCCACAAGTAGATGAATGAGTATTTGAGAAAAATTGGGTATCCGCAATACTTTTACAGATAATTAGCATTTACTCATTTTGAGTAGGTGAATAAATAGCTATGGGTCTGAAACTTCACAGAGTGAAAGCTCTCCCAAAAGTAGGCGAATGAGTTATTTGAGAAAAATTGGCTATCTGCAATACTTTTAGAGATAATTCACATTTACTCATTTTGAGTAGGCGAATAATTAGCTATGGGTCTGAAACTTCACCAAGTGAAAGCTCTGTCAAAAGTAGGTGAATGAGTTATTTGAGAAAAATTGGCTATCTGCAATACTTTCAGAGATAATTCACATTTACTCATTTTGAGTAGGCGAGTAATTAGCTATGGGTCTGAAACTTCACCAAGTGAAAGCTCTCCCAAAAGTAGGTGAATGAGTTATTTGAGAAAAATTGGCTATCTGCAATACTTTTAGAGATAATTCACATTTACTCATTTTGAGTAGGCGAGTAATTAGCTATGGGTCTGAAACTTCACCAAGTGAAAGCTCTCCCAAAAGTAGGTGAATGAGTTATTTGAGAAAAATTGGCTATCTGCAATACTTTTAGAGATAATTCACATTTACTCATTTTGAGTAGGCGAGTAATTAGCTATGGGTCTGAAACTTCACCAAGTGAAAGCTCTCCCAAAAGTAGGTGAATGAGTTATTTGAGAAAAATTGGCTATCTGCAATACTTTTAGAGATAATTCGCATTTACTCATTTTGAGTAGGTGAGTAATTAGCTATGGGTCTGAAACTTCACCAAGTGAAAGCTCTGCCAAAAGTAGGTGAATGAGTTATTTGAGAAAAATTGGCTATCTGCAATACTTTTAGAGATAATTCACATTTACTCATTTTGAGTAGGTGAGTAATTAGCTATGGGTCTGAAACTTCACCAAGTGAAAGCTTTGCCAAAAGTAGGTGAATGAGTTATTTGAGAAAAATTTTCTATCTGCAATACTTTCAGAGATAATTCGCATTTACTCATTTTGAGTAGGTGAATAAATAGCTATGGGTCTGAAACTTCACAGAGTGAAAGCTCTCCCAAAAGTAGGTGAATGAGTTATTTGAGAAAAATTGGCTATCTGCAATACTTTTAGAGATAATTCTCATTTACTCATTTTGAGTAGGCGAATAATTAGCTATGGGTCTGAAACTTCACCAAGTGAAAGCTCTGCCAAAAGTAGGTGAATGAGTTATTTGAGAAAAATTGGCTATCTGCAATACTTTTAGAGATAATTCACATTTACTCATTTTGAGTAGGCGAGTAATTAGCTATGGGTCTGAAACTTCACCAAGTGAAAGCTCTCCCAAAAGTAGGTGAATGAGTTATTTGAGAAAAATTGGCTATCTGCAATACTTTTAGAGATAATTCGCATTTACTCATTTTGAGTAGGCGAGTAATTAGCTATGGGTCTAAAACTTCACCAAGTGAAAGCTCTCCCAAAAGTAGGTGAATGATTAATTTGAGAAAAATTGGCTATCTGCAATACTTTTAGAGATAATTCGCATTTACTCATTTTGAGTAGGCAAGTAATTAGCTATGGGTCTGAAACTTCACCAAGTGAAAGCTCGGTCAAAAGTAGGTGAATCAGTTATTTGAGAAAAATTGGCTATCTGCAATACTTTTAGAGATAATTCACATTTACTCATTTTGAGTAGGCGAGTAATTAGCTATGGGTCTGAAACTTCACCAAGTGAAAGCTCTCCCAAAAGTAGGTGAATGAGTTATTTGAGAAAAATTGGCTATCTGCAATACTTTTAGAGATAATTCGCATTTACTCATTTTGAGTAGGTGAGTAATTAGCTATGGGTCTGAAACTTCACCAAGTGAAAGCTCTGCCAAAAGTAGGTGAATGAGTTATTTGAGAAAAATTGGCTATCTGCAATACTTTTAGAGATAATTCACATTTACTCATTTTGAGTAGGCGAGTAATTAGCTATGGGTCTGAAACTTCACCAAGTGAAAGCTCTCCCAAAAGTAGGTGAATGAGTTATTTGAGAAAAATTGGCTATCTGCAATACTTTTAGAGATAATTCGCATTTACTCATTTTCAGTAGGCGAGTAATTAGCTATGGATCTGAAACTTCACCAAGTGAAAGCTCTCCCAAAAGTAGGTGAATGATTAATTTGAGAAAAATTGGCTATCTGCAATACTTTTAGAGATAATTCGCATTTACTCATTTTGAGTAGGCAAGTAATTAGTTATGGGTCTGAAACTTCACCAAGTGAAAGCTCGGTCAAAAGTAGGTGAATCAGTTATTTGAGAAAAATTGGCTATCTGCAATACTTTTAGAGATAATTCACTTTTACTCATTTTGAGTAGGCGAGTAATTAGCTATGGGTCTGAAACTTCACCAAGTGAAAGCTCTCCCAAAAGTAGGTGAATGAGTTATTTCAGAAAAATTGGCTATCTGCAATACTTTTAGAGATAATTCGCATTTACTCATTTTGAGTAGGTGAGTAATTAGTTATGGGTCTGAAACTTCACCAAGTGAAAGCTCGGTCAAAAGTAGGTGAATCAGTTATTTGAGAAAAATTGGCTATCTGCAATACTTTTAGAGATAATTCGCATTTACTCATTTTGAGTAGGCGAGTAATTAGCTATGGGTCTGAAACTTCACCAAGTGAAAGCTCTCCCAAAAGTAGGTGAATGAGTTATTTGAGAAAAATTGGCTATCTGCAATACTTTTAGAGATAATTCGCATTTACTCATTTTGAGTAGGTGAGTAATTAGCTATGGGTCTGAAACTTCACCAAGTGAAAGCTCTGCCAAAAGTAGGTGAATGAGTTATTTGAGAAAAATTGGCTATCTGCAATACTTTTAGAGATAATTCACATTTACTCATTTTGAGTAGGCGAATAATTAGCTATGGGTCTGAAACTTCACCAAGTGAAAGCTCTGCCAAAAGTAGGTGAATGAGTTATTTGAGAAAAATTGGCTATCTGCAATACTTTTAGAGATAATTCACATTTACTCATTTTGAGTAGGCGAGTAATTAGCTATGGGTCTGAAACTTCACCAAGTGAAAGCTCTCCCAAAAGTAGGTGAATGAGTTATTTGAGAAAAATTGGCTATCTGCAATACTTTTAGAGATAATTCGCATTTACTCATTTTCAGTAGGCGAGTAATTAGCTATGGGTCTGAAACTTCACCAAGTGAAAGCTCTCCCAAAAGTAGGTGAATGATTAATTTGAGAAAAATTGGCTATCTGCAATACTTTTAGAGATAATTCGCATTTACTCATTTTGAGTAGGCAAGTAATTAGTTATGGGTCTGAAACTTCACCAAGTGAAAGCTCTCCCAAAAGTAGGTGAATCAGTTATTTGAGAAAAATTGGCTATCTGCAATACTTTTAGAGATAATTCACTTTTACTCATTTTGAGTAGGCGAGTAATTAGCTATGGGTCTGAAACTTCACCAAGTGAAAGCTCTCCCAAAACTAGGTGAATGAGTTATTTCAGAAAAATTGGCTATCTGCAATACTTTTAGAGATAATTCACATTTACTCATTTTGAGTAGGCGAGTAATTAGCTATGGGTCTGAAACTTCACCAAGTGAAAGCTCTCCCAAAAGTAGGTGAATGAGTTATTTCAGAAAAATTGGCTATCTGCAATACTTTTAGAGATAATTCGCATTTACTCATTTTGAGTAGGTGAGTAATTAGCTATGGGTCTGAAACTTCACCAAGTGAAAGCTCTGCCAAAAGTAGGTGAATGAGTTATTTGAGAAAAATTGGCTATCTGCAATACTTTTAGAGATAATTCACATTTACTCATTTTGAGTAGGTGAGTAATTAGCTATGGGTCTGAAACTTCACCAAGTGAAAGCTCTCCCAAAAGTAGGTGAATGAGTTATTTGAGAAAATTTGGCTATCTGCAATACTTTTTTAGAGATAATTCGCATTTACTCATTTTGAGTAGGTGAGTAATTAGCTATGGGTCTGAAACTTCACCAAGTGAAAGCTCTCCCAAAAGTAGGTGAATGATTAATTTGACAAAAATTGGCTATCTGCAATACTTTTAGAGATAATTCGGATTTACTCATTTTGAGTAGGTGAGTAATTAGCTATGGGTCTGAAACTTCACAGAGTGAAAGCTCTCCCAAAAGTAGGTGAATGAGTTATTTGAGAAAAATTGGCTATCTGCAATACTTTTAGAGATAATTCGGATTTACTCATTTTGAGTAGGTGAGTAATTAGCTATGGGTCTGAAACTTCACCAAGTGAAAGCTCTCCCAAAAGTAGGTGAATGCTTTATTTGAGAAAAATTGGCTATCTGCAATACTTTTAGAGATAATTCGCATTTACTCATTTTGAGTAGGTGAGTAATTAGCTATGGGTCTGAAACTTCACCATGTGAAAGCTCTCCCACAAGTAGATGAATGAGTATTTGAGAAAAATTGGGTATCCGCAATACTTTTACAGATAATTAGCATTTACTCATTTTGAGTAGGTGAATAAATAGCTATGGGTCTGAAACTTCACAGAGTGAAAGCTCTCCCAAAAGTAGGCGAATGAGTTATTTGAGAAAAATTGGCTATCTGCAATACTTTTAGAGATAATTCACATTTACTCATTTTGAGTAGGCGAATAATTAGCTATGGGTCTGAAACTTCACCAAGTGAAAGCTCTGTCAAAAGTAGGTGAATGAGTTATTTGAGAAAAATTGGCTATCTGCAATACTTTCAGAGATAATTCACATTTACTCATTTTGAGTAGGCGAGTAATTAGCTATGGGTCTGAAACTTCACCAAGTGAAAGCTCTCCCAAAAGTAGGTGAATGAGTTATTTGAGAAAAATTGGCTATCTGCAATACTTTTAGAGATAATTCACATTTACTCATTTTGAGTAGGCGAGTAATTAGCTATGGGTCTGAAACTTCACCAAGTGAAAGCTCTCCCAAAAGTAGGTGAATGAGTTATTTGAGAAAAATTGGCTATCTGCAATACTTTTAGAGATAATTCACATTTACTCATTTTGAGTAGGCGAGTAATTAGCTATGGGTCTGAAACTTCACCAAGTGAAAGCTCTCCCAAAAGTAGGTGAATGAGTTATTTGAGAAAAATTGGCTATCTGCAATACTTTTAGAGATAATTCGCATTTACTCATTTTGAGTAGGTGAGTAATTAGCTATGGGTCTGAAACTTCACCAAGTGAAAGCTCTGCCAAAAGTAGGTGAATGAGTTATTTGAGAAAAATTGGCTATCTGCAATACTTTTAGAGATAATTCACATTTACTCATTTTGAGTAGGCGAGTAATTAGCTATGGGTCTGAAACTTCACCAAGTGAAAGCTCTCCCAAAAGTAGGTGAATGAGTTATTTGAGAAAAATTGGCTATCTGCAATACTTTTAGAGATAATTCGCATTTACTCATTTTCAGTAGGCGAGTAATTAGCTATGGATCTGAAACTTCACCAAGTGAAAGCTCTCCCAAAAGTAGGTGAATGATTAATTTGAGAAAAATTGGCTATCTGCAATACTTTTAGAGATAATTCGCATTTACTCATTTTGAGTAGGCAAGTAATTAGTTATGGGTCTGAAACTTCACCAAGTGAAAGCTCGGTCAAAAGTAGGTGAATCAGTTATTTGAGAAAAATTGGCTATCTGCAATACTTTTAGAGATAATTCACTTTTACTCATTTTGAGTAGGCGAGTAATTAGCTATGGGTCTGAAACTTCACCAAGTGAAAGCTCTCCCAAAAGTAGGTGAATGAGTTATTTCAGAAAAATTGGCTATCTGCAATACTTTTAGAGATAATTCGCATTTACTCATTTTGAGTAGGTGAGTAATTAGTTATGGGTCTGAAACTTCACCAAGTGAAAGCTCGGTCAAAAGTAGGTGAATCAGTTATTTGAGAAAAATTGGCTATCTGCAATACTTTTAGAGATAATTCACATTTACTCATTTTGAGTAGGCGAGTAATTAGCTATGGGTCTGAAACTTCACCAAGTGAAAGCTCTCCCAAAAGTAGGTGAATGAGTTATTTGAGAAAAATTGGCTATCTGCAATACTTTTAGAGATAATTCGCATTTACTCATTTTGAGTAGGTGAGTAATTAGCTATGGGTCTGAAACTTCACCAAGTGAAAGCTCTGCCAAAAGTAGGTGAATGAGTTATTTGAGAAAAATTGGCTATCTGCAATACTTTTAGAGATAATTCACATTTACTCATTTTGAGTAGGCGAATAATTAGCTATGGGTCTGAAACTTCACCAAGTGAAAGCTCTGCCAAAAGTAGGTGAATGAGTTATTTGAGAAAAATTGGCTATCTGCAATACTTTTAGAGATAATTCACATTTACTCATTTTGAGTAGGCGAGTAATTAGCTATGGGTCTGAAACTTCACCAAGTGAAAGCTCTCCCAAAAGTAGGTGAATGAGTTATTTGAGAAAAATTGGCTATCTGCAATACTTTTAGAGATAATTCGCATTTACTCATTTTCAGTAGGCGAGTAATTAGCTATGGGTCTGAAACTTCACCAAGTGAAAGCTCTCCCAAAAGTAGGTGAATGATTAATTTGAGAAAAATTGGCTATCTGCAATACTTTTAGAGATAATTCGCATTTACTCATTTTGAGTAGGCAAGTAATTAGTTATGGGTCTGAAACTTCAAGTGAAAGCTCGGTCAAAAGTAGGTGAATCAGTTATTTGAGAAAAATTGGCTATCTGCAATACTTTTAGAGATAATTCACTTTTACTCATTTTGAGTAGGCGAGTAATTAGCTATGGGTCTGAAACTTCACCAAGTGAAAGCTCTCCCAAAACTAGGTGAATGAGTTATTTCAGAAAAATTGGCTATCTGCAATACTTTTAGAGATAATTCGCATTTACTCATTTTGAGTAGGTGAGTAATTAGCTATGGGTCTGAAACTTCACCAAGTGAAAGCTCTGCCAAAAGTAGGTGAATGAGTTATTTGAGAAAAATTGGCTATCTGCAATACTTTTAGAGATAATTCACATTTACTCATTTTGAGTAGGTGAGTAATTAGCTATGGGTCTGAAACTTCACCAAGTGAAAGCTTTGCCAAAAGTAGGTGAATGAGTTATTTGAGAAAAATTTTCTATCTGCAATACTTTCAGAGATAATTTGCATTTACTCATTTTGAGTAGGTGAGTAATTAGCTATGGGTCTGAAACTTCACAGAGTGAAAGCTCTCCCAAAAGTAGGTGAATGAGTTATTTGAGAAAAATTGGCTATCTGCAATACTTTTAGAGATAATTCGCATTTACTCATTTTGAGTAGGTGAGTAATTAGCTATGGGTCTGAAACTTCACCAAGTGAAAGCTCTCCCAAAAGTAGGTGAATGATTAATTTGACAAAAATTGGCTATCTGCAATACTTTTAGAGATAATTCGCATTTACTCATTTTGAGTAGGTGAGTAATTAGCTATGGGTCTGAAACTTCACCAAGTGAAAGCTCTCCCAAAAGTAGGTGAATGAGTTATTTGAGAAAATTTGGCTATCTGCAATACTTTTTTAGAGATAATTCGCATTTACTCATTTTGAGTAGGTGAGTAATTGGCTATGGGTCTGAAACTTCACCAAGTGAAAGCTCTCCCAAAAGTAGGTGAATGATTAATTTGACAAAAATTGGCTATCTGCAATACTTTTAGAGATAATTCGGATTTACTCATTTTGAGTAGGTGAGTAATTAGCTATGGGTCTGAAACTTCACAGAGTGAAAGCTCTCCCAAAAGTAGGTGAATGAGTTATTTGAGAAAAATTGGCTATCTGCAATACTTTTAGAGATAATTCACATTTACTCATTTTGAGTAGGTGAGTAATTAGCTATGGGTCTGAAACTTCACCAAGTGAAAGCTCTCCCAAAAGTAGGTGAATGCTTTATTTGAGAAAAATTGGCTATCTGCAATACTTTTAGAGATAATTCGCATTTACTCATTTTGAGTAGGCAAGTAATTAGTTATGGGTCTGAAACTTCACCATGTGAAAGCTCTCCCACAAGTAGATGAATGAGTATTTGAGAAAAATTGGGTATCCGCAATACTTTTACAGATAATTAGCATTTACTCATTTTGAGTAGGTGAATAAATAGCTATGGGTCTGAAACTTCACAGAGTGAAAGCTCTCCCAAAAGTAGGCGAATGAGTTATTTGAGAAAAATTGGCTATCTGCAATACTTTTAGAGATAATTCACATTTACTCATTTTGAGCAGGCGAATAATTAGCTATGGGTCTGAAACTTCACCAAGTGAAAGCTCTGTCAAAAGTAGGTGAATGAGTTATTTGAGAAAAATTGGCTATCTGCAATACTTTCAGAGATAATTCACATTTACTCATTTTGAGTAGGCGAGTAATTAGCTATGGGTCTGAAACTTCACCAAGTGAAAGCTCTCCCAAAAGTAGGTGAATGAGTTATTTGAGAAAAATTGGCTATCTGCAATACTTTTAGAGATAATTCACATTTACTCATTTTGAGTAGGCCAGTAATTAGCTATGGGTCTGAAACTTCACCAAGTGAAAGCTCTCCCAAAAGTAGGTGAATGAGTTATTTGAGAAAAATTGGCTATCTGCAATACTTTTAGAGATAATTCACATTTACTCATTTTGAGTAGGCGAGTAATTAGCTATGGGTCTGAAACTTCACCAAGTGAAAGCTCTCCCAAAAGTAGGTGAATGAGTTATTTGAGAAAAATTGGCTATCTGCAATACTTTTAGAGATAATTCACATTTACTCATTTTGAGTAGGTGAGTAATTAGCTATGGGTCTGAAACTTCACCAAAAAAGTAGGTGAATGATTAATTTGAGAAAAATTGGCTATCTGCAATACTTTTAGAGATAATTCGCATTTACTCATTTTGAGTAGGTGAGTAATTAGCTATGGGTCTGAAACTTCACCATGTGAAAGCTCTCCCACAAGTAGATGAATGAGTATTTGAGAAAAATTGGGTATCCGCAATACTTTTACAGATAATTAGCATTTACTCATTTTGAGTAGGTGAATAAATAGCTATGGGTCTGAAACTTCACAGAGTGAAAGCTCTCCCAAAAGTAGATGAATGAGTTATTTGAGAAAAATTGGCTATCTGCAATACTTTTAGAGATAATTCGCATTTACTCATTTTGAGTAGGTGAGTAATTGGCTATGGGTCTGAAACTTCACCAAGTGAAAGCTCTGCCAAAAGTAGGTGAATGAGTTATTTGAGAAAAATTGGCTACCTGCAATACTTTTAGAGATAATTCACATTTACTTATTTTGAGTAGGCGAATAATTAGCTATGGGTCTGAAACTTCACCAAGTGAAAGCTCTGCCAAAAGTAGGTGAATGAGTTATTTGGGAAAAATTGGCTATCTGCAATACTTTTAGAGATAATTCACATTTACTCATTTTGAGTAGGCGAGTAATTAGCTATGGGTCTGAAACTTCACCAAGTGAAAGCTCTCCCAAAAGTAGGTGAATGATTAATTTGAGAAAAATTGGCTATCTGCAATACTTTTAGAGATAATTCGCATTTACTCATTTTGAGTAGGCAAGTAATTAGTTATGGGTCTGAAACTTCACCAAGTGAAAGCTCGGTCAAAAGTAGGTGAATCAGTTATTTGAGAAAAATTGGCTATCTGCAATACTTTTAGAGATAATTCACATTTACTCATTTTGAGTAGGCGAGTAATTAGTTATGGGTCTGAAACTTCACCAAGTGAAAGCTCTCCCAAAATTAGGTGAATGAGTTATTTGAGAAAAATTGGCTATCTGCAATACTTTTAGAGATAATTCGCATTTACTCATTTTGAGTAGGTGAGTAATTAGCTATGGGTCTGAAACTTCACCAAGTGAAAGCTCTGCCAAAATTAGGTGAATGAGTTATTTGAGAAAAATTGGCTATCTGCAATACTTTTAGAGATAATTCGCATTTACTCATTTTGAGTAGGTGAGTAATTAGCTATGGGTCTGAAACTTCACCAAGTGAAAGCTCTGCCAAAAGTAGGTGAATGAGTTATTTGAGAAAAATTGGCTATCTGCAATACTTTTAGAGATAATTCACATTTACTCATTTTGAGTAGGTGAGTAATTAGCTATGGGTCTGAAACTTCACCAAGTGAAAGCTTTGCCAAAAGTAGGTGAATGAGTTATTTGAGAAAAATTGGCTATCTGCAATACTTTTAGAGATAATTCGCATTTACTCATTTTGAGTAGGTGAGTAATTAGCTATGGGTCTGAAACTTCACAGAGTGAAAGCTCTCCCAAAAGTAGGTGAATGAGTTATTTGAGAAAAATTGGCTATCTGCAATACTTTTAGAGATAATTCGCATTTACTCATTTTGAGTAGGTGAGTAATTAGCTATGGGTCTGAAACTTCACCAAGTGAAAGCTCTCCCAAAAGTAGGTGAATGATTAATTTGACAAAAATTGGCTATCTGCAATACTTTTAGAGATAATTGGCATTTACTCATTTTGAGTAGGTGAGTAATTAGCTATGGGTCTGAAACTTCACCAAGTGAAAGCTCTCCCAAAAGTAGGTGAATGAGTTATTTGAGAAAAATTGGCTATCTGCAATACTTTTAGAGATAATTGGCATTTACTCATTTTGAGTAGGTGAGTAATTAGCTATGGGTCTGAAACTTCACCAAGTGAAAGCTCTCCCAAAAGTAGGTGAATGAGTTATTTGAGAAAATTTGGCTATCTGCAATACTTTTTTAGAGATAATTCGCATTTACTCATTTTGAGTAGGTGAGTAATTAGCTATGGGTCTGAAACTTCACCAAGTGAAAGCTCTCCCAAAAGTAGGTGAATGATTAATTTGACAAAAATTGGCTATCTGCAATACTTTTAGAGATAATTCGCATTTACTCATTTTGAGTAGGTGAGTAATTAGCTATGGGTCTGAAACTTCACAGAGTGAAAGCTCTCCCACAAGTAGATGAATGAGTATTTGAGAAAAATTGGGTATCCGCAATACTTTTACAGATAATTAGCATTTACTCATTTTGAGTAGGTGAATAAATAGCTATGGGTCTGAAACTTCACAGAGTGAAAGCTCTCCCAAAAGTAGGCGAATGAGTTATTTGAGAAAAATTGGCTATCTGCAATACTTTTAGAGATAATTCACATTTACTCATTTTGAGTAGGCGAATAATTAGCTATGGGTCTGAAACTTCACCAAGTGAAAGCTCTGTCAAAAGTAGGTGAATGAGTTATTTGAGAAAAATTGGCTATCTGCAATACTTTCAGAGATAATTCACATTTACTCATTTTGAGTAGGCGAGTAATTAGCTATGGGTCTGAAACTTCACCAAGTGAAAGCTCTCCCAAAAGTAGGTGAATGAGTTATTTGAGAAAAATTGGCTATCTGCAATACTTTTAGAGATAATTCACATTTACTCATTTTGAGTAGGTGAGTAATTAGCTATGGGTCTGAAACTTCACCAAGTGAAAGCTCTCCCAAAAGTAGGTGAATGCTTTATTTGAGAAAAATTGGCTATCTGCAATACTTTTAGAGATAATTCGCATTTACTCATTTTGAGTAGGTGAGTAATTAGCTATGGGTCTGAAACTTCACCATGTGAAAGCTCTCCCACAAGTAGATGAATGAGTATTTGAGAAAAATTGGGTATCCGCAATACTTTTACAGATAATTAGCATTTACTCATTTTGAGTAGGTGAATAAATAGCTATGGGTCTGAAACTTCACAGAGTGAAAGCTCTCCCAAAAGTAGGCGAATGAGTTATTTGAGAAAAATTGGCTATCTGCAATACTTTTAGAGATAATTCACATTTACTCATTTTGAGTAGGCGAATAATTAGCTATGGGTCTGAAACTTCACCAAGTGAAAGCTCTGTCAAAAGTAGGTGAATGAGTTATTTGAGAAAAATTGGCTATCTGCAATACTTTCAGAGATAATTCACATTTACTCATTTTGAGTAGGCGAGTAATTAGCTATGGGTCTGAAACTTCACCAAGTGAAAGCTCTCCCAAAAGTAGGTGAATGAGTTATTTGAGAAAAATTGGCTATCTGCAATACTTTTAGAGATAATTCACATTTACTCATTTTGAGTAGGCGAGTAATTAGCTATGGGTCTGAAACTTCACCAAGTGAAAGCTCTCCCAAAAGTAGGTGAATGAGTTATTTGAGAAAAATTGGCTATCTGCAATACTTTTAGAGATAATTCACATTTACTCATTTTGAGTAGGCGAGTAATTAGCTATGGGTCTGAAACTTCACCAAGTGAAAGCTCTCCCAAAAGTAGGTGAATGAGTTATTTGAGAAAAATTGGCTATCTGCAATACTTTTAGAGATAATTCGCATTTACTCATTTTGAGTAGGTGAGTAATTAGCTATGGGTCTGAAACTTCACCAAGTGAAAGCTCTGCCAAAAGTAGGTGAATGAGTTATTTGAGAAAAATTGGCTATCTGCAATACTTTTAGAGATAATTCACATTTACTCATTTTGAGTAGGTGAGTAATTAGCTATGGGTCTGAAACTTCACCAAGTGAAAGCTTTGCCAAAAGTAGGTGAATGAGTTATTTGAGAAAAATTTTCTATCTGCAATACTTTCAGAGATAATTCGCATTTACTCATTTTGAGTAGGTGAATAAATAGCTATGGGTCTGAAACTTCACAGAGTGAAAGCTCTCCCAAAAGTAGGTGAATGAGTTATTTGAGAAAAATTGGCTATCTGCAATACTTTTAGAGATAATTCACATTTACTCATTTTGAGTAGGCGAATAATTAGCTATGGGTCTGAAACTTCACCAAGTGAAAGCTCTGCCAAAAGTAGGTGAATGAGTTATTTGAGAAAAATTGGCTATCTGCAATACTTTTAGAGATAATTCACATTTACTCATTTTGAGTAGGCGAGTAATTAGCTATGGGTCTGAAACTTCACCAAGTGAAAGCTCTCCCAAAAGTAGGTGAATGAGTTATTTGAGAAAAATTGGCTATCTGCAATACTTTTAGAGATAATTCGCATTTACTCATTTTGAGTAGGCGAGTAATTAGCTATGGGTCTGAAACTTCACCAAGTGAAAGCTCTCCCAAAAGTAGGTGAATGATTAATTTGAGAAAAATTGGCTATCTGCAATACTTTTAGAGATAATTCGCATTTACTCATTTTGAGTAGGCAAGTAATTAGCTATGGGTCTGAAACTTCACCAAGTGAAAGCTCGGTCAAAAGTAGGTGAATCAGTTATTTGAGAAAAATTGGCTATCTGCAATACTTTTAGAGATAATTCACATTTACTCATTTTGAGTAGGCGAGTAATTAGCTATGGGTCTGAAACTTCACCAAGTGAAAGCTCTCCCAAAAGTAGGTGAATGAGTTATTTGAGAAAAATTGGCTATCTGCAATACTTTTAGAGATAATTCGCATTTACTCATTTTGAGTAGGTGAGTAATTAGCTATGGGTCTGAAACTTCACCAAGTGAAAGCTCTGCCAAAAGTAGGTGAATGAGTTATTTGAGAAAAATTGGCTATCTGCAATACTTTTAGAGATAATTCACATTTACTCATTTTGAGTAGGCGAATAATTAGCTATGGGTCTGAAACTTCACCAAGTGAAAGCTCTGCCAAAAGTAGGTGAATGAGTTATTTGAGAAAAATTGGCTATCTGCAATACTTTTAGAGATAATTCACATTTACTCATTTTGAGTAGGCGAGTAATTAGCTATGGGTCTGAAACTTCACCAAGTGAAAGCTCTCCCAAAAGTAGGTGAATGAGTTATTTGAGAAAAATTGGCTATCTGCAATACTTTTAGAGATAATTCGCATTTACTCATTTTCAGTAGGCGAGTAATTAGCTATGGGTCTGAAACTTCACCAAGTGAAAGCTCTCCCAAAAGTAGGTGAATGATTAATTTGAGAAAAATTGGCTATCTGCAATACTTTTAGAGATAATTCGCATTTACTCATTTTGAGTAGGCAAGTAATTAGTTATGGGTCTGAAACTTCACCAAGTGAAAGCTCGGTCAAAAGTAGGTGAATCAGTTATTTGAGAAAAATTGGCTATCTGCAATACTTTTAGAGATAATTCACTTTTACTCATTTTGAGTAGGCGAGTAATTAGCTATGGGTCTGAAACTTCACCAAGTGAAAGCTCTCCCAAAAGTAGGTGAATGAGTTATTTCAGAAAAATTGGCTATCTGCAATACTTTTAGAGATAATTCGCATTTACTCATTTTGAGTAGGTGAGTAATTAGTTATGGGTCTGAAACTTCACCAAGTGAAAGCTCGGTCAAAAGTAGGTGAATCAGTTATTTGAGAAAAATTGGCTATCTGCAATACTTTTAGAGATAATTCACATTTACTCATTTTGAGTAGGCGAGTAATTAGCTATGGGTCTGAAACTTCACCAAGTGAAAGCTCTCCCAAAAGTAGGTGAATGAGTTATTTGAGAAAAATTGGCTATCTGCAATACTTTTAGAGATAATTCGCATTTACTCATTTTGAGTAGGTGAGTAATTAGCTATGGGTCTGAAACTTCACCAAGTGAAAGCTCTGCCAAAAGTAGGTGAATGAGTTATTTGAGAAAAATTGGCTATCTGCAATACTTTTAGAGATAATTCACATTTACTCATTTTGAGTAGGCGAATAATTAGCTATGGGTCTGAAACTTCACCAAGTGAAAGCTCTGCCAAAAGTAGGTGAATGAGTTATTTGAGAAAAATTGGCTATCTGCAATACTTTTAGAGATAATTCACATTTACTCATTTTGAGTAGGCGAGTAATTAGCTATGGGTCTGAAACTTCACCAAGTGAAAGCTCTCCCAAAAGTAGGTGAATGAGTTATTTGAGAAAAATTGGCTATCTGCAATACTTTTAGAGATAATTCGCATTTACTCATTTTCAGTAGGCGAGTAATTAGCTATGGGTCTGAAACTTCACCAAGTGAAAGCTCTCCCAAAAGTAGGTGAATGATTAATTTGAGAAAAATTGGCTATCTGCAATACTTTTAGAGATAATTCGCATTTACTCATTTTGAGTAGGCAAGTAATTAGTTATGGGTCTGAAACTTCACCAAGTGAAAGCTCGGTCAAAAGTAGGTGAATCAGTTATTTGAGAAAAATTGGCTATCTGCAATACTTTTAGAGATAATTCACTTTTACTCATTTTGAGTAGGCGAGTAATTAGCTATGGGTCTGAAACTTCACCAAGTGAAAGCTCTCCCAAAAGTAGGTGAATGAGTTATTTCAGAAAAATTGGCTATCTGCAATACTTTTAGAGATAATTCGCATTTACTCATTTTGAGTAGGTGAGTAATTAGCTATGGGTCTGAAACTTCACCAAGTGAAAGCTCTGCCAAAAGTAGGTGAATGAGTTATTTGAGAAAAATTGGCTATCTGCAATACTTTTAGAGATAATTCACATTTACTCATTTTGAGTAGGTGAGTAATTAGCTATGGGTCTGAAACTTCACCAAGTGAAAGCTTTGCCAAAAGTAGGTGAATGAGTTATTTGAGAAAAATTTTCTATCTGCAATACTTTCAGAGATAATTTGCATTTACTCATTTTGAGTAGGTGAGTAATTAGCTATGGGTCTGAAACTTCACAGAGTGAAAGCTCTCCCAAAAGTAGGTGAATGAGTTATTTGAGAAAAATTGGCTATCTGCAATACTTTTAGAGATAATTCGCATTTACTCATTTTGAGTAGGTGAGTAATTAGCTATGGGTCTGAAACTTCACCAAGTGAAAGCTCTCCCAAAAGTAGGTGAATGATTAATTTGACAAAAATTGGCTATCTGCAATACTTTTAGAGATAATTCGCATTTACTCATTTTGAGTAGGTGAGTAATTAGCTATGGGTCTGAAACTTCACCAAGTGAAAGCTCTCCCAAAAGTAGGTGAATGAGTTATTTGAGAAAATTTGGCTATCTGCAATACTTTTTTAGAGATAATTCGCATTTACTCATTTTGAGTAGGTGAGTAATTGGCTATGGGTCTGAAACTTCACCAAGTGAAAGCTCTCCCAAAAGTAGGTGAATGATTAATTTGACAAAAATTGGCTATCTGCAATACTTTTAGAGATAATTCGGATTTACTCATTTTGAGTAGGTGAGTAATTAGCTATGGGTCTGAAACTTCACAGAGTGAAAGCTCTCCCAAAAGTAGGTGAATGAGTTATTTGAGAAAAATTGGCTATCTGCAATACTTTTAGAGATAATTCACATTTACTCATTTTGAGTAGGTGAGTAATTAGCTATGGGTCTGAAACTTCACCAAGTGAAAGCTCTCCCAAAAGTAGGTGAATGCTTTATTTGAGAAAAATTGGCTATCTGCAATACTTTTAGAGATAATTCGCATTTACTCATTTTGAGTAGGCAAGTAATTAGTTATGGGTCTGAAACTTCACCATGTGAAAGCTCTCCCACAAGTAGATGAATGAGTATTTGAGAAAAATTGGGTATCCGCAATACTTTTACAGATAATTAGCATTTACTCATTTTGAGTAGGTGAATAAATAGCTATGGGTCTGAAACTTCACAGAGTGAAAGCTCTCCCAAAAGTAGGCGAATGAGTTATTTGAGAAAAATTGGCTATCTGCAATACTTTTAGAGATAATTCACATTTACTCATTTTGAGCAGGCGAATAATTAGCTATGGGTCTGAAACTTCACCAAGTGAAAGCTCTGTCAAAAGTAGGTGAATGAGTTATTTGAGAAAAATTGGCTATCTGCAATACTTTCAGAGATAATTCACATTTACTCATTTTGAGTAGGCGAGTAATTAGCTATGGGTCTGAAACTTCACCAAGTGAAAGCTCTCCCAAAAGTAGGTGAATGAGTTATTTGAGAAAAATTGGCTATCTGCAATACTTTTAGAGATAATTCACATTTACTCATTTTGAGTAGGCCAGTAATTAGCTATGGGTCTGAAACTTCACCAAGTGAAAGCTCTCCCAAAAGTAGGTGAATGAGTTATTTGAGAAAAATTGGCTATCTGCAATACTTTTAGAGATAATTCACATTTACTCATTTTGAGTAGGCGAGTAATTAGCTATGGGTCTGAAACTTCACCAAGTGAAAGCTCTCCCAAAAGTAGGTGAATGAGTTATTTGAGAAAAATTGGCTATCTGCAATACTTTTAGAGATAATTCACATTTACTCATTTTGAGTAGGTGAGTAATTAGCTATGGGTCTGAAACTTCACCAAAAAAGTAGGTGAATGATTAATTTGAGAAAAATTGGCTATCTGCAATACTTTTAGAGATAATTCGCATTTACTCATTTTGAGTAGGTGAGTAATTAGCTATGGGTCTGAAACTTCACCATGTGAAAGCTCTCCCACAAGTAGATGAATGAGTATTTGAGAAAAATTGGGTATCCGCAATACTTTTACAGATAATTAGCATTTACTCATTTTGAGTAGGTGAATAAATAGCTATGGGTCTGAAACTTCACAGAGTGAAAGCTCTCCCAAAAGTAGATGAATGAGTTATTTGAGAAAAATTGGCTATCTGCAATACTTTTAGAGATAATTCGCATTTACTCATTTTGAGTAGGTGAGTAATTGGCTATGGGTCTGAAACTTCACCAAGTGAAAGCTCTGCCAAAAGTAGGTGAATGAGTTATTTGAGAAAAATTGGCTACCTGCAATACTTTTAGAGATAATTCACATTTACTTATTTTGAGTAGGCGAATAATTAGCTATGGGTCTGAAACTTCACCAAGTGAAAGCTCTGCCAAAAGTAGGTGAATGAGTTATTTGGGAAAAATTGGCTATCTGCAATACTTTTAGAGATAATTCACATTTACTCATTTTGAGTAGGCGAGTAATTAGCTATGGGTCTGAAACTTCACCAAGTGAAAGCTCTCCCAAAAGTAGGTGAATGATTAATTTGAGAAAAATTGGCTATCTGCAATACTTTTAGAGATAATTCGCATTTACTCATTTTGAGTAGGCAAGTAATTAGTTATGGGTCTGAAACTTCACCAAGTGAAAGCTCGGTCAAAAGTAGGTGAATCAGTTATTTGAGAAAAATTGGCTATCTGCAATACTTTTAGAGATAATTCACATTTACTCATTTTGAGTAGGCGAGTAATTAGTTATGGGTCTGAAACTTCACCAAGTGAAAGCTCTCCCAAAATTAGGTGAATGAGTTATTTGAGAAAAATTGGCTATCTGCAATACTTTTAGAGATAATTCGCATTTACTCATTTTGAGTAGGTGAGTAATTAGCTATGGGTCTGAAACTTCACCAAGTGAAAGCTCTGCCAAAAGTAGGTGAATGAGTTATTTGAGAAAAATTGGCTATCTGCAATACTTTTAGAGATAATTCACATTTACTCATTTTGAGTAGGTGAGTAATTAGCTATGGGTCTGAAACTTCACCAAGTGAAAGCTTTGCCAAAAGTAGGTGAATGAGTTATTTGAGAAAAATTTTCTATCTGCAATACTTTCAGAGATAATTCGCATTTACTCATTTTGAGTAGGTGAGTAATTAGCTATGGGTCTGAAACTTCACAGAGTGAAAGCTCTCCCAAAAGTAGGTGAATGAGTTATTTGAGAAAAATTGGCTATCTGCAATACTTTTAGAGATAATTCGCATTTACTCATTTTGAGTAGGTGAGTAATTAGCTATGGGTCTGAAACTTCACCAAGTGAAAGCTCTCCCAAAAGTAGGTGAATGATTAATTTGACAAAAATTGGCTATCTGCAATACTTTTAGAGATAATTGGCATTTACTCATTTTGAGTAGGTGAGTAATTAGCTATGGGTCTGAAACTTCACCAAGTGAAAGCTCTCCCAAAAGTAGGTGAATGAGTTATTTGAGAAAAATTGGCTATCTGCAATACTTTTAGAGATAATTGGCATTTACTCATTTTGAGTAGGTGAGTAATTAGCTATGGGTCTGAAACTTCACCAAGTGAAAGCTCTCCCAAAAGTAGGTGAATGAGTTATTTGAGAAAATTTGGCTATCTGCAATACTTTTTTAGAGATAATTCGCATTTACTCATTTTGAGTAGGTGAGTAATTAGCTATGGGTCTGAAACTTCACCAAGTGAAAGCTCTCCCAAAAGTAGGTGAATGATTAATTTGACAAAAATTGGCTATCTGCAATACTTTTAGAGATAATTCGCATTTACTCATTTTGAGTAGGTGAGTAATTAGCTATGGGTCTGAAACTTCACAGAGTGAAAGCTCTCCCACAAGTAGATGAATGAGTATTTGAGAAAAATTGGGTATCCGCAATACTTTTACAGATAATTAGCATTTACTCATTTTGAGTAGGTGAATAAATAGCTATGGGTCTGAAACTTCACAGAGTGAAAGCTCTCCCAAAAGTAGGCGAATGAGTTATTTGAGAAAAATTGGCTATCTGCAATACTTTTAGAGATAATTCACATTTACTCATTTTGAGTAGGCGAATAATTAGCTATGGGTCTGAAACTTCACCAAGTGAAAGCTCTGTCAAAAGTAGGTGAATGAGTTATTTGAGAAAAATTGGCTATCTGCAATACTTTCAGAGATAATTCACATTTACTCATTTTGAGTAGGCGAGTAATTAGCTATGGGTCTGAAACTTCACCAAGTGAAAGCTCTCCCAAAAGTAGGTGAATGAGTTATTTGAGAAAAATTGGCTATCTGCAATACTTTTAGAGATAATTCACATTTACTCATTTTGAGTAGGTGAGTAATTAGCTATGGGTCTGAAACTTCACCAAGTGAAAGCTCTCCCAAAAGTAGGTGAATGCTTTATTTGAGAAAAATTGGCTATCTGCAATACTTTTAGAGATAATTCGCATTTACTCATTTTGAGTAGGTGAGTAATTAGCTATGGGTCTGAAACTTCACCATGTGAAAGCTCTCCCACAAGTAGATGAATGAGTATTTGAGAAAAATTGGGTATCCGCAATACTTTTACAGATAATTAGCATTTACTCATTTTGAGTAGGTGAATAAATAGCTATGGGTCTGAAACTTCACAGAGTGAAAGCTCTCCCAAAAGTAGGCGAATGAGTTATTTGAGAAAAATTGGCTATCTGCAATACTTTTAGAGATAATTCACATTTACTCATTTTGAGTAGGCGAATAATTAGCTATGGGTCTGAAACTTCACCAAGTGAAAGCTCTGTCAAAAGTAGGTGAATGAGTTATTTGAGAAAAATTGGCTATCTGCAATACTTTCAGAGATAATTCACATTTACTCATTTTGAGTAGGCGAGTAATTAGCTATGGGTCTGAAACTTCACCAAGTGAAAGCTCTCCCAAAAGTAGGTGAATGAGTTATTTGAGAAAAATTGGCTATCTGCAATACTTTTAGAGATAATTCACATTTACTCATTTTGAGTAGGCGAGTAATTAGCTATGGGTCTGAAACTTCACCAAGTGAAAGCTCTCCCAAAAGTAGGTGAATGAGTTATTTGAGAAAAATTGGCTATCTGCAATACTTTTAGAGATAATTCACATTTACTCATTTTGAGTAGGCGAGTAATTAGCTATGGGTCTGAAACTTCACCAAGTGAAAGCTCTCCCAAAAGTAGGTGAATGAGTTATTTGAGAAAAATTGGCTATCTGCAATACTTTTAGAGATAATTCGCATTTACTCATTTTGAGTAGGTGAGTAATTAGCTATGGGTCTGAAACTTCACCAAGTGAAAGCTCTGCCAAAAGTAGGTGAATGAGTTATTTGAGAAAAATTGGCTATCTGCAATACTTTTAGAGATAATTCACATTTACTCATTTTGAGTAGGTGAGTAATTAGCTATGGGTCTGAAACTTCACCAAGTGAAAGCTTTGCCAAAAGTAGGTGAATGAGTTATTTGAGAAAAATTTTCTATCTGCAATACTTTCAGAGATAATTCGCATTTACTCATTTTGAGTAGGTGAATAAATAGCTATGGGTCTGAAACTTCACCAAGTGAAAGCTCTCCCAAAAGTAGGTGAATGATTAATTTGAGAAAAATTGGCTATCTGCAATACTTTTAGAGATAATTCGCATTTACTCATTTTGAGTAGGCAAGTAATTAGCTATGGGTCTGAAACTTCACCAAGTGAAAGCTCGGTCAAAAGTAGGTGAATCAGTTATTTGAGAAAAATTGGCTATCTGCAATACTTTTAGAGATAATTCACATTTACTCATTTTGAGTAGGCGAGTAATTAGCTATGGGTCTGAAACTTCACCAAGTGAAAGCTCTCCCAAAAGTAGGTGAATGAGTTATTTGAGAAAAATTGGCTATCTGCAATACTTTTAGAGATAATTCGCATTTACTCATTTTGAGTAGGTGAGTAATTAGCTATGGGTCTGAAACTTCACCAAGTGAAAGCTCTGCCAAAAGTAGGTGAATGAGTTATTTGAGAAAAATTGGCTATCTGCAATACTTTTAGAGATAATTCACATTTACTCATTTTGAGTAGGCGAATAATTAGCTATGGGTCTGAAACTTCACCAAGTGAAAGCTCTGCCAAAAGTAGGTGAATGAGTTATTTGAGAAAAATTGGCTATCTGCAATACTTTTAGAGATAATTCACATTTACTCATTTTGAGTAGGCGAGTAATTAGCTATGGGTCTGAAACTTCACCAAGTGAAAGCTCTCCCAAAAGTAGGTGAATGAGTTATTTGAGAAAAATTGGCTATCTGCAATACTTTTAGAGATAATTCACATTTACTCATTTTGAGTAGGCGAGTAATTAGCTATGGGTCTGAAACTTCACCAAGTGAAAGCTCTCCCAAAAGTAGGTGAATGAGTTATTTGAGAAAAATTGGCTATCTGCAATACTTTTAGAGATAATTCACATTTACTCATTTTGAGTAGGCGAGTAATTAGCTATGGGTCTGAAACTTCACCAAGTGAAAGCTCTCCCAAAAGTAGGTGAATGAGTTATTTGAGAAAAATTGGCTATCTGCAATACTTTTAGAGATAATTCGCATTTACTCATTTTGAGTAGGTGAGTAATTAGCTATGGGTCTGAAACTTCACCAAGTGAAAGCTCTGCCAAAAGTAGGTGAATGAGTTATTTGAGAAAAATTGGCTATCTGCAATACTTTTAGAGATAATTCACATTTACTCATTTTGAGTAGGTGAGTAATTAGCTATGGGTCTGAAACTTCACCAAGTGAAAGCTTTGCCAAAAGTAGGTGAATGAGTTATTTGAGAAAAATTTTCTATCTGCAATACTTTCAGAGATAATTCGCATTTACTCATTTTGAGTAGGTGAATAAATAGCTATGGGTCTGAAACTTCACCAAGTGAAAGCTCTCCCAAAAGTAGGTGAATGATTAATTTGAGAAAAATTGGCTATCTGCAATACTTTTAGAGATAATTCGCATTTACTCATTTTGAGTAGGCAAGTAATTAGCTATGGGTCTGAAACTTCACCAAGTGAAAGCTCGGTCAAAAGTAGGTGAATCAGTTATTTGAGAAAAATTGGCTATCTGCAATACTTTTAGAGATAATTCACATTTACTCATTTTGAGTAGGCGAGTAATTAGCTATGGGTCTGAAACTTCACCAAGTGAAAGCTCTCCCAAAAGTAGGTGAATGAGTTATTTGAGAAAAATTGGCTATCTGCAATACTTTTAGAGATAATTCGCATTTACTCATTTTGAGTAGGTGAGTAATTAGCTATGGGTCTGAAACTTCACCAAGTGAAAGCTCTGCCAAAAGTAGGTGAATGAGTTATTTGAGAAAAATTGGCTATCTGCAATACTTTTAGAGATAATTCACATTTACTCATTTTGAGTAGGCGAATAATTAGCTATGGGTCTGAAACTTCACCAAGTGAAAGCTCTGCCAAAAGTAGGTGAATGAGTTATTTGAGAAAAATTGGCTATCTGCAATACTTTTAGAGATAATTCACATTTACTCATTTTGAGTAGGCGAGTAATTAGCTATGGGTCTGAAACTTCACCAAGTGAAAGCTCTCCCAAAAGTAGGTGAATGAGTTATTTGAGAAAAATTGGCTATCTGCAATACTTTTAGAGATAATTCGCATTTACTCATTTTGAGTAGGCGAGTAATTAGCTATGGGTCTGAAACTTCACCAAGTGAAAGCTCTCCCAAAAGTAGGTGAATGATTAATTTGAGAAAAATTGGCTATCTGCAATACTTTTAGAGATAATTCGCATTTACTCATTTTGAGTAGGCAAGTAATTAGTTATGGGTCTGAAACTTCACCAAGTGAAAGCTCGGTCAAAAGTAGGTGAATCAGTTATTTGAGAAAAATTGGCTATCTGCAATACTTTTAGAGATAATTCACTTTTACTCATTTTGAGTAGGCGAGTAATTAGCTATGGGTCTGAAACTTCACCAAGTGAAAGCTCTCCCAAAAGTAGGTGAATGAGTTATTTCAGAAAAATTGGCTATCTGCAATACTTTTAGAGATAATTCACATTTACTCATTTTGAGTAGGCGAGTAATTAGCTATGGGTCTGAAACTTCACCAAGTGAAAGCTCTCCCAAAAGTAGGTGAATGAGTTATTTGAGAAAAATTGGCTATCTGCAATACTTTTAGAGATAATTCACATTTACTCATTTTGAGTAGGCGAGTAATTAGCTATGGGTCTGAAACTTCACCAAGTGAAAGCTCTCCCAAAAGTAGGTGAATGAGTTATTTGAGAAAAATTGGCTATCTGCAATACTTTTAGAGATAATTCGCATTTACTCATTTTGAGTAGGTGAGTAATTAGCTATGGGTCTGAAACTTCACCAAGTGAAAGCTCTGCCAAAAGTAGGTGAATGAGTTATTTGAGAAAAATTGGCTATCTGCAATACTTTTAGAGATAATTCACATTTACTCATTTTGAGTAGGTGAGTAATTAGCTATGGGTCTGAAACTTCACCAAGTGAAAGCTTTGCCAAAAGTAGGTGAATGAGTTATTTGAGAAAAATTTTCTATCTGCAATACTTTCAGAGATAATTCGCATTTACTCATTTTGAGTAGGTGAATAAATAGCTATGGGTCTGAAACTTCACCAAGTGAAAGCTCTCCCAAAAGTAGGTGAATGATTAATTTGAGAAAAATTGGCTATCTGCAATACTTTTAGAGATAATTCGCATTTACTCATTTTGAGTAGGCAAGTAATTAGCTATGGGTCTGAAACTTCACCAAGTGAAAGCTCGGTCAAAAGTAGGTGAATCAGTTATTTGAGAAAAATTGGCTATCTGCAATACTTTTAGAGATAATTCACATTTACTCATTTTGAGTAGGCGAGTAATTAGCTATGGGTCTGAAACTTCACCAAGTGAAAGCTCTCCCAAAAGTAGGTGAATGAGTTATTTGAGAAAAATTGGCTATCTGCAATACTTTTAGAGATAATTCGCATTTACTCATTTTGAGTAGGTGAGTAATTAGCTATGGGTCTGAAACTTCACCAAGTGAAAGCTCTGCCAAAAGTAGGTGAATGAGTTATTTGAGAAAAATTGGCTATCTGCAATACTTTTAGAGATAATTCACATTTACTCATTTTGAGTAGGCGAATAATTAGCTATGGGTCTGAAACTTCACCAAGTGAAAGCTCTGCCAAAAGTAGGTGAATGAGTTATTTGAGAAAAATTGGCTATCTGCAATACTTTTAGAGATAATTCACATTTACTCATTTTGAGTAGGCGAGTAATTAGCTATGGGTCTGAAACTTCACCAAGTGAAAGCTCTCCCAAAAGTAGGTGAATGAGTTATTTGAGAAAAATTGGCTATCTGCAATACTTTTAGAGATAATTCGCATTTACTCATTTTGAGTAGGCGAGTAATTAGCTATGGGTCTGAAACTTCACCAAGTGAAAGCTCTCCCAAAAGTAGGTGAATGATTAATTTGAGAAAAATTGGCTATCTGCAATACTTTTAGAGATAATTCGCATTTACTCATTTTGAGTAGGCAAGTAATTAGTTATGGGTCTGAAACTTCACCAAGTGAAAGCTCGGTCAAAAGTAGGTGAATCAGTTATTTGAGAAAAATTGGCTATCTGCAATACTTTTAGAGATAATTCACTTTTACTCATTTTGAGTAGGCGAGTAATTAGCTATGGGTCTGAAACTTCACCAAGTGAAAGCTCTCCCAAAAGTAGGTGAATGAGTTATTTCAGAAAAATTGGCTATCTGCAATACTTTTAGAGATAATTCGCATTTACTCATTTTGAGTAGGTGAGTAATTAGCTATGGGTCTGAAACTTCACCAAGTGAAAGCTCTGCCAAAAGTAGGTGAATGAGTTATTTGAGAAAAATTGGCTATCTGCAATACTTTTAGAGATAATTCACATTTACTCATTTTGAGTAGGTGAGTAATTAGCTATGGGTCTGAAACTTCACCAAGTGAAAGCTTTGCCAAAAGTAGGTGAATGAGTTATTTGAGAAAAATTTTCTATCTGCAATACTTTCAGAGATAATTCGCATTTACTCATTTTGAGTAGGTGAGTAATTAGCTATGGGTCTGAAACTTCACAGAGTGAAAGCTCTCCCAAAAGTAGGTCAATGAGTTATTTGAGAAAAATTGGCTATCTGCAATACTTTTAGAGATAATTCGCATTTACTCATTTTGAGTAGGTGAGTAATTAGCTATGGGTCTGAAACTTCACCAAGTGAAAGCTCTCCCAAAAGTAGGTGAATGATTAATTTGACAAAAATTGGCTATCTGCAATACTTTTAGAGATAATTCGCATTTACTCATTTTGAGTAGGTGAGTAATTAGCTATGGGTCTGAAACTTCACCAAGTGAAAGCTCTCCCAAAAGTAGGTGAATGAGTTATTTGAGAAAATTTGGCTATCTGCAATACTTTTTTAGAGATAATTCGCATTTACTCATTTTGAGTAGGTGAGTAATTAGCTATGGGTCTGAAACTTCACCAAGTGAAAGCTCTCCCAAAAGTAGGTGAATGATTAATTTGACAAAAATTGGCTATCTGCAATACTTTTAGAGATAATTCGGATTTACTCATTTTGAGTAGGTGAGTAATTAGCTATGGGTCTGAAACTTCACAGAGTGAAAGCTCTCCCAAAAGTAGGTGAATGAGTTATTTGAGAAAAATTGGCTATCTGCAATACTTTTAGAGATAATTCACATTTACTCATTTTGAGTAGGTGAGTAATTAGCTATGGGTCTGAAACTTCACCAAGTGAAAGCTCTCCCAAAAGTAGGTGAATGCTTTATTTGAGAAAAATTGGCTATCTGCAATACTTTTAGAGATAATTCGCATTTACTCATTTTGAGTAGGTGAGTAATTAGCTATGGGTCTGAAACTTCACCATGTGAAAGCTCTCCCACAAGTAGATGAATGAGTATTTGAGAAAAATTGGGTATCCGCAATACTTTTACAGATAATTAGCATTTACTCATTTTGAGTAGGTGAATAAATAGCTATGGGTCTGAAACTTCACAGAGTGAAAGCTCTCCCAAAAGTAGGCGAATGAGTTATTTGAGAAAAATTGGCTATCTGCAATACTTTTAGAGATAATTCACATTTACTCATTTTGAGCAGGCGAATAATTAGCTATGGGTCTGAAACTTCACCAAGTGAAAGCTCTGTCAAAAGTAGGTGAATGAGTTATTTGAGAAAAATTGGCTATCTGCAATACTTTCAGAGATAATTCACATTTACTCATTTTGAGTAGGCGAGTAATTAGCTATGGGTCTGAAACTTCACCAAGTGAAAGCTCTCCCAAAAGTAGGTGAATGATTAATTTGAGAAAAATTGGCTATCTGCAATACTTTTAGAGATAATTCGCATTTACTCATTTTGAGTAGGCAAGTAATTAGTTATGGGTCTGAAACTTCACCAAGTGAAAGCTCGGTCAAAAGTAGGTGAATCAGTTATTTGAGAAAAATTGGCTATCTGCAATACTTTTAGAGATAATTCACTTTTACTCATTTTGAGTAGGCGAGTAATTAGCTATGGGTCTGAAACTTCACCAAGTGAAAGCTCTCCCAAAAGTAGGTGAATGAGTTATTTCAGAAAAATTGGCTATCTGCAATACTTTTAGAGATAATTCGCATTTACTCATTTTGAGTAGGTGAGTAATTAGTTATGGGTCTGAAACTTCACCAAGTGAAAGCTCGGTCAAAAGTAGGTGAATCAGTTATTTGAGAAAAATTGGCTATCTGCAATACTTTTAGAGATAATTCACATTTACTCATTTTGAGTAGGCGAGTAATTAGCTATGGGTCTGAAACTTCACCAAGTGAAAGCTCTCCCAAAAGTAGGTGAATGAGTTATTTGAGAAAAATTGGCTATCTGCAATACTTTTAGAGATAATTCGCATTTACTCATTTTGAGTAGGTGAGTAATTAGCTATGGGTCTGAAACTTCACCAAGTGAAAGCTCTGCCAAAAGTAGGTGAATGAGTTATTTGAGAAAAATTGGCTATCTGCAATACTTTTAGAGATAATTCACATTTACTCATTTTGAGTAGGCGAATAATTAGCTATGGGTCTGAAACTTCACCAAGTGAAAGCTCTGCCAAAAGTAGGTGAATGAGTTATTTGAGAAAAATTGGCTATCTGCAATACTTTTAGAGATAATTCACATTTACTCATTTTGAGTAGGCGAGTAATTAGCTATGGGTCTGAAACTTCACCAAGTGAAAGCTCTCCCAAAAGTAGGTGAATGAGTTATTTGAGAAAAATTGGCTATCTGCAATACTTTTAGAGATAATTCGCATTTACTCATTTTCAGTAGGCGAGTAATTAGCTATGGGTCTGAAACTTCACCAAGTGAAAGCTCTCCCAAAAGTAGGTGAATGATTAATTTGAGAAAAATTGGCTATCTGCAATACTTTTAGAGATAATTCGCATTTACTCATTTTGAGTAGGCAAGTAATTAGTTATGGGTCTGAAACTTCACCAAGTGAAAGCTCGGTCAAAAGTAGGTGAATCAGTTATTTGAGAAAAATTGGCTATCTGCAATACTTTTAGAGATAATTCACTTTTACTCATTTTGAGTAGGCGAGTAATTAGCTATGGGTCTGAAACTTCACCAAGTGAAAGCTCTCCCAAAAGTAGGTGAATGAGTTATTTCAGAAAAATTGGCTATCTGCAATACTTTTAGAGATAATTCGCATTTACTCATTTTGAGTAGGTGAGTAATTAGCTATGGGTCTGAAACTTCACCAAGTGAAAGCTCTGCCAAAAGTAGGTGAATGAGTTATTTGAGAAAAATTGGCTATCTGCAATACTTTTAGAGATAATTCACATTTACTCATTTTGAGTAGGTGAGTAATTAGCTATGGGTCTGAAACTTCACCAAGTGAAAGCTTTGCCAAAAGTAGGTGAATGAGTTATTTGAGAAAAATTTTCTATCTGCAATACTTTCAGAGATAATTTGCATTTACTCATTTTGAGTAGGTGAGTAATTAGCTATGGGTCTGAAACTTCACAGAGTGAAAGCTCTCCCAAAAGTAGGTGAATGAGTTATTTGAGAAAAATTGGCTATCTGCAATACTTTTAGAGATAATTCGCATTTACTCATTTTGAGTAGGTGAGTAATTAGCTATGGGTCTGAAACTTCACCAAGTGAAAGCTCTCCCAAAAGTAGGTGAATGATTAATTTGACAAAAATTGGCTATCTGCAATACTTTTAGAGATAATTCGCATTTACTCATTTTGAGTAGGTGAGTAATTAGCTATGGGTCTGAAACTTCACCAAGTGAAAGCTCTCCCAAAAGTAGGTGAATGAGTTATTTGAGAAAATTTGGCTATCTGCAATACTTTTTTAGAGATAATTCGCATTTACTCATTTTGAGTAGGTGAGTAATTGGCTATGGGTCTGAAACTTCACCAAGTGAAAGCTCTCCCAAAAGTAGGTGAATGATTAATTTGACAAAAATTGGCTATCTGCAATACTTTTAGAGATAATTCGGATTTACTCATTTTGAGTAGGTGAGTAATTAGCTATGGGTCTGAAACTTCACAGAGTGAAAGCTCTCCCAAAAGTAGGTGAATGAGTTATTTGAGAAAAATTGGCTATCTGCAATACTTTTAGAGATAATTCACATTTACTCATTTTGAGTAGGTGAGTAATTAGCTATGGGTCTGAAACTTCACCAAGTGAAAGCTCTCCCAAAAGTAGGTGAATGCTTTATTTGAGAAAAATTGGCTATCTGCAATACTTTTAGAGATAATTCGCATTTACTCATTTTGAGTAGGCAAGTAATTAGTTATGGGTCTGAAACTTCACCATGTGAAAGCTCTCCCACAAGTAGATGAATGAGTATTTGAGAAAAATTGGGTATCCGCAATACTTTTACAGATAATTAGCATTTACTCATTTTGAGTAGGTGAATAAATAGCTATGGGTCTGAAACTTCACAGAGTGAAAGCTCTCCCAAAAGTAGGCGAATGAGTTATTTGAGAAAAATTGGCTATCTGCAATACTTTTAGAGATAATTCACATTTACTCATTTTGAGCAGGCGAATAATTAGCTATGGGTCTGAAACTTCACCAAGTGAAAGCTCTGTCAAAAGTAGGTGAATGAGTTATTTGAGAAAAATTGGCTATCTGCAATACTTTCAGAGATAATTCACATTTACTCATTTTGAGTAGGCGAGTAATTAGCTATGGGTCTGAAACTTCACCAAGTGAAAGCTCTCCCAAAAGTAGGTGAATGAGTTATTTGAGAAAAATTGGCTATCTGCAATACTTTTAGAGATAATTCACATTTACTCATTTTGAGTAGGCCAGTAATTAGCTATGGGTCTGAAACTTCACCAAGTGAAAGCTCTCCCAAAAGTAGGTGAATGAGTTATTTGAGAAAAATTGGCTATCTGCAATACTTTTAGAGATAATTCACATTTACTCATTTTGAGTAGGCGAGTAATTAGCTATGGGTCTGAAACTTCACCAAGTGAAAGCTCTCCCAAAAGTAGGTGAATGAGTTATTTGAGAAAAATTGGCTATCTGCAATACTTTTAGAGATAATTCACATTTACTCATTTTGAGTAGGTGAGTAATTAGCTATGGGTCTGAAACTTCACCAAAAAAGTAGGTGAATGATTAATTTGAGAAAAATTGGCTATCTGCAATACTTTTAGAGATAATTCGCATTTACTCATTTTGAGTAGGTGAGTAATTAGCTATGGGTCTGAAACTTCACCATGTGAAAGCTCTCCCACAAGTAGATGAATGAGTATTTGAGAAAAATTGGGTATCCGCAATACTTTTACAGATAATTAGCATTTACTCATTTTGAGTAGGTGAATAAATAGCTATGGGTCTGAAACTTCACAGAGTGAAAGCTCTCCCAAAAGTAGATGAATGAGTTATTTGAGAAAAATTGGCTATCTGCAATACTTTTAGAGATAATTCGCATTTACTCATTTTGAGTAGGTGAGTAATTGGCTATGGGTCTGAAACTTCACCAAGTGAAAGCTCTGCCAAAAGTAGGTGAATGAGTTATTTGAGAAAAATTGGCTACCTGCAATACTTTTAGAGATAATTCACATTTACTTATTTTGAGTAGGCGAATAATTAGCTATGGGTCTGAAACTTCACCAAGTGAAAGCTCTGCCAAAAGTAGGTGAATGAGTTATTTGGGAAAAATTGGCTATCTGCAATACTTTTAGAGATAATTCACATTTACTCATTTTGAGTAGGCGAGTAATTAGCTATGGGTCTGAAACTTCACCAAGTGAAAGCTCTCCCAAAAGTAGGTGAATGATTAATTTGAGAAAAATTGGCTATCTGCAATACTTTTAGAGATAATTCGCATTTACTCATTTTGAGTAGGCAAGTAATTAGTTATGGGTCTGAAACTTCACCAAGTGAAAGCTCGGTCAAAAGTAGGTGAATCAGTTATTTGAGAAAAATTGGCTATCTGCAATACTTTTAGAGATAATTCACATTTACTCATTTTGAGTAGGCGAGTAATTAGTTATGGGTCTGAAACTTCACCAAGTGAAAGCTCTCCCAAAATTAGGTGAATGAGTTATTTGAGAAAAATTGGCTATCTGCAATACTTTTAGAGATAATTCGCATTTACTCATTTTGAGTAGGTGAGTAATTAGCTATGGGTCTGAAACTTCACCAAGTGAAAGCTCTGCCAAAAGTAGGTGAATGAGTTATTTGAGAAAAATTGGCTATCTGCAATACTTTTAGAGATAATTCACATTTACTCATTTTGAGTAGGTGAGTAATTAGCTATGGGTCTGAAACTTCACCAAGTGAAAGCTTTGCCAAAAGTAGGTGAATGAGTTATTTGAGAAAAATTTTCTATCTGCAATACTTTCAGAGATAATTCGCATTTACTCATTTTGAGTAGGTGAGTAATTAGCTATGGGTCTGAAACTTCACAGAGTGAAAGCTCTCCCAAAAGTAGGTGAATGAGTTATTTGAGAAAAATTGGCTATCTGCAATACTTTTAGAGATAATTCGCATTTACTCATTTTGAGTAGGTGAGTAATTAGCTATGGGTCTGAAACTTCACCAAGTGAAAGCTCTCCCAAAAGTAGGTGAATGATTAATTTGACAAAAATTGGCTATCTGCAATACTTTTAGAGATAATTGGCATTTACTCATTTTGAGTAGGTGAGTAATTAGCTATGGGTCTGAAACTTCACCAAGTGAAAGCTCTCCCAAAAGTAGGTGAATGAGTTATTTGAGAAAAATTGGCTATCTGCAATACTTTTAGAGATAATTGGCATTTACTCATTTTGAGTAGGTGAGTAATTAGCTATGGGTCTGAAACTTCACCAAGTGAAAGCTCTCCCAAAAGTAGGTGAATGAGTTATTTGAGAAAATTTGGCTATCTGCAATACTTTTTTAGAGATAATTCGCATTTACTCATTTTGAGTAGGTGAGTAATTAGCTATGGGTCTGAAACTTCACCAAGTGAAAGCTCTCCCAAAAGTAGGTGAATGATTAATTTGACAAAAATTGGCTATCTGCAATACTTTTAGAGATAATTCGCATTTACTCATTTTGAGTAGGTGAGTAATTAGCTATGGGTCTGAAACTTCACAGAGTGAAAGCTCTCCCACAAGTAGATGAATGAGTATTTGAGAAAAATTGGGTATCCGCAATACTTTTACAGATAATTAGCATTTACTCATTTTGAGTAGGTGAATAAATAGCTATGGGTCTGAAACTTCACAGAGTGAAAGCTCTCCCAAAAGTAGGCGAATGAGTTATTTGAGAAAAATTGGCTATCTGCAATACTTTTAGAGATAATTCACATTTACTCATTTTGAGTAGGCGAATAATTAGCTATGGGTCTGAAACTTCACCAAGTGAAAGCTCTGTCAAAAGTAGGTGAATGAGTTATTTGAGAAAAATTGGCTATCTGCAATACTTTCAGAGATAATTCACATTTACTCATTTTGAGTAGGCGAGTAATTAGCTATGGGTCTGAAACTTCACCAAGTGAAAGCTCTCCCAAAAGTAGGTGAATGAGTTATTTGAGAAAAATTGGCTATCTGCAATACTTTTAGAGATAATTCACATTTACTCATTTTGAGTAGGTGAGTAATTAGCTATGGGTCTGAAACTTCACCAAGTGAAAGCTCTCCCAAAAGTAGGTGAATGCTTTATTTGAGAAAAATTGGCTATCTGCAATACTTTTAGAGATAATTCGCATTTACTCATTTTGAGTAGGTGAGTAATTAGCTATGGGTCTGAAACTTCACCATGTGAAAGCTCTCCCACAAGTAGATGAATGAGTATTTGAGAAAAATTGGGTATCCGCAATACTTTTACAGATAATTAGCATTTACTCATTTTGAGTAGGTGAATAAATAGCTATGGGTCTGAAACTTCACAGAGTGAAAGCTCTCCCAAAAGTAGGCGAATGAGTTATTTGAGAAAAATTGGCTATCTGCAATACTTTTAGAGATAATTCACATTTACTCATTTTGAGTAGGCGAATAATTAGCTATGGGTCTGAAACTTCACCAAGTGAAAGCTCTCCCAAAAGTAGGTGAATGAGTTATTTGAGAAAAATTGGCTATCTGCAATACTTTTAGAGATAATTCGCATTTACTCATTTTGAGTAGGTGAGTAATTAGCTATGGGTCTGAAACTTCACCAAGTGAAAGCTCTGCCAAAAGTAGGTGAATGAGTTATTTGAGAAAAATTGGCTATCTGCAATACTTTTAGAGATAATTCACATTTACTCATTTTGAGTAGGCGAATAATTAGCTATGGGTCTGAAACTTCACCAAGTGAAAGCTCTGCCAAAAGTAGGTGAATGAGTTATTTGAGAAAAATTGGCTATCTGCAATACTTTTAGAGATAATTCACATTTACTCATTTTGAGTAGGCGAGTAATTAGCTATGGGTCTGAAACTTCACCAAGTGAAAGCTCTCCCAAAAGTAGGTGAATGAGTTATTTGAGAAAAATTGGCTATCTGCAATACTTTTAGAGATAATTCGCATTTACTCATTTTGAGTAGGCGAGTAATTAGCTATGGGTCTGAAACTTCACCAAGTGAAAGCTCTCCCAAAAGTAGGTGAATGATTAATTTGAGAAAAATTGGCTATCTGCAATACTTTTAGAGATAATTCGCATTTACTCATTTTGAGTAGGCAAGTAATTAGTTATGGGTCTGAAACTTCACCAAGTGAAAGCTCGGTCAAAAGTAGGTGAATCAGTTATTTGAGAAAAATTGGCTATCTGCAATACTTTTAGAGATAATTCACTTTTACTCATTTTGAGTAGGCGAGTAATTAGCTATGGGTCTGAAACTTCACCAAGTGAAAGCTCTCCCAAAAGTAGGTGAATGAGTTATTTCAGAAAAATTGGCTATCTGCAATACTTTTAGAGATAATTCGCATTTACTCATTTTGAGTAGGTGAGTAATTAGCTATGGGTCTGAAACTTCACCAAGTGAAAGCTCTGCCAAAAGTAGGTGAATGAGTTATTTGAGAAAAATTGGCTATCTGCAATACTTTTAGAGATAATTCACATTTACTCATTTTGAGTAGGTGAGTAATTAGCTATGGGTCTGAAACTTCACCAAGTGAAAGCTTTGCCAAAAGTAGGTGAATGAGTTATTTGAGAAAAATTTTCTATCTGCAATACTTTCAGAGATAATTCGCATTTACTCATTTTGAGTAGGTGAGTAATTAGCTATGGGTCTGAAACTTCACAGAGTGAAAGCTCTCCCAAAAGTAGGTCAATGAGTTATTTGAGAAAAATTGGCTATCTGCAATACTTTTAGAGATAATTCGCATTTACTCATTTTGAGTAGGTGAGTAATTAGCTATGGGTCTGAAACTTCACCAAGTGAAAGCTCTCCCAAAAGTAGGTGAATGATTAATTTGACAAAAATTGGCTATCTGCAATACTTTTAGAGATAATTCGCATTTACTCATTTTGAGTAGGTGAGTAATTAGCTATGGGTCTGAAACTTCACCAAGTGAAAGCTCTCCCAAAAGTAGGTGAATGAGTTATTTGAGAAAATTTGGCTATCTGCAATACTTTTTTAGAGATAATTCGCATTTACTCATTTTGAGTAGGTGAGTAATTAGCTATGGGTCTGAAACTTCACCAAGTGAAAGCTCTCCCAAAAGTAGGTGAATGATTAATTTGACAAAAATTGGCTATCTGCAATACTTTTAGAGATAATTCGGATTTACTCATTTTGAGTAGGTGAGTAATTAGCTATGGGTCTGAAACTTCACAGAGTGAAAGCTCTCCCAAAAGTAGGTGAATGAGTTATTTGAGAAAAATTGGCTATCTGCAATACTTTTAGAGATAATTCACATTTACTCATTTTGAGTAGGTGAGTAATTAGCTATGGGTCTGAAACTTCACCAAGTGAAAGCTCTCCCAAAAGTAGGTGAATGCTTTATTTGAGAAAAATTGGCTATCTGCAATACTTTTAGAGATAATTCGCATTTACTCATTTTGAGTAGGTGAGTAATTAGCTATGGGTCTGAAACTTCACCATGTGAAAGCTCTCCCACAAGTAGATGAATGAGTATTTGAGAAAAATTGGGTATCCGCAATACTTTTACAGATAATTAGCATTTACTCATTTTGAGTAGGTGAATAAATAGCTATGGGTCTGAAACTTCACAGAGTGAAAGCTCTCCCAAAAGTAGGCGAATGAGTTATTTGAGAAAAATTGGCTATCTGCAATACTTTTAGAGATAATTCACATTTACTCATTTTGAGCAGGCGAATAATTAGCTATGGGTCTGAAACTTCACCAAGTGAAAGCTCTGTCAAAAGTAGGTGAATGAGTTATTTGAGAAAAATTGGCTATCTGCAATACTTTCAGAGATAATTCACATTTACTCATTTTGAGTAGGCGAGTAATTAGCTATGGGTCTGAAACTTCACCAAGTGAAAGCTCTCCCAAAAGTAGGTGAATGATTAATTTG
Source organism: Sabellastarte sp. h YS-2021 (assembly GCA_964017235.1). Taxonomy (NCBI): domain Eukaryota; kingdom Metazoa; phylum Annelida; class Polychaeta; order Sabellida; family Sabellidae; genus Sabellastarte; species Sabellastarte sp. h YS-2021. Next base: position 16,209,295 of record OZ024931.1, on the reverse strand, counting down.
AGAAAAATTGGCTATCTGCAATACTTTTAGAGATAATTCGCATTTACTCATTTTGAGTAGGCAAGTAATTAGTTATGGGTCTGAAACTTCACCAAGTGAAAGCTCGGTCAAAAGTAGGTGAATCAGTTATTTGAGAAAAATTGGCTATCTGCAATACTTTTAGAGATAATTCACTTTTACTCATTTTGAGTAGGCGAGTAATTAGCTATGGGTCTGAAACTTCACCAAGTGAAAGCTCTCCCAAAAGTAGGTGAATGAGTTATTTCAGAAAAATTGGCTATCTGCAATACTTTTAGAGATAATTCGCATTTACTCATTTTGAGTAGGTGAGTAATTAGTTATGGGTCTGAAACTTCACCAAGTGAAAGCTCGGTCAAAAGTAGGTGAATCAGTTATTTGAGAAAAATTGGCTATCTGCAATACTTTTAGAGATAATTCACATTTACTCATTTTGAGTAGGCGAGTAATTAGCTATGGGTCTGAAACTTCACCAAGTGAAAGCTCTCCCAAAAGTAGGTGAATGAGTTATTTGAGAAAAATTGGCTATCTGCAATACTTTTAGAGATAATTCGCATTTACTCATTTTGAGTAGGTGAGTAATTAGCTATGGGTCTGAAACTTCACCAAGTGAAAGCTCTGCCAAAAGTAGGTGAATGAGTTATTTGAGAAAAATTGGCTATCTGCAATACTTTTAGAGATAATTCACATTTACTCATTTTGAGTAGGCGAATAATTAGCTATGGGTCTGAAACTTCACCAAGTGAAAGCTCTGCCAAAAGTAGGTGAATGAGTTATTTGAGAAAAATTGGCTATCTGCAATACTTTTAGAGATAATTCACATTTACTCATTTTGAGTAGGCGAGTAATTAGCTATGGGTCTGAAACTTCACCAAGTGAAAGCTCTCCCAAAAGTAGGTGAATGAGTTATTTGAGAAAAATTGGCTATCTGCAATACTTTTAGAGATAATTCGCATTTACTCATTTTCAGTAGGCGAGTAATTAGCTATGGGTCTGAAACTTCACCAAGTGAAAGCTCTCCCAAAAGTAGGTGAATGATTAATTTGAGAAAAATTGGCTATCTGCAATACTTTTAGAGATAATTCGCATTTACTCATTTTGAGTAGGCAAGTAATTAGTTATGGGTCTGAAACTTCACCAAGTGAAAGCTCGGTCAAAAGTAGGTGAATCAGTTATTTGAGAAAAATTGGCTATCTGCAATACTTTTAGAGATAATTCACTTTTACTCATTTTGAGTAGGCGAGTAATTAGCTATGGGTCTGAAACTTCACCAAGTGAAAGCTCTCCCAAAAGTAGGTGAATGAGTTATTTCAGAAAAATTGGCTATCTGCAATACTTTTAGAGATAATTCGCATTTACTCATTTTGAGTAGGTGAGTAATTAGCTATGGGTCTGAAACTTCACCAAGTGAAAGCTCTGCCAAAAGTAGGTGAATGAGTTATTTGAGAAAAATTGGCTATCTGCAATACTTTTAGAGATAATTCACATTTACTCATTTTGAGTAGGTGAGTAATTAGCTATGGGTCTGAAACTTCACCAAGTGAAAGCTTTGCCAAAAGTAGGTGAATGAGTTATTTGAGAAAAATTTTCTATCTGCAATACTTTCAGAGATAATTTGCATTTACTCATTTTGAGTAGGTGAGTAATTAGCTATGGGTCTGAAACTTCACAGAGTGAAAGCTCTCCCAAAAGTAGGTGAATGAGTTATTTGAGAAAAATTGGCTATCTGCAATACTTTTAGAGATAATTCGCATTTACTCATTTTGAGTAGGTGAGTAATTAGCTATGGGTCTGAAACTTCACCAAGTGAAAGCTCTCCCAAAAGTAGGTGAATGATTAATTTGACAAAAATTGGCTATCTGCAATACTTTTAGAGATAATTCGCATTTACTCATTTTGAGTAGGTGAGTAATTAGCTATGGGTCTGAAACTTCACCAAGTGAAAGCTCTCCCAAAAGTAGGTGAATGAGTTATTTGAGAAAATTTGGCTATCTGCAATACTTTTTTAGAGATAATTCGCATTTACTCATTTTGAGTAGGTGAGTAATTGGCTATGGGTCTGAAACTTCACCAAGTGAAAGCTCTCCCAAAAGTAGGTGAATGATTAATTTGACAAAAATTGGCTATCTGCAATACTTTTAGAGATAATTCGGATTTACTCATTTTGAGTAGGTGAGTAATTAGCTATGGGTCTGAAACTTCACAGAGTGAAAGCTCTCCCAAAAGTAGGTGAATGAGTTATTTGAGAAAAATTGGCTATCTGCAATACTTTTAGAGATAATTCACATTTACTCATTTTGAGTAGGTGAGTAATTAGCTATGGGTCTGAAACTTCACCAAGTGAAAGCTCTCCCAAAAGTAGGTGAATGCTTTATTTGAGAAAAATTGGCTATCTGCAATACTTTTAGAGATAATTCGCATTTACTCATTTTGAGTAGGCAAGTAATTAGTTATGGGTCTGAAACTTCACCATGTGAAAGCTCTCCCACAAGTAGATGAATGAGTATTTGAGAAAAATTGGGTATCCGCAATACTTTTACAGATAATTAGCATTTACTCATTTTGAGTAGGTGAATAAATAGCTATGGGTCTGAAACTTCACAGAGTGAAAGCTCTCCCAAAAGTAGGCGAATGAGTTATTTGAGAAAAATTGGCTATCTGCAATACTTTTAGAGATAATTCACATTTACTCATTTTGAGCAGGCGAATAATTAGCTATGGGTCTGAAACTTCACCAAGTGAAAGCTCTGTCAAAAGTAGGTGAATGAGTTATTTGAGAAAAATTGGCTATCTGCAATACTTTCAGAGATAATTCACATTTACTCATTTTGAGTAGGCGAGTAATTAGCTATGGGTCTGAAACTTCACCAAGTGAAAGCTCTCCCAAAAGTAGGTGAATGAGTTATTTGAGAAAAATTGGCTATCTGCAATACTTTTAGAGATAATTCACATTTACTCATTTTGAGTAGGCCAGTAATTAGCTATGGGTCTGAAACTTCACCAAGTGAAAGCTCTCCCAAAAGTAGGTGAATGAGTTATTTGAGAAAAATTGGCTATCTGCAATACTTTTAGAGATAATTCACATTTACTCATTTTGAGTAGGCGAGTAATTAGCTATGGGTCTGAAACTTCACCAAGTGAAAGCTCTCCCAAAAGTAGGTGAATGAGTTATTTGAGAAAAATTGGCTATCTGCAATACTTTTAGAGATAATTCACATTTACTCATTTTGAGTAGGTGAGTAATTAGCTATGGGTCTGAAACTTCACCAAAAAAGTAGGTGAATGATTAATTTGAGAAAAATTGGCTATCTGCAATACTTTTAGAGATAATTCGCATTTACTCATTTTGAGTAGGTGAGTAATTAGCTATGGGTCTGAAACTTCACCATGTGAAAGCTCTCCCACAAGTAGATGAATGAGTATTTGAGAAAAATTGGGTATCCGCAATACTTTTACAGATAATTAGCATTTACTCATTTTGAGTAGGTGAATAAATAGCTATGGGTCTGAAACTTCACAGAGTGAAAGCTCTCCCAAAAGTAGATGAATGAGTTATTTGAGAAAAATTGGCTATCTGCAATACTTTTAGAGATAATTCGCATTTACTCATTTTGAGTAGGTGAGTAATTGGCTATGGGTCTGAAACTTCACCAAGTGAAAGCTCTGCCAAAAGTAGGTGAATGAGTTATTTGAGAAAAATTGGCTACCTGCAATACTTTTAGAGATAATTCACATTTACTTATTTTGAGTAGGCGAATAATTAGCTATGGGTCTGAAACTTCACCAAGTGAAAGCTCTGCCAAAAGTAGGTGAATGAGTTATTTGGGAAAAATTGGCTATCTGCAATACTTTTAGAGATAATTCACATTTACTCATTTTGAGTAGGCGAGTAATTAGCTATGGGTCTGAAACTTCACCAAGTGAAAGCTCTCCCAAAAGTAGGTGAATGATTAATTTGAGAAAAATTGGCTATCTGCAATACTTTTAGAGATAATTCGCATTTACTCATTTTGAGTAGGCAAGTAATTAGTTATGGGTCTGAAACTTCACCAAGTGAAAGCTCGGTCAAAAGTAGGTGAATCAGTTATTTGAGAAAAATTGGCTATCTGCAATACTTTTAGAGATAATTCACATTTACTCATTTTGAGTAGGCGAGTAATTAGTTATGGGTCTGAAACTTCACCAAGTGAAAGCTCTCCCAAAATTAGGTGAATGAGTTATTTGAGAAAAATTGGCTATCTGCAATACTTTTAGAGATAATTCGCATTTACTCATTTTGAGTAGGTGAGTAATTAGCTATGGGTCTGAAACTTCACCAAGTGAAAGCTCTGCCAAAAGTAGGTGAATGAGTTATTTGAGAAAAATTGGCTATCTGCAATACTTTTAGAGATAATTCACATTTACTCATTTTGAGTAGGTGAGTAATTAGCTATGGGTCTGAAACTTCACCAAGTGAAAGCTTTGCCAAAAGTAGGTGAATGAGTTATTTGAGAAAAATTTTCTATCTGCAATACTTTCAGAGATAATTCGCATTTACTCATTTTGAGTAGGTGAGTAATTAGCTATGGGTCTGAAACTTCACAGAGTGAAAGCTCTCCCAAAAGTAGGTGAATGAGTTATTTGAGAAAAATTGGCTATCTGCAATACTTTTAGAGATAATTCGCATTTACTCATTTTGAGTAGGTGAGTAATTAGCTATGGGTCTGAAACTTCACCAAGTGAAAGCTCTCCCAAAAGTAGGTGAATGATTAATTTGACAAAAATTGGCTATCTGCAATACTTTTAGAGATAATTGGCATTTACTCATTTTGAGTAGGTGAGTAATTAGCTATGGGTCTGAAACTTCACCAAGTGAAAGCTCTCCCAAAAGTAGGTGAATGAGTTATTTGAGAAAAATTGGCTATCTGCAATACTTTTAGAGATAATTGGCATTTACTCATTTTGAGTAGGTGAGTAATTAGCTATGGGTCTGAAACTTCACCAAGTGAAAGCTCTCCCAAAAGTAGGTGAATGAGTTATTTGAGAAAATTTGGCTATCTGCAATACTTTTTTAGAGATAATTCGCATTTACTCATTTTGAGTAGGTGAGTAATTAGCTATGGGTCTGAAACTTCACCAAGTGAAAGCTCTCCCAAAAGTAGGTGAATGATTAATTTGACAAAAATTGGCTATCTGCAATACTTTTAGAGATAATTCGCATTTACTCATTTTGAGTAGGTGAGTAATTAGCTATGGGTCTGAAACTTCACAGAGTGAAAGCTCTCCCACAAGTAGATGAATGAGTATTTGAGAAAAATTGGGTATCCGCAATACTTTTACAGATAATTAGCATTTACTCATTTTGAGTAGGTGAATAAATAGCTATGGGTCTGAAACTTCACAGAGTGAAAGCTCTCCCAAAAGTAGGCGAATGAGTTATTTGAGAAAAATTGGCTATCTGCAATACTTTTAGAGATAATTCACATTTACTCATTTTGAGTAGGCGAATAATTAGCTATGGGTCTGAAACTTCACCAAGTGAAAGCTCTGTCAAAAGTAGGTGAATGAGTTATTTGAGAAAAATTGGCTATCTGCAATACTTTCAGAGATAATTCACATTTACTCATTTTGAGTAGGCGAGTAATTAGCTATGGGTCTGAAACTTCACCAAGTGAAAGCTCTCCCAAAAGTAGGTGAATGAGTTATTTGAGAAAAATTGGCTATCTGCAATACTTTTAGAGATAATTCACATTTACTCATTTTGAGTAGGTGAGTAATTAGCTATGGGTCTGAAACTTCACCAAGTGAAAGCTCTCCCAAAAGTAGGTGAATGCTTTATTTGAGAAAAATTGGCTATCTGCAATACTTTTAGAGATAATTCGCATTTACTCATTTTGAGTAGGTGAGTAATTAGCTATGGGTCTGAAACTTCACCATGTGAAAGCTCTCCCACAAGTAGATGAATGAGTATTTGAGAAAAATTGGGTATCCGCAATACTTTTACAGATAATTAGCATTTACTCATTTTGAGTAGGTGAATAAATAGCTATGGGTCTGAAACTTCACAGAGTGAAAGCTCTCCCAAAAGTAGGCGAATGAGTTATTTGAGAAAAATTGGCTATCTGCAATACTTTTAGAGATAATTCACATTTACTCATTTTGAGTAGGCGAATAATTAGCTATGGGTCTGAAACTTCACCAAGTGAAAGCTCTGTCAAAAGTAGGTGAATGAGTTATTTGAGAAAAATTGGCTATCTGCAATACTTTCAGAGATAATTCACATTTACTCATTTTGAGTAGGCGAGTAATTAGCTATGGGTCTGAAACTTCACCAAGTGAAAGCTCTCCCAAAAGTAGGTGAATGAGTTATTTGAGAAAAATTGGCTATCTGCAATACTTTTAGAGATAATTCACATTTACTCATTTTGAGTAGGCGAGTAATTAGCTATGGGTCTGAAACTTCACCAAGTGAAAGCTCTCCCAAAAGTAGGTGAATGAGTTATTTGAGAAAAATTGGCTATCTGCAATACTTTTAGAGATAATTCACATTTACTCATTTTGAGTAGGCGAGTAATTAGCTATGGGTCTGAAACTTCACCAAGTGAAAGCTCTCCCAAAAGTAGGTGAATGAGTTATTTGAGAAAAATTGGCTATCTGCAATACTTTTAGAGATAATTCGCATTTACTCATTTTGAGTAGGTGAGTAATTAGCTATGGGTCTGAAACTTCACCAAGTGAAAGCTCTGCCAAAAGTAGGTGAATGAGTTATTTGAGAAAAATTGGCTATCTGCAATACTTTTAGAGATAATTCACATTTACTCATTTTGAGTAGGTGAGTAATTAGCTATGGGTCTGAAACTTCACCAAGTGAAAGCTTTGCCAAAAGTAGGTGAATGAGTTATTTGAGAAAAATTTTCTATCTGCAATACTTTCAGAGATAATTCGCATTTACTCATTTTGAGTAGGTGAATAAATAGCTATGGGTCTGAAACTTCACCAAGTGAAAGCTCTCCCAAAAGTAGGTGAATGATTAATTTGAGAAAAATTGGCTATCTGCAATACTTTTAGAGATAATTCGCATTTACTCATTTTGAGTAGGCAAGTAATTAGCTATGGGTCTGAAACTTCACCAAGTGAAAGCTCGGTCAAAAGTAGGTGAATCAGTTATTTGAGAAAAATTGGCTATCTGCAATACTTTTAGAGATAATTCACATTTACTCATTTTGAGTAGGCGAGTAATTAGCTATGGGTCTGAAACTTCACCAAGTGAAAGCTCTCCCAAAAGTAGGTGAATGAGTTATTTGAGAAAAATTGGCTATCTGCAATACTTTTAGAGATAATTCGCATTTACTCATTTTGAGTAGGTGAGTAATTAGCTATGGGTCTGAAACTTCACCAAGTGAAAGCTCTGCCAAAAGTAGGTGAATGAGTTATTTGAGAAAAATTGGCTATCTGCAATACTTTTAGAGATAATTCACATTTACTCATTTTGAGTAGGCGAATAATTAGCTATGGGTCTGAAACTTCACCAAGTGAAAGCTCTGCCAAAAGTAGGTGAATGAGTTATTTGAGAAAAATTGGCTATCTGCAATACTTTTAGAGATAATTCACATTTACTCATTTTGAGTAGGCGAGTAATTAGCTATGGGTCTGAAACTTCACCAAGTGAAAGCTCTCCCAAAAGTAGGTGAATGAGTTATTTGAGAAAAATTGGCTATCTGCAATACTTTTAGAGATAATTCACATTTACTCATTTTGAGTAGGCGAGTAATTAGCTATGGGTCTGAAACTTCACCAAGTGAAAGCTCTCCCAAAAGTAGGTGAATGAGTTATTTGAGAAAAATTGGCTATCTGCAATACTTTTAGAGATAATTCACATTTACTCATTTTGAGTAGGCGAGTAATTAGCTATGGGTCTGAAACTTCACCAAGTGAAAGCTCTCCCAAAAGTAGGTGAATGAGTTATTTGAGAAAAATTGGCTATCTGCAATACTTTTAGAGATAATTCGCATTTACTCATTTTGAGTAGGTGAGTAATTAGCTATGGGTCTGAAACTTCACCAAGTGAAAGCTCTGCCAAAAGTAGGTGAATGAGTTATTTGAGAAAAATTGGCTATCTGCAATACTTTTAGAGATAATTCACATTTACTCATTTTGAGTAGGTGAGTAATTAGCTATGGGTCTGAAACTTCACCAAGTGAAAGCTTTGCCAAAAGTAGGTGAATGAGTTATTTGAGAAAAATTTTCTATCTGCAATACTTTCAGAGATAATTCGCATTTACTCATTTTGAGTAGGTGAATAAATAGCTATGGGTCTGAAACTTCACCAAGTGAAAGCTCTCCCAAAAGTAGGTGAATGATTAATTTGAGAAAAATTGGCTATCTGCAATACTTTTAGAGATAATTCGCATTTACTCATTTTGAGTAGGCAAGTAATTAGCTATGGGTCTGAAACTTCACCAAGTGAAAGCTCGGTCAAAAGTAGGTGAATCAGTTATTTGAGAAAAATTGGCTATCTGCAATACTTTTAGAGATAATTCACATTTACTCATTTTGAGTAGGCGAGTAATTAGCTATGGGTCTGAAACTTCACCAAGTGAAAGCTCTCCCAAAAGTAGGTGAATGAGTTATTTGAGAAAAATTGGCTATCTGCAATACTTTTAGAGATAATTCGCATTTACTCATTTTGAGTAGGTGAGTAATTAGCTATGGGTCTGAAACTTCACCAAGTGAAAGCTCTGCCAAAAGTAGGTGAATGAGTTATTTGAGAAAAATTGGCTATCTGCAATACTTTTAGAGATAATTCACATTTACTCATTTTGAGTAGGCGAATAATTAGCTATGGGTCTGAAACTTCACCAAGTGAAAGCTCTGCCAAAAGTAGGTGAATGAGTTATTTGAGAAAAATTGGCTATCTGCAATACTTTTAGAGATAATTCACATTTACTCATTTTGAGTAGGCGAGTAATTAGCTATGGGTCTGAAACTTCACCAAGTGAAAGCTCTCCCAAAAGTAGGTGAATGAGTTATTTGAGAAAAATTGGCTATCTGCAATACTTTTAGAGATAATTCGCATTTACTCATTTTGAGTAGGCGAGTAATTAGCTATGGGTCTGAAACTTCACCAAGTGAAAGCTCTCCCAAAAGTAGGTGAATGATTAATTTGAGAAAAATTGGCTATCTGCAATACTTTTAGAGATAATTCGCATTTACTCATTTTGAGTAGGCAAGTAATTAGTTATGGGTCTGAAACTTCACCAAGTGAAAGCTCGGTCAAAAGTAGGTGAATCAGTTATTTGAGAAAAATTGGCTATCTGCAATACTTTTAGAGATAATTCACTTTTACTCATTTTGAGTAGGCGAGTAATTAGCTATGGGTCTGAAACTTCACCAAGTGAAAGCTCTCCCAAAAGTAGGTGAATGAGTTATTTCAGAAAAATTGGCTATCTGCAATACTTTTAGAGATAATTCACATTTACTCATTTTGAGTAGGCGAGTAATTAGCTATGGGTCTGAAACTTCACCAAGTGAAAGCTCTCCCAAAAGTAGGTGAATGAGTTATTTGAGAAAAATTGGCTATCTGCAATACTTTTAGAGATAATTCACATTTACTCATTTTGAGTAGGCGAGTAATTAGCTATGGGTCTGAAACTTCACCAAGTGAAAGCTCTCCCAAAAGTAGGTGAATGAGTTATTTGAGAAAAATTGGCTATCTGCAATACTTTTAGAGATAATTCGCATTTACTCATTTTGAGTAGGTGAGTAATTAGCTATGGGTCTGAAACTTCACCAAGTGAAAGCTCTGCCAAAAGTAGGTGAATGAGTTATTTGAGAAAAATTGGCTATCTGCAATACTTTTAGAGATAATTCACATTTACTCATTTTGAGTAGGTGAGTAATTAGCTATGGGTCTGAAACTTCACCAAGTGAAAGCTTTGCCAAAAGTAGGTGAATGAGTTATTTGAGAAAAATTTTCTATCTGCAATACTTTCAGAGATAATTCGCATTTACTCATTTTGAGTAGGTGAATAAATAGCTATGGGTCTGAAACTTCACCAAGTGAAAGCTCTCCCAAAAGTAGGTGAATGATTAATTTGAGAAAAATTGGCTATCTGCAATACTTTTAGAGATAATTCGCATTTACTCATTTTGAGTAGGCAAGTAATTAGCTATGGGTCTGAAACTTCACCAAGTGAAAGCTCGGTCAAAAGTAGGTGAATCAGTTATTTGAGAAAAATTGGCTATCTGCAATACTTTTAGAGATAATTCACATTTACTCATTTTGAGTAGGCGAGTAATTAGCTATGGGTCTGAAACTTCACCAAGTGAAAGCTCTCCCAAAAGTAGGTGAATGAGTTATTTGAGAAAAATTGGCTATCTGCAATACTTTTAGAGATAATTCGCATTTACTCATTTTGAGTAGGTGAGTAATTAGCTATGGGTCTGAAACTTCACCAAGTGAAAGCTCTGCCAAAAGTAGGTGAATGAGTTATTTGAGAAAAATTGGCTATCTGCAATACTTTTAGAGATAATTCACATTTACTCATTTTGAGTAGGCGAATAATTAGCTATGGGTCTGAAACTTCACCAAGTGAAAGCTCTGCCAAAAGTAGGTGAATGAGTTATTTGAGAAAAATTGGCTATCTGCAATACTTTTAGAGATAATTCACATTTACTCATTTTGAGTAGGCGAGTAATTAGCTATGGGTCTGAAACTTCACCAAGTGAAAGCTCTCCCAAAAGTAGGTGAATGAGTTATTTGAGAAAAATTGGCTATCTGCAATACTTTTAGAGATAATTCGCATTTACTCATTTTGAGTAGGCGAGTAATTAGCTATGGGTCTGAAACTTCACCAAGTGAAAGCTCTCCCAAAAGTAGGTGAATGATTAATTTGAGAAAAATTGGCTATCTGCAATACTTTTAGAGATAATTCGCATTTACTCATTTTGAGTAGGCAAGTAATTAGTTATGGGTCTGAAACTTCACCAAGTGAAAGCTCGGTCAAAAGTAGGTGAATCAGTTATTTGAGAAAAATTGGCTATCTGCAATACTTTTAGAGATAATTCACTTTTACTCATTTTGAGTAGGCGAGTAATTAGCTATGGGTCTGAAACTTCACCAAGTGAAAGCTCTCCCAAAAGTAGGTGAATGAGTTATTTCAGAAAAATTGGCTATCTGCAATACTTTTAGAGATAATTCGCATTTACTCATTTTGAGTAGGTGAGTAATTAGCTATGGGTCTGAAACTTCACCAAGTGAAAGCTCTGCCAAAAGTAGGTGAATGAGTTATTTGAGAAAAATTGGCTATCTGCAATACTTTTAGAGATAATTCACATTTACTCATTTTGAGTAGGTGAGTAATTAGCTATGGGTCTGAAACTTCACCAAGTGAAAGCTTTGCCAAAAGTAGGTGAATGAGTTATTTGAGAAAAATTTTCTATCTGCAATACTTTCAGAGATAATTCGCATTTACTCATTTTGAGTAGGTGAGTAATTAGCTATGGGTCTGAAACTTCACAGAGTGAAAGCTCTCCCAAAAGTAGGTCAATGAGTTATTTGAGAAAAATTGGCTATCTGCAATACTTTTAGAGATAATTCGCATTTACTCATTTTGAGTAGGTGAGTAATTAGCTATGGGTCTGAAACTTCACCAAGTGAAAGCTCTCCCAAAAGTAGGTGAATGATTAATTTGACAAAAATTGGCTATCTGCAATACTTTTAGAGATAATTCGCATTTACTCATTTTGAGTAGGTGAGTAATTAGCTATGGGTCTGAAACTTCACCAAGTGAAAGCTCTCCCAAAAGTAGGTGAATGAGTTATTTGAGAAAATTTGGCTATCTGCAATACTTTTTTAGAGATAATTCGCATTTACTCATTTTGAGTAGGTGAGTAATTAGCTATGGGTCTGAAACTTCACCAAGTGAAAGCTCTCCCAAAAGTAGGTGAATGATTAATTTGACAAAAATTGGCTATCTGCAATACTTTTAGAGATAATTCGGATTTACTCATTTTGAGTAGGTGAGTAATTAGCTATGGGTCTGAAACTTCACAGAGTGAAAGCTCTCCCAAAAGTAGGTGAATGAGTTATTTGAGAAAAATTGGCTATCTGCAATACTTTTAGAGATAATTCACATTTACTCATTTTGAGTAGGTGAGTAATTAGCTATGGGTCTGAAACTTCACCAAGTGAAAGCTCTCCCAAAAGTAGGTGAATGCTTTATTTGAGAAAAATTGGCTATCTGCAATACTTTTAGAGATAATTCGCATTTACTCATTTTGAGTAGGTGAGTAATTAGCTATGGGTCTGAAACTTCACCATGTGAAAGCTCTCCCACAAGTAGATGAATGAGTATTTGAGAAAAATTGGGTATCCGCAATACTTTTACAGATAATTAGCATTTACTCATTTTGAGTAGGTGAATAAATAGCTATGGGTCTGAAACTTCACAGAGTGAAAGCTCTCCCAAAAGTAGGCGAATGAGTTATTTGAGAAAAATTGGCTATCTGCAATACTTTTAGAGATAATTCACATTTACTCATTTTGAGCAGGCGAATAATTAGCTATGGGTCTGAAACTTCACCAAGTGAAAGCTCTGTCAAAAGTAGGTGAATGAGTTATTTGAGAAAAATTGGCTATCTGCAATACTTTCAGAGATAATTCACATTTACTCATTTTGAGTAGGCGAGTAATTAGCTATGGGTCTGAAACTTCACCAAGTGAAAGCTCTCCCAAAAGTAGGTGAATGAGTTATTTGAGAAAAATTGGCTATCTGCAATACTTTTAGAGATAATTCACATTTACTCATTTTGAGTAGGCGAGTAATTAGCTATGGGTCTGAAACTTCACCAAGTGAAAGCTCTCCCAAAAGTAGGTGAATGAGTTATTTGAGAAAAATTGGCTATCTGCAATACTTTTAGAGATAATTCACATTTACTCATTTTGAGTAGGCGAGTAATTAGCTATGGGTCTGAAACTTCACCAAGTGAAAGCTCTCCCAAAAGTAGGTGAATGAGTTATTTGAGAAAAATTGGCTATCTGCAATACTTTTAGAGATAATTCACATTTACTCATTTTGAGTAGGTGAGTAATTAGCTATGGGTCTGAAACTTCACCAAAAAAGTAGGTGAATGATTAATTTGAGAAAAATTGGCTATCTGCAATACTTTTAGAGATAATTCGCATTTACTCATTTTGAGTAGGTGAGTAATTAGCTATGGGTCTGAAACTTCACCATGTGAAAGCTCTCCCACAAGTAGATGAATGAGTATTTGAGAAAAATTGGGTATCCGCAATACTTTTACAGATAATTAGCATTTACTCATTTTGAGTAGGTGAATAAATAGCTATGGGTCTGAAACTTCACAGAGTGAAAGCTCTCCCAAAAGTAGATGAATGAGTTATTTGAGAAAAATTGGCTATCTGCAATACTTTTAGAGATAATTCGCATTTACTCATTTTGAGTAGGTGAGTAATTGGCTATGGGTCTGAAACTTCACCAAGTGAAAGCTCTGCCAAAAGTAGGTGAATGAGTTATTTGAGAAAAATTGGCTACCTGCAATACTTTTAGAGATAATTCACATTTACTTATTTTGAGTAGGCGAATAATTAGCTATGGGTCTGAAACTTCACCAAGTGAAAGCTCTGCCAAAAGTAGGTGAATGAGTTATTTGGGAAAAATTGGCTATCTGCAATACTTTTAGAGATAATTCACATTTACTCATTTTGAGTAGGCGAGTAATTAGCTATGGGTCTGAAACTTCACCAAGTGAAAGCTCTCCCAAAAGTAGGTGAATGATTAATTTGAGAAAAATTGGCTATCTGCAATACTTTTAGAGATAATTCGCATTTACTCATTTTGAGTAGGCAAGTAATTAGTTATGGGTCTGAAACTTCACCAAGTGAAAGCTCGGTCAAAAGTAGGTGAATCAGTTATTTGAGAAAAATTGGCTATCTGCAATACTTTTAGAGATAATTCACATTTACTCATTTTGAGTAGGCGAGTAATTAGTTATGGGTCTGAAACTTCACCAAGTGAAAGCTCTCCCAAAATTAGGTGAATGAGTTATTTGAGAAAAATTGGCTATCTGCAATACTTTTAGAGATAATTCGCATTTACTCATTTTGAGTAGGTGAGTAATTAGCTATGGGTCTGAAACTTCACCAAGTGAAAGCTCTGCCAAAAGTAGGTGAATGAGTTATTTGAGAAAAATTGGCTATCTGCAATACTTTTAGAGATAATTCACATTTACTCATTTTGAGTAGGTGAGTAATTAGCTATGGGTCTGAAACTTCACCAAGTGAAAGCTTTGCCAAAAGTAGGTGAATGAGTTATTTGAGAAAAATTTTCTATCTGCAATACTTTCAGAGATAATTCGCATTTACTCATTTTGAGTAGGTGAGTAATTAGCTATGGGTCTGAAACTTCACAGAGTGAAAGCTCTCCCAAAAGTAGGTGAATGAGTTATTTGAGAAAAATTGGCTATCTGCAATACTTTTAGAGATAATTCGCATTTACTCATTTTGAGTAGGTGAGTAATTAGCTATGGGTCTGAAACTTCACCAAGTGAAAGCTCTCCCAAAAGTAGGTGAATGATTAATTTGACAAAAATTGGCTATCTGCAATACTTTTAGAGATAATTGGCATTTACTCATTTTGAGTAGGTGAGTAATTAGCTATGGGTCTGAAACTTCACCAAGTGAAAGCTCTCCCAAAAGTAGGTGAATGATTAATTTGACAAAAATTGGCTATCTGCAATACTTTTAGAGATAATTGGCATTTACTCATTTTGAGTAGGTGAGTAATTAGCTATGGGTCTGAAACTTCACCAAGTGAAAGCTCTCCCAAAAGTAGGTGAATGAGTTATTTGAGAAAATTTGGCTATCTGCAATACTTTTTTAGAGATAATTCGCATTTACTCATTTTGAGTAGGTGAGTAATTAGCTATGGGTCTGAAACTTCACCAAGTGAAAGCTCTCCCAAAAGTAGGTGAATGATTAATTTGACAAAAATTGGCTATCTGCAATACTTTTAGAGATAATTCGCATTTACTCATTTTGAGTAGGTGAGTAATTAGCTATGGGTCTGAAACTTCACAGAGTGAAAGCTCTCCCACAAGTAGATGAATGAGTATTTGAGAAAAATTGGGTATCCGCAATACTTTTACAGATAATTAGCATTTACTCATTTTGAGTAGGTGAATAAATAGCTATGGGTCTGAAACTTCACAGAGTGAAAGCTCTCCCAAAAGTAGGCGAATGAGTTATTTGAGAAAAATTGGCTATCTGCAATACTTTTAGAGATAATTCACATTTACTCATTTTGAGTAGGCGAATAATTAGCTATGGGTCTGAAACTTCACCAAGTGAAAGCTCTGTCAAAAGTAGGTGAATGAGTTATTTGAGAAAAATTGGCTATCTGCAATACTTTCAGAGATAATTCACATTTACTCATTTTGAGTAGGCGAGTAATTAGCTATGGGTCTGAAACTTCACCAAGTGAAAGCTCTCCCAAAAGTAGGTGAATGAGTTATTTGAGAAAAATTGGCTATCTGCAATACTTTTAGAGATAATTCACATTTACTCATTTTGAGTAGGCGAGTAATTAGCTATGGGTCTGAAACTTCACCAAGTGAAAGCTCTCCCAAAAGTAGGTGAATGAGTTATTTGAGAAAAATTGGCTATCTGCAATACTTTTAGAGATAATTCACATTTACTCATTTTGAGTAGGCGAGTAATTAGCTATGGGTCTGAAACTTCACCATGTGAAAGCTCTCCCACAAGTAGATGAATGAGTTATTTGATAAAAATTGGGTATCCGCAATACTTTTACAGATAATTAGCATTTACTCATTTTGAGTAGGTAAATAATTAGCTATGGGTCTGAAACTTCACCATGTGAAAGCTCTCCCAAAAGTAGGTGAATGAGTTATTTGAGAAAAATTGGCTATCTGCAATACTTTTAGAGATAATTCGCATTTACTCATTTTGAGTAGGTGAGTAATTGGCTATGGGTCTGAAACTTCACCATGTGAAAGCTCTTCCAAAAGTAGGTGAATGAGTTATTTGAGAAAAATTGGCTATCTGCAATACTTTTAAGAGATAATTCGCATTTACTCATTTTGAGTAGGTGAGTAATCATCTACGGGTCTGAAACTTCACCATGTGAAAGCTCTCCCAAAAGTACATGAATGAGTTATTTGATAAAAATTGGGTATCCGCAATAGTTTTTGAGATAATTAGCATTTACTCATTTTGAGTAGGTGAGTAATTAGCTACGGGTCTGAAACTTCACCAAGTGAAAGCTCTTCCAAAAGTAGATGAATGAGTTATTTGAGAAAAATTGGCCATCTGCAATACTTTTAGAGGTAATTCGCATTTACTCTTTTTGAGTAGGTGAGCAATTAGCTATGGGTCTGAAACTTCACCAAGTGAAAGCTCTTTGGGATAGCTGCTCTGCAGAGATACCCTGAAGATAAAAAAATTTCGTCGAAATCGCTCTATGTAGCACGGTTTTCGAAATATTAGCATTTTTGTGTTTTGCAATTTTTGCGCAAAAATTCGAAAATTCAAAATGGCCGCCATTTTTTGCGCGAAATTTTTTGTTTGAAAATTGGCATGGCTACTCTGCAGAGATACCCTGCGGGTCAAAAATTTCGTCGAAATCGCTCTATCTAGCAGGGTTTTCGAGATATAAGCATTTTTATGTTTTGCAATTTTTGCGAAAAATTCGAAAATTGAAAATGGCCGCCATTTTTGGTGAGACAAAATTTTTTTGAGAATTGGCATGGCTACTCTGCAGATATACCCTGTGGGTCAAAAATTTTGTCGAAATCGCTCTATCTAGCAGGGTTTTCGAGATATAAGCATTTTTATGTTTTGCAATTTTTGCAAAAAATTCGAAAATTCAAAATGGCCACCATTTTTGGCGAGACAAAATTTTTTTGAAAATTGGGATAACTACTCTCCAGAGATACCCTGCGGGTCAAAAATTTTGTCGAAATTGCTCTATCTAGCACGGTTTTTGAGATATAAGCATTTTTGTGTTTTGCAATTTTTGCGAAAATTCAAAATGGCCGCCATTTTGGGCGAGACAAAAATTTTTTTGAAAATTGGGAAAACTACTCCGCAGAGATACCCTGCGGGTCAAAAATTTCGTCGAAATCGCTCTATCTAGCACGGTTTTCGAGATATAAGCATTTTTGTGTTTTCCTTATTTGGAAAATTCGTAATGATTAATTAATCATTAATTACTCGGCCATTTCTTGACCAATCAATGCCAAAATCTAATGATTTCCAGATTTTAATAGAATGAATGTATTTGCCAAGTTTCAGGTGAATTGATAAAATTCCTTTCAAGTTATCATCCGGACAAGCTTCCCCATCGAAAAAAGACATTTTTGGTCATGTGACCTCTCTGATTGGTTGAAATGTCACTGCAGCATATTCAAAAAAATTCCCCAAGGCTACTGCCTAAACCTGTCAAATTTGAAAAGAATCCGCCTAACGGTTACAGAGTTATAAGGAAAACAAAATGCGGAGCCGGCGGAGCCTGAAGCTCTCCCATACACAAACAAGCTAGAGGAATGCTTTTGCTAACAAAAGCGAACCATCCCTGAAAGTTTAAAATGCTTTGTGGTTTTAATAAGCATGCTGTAAAGCTAAGAATGCACAAAGTTGCGCCGTATGCTTTCCCAATACCTCTTAATACATTCTGAAGCTATAAAAGCAACAATAAAGGAGATATAAGGCAAAAACTCCAAAGTAGCTATTTATGACCCCAGTTTGGACCATAAGGGGGGGGTCGGGGGGTAAAACTGACCGGCTATTTAGACTCTCAACATATGCTTTCCCAATACCTCTTAATACATTCTGAAGGTATAAAAGCAACAATAAAGGAGATATAAGGCAAAACTCCAAAGCAACTATTTTATGACCCCAGTTGGACCCATAAGGGGGGGTCGGGGGATAAAACTGACCAGCTATTTAGATTCTCCACATATGCTTTCCTAATACCTCTTAGTACATTCTGAAGCTATAAAAGCAACAATAAAGGAGATATAAATCAAAAACTCCTTATAAGCTGATAAGTCAGCTGACATAACAACCTTGGTTTAAGGAAATCGAATAGTGTCTAATTTCTTCAATACCAAACATCAGAATTTGGCCATTTTTTTCTGCAAAAAGTGACTTTTAGTATTTATATAAATCGATAAACTTAGCTTGTGCATATCGTATAAAAATAATTTACAAATTGTAAAAATTTTATTGTAATTTAACTTTTTGTAAGTTAAATACTTACCTTATCCTCACTATTGCTTACGTGTTGGCGGGAGCAAACAAGTACGACCAAACGAGAATATTTTTAAAATAAATATTCTTGTCGGTACCAGTATGTATACGCATGACCGCGCATGCGTGTGCACCGGAAGAACCCCGTTAAGCCTCACTTTAATTTTGGGAGTCAATATAATATATTGCAAACCCAAAAATTTTGAAAATGTGGCATGGTAGCTCCTTGAATGCCTCCTGAAAAGTACATACATATACACACATGTATAGTATAGCACATACTTCCCCTATCTAAGATCTGAAATATATCCAGATAAAATCTTAGAGCTCTAAAAGATCATATCTTATCATATCTTCAGTCAACGAATGATCTAGACTAGCATAAAGCAGGAATGAAAAACAGCTTGAACAATATTGTGACCCTCTGAGGTCATCTGTTCTCTGCTAGGAGTACTGATGAAGTAGAAAGTATGAACTCCTTCCAGTTCTGTGTTCAATGATTTGAAAAGACCAAAACCCTACCTCTCTATCTACCCGAGGCTAAGGACATGGATTCAGATGATTCAAAAGAGACTTTGTCAAGACTAAGAATATTCAAGACAAGTCTAAAAAGTGTAAAAGGTATAGCACCCTCCTACATCAGTACATCCTCAGAAAAACCACTATCAATCCATTTAGTCCATTACTATGGATAATTTCAAAAATGAACTCAAATGAAACCCATCTATCAGTCTACTGAGTTCATAAGTATGAATGATTTCCACAGTGAACCCAACTGGAAAACCATGTATCAGTATAATGAATTCATATCTAAGAATTACTTCAAAAGTGAACTCAAATGAAAAAACCATGTACCAGTCTGTTGAACCTATGAGTTACTTCAATAGTGAACCCAAATGAAACCCATGTATCAATCTATTGAGTTCATAACCATGAATGATTGCAGTAGTGAACCCAAATGATTAGCAATAACATCACTGTAACATGTCAGTGTGAAAGAAAACTAGATTTTGCCTGTTAATCAAAGGCTCAAAAATCTACTATTGAGAAGAGAGGAGGCTATTGGAAGTCCAACTGAATCTCTTTGCATCAGATTCAAAAAGAACTACCTTGCCTTTCTCTTTTTTTTTTTTTTTTTTAAATATGGCAGCCTTTCAAGAATCTCTATTTGATATTTGTTCACCGAGAATCCTCTATTCTGTAGGGCAAAAATGGTTTGCAGAATAAGTCAATTAGGTCCCAAACCAACACATCCCTGGCCACCCTGGGGCTCCTGGTTATATGTAAGAAGTATAATTCCCATTTTTTGTACCACCTCTGAAATGAGAAATACTCAACTGTAGGATGCTCAATACATCTACAGCCATTGTATTGCATTGCGCTAGTATATTAGACTGGTGAAATAAACACAGATAGTTTGTTCTTTATCTTTGAAACAAAGCTATCTAACCTTGCAGAATGCCAAATTTGGCAAATAATGCGAAACTATGAGATGAAGGACATTCTGTTTGAATGGCTTATCCCTGTATGAAAAGAGGTTGATATCCCACCTTGACTGCCCTAATTGTGGTGGGCCCTCAGACAGTGTTGTGGGCTTCCAAAGGACCATCAGACACCTATCTAATGAATGGGTCCCTCTTGTTAAAATAAGACAACACTGTGACATGCCCTTATCTGAAGTAAAACCCTGTACTGTGAAGGTGAATCTGAAACATTATCAGAAATGCAGCCTTGAGTACTTCCTGGTTTCTGGTTTCCAATGGAATTTCCAAGCAACAATTATGTGAAAAATGTCCATTGGGATAACATGCTGTAGGTTATAGATTCCTATAAATGACATTAGAATTATGGGAATGAAATTATGCTAACAAACTTGCATATACCCATCCATAGCCTTCTGAATACCCTCTCCTTTAGGGCACTAAGAACTGGTAAGACCTCTGACTTACATCAAAAACAGATATATTTTCAAAAGTATGAACAACATATCTGAATGTGTAAAGATTGTGAATATTTATAGGTTCTAAACTACTATAAATGACAGTAGAATTCTGGAATGGTTTATAAACTTGTATGTACACCATCCATAAACTTCTGAAATACCCCACTTCCCTTCTATGGGGACACTTCATCCTTGCCATGGTTGAATTAGTAAGTGCTGTGATGGGATCAGTTCTGACATCAAGGTTATCACCCCATGTACAATGTATCCCTAAACTTCTCAAATACCAGACTTCTTCCTATAGGGACACTTCACCCTTGCCAAGGTTGCATTTGTCACCAAAGAACTGGAAGTGTTTTATTGGGATGAGTTCTAACCCCATAAGCTTATCACCCACTGTAGTTCTGTACACAGGCCACTAATTGCTTCGATTTCTACAAGCAAATATGTGATGTTGGTGACAGCATATAACCAGTGTTCCCGATACTGATGAATGTGGAGCTACACGGACAAATTCGAATGGATCCGTTGCTGTACCGAAGTGTAGGGCTGTGAACTGAAAAGAATGACTTATGACAGGGTGCATTCTTCCACCAGCAAATAAACAATGAAGCATAGCAGTTTGATGTACCTGGGATTCAGGAAGAACGCGTCCGATACATGTACCGCGACTACCTATCCATCTTTGCAAATGAAGTACTGTTACCTTGCGTCCTCAATGGTGAAACCGTGTGCTATTTATGTATACACTACCCTCAAAGGTCACCAATGAACTGTCAAACTGTAGGGTTGTAACCATTTTACTGAGATTATAAACGTACAGAAGCCTTTGATGTACACTTAACCATTAAAGTTGTTGTTTCCTGTCAGAATGTATAACCGCTATGAATTGTGGGAATTCTCGACAATTCGATAAGGTACATTCAATATTAAGCGAATTGCAGAATGTCCCCAACTTTGAGATGAGATTCGTTTTTAAAATAGATGTTGCAGTAAAACAACCTCCACATCATTTCTTTAACTTGGTTGTCACTTCCCCTCTGGTGAATTGTGATGCATTCTGTTAATTCTTGTCTGTTGTAACACCCAATACCTTGTGACATACTAGAGTATATGTGATATTAAACGAGTTCATGCCGCAAATTCCTTGCCATTTAATGTCTCTTCTTTAATCTCTAAAACTTTCCAATAAATGAGAAGAAAGACATTAGATCTGAATGTAGGTGAGCAGTGATTCAACTTCTAAATGAAAAGCTGGTCCACTGGAAGCAAACAAAACCTTGCAGTATTTCTGTGCATGTGAAAACTGCTGGTGTGTTCTCCTTGATCTCAAGTAGTTTCTGTCGAATCTACAGAATTGTTGCTTGTTTCCTGTTCAAGTTGTCCTCATGAAGTTCTCCCAGTCGTGGATAACTTGTCTGAAGTGTGAGAGGACTAAGAATGCCAGTTTTGTAGTGACATTCTAGTTCCTAGCAAGAAACATTAACAGCATGATCGTCTTCTTCTGTTGTTGTAAATAACTGACCAGTGAAATTTAATTTTTACCCATTCTGATCAGTTTGAAGGAAAACTGTCCTGACCAAGTGCATTCTCTGCCGAGTTTATTCTACCAGTGGAAGCCCTGCCATTTGCTTGCAGCTGAAGTTCCTGTAAGTTGTAGTTGTGAAACCATCTGATGAGAATAACATTATTCTTGAACCCTTCTTCTATTACAGGGTTGCCTCTGCCATATTTACCTCACTAGAGGAGACAGAAGAATTACTCTTTTGTGAGATGAAGATCTTATTGTGGCCACCTTCCGCCTCAAAGCACCGTGCAGTCCCTGCTAAGTTGCTTCACCAGAGTCAGAACTGTCATTTGTTTGCAAATGAAAGTCTGTAGCTTGTAGGTGTGACCTATCCAATGAGAAGCACTTCTGTTTATAGTGGATTCTTCTGTTATAGGGGTTGCCTCTGCCATATTCACCTCACTAGAGGAGACAGAGGTACTACCCTTTTGTGAGATGAAGTCTGTATGAAGAATTGCAGATTCTGTCATCTTCCATCTGCATTAAATAAACAATGAAGCAGAGATTCTTCTGTGCATAAAAAGAGTGTTGATGGACCGTGCATAGCTTCTAGACTTGCTAGTATAAGCTGCAGAAGGTGAATTCTTTTCGCAATGTGGAGGAAAATCTTCTTCTTAAATGGCGAACAGGACCCTACCATGCAGTACCCTGTAAAAGGTCTGCAAGCGCCGCAGATCCAGTCAAAAGCAGACTTCTTGATGAAGATGGCTGGCAAACAACAAAGAAAGAATAAATCTTCCAATTCTTATGAAAGAGTGAATTCTTTACAATAAAAACATTCTTCACATCTTCTTCCTCGCCAGCCATGTTGAAATTCTTCGCAAACGAAGATTGTGTCAAACGACGTTTACTCCCTCACGACCAAAATAAAAGTGAGGCTTAACGGGGTTCTTCCGGTGCACGCGCATGCGCGGTCATGTGTATCCATACTGGTACCGACAAGAATATTTATTTTAAAAATATTCTCGTTTGGTCGTACTTGTTTGCTCCCGCCAACACGTAAGCAATAGTGAGGATAAGGTAAGGTTATTTTACGCAATAAAAAGTATCTTCATACACTTCACACAAAAATATTGTTATTAGCTTATTTAAAACACACACCTATTTGGAAACTTTTTGTAGTATTTATTGATTACTTTCTTTACAAACCTGTTGCATCAGTAACTTCGGTGGTAGATTCTGCTTCCGGAGTGCCTAAAAGAATAAACAGGTTATGGAATAAATACAGTGTTTATTAAATATAAAACACAATAAACATGTAGCAAGAAAGACATTTTTAAGTGCAACATATGGCTTTTTGCACCGTAACATATGGCTTTTACCACCACAAAAACAGGAGCAGATTTGACATAAATGCATAGTTTCCTTAGCTTTAATTACAATGTTATCTTTCCTGAAATACTCTAAATTTTGCGGATATGACTTCTATGACGATGACACCAATGCGTATTCAGTTAATCAAACAAATGTACTAAAATAGTAAATGCAAGTGTATTCATGTTATGGATAATTTTTACATTTAATAAACCATTTTGTATATAAAGCATAGTCTAAATGCTTGTTACTTGTTTACAATATCTCTACATCTGCACATCTGTTTGGACAAAATCTGACATACTAGTCACGCCACTTGGTTTAGGAGCAGGTTTTGTATCTGTAGGGGTGCCTGCAAAAGTAACAGTGTCTTTTTCAGCATTTTAGACTGTCTTATGCCTTTCAGAGTATTGTGTTTATGTCAATAAGGTAAAGGTACTAATTTGTGAATATTCTGACTTCTTGATTATGAAGGAAATACTGAGTCGGTAAAGGTATATGAACATATATGATATAGTACAATCTAACTAAAACCAGTACAAGTCCATTTGAGTTTAACTAGTAGCAGTACAAGTGCACTTGAGGTATAACTAGAATCAGTACAAATTCAATTGAGAATAAATTTTGAGGTCTTAACATAAGATACTCCAGCCATAAGTGGAAGTCAGCTGTAACTAGAATTAAATTCTCTGGATATACGTGGTTTAAATTCCACAACAGGATAGGATAGAAAGGTGAACTGATGTTTTGCTGAAAGATGCTGTACAAATAGTTTGTGCATCTTGCTCTACTTTTAGACAGATATGTCGTCAGTATCACACTACAGTGGGATAACCGATGTATAAAAGTGTTTTCTGTCTAATTATGTCACCAGACCCAGTTCCTCATTTAATGAGACTGTCATTCTGATTCACTTGGTACGTGTCCTTGCCAAAAGATACAGAAGTCTTTGAAATGTTTTAAATTATGTCAAACATCTGCGACTATATTACTTTATAAGTGTGCATAATGAGTCTGAAGGTGGAATGACACATTATCACTTTAGTAGATTGCCTGCTTTCGAAATATGAATAGAGATATACTGTGTGGTAATCAGTGCAGCTGTATCCCCCCCCCCTTCCCCCGGTACATGTACATGGTCATATGGTCTGAAACTGTCTTGCTGCCTGACAGTGCCAGTAAATCAAGGTAATGCCTCAAAACAACTGTACCTGTATTCCCAACCCACATCCTATTGGAGCAGATTTCACAGGCAGCTTACATGATTTTTGGATGTATACAAGTGTAGTCTGACACCTGTGGTGTGATGGGAGATTACATAACTAAACTGCTGTATGTAGTTACCTGTAGAATATTGTGTCACTGAAGTCGATTCCATACCCTTGGTACTGCCTGCAACATAAACAATGCCATTACGTTTAACATTAAAAGTCAAAGTACACCTGGCATTCCACCAGCAAAACAAACTAGACTGCACTGACTGGATGAAACCATATCCCCAGGCAAGCCAAACAGGAAACATTTTATGTGAATTGTACTCACTCTCCGCTCAAACATTTATCACCCGATTGATATGAAAATTTACTAGGGTGAGGACCTTAATTTAGTTAAGTTACATATGAAATTTGGTCCAGTTGTGTTACAGTTTGCGAGAAAAAGTGATCTGAAATTTAAATAAAATGGTATCCCTGTAGCTAAGTTTTGAGCCTTTAAGGTGACCTTAAAATTAAAACTTAAGAGCTGAAATTCCCCACAACGGTCACATATAGAAGCTACATCTATTTTAGTTTGAGGCTAGTCAGACCAACCATTTCTATATTACAAGGTAAAATATGTGATAAATGTACAAAAAGTCCCCGGTTGAGTGCTAATGGTCCCTACAAACATCTTAAAATTCAACTTAAAACTTCGAATAAAGCCATGTGTCAACAGAAACATACTGTATGTCCCTATGAGAGAGTTTTGCTGGATAAGCCATATTAAAGTGGGAAAAATGCATAAAGGGGTGCCTCTCGACATGTTTTCGAAACCTTTAAGTGACCTTCTCAAATGAAATTTTAGCTAGATGAGCTACAAAGTTTGTGTCCAGAGGGCTTTAAGTAGCCAAAGGTCCATTTCTAACCTTAAGGTTCTTTATTAAATGGATTTAAAGTCAGTTTAAAACACGGTTCCTCTCCTGGCCCAAATATATATATGTGCTAAGTCTGAATGAAATCACTGAAGTGTTTTTGTGTTATCATGCACACAATTCAGAAAGTATGGCACAACACAGGTGAATCCAGTAGTGTTGAAGACGGTAGACCGGAAACTATTTGTCGACCGAAAGACAGTGATCTGGTTACATTTCATTTTGTTCTAACCAAAACTGATTTCGTCACATATTTCATCATTTTAACTTAAGTGGACCAAAATATTGAGCTACAACAAATATTTCACAGTATTTTATAATATTCTATTTATATATATCACACATTTAGTCCTTGAAAGTCTTCAAAAAGTCACTTGTGGTTCTTATTTATATATGAGTTAAAGCTCATGTACGCATTTGAAAACTTATTTCTTTACGTTTTATAAATCAAACGTACCCGGATTTTCGCAGAATTTCTGCTTTCGGAAACCGGTTCTAAAATTTGCATTCAACCACAACACTAGAATCAAGTATATCCTGACTTTCACTAGGGATATAAATGTACATTGCATTAACTATTGACACCTTACTGAGTTTCCACTTGTATTTTGCAGACATGTATAAACTAGGCCTACGGATCGGAGAACCGATGCAAATTTGTATCCACCGGAAAGACAACTCATCAAAGCCAGTGAACCATCGTTTGACCTTGAAGGAGGGGCCAAAGGTCAAATCAAACCACATCAGAAGATTCCCAGCCAATGATATCCTGTGAGTTGGTTTCACATTGCAAACCTCTGGGATCAATAATAAACCGAGCAATAAGCACTTTAACGTTTGGTTGTCCTTGTTTGACCTTGAAGGAGGGCTCAAGGTCAAATCTGACCACATCAGAAGATTCCCAGTCCATGATTTCTATAAGTTGGTTTCACATTACCAACCTCTAGGACCAATAATAAGCAAGTTATAAGCACTTTTCAGTTTGGCTATCCTCGTTTGACCTTGAAGGTGGGCCCAAGGTCAAATCTGAAAACATCAAAAGATTCCCAGCCCATATTTAGCTGCGAGTTGGTTTCACATTGCAAACCTCTAGGACCAATAATAAACGAGATGTAAGCATTTTAAGTTTGGCTTTCTTCATTTGACCTTGAAGGAGGGGTCCAAGGTCAAATCTGACTACATCAAAAGATTCCCAGCCCATGATTTCTATAAGTTGGTTTCACATTACCAACCTCTAGGACCAATAATAAGCAAGTTATAAGCACTTTTCAGTTTGGCTATCCTCGTTTGACCTTGAAGGAGGGCCCAAGGTCAAATCTGAAACATCAAAAGATTCCCAGCCCATGATTTCCTATAGGTTGGTTTACCATCCCAAATCTCTAGGACCAATAGTAAGTGAGTTATAAGCACTTTTAAGTTTGGCTATTCTCGTTTGGCCTAGAAGGGGGGCCCCAAGGTTAAATCCGACCACACAAGAAAATTCCCACTCCATGATTTCCTATAGGTTGGTTTACCATTCCCAACCTCTAGGACCAATAATAAGCAAGTTATAAGCACTTTTAAGTTTGGCTATCCTCATTTGACCTTGAACGAGGGGCCCAAGGTAAAATCTGACCACACCAAAAGATTCCCAGCCCATGATTTCCTATAGGTTGGTTTACCATCCCAAACCTCTAGGACCAATAATAAGTGAGTTATGAGCACTTTTAAAGTTTGGCTATCCTCGTTTGACCTTGAAGGAAGAGTCCAAGGTCAAATCTGACCACATCAGAAGACACGCAGCACATGATTTCCTATAGGTTGGTTTCAAATTGCAAACTTTTAGGACCAATAATAAGGGAGATATAGCCAGTTTTAAAGTCTGCTGTGTGGGTTACTTTGGCACTCCATGGATGACCTTGAATTAAGAGCTTCAAGGTCAAATGTCTGCAAGGGTGTAGAGGACATGTACATATCACTTATGAAGAGATTCAACCTTCTACCTATGAGAAACAGCCAGTCGAAAAATGTAGATAATTTTTAAAGAAATGTCCATGGCGGCTATCTTGTTTTTCAGAATGAGGTTAATTTCAGTCCCAGAGAAGCTTACCCCCCAATGAAGATATCCTGCAAATTTGGTGAACCTAGCTGAGCAGTTTTCCTCTGAGAACATTAATGCCAAAAATCTCTCTACGCACGGCAGCCCAAGCACTTTTAACGGCGGCGGCGGCATAGCAAACGCTAAACCAAAGTATCCACCGGATTCTTCATTTTCCCCTAAATCCAAGATGGCTGCCAAAAGTGGCGAAAATTTAAACTAAATTTTTATAAGTTAATATTTTATTGCGTTAATACATCCTATCCAATGGACAATTGCTGAATAACTACCGCTTGGTCGGCGGGCAAGTTACTAGGGACTTATGTGAACTCATACGTAATAGCAAATTTTAACCTACGGTCTAGGCTGACTTCGTCAAGAGACCTATAGGCCCAGGCCTGGGTTGACCTTAAGGTCAGGAAACCCTGTAAGGCCATGGTCGGTTGCCAGCAGCCGGTTACCTGGGGCTATACTGACGTCGCCCCCCCCCCCTTTTTTGCAGACCTGCTCTCAGGTAGGGGAAGAGAGGGATGAGTTCAGTCCCACAATGCAAATAAACCTCCCGAAGGAAGTACGTCACACTTGAGAGGAGATAGTTTACAGTTTCCGAGATATAGCCCAGAAAAGGTCAAGGTCACTACCGCAAGGTCAAAGGTCAAATCAAGGTCAGACCATGACGTTGCACACCTACAACCCCTAACCAATGTCCCTAGTACGTATCAACTTCCTACACCTCACGGTTTCGGAGATATAGCCCGGACAAGATTTTATAGGTCAAGGTCACTATGGCATGGTCAAAGGTCAAATCAAGGTCAGACCATGACGTTGCACACCTACACCCCCTAACCAATGTCCCTACCTAGTATCAACTTCCTACAACTTACGGTTTCTGAGATATAGCCCGGACAAGATTTTATAGGTCAAGATCACTACAGCAAGGTCAAATCAAGGTCAGACCATGACGTTGCACACCTACACCCCCTACCCAATGTCCCTACCAAGTATCAACTTCCTACACCTTACGGTTTCTGAGATACAGCCAGGACAAACTTTTTCCCGCCGCCCGCCCGCCCGTCCGGAAACCATGGGTGAAAACAATACCCCAACAGCCCTTAAGGGCTGTGGGGTAAAAACCACCTCCTTATTCTGCCTGAGGTCTGAGGTCCTGTCCCAATAGTAGCGCAATGCTATGACCGGACAGAGGGACCTGTCAAACTTGAGGGACCTATCCAGAGTTGGGGCCACACTGTCTGGACCCTCTTTGGCCAGCTGATTCTTGGAGATAAAGCTGGGCGATGGGTACAGGGACACCTTTGACCAGTCGGATTGGTGTCTAATATTTCTGTTTTGCCAAGCATGTATCTCACTTCTATGCTTGCCCAACCCCAGGGCCAAGAGGAAAACTGTCTTGAAGGTCAAATGCTTCAAGGAGGCCTCTTTAATTGGTTCAAAACGAGCCTTTGTCAGCTGGTGCAGAAACCAGGGAGACGTTCCAGGAGGGGATTCCCCTCCGGCCTTTGGGTCTGTCTCAGTGGAACTATCCAGGAGACGAGTGAGATTTTCATCCTTATTGATATTGATGGGTGAATTTCCCAGTTTATCAGCAATGGCTGACCTGTAACCATCAATGGTACTGGGCTGCAACTTCCTGTCTTGAAACAGGTACATAAGGAAGTCAGCAACTGACTTTACAGGGGGTGCCCCGAAGTCCACCTGATGAGTGATGCATCACTTTGTAAAAATGGTCCACTTGCCTCATAGACTGATCTGATTGATCCCCTTGAGGAGCCTCAATTCTTGCTGCCACTGCCTCAGACAAGCCCTGCTCCTCGATTGCTGAGGCTCTAGGAGCCATGCATGGAGATTAAGATTTGTCAGATTTCTGTGAGGGATCTGATTGAATGGCTCTGTCAACAGGTTGGGCAGATTGGGCAGGCTCAGTGGGATTTGGCTGGACATGGCGACTAGATCCCAAAACCCAAGGCATTTTGGGCCACCCCGGAGCAATCAGAATGATTCTATTGCATGGGGAGTCCTGCAACTTCTCCACCACTTTGCCCAATATGGCTGATGGTGGGAAGGTGTATGCTTCCAGATCCTACCATGGCAGACTGAACGCATCCACTGCTGTGGCCAGGGGATCCAGTACCGGTGACACAAACAGAGGCAACTTGTTGTTGAACCTCGTGGCAAATAAGTCTATTTTGGGCTGGTGCCACCTGCTGCATATTGATTGGAAGACCTCTGAAAGGAGAAACCACTCTGTTTGGATGGTCTGGCCTAGCCTGGGTAGCTTGTCTGCTACTACGTTCAGCCTGGCTGGAATGTATCGGGCTTTAGAGTTACTTGTTTCCTGGTACACCAGGTCAAGATTCTCCATAGTAGGGCACAAAGTGGGCCCGACCTCATGCCTCCTTCCTTGTTTATGTATGACACTACTGTGGTGTTGTCGGTTGCTACAAGTGCTATCATGTTTGAGCTAAAGGTCTTGGAAATCTTTTAAAGCCAGAAAGACTGCCTTTAGTTCTATACAGTTTATATGCAGCTTGCTTCCCAGAAGGGACCAGGTTCCTCTTGCAGTGTGCTCGCTTAAGTGAGCGCCCCACCCTTCTATTGATGCGTCTGTAAATATTTGCGGAGCATGTTATATTGGGTGTAATGGTTGGCCTGTAAGTACATTGTCTTCCTTCAGCCACCATTGTAAATGGGGGTGCAGGGACCTGGGGATTGGGATCACCTTTTCTAGTGATTCTGGTACCATCCAGTTGTTTTTGAGATGCCACTGAATGGGTCTCATATGAAGTCGGCCTAGATGAACTTGCTTTTCTGTAGCTGTTAGTAAACCTATCAAGGACATGAATTCCCGGACCGGGCAAGCCGGTAGGGATAGCAGTTTCAGCATTTTCTCTTGAAGGTTCTGCCACCAGTCCAGAGTCAGTCGGACCCGACCAGACCTGAGGTCGAACTGGTAGCCTACAAAATCGAAGTCTTGTTTGGGCTCCAGCTCCGATTTCTCTAAGTTCACCAGCCAACCCAGGTGCTGACACATTTTTACTAGTTCCTGTGTATGTTGGAGACAAGCCTGGTGGGATCTGGCTCTCACCAACCAGTCGTCTAGGTACTGGTGGATTCTTAAATCCTTGTGTATAGCCTCCTTTGGTATCACAGTGAACTCCATGGGTGCTGTGGACAAACCGAATGGCAGGGCCTTGATCTGGTATGCCCGACCTTGGATGTGAAATCTCAGGTATTTCCTGGATTGTTCCTGTATAGGTATATGGAAGTAGGCTTCCTTGAAATCTATTGAGGTAACCCACTCCCCTTGTTGGAGGGAGGTCCTGATGGTCTCCAAAAAGTTTGGTTTGCTCAGATCTAGAATAGGTCTCCAACGGCTGTGTGGTTTTGGAACCAAGAAAGGTCGGTTGAAGAAGCCCAGAGATTTTGAACTGGTTCGACTGCATCTTTCTCATAAGCTGATGTAATGCCTCTAACCAATATAGGTTCCTGTGAGAACGTACATAGCAGTTGATTATTTTTGGTGACCTTGTCAAGTTTGGTAGGGAGAGTGTAGCCCTCCTTCAGCATTTGTACTACCTAGGGTACAGCCCCCAAGGCTTCCAAAGTTCCCAAAACGGATTTAGTCTGGATCCTACAGGCAGATTGTGTGTCACATTTGGTAGTCTGACAAACATTTTCTGTCCCTCCGGACACTGGTCCGGTCTGGTGACAATGATCCAAGTTAACAGTCTCTCTGTTCTTGTTGTGGTCTGGTCTGGTCCGGTGGGGCTGATACAACCTTTCACATTTTACAGACTCTTTGCCCCAGGCCAGCCACCTGCAAGGTACAGCATTTACACAGTAATTGATATTTGAAAGATGGCTGACCCCTGACCGGACGTGATGAAAACTTGTATCCCCCCCTTCCCCCGGTACATGTACATGGTCATATGGTCTGAAACTGTCTTGCTGCCTGACAGTGCCAGTAAATCAAGGTAATGCCTCAAAACAACTGTACCTGTATTCCCAACCCACATCCTATTGGAGCAGATTTCACAGGCAGCTTACATGATTTTTGGATGTATACAAGTGTAGTCTGACACCTGTGGTGTGATGGGAGATTACATAACTAAACTGCTGTATGTAGTTACCTGTAGAATATTGTGTCACTGAAGTCGATTCCATACCCTTGGTACTGCCTGCAACATAAACAATGCCATTACGTTTAACATTAAAAGTCAAAGTACACCTGGCATTCCACCAGCAAAACAAACTAGACTGCACTGACTGGATGAAACCATATCCCCAGGCAAGCCAAACAGGAAACATTTTATGTGAATTGTACTCACTCTCCACTCAAACATTTATCACCCGATTGATATGAAAATTTACTAGGGTGAGGACCTTAATTTAGTTAAGTTACATATGAAATTTGGTCCAGTTGTGTTACAGTTTGCGAGAAAAAGTGATCTGAAATTTAAATAAAATGGTATCCCTGTAGCTAAGTTTTGAGCCTTTAAGGTGACCTTAAAATTAAAACTTAAGAGCTGAAATTCCCCACAACGGTCACATATAGAAGCTACATCTATTTTAGTTTGAGGCTAGTCAGACCAACCATTTCTATATTACAAGGTAAAATATGTGATAAATGTACAAAAAGTCCCCGGTTGAGTGCTAATGGTCCCTACAAACATCTTAAAATTCAACTTAAAACTTCGAATAAAGCCATGTGTCAACAGAAACATACTGTATGTCCCTATGAGAGAGTTTTGCTGGATAAGCCATATTAAAGTGGGAAAAATGCATAAAGGGGTGCCTCTCGACATGTTTTCGAAACCTTTAAGTGACCTTCTCAAATGAAATTTTAGCTAGATGAGCTACAAAGTTTGTGTCCAGAGGGCTTTAAGTAGCCAAAGGTCCATTTCTAACCTTAAGGTTCTTTATTAAATGGATTTAAAGTCAGTTTAAAACACGGTTCCTCTCCTGGCCCAAATATATATATGTGCTAAGTCTGAATGAAATCACTGAAGTGTTTTTGTGTTATCATGCACACAATTCAGAAAGTATGGCACAACACAGGTGAATCCAGTAGTGTTGAAGACGGTAGACCGGAAACTATTTGTCGACCGAAAGACAGTGATCTGGTTACATTTCGTTTTGTTCTAACCAAAACTGATTTCGTCACATATTTCATCATTTTAACTTAAGTGGACCAAAATATTGAGCTACAACAAATATTTCACAGTATTTTATAATATTCTATTTATATATATCACACATTTAGTCCTTGAAAGTCTTCAAAAAGTCACTTGTGGTTCTTATTTATATATGAGTTAAAGCTCATGTACGCATTTGAAAACTTATTTCTTTACGTTTTATAAATCAAACGTACCCGGATTTTCGCAGAATTTCTGCTTTCGGAAACCGGTTCTAAAATTTGCATTCAACCACAACACTAGAATCAAGTATATCCTGACTTTCACTAGGGATATAAATGTACATTGCATTAACTATTGACACCTTACTGAGTTTCCACTTGTATTTTGCAGACATGTATAAACTAGGCCTACGGATCGGAGAACCGATGCAAATTTGTATCCACCGGAAAGACAACTCATCAAAGCCAGTGAACCATCGTTTGACCTTGAAGGAGGGGCCAAAGGTCAAATCAAACCACATCAGAAGATTCCCAGCCAATGATATCCTGTGAGTTGGTTTCACATTGCAAACCTCTGGGATCAATAATAAACCGAGCAATAAGCACTTTAACGTTTGGTTGTCCTTGTTTGATCTTGAAGGAGGGCTCAAGGTCAAATCTGACCACATCAGAAGATTCCCAGTCCATGATTTCTATAAGTTGGTTTCACATTACCAACCTCTAGGACCAATAATAAGCAAGTTATAAGCACTTTTCAGTTTGGCTATCCTCGTTTGATCTTGAAGGTGGGCCCAAGGTCAAATCTGAAAACATCAAAAGATTCCCAGCCCATATTTAGCTGCGAGTTGGTTTCACATTGCAAACCTCTAGGACCAATAATAAACGAGATGTAAGCATTTTAAGTTTGGCTTTCTTCATTTGACCTTGAAGGAGGGGTCCAAGGTCAAATCTGACTACATCAAAAGATTCCCAGCCCATGATTTCTATAAGTTGGTTTCACATTACCAACCTCTAGGACCAATAATAAGCAAGTTATAAGCACTTTTCAGTTTGGCTATCCTCGTTTGACCTTGAAGGAGGGCCCAAGGTCAAATCTGAAACATCAAAAGATTCCCAGCCCATGATTTCCTATAGGTTGGTTTACCATCCCAAATCTCTAGGACCAATAGTAAGTGAGTTATAAGCACTTTTAAGTTTGGCTATTCTCGTTTGGCCTAGAAGGGGGGCCCCAAGGTTAAATCCGACCACACAAGAAAATTCCCACTCCATGATTTCCTATAGGTTGGTTTACCATTCCCAACCTCTAGGACCAATAATAAGCAAGTTATAAGCACTTTTAAGTTTGGCTATCCTCATTTGACCTTGAACGAGGGGCCCAAGGTAAAATCTGACCACACCAAAAGATTCCCAGCCCATGATTTCCTATAGGTTGGTTTACCATCCCAAACCTCTAGGACCAATAATAAGTGAGTTATGAGCACTTTTAAAGTTTGGCTATCCTCGTTTGACCTTGAAGGAAGAGTCCAAGGTCAAATCTGACCACATCAGAAGACACGCAGCACATGATTTCCTATAGGTTGGTTTCAAATTGCAAACCTTTAGGACCAATAATAAGGGAGATATAGCCAGTTTTAAAGTCTGCTGTGTGGGTTACTTTGGCACTCCATGGATGACCTTGAATTAAGAGCTTCAAGGTCAAATGTCTGCAAGGGTGTAGAGGACATGTACATATCACTTATGAAGAGATTCAACCTTCTACCTATGAGAAACAGCCAGTCGAAAAATGTAGATAATTTTTAAAGAAATGTCCATGGCGGCTATCTTGTTTTTCAGAATGAGGTTAATTTCAGTCCCAGAGAAGCTTACCCCCCAATGAAGATATCCTGCAAATTTGGTGAACCTAGCTGAGCAGTTTTCCTCTGAGAACATTAATGCCAAAAATCTCTCTACGCATGGCAGCCCAAGCACTTTTAACAGCGGCGGCGGCATAGCAAACGCTAAACCAAAGTATCCACCGGATTCTTCATTTTCCCCTAAATCCAAGATGGCTGCCAAAAGTGGCGAAAATTTAAACTAAATTTTTATAAGTTAATATTTTATTGCGTTAATACATCCTATCCAATGGACAATTGCTGAATAACTACCGCTTGGTCGGCGGGCAAGTTACTAGGGACTTATGTGAACTCATACGTAATAGCAAATTTTAACCTACGGTCTAGGCTGACTTCGTCAAGAGACCTATAGGCCCAGGCCTGGGTTGACCTTAAGGTCAGGAAACCCTGTAAGGCCATGGTCGGTTGCCAGCAGCCGGTTACCTGGGGCTATACTGACGTCGCCCCCCCCCCCTTTTTTGCAGACCTGCTCTCAGGTAGGGGAAGAGAGGGATGAGTTCAGTCCCACAATGCAAATAAACCTCCCGAAGGAAGTACATCACACTTGAGAGGAGATAGTTTACAGTTTCCGAGATATAGCCCAGAAAAGGTCAAGGTCACTACCGCAAGGTCAAAGGTCAAATCAAGGTCAGACCATGACGTTGCACACCTACAACCCCTAACCAATGTCCCTAGTACGTATCAACTTCCTACACCTCACGGTTTCGGAGATATAGCCCGGACAAGATTTTATAGGTCAAGGTCACTATGGCATGGTCAAAGGTCAAATCAAGGTCAGACCATGACGTTGCACACCTACACCCCCTAACCAATGTCCCTACCTAGTATCAACTTCCTACAACTTACGGTTTCTGAGATATAGCCCGGACAAGATTTTATAGGTCAAGATCACTACAGCAAGGTCAAATCAAGGTCAGACCATGACGTTGCACACCTACACCCCCTACCCAATGTCCCTACCAAGTATCAACTTCCTACACCTTACGGTTTCTGAGATACAGCCAGGACAAACTTTTTCCCGCCGCCCGCCCGCCCGTCCGGAAACCATGGGTGAAAACAATACCCCAACAGCCCTTAAGGGCTGTGGGGTAAAAACCACCTCCTTATTCTGCCTGAGGTCTGAGGTCCTGTCCCAATAGTAGCGCAATGCTATGACCGGACAGAGGGACCTGTCAAACTTGAGGGACCTATCCAGAGTTGGGGCCAGGGCTGGTATAACTCCTGGGGCCACACTGTCTGGACCCTCTTTGGCCAGCTGATTCTTGGAGATAAAGCTGGGCGATGGGTACAGGGACACCTTTGACCAGTCGGATTGGTGTCTAATATTTCTGTTTTGCCAAGCATGTATCTCACTTCTACGCTTGCCCAACCCCAGGGCCAAGAGGAAAACTGTCTTGAAGGTCAAATGCTTCAAGGAGGCCTCTTTAATTGGTTCAAAATGAGCCTTTGTCAGCTGGTGCAGAAACCAGGGAGACGTTCCAGGAGGGGATTCCCCTCCGGCCTTTGGGTCTGTCTCAGTGGAACTATCCAGGAGACGAGTGAGATTTTCATCCTTATTGATATTGATGGGTGAATTTCCCAGTTTATCAGCAATGGCTGACCTGTAACCATCAATGGTACTGGGCTGCAACTTCCTGTCTTGAAACAGGTACATAAGGAAGTCAGCAACTGACTTTACAGGGGGTGCCCCGAAGTCCACCTGATGAGTGATGCATCACTTTGTAAAAATGGCCCACTTGCCTCATAGACTGATCTGATTGATCCCCTTGAGGAGCCTCAATTCTTGCTGCCACTGCCTCAGACAAGCCCTGCTCCTCGATTGCTGAGGCTCTAGGAGCCATGCATGGAGATTAAGATTTGTCAGATTTCTGTGAGGGATCTGATTGAATGGCTGTGTCAACAGGTTGGGCAGATTGGGCAGGCTCAGTGGGATTTGGCTGGACATGGCGACTAGATCCCAAAACCCAAGGCATTTTGGGCCACCCCGGAGCAATCAGAATGATTCTATTGCATGGGGAGTCCTGCAACTTCTCCACCACTTTGCCCAATATGGCTGATGGTGGGAAGGTGTATGCTTCCAGATCCTACCATGGCAGACTGAACGCATCCACTGCTGTGGCCAGGGGATCCAGTACCGGTGACACAAACAGAGGCAACTTGTTGTTGAACCTCGTGGCAAATAAGTCTATTTTGGGCTGGTGCCACCTGCTGCATATTGATTGGAAGACCTCTGAAAGGAGAAACCACTCTGTTTGGATGGTCTGGCCTAGCCTGGGTAGCTTGTCTGCTACTACGTTCAGCCTGGCTGGAATGTATCGGGCTTTAGAGTTACTTGTTTCCTGGTACACCAGGTCAAGATTCTCCATAGTAGGGCACAAAGTGGGCCCGACCTCATGCCTCCTTCCTTGTTTATGTATGACACTACTGTGGTGTTGTCGGTTGCTACAAGTGCTATCATGTTTGAGCTAAAGGTCTTGGAAATCTTTTAAAGCCAGAAAGACTGCCTTTAGTTCTATACAGTTTATATGCAGCTTGCTTCCCAGAAGGGACCAGGTTCCTCTTGCAGTGTGCTCGCTTAAGTGAGCGCCCCACCCTTCTATTGATGCGTCTGTAAAT
The DNA here is from genome assembly GCA_964017235.1 of Sabellastarte sp. h YS-2021. Taxonomy (NCBI): domain Eukaryota; kingdom Metazoa; phylum Annelida; class Polychaeta; order Sabellida; family Sabellidae; genus Sabellastarte; species Sabellastarte sp. h YS-2021. Next base: position 16,172,315 of record OZ024931.1, on the reverse strand, counting down.
ATTTGCGGAGCATGTTATATTGGGTGTAATGGTTGGCCTGTAAGTACATTGTCTTCCTTCAGCCACCATTGTAAATGGGGGTGCAGGGACCTGGGGATTGGGATCACCTTTTCTAGTGATTCTGGTACCATCCAGTTGTTTTTGAGATGCCACTGAATGGGTCTCATATGAAGTCGGCCTAGATGAACTTGCTTTTCTGTAGCTGTTAGTAAACCTATCAAGGACATGAATTGCCGGACCGGGCAAGCCGGTAGGGATAGCAGTTTCAGCATTTTCTCTTGAAGGTTCTGCCACCAGTCCAGAGTCAGTCGGACCCGACCAGACCTGAGGTCGAACTGGTAGCCTACAAAATCGAAGTCTTGTTTGGGCTCCAGCTCCGATTTCTCTAAGTTCACCAGCCAACCCAGGTGCTGACACATTTTTACTAGTTCCTGTGTATGTTGGAGACAAGCCTGGTGGGATCTGGCTCTCACCAACCAGTCGTCTAGGTACTGGTGGATTCTTAAATCCTTGTGTATAGCCATCAGTTTCACCTCCTTTGGTATCACAGTGAACTCCATGGGTGCTGTGGACAAACCGAATGGCAGGGCCTTGATCTGGTATGCCCGACCTTGGATGTGAAATCTCAGGTATTTCCTGGATTGTTCCTGTATAGGTGTATGGAAGTAGGCTTCCTTGAAATCTATTGAGGTAACCCACTCCCCTTGTTGGAGGGGGGTCCTGATGGTCTCCAAAAAGTTTGGTTTGCTCAGATCTAGAATAGGTCTCCAACGGCTGTGTGGTTTTGGAACCAAGAAAGGTCGGTTGAAGAAGCCCAGAGATTTTGAACTGGTTCGACTGCATCTTTCTCATAAGCTGATGTAATGCCTCTAACCAATATAGGTTCCTGTGAGAACGTACATAGCAGTTGATTATTTTTGGTGACCTTGTCAAGTTTGGTAGGGAGAGTGTAGCCCTCCTTCAGCATTTGTACTACCTAGGGTACAGCCCCCAAGGCTTCCAAAGTTCCCAAAACGGATTTAGTCTGGATCCTACAGGCAGATTGTGTGTCACATTTGGTAGTCTGACAAACATTTTCTGTCCCTCCGGACACTGGTCCGGTCTGGTGACAATGATCCAAGTTAACAGTCTCTCTGTTCTTGTTGTGGTCTGGTCTGGTCCGGTGGGGCTGATACAACCTTTCACATTTTACAGACTCTTTGCCCCAGGCCAGCCACCTGCAAGGTGCAGCATTTACACAGTAATTGATATTTGAAAGATGGCTGACCCCTGACCGGACGTGATGAAAACTTGTTTGACTGTAGACCACCTTTTCTGTTGCTGCTGAAATGACCTACTGGTATTTCCTGTGTCTATCCGATTGATTATAAGGCTGAAATCTACTATCTTTCCAGTCAAGTCCAGCACCGATAACAGGCTGGTGAGAGGTGTGATAAGGGAAGGCTTCTTGGTAGTAACTTGCGATATTGCCACATCAAGACCACTGACTGGTCTAAGAATTCTCTGTAACCAAAATTACCTTAGGCAACTCTGTCCGGTACCAGGTCTCTGTAACCGGTAATTCACCGTAACCAGTAATTCTCTGTAACTGGCAAAAAACTGGTAGGCTGGAGTCAAAATAAGGGCTGTGTAGCTCGGCACCTGGTCGGTAGACTCTGTAACCAGTCGGTTGAAGTAATTCTTGTAAATGCTTCCACATCTACCTGCCCCAGAATCAACACAGAGTTGAATGGACTAGGTGGGTAGACTCTGTAACGGTTTTGGTGAAGCAAGGCTGTATAGCCGGTACCTGGTCTGTAGGTTCTGTAACCAGTCGTGTGCGCGTGTAACCGGCCAACTCTCTGTAACCAGCCAACTTTCTCTGTACCCGGTCAGCTTTTCCTCTGTAACCGGTTACCTGGGATTTATCTGTAACCAACTATATCAGAGGGAGCCTTGTAAGCCGGTCCTGTAAATTGTTCCTCTGTAACCAGGGATCCAATGACAGCACAGAGTTGAATGTACTAGGTCAGAAGACTCTATAACCGGTTGGAGTAAACTGTACAAGGCTGAATAGCCGGTACCCGGTCGGTAGGCTGTGTAATCATTTAACAACTATCTTTTGTGTTGAATTCAGCTTACTGCAGGTTTCCTGCATTAATTAAAGTATTTCTCGTACGTGAAAGAATTTGACAGTTGCTGGGAAAGCCCTTGTAAACTATTTTTAGAAGTAATTGCTGGTCGGTGTGTCACGTGACCTGCTTGGTGGAGGAAGATGACGTTAGTCGGTAGAGTTCTTTCGTGACACTTAAACCAAGAAATTACACAGAGATCTGGTCGTCCACAATCCCCACTACCGACAACAAGGCCGGGTCCATGAGGGAGGGACTGGTATCACAGTAGACGTGAATTCTGAAGAACGCATTGTTGACGTGCACGTCTTTATTGAGAAGATTTGACAGATGCCGGGACAGCCCTTGTGAGCTAAAAATAGAAGTAATTGCTGGTCAGACGTTCACGTGATTGGCTGACTGGAGATGACGTCAGTGGTCGCGTTCTTTTGTGATAATCAACTGGCAACTTTACAGTATCCTGACCGTCCACAAATAATCCCACTTAGTGCTTCTGCGAGTCGTCAAAGTGCCGACTCGAGTTTCATGAATCACCGACGAGTCAACTCGAGTTGAACTCGAGTCAATAACAATATTTCAAAACACCCACACCTTAAATATATATGTACTAACAGGATTCCTTTCATAATGAAATCTATTTTTAACCACATTTCAACAAAATTTGTCATATTTTACCTGCAAAATAAGGATCAACATTCTTGCCATGTTGAGAAATAAATTGCAAATTTTAATTAGTAAATTAAATTTTTATTAGTTAATACCTTACCTACCAGACGATAGCTATAGCCCGGCGCCAGCCGGTCCCGCCAAACGAAAGAAAAGACGTCCTGGGTTTCACCCCCGGCAGGACCGGTACACTACACTCCACTCGCCAGGTGGCCTAGTTCCTGCTTCACTCGCCAGAGGGACGTGACGTCATAGCATCTTTTTCGTCCCTAAGGTTGAATTGTAAGGCTGAAAGCGGGGAAGGCTGGGTGGGAATTTCCCGTCTGGTAGGTAAGGTATTAACTAATAAAAATTTAATTTACTAATTAAAATTTGCAATTTCATTGCGTTAATACATCTTACCTACCAGACGATAGCTAGAATAACTACCCAGTGGAAGGAGGGCAGCCTTCTGAGGATTAGAGAGAGAACTCTTATATTGTGCTTAGGTGCGAGGTTCTAGCCCCTTTTGCGGAGACATGTTAGTCTCGAGGGTAACTAGACCCACCTGCTCCCCCCCCCCCCCCCCCCCCCTTTTGACTGCTCTGAGGGGAGGAAGAGAGTAAGAGTTCAAGGCAAAGAAATTCCACGGTTAACCTGGAAGAGTGGGGAAAGTCCTATACCCAGAGGATTATTCTGAAGTAAACGACTTTGAGGAGCCAAGGTCAAGGCTAAAGGTGAGCCTATACCTAAAACTAACTAGTATGTACACTATATAAAATTATATACAAAGAAGCTTAGGGGACTAGTGGTGGATCTGCTGGGCAGCCACCACAGGACCCAAGTGAAAAAGCTCCCTATCTGCCCAGGCAACATCCTTAAGGTAAAACTGTGTAAAGGTGTTGTGGGACTTCCAGTGGCATGCTGCTAGAATCTGGTCCAGAGATATGCCACCTTGAAAGGCTTTGGAGGCCGCAAAGGCCCTAACATCATGGGCCTTAACCTGATGTAAGGTCAAGGAATCTTGGTCAGAGAGATCATAACACAACACTACTGTTTGTTTGATCCAGGATGAGATAGTGGCAGGAGAGATGTCCTTGTTAAAACCTTGTTTGAATGAAACAAAAACTAACTCCTTTCCCGTTCTTAGGTCCTGCGTTTTGTCCAGGTAGTAGCGAAGAGCCCGAACGGGGCAAAGGGATCTGTCTTCCTTTAAAGACTTATCCAGAGTGGGGGCTAAGGCCGGGATGACCACAGGGGCCACGCACTCTGGTCCCTCTTTTGCCAAGTGATTTTTCGCCAAGAAGCTTGGTGAAGGGTAGAGGGAAACTTTGGACCAATCAGCTTGGTGTCTGATATTTTTGTTTAACCAAGCATGAATCTCACTCCTGCGTTTTCCCGAAGCCAGGGCTAGGAGAAAAACAGTTTTGAAAGTAAGGTGCTTCAGAGAAGCCTTTCTGAGTGGTTCAAAAGGCGCTTTTGTAAGCTGGTGTAAAACCAGGGAGAGGTTCCAAGCAGGAACCCCCCGGCGCCCTTTGGGTCTATCTCTGTGAAAACTGTCTAACAGTCTAGTCAAATTGTCATCCTTGCCAACATTAACCGAGGCATTTCCCAGTTTGTCTGAAATGGCTGACCTGTAACCATCGATAGTGCTGGGCTGGAGATTCTTCTCCTGGAAAAGATGCAGGAGGAAATCTGCTATTTGTTTTATAGATGGGTTCCTGAAGTCCACCTGACTTGTTTCGCACCATCTAACAAAAAGGGCCCACTTTGCCTCGTAGACTGCTCTGGTTGAACGTCTTTGAGGCGCCTCAATTCTTGCCGCCACTGGGCTAGAAAACCCTTGCTCCTTGATGGTCTGGGCTCTAGGAGCCAGGCATGGAGGTTTAAGCTTGTCAGATCCCTGTGACGTGCCTTGTTGAAAGGTTGGGTCACTAGATCTGGATGGTGTGGAAGACAAAGAGGAACCATGGCCGACAGCTCCACTAGGTCCCAAAACCAAGGCATGTTTGGCCATCCCGGAGCAATCAGGATTGCTCTGTGATACCAATGGTCTGACAGCTTGCTGACCACCTTCCCCATCAGAGACACTGGGGGAAAGAGGTACATGTCCAGGTTTTCCCAGGACAGCGTCAGAGCGTCCACTGACCAGGCCTTCGGGTCTGGAATTGGGGACACAAACCGGACTAGTTTGCAGTTGTACCTTGTTGCAAACATGTCCACTTGGGGATAATGCCAAGTTCGGCAAAGGGTGTCGAAGATCTCCTGATGGAGGGACCACTCTGTCTGAATGACCTGTCCCTGGCGAGACAACTTGTCTGCAATTACATTCAGACGGCCCGGAATATGTCTGGCCTTCAGTACTGTTTGTCTGAGATTGCACCAACATAGGAGCCGCCAAAGAAGGGCACACAGTGAACCTGACCTCATACCTCCCTCCTTGTTGATGTATGCCACAACTGTGGTGTTGTCTGTGGCAATCAGGACGACCTTTCCTTGCACTAAGTGTTGGAATCTTTTTAGTGCTAACAACACGGCCTTTAGCTCTAAGAAGTTTATGTGTAATTTGCTTTCGGGTACTGACCAAGTCCCGCTTGCTGTGAAGTCGCCTAAGTGAGCACCCCAGCCTTCTTTTGAGGCGTCTGTAAAGATTTGTATTGCGTGTTGTAGGGGGTGTAAGGGTTGACCCTTTAGGACCTTTGACTCCTGGGTCCACCACTGCAGGTGCTGATGGAGAGACCTCGGAATTGGGATCTCTTTTTCCAGAGATTCCGGGACTCTCCAGTGCTTCTTGAGGTGCCACTGAATAGGTCTCATGTGCAGTCTGCCTAGGGTCACCTGTTTTTCTGTCGCAGTGAGAAGGCCTATAAGAGACATGAAAGTTCTCACTTGGCAAGATCTCCTCTGCAATAGCCCTGTTATTTTTTGTTGAAGGGCTTCCCAACGGTTTTGAGTCGGTCTGACCAGTCCGTTGAGCAGGTCGTACTGGTAGCCTACAAAGTCGAAGACTTGTTGGGGTTCCAGTTCTGATTTTTGCATGTTTACCATCCAGCCCAACTCCTGGCAAAGGGCTAGGAGGGACTGGGTTCCCTGGTGGCAAGATTCTTTGGTAGGGGCTCGAATCAACCAGTCGTCTAGGTACTGGTGGATTCTTATACCCCGTGACTGAGCCATTAACTTGACCTCTTTGACCACAGCAGTGAACTCCATGGGAGCTGTTGAGAGGCCAAAGGGAAGAGCCCGAAACTGGTACGACTGGTTCTGGAAGTGGAACCTGAGGAATTTTCGGGATGTGAAGTGGATTGGAATGTGGAAGTAGGCGTCGCTGAAATCTATTGATGACACCCACTCGCCTTGTTGTAGAGAGGTCCGGATTGTCTCTGGAGTCTCCATTTTGAATGTTTTTACGCATAAAAACTGATTTAGAGTACTGAGATCCAAGATTGGCCGCCACTTTTGGTTCGGCTTTGGGACAATGAACAATCTGTTGAAAAAGGCTAGTGAGGTTCGAACCCTGACCCTCTCTACTGCCTTTTTCTTGATCAGAGCTTGCACTGCTTCTTGTAAGTGGGAGTCTCTGGTGGGGTTTGCATAGCCGCTTACTATCAGGGGTTCCCTTATTAAGGGAGGTCTGACCTTGAAGGGAAGCACATAGCCCTTTTTCAAAATGGATACTACCTTCGGGTTTGCACCCTTGAGAGCCCATATTTTCCAAAAATTTTGTAGGCGTCCCCCTACTGATTGGACATTTGCAACACTGAGGACATTTGACACACTTGGGGCAAAGACACAGTGATTTACAAAAGAAGCACTTTTCACATACTTTATTGTATTTTGTGAGTTTAAGATTGGACTTATGCCTTTCTTTTGTGGCTGCCTGATGTTTTTTACAGAAAGTACATGATGAACAACATTGTGACAATTTACAGAGTCTTTCACAAGAACAGGAAGACTTGTCTTTGTTACATTTACAACACCAAACTCCGGACAGGATGTTACTTCCGGAGGAACTTTGCAGTGATTGTCATTTATACGCCTTAGCATCTCTGGCAGGGCGCGAACCGCGACCGGGTTGACCACCCCTGCCTCTGCCACGGGCTCTCCCGCGATTGCCAAATGTTTTCCATGCAGGCATCTCTTTGCCGGGAGCCCCGGAGTTTCCAGAATCGTCCTGTTTCCATGTTGAATATGGCTGGTAACGGTGTTGCTTTTTCTGAGTGCCGGCGAACCCACCACGGCCCGGACCGGGCTGGTTGGTACGCTTATGTGACTCAAATGCTGCTATTTCATCTTCCGCCCTCCGGATAATGTCGTCCGGAAACAAAGCCCTGGTTTGCAGAGGACAGTTCCTGAGAGAGGAAAAGGTATCTGGCTTGACGCCAGCTTTTAGGTGCTCAAGATAAGAATCCCTCCTGACCAGAGTTAAATTAGCCATTTGTATAAAAGTGAAATCTGAGAGGTGTTGGAGGGATTTGCCAACCGCAAAACTCACATTTTGGTTGAATGCAGACAGGAAATGTAATTCATCAAGTGCACCTTGAGCTTTTGTGGAAGATTTTCCTTTTCCCAACTCTGTCTGAAGAATTTGTAACTGTTCTTGAAACGAGTCCTGTATCTTGGTGATGCACCTATTGAAACCAGCGGACTGGTTACAAATATAACTGGTCTCTTTTGCTGCTTTCTCCCACTTCCGGAGCGTATCCTGAGCAATAGGGCGGGAGGCGGGTTGGGATGAAGCAAGAGCAGGTTTACCAATTCGGGCAAAGGAACTGTTCAACTTCGCCGCGTCATTGGGCCAAGTAGTAACATATTTTCCCGGCCTAGTGATGTCTTTGTTTTCAGCGGGATGAATACCGTACCACCTTGCCTGAGATTTGGGGGGGCGGAGATACTGATCAACATGAAGTCCACCCGGTTCCGTAGACTTGGACGGGTAACCTTCTATGAGGACGAGATTTAAATTTTCAAGCTTCTTACAAAGCCAGTCCTCTGGTGGTAAGTCGATAGAGACCTTGCCTACAGGTTGTGCCCGGTGGCCAATCCAGGGATTGTCTGACTTGGAACTTGGAGTATACTCAAGATCTGGGATATGCGACCAGCCCATGAAAGCACGTACTCCCCTAACAGTCTCTCTGTAATTTTGATCTTCGCTCAATGTCTTATCCAAATCTGGAGATTCTTGATCAGGATGGTCAGTGACGTCTTCTTGGTCAGATACCTCACCTTCTTCAAAGTGCTCCGGAGCTGACTTGAACAAGCTGGATTGCGGAGGAGGTTGAGGCAAAGCAGAGGCCACCGGGCCGGAAGAACTCTGTTGAGAGAATACCGGTTCCGGGTCCTGTTCAGAGTAAAGGCCTTCTAGAGGAGACGTCCTAGATATTGAGCTGGTAGTGACAGTGGCACTAGGTTTTATCCTATCCGGGCCAAAAGCCGGGGCGGCTTGGCCGGAAGGGACAGATGATAAGAGAAAAGGTGCCTGAGAAAGAGCTCCCGCGGGAGCTTGGTGCGGTACCGGTGCCTTGACCGGTGAGAAGGAAGGTTGAGGTGAAGGACGCTGCCCCAAAGTAATGAGTGCTTCCAGACGGGCCATACGTACTGACCACTTTTCGTCCAAGTCTTTTAACTCTTGGCGGAACATAGGTGGAGGTAAAGAGAGATCTTGTTCAGCAACATGGGGTGGAGAAGTTGAAGCAACTTCCTGAGCTTCCACCTGAGACACGATAGTGACAGTGGACGGATCCACAAGGGCTTCTTTGGATTTAGATTTCTCCTTCCGCAGTTTGTACGTAGGGGTTGAAAGCTGGAGCAATTGTTCAGGGGTTAAAGTGTCACAAAACTCACACTGCAACTTTAAAACACACGGGTCTTGGCCCAACCCTTTATCCCTGCATCTGGCACAACGAGAATGAGGGTCAAAATTAGCCATGATATGCCCGCAGGCTCCTTTCCTTTGTCCTGGAGATGCCATGGTAGTTTATCCAACTAACTGACAAATCGTAACACAAAACACACTGTATAAATTAAGAACTACTCAAAATAAAAAGAGTTTCCAAAAATTCAAACTTTGAATATCGCGCCAAACGAAAAAGATGCTATGACGTCACGTCCCTCTGGCGAGTGAAGCAGGAACTAGGCCACCTGGCGAGTGGAGTGTAGTGTACCGGTCCTGCCGGGGGTGAAACCCAGGACGTCTTTTCTTTCGTTTGGCGGGACCGGCTGGCGCCGGGCTATAGCTATCGTCTGGTAGGTAAGATGTATTAACGCAATGAAAACAGACGTTTTGATTGGTTGTTTTTTCCAGGTAAGGTATATGGAGAGATATCATTGGCTTTACATCGTAAGAGATAAATATGAAGGAAAATATTAAGTAAACAAGTCAAATTGTGCTTTTATTGCATCTTTGTACACTGGCAAGTAGTTTATTTACATACTTTTTGCAGTATATTAAAGGAACTCGAGTTTGAACTAAGACAAACTCACGTTCACGAGTTGAACAAAAACGATATGAAACTCGAGTTGGTGAGTTGTCGCGAGAGCACTAATATTATTCCCACTACCGACAACATAGTTGGTAGTGTGGTCGGCTGGAGCTGGCTGGTAGACTGATGTTTTACAGCAGAGAAGTCGGTACCGGTGCACTCTGAAGCAGGAAATCCTGGTCTGTCTGAGTTTTACTGGTCGACTGATGCTTTAGAGCAGAGAAGTCGGTCCAGGAAACTAGTACTGGTATCACAGTAGACGTGAGTAGTAAAGAACGCAGTTCTTTATCTTGAGATGACGTCAGTGGTCGCGTTCTTTCGAGCTGGCTGGTTGACTGATGCTTTACAGCAGAGAAGTCTGTACCAGTGCACTCTGAAGGTGAATATCCTGGCCGTTTTGTCGGTCTGACTTAAGCTGGCTGGTGGACTGATGCTTTGCAGCAGAGAAGTCGGTACCAGTGTGCTTTGAAGTTGAATTTCTTTTGTGATACTTAACCAGGAAACTTGTACAGTGACCTGGCCATCCACAACCCCCACTACCGACAACAAACCCGGGTCTGCAAGGGAGGGACTGGAATCACAGTAGACGTGAGTTCAAAGAATGCACTCCATGCTCTTCTATTGGGAATTCCTTCTATTCATAGATGTAAATACTTGAGAAGACTGACGTTTCGTTGGAGAAATGTAGCTGGAGGTTACAGAAGGTACATTTTTTTTAAATAAACACGGACAATATTACCTTTTAAGTTGTATATCCAATAAAAACTTCCTTATATTGTAGTTCTGCCCCTATCAACACAAAGATTGAACGGGAGGAAACTAGCAACATGGCCGCATACATATTTCTTGTAGCTTACTGCCCTATCATCAACACTAAATTGAGTCAGCTAGGTTGAAAATCCATCATAATGCACACTTTTTTCTTTAAAAACTCTGGAGATGTTGAAAACACGTCTGCACAGTACACGCGCCAAACGAAAAAGATGCTATGACGTCACTCTGTCTAGACAGGAAGGAAGTACGACGCGCCACCTTGCGAGTGCACAGTACTGGGACCGGCCGGCCGGTGGAGACACAGGACGTCTTTTTCTGGCGTTTGGCGGGCCGGTATGCGCCAACTGGATTAGCAATTGTCCATTGGATAGGATGTATTAACGCAATAAAATGAAATTTTCCCCTTTGCATAGGACACAATTGTACTACCCTGTGAGTCAAAAATTAGCTCGAAATCGCTCTATCTCTTACGGTTTTCGAGATATTTGTGATTTTTCACATTTTCACTAAAAGTAGCAATAAAGTAGCCATTACTCACTTGTACATTGAGCAACAGGTGTGAAACTTAAATATGTTACAGTTCACAAGAAAGTAGATGAACAACATATTTGAGTGAAATTGTGTAGCTGCAATACTTTTGAAGACAGAAGCCATTTACTCATTCTGGTTATCATTAAATATTGACAAAGTAGCTATTACTCACTTAACTATGGAGATACACTTCCAAACTACTGACCATGTTGTAGCTGTGGAGAAAGTAGCTGAACAACATATTGGAACAAAATACTCTAAATGCAATAGTTTGAGAGTTATAAGTCATATATGGTTACGAGTACTCACTTAACTATGGCGATACACTTCGAAACTACTGACCATGTTGTAGGTGCAGGGAGAGTACCTGAACAACATATTTGAAGAAAATACTGTACATGCAATAGTTTGAGAGTTATAAGCCAAAGTTCACAAAAACCAAAAAATACTGAAGTGCATAAAAATTCATTAGGACTAATAATTCACCAAAAATATGTAAATGTAGCAGTTTTAGAGGAAACTGCGAGACAAATGCACATATGGACGCACAGACGTACGCACACATATGGTGTAAATTATTATAACCTCCCGCTGGCGCGCCGGGCAGGAGATAATAAGATTCCAAATATAGGGATTGGACTATGCTCAATGTGATAAACACTTGATTTTAAGCCTGTTTTACTAGTCAGTGACAAGTACAAATGTCTGGCCCCTACATCCGCCCGAGTTTACATCATCTTACCTGCTGGACTAGGTACAGGGGTGGTACTGGTTCCACTGCTGGAGTCTACACACATAAACAATCAATGAAAGGAAGCTGTGCAAAATATCCATGTAAATATATAGAAGCTACTGTCTGATGAAAGAATATCTACATAAATGTCACAACAGTAACAAGGCTAAACCATCACACATAATCCCTGGATTTCATGCCTTCAAGGTAACATGCCAGTGTCCTCATTGCACAGTATTCTATTTAATTTATTACATTTCAACATTTACTAAACTGAACATATTCCAACTCAATTGGCCAAGATAACAGAATGTGTGTTTTTAAAGCATACACACCTGTCTGAACTGTAACTGGGACAGTACTTGATTCCTCCGTTGTTCCTGTTAAAAGAAATCAATTCTTTTTCAACAAGCTACAGAGTCCATTGGGACAGCAATTAGCAGAACTTTTTCTTTACTTCTGCTTGACACATGCCGAAACAGAACACCTCCTACTTCTATGTGAACACAAACTTTAAAGATTTGATTCAGATTTCAAAAAAATATTACCTCCTCACATGAGTAGGTGAAAACTAATCTTGCTTCTATCAAGTGACTGTCAATTTTATTCTGATTTAAAGAAGAAACAACTAAAAGAACATTCAGTTACATGTAGAGGAACCTCTAATAACTGAATTTTTTCCCTAGATATTTGACTGAAATATTGTTCTGCTCTCACACAATAAATTATTTCCTGATATTTCACATCAGAATGCCACTTCTGAAATAAACTAGATTGGGCCAACTCGGCGCCAACATATCCCCAGACAGGTCATCACTCACGCCACAGGTTTTGATCGGGAATTTTTTAAAACATAATTACCCATTATTATATGAACTTCAGCACATCAATCTACTCTGTTTATATCTTCCCAAGGAAGATGGTGTATCCCCAGACGCCGAATACATAACTCAAATTATATTTTCAATCTTCCTGCAATGATAACTCCAAACCTATTTTCAAAGTATTTAAATGATTGATGATTGAATGTCCATTCTAAAATAATAATCCCAAAAGAGCATATCTGTTTCTATATTTGTTGACAAATAAAATATTATTTTTAACTCAACTCATCATACTTTTCAATCTTCCTTCAAAGTATTTAAATGATTGATGATTCAATGTCCATTCTAAAATTCATAATCCCAAAAGCGCATATCTGTTTCTATATTTGTTCACAAATAAAATATTATTTAAAAAAAATTATTTATATTATTATTTTATCATATTATTTTTAGAATTTGCAAATTGTTTTCAGTTATTCATTTCCTCTATACCTATATATGTGGTCCATATATATGCAACCTAAATATGTGACACAATCTCAGTTCTGACTCCCCTTTGTGTTATATGTAATGAAGCTCACCACCTCCCACCCCCACCCCTCTCCCCTTCTCCACACCTCTCTCACTATTACACAAGATCTGCAACCCCATTGAGTTCTTTGTTTCTCATCTGATATCATTAAATACCTTTGTTTATTTAGTGTCACTCAATATAGCTGGAGGTCCCAGAGGTGGGTGGGGGAAATCCGGGTGGGGGATGTGGGTTGGGACTACAAAGAGATGGAGTGCTACAGCATAAATGGTAAACAAACAATCTATATAAAAGGGGTACTCAAATACAAAAAGAATTGAGAATTTTAAGTATGTGATTATCAACTGAAATGAGTTCATAACTGTAGGAGCTGTGTCAAAACTAGATTGGGCCAACTCGGCGCCAACATATCCCCAGACAGGCCATCACTCACGCCACAGGTTTTGATCGGGAATTTTGTAAAACATAATTACCCATTATTATATGAACTTCAGCACATCAATCTACTCTGTTTATATCTTCCCAAGGAAGATGGTGTATCCCCAGACGCCGAATACATAACTCAAATTATATTTTCAATCTTCCTGCAATGATAACTCCAAACCTATTTTCAAAGTATTTAAATGATTGATGATTGAATGTCCATTCTAAAATAATAATCCCAAAAGAGCATATCTGTTTCTATATTTGTTGACAAATAAAATATTATTTTTAACTCAACTCATCATACTTTTCAATCTTCCTTCAAAGTATTTAAATGATTGATGATTCAATGTCCATTCTAAAATTCATAATCCCAAAAGCGCATATCTGTTTCTATATTTGTTCACAACTAAAATATTATTTAAAAAAAAAATTATTTATATTATTATTTTATTATATTATTTTTAGAATTTGCAAATTGTTTTCAGTTATTCATTTCCTCTATACCTATATATGTGGTCCATATATATGCAACCTAAATATGTGATACAATCTCAGTTCTGACTCCCCTTTGCGTTATATGTAATGAAGCCCACCACCTCCCACCCCCACCCCTCTCCCCTTCTCCACACCTCTCTCACTATTACACAAGATCTGCAACCCCATTGAGTTCTTTGTTTCTCATCTGATATCATTAAATACCTTTGTTTATTTAGTGTCACTCAATATAGCTGGAGGTCCCAGAGGTGGGTGGGGGGAATCCGGGTGGGGGATGTGGGTTGGGACTACAAAGAGATGGACTGCTACAGCATAAATGGTAAACAAACAATCTATATAAAAGGGGTACTCAAATACAAAAAGAATTGAGAATTTTAAGTATGTGATTATCAACTGAAATGAGTTCATAACTGTGACTGTGTCAAAATTAACTGAGGCAAGTTGAATAAAACTGGGCTAGTTGAGGGTTAAAAATCCCCTAGTTTTACTACATAAGGATATAATTTCATTAATATTGGGACTTAAAGCTCACTTAAAGTGTCCATTTTGTCTACTTGAATATGTTTAACTAGTTTCATTTTAAAAAGTTAAAAACTCAGCAAGCAGAGGTATAACACACAAAAATAAGTTCTTAAAAGACTAAGATAGCCATAACATTATTAATATTCAAAATTTAAATAGACAGGCATTTCCTTTTAAAAATTCAAAGATTTCAGCTCTATAAGCCACATAGTTTGACAGTTACTGGGCTTTAAAGTGGCATAATGTCTATAAATTGGGTTTCTGTGGGCATTTTACAATTGTTAAAGAGACCTTAGCAATTAAACTACAGATCTGAAACTTTTTGGGGGACATACATCATTAAACAAACAAAAATTTATATATAATACAGTTTAAGACTTGTCACACTAAGCATTTCCAAATAACAGGGCAAAATATGGAAAAAATGTCAAAAAAGGCACTTGGGCGAGTGTGTATGGCGCTCATACACAGGTTAAATGTCTACTAAAAACCTTGATTTTCGGCATATGTAAAAAGGACATAATAATGCATTCCCAGATGGGATTTCAGCTCCATCAATCACATAGTTTAACAGTCACAGGGCTTAAAGGTGGTAAAAAGTCCAAATATTGGGTCTCTGTGGGCCTTTTAGAGATCTCAATGTGGCTTTGAAATTAAAGCTTCAGACTTAAAATTTGTTACATACTAAGATTACACATAGAATATGTATCTAATAAAGTTTGAAACTTCTCAGACTTACCATTTCCAAGTTACAGAGCAAAATATGTGAAAAATGTCTTAAAAGGGTCACTCAGGTGGGTGTTTAAGGTCCTCATACACAGGTTAAATGTCTACTTGAAGCCTTGATTTTTGGCACATGTAAAAAGAACATAATAATGTATTCCCAGATGAGATTTCAGCTCTATCAGTCACATAGTTTAACAGTCACAGGCCTTAAAATTGGCAAAAAGTCCAAATACTGGGTCTTTATGGGGCCTTCTAGAGACCTAAATGTGGCCTTCAAATTAAAGCTTCAGACTTAAAATTTGTCACATACTAAGATTACACATAAAATATGCATCTAATACAGTTTGAAACTTCTTAGACTTACTATTTCCAAGTTACAGGGAAAAATATG
This sequence comes from Sabellastarte sp. h YS-2021, assembly GCA_964017235.1. Classification (NCBI taxonomy): domain Eukaryota; kingdom Metazoa; phylum Annelida; class Polychaeta; order Sabellida; family Sabellidae; genus Sabellastarte; species Sabellastarte sp. h YS-2021. The sequence goes on along the minus strand of OZ024931.1, from coordinate 16,157,126 downwards.
TGAAAAATGTCTAAAAATGGTCACTCGGGTGGGGATTTATGGTCCTCATACACAGGTTAAATGTCTTCTTAAAGCCTTAATTTTTGGCACATATAAAAATAACATCCTAATATCTTCCCAGATAGGATTTGAGCTCTATCAGTCACATAGTTTGACAGTCACAGGGCTTAAAAGTAGCAAAAAGTCCAAATATTGGGTCTTTGGGAGCCTTTTAGAGACCTCAATTTGACCTTCAAAATTAAAGCTTCAGACTTAAAATCTGTTACATACTAAGATTACACACAGAATATATATCTAATACAGTTTGAAACTTCTCAAGACTTACCATTTCCAAGTTACAGGGAAAAAGATGTGAATAATGTCTTATAAGGGTCACTCGGGTGGGTGTTTATGGTCCTGATACACAGGTTAACTGTCTATTAAAGGCCTAAATGTTGGGGCACATATAAGAAAACACATAGATATATTCCCAGATGATATTTAACTTAGATGAGAGACATAGTTTGAAAGCTACAGTGCTTGAAAGTGGCAAAAAGTGCATAAATTGGGTCTCTGTGGGCACTTTTGAGACCTTAAGTCGACCCCTTTGGGTAAACCTACAGCCCTAAAATTTTCTACAGACAAGGATTACATATCAAAGTTATACCTAGCGCAGTTTGAGACTCATCAGAATTGCCACTTCCAAATTATAGGGCAAAATATGTGAAAAGTATAGCAAAAAATCCCTAAGTGGGGGTATTTATGGGCCTCAAACACAATTTTCTCCTCAACTTAAAGTCGTGATTTTCGGCACATGTACTAAGAACATATTAATGTGTTGTCAGGTAAAATTTCAGCCAGCTGAGCATCATAGTTTGTGACGTACAGGGCTCTAAGTGGCCAAAAGTCCAATTTCTGACCTTAAGGTGGCCATAAGTTCTTTTTTACTGGGAGTTTAAGGTCACCTTAAAATAGGGGATCTTCCTTTGGGGACCCTTAACATGTGTACCAAGTTTGAAAAAAAAATATTAATTTGTTTTTGAGTTATCGCGTCCACAAGGAAATTTCTACGGCGGCGGCGGCGCGACGGACCTGAATCCAATATATCCCCGACTTTCGTCTGGGGATATAATAACCTTCTGGGATCCAAATAAAAAGTGACACTCCTAACATGTTTAAATCATAGAGATTCCACCTTTCTTTTACATTATTTGGACATTAAACACAAAATTCTAAGCAGATTCTTTTGAACTGATCAACTGAAGATGAACTGCGAGGGTATTTTAATGCGTGCTAATGGGGCTGTACCATTTCTGTGATAAATCGTAAACCCTGCTCATGATTGTCAATTTTCAGCAATCGGGAATGGCATCTTTTACATTGTAATGATCTTAAAACCATCGTAAACCTATCGCGTGTATGGAAAATACGGTACTTCCCGATGGCTTAATGATAACATCATTCGGAAAGCCATCAGACATAATTTACTTGAATAAATTTTAAACCGTTTGAAATTATCGCAAACCTGTCAATTTTTAATGCAGTGAAAAATTAGTACAAACCTTGTTTAAATAGCTTTTTATTCATTATTACTTTTTTGGGTAAAAGTATGAACATCTGGTGACACCCATGTTACTGGAATTTGGTTGAAAATCGATTCATGTATTTTTTTATAATTTTACAAACAAATATGATACTAACACCAATTTAAAGGCAATTTATTACTATTTCAATTGCATTTTATTTGAAGAGAATCCCTTGAGTAGTTGAAGAGATACAGTCATTCTTCTTACATCCCCTCTAAAACTTTTAGATTGTCACAGCGTGCAAGTCCTAGGGGCCTGTGATTTAGCAGGTCTTCACTGGAACCTCCGATTATGTCATCATTGGAGAAACCACCACATTGCTCATCCAACCAAAAGCCAGTTTTACAAGTTAGGTAGGTGCAAGGTATGCATGTCAATAACAAGAATTCCCCCCAAAAAATCTTTTTTTTCAAAGGCCGAAGAATGGCAAAGAAACCGAAAGCTTATGGAGTTAAAATTATTCAAAAAGCATCTGAAAAAGCCAATTAATAACACCTTAAAACTGCACAATTTTCACCATAAGGTCCAGCAGACAGCAGAATAATATATTGAGTTAGCGCATGTACCCAACTCAAGGTAAAAATGTTGAAATGGAAAACAAAGATTTTCTTTATTAACAATTGGTTTCCAGAGGCACATATACAGAAAATAGCATACAGATAAATAATGTAAACTACAGAGGATAAAGGGGCTTACCAACCTGTTTCATTGTTTGTTGTGGACTCTGCTTCACTTGTTGTCCCTACAAAATAAACTGCATTAGTTGAGTGTACCCTTATCTTTGTGTATGACTTCAACACACTATACAAACTAGCTTTGCAATGATCAAACAGCTAAATAACTGAAGATTGTTCTCTTCCAGAGCATATTAAGTTTCTCAGAACAGTAATTACTTCGTTTATAGATTTCACCAGACAGCCTTGTCTCTGAATAAGAAACAGACCAACACAAGAGATGAAACGCTTTTAAGGCTCAATGGTACAGCAATAAAACAATTCATAGTTAAGTTTGATTTAAAAGTCTTAAAGTCAGAAAAATCCATCTTACTTTTGTTCACTACACCATTTCAATACAATATTCTTGAACCAATTCATTTCTAGAGCCATCAAAACTAGGAGTAGGTAGTAGGTACCACCAATCCAATAAGTGTCACTGGGCTTCAAACTGATTTCGCCTCAGTGCTGCACAACACTTGTTTCATGACTGATTAATGACTATGTGCATACTTTCTCACATACCTGTCTCACCAACAGTTGTGGTAGACCTTAGACTTGCAGGATTGTCTACAAAACACAAACACTATTCACTTTTAGAAAGATGAGATTTTTCATCTTCCGAAAGTATTTAGCAACTAAAATTGACCTTTTTCAAAGTGACAAATTCCCTTGATTGGAATATTATCATTACACATATGAAGTATTTGTCACTTTTATGCTTGCTAATCTTGAAAATCTATAAGAACAGGCCTACCTGTCCCACTGTTAAATTCTGTGGTAGAATCTGGGGTCTCAGTCATATCTGTAACATACCAACACATTTGTAGTGAATTAATGAGGAGAACGTTTACAGCAGAAGCCACAGTAACTTCTCGTATCTGAACAGACGATATTATGAAAGTCATTTTTTGTTTGCTTACATTAAGCTTTAAATGAACTCCTCATACAAAACACCTTGCTTACACTTATTATCGTCTATATATTTCACGTATAAGCATGCTTCTTAATATCATTATGTCTGCAGGAAGGTTAGGACTGACCAGCGTTGTTTTTTCTTTAAAATGAAAATTTTAAAAGCAATATCAAACTTTAATATAGCTTCACATATTGATCAATACTGAAAAGTTGTTTCCAGCTGTAAAATTTATCTCTTTACAACTAACTTGGTGATTATTTTACTGATATGTCCTGACATACTGCGTGACATGTTTAAAGTCATGATAACTTCCATAAAGCCTTGCAATGAAGCTTTAACACATCAAACTCTATCCCAAAATAAACACTTCATGCGACACGTAAAAGGTTATAATACTGAGAAGTTATCACTGTCGAAATGTTTTATTTTGACATGATATTGAATTTAACACTATTAATATTGATATTAGAACCATTATCAACGGATACTGTAATAGTGAAATAAGAAACCAACACTACATCAAGGTTGCATTTTAGGGGAAAAAGTGGAGTATAAGCAGATACTAACCTGTTTGATTGTTGGCTTCAGCAGTGGAGGCAGTATTCTCAGTGGTGACTGTAAAATGAACAGAGGCTGGGTCTGAATGAATGGTCATATGTTAGTGTTACTGCTACTTCTAATAATGTGAGTACAATGTTTTAAACATAGTTTTAGTGGATGACATTCTATAATAATCTTACAAGACACTTTGGCTGAAATCAAAATCTTAGAGATCAAATGGAAAATAACTATAAACTGTAGTAAGTGACAGAGTCCAATAAAAGATATATTCCGGTATTGTATCAATAATAACCTTATGCATTTGGCTGCATACCTGAGTCAGTTGCAGTGAAAGTGGTACTTGACCCCGCATCAGCATCTGTAAGAAGAAACTAATTCTCATTCTTTTGAACAAATAAGAGATTACAATGTTTTAACGATACATCTGACTTGAAAAAAATGTCTGAATAGAACAAATTCCACTTACCTTTCAGGAACAAGTTTGCTTTTCATAGTAGCAATGGCTTTTATTAATGCTTGCGCTAGACCCACTTCAGAGCCATTTGTAACATATTGAAAAGATGTGTTTCTGCTGTTAAAGCTAGAATGTGTAGTAATTAATGTTGTCCATACTGCACAAACACAGCATTCCTTTCTGATGTTTAAATTCAAGAAAAAAAAACAGCTTATATTAATTTAGTTAATCAAATTTCAAGCAACAGATATATTTGCCAAATTGCCACTACATGACAGAGCCACTATTTAAAACCTCAAAAAAGAAATGTTTGAACAAACTACAGAATATAAAGTACTGACTGTCCCACTTAACCCTCTTGGTCCCTTGTCACTGAAGAATTCTAATTCTAATAGTACTTTTATAGTGCTTAATCTCCATCTATTGCCAGAATCTAAGGCACATAATAGCAGAAATGAGAGATCATGATCATTAAGCCAGAAACATCACGGGCTCAGTGCCATGGAGAAAGACTGAGACAAGACCAGAAAACTAGGGTGGGTATGTTTTTTCAAAGAGACAAGTTTTCAACTTTTTCCTGAATGAAGAGAGAGATTTAGCTGAGCGTACATCAGGCAGATCATTCCAAATCCTTGGGGCATCATATGCAAAGCTGAGGCCAAAACACTTTTCAGACTTGTATACTGATGCAAATTGTGAGACCTCTAGCAGGATGCCATCTGACTGCCTTTTCCAAGTTCTGTGCAAACCATGTCTGAGTTTAAGGAAAGGTTCAAAGTATTTTGGAAAACCACTTTATAGAAATTTGTACACCAATAGGGCTGTCTTGAAACAGAGCGATGCTAGATAGGCAACCAATGAAGACTCTTTCTTACAGTAGCGATATGCAAGTACTTAGTGGTATTAGTAACAATTCTAGCGAGACTGTTTTGAAGACACTGGAGCCTGCAAATACCCAGAGCAGAGAGACTTCTAAACAAGGAATTACAGTAGTCAAGACTGGTGTAGGGATTGGTGCTCGATCTTTCAATATCGATCGATCATCCCACGGAACTGCCGATATCGACACATACTACCAGCATTTCAATATCGAAACCTCATATAAAAACACACAAAATAATATAAACAGAGTAATTTCACTGCTTAAATAAACATTTATTATATAAACGTCTTAAAAAGCACACTTACAACCGAAATGAACTGGTTTAAGTATGGCGCCATCTTTGTTTACATTGTCAGTGACAACTTCCGGTTTCACGGAAGAGAAACAAAACTGACAGCTAGTACACAGGAAAGCATAGAAAATCTTGTGTGTTTTTGTTCATTTTATTTTATATTGTAGAAATATATTTTTATTGCATAAATAGCATCTTTTGATAATTTCGTGAATTTGTATGTGCACGTTTTAAAAGAACCTCAATTATCGCCCACAGCTTACGTTAACAGTCCCGATATTGAAATATCGATCGATCCACCACCCTAAATTTTCATTCGATATCGATCCTCAATATGCTTCTCGATCCCTATACTAGTCAAGACAACTTCTAGTCAAAGCGTTTGCAGCTAAAGAGGAGCTTCATGCGTGAGATACCTTTTGAGTCACTTAACATCCCTAATAGGAACAAAACAAGCCTTACAGGTAGGGACGTCACGACTTCAAATATTTCATGTCGGCTAATCGCCAAGTACTATTCATGTCGGCACCAAATAACCGTTAAATTTATAAAATCATCACAAATCTTAAGTTTCATATTATAAAAGGCAATAAAAATGATAAATATGTGATCAGAAATAAAATAAAAATATAAGGATAGAATATATAGACTTTAATAAATTTGCCGTTTTCCTGCAACTTCTGCTTCATTTATTTCAGACAGGAAGTGGGCGATATAAGAGGTACATGGTACTTCTGGTTTTACATGACTGCATAAACAATACAGGATATGTGGCTGATGTTGGATTTTAACATATTTTATGTTGCAATATGGATATATTTGATGGATTCACACCTTCTGCCATCTTTTACTGCATTGAGCGATTATTCAAACTTAAAAATATGAACCGGTTAATAACACTATTCTAAATGTTGTCGATTAGTCGGCTTGTCGTGCTGCCCCTACTTACAGGGACTCCTGATATGGCAAGAGAAGGAAAAATCCGATTTGAACCGGACACCAAGGTTCCTAACCGCCTCAGCAGGTGAAAGGAGGTTACCCGTACATTAATTGCTAAGTTTTGCATGCGCTGTCCTTGAGTTAAACAGAATAAATTTGGTCTTACCAGGATTAAGCTTGTTTACAGAAAGCCACTTTTTGACATCATCGAAGCAGTTTTCAAGCTGTCAAAGGCCTCAGTGATACGCTTGTGTGTAAGATGAACATATAACTGAGTGTCATCCGCATAAAAGTGGAAACTTATGCCAGGATGATTTTAAATAACTTTGCTGAGAAGAGTAGTATTTAATGAAAATAGGATTGGCCCCAGGACAGACCCCTGGGGCACACCATACAGCATTGGCATCATATAATACAGCACCAATCTTGATGCACTGATAGCGGTCAGAAGGGTAAGACTTCAATCAGTCAAGAGCGCACTCCTCCAACACCAAACCAGGAAATCAGACATTCAATAGGCATAATATTCAATGGTGTCAAATGCTGCAGCTTAGTCCAGGAAAATCACAGCAGTAGCTTCAACCCTAGCAAGAGAAGACGGACGACATTCTTAACTGACAGCAATACAGTGTTGGTTGAGTGACTGTGCTTATAGGCTGACTTATTGACATTATCAAGTCCATTGGAAATGACAAGATCATTTAACTGGGAAGGTGGAGAGATTAAAAACTTCATAATTTCACTGCAAGGTGGCCATAACGTCATTCATATTGGGACTTTAAGGTGACCATAAAATATGAATGTCCCTTTTCTCATCCTTTATAAGTGCATAAAGTTTAGCTCATGTCAGTTGAACAATAAGATAGCTGAAGGCTCAAACTTCCTTTTTCACTGTAAGGTGACCATAACTTCATTCATATTGCGACTTTAAGGTGACCATAATATGAGAATGTCCCTTCAATATCAATATATGTTAGATATGGAAAAAGAAAAGAGCCAGACGGCTTTATTCAAATGTTATGACTTTAGGGGGACCAAAATTATATTAACAGTTTAAGGTCACCTTAAAGTCAGGATAACCCTTGGTTTGCCATCCTTTATAGGTGTACAAAGTTTAACTGAGGTCAATAGAACAATAAGATACTTGGAGGCTGAAAACCCCCTTATTTCACTTTAAGGTGGCTACAACTCCATTCATACTGAGAGTTTAAGGTGACCATAAGTATTATTTTATCTACTTTAATGCCAGTGATAATTTCAATATAAAAAATGGAAAAAGAAAGGAGCCAGAGGATTTTATTCCAATCTGATGACTTTAAGCAGGCCATATGCCATTAACATTTTGAGTTTAAGGTCACCATAAAGTCAGGATATTCCTTTGGCAAATCTTAATATATGTGCCAAGTTTGGTTGAAAAAAGTGAAAAACTAAGTGAACTGGAGGGCTAAAACCCCCTTTTATGAGATTAAGGTGACCTTAAGATTGCAGATACAGGGCTAAAACTTCGGCATGTGAAAGATTATCAAAAAGTAGCTGAATAAGTTATCCAACAAAACGCCGAAATCCTAACCGTTTTTGAGATACAGACCAAGTACCCATTTTTAAAAAATTTACAAAAATAAAACGCCTCCCATTCAGGTATCTATGGTGCGATTGATGAGAAAATCCTTTCCGACCTTGGAAATTTGGTCTAGAATGTACCAGATAAATTTTATAGCACAGGTGTGTGTGTTTTTTTCTGAAACGTGATGACGGGGTGTTTTGGAGTTATGCTTAAGGTTACCTTAAGTAAAGCTTAAGGTCTGCGAAAGTATCCCAAAAAATTTTCCCGCCCCTATAGTTTTAAAGAAAGATAAGAAGGAAAGAAAAATTTGAAATGCTAAGAAGTTATTCAAGGGAGACCATAATCCGGCGGCGGTGATGATCAGTTGAACTTCGGTGAAAACAAATAAGCGTCCCTGACGGGCCGCTTAATTACATGGGATTATACAGCCACAATTTCATATATCAAAACAAATTTAGACGCAATGCAAATTTGTATCCACCAGAAAGACAAAGCTCACAAGCAACTACCCTTAGGCTACGTAGTATCCAAAGTAACTGCCATTTAACTAACATCTGTTTAAAAATTTAATATAACATTTTATATGCACATTACAATCCAGTTGCCTTATAAATCCCCACCAATACTATTAAGAGGCCATATGTCAGATATATATGCTAATTAAAAGTACCAATAAGATCTTTTTTTTAATAAATTTTATAAATATGTGCCATTATCTGCTTGTTTAATGTAAATCAATGTAGAACATACCACTAGTAGTGCTGGCATTAATACGATCAAGTCCTTCAGTGGTCCCTGAACAAATAATAATCAAGTCTTTACAAAGGATTACAAAGCCACATATGAATATGAAAGTAAAAGTAAACTAATGGCCAAGTTTCTCACCACACTCGTGTAACTATTAAATTATAGAAAAAGCATTGCATTCTGACTGACATTAATTTATGTATATTTTAAATTTTATCTTTTTTTTTATGAATGCTAGGCCTAACATGGCATATTTTGTCTGATATTTGGAAACATGTCAGGCTTCAGCAAGTTTCATATCTAGTAAGGCATCAACATTATGACTGTATCAGAAGCTTGACCATAATAATGAAACTTACAAAATCACTGGTACTAACATATCATATTAGACGCTGAAGGATCTGTTTGGTCAGTAGTTATACCTATAAATCATAATGTGCCTTATTTATTTTCATGCATTTCCCTCATCTATCATCATCTGTGAGTCAAATCCAATGATACACCCATTTACAAAACTTTCAAGTCACTTGTAATTGTCAGTTCAACTATCATCAGTAACAGTAAGTCATGTTTGAACTATAAATTTACAATAATTTATCCATCTAAATATATGTATATCTCCAAGAGTATGGTTAAACATTTGGTTTCAGTCTGCGATGCCATAGCTATTGACCGAATCTTTGATTTCAATGTAAAAGCTCAAATACCAGGTAGTTCCACCTATTATACTACCTATACTGCTATACTCCACTAATTTTTCCACACCCCAAAAAATACATATGCCAAAAATCAATGGGATACTTTTAATATTGAATGAAACAGATTTTTGTTGTAGTATACAGGTTAGAATACACCAGCACTCACAAAGCACGATATCTAAAATGTGCTCAATGCAATCAACATGAAAGAAGGGACTTATGACTTCTGCCATTATAAGAATAATTCCTATTGGTTTACAAGTTGTGAGCATGGTTAATATAAAATAGATACATGTAGTACTTCATTAAATTTAAATTTATAACACCACTGATCTGAAAAATGATGGAGTTAAATATCTGTGCCAAATTAGGTACAGAAACCTTGAATGCTTTCCAGGACAAATATGGAAATGTTAAACAGAATAAGATATTGTGATGACAAAGAGAACGACTAAACCCAATACAAAGTAAGCTCACTTTGAATAAACTGCTATTACCTGATGTAGACTCCACAGCAGGCATGGCAGTTTCCCCATCTCCTCTAACTGTTGAGCAAAAAACTGAAAAAACAAGCAAATTATGTAGATTTGGAATGACATTTTGGATAAATCTACATTTACAATATTTTTCTATAGGGATGGATTGCCACTCTGTACATGGCATGTTTTCTGAAGTGGTAATCTGCTAATGCTGGACCATAACAAATTTCAGAATACCAAGAACACTGTGTTCTAGCAGTATACCGATCATACAGCACCTCACACGGGAAGTCAAATTCATGAAACCCACTGTGCTCATCAAAATCCCTGAGATATTTACAAAAAATATTTTATGTAATTTTTACCAACCCATCCCTACTTTTCTATACATACAGGAACTACAATCTGTTATATACCAACATTGATACTACTGGTATTTTGAGAATGAAAATATTTTGAATCAGACAATAACAGCAACATTATCAACTGACAGTCCCCTGATAAAAAGATACAGTTTATAGTTACTGGTGAAAATCTTAAGGATTACAATATTTCTTCCAAATCAGCAATAGTTGTTGGCAAGTGAAAACATAAATTTAAACATTTCTTTTTATAACAAAGTTTGTAGATTCTTTTGATAAAAATAGAATCGGAGATGCCCGTACCCCACAGGTTGGGGAAACCGTTTTCAGGACCATGAGACATACAAGTAGTGAAACAGTACAAAGAACCGAAGACTCACAGCAGTGTCAGTTATACATAGGTCAAAATAATGTTGAAGTAGAGAATTGCAAATTTAATAAGTAAATTAAATTTTTATAAGTTAATACCCTATCCAATGGACAATTGCTAAACCGGTCGGCGCAGACCGGCCCGCCAAACGCCAGAAAAAGACGTCCTGTGTTTCCACCGGCTGGCCGGTCCCAGTACTGTGCATTCGCCAGGTGGCACATGGTATTTACTTCCTGTCTAGACAACATGACGTCATAGCATCTTTTTCGTTGTCTAAAACTATTAGACCCCTAGTAAGCTGATAGCGGGGTCGGTGGGAGGGTCTTGTGTGTCCATTGGATAGGGTATTAACTTATAAAAATTTAATTTACTTATTAAATTTGCAATTTTATTGCGTTAATACATCCTATCCAATGGACAATTGCTGAATAACTACCGCTTGGTCGGCGGGTAAGTTACTAGGGACTTATGTGAACTCACAAGTAATAGCAAATTTTAACCTATGGTCTAGGCTGACTTCGTCAGGAGACCTATAGGTCCAGGCCTGGGTTGACTTTAAGGTCAGGAAACCCTGCAAGGCCATGGTCGGTTGCCAGCAGCCGGTTACCTGGGGCTATACCGCCGTCGCCCCCCCCCCCCCTTTTTTTTTTTTTGCAGACCTGCTCTGAGGTAGGGGAAGAGAGGGATGAGTTCAGTCCAAGAATGCAAATAAACCTCCCAAAGGAAGCACGCCACACTTAATTCTTATGTACATGAAGAACTGTTATGCACATATACAAATCTCCTCAATCTAAGGGCCACTCGTGGATCTGCTGAGCAGCCACTACCGAGCCCAATTGGTAAAGCTCTGAATCAGCCCAAGCCCTGCCCTTCATATAGAACTGTGTGAAGGTATTGTGACTTCAGTGGCAGGCTGACAAGATTGGATCTAAGGAGACTCCCAACTGGAAGACCTTAGAAGCAGCAAAGGCCCTAACATCATGGGCTTTAACCTGATGTTAAATGTGGGCCTCCTGGTCAGAGAGCTCATAACATAGGATCACAGTCTGCTTGATCCAAGAGGAGATAGTGGCAGGTGAGATGTCTTTGTTGAAACCTTTCTTAAAGGAGACAAAAACCACCTCCTTATTCTGCCTGATGTTTGAGGTCCTGTCCAAATAGTAGCACAATGCTCTGACCGGACAGAGGGACCTGTCAGACTTGAGGGATCTATCCAGAGTCGGGGCCAGGGCTGTTATAACCCCAGAGGCCACACTGGACACTCTATGGCCAGCTGATTCTAGGATAGAAAGCTGGGTGATGGATACAGGGACACCTTTGACCAATCGGATTGGTGTCCAATATATCAGTTTTGCCAGGCATGAATCTCACTTTTGCACTTGCCCGACCCAAGGGCCAAGAGGAATACCGTCTTAAAGGTCAAATGCTTCAAGGGGGCCTCCTTGATTGGATCAAATGGATTCTTAGCTGGTGCACGGCCAGTAAGAAGTTCCAGGAGGGTATGCCACTCCTGCCTTCGGGTCTGTCTCTGAGGAAACTATCCAGGAGACGAGCGAGATTTTCGTCCTTACTGATGTTGAAGGGTGAATTTCCAGTTTATCAACAATGGGTGACCTATAACCATCAATGGTGCTGGGCTGTTTGCCAAGCATGTATCTCACTTCTACGCTTGCCCGAACCCAGGGCCAAGAGGAAAACTGCCTTGAAGGTCAAATGCTTCAAGGAGGCCTTTAATTGGTTCAAATTGAACCTGGTCAGCTGGTGCAAAAACCAGGGAGAGGCTCCAGGAGGGGGTTCCCCTCCGGCCTTTGGGTCTGTCTCAGTGGAAGCTATCCAGGAGACGAGTGAGATTTTCATCCTTACTAACATTGATGGGCAAATTCTAGACTATCAGCAATGGCTGACCTGTAACCATCAATGGTACTGGGCTGCAACTTCCTGTCCTGAAACAGGTACCTAAGGAAGTAAACAACTGACTTTACAGGTGGTGCCCGAAGTCCACCTGATGAATGATACATCACTTGGTAAAAAATGACCCATTTGCCTCATAGACTGATCTGATTGACCCCCCTTTGAGGAGCCTCAATTCTTTCTGCCACTGCCTCAGACAAGTCCTGCTCCTCGATTGCTGAGGCTCTAGGAGCCCTGCATGGAGATTAAGATTTGTCAGATTTCTGTGAGGGATCTGATCGAATGGCTGTGAACAGGCTGGACAGGTTGGGCAGGCTCAGTGGGATGTGGCTGGACATGGCCACTAGATCCCAAAACCAAGGCATGTTGGGCCACCCCAGAGCAATCAGAATGATTCTCTTACATGGGGAGTCTTGCAACTTCTCCACCACTTTGCCCAATATGGCTGATGGTGAGAAGGTGTATGCTTTTAGATCCTACCATGGCCGACTGAGCACATCCACTGCTGTGGCCAGGGGATCCGGTACCGGTGACACAAAACAGAGGCGACTTGTTGTTGAACCTCGTGGCAAATAAGTTTATTTTGGGCCGGTGCCACCTACTGCATAGAGTGGAAGACCTCTGGAAGGAGAAACCACTGTTGGGATGGTCTGGCCTAGCCTGGACAGCCTGTCTGCTACCATATTGGGCCGGCCTGGAATGTGTCGTGCTTTAGAGTCACTTGTTTCCTGGTACACCAGGTCAAGATTCTCCATAGTAGGGCACAAAGTGGGCCCGACCTCATTCCTCCTTCCTTTATGTATGACACTATTGTGGTGTTGTCAGTTGCTACAAGTACTATCTTGTTGAGCAAAGGTCTTGGAACTCTTTTAAAGCCAGAAAGGCTGCTTTAAGTTCTAGATAGTTTATATATACAACTTGCTTCCCGGAGGGGACCAGGTTGTTCTTGCCAAGTGCTCATCTAAGTGAGCGCCCCACCCTTCTATTGATGCGTCTGTAAATATTTGCAGAGCACGTTTTATTGGGTGTAATGGTTGGCCTGTAAGTGCATTGTCTTCCTTCAGCCGCCATTGTAAATGGGGGTGCAGGGACCTGGGGACTTGGATCACCTTTGCAGTGATTCTGGATACCCTCCAGTTGTTTTAGAGATGCCACTGTATGGGTCTCATATGAAGTCTGCCTAGATTAACATGCTTTTCTGTAGATGTTAGTAACCTATTAAGGACATGAATTCCCGGACCGGGCAAGCCGGTAGGGATAGCAGTTTAAACATAGTCTCTTGAGGGTTCTGCCACCGGTCCAGAGTCGGTCGGAACCGATCAGACCTGAAGTCGAACTGGTAGCCTACAAAATCGAAGTCTTGTTTGGGCTCCAGCTCTGATTTCTCTAAGTTCATCAGCCAACCCAGTTGCTGACACATTATTTACTAGCTCCTGTGTATGTTGGAGACAAGCCTGGTGGGATCTGGCTCTCACCAACCAGTCATCTAGGTACTGGTGGCTTCTTAAATCCTTGTGTATGGCTATCAATTTCACCTGCTTTGGTATCATGGTGAACTCCAAAGGTGCTGTGGACCAACTGAATGGCAGGGCCTTGAACTGGTATGCCCGACCTTGGATGTGAAATCTCCGGCATTTCCTGGATTGTTCTTATATAGGTATATGGACATAGGTATCCCTCCTTCAACAGTTGTACTACCTAGGGTCCAGCCCCCAAGGCTTCCTACGTTCCCAAAAAGGGCTTAGTCTGGAACCTATAGGCAGACTGTGTGCCACATTTGGGACATTTGGTATTCTGACAAACATTTTCTGTCCCTCCGGACACTGGTCCGGTCTGGTGACAATGATCCAGGTTAACAGTCTCTCTGTTCTTATTGTGGTCCAGTGGGGCTGACACAACTTTTCACATTAATAGACTCTTCGCCCTGGGCCAGCAGCCTGTAAGGTGCAGTATTTACAGAGCAATTGTCATTTGTGAGATGTCTGACCCCTGGCCGGACATGATGACAAAATTTATTATCTCTCCAGTCAAGTCCAGCACCGATAACAGGTTGTTGAGAGGTGTGATAAGGGACACTGTCATATCCCTGTCATATCACCAAGACCACTGACCGGTCTAAGAATTCTCTGTAACCAAATAAGCCGGAGGTAACTCTCTCCGGTACCCGGGCTCCATACTCGGTACTTTACTGTAACTAGTAATTCTCTGTAACAAAAAACTAGCAGACTGGGGTCATCCATGAATTTTGACAGCTTTTTTTTTTTTTTTTTTTTTTTTTTTGTGTGTGTGTGTAACCAGTTGGGTTGAAGCACTGTACAGTAAGGACTGCGTAGCCAACACCCTGTTAGTAGACTTTGTAACCAGTAGGTTCAAACAATTGTACAAGACTGTGTAGCCAGTACCAGTCGGTACACTCTGTAACCAGTTGTTAAAGCAAGTGTACAAGGCTGTGTAACCAGTACCAGTCGGTACACTCTGTAACCAGTTGTTGAAGCAAGTGTACAAGGCTGTGTAACCAGTACCAGTCGGTACACTCTATAACCAGTTGTTGAAGCAAGTGTACAAGGCTGTGTAGCCAGTACCAGTCGGTACACTCTGTAACCAGTTGTTGAAGCAATTTTACAACTATCATCTGTGTTGAATTCAGCTTGCTGTAGGTTTCCTCCATTAATTAAAGTATTTCTTAAATCGCACGTCTTATTTGTAGATTTGACAGTTACTGGGAAAGCCCTTGTGAACTATTTTTAGAAACACTTGGTGTTCGGTGTGTCACGTGATTGGCTGATTGGAGCTCATCAGTTGTGACGTTCTTTTGTGATACTTAAACATGCAAATGCGCAGTATTCTGCTCATCCACAAACCCCACTACCGCCAATGAAGCCGGGTCTGCAAGGCAGGGACTGGAATCATAGAAGACGTGAGTTCTGAAGAATGCACTTCCGACCTTCCTGGTCGGTGAAAACACGTGACCTGCTTCGTGATTGTTCGGAAGGACACGCGATTGGCTGACTGGGGATGACGTCAGTATTCGCGTTCTTTGTGTGATGCTTTACTGGCAACTTTACAGTGCACAAAACCCCACTACCGACAACCAGGCCGGGTCTGCAAAGCAGGGACTGTAGTCACAGTAGACGTGAGTTCTGAAGAACTCACTTCCGACCTTCTTGTTCGGTAAATCACGTGATAAACTTCGTGACTGGTCGGAGAACACGTGACCAGCTTCGTGAAGGCACGCGATTGGCTGACTGGATATGACGTCAGGGGTCGCGTTCTTTTGTGCTGGCCGGCCGGCTGATGCTTTTAAAGCAGAGAAGCCTGGGCCAGTCTGAAGTCGACTCTTCTTTTCAGCCGGCTGTACACTCAAACCAGTTTCCTGGCCATCCACCTCCCTTACTACCGACACAAGTGCCGGGTCCACAAGGGAGGGACTGAGAGTGATTAAAGATGAAGTTCCTTCTATGTAAATACTAGGTGAGGTCGGCTGAACATGAGCTTGCCGGTCGACTAATGCTTTACAGCAAAGATGTCTGGACCAGTGTGCTCTGAAGAAATCTGAAGAATTCATCTCTTGCTGCTGATGTACATATATATAAGCTTGCCGGTCGACTAATGCTTTAAAGCAAAGATGTCTGGACCAGTGCGCTCTGAAGAAATCTGAAGAATTCACCTATTGCTTCTGATGAAAAAACACTAAATACTCGAGCTAGGCTGGTGTGACTGATGCTTTACAGCAGAGAAGTCGGTACCAGTGCGCTCTGAAGAATCTGAAGAATGCATCTCTTGCCTGGGGAATTCCTTCTATTACAGTGTTCAAAACTACGTAGATTGCAGTTCCCCGTGATTTCTATTGGAAGAACTAGAAGACGTTTCTATGGTGACTGTAGCCTCAAACAAAAGACACGGATAAAAATACCTGTAAGTAGTATATCCATAACTCCTCAATATTGTCGATCTGCCCCAAATAACACAAAGGTTGAATGGGAGGAAACTAGTAAAATGGCTGCCTGTATATTTCGCGTCGTAACTGCCCTATCATCAACACTAAATTGAGTCAGCTAGGGAGCGTTTCCAGCAGATTTAATCATGTATATCCGTGCTTGATATGTAGAGAACACTTTTAAACCAAAATATCTGCAATTCAGGTGAAAAATCCATCATAATGCACACTTTTCCTTAAAATATCTGGAGATTGTTGAAAACACGTTCGCACAGTACACGCGCCAAACGAAAAAGATGCTATGACGTCATGTTGTCTAGACAGGAAGTAAATACCATGCGCCACCTGGCGAATGCACAGTACTGGGACCGGCCAGCCGGTGGAAACACAGGACGTCTTTTTCTGGCGTTTGGCGGGCCGGTCTGCGCCGACCGGTTTAGCAATTGTCCATTGGATAGGATGTATTAACGCAATAAAAAATAATGTCTAAGAGGAAGAAAATGTATGTAAAGTTTTCCTGAGAAGATAATTCAATTGCAAGATGACAGCATTAAACAGTAAACTAAAATTTATGAACCTGTAAAATTTATTAATTGAAGTAAAGCGGCCAATCAAAATACCATAAATAAGTAAAAGTATATATAATAATCAGTTGCAGCAATCTTTGTCATAAGAGAAATATGGCAGGTGAACACACCACTAGGGGTAGTCAGCAAAGGCAACTTTCGATGTTGGTTCACCATCCTAGCTATACCACGCACTGGTGGTAGACCAATTCACACCCTTTCACCTATTGGCGCCCACCCGCAATTTTCACCCTCATCATAGATAACAAGACCACTACCGCGGTATGTATCTCCCGCCGAGTACCGCAGGGGAAGAAATACTACATTGAAATTTTCCCCCTTTGCATAGGACACTGTTGTACCATCCTGCAGGTCGAAAATTCGCTTGAAATCGCTCTATCTGTTACGCTTTTCGAGATATTGACACTTTTCCATTATCAGCAAAAATCCAAGATGGCCGCCGAAAGTGGCGAAAAATGAAATTTTTCCCCTTTGGACAGGACACTCTTGTATCACCCTGCGGGTCAAAAATTCGCTCGAAATCTCTCGATCTCTTACGGTTTTCGAGATATTGACACTTTTTCATTTTCCGCAAAAATCTAAGATGACCGCCAAAAGTGGCGAAAATTGAAATTTTCCCCCTTTGCCCCCATATTTTAATAAAATGCTCTAAATACAATACTTTTCAAGTTATAATCGATTTAGTGCATGATTTCATTAATTTTAATGCATTAAAAATTATTTTAATAATTCATAAAAAAAACTTTAGCATGTGAAATATCTCCAAAATGAAGGTGAATGAGTTATTTGAGAAATACTGGCTATCTGCAATACTTTTAGTGATAATAGGCAATTACTCATTTTGAGTAGGTGAGTAATTAGATATGGATCTGAAAATTCACTAATTGAAAGTTCTCCCAAAATATAGGTGAAGTGAGTTATTTGAAAAATACTAGCTATCTGCAATACTTTTAGAGATAATTCGCATTTACTCATTTTGAGTAGGTGAGTAATTACCTACAGGTTTGGAACTTCACCATGTGAAAGCTCTTCCAAAAGTAGATGAATGAGTTATTTGATAAAAATTGGCTATCTGCAATACTTTTAGAGATAATTCTCATTTACTCATTTTGAGTAGGCGAGTAATTAGCTATGGGTCTGAAACTTCACCATGTGACAGCTCTTCCAAAAGTAGATGAATGAGTTATTTGAGAAAAATTGGCTATCTGCAATACTTTTAGAGAGAATTCGCAGTTACTCATTTTGAGTAGGTGAGTAATTAGCTACAGGTCTGAAACTTCACCATGTGAAAGCTCTCCCAAAAGTAGGTGAATGAGTTATTTGAGAAAAATTGGCTATATGCAATACTCTTAGAGATAATTCGCAGTTACTCATTTTGAGTAGGTGAGTTATTACCTATGGGTCTGAAACTTTGCCATGTGAAAGCTCTTCCAAAAGTAGATGAATGAGTTATTTGAGAAAAATTGGCTATCTGCAATACTTTTAGACAGAATTCGCATTTACTCATTTTGAGTAGGCGAGTAAGTAGCTATGGGTCTGAAACTTCACAATGTGAAAGCTCTTCCAAAAGTAGATGAATGAGTTATTTCAGAAAAATTGGCTATCTGCAATACTTTTAGAGATAATTAGTATTTACTCATTTTGAGCTGGTGAGAAATTAGCTACAGGTCTGAAACTTCACCAAGTGAAAGCTCTCCCAAAAGTAGATGAATGAGTTATTTGAGAAAAATTGGCTATCTCCTATACTTTTAGAGATAATTCGCATTTACTCATTTTGAGTAGGTGAGAAATTAGCTATGGGTCTGAAACTTCACCATGTGAAAGCTCTCCCAAAAGTAGATGAATGACTTATTTGAGAAAAATTGGGTATCTGCAATTCTTTTAGAGATAATTCGCATTTACTCATTTTGAGTAGGTGAGTAATTACCTACGGTTCTGAAACTTCACCGAGTGAAAGCTCTCCCAAAAGTAGATGAATGAGTTATTTGAGAAAAATTGGCTATCTGCAATACTTTTAGAGATAATTTGCATTTACTCATTTTGAGTAGGTGAGTAATTAGCTACGGGCGTGAAACTTCACCAAGTGAAAGCTCTCCCAAAAGTAGATGAATGACTTATTTGAGAAAAATTGGGTATCTGCAATTCTTTTAGAGATAATTCGCATTTACTCATTTTGAGTAGGTGAGTAATTACCTACGGTTCTGAAACTTCACCGAGTGAA
Source organism: Sabellastarte sp. h YS-2021 (assembly GCA_964017235.1). Classification (NCBI taxonomy): domain Eukaryota; kingdom Metazoa; phylum Annelida; class Polychaeta; order Sabellida; family Sabellidae; genus Sabellastarte; species Sabellastarte sp. h YS-2021. Next base: position 16,137,924 of record OZ024931.1, on the reverse strand, counting down.
AGCTCTCCCAAAAGTAGATGAATGAGTTATTTGAGAAAAATTGGCTATCTGCAATACTTTTAGAGATAATTAGCATTTATTCATTTTGAGTAGGGGAGTAATTAGCTACAGGTCTGAAACTTCACCAAGTGAAAGCTCTCCCAAAAGTAGGCGAATGAGTTATTTGAGAAAAATTGGCTATCTGCAATACTTTTAGAGATAATTCGCATTTACTCATTTTGAGTAGGCGAGTAATTAGCTATGGGTCTGAAACTTCAGCATGTGAAAGCTGTTCCAAAAGTAAATGAATGAGTTATTTGAGAAAAATTGGCTATCTGCAATACTTTTAGAGATATTTAGCATTTACTCATTTTGAGTAGGTGAGAAATTAGCTACAGGTCTGACACTTCACCAATGAAAGCTCTCCCAAAAGTAGATGAATGAGTTATTTGAGAAAAATTGGCTATCTGCAATACTTTTAGAGAGAATTCGCATTTACTCATTTTGAGTAGGTGAGAAATTAGCTACAGGTCTGACACTTCACCAAGTGAAAGCTCTCCCAAAAGTAGATGAATGAGTTATTTGAGAAAAATTGGCTATCTGCAATACTTTTATAGACAATTAGCATTTACTCATTTTGAGTAGGTGAGTAATTAGATATGGATCTGAAAATTCACTAATTGAAAGCTCTTCCAAAAGTAGGTGAATGAGTTATTTGAAAAATACTAGCTATCTGCAATACTTTTAGAGATAATTCGCATTTACTCATTTTGAGTAGGTGAGTAATTACCTACAGGTTTGGAACTTCACCATGTGAAAGCTCTTCCAAAAGTAGATGAATGAGTTATTTGATAAAAATTGGGTACCCACAATACTTTTAGAGATAATTAGCATTTACTCATTTTGAGTAGGTGAGTAATTACCTACGGGTCTGAAACTTCACCATGTGAAAGCTCTTTCAAAAGTAGATGAATGAGTTATTTGAGAAAAATTGGCTATCTGCAATACTTTTACAGATAATTCTCATTTACTCATTTTGAGTAGGGGAGTAATTAGCTATGGGTCTGAAACTTCACCATGTGACAGCTCTTCCAAAAGTAGATGAATGAGTTATTTGAGAAAAATTGGCTATCTGCAATACTTTTAGAGAGAATTCGCAGTTACTCATTTTGAGTAGGGGAGTAATTAGCTACAGGTCTGAAACTTCACCATGTGAAAGCTCTCCCAAAAGTAGGTGAATGAGTTATTTGAGAAAAATTGGCTATATGCAATACTCTTAGAGATAATTCGCAGTTACTCATTTTGAGTAGGTGAGTTATTACCTATGGGTCTGAAACTTTGCCATGTGAAAGCTCTTCCAAAAGTAGATGAACGAGTTATTTGAGAAAAATTGGCTATCTGCAATACTTTTAGACAGAATTCGCATTTACTCATTTTGAGTAGGCGAGTAAGTAGCTATGGGTCTGAAACTTCACAATGTGAAAGCTCTTCCAAAAGTAGATGAATGAGTTATTTGAGAAAAATTGGCTATCTGCAATACTTTTACAGATAATTAGTATTTACTCATTTTGAGCTGGTGAGAAATTAGCTACAGGTCTGAAACTTCACCAAGTGAAAGCTCTCCCAAAAGTAGATGAATGAGTTATTTGAGAAAAATTGGCTATCTCCTATACTTTTAGAGATAATTCGCATTTACTCATTTTGAGTAGGTGAGAAATTAGCTATGGGTCTGAAACTTCACCATGTGAAAGCTCTTCCAAAAGTAGATGAATGAGTTATTTGAGAAAAATTGGCTATCTGCAATACTTTTAGAGATAATTTGCATTTACTCATTTTGAGTAGGTGAGTAACTAGCTACGCGTCTGAAACTTAACCAAGTGAAAGCTCTCCCAAAAGTAGGTGAATGAGTTATTTGAGAAAAATTGGCTACCTGCAATACTTTTAGAGATAATTCGCATTTACTCATTTTGAGGAGGTGAGTAAGTAGGCCAAAGTTCACCAAACCATTTCCCCCTTAGCATAGGATACTCTAGTACTACCCTGTGGTTCAAAAATTTGCTCGAAATTTCTCTATCTCTTACAGTTTGAGAGATATTTCAGATTTTTCACATTTTCACTAAAAGTAGCAATAAAGTAGCCATTACTCACTTGTACATTGAGCAACAGTTGTGAAACTTAAATATGTTACAGTTCACAAAAAAGTACATGAACAACATATTTGAGAGAAATTGTGTAGCTGCAATACTTTTGAAGATATAAGCCATTTTATCATTATGGTTATCATTAAAAATTGAAAAAGTAGCTATTACTCACTTAGCTATGGAGATACACTTCCAAATTACTGACCATGTTGTAGCTGTGGAGAAAGTAGCTGAACATCATATTGGAACAAAATTGTGTAGCTGCAATACTTTTGAAGATATAAGCCATTTACTCATTGACAGTTAAAAGTCATATAATTATATTAGGTAAAAGCGCCATTACTCACTCAAAAGTAGGCCAAAGTTCACCAAACCTTTCCCCCCTTAGCAATAGGATACTCTAGTACTACCCTGTGGGTCAAAACTTTGCTCGAAATTGCTCTATATCTTACGGTTTGAGAGATATTTCTGATTTTTCACATTTTCACTAAAAGTAGCAATAAAGTAGCCATTACTCACTTGTACATCGAGCAACAGTTGTGAAACTTAAATATGTTACAGTTCACAAACTAGGGTGAAGTGGCTGGCCTTCTGCCAACCACAGAGTCGAATCTTAGGACAGCAGTGGGTGTTGAAATCTGTAAACTTGATATTATCGCCCGCATTTGCAAACCGCTTTATTTGTTTTAAATATTGCGAGAAGACAGAGTGAGGTGCGGTGACAGTAAAATATTGCTGGATCATATATTTGTAAGATATTGTTAGAAACCCCATTGTAGCCTCATGTTTTCATCACTCTGTGGATGTACAAGTACCAGCATTTGATATTTTGTTTTATATATTGCGAGAAGACAGAGTGAGGTGCGGCGACAGTAAAATATTGCTGGATTATATATTTGTAAAATGTTTTTAGAAACCCCATTGTAGCCTCACGTTTTCATCACTCTGTGGGTGTACAACTACCAGTATCTGATATTTTATTTGTTTTAAATATTGCAAGAAGACAGAGTGAGGTGCGGCGACAGTAAAATATTGCTGGATTATATATTTGTAAAATATTGTTAGAAACCCCATCGTAGCCTCACGTTTTCATCACTCTGTGGGTGTACAACTACCAGTATTTGATATTTTATTTTAAATATTGCAAGAAGACAGGGTGAGGTGCGGTGACAGTAAAATATTGCTGGATTATATATTTGTAAAATATTGTTAGAAACCCCATTGTAGCCTCACGTTTTCATCACTCTGTGGGTGTACAACTACCAGTATTTGATATTTTATTTTAAATATTGCGAGAAGACAGGGTGAGGTGCGGTGACAGTAAAATATTGCTGGATTATATATTTGTAAAATATTGTTAGAAACCCCATTGTAGCCTCACGTTTTCATCACTCACTTTTAGGACATACAAAAGCGCCTTCGAGTGGTTGAATGTAGAACTACGGATTTGAATATTTTCATTGTCTGCCAGAGGTGTTCTCGATTCTGATTGGCTGAATGACAAATGTGTAGTACTACCATGACGTCAATTCATTCATTAATTTCTTTGCGGTTTATTTGTTTGACAAATAAACCAGCAGACAAATAAATTAATTGGGGTTTCACGTCTAGAAACCAGCAGACGAAACCGTTAAAAAAGACTCGTTCGAGTAGACCATTACAATGGGGAAAACAATAGTTTCTAGGACATACGGGTCCTTAGAGAAAGCCAGACGTAGTGCCAGACATGCTTTTTACTTCATAAAATATAACTTAATAAAAGCATTAAAAATCTTCAAAATGGCAGAGTGTATAATATACACATTTATGTACAGATATGTGAAAAAATATTATGCAGAATTTGATATTTAAGGGTTTAAACGGCAAATTTAAAATCGCGGCCGCAACCCAGTACATAACTCGAATCAAAGATTTGACTAAAAAGTACATGAACAACATATTTGAGAGAAATTGTGTAGCTGCAATACTTTTGAAGATATAAGCCATTTACTCATTATGGTTATCATTAAAAATTCAAAAAGTAGCTATTACTCACTTAGCTATGGAGATACACTTCCAAATTACTGACCATGTTGTAGCTGTGGAGAAAGTAGCTGAACATCATATTGGAACAAAATTGTGTAGCTGCAATACTTTTGAAGATATAAGCCATTTACTCATTGACAGTTATAAGTCATATAACTATATTAGGTAAAAGCGCTATTACTCACTGAAAAGTAGGCCAAAGTTCACCAAACTTTTTCCCCCTTAGCAATAGGATACTCTAGTACTACCCTGTGGGTCAAAAATTTGCTCGAAATTGCTCTATATCTTACAGTTTGAGAGATATTTCTGATTTTTCACATTTTCACTAAAAGTAGCAATAAAGTAGCCATTACTCACTAGTACATTGAGCAACAGTTGTGAAACTTAAATATGTTACAGTTCACAAAAAAGTACATGAACAACATATTTGAGAGAAATTGTGTAGCTGCAATACTTTTGAAGATATAAGCAATTTACTCATTATGGTTATCATTAAAATTGAAAAAGTAGCTATTACTCACTTAGCTATAGAGATACACTTCCAAACCACTGGCCATGTTGTAGCAGTGGAGAAAGTAACTGAACAACATATTGGAACAAAATTGTGTAGCTGGAATACTTTTGAAGATATAAGCCATTTACTCATTATGGTTATCATTAAAAACTGAAAAAGTAGCTATTACTCACTTAGCTACGGAGATACACTTCCAAACTACTGACCATGTTGTAGCAGAGGAGAAAGTAGCCGAACAACATATTGGAACAAAATTGTGTAGCTGCAATACTTTTGAAGATATAAGCCATTTACTCATTATGGTTATCATTAAAAATTGAAAAGTAGCTATTACTCACTTAGCTATGGAGATACACTTGCAAACTACTGACCATGTTGTAGCTGTGGACAAAGTAGCTGAACAACATATTGGAACAAAATTGTGTAGCTGCAATACTTATGAAGATATAAGGCATTTACTCATTATGGTTATAATTAAAAATTGACAAAGTAGCTATTACTCACTTAGCTATGGAGATACACTTCCAAACTACTGACCATGTTGTAGCTGTGGAGAAAGTAGCTGAACAACATATTAGAACAAAATACTGTAAATGCAATAGTTTCAGAGTTATAAGCCATATAATTATATTAGCTAAAATAGCTATTATTCACTCAAAAGTAGGCCAAAATTCACCAAACCCCAAAAATATTGAAGAGCAAAAAAATTCATTAGGACTTGTGATTTACCAAAAATGTGTAACTGTAGTAGTTTCAGAGAAAACTGCGTGACACACGCACGCACGCACGCACGCACGTACACACGCACATGGTGCAAATTATAATCTCCCTCCGGCGAGCCGGGCGGGAGATAATTATAAAATTTATCATATACATTGATTGTGAAACTTATAATGTTTGTGCTTGTATTACTTAAAACATATTTGAGAGAAATTGTGTAGCTGCAATACTTTTGAAGATATAAGCAATTTACTCATTATGGTTATCATTAAAATTGAAAAAGTAGCTATTACTCACTTAGCTACGGAGATACACTTCCAAACCACTGGCCATGTTGTAGCAGTGGAGAAAGTAACTGAACAACATATTGGAACAAAATTGTGTAGCTGGAATACTTTTGAAGATATAAGCCATTTACTCATTATGGTTATCATTAAAAACTGAAAAAGTAGCTATTACTCACTTAGCTACGGAGATACACTTCCAAACTACTGACCATGTTGTAGCAGAGGAGAAAGTAGCCGAACAACATATTGGAACAAAATTGTGTAGCTGCAATACTTTTGAAGATATAAGCCATTTACTCATTATGGTTATCATTAAAAATTGAAAAGTAGCTATTACTCACTTAGCTATGGAGATACACTTGCAAACTACTGACCATGTTGTAGCTGTGGACAAAGTAGCTGAACAACATATTGGAACAAAATTGTGTAGCTGCAATACTTATGAAGATATAAGGCATTTACTCATTATGGTTATAATTAAAAATTGACAAAGTAGCTATTACTCACTTAGCTATGGAGATACACTTCCAAACTACTGACCATGTTGTAGCTGTGGAGAAAGTAGCTGAACAACATATTAGAACAAAATACTGTAAATGCAATAGTTTCAGAGTTATAAGCCATATAATTATATTAGCTAAAATAGCTATTATTCACTCAAAAGTAGGCCAAAATTCACCAAACCCCAAAAATATTGAAGAGCAAAAAAATTCATTAGGACTTGTGATTTACCAAAAATGTGTAACTGTAGTAGTTTCAGAGAAAACTGCGTGACACACGCACGCACGCACGCACGCACGTACACACGCACATGGTGCAAATTATAATCTCCCTCCGGCGAGCCGGGCGGGAGATAATTATAAAATTTATCATATACATTGATTGTGAAACTTATAATGTTTGTGCTTGTATTACTTAAAACATATTTGAGAGAAATTGTGTAGCTGCAATACTTTTGAAGATATAAGCAATTTACTCATTATGGTTATCATTAAAATTGAAAAAGTAGCTATTACTCACTTAGCTACGGAGATACACTTCCAAACCACTGGCCATGTTGTAGCAGTGGAGAAAGTAACTGAACAACATATTGGAACAAAATTGTGTAGCTGGAATACTTTTGAAGATATAAGCCATTTACTCATTATGGTTATCATTAAAAACTGAAAAAGTAGCTATTACTCACTTAGCTACGGAGATACACTTCCAAACTACTGACCATGTTGTAGCAGAGGAGAAAGTAGCCGAACAACATATTGGAACAAAATTGTGTAGCTGCAATACTTTTGAAGATATAAGCCATTTACTCATTATGGTTATCATTAAAAATTGAAAAGTAGCTATTACTCACTTAGCTATGGAGATACACTTGCAAACTACTGACCATGTTGTAGCTGTGGACAAAGTAGCTGAACAACATATTGGAACAAAATTGTGTAGCTGCAATACTTATGAAGATATAAGGCATTTACTCATTATGGTTATAATTAAAAATTGACAAAGTAGCTATTACTCACTTAGCTATGGAGATACACTTCCAAACTACTGACCATGTTGTAGCTGTGGAGAAAGTAGCTGAACAACATATTAGAACAAAATACTGTAAATGCAATAGTTTCAGAGTTATAAGCCATATAATTATATTAGCTAAAATAGCTATTATTCACTCAAAAGTAGGCCAAAATTCACCAAACCCCAAAAATATTGAAGAGCAAAAAAATTCATTAGGACTTGTGATTTACCAAAAATGTGTAACTGTAGTAGTTTCAGAGAAAACTGCGTGACACACGCACGCACGCACGCACGTACACACGCACATGGTGCAAATTATAATCTCCCTCCGGCGAGCCGGGCGGGAGATAATTATAAAATTTATCATATACATTGATTGTGAAACTTATAATGTTTGTGCTTGTATTACTTAAAACAAACTTACTTTAACAGATATTCTAATTTATTTCTTAACTCTTGGCTGTCATACAGGACTCTGACTCTATATTCTTGTGTAGTATACCTTTATACCAAACTCTTCATTACATATTTATGAGCCTCATTTTGAAGTACACAGATAATACATTTTAGACAAATTCAGATGAATGACAAATCTTAAATGAGAACATTGTAGAAACCAAATTATTGTAATACAACATACGAGTACATTTTAAATCAGAACATCACAAAACTGTGCTTGGGATGTTGGCGTGAATAGGTATATATGGGCGTGAATTGGTAAATTCCCTGAATTTATCCAAAACCAGCACAATTACACATTAAACTACCTAGTGGTGGTGGACCAGTTCACGCCTGTGTACCTATTCACGCCCACCCTCAGTTTTCTGAAAGATTTATGAGTTTTCATAGAAAAGCTGTTTACCACAACATGGATATTTATCAAATTGATCATATATCCTCGTGTACGGTGGATTCGACGATGTAAGAACAAAATTAAGAAATACGTCATGTCGCATGCTGTTTTATGCAATAAAACCATACATATACTCACACAATTTGTATGATCAAATAATCCAATGAAGAAATTGTGAAGTTTTAGAGTATTTACGGATTTTCTTATTGATGGAATCTCAATATTGGTTTTGTTTACACTTTCAGGGAAGTGTCCGGTGGGTTCGACCAATGAGATTCACTGTAACTATGATGATTCATGGGGTGTACTAAAACCCAAAATAGAATAGATTAAGGTACTGAAATGCTAGTAAACACAGTGTAGACCATAAAGGAACATACATATATTATATACAAGACATTTGTTGATAGGTATCACCTATCAAGCATTTAAATTATGAAAAAAAAAATTAATTATTTTATTTACCTATCTAGATGCATTCAATTTTCATGCAAAAAAAAATTAATTATTTTACTTACCTATCTAGATGCATTCAATTTTCATGCAGTGTTTTCTCCAGTGTGTTTATGATGGTAAACGGACAAAACCCCGGAGGACAAAACCCCGGAGGACAAGACCCCGGAGAAAATGGGGTGCTAGGACAAAACCCCAGAGTTGATTTTCAGGGGGGTGGACAAAACCCCAGAGAAATTAAAAAATTATTTTAATATCAGAATATTGTGTATACAGTGTATACTGTTGAAAAGTATTTTGTTTTGGTTTGTCTAGTATTGGACAAACAGCCAGAATATTGTGCAGCATTTTGTTTATCAAAGGTTTTGAAAACATTATGGAAATTAGAAGAGAATTAATCTATGATTGTTCTGTAAAAGAAAGACCTGAGCACATTTGAAAGGTTCCTTTCCATTTCCCTGAGTAGCTATCAAAGCTTTGGTATCTTTGATGGCCTAACTGTCAAATCTATACATCTATTAATTCTCAGTGAATTGCAATCTAGAAGCCAGGTTATCTCAGTATAAATATTTGGTCTAGACTTGAAAAGTCCCTTTAACATTTTCCTGAGTAGCTATCAAAGGTTTGGAAAAATTGCAATTATCAATGGGTAAACTAGGATTATTCTACCAGTGCATCTGTGTTAAAGGCCTGAGCACATTTGAAAGGTTCCTTTCCATTTCCCTGAGTAGCTATCAAAGCTTTGGTATCTTTGATGGCCTAACTGTCAAATCTTTACATCTATTAATTCTCAGTGAATTGCAATCTAGAAGCCAGGTTATCTCAGTATAAATATTTGGTCTTGGAAGCATCTCAACATTATACATCAATTGTGTGTATTGACAAGTCATGGAGGTCATAAGAAATAATAAAGGAGGAATTAAGTTGTGTCTTGGTGGCTTCATGTACACTAAGAAGAGCCAGTCATCTAAAAGAATCCACTGGGAGTGCTCAAAGAGATCATCCCTTCAATGCAGAGGTTCCATTGTTACTGATCTTAATGTAAGTGTGACCAAAAGTAATCATCATAATATTTGAAACCTTTTAAGATATATTATACATAAACAATGAATACAGTGGATATACAATACTGAATTAGTTTTACTATTTAAATAAACTCCAGTGCTATAAATTATAATTATAAACTATAAATATTCATGCTAGTCAACACTGAACTGGGTACTACTAGGTCCTTATGTTGATCACTGTTTATCTTTGCAGATGGAAACACCTGAGGTCAAGTCAGACCACAACCATGACAGTGACATGGTTTCCATTGAAGTTACAAAGATGCGAATGAAGATGAGTGACCAAGCCAAGACAGCAACTTCAAGGCCGAAGCAAATCCTGGCCTCTGCTCTCAGCACAGTTGAAAATGATGTCCGTGCAGCTGCTGGAAGGCAGGATACCATCAAAAGAACTATCAGACGACACCAGAGAGGCAAACTACCAAAAGACCCACCCACACTGAAAGAGCTAAAGATAGAAGGTGAATGGACTCAGACAGCTGGACCAAGCCCGAAGAACTTCCTGATCCATGACAGTGGCTCTGATGCATCACAGCGCATCATTATTTTTGGTACTGATGAGGCCCTAAGACATCTCGCTCTCACGTCTACTTGGTTCATGGATGGCTGTTTTAGTATGGCACCACGGCTCTTCCAGCAGCTATACATCATCAGAGCCCCCTTGGGAGAGTCAGCAGTCACTTGTGTCTATGCCCTTCTTCCTGGAAAATCCCAGAACATATATGAGGGTTTCCTAAGAGCTGTTGTGGAAAGATGTGAAGAACTTGGCTACTCACCAGATCCTTCAAAGGTCCATGTCGACTTTGAAAAATCAATGATGAATGCTGTCCATGCTGTTCTTGGTAGCCATGTCAACATTGGTGGCTGCTTTTACCACCTTACTCAAAGTTCTTTCAGAAAGGTGCAAGAGTTGGGCCTAGAGGAGCAGTACCGTGCTGATAAGGAGTTCAAACACTTCTGTGGCATGATGGATGGACTTGGCTTCTTGCCAGTGGATGAAGTGGAGAATGGCATGAGCTTCTTGAGGCAAAACTGTTATCCAGGGGCAGAAGAATTACTAGATTATTTCGATGCCACCTATGTGTCAGGTACATTCAGAAAGATCTTAAGACCAACAACAGATGATCAACATCCTGCTATGCTGCGCATTAGGAGAATTAGCCCACTCTTTCCACCAAAGCTTTGGAATGTGTTCGAAACCACTCTACATGATGGGGACAGAACAAACAACTACTGCGAAGGGTGGAATAATTCTCTTCGTAGTATGGTTGGCCACAATCACCCATCCATCTGGCGGCTGATAAGACACTTGCAAGAAGATGCAGTGCTTGTCATCACATTGCTCTTACAGGAAGCCAGAGGTCAGCTACCCCCTAAAAGGCAATCGCGAGCCGCTGTCGCCTTACAGAAAAAACTAAAGAATCTCTGCCAGGCATTTCAAGATGGGTCTAAAACTCTAGAAGACTTCCTTGATGGCATTGGACACTGTGTTAGACTATTGTAATTTTGATGCAAGTTATTTCGGGGTTGTGGTGCTTAGTCTCTATATATTTTGTTGTTTTTTCTGATAATGTATATTTTTGACTGTGAATGTAATATATATTGCTGCAGGATTTGTTTTGGTATTCATGAGTTCCCCTTAATTTACCAAAAATATAACTGCGGGGTTTTGTCCACCCCCCTGAAAATCAACTCTGGGGTTTTGTCCTAGCACCCCATTTTCTCCGGGGTCTTGTCCTCCGGGGTTTTGTCCTCCGGGGTTTTGTCCGCCATTCGTTTATGATTTATAAAAATTTGGTGTTTTATGCCAAGTTTAACTGCCAAGATCATATTGGGACAGGCCCTCAACATTGCCAGTTGCATCAATTGAACCCAGACTTAGGTGACTGCTTGTAATTAAATTGAAAATGAATAAGTGCATGATATACATGCAAGATTGATTTTTTTTCAGATGGATTTCAAGAAGGTTTTGTGAAGAAAATTAATTCATATTAGTACCTGAAAGAAAAAGGAAGATCAAGAAGTAACACATTAGTTGGAAATTTTCACCATATATTTATAATTGATAATATTATATGCCGTGCTGAATCACAGTGCGTATCACACAAAATGAACTTCAATTTCAACACACAAACAGTTCTTATTGGTAAACAAGAGGAGAGTGCCCGTAAACGGGCACTGTGTCAGCTGACTGAGTGTTTTTGATTTGTGAAGGTAATAATGAGAGGAAAGCATAATTATCAGGGAAAGTGCGGTAAAGAAGTACAGTAAATGGTAATTGAATAGCATGTTCGAAAGAAATTCTGAAGCTGACAGAAGAAAAGGACCAAAAAGCAGGGTTGAGATGAAAAACCCACCGGGGTATTACCCACCCGGGAAAACCCGGGAAATCCTGGGCTGGTCAATACTCCAAAAGTGGGCAATACTGGGCAATACTATTTCTTAGCCCAAATCTGGGGAAAAACCAATGATGAACTTTATTTAAGCTTCATAATACTCTAAACATGTGCAAGGTTTTATTATAAGTATATAACATATAAATGACAGTACATGAATACAATATTTAAATGGAATGAAATATATCAGCACTGAATGAGAACATAAATACAATTGTACATAACAACTTAGGCATTGGGGTCATTTGAGGATTAGAATAGCTTCTACTTATTTGTATCCATTCACTGCCAGTGAAGCCATACTGTTAATGCAGTGTCTCAAAACCTTATTACTGACAAGCCAGAGTTAAGCTGACAAGCCAGAGTTTATACTACCTGATGATAGCCCGAGAATAGTGGGGTAAATAGTTTAATTGCAATTATGAAAGGGACAAGTATAAACCCCTCTTTTTTGTATTATACTTGAAAGTGACACCAGTAGCAAACATGTTTGATTGTTTATATATGCTAATGTATACAGTTTTAATTCTGTCCACTGATTTAAGTGAAACCAATTCATACTTTGCAGGGTGTATAAAAATAGCCAAAGAGATTACCCAGTATTGCCCAGTAATGGCCATGTGACAGTATTATAACTTCATAAAAAGTATTACACAGTAAAAACAAGTTTTTAAGACGTGATAATATTATCAGATAATAACACTAGTGCTTTCTATAGAGTAGTTAAAATCTGTCTTTTGGTTTAATAAACCCATTAAGTCCACTATTGCCCAGTAATGGTCATTATTACCCAGTTAGGATAATTTTTTTTTCTGACAGTATTATAACCTCTTAAAATATTGCCCAGTAAGAACAATTTTTTAATCTGTGACAATATTATCATTTCTAATATTCACAGACCATTTAATAACACTAGTGCTCTTTATAAAGTAGTTAAAATCTGTCTTTTTGTGTAAAGTCCAGTAATTACCCGGTATTGCCCAGTAAAACCCGGGAAAACCCGGGTTTTCCCACTGGGCTGGGCAATACTCATAAAACTTGGGTTTTTCTCAACCCTGCAAAAAAGCTGTGCCCTGCAAATGGTATTATGAAGGAAAGTAACAAGGTAACTGTTTAAGTGTAAAAAATAGGTTAAAACATATTTAAAGAAATACTGCAAATGCAGTATCCTCGTATGACCTTGAAGAAGGGGTCCAAGGTCAAATCCGACCACACAAAAACATTCCCAGCCCATAATTTCCTATAGGTTGGTTTACCATCCCAAACCTCTAAGACCAATAATAAGCAAGTTATAAGCACTTTTAAGTTTGGCTGTCCTTATTTGACCTTGAAGGAGGGGTCCAAAGGTGAAATCTGACCACACCAAAAGATTCCCAGCCCATGATTTCCTATATGATGGTTTTCCATCCCAAACCTCTAGAACTAATAATAAGCGAGTTATAGGCACTTTTAAGTTTCGCTATCCTTGTTTGACCTTGAAGGAGAGGTCCAATGTCAAATCGGACCACACCAAATGATTCCCAGCCCATGATTTCCTGTAGGTTGGTTTACCATCCCAAACCTGTAGGACCAATAATAAGCGAGTTATAAGCACTTTTAAGTTTGGCTATCCTCAACTGACCTTGAAGGAGGGGTCCAAGGTCAAGTCTGACCACACCAAAAGAATCCCAGCCCATGATTTTCTATATGTTGGTTTACCATCCCAAACCTCTAAGACCAATAATAAGTGAGTTATAAGCACTTTTAAGTTTGGCTATCCTCGTTTGACCTTGAAGGAGGGGTCCAAGGTCAAATCGGACCACATCAACAGATTCCCAGCCCATGATTTCCTATATGTCTGTTTACCATCCCAAACCTCTAGGACCAATAATAGGTGAGTTATAAGCACTTTTAAGTTTGGCTATCCTTGTTTGACCTTGAAGGAGGGGTCAAAGGTCAAATCTGACCACACCAAAAGATTTCCAGCCCATGATTTCCTACAGTTGGTTTACCATCCCAAACCTCTAGGACCAATAATAAGGGAGATATAAGCACTTTTCATGACTGACAAAGAAACGCCTGTGGCGGCCATCTTGTTTTTCAAAATCGAGGTAAAAAATATTCCCAGTCAAGATTTTATATTGAGGAACATATCCTGCGAATTTGAGATCTCTACCTATAATACCCTTTGCTCTAGAGGGCCAACAAAAGTCCTTGTTTAAAGTCGAATAAACGTCCCTGGCGGCCATCTTGTTTTTCAAAATGAGGCCAAAAATATTCCCAGACAACATTTTATGGTTATTAATATATCCTGCAAACTTGAGAAGGCTAGCTGTAATATTTTTTTCGTTAGAGCGGTAATGGTGAAATCTCTACACACTGCGGCTATCCAGTGGATACAATGATTTACTCAACAGTCAGTACCTGAAAATAGCTATTGCTCAGTTGTGCCATGAGCTACAGGTCTGAAATTTCACTATTTTATAGCTGACCCAATAGTAGCTGAATAACATATATGTCGTGACAGAACTTCCAATTCGACAGAATTTGAAATTCTGTTGACAGAACTTCCAATTGGAAGTTCTGTTGACAGAACTTCCAATTTCTGTATTTCATTGGTTCTAATGGATTAGAAGTTCTGTTGACAGAATTTCAAATTCTGTCAACAGAATTTCAAATCTTGTTGACAGAATTTCAAATCTTGTTGACAGAACTTCCAGTAATATTGAAAATTAATAACACCATTCATTTTCATCTTTATTCAGATCATTTTGAGTGCACAATTAAGACTAAGTGAGATACATCAAATAACTCAAATTTGTTTAAGCAAACTAATAAGTAAACTAATAATCACAAAAATATCACACATAATGTATCAGTACTACTTAATCACAAATAATAACACAGTTCATATTTTGTTTTGGCATGCCATGCTATTGATATGACACTTGGTAGAACATTTAATGCCTCTCTTCTTACAACAACATCGATTTGTGATACAGCTCCCTTTGCACTGACATACATCATGGACCTTTTTACTGGCCTGCCAGTTGGTTGTTGCCCTGGATGCTTGTACAAGAGACACTTCCTCTAAATTGCTTGAGTCTGCAGAAGAAAGGCTTGGAAATGTTACATTTTTCATGTCTGCTAACTCCTCTCCTGTAAATTTGTTTTTCAGAATACCACTGGCACTGTAAATTCTGTAGAACTTCTTTCCATTCTTCACTGAAACTTCCATGACTTTGCAGGGTAGAAGTCGAGCATCAGTATTGGTGCGATCTGCACTGTGGATTTTGATTCCTACTGTATCACCAACAGCATAGTCTTTCACAAATGTGGTTACTTGAATATTGTGTCTATTCCTCTGTGCAGCTACAGCCTTTAAGTAGCTTTTTTGAGCCTCAAGTCTCACTGCCTTGTGCATGGAGCTCCCTTCTCCAGAATCAATAAGTTGATCCCGGTCCCACACAACATGTTGATTTTCATGTAACTCTGCATCTTCATGTATCTCATCCACGGCAACTATTGCTTGTGCCTCAAGATTGATGTTAATCCCATCCAGGTTTGTTTGACCAGGAACTTCATGTCCACTGGCAACAATGACATCTTCTTTCAGAAGAAGGTATTCACGTCCACGCTTCTTTTGCTGCACCTCAGGGATACCTGTATTTCTTAATTCTGAAACCGGGTCATCTGATACTTCAGGGAGGTGTCAACATCTGTGTGAATCATGTCAGCCCCCCTAGAACTTGTTGAAGGGACAGCCAATACATCATCAGGATTATCATCAGGCCCAAGAACATTTGATGCACCATCAAGATTGTCATCTGAAGCACGATCACCATCAAGATTTTCATCTGTACCAGGGACAGGGATGTCTTCAGGGATGTCTTCTTCATAAATGATCCCTTGTGCAGCTAAATTCTCAAGGATGTGGAAATCGGAGCGTGGTGTCTGTCCAAACACAACTTCATAAGGAGATTTTGAAGTTATTCTGGATACAGATGTGTTGATTGTATGGATCACAAACTTTAGGCCTTTACTCCAGTTTTCTCCATTGGTGTCCATCCACTTGCCTAGTTTCAGCTGAAGGTCGCCGTTCCCACGCTCAATCAGCCCCTGGGACTGAGGATGGCGTGGACGCCCATGGATAATGATCACATCTGGCCATAACTTCTTGATGTCCTCAATCACAGATGCAGTGAATTCTCTGCCATTGTCTGACTGGAGAATTTTTGCAGGTCCAAATGTGCAAAATAACTCCACTATCTTCTCAGCTACCTCAGAGGCTCGTTTTGATGTAAGAGGGTCACACAAAATTTATCTTGAAATTTCCCGCTAACACTATTAATATGCTGTTCAAGCAACTGATAGAAAACTGTTTTCTGATCCATTGTGATACTTTGCTTACAATGAAGGCAATAAAGCCAGCTCAAGGTTTTATACTTGTGAAGGGGTATACTGGATTGCAATTAACTCCAACTGGTTTTGTGGCTTAGTACTTCAGAGAGAGCCAGAGTAGGTAATTAAGCTTTGTGGTTTAGTTCTTCAGAGAGAGCCAGAGTAGGTAATTAAGCTTTATGGTTTAGTTCTTCAGAGAGAGCCAGAGTAGGTAATTAAGCTTTGTGGTATAGTTCTTCAGAGAGAGCCAGAGTAGGTAATTAAGCTTTGTGGTTTAGTACTTCAGAGAGAGCCAGAGTAGGTAATTAAGCTTTGTGGTTTAGTTCTTCAGAGAGAGCCAGAGTAGGTAATTAAGCTTTGTGGTTTAGTTCTTCAGAGAGAGCCAGAGTAGGTAATTAAGCTTTGTGGTTTAGTTCTTCAGAGAGAGCCAGAGTAGGTAATTAAGCTTTGTGGTTTAGTACTTCAGCGAGAGCCAGAGTAGGTAATTAAGCTTTGTGGTTTAGTACTTCACAGAGAGCCAGAGCAGGTGATTAACCTTTGTTACATAGTACCTATAAAAGCTACTGAGTCATTGTATACAATTCTTCCAAAATAAATTTGAATGTTAAACTCCAACAATAATATGTAGTTAAAAAAACAAATGAAAAGCAATAACTGAACTGAAATGATGAGGAATGGGATATTGCTCTGAGGGACGAAATTGGATTTGAAGTTCTGTCAACAGAACTTCCAATTGGAAGTTCTGACCAAAAATACTGACAGAATTTCAAATTCTGCCAACAGAATTTGAAATTCTGTCGACAGAACTTCAAATTGGAAGTTCTGTCGACAGAACTTCCAATTGGAAGTTCTGTTGACAGAATTTGAAATTCTGTCGAATTGGAAGTTCTGTCACGACATATATATACACAAATTTCTGTAAATGCAATAGTTTTCAAGTTATAAGTGATTTACTCAACAGTGATAAGCTAAAAGTAGCTATTACTCAGCTATGCCATGAGCTACAGGTCTGAATTTTTACTATGTTATAGCTGACGTAAAAGTAGGTGAACAATATATTTAAGCAAAATACTATAAATGCAATAGTTTTCAAGTTATAAGTGATTTACTCAACAGTGATAACTTAAACGTAGCTATTACTCAGCTATGCCATGAGCTATAGGTCTAAAATTTTACTATGTTATAGCTGACCTAAAAGTAAGTGAACAACATATTTAAGCAAAATACTGTAAATGCAATAGTTTTCAAGTTACAACTGATTTACTCAATAGTGAGAACCTGAAAATAGCTATTGCTCAGCTATCCCATGAGCTATAGGTCTGTAATTTCACTATGTTATAGCTGACCCAAAAGTAGGTGAACAACATATTTTAAGAAAATACTCCAAATGCAATATTTTTCAAGTTACAAGTGATTTACTCAACATACAGTATCTGAAAATAGCTATTGCTCAGTTGTGCCATGAGCTACAGGTCTGTTATTTCACTATGTTATAGCTGATCCAAAAGTAGCTGAATAACATATTTACACAAATTTCTGTAAATGCAATAGTTTTCAAGTTATAAGTGATTTACTCAACAGTGATAACCTAAAAGTAGCTATTACTCGGGTATGCCAAGAGCTAGAGGTCTGAAATTTTACTATGTTATAGCTGACCCAAAAGTAGCTGAATAACATATTTATACAAAATTCTCTAAATGCAATAGTTTTCATGTTACAAGGGATTTTACTCACGATGGAAGTTACTGAAAAGCCCAAAAGTAGCTATTACTCACTTAGCTATTAAGACAGACACCCAAGTTACTCACCATGTTGTAGCTATGAAAAAAGTAGCTGAATAACATATTTTAACAAAATGCTCTAAATGCAACACTTTTCAAGTTATAAGTGATTTAGTGCATGATTTCATGAATTTTAATGCATTAAAAATTATTAAAAAAATTTATTAAAAAAAACAAGACAGATCCAGGTCTCATACTCACACAAGAGAATCTACCTCTGGCCTAGTACATATATGCAAGATATGAGAGAAATCCCTGCAATAGTCACTGAGAAAATTGTGATAAAAAGTTGAAACTTTCACACTTTTGGTGGGGGTACCCCCCTTGTAATGTCTCTAGCAAACAGACGAACAGACAGATTTGCATGCCTTGAACAATTTTTCATCCTCGACAGATAAGGTATCTTTTAAAAAAAACAGCATGTCTCTAGGCCTTGTAGTTTTGGAGAAGAAGTTGTTCACGCGGACGCGGACGCGGATGCGTACGCCCACGCCGCAGAGTGATGACATAATGTCAGCTGACATAAAAATGAAGTTTCTGGCTTGGGAATAGCTTGCACACTGGATATAAGAGACGGGGCAGGGCCCGGAATGGCAGCGTCCACTTTAGCCGGTTCATCATGTTTCTGAGCAGGCAGAGATATACTAACAGTCTGGTCCTTCACCGGAGCCGGTGCCTCAGACACAACTGTAGCAGTAGGGGCAACTTTAGTCTTTTTAACCTTCTTGCCCGTGCCCTTATTTTTCTTAGTGTTGAAATTTTCACACTTTTGGTGGGGGTACCTCCCTTGTATTGTCTCTAGCAAACAGACGAACAGACAGATTTGCATGCCTTGGAACAATTTTTCATCCTTGATAGATAAGGTATCTTTTAAAAAAACAGCATGTCTCTAGGCCTTGTAGTTTTGGAGGAGAAGATGTTCACGCGGACGCCCACGCCACAGAGTGACGACATAATGTCAGCTGACTGACAAGTCAGCTGACATAAAAAGGGCTTTCAAAGTACAGTTTAACTGTAATGTTATTCAATGCTTATTATAATACAACACATCAATATTACTTGAGTTACTCCTCAACAGATCTGCAACATGGACATTTAAATATGTCATTTCTCCGAACAACTCTTTCAGGGCAACAAAATCTCAGATGTGTCCAATGACTACAAATGTCACACTTTGCCCACTTCACAATGACTACTTCTGAATACAACTGTTCATGTAAAGAAGGGGGACTGAATCTGTTGCATTTGCAACACAACTCTGAATCATCAACTATTGATTCCTCACTATCTGAAACATAGTATGCAGATGGGCCTGGCTGTGGAACTGTTGCATTGCCACTAGAATTTCTTGCTTTTTTGACTTTAACTTCACATTTGTATCTTGACTTTTTCTTTTCTCATTTTTACCCACTTCCTGCCTTGATCTCAATTCAGAAAAAACATCATCATCAGTAGTAGCTTTACCTGCAACAACACGACTGACAGTGTTTCGAACCTTCTTAACTACAGCCTCAGAATTATCAAATACAGTTTCAACATTTTTTGATTTCAAAAACTCATCAACTCTATTTTCAGTGCAATTTGGTTGTGGTTTTCTGAATATTTTTGATGGGTTTATCTTTTCAGGAGGTAATTTTTGTAAGGCTTCCTCACTAGAATGGCGTGGATAAATGACTGTTTTTCTAAAAGCTGCCACAACGTTGTTTGGGCAAAGAGCTTTTGTGTATGCTTTTGAAGCAATTGAAGCAACATCATATTTTGAAATTACCCTGCCTGGATTTTGTAGGAGGAATTTTTGGGCCTCTTGGTCATAAAATTTTTGTAATGGCCCAAAACATGCAACATCAAGGGGCTGCAGGAGATGGGAAGTATGTGGTGGAAGGACAAACAAGGTAATATCATGATTTCTGGCAAATTCAATAATCTCTGGATGGATGTGACTTTTGTGTCCATCGTACAACAATTGTTTGCTTTTATTACTTCCAGTTTGCATATACTTCATGAAATGTTCAGTTAAATACGTCTTGAATATTTGGCTGTTGGACCATCCGGTCTCAAATCAATTCTCAATATCCTTCATCTGTAGATTATGTACATCAATGTACGTACCATTTGGAGTGGTAGTATGAGAAGTACCAATAGTTACTCCTTCATCAGAAGTCCCTAAAAAAATTAGTATTAATCAGTAATTACATGGGAGCAATTGAAGCAACATCATATTTTGATATTACCCTGCCTGGATTTTGTAGGAGGAATTTTTGGGCCTCTTGGTCATAAAATTTTTGTAATGGCCCAAAACATGCAACATCAAGGGGCTGCAGGAGATGGGAAGTACTGTATAAGTGGTTTTTTTCGCGGGTACTTAAGTTCGCGAATGTACACTGTAGGCCTGGTTCGCGAGAATTTATTTTCGCGGTGAAATATATTCAATTATCGCCCAAACTAACAACATGTTCAAACTAGATTGGGCCAACTCGGCGCCAACATATCCCCAGACAGGTCATCACTCACGCCACAGGTTTTGATCGGGAATTTTTAAAAACATAATTACCCATTATTATATGAACTTCAGCACATCAATCTACTCTGTTTATATCTTCCAAGGAAGATGGTGTATCCCCAGACGCCGAATACATAACTCAAATTATATTTTCAATCTTCCTGCAATGATAACTCTAAACCTATTTTCAAAGTATTTAAATGATTGATGATTGAATGTCCATTCTAAAATAATAATCCCAAAAGAGCATATCTGTTTCTATATTTGTTGACAAATAAAATATTATTTTTAACTCAACTCATCATACTTTTCAATCTTCCTTCAAAGTATTTAAATGATTGATGATTCAATGTCCATTCTAAAATTCATAATGCCAAAAGCGCATATCTGTTTCTATATTTGTTCACAAATAAAATATTATTTAAAAAAAAATTATTTATATTATTATTTTATTATATTATTTTTAGAATTTGCAAATTGTTTTCAGTTATTCATTTCCTCTATACCTATATATGTGGTCCATATATATGCAACCTAAATATGTGACACAATCTCAGTTCTGACTCCCCTTTGTGTTATATGTAATGAAGCCCACCACCTCCCACCCCCACCCCTCTCCCCTTCTCCACACCTCTCTCACTATTACACAAGATCTGCAACCCCATTGAGTTCTTTGTTTCTCATCTGATATCATTAAATACCTTTGTTTATTTAGTGTCACTCAATATAGCTGGAGGTCCCAGAGGTGGGTGGGGGGAATCCGGGTGGGGGATGTGGGTTGAGCATAAATGGTAAACAAACAATCTATATAAAAGGGGTACTCAAATACAAAAAGAATTGAGAATTTTAAGTATGTGATTATCAACTGAAATGAGTTCATAACTGTAGGAGCTGTGCCAAAATTAACTGAGGCAAGTTGAATAAAACTGGGCTAGTTGAGGGTTAAAAATCCCCTAGTTTTACTACATAAGGATATAATTTCATTAATATTGGGACTTAAAGCTCACTTAAAGTGTCCATTTTGTCTACTTCAATATGTTTCACCAGTTTCATTTTAAAAAGTGAAAAACTCAGCAAGCAGAGGTGGGTGGGGGGAATCCGGGTGGGGGATGTGGGTTGGGACTTAGTTTAGTTTATTAGTTTATTATAGTGACATGTATTATGTTGACAAGGATTATACAAAAACTATTGAAGTAATACCCAGCCCTATATGGGCTTATAAGTCACTTTAAATAGAGAGTTAATAACAAACAGAGCAAACATATTTTGAGGTAAGATACAGTAAATAAAGACAGCAATTCAATACATAAAAATTAACAATATAATTTACTTTTTCTTTCTTGCCACAAATCAAAAATAAAATTAATAACCATATTGACATTCATATGAGTTAATACCCTTGATAATTGATCTATTAATAATTCAGATTTATCTATATTTAAAATTTTGAAATATTTCATACGAATCAGCTCTAAAGCTGGACAAACACAAACAAAATGTATCTCATCTTCTACATCTTTTTTACACAGTTTACATGTTCTCTCAAAGAGATGGAGTGCTACAGCAAAAATGGTAAACAAACAATCTATATAAAAGGGGTACTCAAATACAAAAAGAATTGAGAATTTTAAGTATGTGATTATCAACTGAAATGAGTTCATAACTGTAGGAGCTGTGTCAAAATTAACTGAGGCAAGTTGAATAAAACTGGGCTAGTTGAGGGTTAAAAATCCCCTAGTTTTACTACATACGGATATAATTTCATTAATATTGGGACTTAAAGCTCACTTAAAGTGTCCATTTTGTCTACTTGAATATGTTTAACCGGCGTTTAACCAGTTTCATTTTAAAAAGTTAAAAACTCAGCAAGCAGAGGTATAACACACAAAAATAAGTTCTTAAAAGACTAAGATAGCCATAACATTATTAATATTCAAAATTTAAATAGACAGGCATTTCCTTTTAAAAATTCAAAGATTTCAGCTCTATAACCCACATAGTTTGACAGTTACTGGGCTTTAAAGTGGCATAATGTCCATAAATTGGGTTTCTGTGGGCATTTTACAATTGTTAAAGAGACCTTAGCAATTAAACTACAGATCTGAAACTTTTTGGGGGACATACATAACAAACAAAAATTATATATAATACAGTTTAAGACTTGTCACACTAAGCATTTCCAAATAACAGGGCAAAATACGGAAAAAATGTCCAAAAAGGCACTTGGGCGAGTGTCTATGGCCCTCATACACAGGTTAAATGTCTACTAAAAACCTTGATTTTCGCCATATGTAAAAAGGACATAATAATGCATTCCCAGATGGGATTTCAGCTCCATCAATCACATAGTTTAACAGTCACAGGGCTTAAAGGTGGCAAAAAGTCCAAATATTGGGTCTCTGTGGGCCTTTTAGAGATCTCGATGTGGCTTTCAAATTAAAGCTTCAGACTTAAAATTTGTTACATACTAAGATTACACATAGAATATGTATCTAATAAAGTTTGAAACTTCTCAGACTTACCATTTCCAAGTTACAGAGCAAAATATGTGAAAAATGTCTTAAAAGGGTCACTCAGGTGGGTGTTTAAGGTCCTCATACACAGGTTAAATGTCTACTTGAAGCCTTGATTTTTGGCACATGTAAAAAGAACATAATAATGTATTCCCAGATGAGATTTCAGCTCTATCAGTCACATAGTTTAACAGTCAAAGGCCTTAAAATTGGCAAAAAGTCCAAATACTGGGTCTTTATGGGGCCTTCTAGAGACCTAAATGTGGCCTTCAAATTAAAGCTTCAGACTTAAAATTTGTCACATACTAAGATTACACATAGAATATGCATCTAATACAGTTTGAAACTTCTTAGACTTACCATTTCCAAGTTACAGGGCAAAATATGTGAAAAATGTCTAAAAATGGTCACTCGGGTGGGGATTTATGGTCCTCATACACAGGTTAAATGTCTTCTTAAAGCCTTAATTTTTGGCACATATATAAATAACATACTAATATCTTCCCAGATAGGATTTGAGCTCTATCAGTCACATAGTTTGACAGTCACAGGGCTTAAAAGCAGCAAAAAGTCCAAATATTGGGTCTTTGGGAGCCTTTTAGATACCTCAATTTGACCTTCAAAATTAAAGCTTCAGACTTAAAATCTGTTACATACTAAGATTACACACAGAATATATATCTAATACAGTTTGAAACTTCTCAGACTTACCATTTCCAAGTTACAGGGAAAAAGATGTGAAAAATGTCTTATAAGGGTCACTCGGGTGGGTGTTTATGGTCCTGATACACAGGTTAACTGTCTATTAAAGGCCTAAATGTTGGGGCACATATAAGAAAACACATAGATATATTCCCAGATGATATTTAACTTAGATGAGAGACATAGTTTTAAAGCTACAGTGCTTGAAAGTGGCAAAAAGTGCATAAATTGGGTCTCTGTGGGCACTTTTGAGACCTTAAGTCGACCCCTTTGGGTAAACCTACAGCCCTAAAATTTTCTACAGACAAGGATTACATATCAAAGTTATACCTAGCACAGTTTGAGACTCATCAGAATTACCACTTCCAAATTATAGGGCAAAATATGTGAAAAGTATAGCAAAAAATCCCTAAGTGGGGGTATTTATGGGCCTCAAAGACAATTTTCTCCTCAACTTAAAGTCGTGATTTTCGGCACATGTACTAAGAACATATTAATGTATTGTCAGGTAAAATTTCAGCCAGCTGAGCATCATAGTTTGTGACCTACAGGGCTCTAAGTGGCCAAAAGTCCAATTTCTGACCTTAAGGTGGCCATAAGTTCTTTTTTACTGGGAGTTTAAGGTCACCTTAAAATAGGGATCTTCCTTTGGGCACCCTTAACATGTGTACCAAGTTTGAAAAAAAAATATTAATTTGTTTTTGAGTTATCGCGTCCACAAGGAAATTTCTACGGCGGCGGCGGCGGCGGCGCGACGGACCTGAATCCAATATATCCCCGACTTTCGTCTGGGGATATAATTAAAATATTACGCGGACTTCTGCTGGTTTGACTGGAAATGCATAGTTGACGTCTTTTCTTTTATACACGTTGTCAGTGTGTGAACCTACTCTGGGAGATTATAAATTTACGAAACCCAATCGAACACACTTTCATTGATCGGCGCATTATCAAAGAAGTTGTGTAGCGGGGTCGTGTAATTGAATTAATCCCTCCCTATTGGTGAGAAAGATCAAAGAAGTTAGGCGTTTCTGTGAATGGTACATTTGATAAAGCAATGGAATTTATTGTTTCCGTGGCAGTGTCAAACATTATATCTTGCACGATCTTGTATTATCGCTCACGCTAGACTGGTTCTGATAAATATTGGCTAGAAGTTATTTTCGCGTTTTGTAGTCACTCGCGAATATAGCGAAAATTAATTCCACGCGAAAATAACCACTTATACAGTATGCGGTGGAAGGACAAACAAGGTAATATCATGATTTCTGGCAAATTCAATAATGTCTGGATGGATGTGACTTTTGTGTCCATCGTACAACAATTGTTTGCTTTTATTACTTCCAGTTTGCATATACTTCATGAAATGTTCAGTTAAATACGTCTTGAATATTTGGCTGTTGGACCATCCAGTCTCAGATGTACAACCATCAGAACCTGGAGCAGTACTTGCAAGTAAATCCCGATTCATTCGTTTACCCTTAAAAACAAAATAAGGTGGAATGTTGACACCCAAGGCATTGCCAGCACCAATAACTGTCATCATTTCTCTGTCAGATGTTATAGCTTGTGGTTTTTGACTAACACCACAAATGCCTGTTTGAGGATTGTGTGATCTGCTGATTCCCTTCTCATCAATATTGAAAATACATTCTGGGCAGTTACTAAGTCCCAATTCCTCAATCTTTTTGTCAGCTTAGTGTAGTAAGTCTCAATCACAGAGGGACAACATGATGCAGCTCTGTAACTGTCAAGGGAGCTTGGTTTTACTGTTTTTAATTCCGGCCATCTACCCAGGAAGCCATATAACCAATGTTTGGTCAACATACAGAAATGGCATATTCTGAGGCCAACAGGATGGTCTGTGACCTTGTTAAACCATAGCCCATGGAGGCCACCTGTTTAAGATGTTGGCAAAATTTCTCTTCCTCATATTTATTGAAAACTGTTGCACCACCCGCTTGAAAATTTTCAACATCAATTCGACCTGCAACTCGATCTTTCAAAGTAGTTACTGGAACACCATGTATTTGGGCAGCTTTGTTGACAGATAAGTTGTTTTTCATGACATTCTCATATGCCACTACCAAATTTTTTGCATCATACAGGCGATATCTCTTGGAAATTGGCAATTTGCACGGTTTAGACTGAAATTGAAATTAAATTCCATATATAGTTTTTGCCAATAACAATCCTCTTACATCTTGGTAAACAATGATTTAAATAATATATTAATTTAAATTTAAATGGCCAAAAATACTACAAAATATTAAAAATTCAAATATTTAACTTCATAGCAATATTTATAAAAAACCCAGAATACATTGTGTTATACTTTTACAAATAAAATGAAAACATATTTACCTGCTTGGGTCTCATTTTCTCTGTCAAATTGCAAAAATATGAAGACAACAAAATAGAACCAATTCACATTAGCATTGCTAAGGCTCACGAACCGAAAAATGTCATTTCACCGAGTTTTAGCGAGAACCGTTGAATCCACCATAACGTCGAATCAACCGGACCGGACGATACATTGGTAATTTATTTTGTGACTGTGATTGTTTTGGAGAAATTTGGGTGTGGGCGTGAATTGGTACGCAGGCATGAACTGGTCCACCACCACTATCTATATGATCAATTTGATAATTATCTATGATGTGGTAAACATCTTTTTCATGAAAAGGCACAAATCTTCGAGAAAATTGAGGGTGGGCGTGAATAGGTCCACCCCCACTAGGGGAAAAGGGGTTGTGTAGCTAGGAATCAAGGAATGTACAGTACATGTATGAAGTGTCAATCAGGAACTTCACAGTACAGTACTAAGTGCAAAGAAGATTCATGGGCAGAATTCCAATCTGCAAAAATGTTGAGGGCAGAGTTCTGGGCATTCCCTCAGTTTATGCTGCCCAAGCAATGTCTCATTATCAGGGTGTACGTACCCGGTATGTATAATACAATTATAAAAATAACTTACCAAATAATAATAAATATACTGTAAACCGTTTCATAGCGTGGCTGTACAGTACTGAGTACATGGTAGAAGATGAAGTGTTGGTTTTCACACTGATCGCTTTCAGTAAGCAAATGGATTATGGGTACACACTGGTCGCACTACATCCCAATTTTAGGTTAAAAACGAAAACCAGTACAAGGTTTGATTGACAGTATCGGTACATGCTAAGCTGTAGTAACGCTTCTAATTTGGACAAAGCCTTGAGCCCATAGAGGGAGAAGGTCACAAATGTCATAGATTTAATTTTAATAGGTGTCCTTAATTTTGTAAGTACTGGTCGAAAGGAATGCAATTGAAGTAGAGCATATAGCATATTAGCATATTGTTTCTCAACTTTAACTTTATGAAAAATGAGGTAGCTTAATTGAATACTAAAACAACAATTGTTTATTATCAAATAAACTACTTCCTTTGGTACATAAACAACAATGTTTATTTTTTAATATCAATGGTCTTTGAAATAACTTAAATTATGTAACCTGTAATCACTCTGTTGATTAAGCAAGTACAGTTCTTTCTCTATCATTCTGCACAGCCATTGTGTATAATCTCTTCAGACATTATGTGAATAAAATAGCCAATCACAAAAATGCAATATCACAAGCTAAGCTTTATTTGTAGGTGACTCACAGATTTCCAGCAAGGCAGATTAGGATTAGCAACATCAAAATTCTATTTTGCTACATCTAAACTCACTTCTAAATTCTTAATCTCTAACTTTACAAACATTTAACATTTGGCACTATACACAAATTCATCTTCATAGTTTGAAACTTTCTTATTATTAAAAAATCAAACAATTATCAATTAAAACATTCAATTAAACATTCAATACCAAATTTGCATTGACCACTATAAAAGTGTATTTACATTTGGAAGTTTAAAGTATTTCAAATATCAGTTAAAGAAGTATTAATTGAACTGCAAAGAAATGAATTATGAACGAAACAGTTACATAATTTATGTGAATTGTAATTTTGCAAAAGAAACAATATCTACATCAGATTGGATTGTGAACAATAAAATATGTCCAGGGGCGGGTTTCACAAAGGGTCTAAGACTTAGGCAGGACTTAGTCTAAGTCAGGGACTTAAATCTGAGCCTTTTTTCTTAACTAAGCCCTAGACTTAGATGAATTTCACAAAAGGTGACTTAGCGAAGTCCAAGCACATCATATAACCACAGTGATTTTCTATGTCATGTGATTTTTTATATCTAGTCAAAATATTTTAGTGGTAACATTTATCTTTTGTTTAACTTATTTTATCTTTGAAAAAATGCTGTTTTTCAATGGGAAGCCTTGTACTCACACAGATATGTCCAAAGACTAATGTAGGGAGGTGTTTTATATATCTAGTCTGTATTTTCAAGCATTTCAAATTGTGAAGTGAGAAAAATATATGGCGGCCATATTTAAGTCTTTGTTTACAAAAGATAAGCCCACTCTTGTGTAGACTTAGCCAAAACATAGACTTAGCAACTTTGTGAAACCCTTTCAGTCTAAGACCACAGACCTAGCCTCATTTTAAAACAAAAATCTTATCTGTAAGCCTAAGTCTGGGCTAAGTCCTTTTGTGAAATCGACCCCAGAGCTATTTCCATTGTGTTCATTCAAATGACTACTCCAAGATTTTCTTGTCCAATGTCCAAGTTAAATAAACCAAAATGTCATCTATTCTTGCTGTTTGAGATAAATTCGACATTAAATAACTGAAATACACAAAAATAAGGTTATACTTAGAGTTTCTGCTGTATAAATATCCAATATTTTTTACTTGACATTACATTGACAACCATGACATTGTCTCAGTGTTATACATTTGTAAAATATTCGTAATTGTATGGAATACAGGACAAACTCAAATTCAGGACTATCTCCAATGGACAATGTCTGATGACACACATGATCATTTTACCTAGGACATCTGAGGTGTTACCATGGTAAATTGCAATTGGACTATCTGCAAGTTGTCTTAAATATAGTATAAATAAATTGCCCCAAACAAAATTCTGCGTATACCATGGTTTGGAAGGTGTTATTCCTAATCTAACATGACAGAAATATTTAAACGTTATTAATAATTGCAAATTTGCTAAAATTAAACTATTTTATGAAGGCTGTTTCATCCATTATTCATACAGAGGGTTATAATCGTAACAACCAACATGTACATGGGGGTTTTACGATAGCTTTCAACCAATCAGGTTTGCGGACATATATGTGTTATGTTAGAATAATAATTTTTCTGATACAAAGGAGATTTAAATTTTATACAACACCTTTTCAATAATGTATATATTTTTTTCCGATGATCTAACATAAATTATCAAACAATCAATTCATGAATGCCCTATATCACTGATATTGTGGACATATATAAGTTGCACTGCTGACATTTAAATCATGAAATAATGTACACACTGTCTTTATTTATTGACCAGTTTTTTTCCAAAAACAAACTTTATTTGATTTGTAATATTGTGAACCACATTTTGATGTTTTTATAATTCTCTGTTTTAGAATAAGCTACTGGCTAGGCTAGTATGAAACCATGCTTAAAATTTCTGTAACCTTTTTTAACTCATTTAACTCACTTATTTCCTGCAAATGTGAGAAAAGTCCTTATGTTATCTGATAAGGTATTTTAATTGAGATCCATATGGCTGTTTAACTTTTGTGACCCCAATTTAGTTGTCGAGCCTTTTTGTTTTTAAAATTGCTCGCTACACTAGCTGTATAGAATTACAACCTCTAATTCTGACATGCAGCCGACAGTCAAATTATGTTTGTAAGGTAATTGCTACTGGTCTCAAATCTCAGACCCTGTTTATAAATTGAGCAGATCTGTGAAGCTTGGGAGATGGGTTTCTAGCTGCCAGAGTTTGTTTCTCTTGTGCAGAGCAAACCATTTGGCCAAATCATGTAAAGTGTTTTAAATGAAGAGCTAAGTTGGAAATGTAAATACAAAATGTAATAATATAACAGTTTTGAAATAAGACTTGTGTGGCAGGATGCTTGATTATAAGGCAATATATTATTGATCACAATTTTATGTTACAACTATGTATGAATAAACTTTAGAAAGAACCACGAGATATGTAACTAAAATTGAGAACAGCTATATGCTGGGTTCGACCCAACTCATTCATTAGTAGAGGCAACCTGGTTGTAAATTTTGCTTTTTATTTATTGATGGATGTTACTGCAAAAAATACCAAAAGGTATCAACCTGGAATTTAAAAAAAAATTGTATTTCTAGAAAAAATGTCATAAGTCTTTCAAATGTTATTTGGCTTGTGTGAAAATATTGGCAAAATAAGATATTAAAAAAACACAATTTATTAACTTTTTAGCTTTTCTAAAAGGACTTCATACCATTAGCATTACACATTACCTAACTGAAATTGCTGCATGACATTACGGTTTACCCATGTGACCCCTGCTTGCCGTGCACTTGATTTCCATACATTTATTATTTATTTGGGGTTTTACATCACTTTCAACACTGTACAGGTCATATCACGACGGGTAGTTTTGTAGGCAGAGGAAACCAGTACATACAGTTGTTCAAGTTCCTGTAGTGTAAACTGCTGACCATTGGTAAAAAATTATCAACTTTTCCACATAAGGACCGGACTTTGAACCTCCGACCTCAGAGGTGGGAGGTAAGTGTGTTACCACTGCACCACCAAAGCTCTTTCTATTTTTATTTTTCTACATTTTGTTTTTTTTTAGTTTAGTTCCTCCAGTTCTGATTGGAACACTGGGCAACAACAACTCTCCGTTTGATTCTGTCACCAGCTTTAATCTTAGAGTCTTCCCAACTTCTCCCCAAGTCATTTTTCTTCTCCAGGTGGTGACTGGTCTGCCCTTATCTTTGGTCTGCCTCAGTAGGTGTCCACTCCAGTGATGTATTTGGTAGTCTTTCTTCTGGCATTTTAAGATGTGACCCAACATTTTTTAACACCATTCTTTCACAATTTCAGTCAGCTTCCGTTGTCTTGATCTTTATTTCTACATGGTTATTGCTTAATGTTTCACTGTGTCAAATGGGACCCCAAATCCTAATGTTAACTTTTACATTTTAACAATATCTACCCTCATTGATATGCCATTCTTGCCTTCCTGATAACAAATGTAAGATAGTTTCAACTATGATCAGCACAAATAATACTGCAATGGGAATTGAGCATATTCTAGTTTCTATTTATTACCATTGCAATAAAACTGTGTCATTTTTCCTTCATTGTAGTTTCTTATTAGATTAGATCGTTACTCTAAAACTCTACAACCAACAATGTTGGAGATATACAAAGGATTTTTGTGTTAGTTTTATTGGACTGTGATGCACATATCAAAGGTCAAATCAGAATGGACAAAAAGAACTGCAACCTATTATATTCATCATTTTATGTTATTTATTTGCACATTTATAGTCGCTGGTGCCAATAAAATAATGCTATATGTTACAAAATGAGAAAACCCCTAAATTCTGTCTCGGTTGTTTTACTGGTTCCCATTCACTGTAACTAGGAACACATGTTAGAACCCCATCGGAAGATGACACACATCTGCGTGATGTTTACCAACATAATACCAACCAATGAAATGATCCGTTTCTTTGATCAAGGACAGCCGCCATTTTTGATCAGAAAAACATGATTATTTCAGTTGTAACTCCTAAAAATGGTCCATAATGATCCACACCTGCAGTACACGAGTGTCATTAATGTTAGACGTCATTAATGTGGAATTAATGTTTTATTTATAGAATAAAACACTTCTTTCTGGGTAATACTCAGTATTGTGATTTATGAAGCCCGAGGGCAAGTGATATTGCCCGAGGGCCGATAGGTCTACTGCTCAGCCAGTGAATTTCGTCACCCCAGTGAAGTTCGTCATCTGCATTTTATGGCAATATTAAAGCATTTTTCCTGTGAACTTTCGGCATACATGTGTATCTTGTTGCCGAAAGCAGCTATTCCATTTCTTTAAATATTAATATTGCCTATTCTTGAGCATTTTTACAGCAGGTGACGAACTTCACTGGGGTGACGAAATTCACTGGCTGAGCAGTAGGGCTTCATAAAAACAATATTGCACAGAAAGAAGTGTTTTATTCTGTTATTATACCGAAAGTCTGTATAGCAGTAATCCTACAAGAAATCCTTGAAAGTCCCTCTCATCAAATGAAATGTGAGATCACAAACCAATTCAACACACGAAAGTAATTGGCGAGTTTGGATGCACATGCACATCATAACCACGATCCAAACGTCTAGGAGAGCTTTCGGAAATATTTACATTCATTTGCATAGTGGTGGTGGACCAATTCATGCCCGTGTACCTATTCACGCCCACCCTCAATTTTCTCAAATATTTGTACTTTTTCACGAAAAAAATGTTTACCACATCATAGATAATGATCAATTTGATCATATACATTTGTAATTTATTGTGTAACTTTGATGGTTTTGAATAAATTTAGGGGTGGGCGTGAATTGGTCCACCACCACTAACTTGTGATGTCTTAAATATTGTGGTGAGACGGGACCCCCGGCCGCCGCGACGGCTCGGGGAAGCGCTCAGGTTTCCGGGGACGGGAGTTTTGGCCCCGGTCGCGGAAACATCCGGAGCCAGGGGCGCACCCGCACCCTACAAAGCGGGCGACCCCCCGGGGGTTGTCATTCAAAACGGGGCTTCCCGTCAGACCGGATCCTTCCCCAAATCAAAATCTGATTCTCTCACATTTTGTTCAAATCTTATTCCATATTTTAAATATTTTGGCCAGAAGGCTCAGACCATTTATTACAAGATAGGCTGCCACCAGGTTGAATTATGGCTCAACCAAACCATTAAAACAACTTAACCCTGACAATGTAAAGGTCAAACTATTGTCAGTGCACTGGATTTGAACCAAGATTCAATTCATAGGTAAAACGAATCTGAATCTCAACACAAGTAGCATGCCACAATTACTGTAGAGTAGGAGAACGTGAGCAAGATGGAACCTTTGCAGCCCAAGTGCTGAGATCTGACATGATATTCACTATTTTATATGGTGACAACAGCTAATTCCTATTATTCAAGGCTTTTATCTTTATATTTTTTCATTTATGAGAGCTGCCTTATTTAAGTCTCCCGTGAGGGATCGTGGGACGCTTGTTTGTATATGGGAGAAGTAACTTGGCCGGAATCGCTGGATCTGCATTTTCTTTTTGCAATAGCTTTGCAGCCACAAGGCGGATTCTTTTCATATTTGGCAGGTGTATGCAGTAGCCCTGTAAATTTTTCTAATTATACTGCGATGACATATTCACCAATCAGAGAGGTCACATTACCAAAAATGCGTTTTTTAGAAGGGTGTCCTTGTCCGGATGATAACTTACGAAGCATTTTATATATCTACCTGAAATTCAGCAAATACCTTCTTCATATAAAGATCTGGGCGACATTAAATTTTGGCAGGGATAGGTTAAGAAATGACTCAGTTATTGATGATTAATTAAGCATTATCAATTTCTTAACAAGTAAAACTACTTGTATCTCCTTAACTGTGTGAGATAGAGCCATTTTGTTGACATTTTCGACCCACAGGGTATCTAAGCCTACTACTCTCTCCAATTTTACTAAAAGTTTCTCCTCCCCAGAAATGGGGATCATATTCAATTTTCTAATTTTTGAAAAAATTGCGAAACATAAAAATTGGAAATATAGGCTCACAAGGTACACATATAGAACAATACTGAGTGATAAAGTGATATATGAGTACTTTTTGAAACCATTTTCTTCATAAAATAAAAATTTACTAGTGGGATTTCGGGAAAATTTTTGACCCACAGGTATCTGTGAAGACTACCCTTTCCAAGTTTCAACCAATATTTCACTCGCTAAAAATGGCGGTCATTTTGAATTTTCGAATTTTTCGCAAAAAAATTACAAAACACAAAAAATGCTTGTATCTCAAAAACCTGGCAACATAGAGTGATTTCAGTAAAATTTTTGACCCATAGGTTATCTGTGAAAACTAGCCTTTCCAAGTTTCAACGAATATTTCACTTGCCAAAAATGACGTCCATTTTCAATTTTTCAATTTTTTTCAAAAAAAACAAAAATGCTTGTATCTCGAAAACCGTGCTAGATAGAGCAATTTCGACAAAACTTTTGACCCACAGGGTAACTCTCCTGAGTAGCTGACCCAATTTTTAAGAAATATTTGTCCCACCAAAAATGTATCTCGAAAATCGTGCGAGATAGAACAATTTCAGCAAAATTTTTGACCCACAGGGTATCTGAGAGGACTAGCCTTTTCTATGTTTCAACAAATATTTCACCTGCCAAAAATGGCGGCCATTTTGAATTCTCAAATTTTTTTCAAAAATGCAAAACAAAAAATGCTTGATAACCGTGCAAGGTATTGCAATTTCTTTGGGTGTAAGCAAAATGGCGGTCATTTTGAATTTTCGAATTTTTCGCAAAAAATTACAAAACACAAAAAATGCTTGTATCTCGAAAACCTGGCAACATAGAGTGATTTCAGTAAAATTTTTGACCCACAGGTTATCTGTGAAGACTAGCCTTTCCAAGTTTCAACGAATATTTCACTTGCCAAAAATGACGTCCATTTTCAATTTTTCAAATTTTTTTCAAAAATGCTTGTATCTCGAAAACCGTGCTAGATAGAGCAATTTCGACAAAACTTTTGACCCACAGGGTAATTCTCCTGAGTAGCTGACCCAATTTTTAAGAAATATTTGTCCCATCAAAAATGGCGGCCATTTTGAATTTCCAAATTTTTCACAAAAATCGCAAAACACAAAAATGCTTGTATCTCGAAAACCGTGCGAGATAGAACAATTTCAGCAAAATTTTTGACCCACAGGATATCTGAGAGGACTAGCCTTTTTTATGTTTCAACAAATATTTCACCTGCCAAAAATGGCGGCCATTTCGAATTCTCAAATTTTTTTCAAAAATGCAAAACAAAAAATGCTTGATAACCATGAAAGGTATTGCAATTTCATTGGGTGTAAGCAAACTATTCTACCCAATTTTCCCCCAAAAAATTTACCCTTCCCAAAAATGGGGATCATTGTCAATTTTCAAGTTTGTGACAAAAAGTCTAAAACGCCTTAATTGTCTCCTTAACGAGGCAAGATAGAACAATTTTGTCAACATTTTTTAAACACACTGTATCCAAGATAACTACCCTGTGCAAGAACCACGTTTCCTATATTCTGGCTTTGTTGAGCTATAAGCAGAACTTTCTTGCAGGATTAAGCTGCCATTATTTCTCCTGTCGGTGGCCTATTTGATTGGGGGTGTATTAAATCACATTTTTGTTCGGTGTCCCGTAATCACAGCAGTTTTGCAGAAATCATTAGATTATAACTCTGCATGATGTCCACCTAATTATCACGTATATAAGAGTAAATTTCAACATATTTTGAAACCTTTTGTATAATAGTAGTAAGAAACATCACTGACTGAACATTATGCAAAATTATGGTCTGATTGCAAGTTCCTAACCAGTCGGGCTTCACCTTTGTGTGGTATTAAAGTGCCATTCCAACTGTAATTATGCATTTTGTGCACCTGGTTATGAATTTTCACCATAACAAACAGAATCCAGTGATCACATAAACTCTGTGACTAGGCAGTCAGGGGCATATTCACTAAAGAGATTTGCGAAAGATCAGGGAAAAATTAGCTTAAATGAATCCAAACATTGGATTAGCATAAAGATTTGCACTTTTGGATTAACTTTAATCCAACCAAGAAAATGAATTAACTTTTTTTTAAAAATAGAGCTTAATCTGCTGCACTTAATCCAAAAATTAGTTTTAACTTTGTGAATACTGATTTAACCCAAAGATTAGCTGACCCATTTTAAAGTTAATCTAATTTTTCACTTCACTTAATTCGCTTTGTCAATATTGGCCCGGACTATCAAAAACAGAAGGTTGGTTACTGGAAGATCTACTGTGTATAACATATATTTGTTCTCTTTAGATGTGTTTCTTGACATGGTAACAAGAGGGTCCTTTCAGACATGTTTTGTGTCACTTGGCTGGTTGGAAGATATGTTCACCAGTACACCAAGTCTGCCATTCTGAAAATTATTGAGTGTATACTCCTGCAGCTGTTACACAGTAATGTGAAGGTATGGTGAACGATTGTTTTTTGTAACCCGTCTTCTGTATCCCATAATTATACCCCTTGCACTTTTGATATAAGAAAACTCTGTTCCATCTGTCCCCATCTTCAATCCACTCTGGAGACCAAGCCGCTTGATGGATTTTTACCATGTTTATATCAACGAAAGCCCAACCTGAAAGGTTTTGGAGAATTGTGTGGTAAAAAACTGTTGCCATGGTAATTATTCATCAACCTTTACCCCATAGCCTTAAAGGGCTGTGTAGGTATTGTTTTTACCCATGGCGTCGGGATGGGCAGGCAGGCTTCGGGTAAAAGTTTGTCCGGGCTGTATCTCAGAAACCAAAGGTGTAGGAACTTGAAATTTGGTAGGGACATCATGGTATGACCTTGATTTGAACTTTGATGTTGCTGTATTAACCTTGATTTTTTTACAAATCTTGTCCAGGCTATATCTCAGAAAACTGTAAGTTATAGGAAGATGAGACGTTGGTTAGGCATAAGTGTACAATGTCATGGTGTGACCTGGATTTGACCTTGCTGTAGTGACCTTGACCTTTAAAATCTTGTCCAGGCTATACCTCGGTATCTGTAAAGTGTAAAGGGATGATATATGGTATTAACATTAGCTAGGGTTGATATTTGGTATAGACATTAGTTAGGGGTTTGAGTATGCAGTAGTGGGTGGACGATTAGACCAACGTTCGATCAATCGTCGGTGTCATGGTACAATTGCGTTCGGTCACTGATAACTTCTAGAAATCGATTAAATCTCACCTTCTTTATGTGTCTCAATATCCACATATTTTTTATATTTTGGGCAGTTTTCAGAACTTTCCTTCAATAAATTAACAGATTTCTCACGAATTTTGAGTCTGTTTACAACTACCGCCATATTTACCAGAAGTGGGTGCTTTTGGTAGCTTCTATATGTTGGAAACACTGTTATTCTTACCGGATTGAACTATACTTTATCCCGGAAAGTGTTTCATGACAGTGGAGTTAAAAATTCGATTATGGGTCGATCATTGGTTGGAAAAATGGACGAATAATCGACCAATAAAAATTGAGGCAACTCTACTCACTAGTATGCAGTGTCATGGTATGACCTCGATTTAAACTTTGACCTTCTCTGCAGTAACCTTGGACTTAAAAATCTTGTCCGGGCTATATATCGGAAACCTTAAGTTGATATTTGTTAGGGACATTGGTTAGAAGGTGTACATTAGCAGTGCTCTTGATTTAACCTTGCTGTAGTGACCTTGATGTTCAAAATATTGTTTGGGCTATATCTCAGAAACTGTAATAGAGAAACTTGTAAAAAGGTGTAGAAAGTTGATTCTTGGATGAATCAATGGTTGGGGGTGTGGGTATGCTAAGTCATGGTGTGATCTTTAACCTTTGTTCTGCCAAAGTGTGTTCACCTGCCATAATTGAGACATATTTCTCTTATAACAAATATATATGGATTGCTGTAACTGTTTATTATCTGTATTTCAGGTACAGTTTTGTATACTTCTATTAATAAATTTTACAGCTTCATAATTTACAGGCATTTTCTCTCTGAAACGTTATTTTCTCTACTAAAATTATTTACCTTTACATAGCTAACGTCTTTTGCTGTGAAAGTGTCTTAATCTTTGTGCTGTTTCATTTCTTCTATATCCCAGAGTGTCGAAAACAATTTCCCCATGCTGTGGGGTATGACCATCTCTGATGCTACTTTTAAGCATAGTTATCTTGTGGGTTTTCAGCAGACCAAACCGCTCAACAGATCTGTTTCAAATTTTCAGGATATGTTTATCCTTGGGTAAACTTTAGGCCTTGGATAACATCCACTTTTACAACTGTTACCATGGTAAGCTTTTTTTAACCCTAGCCCACAAAGACTTACCATGGCAACAGTCATCCCCTGCTCCATCCGGTGGGCACAAGACTTGTGGGTATTCACTACCTAAACCCATGCATCAGATTTTCAGGATATGTTTACGCCAAGGTGTTGGGGATATCTGGCTATAAATGTTAAGATTTTTTGGTCTTAAACTTCTTAATTTAAAAGGGGGCACTATTAAACTGATGTTACTACAGCTGCATTTTATCTCTCGCTGGCCAAAGCCAAAAGTAGATTATGAAATGCCTTCCATGTGGGAGTGGATTGGTGTGTGTGTTATTAAGTGTCCCGCAAAGGACACTTGTTTGTGTATGGAAGACCTTCAGGCTCCGGCGGCTCCGCATTTTGTTTTCCTTATAACTCTGTAACCGTTGGGCGGATTCTTTTCAAATTTGGCAGGTTTATGCAGTAGCCTTGGGGAATTTTTTTGAATATGCTGCAGTGACATTTCAACCAATCAGAGAGGTCACATGACCAATAATGTCTTTTTTCGATGGGAAAGCTTGTCCGGATGATAACTTGAAAGGGATTTTATCAATTCACCTGAAACTTGGCAAATACATTCATTCTATTAAAATCTGGAAATCATTAGATTTTGGCATTGATTGCAGTGTTCATTCTAGAGTTGGAGCTACTTGAGTCAAATGACTCCTTTACTCAATTTTGGTGAGACATTTACTAACTGCGATGAGTCAAATGACCAAAATTAACCTTACAGTTGAGCAAATTGACTTAAATAGGAGAAAAAAAGTACTATTAGTCTATCTTCAAAATGAATTTGCAATACTAAATCAAATTCAACTCTGCTCACTGTGAAAAAAACTTTATTTCAATTCAAGACATATTTTTAGTCAGCATAATGTACAAGATTTCCTATGATGTACATGATTTGCAATAATTAAAGTATTTTTTACTGATTTTTTTTTTCATTTTTTTTTTGTTTCAATAAATATGGTCCAACCCTGCACTATCTAAAACTAGAAAAAAAATTAACTCACCTTGACATAGGTTCACTCAGGGAGTTGTTTTTATTTGATACAAAAAAACTCCGGACATTTATTTATGTAAATGGATATAAATTTCCCACTTTTTGAAAAAAAAAAAAAAAAACTGGTTTTAAAGCAATAACATACCATATAAAGTTTAAGTTAAATTATTATTTAACTTTTTTCCAGTCGAAAATTTGTTATTAACATAGATGCAATTTTTTAAAAGTTTGTCCCACAGTAGTTTAAAATGTTTGTTGTTACTTGTTAACAATTGTCTTTGAAGTCACTTGTAAGAGTGCATTATGCAAAACTATACTTTAAAAAGTGAAAATATTAAAAACTGGATGATAAAATCTTGTTGTGCAATAGATATTTATTTCTATATATATTTAACAAAACTATGAAAAAAAGTGGAAATTTACAGCCACTGGTGAGTTTACATCACTTACTATAAACGTGTTTTCCATTGATAAATACCAAATTTTTGTTAAACGAAGTATGATTGGACAGTGCCGTTTCCGCTCGACCAATCAAATTAAGGCATTTAGAAGCAAGGAAACATGGAGGAATTGGGTTTAAAAAGACAATATATGTGTCCTTTTCTTTGATTTTGAAACAAAATTCGTCTAACTTTCCCAATGTTTACAGCGAAAACGCGGGCGATAATGCAAGATATATGCGTCACCGTGACTCGGGACCATAACGTGTACGCGTCTTTTCGCCCCAGTATAGCGACAAAAGACGTGGAAACGCATAGTAAAATGAACACTGTGATTGGTTAAGAAATGGCCGAGTAATTAATGATTAATTAATCATTATGAATTTTCCAAATAATGAAAACACAAAAATGCTTATATCTCGAAAACGGTGCTAGATAGAGCGATTTCGACAAAATTTTTGACCCACAGGGTATCTGCAGAGTAGCTATCCCAATTTTGAAAAAAAATTTTGTCTTGCCAAAAATGGCGGCCATTTTGAATTTTCAAATTTTTCACAAAAATTGCAAAACACAAAAATGCTAATATCTCGAAAACCGTGCTAGCTAGAGCAATTTCGACGACATTTTTGATCTTCAGGGTATCTCTGCTGAGTAGCTATCCCAATTTGCAAAAAATTTTTATCTCGCCAAAAATGGTGGCCATTTTGAATTTTTTTGCAAAAATTGCAAAACATAAAAATGTGTATATCTCGAAAACCGTGCTAGATAGAGCGTTTTCGACGAAATTTTTGACCCAGAGGGTATCTCTGCAGAGTAGCCACACCAATTTTCAAAAAAAAAATTGACTCGCTAAAAATGGCGGCCATTTTGAATTTTCGAATTTTACTCAAAAATTGCAAAACACAAAAATGCTAATATCTCGAAAACTGTGCTAGATGGCGAATTATCTCTTAAAAGTATTGCAGATACCCAATTTCTCTCAAATAACTCATTCATCTACTTTTGGAAGAGCTTTCACATGGTGAAGTTTCAAACCCATAGCTAATTACTCACCTACTCAAAATGAGTAAATGCGAATTATCTCTAAAAGTATTGCGGATATCCAATTTTTCTCAAATAACTCATTCACCTACTTTTGGGAGAGCTTTCACTTGGTGAAGTTTCAGACCTGTAGCAAATTATTCACCTACTCAAAATGAGTAAATGCGAATTATCTGTAAAAGTATTGCGGATACCCAATTTTTATCAAATAATTCATTCATTTACTTTTGGGAGAGCTTTCACATGGCATGGTAAAGTTTCAGACCCGTTGGTAATTACTCACCTACTCAAAATGAGTAAATGCGAATTATCTGTAAAAGTATTGCACATAGCCAATTTTTCTCAAATAACTCATTCATCTACTTTTGGGAGAGCTTTCACTTGGTGAAGTTTCAGACCTGTAGCTAATTATTCACCTACTCAAAATGAGTAAATGCTAATTACCTCTAAAAGTATTGCAGATACCCAATTTTTCTCAAATAACTCATTCATCTACTTTTGGAAGAGCTTTCACATGGTGAAGTTTCAGACCCGTAGATAATTACTCACCTACTCAAAATGAGTAAATGCAAATTATCTCTTAAAAGTATTGCAGATAGCCAATTTTTCTCAAATAAATGATTCACCTACTTTTGGAAGAGCTTTCACATGGTGAAGTTTCAGACCCCTAGGTAATTATTCACCTACTCAAAATGGGTAAATGCGAATTACCTCTAGAAGTATTGCAGATAGCCAATTTCTCTCAAATAACTCATTCATCTACTTTTGGGAGAGCTTTCACATGGTGAAGTTTCAGACCCGTAGATAATTACTCACCTACTCAAAATGAGTAAATGCGAATTTTCTCTTAAAACTATTGCAGATAGCCAATTTTTCTCAAATAACTCATTCATCTGCTTTTGAAAGAGCTTTCACGTGGTGAAGTTTCAGACCCATAGCTAATTACTCACCTACTCAAAATGAGTAAATGCGAATTACCTCTAAAAGTATTGCAGATAGCCAATTTTTTCTCAAATAACTCATTCACCTACTTTTGGAAGAGCTTTCACATGGTGAAGTTTCAGACCCATAGCTAATTACTCACCTACTCAAAATGAGTAAATGCTAATTATCTCTAGAAGTATTGTAGATAGCCAATTTTTCTCAAATAACTCATTCATCTACTTTTGGGAGAACTTTCACTTGGTGAAGTTCCAGACCTGTAGCTAATTACTCACCTACTCAAAATGAGTAAATGCAAATTATCTCTTAAAAGTATTGCAGATAGCCAATTTTTCTCAAATAACTCATTCACCTACGTTTGGAAGAGCTTTCACACATGAAAATGAAAAATTGTGAATATCTCGGAAAAGCTATTTCTTCTCCTTTAATGCTCGGTGGGAGATACACACCGCGGCAGTGGTCTTGTTTTCAAAAATTTTGGTCTCACTAAAAATGGTGGCGATTTTGAATTTTCGAAGTTTTTGCAAAACACAAAAATGCTTAGATCTGGAAAACCGTGCTAGATGGAGCGAATTCAACAAAATTTTTGACCTGCTGGATATCTCTGCAGAGTAGCCATGCCAATTTTCAAAATATTTTGTCTCCCCAAATATAGCGGCCATTTTGAATTTTTTGCAAAAATTGCAAAACACAAAAATGCTTATATCTTGAAAATCGTGCTAGATAGAGCAGACAGCGCTGACCTTGGTTGCCACAACAGTATAAGGCTAGGAACGGAGCATTTTCTTAATACTTTAGCACTCACCTTTATATCCTTTTCGGGACGCTTTGTTTTTGCTGTGCAAAAACATTATCTTTTTTTTTTGCGAGCGATCCTCTAGTTTTTTTCTGGTTCGATTATTTTTGTTATTGGGGTGTTCAACTAGAGCCAACCCTAACTGACTATAGGGTCAGTTGGCTGAGTCAGGGATTGAGGAAAAAATCCAGAAAAAAATGTATGTAAAATCTGAGTCAGTTTGACCTCGATGACAGGATGTAGTACATCCAAGTTTGTCTGGATCTGACTTCAGGTTGGGATTTTTTTCTGAACAACCAGACTGAATACTATCGGAACAAGCTGTAAAGCCCTTTTTCAGCGGGTTGCGTGTAACCAACCCGCCTATTAGATTGATGTCTCCAACGTCCATCTGTCCGTCTGTCCACATTTTTTCGTTTCCAGACTCTAACTCGAAAACGGTTTGTCCAATCGAATTCAAAGTTGACAGGGAGATAGATCACCTTCATAGCTAGGTTCCTTTCAAAAGTGGTGTAGTTCTGTCTGTTCGTTTGTCTGTTTTTAGTCCGTTTGTCTGTCAAAATTTCATTTTCCGGACTCTAACTCAAAAACTGTTTGTCCAATCGAATTCAAACTTGACAAGGACATAGATCACCGTCATATAGTGGTGGGACCGTTTGCAGAAATCAAAACCAGTTACCGGGGCTTTGAAATGAACGAAATCCGGTATTTCGTATGCCTCAAGATGTGCAGTAAAATTATCCGCAGAGTGTACATGAGGCAGAACTCGAAACTGGAAATGGCTTTCGTGAGATATTAATAAGTATGTAAACATGATTTTCGTTCAATAAAATGTAAAAATGTGACATATTTTTCAAAATATGTATATTTTTTGTCGTTTTGAGGAAGTATCAGCCATTAGGTGGTCTAAAATGGTGATGTTTTCAATAACCAGTTCCCAAATATTCTTTGCGAATTTCGTTATTTTTGCCAGAAACGAACAAAAAAGCGGTCACCGGTTTACCGTTCCCACCACTACCATCATAGCTAGGTTTCTATTGAATTTGGTGCAATTCCGTCTGTTTTTTGTCCGTTTCCGTCCGTCTGTCCGTCCACTTTTTCGTTTCTGGACTCTAACTTGAAAATGCTTTGTCCAATCGAATTCAAGCTTGACAGGGAGATAGATCACCATCATAGCTAGGTATCATTCAAAATTGGTCTATTTCCGTCTGTTTGTTTGTCCGTCAAGATTTCTGTTTCTGGACTCTAACTCGAACATGCTTTGTCCAATCGAATTCAAACTTAACAGGGAGATACATCACCATCATAGCTAAGTTGCTTTCGAAATTGATATAATTCCGTCTTTTTGTTTGTCCATTTATAGCATAACATAGATTACAAGTTTTACATTTCTTAGCACGTCTAACACATTCACTTAAACTGGTTGACCTAACATTTCTTTCCTTATTTCTAAATGTTGTTACAGCAGTCGCTAACCTTATTGCTGCCTGCACAACCTGCCATTAAGGCATCTTTGGCCCTCTTGTTTGATCATATTCTGAATATAAAAATGAAAAGAAAAATGAATGTATCATTGTTTTACATTTTGGAGCTCTCTAAGATAAGTAATTGTCCCACTACATATATCATCATTTCATTCAGGTAC
Source organism: Sabellastarte sp. h YS-2021 (assembly GCA_964017235.1). Taxonomy (NCBI): domain Eukaryota; kingdom Metazoa; phylum Annelida; class Polychaeta; order Sabellida; family Sabellidae; genus Sabellastarte; species Sabellastarte sp. h YS-2021. The sequence continues at coordinate 16,094,185 of OZ024931.1, read as the reverse complement.
TGTACAGGAGTGATAATTTTGTGGTAATCAACAAAGACTTTGATGTGAGGATTAACAGTGATGACCCATTTCACATTTTGACTGTAGAAAACCAACTGAGGTGGAAATACCCAGCACTGGCAGACAGTCAGCTAGGCCACAGCTTCAGGTTTGTAGTGTGCAGGACAGAGACCAGTACGACTTCCAAGTATCTTAAACACCATGTTTTGTATTTGGAGACAAAAACTGGGAGGGATATTGGTTGGTGGATGTAAGTGAGCAACAACATAGTGTGACTTTCATTTAACTTTAACCATGCTATAATAACCATGACCTTTAAATCTTGCCCAGGCTATATCCTGGAAACTGTAGGGTGTGAGACTTTAATGCTTGTTAGTTGGTAGGCATATGGGTTGGGGGATGTAGGTGTATCACATCATGATTTGACTGGATTTAACCTTGAAGTGAATTTTTAAAACTGGGGAACAGGCATTTCTGATGCTATTCTTATGTCTACCTAGACCTGTTTTTTTCAGAACATTGAATCACAGAAGTAGACTGTTGTCAATATGTCAAGTACTTTAAAATTTACAAGTAGAATTTTGAACTCCCTCCACTTTTTCATTTGGAAGCAGGTGGGGTCTGCAGCCCATACTGTAATGACTTGCAGGGGAACTGAAGTTACTAGCTATTATTAGCCACTCAATGTGCACTTACACTCCACTATATTACTACCATAGTGTTTTTATGTGTGTTAGATTTGTCCACCGTCTGGATCATGCCACTAGTGGAGTTCTCTGCATCGCATTAAATCAGCGATCTGCCAGACAAGCCAGTAAACTATTTCAGGATAGACGAGTGACCAAGCACTACCTGGCTTTGGTAAGTGTCTTTAGTCAGTATGATTGAGCATTGTATGGCTCTAATATGCCTTTCCTTTCCATGTGATCTAGCCTTACCTGGCTCTGGTATGTGTTTCCTGCTTCTTGACTTTGGTAAGTGTGTCCTGTCCATGTGATTAAGTCCTCTGGTAACATAGTTGTTCCACTGTCAAGGTATACTGGAACACCCCTGATTTTGCCCATCCTAGGTCATCCATGTAGGTGCCCACTGGCTATCTCGTTTGATTCTATACACCCAGCATTCTCCCGGGGTGTTTTGAGACATCTACATGCTCAAATGGTGTGGGAGAAGATTTTGAACATATGTAGAATTTGATCTGGTCCTCAGAAATGCTACCTGCTGCTCCTAGTGGTCTAATGTCCTCCCCTGTCACCCAGCCTGTCATCACAGGTGACCTTTGTTGACAACCCCAAGTCATCTGTGAGAATTACCTACTGGAATTTTGAATTCTGAATTGTCTGTGCTATGTTCTGTATGAAAAAATCTCAACATTCTGGATTCATCCATAAAAGCTGATCTTAATACTATCATCATAAATAAACAAAAGGAGAGGCTCAGTGTGACTAGAGGTCAGACACCTGTTGCCTCACAGGCATCAGCCTTGGTAGCTGGTGTTTCATCTCAAGTGACCTTACACTGAATATGGGTGACCTTTTAGGCCCAGGGTCGCAGCTACAGCTATGCCATGGCAGAATTAGGATGATAATTATGGACACCCACTGTATACCCACCATAGGCCCGGTGTGCACCCAGAACTAATGTGGGCATTTCAAAAAAATCTAGCATTTCCTCTCCTCTTGGCTGATCAGCAGATCATAGATGTTTATCCAGACACTTTCTCTACAGATACTAGGTCAGGGGCCACTCCTGGATGGTCCTTGATGGTAGAACTGCCACACTATCATGACCTGTATGTGACCAAGCATTATTCTGAGAGATTAGTAATGAAATTTAAAAAGTTGTATATTCTTTGTATTTTGTGTTTATTTCTGCGTCAGATCTGTCGTCAGCAAGATTTTTTGTAAACAAGGATAAATTGATACAGATAATATATTTTTACACTAATTCTCCATATCTGTATTTGTGTGTTGTGCTGTCACATTTTGTATCTAAAACAGTTATCTGACTAACCTTTTAGAGGGCTTTTCTGTTGGACAATGATACAATTGCTACTTGAAATTGGTCCACATTGTTTACTTACAGTTTATGCTGAATTAAATTGTCTATTGAATTGCCAACAATTCTGTGTGATGGTATGAAATTTGTGTTTTTCAAGGTAAGGGGACATGTCAAAGGCTGGATTAACCACACTTATGATGTAGACATGGCTATAGGACGTGATGTTACAGAAATATCAACATACAAATACTGTACGCCAGAAGTGTCTAACTGCCGTGAAGCTAGAGGAGCCCAGACCAGGCTGGTTGTGTTAGAGTATGGGATGTATGAAGGTCATCCAGTCACTAAACTACTATTGATCCCCAAAACAGGTAATATTGTCATGTAAACAGTCGAGACATTGGGTAGCAACAGTAGATAATGGCAGATGTCAAAGACAACCAATCACTAAACTGTTGCTGATCCCTAAAACATTTAATACTGTATTACAAAGAAACCATATTATGCTGGTAGTGACAGACTATGGGACATATGAGGGACATTCAAACAGGGTTTTCATTCTAAAAAGTAAGAAGGCCATATATCTCCCTTGAAAACTTTTAAGAAATCATTGCTGCAAGTTTTTGTGTGCAAAGACATAGGATATGATCCGACTGTTTCAAGGTCAGATTGAATGGTTTTACCATAAATTACTTTGGTCTTCTTTATTATTGATTAACCAGGTTCAGAATGTAAAAGTTTCATAGAATTATGGGGTTCAGTTCATTTGGTGATGTCAGATTTGACCTGTATCATCACTTTCAATGTCTAATGACATCACCTTACCTCAAAGCCCTAATGTCTCACTTGGGGGAATTAAGGAAATGATGTATTTATCCACAGTTTTAAGCTTGATTTAAAAATTGTTTGATATTTTTAATGTGTTAGAGCCATCTTGTTTATCATTAAAAAAGATATTATAGCAAATTCTTATTCTTCTCACCCCAATTTCTAATCTTGGGTCTAAGCTGAGCTGTCCGAGTCAGCAGTCACTAATCTTTTCCCATTATTTTACTTTGCGAAATCTAAAAATGGTTTGAATGCAATACTTTCATCCAACCATCAGCTGGACATCAGGATAGAACCTACGCAATGTGCTGAAAACAAGGTTTGAAGCCAAGTGGATCAAATTGAGTGTGCAAATTTGTCTTCATCTGTATCTAGTTCTTTGACAAAACATATGGGGAACCAGGTGTGGTATACTTGGATGTCTGTTACTCAAATACCACAAAGGTAGTTGCACCATGTTTTGGGGACAAATCTTCACCAAGTCAATAAGTACTGGCCAAATGCAAAAAAATATAAATGTATACAAGTTGTGCATTTACATTTCCTGTTTTGTAGTCTTGGAGGGAAAAAATGCAAATTGTATTTTTGTATACATGGAAAATACACTGTAGTACCAGAAAAGGGTAGAAAACCCTTTGTCGTAAAATACAAATTGAGTTTATGAAATGACACACTCAGCTTCAACAGAACTGTACCAGACATGTTTAATTTCAACATTCATGCGCTGCATTAGTGGTAGGTCAGGATACTTGTTCGCATTTCTCTGTTACTATTCCTTTATATTGGGGTCAGTTGGGACACAAGTTTTGCATTTCAGGCCGCAGTCACCAGCTGCGTGTTCACTGTGCATCTGTGGGTCATGTGATTGTTGGGGATTACATCTACAGCAACAGAATGGACACTGCCCCCTACAGAATGATGTTACATGCATACAGGTAAGAGACCTTAACACAGGTGAGGCAACAGGCAGGCAGGTCGCATGTACTTAAAATATAATAACAAACGGTGAGACAACTAAAATAATATACATTTTCTGTACCTCTGCCAACTGAAACACTGTTTGATAAGTTTGCACATCAGTGACTCACTGACAATGAGACAATAAAAACTACACATTTGTTGTTAAAAAACTTCTTTGTGGCAGTGAATTCTTGACTGTCGTAATTCTGGACCAAAATCCCCATCAGAGAGACGGTGCGTAATTTAGTGCCATCGTCAGTCATTGTGGGACTATTTAACATGCCACTGCTAAGTTACATAACCTATGAAACGGACTGGCATAAGTACTGGTATGATAGGACTGGAGAAAAATTATAGTTAAAGTACACTACAGCTCTTTATGGGGTTGCTGTGTAATTAAGATAAAAATTCTTCTTCATTTTGTACTCTGGAATGTTCCAGTTGTGAACAACTACCAGCATTCTTTAACAGTCCAGTACAGAGTGATACTGCAGCTGAGGTGAGATGATGTCCAGGTAAGATAACGGAACACTTGTAGAGATACTAGCAACATACACAGCAGAGATAATGTACAGGTGAGTTAGTTTACAGATCAGGTAACCAGTGCTCAGGTCACATGTACTATTAAATGTAATAGTTTGCAAATCTGAGACATTGAATCACCTGAGATGACCGCTCCTGTTGTTAAAATGAGACATTTTTGTGCGCGGGTAAAAGAATTATATCTTATCACACAACAGAAAACATTTACAGCTGAAATAGATGCATGGATGGTACTATGTAATGAAAGTATAAGGGGTAGCAGTCACAGCGAAAGCATGTATTTGTTTTAACAATGCAGAACAATTTTTTTCCCGGGATATCTGTTCTGTACATTTTAGGCTATAATTCTCATGCAGGAAGAATGCCTTGATACATGTTCTGTACATTTTAGGCTGATCATTCCCATGAAGGAAGATTATCTGGATATCTGTTCTGTACATTTTAGGCTATAATTCTCATGCAGGAAGAATGCCTTGATACGTGTTCTGTGCATTTTAGGCTGATCATTCCCATGCAGGAAGAGTACCTTGATATATGCTCTGATGACCCGTTTGTCTCAAGTACTGACCCCAAGTGGCAGCCACAGGAAGTTATCCATACATATAAGGACTACTTGTGTAACACACAGCAATCAGTGAAGCCTGGGGAGTCTTAGTAGCTGTGACAGAGATGAGATAGTTAACCACTAGTACACTACTGTAATGTACTTGTGTATATTACCTTATTTTGGTGCAATAAGGTGTCCATATAAAACATTGGGACAAGTGTTCATTTAGGAGAGTAATGTGTCCTTTTATACATGTTACTATTTACACAAAATATCTGGACAAGTTATAACTTGCACAAATGGCTTGTACACTTAGGTAATGTAATCTAGTATTGCATTTGCTGTAAGAAATATAACAGTATGTGGGTTAAATAGCAAGACCACTTCAGGAAAGAATGTGTGATGACACCTTGTCTTGCAGAGAAACCTTGGCCCTTCAGAGAAAACCCCAGTAAGCAGACATTTTCTAGAATCATACCACACATCCAAAGACATTGAATTTCACATTATTGAATGGTGCAAAGAAAAATCAACCCCATTCAGAAAGAATGAAGAAAGTCATTGGATATGGAAGAAGAAAACTGTTCAGTATTGTGGAATCAACCAAATAAATTTAACCCCATAACCACCTCTTTTGTGTCTTGAGGGAATTTTACTTTTATTTTCAGTTATTTGATGATTTTACCCAACCACATTTAAAGACCTTGGGTATTTTTTTCACCCATTGTGTCCAGAAAGGTGTGCTGGCAGACTCTAGGAAAAATCTTGTCTGGGCTATATTGCACAAACCGTAAGCTATCGGGAGTTCATACTGGTCAGTGGTGGGGCCATTGATTGAGAGGTATATTCTATGAAATGTCATGGTGTGACCTTAATGTAGGAAGTTGATACTTAGTGGGGCTATCGATTTGTGGTACTAGGTGTGCAACATTATGATGTGATCTTGATTTAACCTTGAACTTGCCATAGTGACTTTGACCTATAAAATCTTGTCCGGGCTATATCTCGGAAACCGTCTGATGTAGGAAGTTGATACTTGACAGGGATGTTGGTTGGGGGTGTACTTGTGCAATATCATGGTATGATTTTGATTTTACTTTTCATCTTGCTGTAGTGACCTAACTTTGAAAATATTTTCCGTAGTGTGTCCTGGAAACAGAAATATGTAGAAAGTTGATTCTTGGCAGGGATGTTGGGTGGTGTAGAAGTACATCATGGTCAGACCTTGGTATAACCTTTGACCTTGGCTCTGCCAGAATTTTTTTGTACTCTCATATTTGAGATATATTTCTCCTGTCACAAAGATATATTTCTGCAACTGATGTTTATTTTTACATTATTGTACTATCTCCAGTGACAGCTATACTTCAGTCAAAAATAGATCAATAATAAATTTTACACCTTCATATTTTTTACTTATCAATACTGTAATCTTGGTATTAAATTATCTTGTTTTGACACTTTGTCTTTACATCCATTTCTCTTTCTTATGTGTTATTTCTCCTGCACCCTTAACTTACACAGTTACTTCTCAAAGACTCTTTACCTTAGTACTTTTTAACCTCTTCTATATCTCATGCTATTTCCCCAGGTTGAGGGCTATGGGATCTCTGACGCTATTTTTCCCCCTCTAAATCAAAGGTAATTGGGCTAATGAATAGTTGGTGTCTGTCTGTCCTTCCATCCATCCCAAGCTTATGCTTGCTTCCAACATCAAACCTGAAGCTTTATTGCGATCAGTCCTTCAGAACATGTTTGCAATGACAGCAGGTCAGTCATTCTGTTTTGATGAAATTCTGGCAAAAAATGCTGGCGTGGTAACCACTTTGAAAATTTTTGTATTTATTCATTTTCACTTTTTAAACAAAATGTTAATCTCTATAAAACATCTTGCCCAGAACATTTTGCCCAAGTTTGGTCAAAAATATTCAATAGCAACTATTTTTCTTTGGCAATTTCACTTGTTTTCTGGACTATAAAGCTTATGCATGCATCTGACATAAAACCTGAGTCTTCATTGCTATCAAATTTTCGGAATATGTTAACCATACCAAAAGGTGGGTCCTCTCCAGTTGGAATCACATTCTGCCAAAAAAATAAACACATAAAACAGTTCAGTGTAATGTTGTAAAACCTAATACTTACAGTTTGTGTGAAATTTACTTGAGCTTTATTATGGATGGTCTTCAAACATGGATGCAAGTCTGTTTTTCACAATTCTTGCCATAGGTTTAATTATTTATGTTAAAGGCAACTCTGCTGAATATAAAATGAACCTCTGTTGCTAGACAAGTTGGAATGTACTACGTCCTGTCAGGGGTTGAATTCAGTGAAACACCTTGCATTAGGTTTTAGCATGGTCACACTGTTGCAGAGCTTTGCTTTCATACATCTTTTCAACTTTGGTATGTGGGTACATATGGGTAAGACTTTGGAACCTTTTTTGTGGCCCTGGTCTTCTAATTAAAGACCAAAGGTGGCCTTCTAAGGTTTAAAAGTGGGACTTTCTTCACATTTGAGCCTTGTACTTACGGACTGATATACAAAACACTTGTATGCCCCTATAAGCATGCAGAAATTGACTTTTGACCTCTTTCTCTGAGGTCACGACTAGCCTTCAAACATTGGCCTATTGGCATTTTTTCCTGTGTCCCTTGCCATACACAGACCCCACATGATTGTATCTGTAAGCAGAAATTTCCCGAGTTTCACATATATCACGAGACCCCAATCGTGACATTGGTTGAATGATTTTGAACTTTATTTTATAAAGACATTTACTACTGTGTGAAAATTATGTCATCCCCAGGACAAAAATATTCAAAAAATGTCTTTAACCTCAGTTTTGAAACAATTTATGGCAATTATAGCAATTCCATTTTACAAGTTTTGATTGTTTTTTTTTTTTTGGTAATCTTGTGAAGTATTGCAAATTATGGCTTCACCTAAGAGGCTCCTACATTTTAAATGGAAACTATAATTAAATCCATTAAAAAGTCTTTTATTTATTTGGGTTTTAATGTTACTTTAACTGTATATAGGGCGCATCTCTGCGAATAACAGATATATTCAGTTATAGCTCCAACAAGTACCTATTGATACATATATTTAAAATAAACAAGATTGTCTAACAATAAGGCTAACAATTTGGATAACACACATCTGGAAGCATATGAAGGCTTTTCTGTCAGGTGTGTGTAACTTGTGTTCACTGGAAAAGGATATCCAGATACAAGTAACAGGTTATCTAAATCTGTCAAACCAGCTATGAAAGTTATCCCTGGTTTAACGTGTCTAAACATATCTTTGCAGTACAAAATTATTTTCATTGCGTTAATACATCTTACCTACCAGACGATAGCTATAGCCCGGCGCCAGCCGGTCCCGCCAAACGAAAGAAAAAGACGTCCCAGGTTTCACCCCCGGCAGGACCGGCACACTACAATCCACTCGCCAGGTGGCCTAGTTCCTGCCTCACTCGCCAGAGGGACGTGACGTCATAGCATCTTTTTCGTTTGGCGCGATATTTAAAGTTGTGGATTTTTATCTGTGAACCTTTTGGTTTTATATTTGTGTTATATCTGTTTAATTTGTGTCGGAATAGTTGCCATTAGTTGACTTTTCTATCATGGCATCTCCAGGACAGAAAAAGGGTGCGTGTGGCCATATTATGGCTTCATTTGACAAACATAGTAGGTGTGCGCGTTGTCGCGAGAAAGGACATGGTGATGACCCTTGTGTTCAGAATCTGCAGTGTGACTTTTGCAGTGTCCTTACCCCGGAGCAAGTGCTCAAGTTAAGTACTCCTACCTATAAACTCAGAAAGGAAAAGGCTAAAGCAAAGGAGGTGTTAGTCGATCCGTCTTCTGTGGTAGTACTTGATACCCAGCCAGAACAAGAACCTGATGTTTCTGTGTCTTCTGCTCCGGATTTGTCCCTTCCTGTGCCTCAGTTTAAGAAAGATCTTCAAGAACTGGACGAAAAGTGGGCCACTCGTATGGCCAGGCTTGAGGCACTTATTACTTTAGGACATCGCCCCTCACCTTCTGTGCAACAAAATCCGTCATTTTCTCCGGTCAAAGTACCGGTCTCTCATGCTGCTCCAGCAGGTGCTCTTTCCCAGACACCCTTTTTTGTCACTACTTCGGCTTCTTCCGGCCCAGCCGGCCCGGCTGTTGGCCCGGATGAGGCTAGAGATCAGGATATTTCCTTTGCTGACAGACAATCTCCACTTCAAAACCTCTACCCGGAAGCAGAACCTATGTTTAAACACCCTGCTCCGGTGGCTACTGTTTCGTCAGCTGCTATGTCTGCTTCCTCTCAATCTTCATTTCAACAACCTTCTTCCGGCTCCGGGCCGGTCACCTTCCGCGATGTCAATCCTCAGGAAACATTTGAAGAGGGTGAGTTATCTGACGCAGAGGAATTCCCAGACTTGGAAACCTCAGACCCGGACCGGGTCCTCAGTGAAGATCAAAATTACCGCGAGACTGTGAGAGGCGTCCGCGCGTTCATGGGATGGACACACATTCCTGACCTGGAGTTTTCTCCGCAATCCCGCACTGATAATCCTTGGGCAGGTCACCGTTCTCAGCCTGTGGGCAAGATTTCTGTGGATCTTCCACCGGAAGATTGGTTGTGCCGAAAACTAGAAACTCTAAACCTTGTACTGATAGAAGGATATCCTTCAAAATCTAGTGATCCAGGTGGCCTGCATGTGGACCAGTTCCTCAGACCCCCAAAATCCCAGAGCAGATGGTATGGGATACACCCGGCGGAGCCTACAGATCCAACTAGGCCGGGTAAATCAGTGAATTCTTGGCCAAATGATGCGGCGAAGATCAACAGTTCATTCCCCAGGATTTCAACCATATCTTCTACATCTCCTCAGCCTCCATCCCGCCCACTATCACAAGACACTATGCGTAAGTGGGAGAAAGCAGCAAAAGAGTCTTCATATATTTGCAACCAGTCAGCGGGGTTTAATCGCTGTATCACCAAAATACAGGATGCCTTCCAAGAACAATTGCATATTTTACAAAGTGAACTTAAGAAAGGCAAGTCCTCTGTCAAAGCTCAAGGTGCACTGGATGAACTTTTATACTTATCCTCATTTAACCAGAATGTCAGTTTCGCCATGGGGAAATCTTTACAACATTTGGCAGACTTTACCTTTGTGCAGATGGCGAATTTGACCCTACTCCGTAGGGACTCATACTTGGAAGCTGTGAAACCGGGGATTAAGCCAGATACTTTCAATTCCTTGAGAAATTGTCCCCTGAATGGATATGGGTTATTTCCAGATGCTGCTATTAGAAAAGCTGAGGATGAAATCAACCAGTTAGAAGCTTCCCGACGTACTTCCCAGCCCGGCCCGGGCCGCGGGGGGTTCGCCGGTAGAGGCAGAAAGCAGAGATACCAACCCTACAGTACTGGTTGGAAACCTCAAGACACTGCTAAATCGACTTCTCAGGCCGGAAAGGAACTACCAGCTTGGAAAGCGTTTGGTTCCCGCAATAGAGGCCGGGGTGGTCAGCCCGGACGTGGTACCAAGATGGCTGATGAGAAGACACAGTATAAATGACAATTACTGCAAGTCAAGTCCGGTGCCGGTGGCCCGGCCAGTCAGTTCTGTAGAAAGTGTCATAACAAGAAACTCTTTTGTATCTGTTCCAACAAATGTTTCTTATCATGTTGTATGTCGTGTACCTACTGTAACAAGGTGGCAGTCGCAAAAGAAAGACGTAAGGCCAAAATCAAAGATCAAAAGTCAAATAAAGTGTGTGAAAAGTGCTTCTTTTGTCGGTCACTTTGTTTCTGCTCCAAATGTTCCAAATGTCCCCAATGTTGCAACTGTCCAACCAGTGGGGGGACGTCTTCAGAGTTTTTGGGAAATATGGGCTCACAAGGGTGCAAACCCAAAAGTAGTGTCCATATTAAAGGAGGGTTATGTTCTCCCCTTCAAAGTCAGACCTCCCTTGGTAAGGGATCCCCTGATAGTAAGCGGCTATTCAAACCCCATCAGAGACTCCCACTTGCAAGAAGCTGTACAAGCTCTGATCGAGAAAAAGGCAGTAGAGAGGGTCAGGGTTCAAACCTCACTAGCCTTTTTCAACAGACTGTTCATTGTCCCAAAGCCGAACCACAAGTGGCGGCCAATCTTGGACCTCAGTACTCTAAATCAGTTTTTATGCGTAAAAACATTCAAAATGGAGACTCCAGAGACAATCCGGACCTCTCTACAACAAGAGGAGTGGGTGACATCGCTAGACTTCAGCGACGCCTACTTCCACATTCCAATTCACTTCACATCCCGAAAATTCCTCAGGTTCCACTTTCAGAACCAGTCGTACCAGTTTCGGACACTTCCCTTTGGCCTGTCAACAGCTCCCATGGAGTTCACTGGTGTGGTCAAAGAGGTCAAGTTAATGGCTCAGTCACAGGGTATAAGAATCCACCAGTACCTAGACGACTGGTTGATTCGAGCCCCTACCAAAGAATCTTGCCACCAGGGAACCCAGTCCCTCCTAGCCCTTTGCCAGGAGTTGGGCTGGATGGTAAACATGCAAAAGTCAGAACTGGAACCCCAACAAGTCTTCGACTTCGTAGGCTACCAGTACGACCTACTCAACGGAGTAGTCAGGCCTACCCAAAACCGTTGGGAAGCCCTTCAACAAAAAATAACAGTGCTTTTACAGAACAGATTTTGCCGAGTGAGAACTTTCATGTCTCTTATAGGTCTTCTCACTGCGACAGAAAAACAGGTGCCCCTAGGCAGACTGCACATGAGACCTATTCAGTGGCACCTCAAGAAGCACTGGAGAGTCCCAGAATCTCTGGAAAAGGAGATCCCAATTCCAAGGTCTCTCCATCAGTACCTGCAGTGGTGGACCCAAGAGGAAAATGTCCTAAAGGGTCAGCCCTTACACCCCCTGCGACACGCAGTTCAAATCTTTACAGACGCCTCAAAAGAAGGCTGGGGTGCTCACTTAGGCGACTTCACAGCAAGCGGTACTTGGTCAGTGCCCGAAAGCAAGTTGCACATAAACTTCTTAGAGCTAAAAGCCGTGTTGTTAGCACTAAAAAGATTACAACATTTAGTGCAAGGAAAGGTCGTCCTGATTGCCACAGACAACACTACGGTTGTAGCATACATCAACAAGGAAGGAGGTATGAGATCAGACTCACTCTGTGCCCTTCTTTGGCGGCTCCTATGTTGGTGCAGCCTCAATCAAATAGTACTGAAAGCCAGACACATTCCAGGCCGTCTGAATGTAATTGCAGACAAATTGTCTCGCCAAAGGCAGGTCATTCAGACGGAGTGGTCCCTCCATCAAGAGACCTTCGACCTCCTTTGTCAAACCTGGCATTATCCCCGAGTGGACATGTTTGCAACAAGGTACAACTGCAAGCTAGTTCAGTTTGTGTCCCCAATTCCAGACCCAAAAGCCTGGTCAGTGGATGCTCTGACATTGTCCTGGGAGGACCTGGACATGTACCTCTTCCCCCCAGTGTCTCTGATGGGGAAGGTGGTCAGCAAACTGTCAGATCACTGGTATCGCAGAGCAATCCTGATTGCCCCGGGATGGCCCAACATGCCTTGGTTTTGGGACCTAGTGGAGCTCTCTGCGAGGGTTCCTCTTTGTCTTCCACACCACCCAGATCTAGTGACCCAACCTTTCAACAAGGCACGTCACAGGGATCTGACAAACCTAAATCTCCATGCCTGGCTCCTAGAGCCCAGACAATCAAGGAGCAGGGGTTCTCTAGCCCAGTGGCGTCAAGAATTGAGGCGCCTTAAAGACGTTCAACCAGAACAGTCTACGAAGCGAAGTGGGCCGTTTTTATCAGATGGTGCGAAACAAGTCAGGTGGACTTCAGGAACCCATCTATAAAACAAATAGCAGATTTCCTCCTGCACCTTTTCCAGGAGAAAAATCTCCAGCCCAGCACCATTGACGGTTACAGGTCAGCCATTGCAGACAAACTGGGAAATACCTCGATTAATGTCGGCAAGGATGAAAATTTGACTAGACTGTTAGACAGTTTTCACAGGGATAGACCCAAAGGACGCAGGGGGGTCCCTGCTTGGAACCTCTCCCTAGTTTTACACCAGCTTACAAAAGCACCTTTTGAACCCCTCAGAAAAGCTTCTCTGAAACACCTTACTTTCAAAACTGTTTTTCTCCTAGCCCTGGCTTCAGGAAAACGCAGAAGTGAGATACACGCTTAGTTAAACAAAAATATCAGACACCAAGCTGATTGGTCCAAAGTTTCCCTCTACCCATCACCAAGCTTCTTGGCGAAAAATCACTTGGCAAAAGAGGGACCAGAGTGCGTGGCCCCTGTGGTCATCCCGGCCTTAGCCCCCACTCTGGATAAGTCTTTAAAGGAAGACAGATCCCTTTGCCCCGTTCGGGCTCTGCGCTACTACCTGGACAAAACACAGGACCTAAGAACGGGAAAGGAGTTAGTTTTTGTCTCATTCAAACAAGGTTTTGACAGGGACATCTCTCCTGCCACTATCTCGTCCTGGATCAAACAAACAGTAGTGTTGTGTTATGATCTCTCTGACCAAGAGTCCTTGACCTTACATCAGGTCAAGGCCCATGATGTTAGGGCCTTTGTGGCCTCCAAAGCTTTTCAAGGTGGCATATCTCTGGACCAGATTCTAGCAGCATGCCACTGGAAGTCCCACAACACCTTTACACAGTTTTACCTTAAGGATGTTGCCTGGGCAGATAAGGAGCTTTTTCACTTGGGTCCTGTGGTGGCGGCCCAGCAGATCCACCACTAGTCCCCTAAGCGTCTTTGTTTATAATTATATATAGTGTACATACTAGTTAGTTTTAGGTGCAGGCTCGCTTTTAGCCTATGCCTTGGCTTCTCAAAGTTTTTTACTTCAGAGTAATTCTCTGGGTATAGGACTTTCCCTACTCTTCCAGGTTAACCGTGGGAGTCATGGACTTGAACTCTTGCTCTCTTCCTCCCCTCAGAGCAGTCAAAAAAGGGGGGGGGGGGGGGGGGGGGCAGGTAGGTCTAGATACCCTTGAGACTAACTTGTCTCCTCAAAGGACTAGAACCTCACACCTAGATATAATATAAGAGTTCTCTCCAATCTTCAGAAGGCTGCCCTCCTTCCACTGGGTAGTTATTCTAGCTATCGTCTGGTAGGTAAGATGTATTAACGCAATGAAATTGCAAATTTTAATTAGTAAATTAAATTTTTATTAGTTAATACCTTACCTACCAGACGGGAAATTCCCACCCGGCCTTCCCCGCTTCCAGCCTTCATCATTCAACCTTAGGGACGAAAAAGATGCTATGACGTCACGTCCCTCTGGCGAGTGAGGCAGGAACTAGGCCACCTGGCGAGTGGATTGTAGTGTGCTGGTCCTGCCGGGGGTGAAACCCGGGACGTCTTTTTCTTTCGTTTGGCGGGACCGGCTGGCGCCGGGCTATAGCTATCGTCTGGTAGGTAAGGTATTAACTAATAAAAATTTAATTTACTAATTAAAATTTGCAATTCTGTTTGGTGAATTAATATTAAATTATTTAGAATCTGTCCTCCGTACATTGAGGGATTACACTTATTTATGACAATTATGTTAAAAATATAAACCAGGGTCACCTATTCCACAAGTTACCATAAGGTCATTCTGCATCCTATTTGTGTGATAATTTCAGGTTAGGGTCATCTTTGACCTTGCTGTAGTGATCTTGAGTTTGGAAATCTTGTCCAGGCTATATCTTAGAAACTGAGGACATTGGTTAGGGGGTTTAGGTGTACAACCATGGTTTGACCTTGATTTGACCTTGCTGTAGTGACCTTCATATTTAAAATCTTGTTCAGGTCATATCTTGGAAGTCCAGCCCACCTATTAGATTGATATGTCCATGGGACATTGTTCATGGCTGCCATCTTGAAATTGCATTTCCAGACTTTAACTCAAAGATGCTAGGTTGCTTTCGAAATTGGTGCCATTTGGAAAATAAGATGGCCAACTTCACGGAGTTGTTGTCTGCTTTCCGTCTCCTCTTTTGGGGGCAAAAAAGGGTCTGGTATTGCCAACCATTTTATTCTCCATCTTCCTTCCGGTCGGCTATTTTAGGGGTCAGTATGTTTCTTTACTGGACAATGGAAGAAAAAACTGAGCTTTGCACATGCTCATTGGAACTTTTTACCTCAATGTCCATCCTCGCAAGAGTATCACCACCCCAGAAACAATGAGTTGGCGGAAATATATTTCTGTATGATAAGGTCATTTTGGCAGATACCAGTACCTTTTTCTATAAAAAAACACTCGTGTCCGGTCTACTCAAGAGTGGTAGGACGGCACCCAGGTTAAGTTGTTTTCAAAATTGGTGCCATTTGGAAAAACAAGATTGCCACCATCTTGAAATTCTGTTTGCAGACTATAACTTGGAGATGCTTCTGCTTATCGATTTCCAACTTGACAAAGTGAAAGAACAGAACCCAGCACTATTTTGATATGTCCAGGACCAGTAGGACAGCCATCAAGTTGCATACATTTAGCATACATCCTTCCTGTAGACATGACAAGTTATAGTACATGTTACCATCCCTGGTACTGTTGTGCAGTCTGCCTTTAGGGGTTTAAAACCCTAGTTTCTTGTAGTGACCTTGACCTTTAAAATATTGTCCGGGCTATATCTTAAAAACTGTAGGGTATAGGAAGTTGATACTTGGTAGTGACATTGGTTAGTTTATTTATTTGGGGTTTTACATCGCTTTCAACACTGTACAGGTCATATCACGACAGTAGTTGGAAGGGCAGAGGAAACCAGTACATGCAGTTTGTCAGGGTTCTGTACTGTAAACTGCCGACCAACGGCAAGCAACTACCAGCTTTCCCACTTGAGGCCGTGCCGGGAACAGAACCCCAGCCTCAGAGGTGGGAGGCGAGAGTGTTACAACTCTGCCACCGTGGCCCCTGACATTGGTTAGGGGGTAGGTGTGCAATGCCATGGTGTGACCTTGATTTAACCTTTGACTTTGCTGTAGTGTAATTAACTTTACAATCTTGTCCAGGATATATCTTGGAAACTAAAAGGTGCAGAAGATTGATAATTGGTGGGAGCATTGGTTAGTGATGTAGATATGCAGTGTCATGATATGGTCTTGATTTGACCTTGCCGTGGTGACCTTGACTATAAAATTTGTCCTGGGTTACATCTCTGAAATCATAAGGTGTAGGAAGTTTATACTTGGTCGGGACATTAGTTACAGTTTGTAGGTGTGCAATGTCGTATCCTTGATTTGACCTTGCTGTAGTGACCTTTACCTTTAAAATCTTGCCTGGGCTTAAAAACTGTAAGGTATAAGAAGTTGATACTTGGTAGGGACATTGGTTGGGGGTAGGTGTGCAACATCATGATTCGACCTTTTTTTTTTTTTTTTCACTCTTTATTTTTTTTACACTCTTTATTTCTTCAATCTATGTGGTACAAATGACATATATTTTGACATAAATATACAGTCATACATATATATCTTTAATAAAAGGTTTTAAAATACAAGAAAGACGAGAAAAGGAAAAAAAATGAGTCACCGGTGGTACATTTTTATGTACCAAAATATGACTTAACAGTTACAATTCCACATGAATGTTTTCAATCAAATAATTTTGAGAATTTCTTCCAAGTATTTTTAAAGTCTTTCTCTTGTTCTTTCTCCTTATATATAAAGTATTCATATTCATACACTGATTTGATCTTTATCTTTAAATGTGCCAAGTCCATGATTCGACCTTGATTCGACCTTGCCATAATGACCTTAACCTTTATAATCTTCTGACTGTCTACGAAAGTGTATGGTGTAGGAAGTTGATACTTGGTAGGGATATTAGTTAGAGGGTGTAGGTGTGCAACACATGTCACAATGTTTGATCTGAAAGTCTCCCGATCTTTGTACTGTAACTATATCTCATGCTGTTGAAAACTATTTCCCCAGGCTGTGGGGTACGGACATCTCCAATGCTATTTTAAGTTATTTAAAACAGAGCTGAGTTGGAATCAATTTCCATAAACTCAGTAGGAAGGCTTATATATGAGTCCATGGTCTTTGACCATGATGCCATTTAAGAAAACAATGATGTCTATGGTCATGGACACTTAATTATTGTGGTCAATATCCATGGATAACCTTGTGAACTCAATGGACTAGAACATGCATGCTTTGAGACTCTATGGTCTTTGACCATGATGCCATTTAAGAAAACATGGGCATCCATGGACTTTGATGAACTTATGCCCATGGTTTTCATTTGAAGAAGTATTGAACCTACAAATGATCTTTTTATTGCGTTAATACATCTTACCTAGTGGACAGATGCATTTGTCCGGCGCCTTGCCGGTCACGCCAAACGTTAGAAAAAAACGTCCTGAGCTGGGCTCTGGCCGGGACCGGTAGCGCCCTGTTCACTCGCCAGGTGGCTGTATAGTCTCCCTGCCGGTGTACTGCGCACGCGCAGCGCATGCGCTCTTCCTCTTTTTGTTTGGCGCGTGAAGAACGCTTGGGATTTAAGAGAAACTTTAAAAATATTAATTTATATACTTCTTCTCAAGCTTATTGCTTCAAATATTTGTGTTAGTTGTGTGTAACAAGTGTCATGGCATCTCCGGGAGATAAGAAGGGACAAAGAAGGGGTTCCTGTGGCCATGTTATGGCTCTTTTCGACTTGCATGAAAAATGTGCGCGGTGCCGCGAGAAGCTTATAGGGGAAGACAATTGTGTGAAGGACAAGCCGTGTAAGATCTGTGATGGCTTTACTCCGGCTCAGAAGGAAATGTTGTCTACTCCAATTTATAAAATTAGAAGAGACAAGAAAGCAGGGTTGTTAGTTTCCCCGAAAGAAGTTACTGTTTTACAGCCTGTTGAAGGTATGGATAATGAACCAACTTTTCAATCTCCTTCTGGCCAGCAGGCTCAGTCTTCTGTTAATCCCCCTGCTACTCCACCTTCTTCATCTCAACAACCGGCTAGTTTTGTTACCTCAGACCAGTTGGCAGCCATTGCGGATAAATGGTCAGAGCAGTTTGCTAGGATGGAGGCACTTCTTTCTAGAGGTAACGTGTTTTCCACCCCTGTATCTTCAGTCAAGCCGGTCGACACTCAGAATCTCATTTCTGATAACCCCTTCTTAGCTCCAGCTACCCGTCCCACCGGTCCGGTGAAGGTACCGGTAGCTGTTGAGGCTCCACTTGCTGCTACCCCGGTAGATGCCAAGGATAAGAAGAAATCTCACAAATCCAGAAAAGACAAACATTCTGATAAAAGTGATACCAGATCTTCATCCAAATCTAAGAGCAGCAAAGATGTTTCTAAACCGGAGAAGAGACGTGACCGGTCACTTTCACCGGTATCAAAACCTAAAGCTAAAGCTCACTCTTCTTCCCCTTTGCCTGGTGCCAGCTCCGGACCGGAGTCTGCTCATCAGTCGGGTGTTTCAAAAGGGGACAGGTCTACCCACAGTCAGGATGCGAAACAATCATCCGGGTCATTCTTCCAGTCTGCATCTTCCACTCCACGGGCTCCACCGGAACAGGATACCAGTCTTGATATCACCGGTGCCTGTGCTTTTCCTCAAGAACAGTATGAACAAGTATCTGACGATGGTTTAGACCGGTCTGCTTCCGGTTCCGGTTCTGAGGACGGTCATTTTTCTGATGTTGCAGACCCACCGGAGCAGACTGAAGATATGTCTTACAGGGAGACGGTACGTTCTGTGAGAGCATTTATGGGTTGGCACCACATTCCGGCCTTTGAAACAGACTTTTCAGAACCGGACAAGTCAAATAACCCTTGGAAAGGGAAGAACCCCAGAAAACCCACATGCATCTCAGTGGCCATGCCCCCAGACGACTGGTTGTGCCAGAAGTTGGAAAGGTTGAATCTCACTGTCGCAGAGGGTTACCCCTCTCGCTCACAAGATTCCGCAGGTTTGCGACGTGACCAGTTTATCAAGGTGCCCAAGTCGCAGGAGAAATGGTACAAGATGCACCTGATTAAAACTGACGGACCACATCGTCCTGGTCGTTCTGTTTTCAACTGGAGAAACACTGAGGCCAAGGTTAATTCTCATTTCCCAAGGATAACTCGTGCCTCTGCTTACCCGTCCACAGGCCCTCCCTCCAGGCCTATTGCCCAAGAATCCCTACGCAGGTGGGAACGTGCCGCACGTGAAGACAGTTATATCGTCAATCATGTGGCAGGCTTCAGTCGCTGTTCCACCGAACTTCAGGAGAAGATGTCACAGAACATCTCTCTGTTGTCCTCTCGTCTTGGCAAGGGAAAGTGTTCGCAGGAAGTGGCCAATGCTTTGAATGACCTGCGTGACCTCATGGCCTTTCATCAAAAGGTGTCGGTGGCCATGGGCACGTCTCTTCAGCATTTGGCGGACAGTTTGTTTGTGAATATGGCCAACCTGATCCTCTTAAGGAGAGACTCATATCTTGATTTTGTGAAACCGGGCGTCAAACAGGATACCATGAACTTGCTGAGAAACGCCCCCTTGTTTGGATACGGTCTCTTCCCTGATGCAGCCATCATGTCTGCGGAGCAGGATATCCAGAAATTTGAATCTAGTAGCGTTGCTCAGAGGCCCGGACCGGGTGCTACTCAGCACGCAACTTGGAAGGGTACGCAAAGATATAAGCCTTACGACCGTAAGGATAGGAAACAAACATCTTCCACTGACCAATCCTCTCAACAGCAAAGTCAGCCATGGAGACAGTTTGGCCGAAATAGATCCAGAGGAAGGGGACGTGGCCGGGGTTCTAACCCCCGTTTTTCTAAAGGGCAGTCCTTTAAGCCATATAAATGACAATTATCTAGGTGGTCCAACAGTAAAGTTAGTACATCAGATTCAGTTGGACCCTCAGTGTCAGGACAAAAGTGTGTCTTCAAACATAAGCTTGGACAAATTTCAGACAGTAAACAAAGTTCCAGTGTTACCCGAGAGTCGTCGGGCTGTGTATTGTCCTGTTGTCAGTCCTGTTCTTTCTGTTCTTTCACACGGGCATCCGCAAAAGAAAGGAGTAAGCCCCGGCAATTGTCTGAACAAAATAAAGTCTGTCAAAAGTGTTTTTTGTGTAGATCCTTGTGTTTTTGCCCCTGTTGTTCCCAGTGTCCCCAGTGCTGTCTCCGAACACAATGTAGGGGGCAGACTTCAGGACTTTTGGCAAGTTTGGCAAACCATGGGTTCAAATCCCTGGGTAGTCTCTATCCTAAAAAGGGGTTACACTTTGCCCTTCAAACAAAGACCGGTTCTAACCAGGTTCCCAGTGGTTCAAAGTGGTTATGCAAGCCCATCCAAAAACATGCATCTCAAAGAGGCTCTTGTAAGCCTCATGCGAAAGTTGGTAGTAGAAAAGGTGGTGGTCAAGTCGTCCCTGGCCTTTTACAACCGCCTGTTCCTGGTTCCCAAACCAAATGGAGACCAATCTTAGACCTAAGTCGTTTGAATCTCTTTCTCAGCACCGGAACTTTCAAGATGGAAACTCCGGAAACAATCCGCTTATCCTTGAAGACGGGGGAGTGGGTCACTTCGCTGGACTTCAGCGACGCTTACTTCCACATCCCCATAGCCCCAAGATCAAGAAAGTATCTCAGGTTCTTCCTGTTTCATCAAACTTTCCAGTTCACAGCCCTGCCATTCGGACTGGCCACAGCTCCCCTGGAGTTTACCAAGGTGGTCAAAGAAGTGAAACTCATGGCTCAAGCGAGGGGTATCAGGATCCACCAGTACCTAGACGACTGGTTACTGAGAGCCCCTTCCCCGGAAATCTGCCTACAACATACCCAGACCCTCTTGGCCCTATGTCGGCAGTTAGGTTGGGTAGTAAATATGACCAAGTCAGAGTTAGTTCCCAAACAGGTCTTCAATTTTGTAGGCTAGGAAACCCTTCAGGAGAAATTGAGGTTCATAAAAGACCATCACCAGTGTACGGTTCGACAGTTCATGTCCTTGATAGGCCTCCTGACGGCCAC
This sequence comes from Sabellastarte sp. h YS-2021, assembly GCA_964017235.1. NCBI lineage: Eukaryota > Metazoa > Annelida > Polychaeta > Sabellida > Sabellidae > Sabellastarte > Sabellastarte sp. h YS-2021. The sequence continues at coordinate 16,073,294 of OZ024931.1, read as the reverse complement.
CGAGAAACAAGTGTGTGCAGGTCGCCTTCATATGAGGCCCATTCAGTGGCACCTAAAGAAACATTGGCATGTCCCGGAAGTCCTAGAGAAAGTTATTCCGGTCCCCCAGTCGCTCCATCCTCATTTGGACTGGTGGTTGGACGAGACCAATGTGCTGAAAGGTCAACCCCTGCACCCTCTTCAGCACACCGTTCAACTATTTACAGACGCCTCAAACGAAGGTTGGGGCGCACACTTAGGAGACTTCACTGCAAGAGGCGTTTGGTCCCCCCTCGAAGGCCGCCTTCATATAAATTTTCTCGAAATGAAAGCAGTCCTTCTGGCCTTACGACAGTTAGAGCATCTGTGCAAGGGTCAGATTGTTCTTGTGGCAACAGACAATACCACAGTGGTCTCTTACATAAACAAACAGGGGGGTATGAGGTCAGGCTCTCTCTGTGCCCTCCTTTGGAGACTCCTGTCCTGGTGCCATCACAGAGGCATAACGTTAAGGGCAAGGCACATTCCGGGTCGCTTAAATGTGATAGCCGACAAGCTTTCTCGGCACAATCAAGTGATTCAGACCGAATGGTCTCTCTCCCCCCAGGTTTTCAGTCAGTTGTGTTCCAGGTGGCCCCCACCGCTAGTGGACTTGTTTGCGACCAGGTTCAATCACAAATTGCCCCAGTTTGTGTCACCGGTCCCGGATCAGGCAGCCTGGGCAGTAGATGCCCTGAGCTTGTCCTGGGAGCATCTGAACGCTTATGCATTCCCTCCAGTCTCCCTGCTCCCTCAGGTAGTTTCAAAGATAAGGGATCAGGGTTGTCACAGAATGATTCTGATTGCCCCAGGTTGGCCAAACATGCCTTGGTTTTGGGACCTGGTGGACCTATCCATTCAGATTCCCTTCACCCTTCCTCTAACAAGGGACCTAGTGACTCAGCCTTTCAACGGGCTAGTTCACCGGAGCCTTCAGAATCTGAATCTTCATGCTTGGCTCCTAGAAGCTCTACCATCAGGAAACACGGCTTCTCTGAAGAGGTGGCAGCACGAATTGAAGCTCCTCAGAGGGGTTCAACCAGAGCCGTGTACAAGTCAAAGTGGACCATATTTGTCAAGTGGTGTAAATCGAACAAGGTGGACTTCAGGTCACCCTCTGTGAATCAGATTGCGGATTTTCTCCTTTACCTCTTCAAGGAAAGGAATCTGCAACCCAGCACCATTGATGGTTATAGGACAGCCATTGCAGATATGGTGGGTAATGACAAACTCAATATAAGCTCAGATGAAAATCTTACCCGCCTGTTAGACAGTTTTCATAGGGACAAACCGAAAGGTCGAAGAGGGGTCCCTTCCTGGAACCTTTCGCTAGTGCTCCATCAGCTTACCAAGGCTCCCTTCGAGCCTCTACGGAAGGCTTCGCTGAAGCATCTGACCTTTAAGACGGTTTTCCTTTTGGCACTGGGGTCAGGCAAAAGAAGAAGCGAAATCCATGCCTGGTTAGCTAAGAATATCAGGCACCAAGAGGACTGGAGTAAAGTTTCCTTGTATCCATCTCCCAGTTTCCTCTCCAAAAACCAGCTGGCTTGGGATGGACCCACTTCAGTGGCTCCAGTAGTCATCCCAGCTCTAGCCCCAACGTTGGATAAGTCCTTGTCTGGGGACAGGTCTCTGTGCCCAGTACGGGCTTTACGTTACTACCTGGACCGGACCAAGGATTCCCGTCAGGGAAAGGAACTGGTTTTTGTGTCTTTCAAGACAGGTTTTCAGAAGGACATTGTCCCTGCCACCATTTCCTCCTGGGTTAAACAGACGGTACTGTTGTGTTATCAACTTTTCGACCAGAAAGCTCAGGATTTACATCAAGTCAGAGCCCACGATGTCCGTGCTTTCGCAGCCTCTAGGGCTTTTCAGGGAGGAATTTCTCTAGATCAGATCCTTTCCGCTTGTCACTGGAAGGCTCATAATACATTTACCCAGTTTTACCTGAAAGACTTGGCCTGGGCGGATTCTGAGCTGTATCATTTGGGCCCGGTGGTGGCAGCCCAACAGATTCAGGATACTCAATAGTTCCTTTATCCTCGAGCTTGTACATATGTATATACTGTGCATTGTATAAAAAAAAAAAAAAAAACTTTCTTCCACTATCCTGGGTCCTTAGTCTGCCGCGATCCAAAGTGGGGCTAAGGGCTTGATGAGATAGTCTTATAGGTCCTGTTCTTCCTCGTTAGTCAGAACTTTTACCCTCCTCAGTCCTGTTGTGCTCCTAGCGAGCTGGTACTGGACCTTTGAGAAAAAGAAAGGGGGGGGGGGGGGGGCAGTAGGTGGATCCGAGGTATCTGACTTCTAATCATTCCGGATCAACCTTCTTATACATAATTTGGAGTTCTGAGGAATTCCCCTATTGGCTACCCTCCTTCCACTGGGTAGTTATTCTGCATCTGTCCACTAGGTAAGATGTATTAACGCAATAAAATGGAAAATTTAATAAGTAAATTAAATTTTTATAAGTTAATACCTTACCTAGTGGACAGGGGGAGTCCCTCCCTACCTTCCCCGCTATTTTTAGCCCTAGGGGATTTCCTACGGTAGGCAACAAAAAGAGGAAGAGCGCATGCACTGCGCGTGCGCAGTACACCGGCAGGGAGACTATACAGCCACCTGGCGAGTGAACAGGACGCTACCGGTCCCGGCCAGAGCCCAGCTCAGGACGTTTTTTTCTAACGTTTGGCGTGACCGGCAAGGCGCCGGACAAATGCATCTGTCCACTAGGTAAGGTATTAACTTATAAAAATTTAATTTACTTATTAAATTTTCCATTTTACATTTTTGTAAACAAAGAATGGTTTTCAGCTATACATGAAATAACAGAAGATTATTTATTACCAACCAGAAACCGAAGTTAAATATTAAACAGAAGGCTTATTCGGATAGTGAGTTAATTTCTTCGATCTCAGTGTGCAAAAGAAATGACCTGATATCGATCAGAAATATGAAATTGCTTACAGGGAAGGGTGTCACCCTAAGTCCTCTAAACAAACAGAAGTGACCTCAGTCATGAAGAAGAGTTAACTGGATCAAAACAAAATTTGGAGGTCGTGAGTAGAGCTGTTTTTTAATCCCCCATCTTCACAGAGTATAACATTAGGCTCTGCAAGAGCCCAAGAAATAGGATTTCGTACCCCTCAACCCCAGTACCAGAGATCAGAAAGCACTGCACCCAAAAGAACTATTGAATCCAAATTGGGATCTCAAGTTGATAAAATAGTTGATGTAAATTTCAGTAGCAACGGATGGACGCATTGCATCGGTTCACTGCCTCTGACTAATCTGGTCAACAAAGGGTCTTCCTAACCTTTTGCCACTTTCTCGAGACCAACAGAAGGCAATCCATATGTTTTGCCTGAAGACAATATAGGTTCCCCAATGGCAGGCTTATAGCTCAGCCACCGAATCACTGTCTAACAGACACCCATGGTCCTGAAGATAAATTAGTGATCATTTTACATAAACTTAAAACCATATTAAATAAATGTGTATTTTTATAGTGAAATGCCCATGTCCGTAGCATCTGACATGCTATCGTGATCACTTTACAGCAGTGCGATCATGAAAACTTTCTTCACCTCTAAAATGACAAGGTATAGGATATTTCATTGATACCAATTCTGTGTTTGATTAACTTGATTATAAATTCTATATGGTTCCATAAATAGGCCAGATTTAAAACAATGCATTTTTCAAAGTTTCGAAAATTTTAGTCGTAAAACAACATTTCAGACACTGGTATTTAAAATGGCAATTTTTAATCAGTGGAAAACAAATTACATCAATAATACATCGACTCAGGTGATAATGTAGACTGGTTCTTGGATTACAAAGTATCCAAAAATAACCTACACAACTGGAAACAACTGAGCAGATTCCAGGTCTCCATCCAAAGGCTGTTCTGCAACTTCTTACATGGAACAGTTGTAACTTAGTCGTCTAGATTGCTCACCACCACGGGCTCAAGTGGGAAAGCTGGCAGTTGCTTGCCGTTGGTCGGCAGTTTACAGTACAGAACCCTAACGAACTCTATGTACTGGTTTCCTCTGCCCTTCCAACTACCCGTCGTGATATGACCTGTACAGTGTTGAAAGCGACGTTAAACCCCAAATAAATAAATAAAATAAATGCTCTCCACAACTGTTCAAAGTGATGGATGGCATCATGTGTGTCATACTTTGAACTTTGAGGTACATGGAGCTGTGGAGTGAGTAAATCACACATGAAGCTTTAGGTCCGACTGTTCCTGTACTCAATTTTAAGTCCATCACAAGATTTGCTGTTAACCTATTATAAACCAACTTATATTTTGCACAGGTAGTTTATATAATTCTTAAATTGAATTCAGGTTACGGATTTACCTATATTTTTATCGCTTTTATTTATTGATAGGATTAGTGTTATTTTATTTATTGTTCCAAAACTCTACTTAAGTTAATTTGTTTGATATTGCCAGAGTCATTATTTGATGAGGTTTCTGTTATTGAACTTTTATCAGTTAATTTGATTGTGTATGTAACTTGGTAAATATAGATCAATTTTAAATTTACCTCTTGTTCGAGTATTTTTTTGAACTTCATATGTTTAACTTCCGGTTGAGTAACTAGCTAACAGGATTAATCAGGCATTTTAGTGAGACTCTTTTAATATGTTTTGGACGATAATTTACATGTTGTAAGCAAAATGATTATATTTAATAATAATTTTTAAATCTTTAGATTCTACGTTCTTTGAAAATTACTCCTATAACCTATTAGAAAAGTGTAATATTTTTTTTACACATGTGAGTGTGTTGTTTAATCCAATTCATCAGTTTAACTTGTTTCAATTAAGTTATTTAAACGTAGCTCATAGAACTGAAAAAAAAACCCAAACTTTTATTTCTCAGAGAAAAAAAATAACAGAACAAATCAAACAAACGAAATAAAAAGTTCAATCACACATACATTCTGTTCATCATAGACGATGACATTTTTATTTCTGTTCAACTGCCATTCTTCAAATAATTATAGAACAACTTAACCAATTAAAATTAATTTACTTTAGTGATCCTTTATTGATATTTGCATTGTTTTTATGTACTCTCACTATGGATATGTGTATATTTTTTGCTATCTATGGTATCTAATAAGTCAGATTTCTGTAATGATGCAGGAGAATATAATCTTTAAATGTCTTCGGAATTATGAGTCTTTCAACATTACCAACAAGATGTGGACCCTTAAGCCTATTTCTGATTGATCTTATGGCCAAGATAAATAAGGACTTTGGCTGGTTAAAATACTGCAAGGCCCAGTCTGCAAAGAATTCATGCTCTTCATAGTAACTGTCTGTTCTGTATTCTAAAAACTGGTTGTATTCCAAGGCTTCCAGATCACTCAGTGTACTACCATAGTCATGGAGAAGCTGTGTGCATTCATACTGGCGACGTTGCATGGTCAAATACAGACAACTGCGGCCATTTCTGTTAAAAATACTGGGGTCAGCATTGTTATTTAACAACAAGACTGTAGAGTCAATAAAATTATACATAGAACTGTTGTGTAAAGCTGTGTTTCCATATTCATTCCCACTGTTTACATCAAGGGCACCTGTCTTCAGCAGCACTTCTATCGCTTTGGTTCTGCCAAGAGAGCTGGCAAAATGTAAGGCATTATTTTGTTCTATATCCGTTATGGTGGGATCTGCCCTATAGTTGATCAACTTACCATACATATGGTTTATATCCAGTTTGATACAGTCGTAGAGCATTGTAGTTCCAACTTTGTTCTGAAGATTTATGTCAGCTCCACATTTTAGTAGGAAATCAATGACATTTTCCTGTTGGTTGAGCAAGGCTTTCCAGATAGCAGTTTTACCTGATTTACTCTGATGGTTCATATTACAGCCAATCTCAATGAGGTAGTTTACAATTTCTGAAATGTAAAACAAACTAATGATTGAGCCGTGCTTGCAATAAGGTTTTTAAGAGAATATTTGGGAAAGTTTGAGTATCAAGGGAATCATGCCCATAATTGACTTTTATATTTTAATAATTTTTATTTAAGTTAAATGTAACTGAAGCATGTTTCAGTAAAAGAAAACTTTACAAACTTGCATTATATCACTGTATTTCAACAAAATGAAGACTCAACTGAACTTGCCTTCTCTGACAAAAATATATCAATCCCTGCTAGTTATGAAAACTCGCCAACGATCACCTATCTTAGATACCTATGATCATTAGTTTAAATGGAACTTCTGTTTAAAAATTCTCCATACATGCCTAATATAGTATTATATTTAAATGCTTAAATAATCTCATCACCATCCTTTTGATTTGGTTTTTCTCTTACCAATGTTTCCATTATGAGCTGCATGGTGCAAAGCTGTGGAATGACCAAAATCAACTTCTTCTACATGGACGCCATCCTCAATCAGTCGGACAACCAATCCGGGCAGATTACAAGCAGCAGCATAGTGTATTGGACGTCGGCCACATTCATCCACTGTAAAGCTATCTGGTTGGTGTATCTTGGCCCCTTGATCCAACAGCAAATTGGCAATGTCCTCTTGGAAGAGAGAGATAGCAAAATTTAATGGTGTCATGCCATCATTGAAATGTCTGTTGACATTTACACCAGAATCTATCAGATAGGATACAAGGTGAATGTCTCCTTGGTCAATGGCATGTCTGAGTTCGCCTGCCATAGAAACCGGGTTGTTTAGAAATTCCCAAGTTTATTTCTCTTTCTTTTTGCTTTAACTTAAATCATCATATACTGGTATATGTCTTTGTATCCTTGGTAAGTTTAATGTACTGACAAATATACAACAAATGTTATGTCATATTTATATTGTCATTGTAAATAATGAAACTATATTCAATAATTTGAAAAAAAGAACATTTTCAGATTAGAGTTATAAAAATGATTAAAGTTTCACTTGTTTAAATGGTCTTCCCAATTTACTATAATTTATCAATTTATTATCAACAACTGTACTATCTGTCAATCATAAATGTCCATCAGAAAAATTTAGGTTTATTTCTTGTCGTTATCTTTTATCGAATTGACATGAAAACAACATCAAACATGTCTTTCTGTTTGTATATTCTTACAAGTTTTTATAAATATTGTTTTGATAGTCTTCTTCTACAACACCAAACACTTTACTTGGAAGTTTCACCAATATAAACAGTTCCTATGCTTACAGTTTTGCCCAACTGACTAACTAGCCAATGTAACATATCTTATAATAGTAACACATATTACCAGCAGTTTATCAGGTACCATTTTTCTGCTGCAGCTTTTCACGTGATGTTTTATAGAGCATTTGTGTGTGCTTTCTGATTTCTACTCACGTTGTTTAAGATGGGAGGGAGGGGCAGTTTTGAGCAGAACTTTTCTCCACAAGGAAAATGTAGCTGCTCAACTGATTACACTATACAGCCAAAGTATTGCTCCAATTACAGTAAATCGCACAAAATGAGCCACTTGAAACTTTCTCCTGATATTTAACCATAATTTCAAACTTTATATCCTGGAAACAATAATGCTTGGCTTGCTACTTTGGCGCATGCCTTAAATCAGCACTGACCGGAAGTAAACACTAAGTTCAGTCTGTGAACAGAGCTGTCACTGGGACAGATGCTAGAGTTTTTGGGTATGATTGTGGGTCCCACTCCACTGCAACATGAAAATGTATGGGAATTACTGAGGGTCCTTTCTCATACGGCTCTGGCTGTCAAAAGGGAAGTAAAATATAAACTGTCATATTTGTAGACTGTACATTACATTGATTGGTTTTGTGTAGATTTATGACATCTATTTTATTTAGAATTGTATAATATTCTCCCTTAAAAATCCTAAGGGTCCATTAGTTGCGCAGTCTTTTTTTCCTCATATAAAGTATAATTATAACTTGTCTTTGTATCAATGCATATATATTAATCAAAAAAGGTCAACTTTGATATACGACAGGAAGAAGTATATTTTCCATCAATTTAAAAACATATTCTTTACTTATTTTGTCATAATATTTTTTATTTATTTATTTATTTGGGGTTTTACGTCGCTTTCAACACTGTACAGGTCATATCACGACAGGTAGGTGGAAGGGCAGATAAAACCAGTACATACAGTTCGTCAGGGTTCTGTACTGTAAACTGCCGACCAACTGCAAGCAACTACCAGCTTTCCCACTTTCGGCCGTGCCGGGAACCGAACCCCGACCTCATAGGTGGGAGGTGAGAGTGTTACCCCTCTGCCACCTTGGCCCCCTATTTTGTCTTAATAAGATAAGAAGCAGTGCAATTATGAGCAGAGTTTTAGTGGTTTACTGTAAGCACAATTGGAAAGCTCCTATAATTCTTATCTATGTAGTGTGCAATATATATTTTTGTATACTCCAGCATGTATCTCTTTGTGTTACAGCACATTGGAAATTTCGCAGATATTCACAGACTCCAATAACACAAAGTGATATTGTAATGACAGTTTATTGTTTTGTGTGTGTGTGGTGGGGGTGTAGGTGACTTTATTTATTTGACATTTTACGTTGCTTTTAACACTGTACGGGTCATATGACGACAGGTAGTTAGGAGGGCAGATAAAACCAGTACATACAGTTCGTCAGGGTTCTGTAGTGTAAACTGCCGACCAACGGCAAGCAACTACCAGCTTTCCCACTTGAGGTCGGGCCGGGAACCCAACCCCGATCTCAGAGGTGGAAGGCGAGAGTGTTACCACTCTGTCACCGTGGCCCCCTGGGTATTAGTGACAAAAAATGTTTATCTGTAAGAATATAGTATTACTGCATGGGTTAATCATCATTATCATTATATTTCTTTTTCTCCATCTGTAAGGCAAAACTATTTGATTTACTTTTTACCTCTGTCCTTGACGATATCTTTTTATTGGTGTTTGTTTGTATTGTCTGTTTACAAATTGACTTTTTGGTGAAACTTTTAGGAAATGTTGATAATAGCACAAACAACAGATGATTTGATTTTACCAGTGACCCAGATCACCCTCTAGATCCAGAAGTTTTTAAGGATCTCCAATCATTGTAAGATAGGGCTATTTTCACTATTTATGTGCCTTCAGATTGCTTGGCAAAAGAAACAGGACACTCCCACAGTAGTCTCTATAATATACTCAAATCCGCATTCTATCATCAGACTTGTAGTATAATTTATTACATACAATCTATCACTACAACTGTTACATTTTATTTTTTTTAAATTTTCAATCTATTACTAGTATATTTGGAATTTTTCAATCTACTATTATTACACTGGACGTGACTCTAATCTAGTACTTTTCTACTACTTCTGTTACTTTGTTCACAAGTCTGACTTTGGTACAAAAGAGGAAAAAAATAGGGTCGGAAATGAGCTGCTTGGCAGAGGTTAGCCTTGCCCAAGTCTCAAGTTTCTTTACAGAAAATTTTCAGTTCAGACGTTTTATTTTATATAATGTACTCATACATGTACTGGATTTTAGATTAGCATACAGCTAAGACAGAGTCATTCTTTGTATTTTTTATTTATTTATTTATTTGTTCATACACAAGGTATACAAGTAAGTTACAAACAGAAAAAAAAAAAAATACAGGGAGAAAAAAGAACAGTAACTGTTGAATATTATATATATGTTCAAACTGATCTATTTACATGAACTAAAAAAGCAGTATCATCATAACTTCACGCAGAAATACTCTAGTAACACATTCAGATCACCAGTAGTGAAAAATCTCCCTGATCTTGCACAAAAATTGTTACGCAGACTGTCTCTCATATCTATTAGACATTTTATGTTTTCAATATTTATCTGATCATCAGTATTTAGTTTCTGTATTACAATATCTCTAACTTTAGACATAAAAACACCAATAGGTACTGGTTCTATTTCATCTTTTCTTAATTGATACTTGCTCAATACATAGTTAATATTTCTGCTAACAACAGACCTACTTCCATTTAGTGCTAATTTAGTACAGCATTTAATGACCGAGTTCTCACTATCGAATAAAGAATTAACAAATTTTATAACTCTCCTATGGAGTTGACATTCAACTGGTATATCATTGACAATTTCAGGTAAGTATTTACCATGTATCATTCTAGGCAAATTAAGTAGTTTTCTTATTCCCACTCTCCAGGTGGTGTAAAAAGTTTCTATACTTTTATCTGAGAGATCCCACAGGACACATCCATATAGGCTCATGCAAAACGTTTTAAGTAGACTATACTTCACATCAGTACAACAGGAACCAAAATTAGATATAATAAAGTTTAGCTTGCTTACAAAATCATTTTTACACCTTAGTAAGCACATACTTTTTTCGTTTGCCCCAACTGGATGACCTAAATGGTATGCATCTTCAGAAGAACATATATCTGAATCATTAAATGAGAGATTAGAAACTACATGATTATCTTTGGAACAAACTAATAATTGACTTTTGGCAGAGTTGAATTTTACATTATACTCTTTACTGAACTGAGTTACTACTTTTAACATAATTTTTAAACTGGTTATTGATGGGGCTAACAATGAACAGTCATCAGCATAACAAAATGCTCCCATAAACTTGCTACCAATATGGCAACCAAATCCTGATTTTTTTAGCCTTTCTAATAGTTCATCTATATACACATTAAATAAAATAGGTGACAAAACACCTCCTTGCTTGACACCATTTGAGACTTCTAAGGTACTTGAATATATGTTACCCCACCTAACGCACAATGTCTGATTTGTGTAAATGTTTAACAAAAATCTAGTGATTATAGGACACATTCCACGTTTTAATAACAACTGAAATAATTTAACATAATCTACCCGGTCGAATGCTTGAGAAGCATCAAGTAACATGAGATATACATCACTATTTTTGTTTCTGTAATACTGTATAACTTCTTTTATGACAAATGTACATTTTGTGGTAGAGTGGTTTTTCCTGAACCCAAACTGATAATCTGAACATTTTAATTGATGCTGAAATTTTGTTAATATAACATTATCTGTAATTTTTCCAACAATACTGCTAAGTGCCACACTTCTATAGTTTGAGGAATCATTTACTGATTTTCTTTTGTTTTTAATTATAGGTACAATGGTTCCTGCTGACATTTCATCTGGAACAATACCATGAACAATAAGACTATTAAGTACCATAGATAACAAAGCATAAAATCTTTCAGAAGCATTGATTAAGTAGTCGGACATTGACTGGTGAACTCCATCACTTTTTCCAGCCTTTAATTTCTTGACAGCCTTTTTGACATCTTGTACAGATATAATATGGGAATAACAACAACCTTTGGTGGTATTATTTATCAGATGATTTATATTTGCTTCAATTTCATTCATTTTACTTGCATCATACGACACACAGTTATATAAACGTTCATATTTATCTTTAAATATTTCACATATTTCCCTGGAGCCTTTGGCATTATCTACAACATTGGGTAGTCTATGAAACTTCCCCTTAATGGTTGATACCAAGTTCCAGAAATCTTTATTGTTATTTTGTAACATATATTCAGACAATTTACCATTTCTTATGTTATCTTTGTTGTTCTTAACCCACCTAACAGCAAAGTGATACTTGGACCTTGTTTTTCTTCTAATGTCAGCAATGACTCCATCTCTTGGCCTATTATTATCTATCCATATCTGATGCCAAAATAGAGCCTGCTTTCTGTGACTTTCAACATAATCAGACCAACCAGGTATAACCTTTCTCTTTTGAGAATTACCATTACTACATTTTTTAGTAGATTTGTTTACACTAGGGATAATGTCGATTGCAGATATCAATAAAACATCTAAAAGTTTGTCATAAAAACTAACAACACTTGATTTGCATTCACGACACTGATTTTTCTCGCACTGTAATGCAGTCCATGGAATCTTAGTACTTTGCAAATTGACATCAATATTATGTTTATAAACCCCCAATATCTCCGGATTTACATTCCAATTAAGCACAATATTATTTTTTTCATGCTCTAGAGAGTCTTTTTCATAAACAATTTATATATTTTTAAACACATTCTTACAGGAAAGTGATCTGAAAAGTTATCACAGCTCAAAATGACACTATAATCATGAATATTACACAGTAGATTTTCACTCACAATAAAGTGATCAATCCATGATCTTGACCCAGTTCCTTTACTCTCAAAAGTAAAGTCTATTGAATTTGGAATAAAATTTGAAACTAACTTTAAATTATTATCTGTTATGAATGATTTCAATAAGTCACAGTTGGATGACGGTCTTAGGAAGTCAACATTGAAATCACCGGCTAAAATAAAATAATCATCAGTCGTACTTTTACATAACATAGATATTACTGCTAAAGTTTCAGAGTACAAGTCAATATGCTTGGATATGTCTGTTGGCATATATACATTACATAAAAGAATAGAAACATCATTTAGAGAAAGTCTCACAACAGTTAGTCTTTTACTCTGTGTTGGTAAAATGTCAACCTTCATTGCCAGATCTTTTTGCCACAATATGGCTGTTCCACCAAAAGGCCTTCCAGTCATAAATACTCCAGGATCCATCCCAGATACAACATAGGATTGTAATCCTTTTAAGTTTGCATCAAACCATGCTATCTTTATTTGTTGAAGCCAGTGCTCCTGAATGAGAATAATGTCATTATCTTTCATCAGTTCCTGGATATATTCAAGTCTGCCACTACCATGGCCTTGACAGTTGTAAGTATCACAACTGTATCAGTATTGTATTTGTAGTTAGAAAGTTCATGAAATATTTTTGGAGTTTCATGAAATTACTGAGAATGGGAATGGAATAGGTTTGAGGTCTTACATTACTATCTGAGGTCACTAGGGTCTCAAACTGGTTGGTTTTTCACAGAATGGTTAAGACCAAATTTTGTCTCAAATTTGGTCTCAAACTTGAGACTGGTACATTGCTGTTTCAATTAATTAAAAAATAAATCTGGCATTTTTTTATTGACAGTGGTAGTTATCCTTTTTGAATGTATAACCCAGGTTTTAGGTACAAAAGCATTTAGCTTTATTATACAGTCAAGTAATCACCTGAAAGTTTGGCCTGGCAGGAGCATACAACTGTGCATACTGAACTTTAACAGACACTAATTATGAAGCATAAAAGATGTGCACAAACGACTGTCTGCTTTTACTATCTTAAAAAAGTCATTCATCACAGCTGATCAATCAAAATATCCTATTTCCACAAGCACTTGTTTCACTTTTGATTCCAAATCATTCTTATAGCGGAGCATAGTATCATCAGGAATTTGGGTCTTTAATTGCTCGGGGCATTTGCCATAGAATTTTGAGTATGTAGGATACCCACACACTCTGTAGTGGTGGTTGGTGGCCAGATCAGGTGGCACACTGGTTACCTGCTTGACTCCGGCAAATGACTGGAAACAGTTGTGAGGCATAAAAAGCATACAGTTCTGCGGATTAACGAATGATTTGGGGGTGAACATGTAGTCACTCGTCTCAAATCGGATTCTCTTTTGGAGTACAGTCAAATATTCTGGCTGACTTGTGTCTGAAGGGTAACCATTGAAGAAATATTGGTTGTAAAATGTATAAGAACTCCATGGTTTGTTATTATACTTTGTATTGAGTATATCAACCAACTGTGAGTATGTATTATTTTGTTTTGGTGTGATGTATTCATCAAAGTCTACCACCACAAAATACTTATATCTGTACATGTTTCTGAAGAGACAGTGGTTGTTGGCAGGGAGAGTGTTAAAGTGGGCTGTAACATAATCGTATCTGGGTATTATTGGGGGCATTTCATTCACAATCAGTTCTTTATTGGATATGTAATGTGAGAAAACTCGCTTCAGGTTTGCCTCTAGAGATACGTTGTAGATATTGAACTCTTTCACTCCAAATAGTTTATGCAGTTCAAACCACTCTACTATTTTAACTTCATCCAGATGACCAAAGCTTGGGCCCACGCAAACACCAAAGTCTATTGTGTTCTGTGGCTTTTCTGGCACTTTCACTGGCACCAGTATGTCAGAGACTTCACAGAGTTTTGCTGTAATCGAGACGTGGGTTGGAATCATCCGACTGGTGGGAAGTGTGCATGAAATGGTGTATTCCATGAAAAAATCTGTGGAGTTCAGATACTGCGGGAGGTCTTTTGGATTTTCACGGCGGAAAGCAATATGGTGTATTTGGGGCTTGATAATGTAAGGTTCCTCCAGTCCTTGATACCACACATAACAGTAAAGTGGAGTCTTATCATTCACATCAGCAATAGACAAGAGGTGTAACCTGGGCAGTTTTCCACCTTGGGGCCTGTCATCATAGAAAGCAGAGTGTATGAGGATCACCTTCCCGCCACTTTTCTCCAAATGCCAAGGAGGCCCTGTGGGGCCATAGTGACTCTGTGAGGGCTTGGTGAGGGGGCTACAAGACATCTTCCCTCTTTTCATGAATTCAGCGTTCATGTTTTTCTGTTCTATGATGTTGTGTTGACTTTGTTTCAAGGAGAAATCTGAAAAGGCAACAAAATTGTTAACAGAGGGGAAGATTGCATGAAATCGCAGATATCTCCATTGATTTGTTACAAAGCACCAACACCCGGTTTCACAAACTGTCCATTGGAAAAGATTTGCTCAGCTAAGGGAAGGATAGTTTCTTTCCTTTGGGAAGGCCACCTGAAACTTCCACAAAGCCTCTTTGAGTGCCCTTACCAAAGGTGGTCTTTGAAACTTGAGAGAGCAAAAAATTATTGTTTATTTATTATTAACATTGCTTGCACGACATTTCCTTAAAACTTCCCTGTGGTTTTGAAGGTGTTGATAGCAGATAATGGATTGACACTAACCTGGGACTGGTTTCCTGGTAATATTCCAATCAATTGTCTTGAAGAGGTAGATGGAGGATACAGTAACCAGTACTGAGAGAAACACAAGCCTGAAAGCCAAAACACTTGTTTGAAGTCGCGTATTTACAGTCACTGTTAATGAATTCTTAGATTTTTTTATTTTAATGAATTTTTCTTTATTTAAAAAAAAACAGTTTAGACAGGTTGGCCTTGATTAAAAAGTAGAGACAGAATTAGGTTGCTTATTTAGCCAGAATTATTGTTTTCGCATTTAAATATCTCTTCAAAGATTGAACATTTCCATGGTTACACTAATTCCTTTAATGCAACATAATTCCTAAAAATAAAGCACTTATTTGAAATGAAAATGTATAAACAACTTCCGATGCATAAACAACTTCCAATGATTTTTACATAATTAATTAAATATGCAAGAGAAACACCATTAGAAAGGTATTGCCGCAGAGTGTCGGCCACTCTCTATCGCATTTTAAATCTATGCTTATACATATGGTGGACAAATTTCAAAGGTTTTTTTTTACATGTACTGGTGCCTGTAACTATATGGATGCGTTTCATAGATATTTTTGTATTTGTATTTATGGGCTAGTTAATACTGAAGTAAAGTGATGACTTATAAAAGTAAAGCTACCACCTTTGTGCATTTTTTCTTAAGTTTTATCAGAAGATGCAAACAGAAAGTTCTCGTGCTTCAGACTCGGATTGTGTCGAGCCTATTAATTTGCGTTCACGGATCCGTGACATAAGCCTTGCCGTAATACAAAACCAGATCACATAGAGTTGACAAATTATTTTTATATCCTAATTGGTTTCAGATTGGCTTGAAAGTTTCAGTTTATTGAACATACAGGTCATATTGGGACTGGCACTCCGCATAGCTACATACTGCCATCCACACAGAGCCAGCCAGAGATAAGACCCTGAAGTTACTAACCACTAGCTCACTGGAGATCCATATTACAGTGACATGTATCATACAATTCATACTTGCACTTAGCATGAAAAATAGAAAAATGTCCAACCTCCCTGTTGGACTTACAAGTCACATTTTGTTAAACTAGAAATAGATATGCTGGTTTCCAAGTTTACAGTTACAGTAAAAACTTTTCCTAATTTAGACTCTAAGTAACACTTAACAAAGTAGAGTTTGATGAATACGAAATCTAAGTAATACTTTGGTAAATAGAAAACTGTTCCTAACTTGGATCTAAGGTGACCTTAGCAAAGTATTGTTGAAGAATACAGCCCCAGATCTTTCCCAAATTTAATTTAGATCAAGCCCTAATTCCCACGTAAGTCATTTTATATAGATGCATTCGTAAGTTTTGGAGTATTCGCAGACACAAATGATTGACAGGCAGATAGACTCAGAAACATAACCTCAGTGGTTCACAATATTTAGGTGTTGGTAGGTCTAGAGAACATAATTTTGTGTAACTTTTCGTTTTTAATATTTACAGGCTTTCATATGAAGGAGATTAGGAGCTATAAAAGTACTCATTACATTACAGTTTATATGCACTGCAATCACAGAAAATAACATTCATCTTTGATCACCTAATTCAAAGTAAACAAATTCTTTCATTTACAGTTTTCCCATACCACTTCCCTTTCATTTATAGTTTCCCACATCACTTCCCAGTTCAACTTGCAGCGGTAAAATTCCTAAGTCTTAGCTGTACCAGAAGTAACCTCTGTGATCCACCTGATTTTAATCTTCTACATTAATATCTTGTTTAAATTTAGTCTAACTGTTATTTTTATGTTTCATTGTTATTTTATTGCTCTAATAATTTACTTTTAAGCAACTCTCCTATTATTCAGCAGCTCACAATTAATCAATGCGGACAGTATAATTAATATTCCAATATCACATTTAAACTTCCCATTAAAATCTCTATTTCAAATGTTTCATTGAAATGAATCCTCGAGTCTCTGTAACCAGTTCGGTTCTAATTCTACCCGATTCTCGTACTTATTTCATCTCATGTCCTATGTCATACTCTATCTGCTTTAAAAGTTAAAATGTATTCCCCGTATTAATGGTTCACCATACTAATTGTATTATATACAATAATTATTGCAATTGTCTTGTATATTAGTTATACAAACTGAACAACATTATAAACAACTATCAAAACAATACAAAATAACTTCTTTGAAGTGACACCTGACACGAGTATTAATAGGGACATCAAATAAGTTAATTATGTGATTAAACAACATGGACATTGGTAACAATGGAATCAGAATAACAGTCAAGATGCAGGCAGGTTTAATTAATTTCAAAAGATACACAAAAACGGTGTAATATATATTTATACAAACTTTATTATTTTAATAATAATGTAATTAATAATTATATGTAACTCATCAATACATTTTTATGCATGCATTACCACAACTCAATACGTTTTGAGCATTCTTAACAAAATTAGTTAAAGAAAATATTAAAAAAGAAAAAAAACGGTAAAAGAAAATTATGAGCTTCTTAAACTCCATTTCTTTCTTAAATTCATTAAACTTTCATATGACATATTATTTGTCAAAATCATATTGAGGCCCCAATTAGGAAAATGTGATTTTTTTATATTGATATGTATCAAGTCATGATCATGAGAAGATCTGGTAAGCAAGACTTAATATGTAGTGATCACCAGATGATCTCATGAGCACCGCTTATAATTATCACCAGATGATCTTGTGTGAATGACTTCTTAGTTTATTATAATCACAACTTAATTGTCATATAGTGATCACCAGATAGTGAGGTGATCACCACTGAATTTATTGTGATCACCAGATTACCTGGTGCTGATGAGATGATGTCATTATCACCACACCATCTCGTGCTCACCACGTCATCTAGTGAGCAACATGTGTAGTGATCCCCACATTATCTGGTAATCAACAACTAAGTAAGTCGTGAGCACCACATCATCTGGTGATCATGAGAAAATAAGTTATTACATACTATGGAACCCATGAAGGGACATAGTACTTTTTCATTATCTTTTTTTTTAATCTCGTTACCACAAGTTAATAAGTCATTACCACAAGATACTAAGTCATTCCCATGAGTTAGAAAGTCGTTACCACAAGATACTCTGTCATTCCCACAACTTAGTAAGTTGTGGTAATGAGAAACTAAGTCGTCAGAATGAGATGATAAGTCGTGGGAATGAGATACTAACTTGTGGGGACAAGATACTAAGTGGTTACCACAAGATAGTAAGTTCTTGTTTTCATTCACACCCACCCCTTATTAAGTCGTTCCCACCACTTATTAAGTCATTCCCACCACTTACTAACTCATTCCCACCACTTATTTAGTCAGTCCTAACACTTACTAACTCATTCCCTACACTTATGAACTCATTCCCACCACTTACTCTCTCATTCCCACCACCTGGTAACTCGTTTTCCCCACTTAGTAACTCTTTCCCATCACTTACTAACTCATTCCCAGGGACCAATAATATGTAAACAGGAGTTAAACTTTTTTTTCATAACAGTCATAACAGTGACTACTAAGAGCTTGGTAGTATTATCAATTATTACTGAAACAAGTTAATATTATGTAACTTCATTTAAGATTATTTAATAATCATTATTACCAGACAAAAGACAGAAAAATTATTGACAACATACATGAGCACGTAATGGTGTGGTTCTCCCTAAGGTGCCACATGCAGACACTGTAACCCAATTAGTAGTAAACCTCTGAAAGACAATAATGCAATATACCAGTAATAATAAGTAGGAGGCCTCTGAAAGTCACTAGGTAGGCAATTAAGAAGAATAACCATTAAAATTGCTAAAATGATAACCATAATGGTATAAAAGTTGGACATGTAAAGTAATAGGAAACATGCGACCTCTGAAGGTCACTAAAAGCCTACAGGGATATGATAGATAGATGGATCAATTTTTATTGTACTGTCGTTGTGTTTTTCAATATCAAAAATGCATATGTAAACTTGAATGGTATGCTAGTAAATGGGTGACCTCTATATAAGTTAGGTATCACAGACAAAGAAATTGCCTGTACATTGGCATCAAAGCATGACATAGTAATTCATGGGAATGGCTTCATGTCTTGTGGTAATGACTTACTAATTTGTGGTAACGACTTGCTTACTTGTGATAATGACTTGCTATCTTGTGGTAACCACTTGCTAACTTATGGGAACAATTTGCTAACTTGAGAAAATGACTTGCTTACCTGTGGGAACGACTTAGTATCTCATGGTAATGAGTTGTTGCTAACTTGTGGTAATGAGTTGCTAACTCGTGGGCCCTTCTTATCTCGTGGGAAGGAATTTATTGTAATTGTAATTTAATTTATTGTAATTGTAATTGGGCTCCGTAGATTATCACATCATTTGGTGATCATGACTTAACAAAATGAATAAAATATACATATTTTAACCTCTTAATTGGGACTCTATATAATCAGGCAAAAAATGGAAATATAAGGACTTTAGCCCATTTCATACACTGCATCAATTCTATAAATCCAATATAAAGATCCAATATGGCGACTGAAACTTTCATTTCATTAAACACAAATAAGTGACAAGATTTCTCAAAGGTTTGATAAAAGTATTCTTTATCAGATCTCCGTTTATGTTCTGAAATTTAAGATTGTGTCAAACTGCATTTTAATTTATACCTATTTCTGCTGTCATGAGTTGGCCTCCTGACTGTACTGATAATCTAGGCCTAAGCATGATCTTATTTGTAGTATACTTCAAGAGGGTAATCAGGGCCACGGTGATGCAGTGGTAACACACTTGCCTCCCACCTCTGAGGTCTGTGGTTCAAACCGCGGACCTGTGGGAAAGTTGGTAGTTGCTTACTGATGGTTGGCAGTTTACAATACAGAAGCTTGACCAACTGTATGTACTGGTTTCCTCTGCCCACAAAACTACCCTTTGTGATATGACCACTACAGTGATGAAAGTGAGGTAAAACCCCAAATAAATAAAGAGAGTAATCACAGATAACACATCTCATCCCATTTTAAGCATGTTTAAAAACCTTTTCCGGTGAATATTTCTTTTGTCCCAACCTATCTTTTCATCAGTAACTCACTTTAATAATGTTTAGGTTGCTATGACATATCTTAAGCGTGTTATTACTTATCTTCTGGCTGCTACAGCTAATCTTGCTCACTCTTGTATACAAATGGAGCGATCTTTTCCAAAGAGAGAACATGTCAGTCTCCTGAGTGCTTCAGAAGAGTAATCAAGGTATATCATTACAACTTATCTTCATGTGTCATAGCGGTCGGGAGGAGGCTATAAGGTCAATCGTTTAGTCAAATAAGTTGTCTTTTCACAAGAGAGAAATTGCATGCTTTTCCTGGTCGTTTGACTCTTTCAAAAACTCGCAGAATTAGAATATTAAGCTTTAGTTTAAGTATAAGAATGCGGAGTCACACAAAACCCAAAACATGATTGGACTTTATGAAGTGTGACAAATAGTTTAACTACTGGTCATAAAGTTAGGCGTGTTGGGATGGATGTTCTACGTACGTATGTCCAATAAAGGGAGGGGGTAGCCCCACTATAGACTCAAGTTTCATTGTAATTAGGGAAATCTTTCAGTTAACATATTAATAAAGTTTATATAACGTACTCTTACATCTACTGGTTCTTACATCAGCATATCTTTAAGGCAGTGTCTCTGATGAACTGTGTATCAACTGACATGTACGAGTGCTTTATGAATAATGTTTGCCTGTTTTTTTTAATTACGTCCCGGCATTTGGGTGCCGGGTAGTTCAGCCCTAGGGTACCCAATTGCGGTTCTACAAGTATTAGTACACGGCTTGTCCTAAATTCTTATTGGTCAGTGACTGGTCACCTTGGGGTTTGACCATTCATTCGGCCATTTGAAAGCTAGAGGTGACAGGGGTGACATTGAAATCAACAGTACCATTTACAACGAAGTTTATTAACTATTTTAGGGTTTTTTAGTTTTTATTGTTTACTGTTTTATTTCTGACGATATGGCTGCATCCACTCGTCAGTATAAGTTACGTTCAGCCCACCAGGACACTATGGAGTTGTCTGTGGAGATCCATACGTCTCAGGACAGCACGTTCATGAAGGAACTTCTGGCTTCCCAGCAGGATCCAAGCTCCGGGCAAGATTGTGAAGCGTTAATTGCTAGTTCTGATGATGATAATGAACATGTTGTAAACAGACAAAAGTTTGCTAGAAAGTCGGATCCGACACATTCGGACTCTCAGAGTATGTCCCAGCAAGCTATCAACGTCAAAATTCTTGAGCAATTGCACTCCCTTGGTAAACGTTTAGATAACATGGAGAGACAATCCTGTAAAAAAAGTACTGATACCACTAAAATCAAGAACAAAGGTCATATACCTAAGGTTAAAACACAAACAGCGGTCACACTTCCCTCTGTTCACCAAGAAAGTGGTATAAATGACCTACAGACCTTAAGGCAGGATGCTAACCTACAACTTCAAGTTGAGAAACGTCTACAAGAGTTGGCTTCCCTCAACAAAACAGGTACAAAAATTAAATCCTTAAGGGGGGCCTGTAGAAGTTTTGGTACCCAATCGTGTCAAATGGCCACATGAGTATGTCCTGTCTGGAAATTCAAAAGAAAGAATATCTTATGACCAGTTGTCCATTACACAGTGGGTGGCTGGCTTTGGCCGCATCATGAAAGAGCATCATGAATCCGGAAATTAAAGACTCCATGTTAGACTATTTGGTTTCATTGTTTGATGATGCGAATGACTTCTCTTGGGATGCGGCCAAGGCCAGCCATGCCGTTCTACTATGTAGAATGGAACAGGGCGAGATAAAAAATTATATGGAACTTGAGAAAATTGATAGAATTAGGAGGGCACACACTCAAAGACACAGCCACCCTTCTCAAAGTTATCAAAATTCCAAAAGAATGGGTTAGAATACCCCCAAGTCCATGCCCTGTATTTTCTACAATCGAGGCAATTGCAGCCAGCCCAAAACACATGAAACTAAAGGCATTTTATATCGACACATCTGTTCTGCATGTTTTACCAATGGCAAGGCTTTTAATCACAGCGAAACAGATTGTAAAAACAAGCTCAAAAAAGTTTCAAAAAACGAGTAGCTTTGGGTGCCTTACCTCGGGGCACTCACAGCTACCACACTAGAATTTTGTTCAATTCTACAATTTCCACTGCTAGGTCAGAAAGTCAAGTACACAAAAACAAAGCCTTGCAGTGGTATCAAAAATGGGCTTCCTTCAAAAATATCTCACCTGGCACGACATATGCTCAGGCCTTGTTGAAAAACAGTTGCAAAAATTGTCACACTATCGTGGATCACAAAAATGCTTGTCTTGCATCCGAAAACAAAACATGTAACTATAAAACCTGTACTAGTGTCAAGTCCCCTGTACATGCGAACCTGGCTATAGTCATAAGTTTGTGTACCATGCCAGGAAAACAAAAACCTCGCATAACACAAAGAACGTACCCGTTGCCTTGTGTAACAGATTTAAAGTATTGGCTGAACTTTCCGACGAGAACAATGGCTGTAGCAATCACAGTACCTCTCGCGATTCAAGCCTATACAATACTGAATTAGATGTCTCGGATGCAAGCGGGCGTTCTTTTCAGCACTCAATAGAGTGCAAAGATCCCTCAAGTCGTGGTAGCCTCCAGCCCCTGTTGGCTGTACAGGCAAATTCGCTTTTATATGGGAATAAAAACGAAACTGGGTTTTTGGCTGGGGATAACCAATCTACCAAGACAGAATCTCACAATGATACAGTACCAAGTGTGTTAAATACATGTGTATTGCCTTGTCGAAAATTAAAAAATGTCATTTATTGCACACATCTCTCGCAAGACATTGGCAACACTTCACAGCCTAATTTGGCTGTTACAAATCACACTTTCTTAGGGAATAAAAACAAAACTGGGTTTTTGAATGGGGATGCCATGGATGCCAATCTCTTGCAGGTTTCACCTGTCAATGGAAATGAGAATCATGGTGATGTTATTGACATTATGGACACTGAAAGTTTAGACCAGGTGTTAAACCAAAACTGTAGTCTTAATAGACTCAATGACTTAGGTCATGTTCAGAAATTATCCTGTCATACTTTGGATACAAAAGGAATACACTGACTTTGGCTTTATACCTAAAGGTCCACTGAGGCTATATGATGGTGATCCAGGGATTTGCAATCGCATCCCTGATATAATAACTGCCCACTTATTAGTTAAAAATAGTTGTCTCCCAAACTACCTTGGCTGTAGAATTCCTGTCGTATCTAATCTTAACTGTTACTTTTGGTCACATCACTTACAAGACTATTGGGACAAACGGTTACCCGACTTATTAAAATTCGGATTTCCTCTTGATTTTGATTGTACCTGTATGTTAAATTCCACAGATGAAAACCACAAGTCGGCATTACAAAATGCTCCTTATGTAGAAAATTACATTGTTGAAGAACTCCAACATAAAGCCGTCCTTGGCCCTTTTGACAGTAAGCCCATACAGTTACATACTTCTCCACTTATGGTTAGGGATAAGCAGGATAGTGACAGTAAAAGGACCATCACGGACCTTAGTTGGCATGAGGGCCACTCAGTAAACTTTGGAGTTTCTAAAGACGTATATTTAGGCACAGAGTTCGTACTTAAATATCCATCCATTGATCGAATTACATCTTCTCTCAGAAGTTTAGGCCCTCCTGCAATGATATACAAAATAGACATTAGCAGAGCTTTTCGTCTGATCAAAGTAGATCCTGGAGACATTGATCTCCTAGGTTTCAAATTCAAAAATAAGTATTTTTTAGATCTTTCGGTCGCGTTCGGATATAGGAATGGGAACCAGATTTTTCAGAGATGTACCGATGCAATTAGATTTATAATGTTACAACATGGCTTCCCCCACCTTCACAACTATATTGATGATCTAATATATACAGCCCTCCCATCAGAAATTCATTCATCATATAGCTTCCTCAAACATCTACTGTCACAGTTAGGTTTGGACATTTCAATGAAGAAACTGGTACCTCCCAGTACTTCAGTTACATGCCTGGGTATCCATATCGA
The DNA here is from genome assembly GCA_964017235.1 of Sabellastarte sp. h YS-2021. Taxonomy (NCBI): domain Eukaryota; kingdom Metazoa; phylum Annelida; class Polychaeta; order Sabellida; family Sabellidae; genus Sabellastarte; species Sabellastarte sp. h YS-2021. Next base: position 16,049,297 of record OZ024931.1, on the reverse strand, counting down.
TACTGTCCAGAGGACTCTTTCTATTCCACAAACAAAATTACAGGAAATTGTTGAAATGTGTAAAAAATGGGCCTCTAAATCTTATTGCAGTAAAAAAGACCTTCAATCTTTATTAGGCAGTCTCCTATATATCACCAAGTGTGTGGCCCCTGCCAGGTCATTTCTTAACCGAATGCTTCTACTACTCCGTCAAAATGCTCATGTATCAAAAATTCTACTGACCCAGCCATTTTTCCAGGACCTTGCATGGTTCAACACATTTTTGGAAGCCTATAACGGGGTCACCCTTTATGACCAAGTCAATTCTAACATTGAAGTCCACTTAGATGCATGCTTGACAGGCATAGGAGGCCATTTTGGGAACATGATTTATACCCTTCCCATTCCTCTGGCTTTCAAACAATATGACATCACCCAGTTGGAAATGATTAATATCGTAGTCGCCTCAAAAATTTGGGCTTCTCACTGGGCAAATCGAAGAATTCGCATATACTCTGATAACATGGCTGTAATTCAAGTTCTCGCCACAGGCAAAGCTAGGGACCAGACCTTGGCAACATGTGCCCGCAATATCTAGTTAATTGCTGCCCTCAATAATATTCAATTTCAATTCTCCCATATCCCGGGCAAGCAGAATATATTGGCTGATTTATTGTCCAGGTGGCATGTGGCACACAACAGAAATGATAAATTAAATTCACTGATCTCCAATTATGTATGGATTCCCACCCACCTTACCCTAACAGATCTTAACCATTCCATATAGCACTTGCTTTATTTTGTAGATCTCAAGGGTCCGGCAGCTCAGCCTGGTCACCTTGGCGTCTTCTCGGCTTCTCCAGGGCTTCAGGCCTGCCACGATTAAACAGTACCAAAGAATATGGCATGACTTCCTACTGTTTCAGGTGGCGGCTGAGCTGCCCCCCTTTCAGGTAGATACTCATTTGCTTTTATCTTTCTTGCAATTCTTATCTCACAATGGCCACTCCAAGGCTAATATAGCCAATTATATGGCTGCTGTCAGAACACTTCACATCATACATGGTCTTCTAACGCACCCATTCATAGATCAAAGGATTCACTTGTATCTAAAATCACTGAAAATTAATGCTCCTTTTGACCCCACCCTTCGCCCCCTTATAGATATCCAAAAATTACATTCTTTGTTGTCATATTGTGACACAGCCCTATACCCGTACATTTTTAAAGCATTGTACCTCACATGTTTCTTTTCCTTCCTGAGGTTATCAAATATCCTTCCACATTCCTTGGGCTCATTTGACAATACAAGGCATCTAGCCAGGGGCGACTTCATTATGTCGGGAGAGGGTGCAGTTTTATTACTAAAATGGTCCAAAACCCTTCAAGACAGGAAGTCTACTGTCACCATTCCCCTTCCAAATCTTCATGATTCACCCCTTTGTCCAATTAAGGCCATTAATCTTATGATTCAGCAAATTCCAGCCACTTCTAATCATCCATTGTTTACCATTTATACAGCTAAAGGCTTGGTCCCCTTGACAGATTCCCTTGCACATAAACACCTCAAAAACGCCTCCAAAGCTTTAAATATCTCTCCCTCCTTGACCTTCCATGCCTTCAGAAGGGCTGGTGCTTCCTGGGCCTTTAGTCAGGGCGTTCCACTGGAACATATCATGAGGCATGGAACCTGGAAGTCTTATGCCATTTGGACTTACCTCTCTTCCTCCACTTCCACCATTTCCCCTGTTTCTGCAGCTTTTCAAGCAGCCCTACGCTGCTAGTCCTACAGGGCCTTGGGTGCCTCTCTCTCTCTTCTAAAACTTATATCACAATATAAAACTTCTAAACATTACCTCTTTCTTAACGTCTAGGACTTAAATTTTGGTTTACCTTTCTGTATTATGACATTCCTCCACCTAGGTCCTTTACCAAGTAACCTAGGATTAATTTCATATATGAAGTCAATAATTCTGGTGTCACCTTGGGGCTTGAACCTCCTCATTTCCTGTGCATACCACACTCCAGGCATATGCCATTAATTGTCAGTTTGACCTTTAACCTTTGAGCAAGGTCAGCCAAATTGCCTGACCTCAGTATCGTCATTCTGACTTCACTTTTGGTCTGTTTTTGAGCTGGTTCAACCCCTGGTATTTTCTTTATAAATGTAGTCAGTATAAAATTTCATAGACATGTATGTGAATTACCAAAATGTGCATTTAAAAAATAAAACTAGAAATAGATATTTTAAAACCCAATTTGGTGTTTTACTGTCTTGGGTTACTGGGGGGCTGATGCAATAATTGCATGGAATCTTGGAAACTTTTATTGGTATTAAACTGTGACACAATATTAAAACAGCATTTTTCCCTCAGGAAAAAGAGTTTTTTTCACCATTTTTTTTAAATAGCAGATGATTCTTAAAAAAGCAAAGAGACCTTACTTGAGAATTGTTGTGGAATAAGACTCTTCCTAACTTAGATATACTGGTTTCCAAGTTTACAGTTACAGTTTTCCTAACATACAATGTAAGTAGTACTTGATAAAGTAGAGGTTGATGAATACATAATCTAAGTAATACTTTGGTAAGTAGAAAACCATTCCTAACTTGGATCTAAGGTGACCTTAGCAAAGTAATGTTGAAGAATACGGCCCTATCTTGATTGACATGTGAAATCACAGCTATTTTTTGTTGTTTGCTTCAGGTAGGATTGATCTTACAAATATTAACTTGAGCAAAACCTCAATTTACCATAAGAATCCTGGCCTTACTTAATTATGAATAAAGCTCATTTTATACACAAGCGGAAATGTAAATGGAAACACAGAATGGTTAAAAAAATTGTTATTTACCTCATTAAAATTGGTTAAATCATCAGCGATAGTAATCATGTTTATGTGTACATAAATGCACATATTTTATTGAGCTCTCTCCTCTTACTTATTTAATCTCTTGCGACGACAGCATTAACTGGTGGGCCAAAGACAGTCTCAATTAATGCCCTTGTCTCTCAAAAGAAAAGTGACGGTATGTTAATCTGAGTACGGACAAAAAAGTATCTGGACAAAAGTATTGACCTAAAAATAACTAGGACAGAAAGTATCTGGACGAAAAGTATTGCACACTATAGGATAAAAAGTATTACTTTTTTATTGTAAACATTTATTGCTATATAGTACTATATTAGTCACTGCATATTTTTGTTGAATGTATAGCACAAAAAATATTTTATATTTGTATATTTCTAAACTTTATTTTCTAATTGGCACATTCATTAGTCACTGTACATTTTACTGGTGCTTTAATGTATTACACAAAAAATGTTCAAAAAGAATAAAAAATAAAAACACATTTAATGTGATGAAGTACATATTAACATACACCAGGTTCATACCTTTAATCTGTTGCTCATGCTTTTTAAAAACTTACAATTAATTCATCAAATTAAGTGTTAAGTTTTGGTATTTAATTGTAATTAGCCCCATAGTGGCACCCCTGTTTTGTTAGAGAGTTCATTGGGAAAATATAATTAGAAAACATGATCAGTTAAACATTTCTTTTAGAAAACCAAACAGTTTTTTTATGATGCATAACTCTGTAGCAGACTACAGATGATCAATGTGTTGTTAAAGTTTATTTTAAGTTATTTCAATTCACACAGTATCAGTTACTTATTTGCATTTAAGTTCATGTAGACATTTAATAACTATGGTTGTGGAATGTATACATTCCACAGTTAAATTATTGAATGTACACATTCAATGGCCCTTGCTATTGAATGTGTAGATTCAATGTGAAATATTATTTGTCCTATGTCTGATACTTTTTGTCTAGATAATTTTTGTCCAGATGCTTTTTGTCGTAACACCATGTTAATCGTATCCGTATGTCTGTTCATTTGTATGTATAAAGTATATAATTAGATCACAAAAATCATCCAAATCACTGATAATTAATAACAGTTTACCAATTTCCTGATTGCATGCTGTTCTTTTTAATCTCCCCGATTTCACAGTTTCTTTGTACACTGCAAATGTGGCAGCCAGCTGTAGGAAACGTTGGTCTTTTTAGTGCTAGTTTATTTTCTACACAAAAAAATGAATCACTCTACCTTAGTCTGTCGAATTGGAAATGAACCATGTTTAAGTAAGTTTATTTAGGTACAGGCAGAGCAGAGGCACATATGTCCTCTTAATGGTCAGCTCTGAGAGATCAATAGCTTTAGTGCTAAAGTAGGATAATAAGATAAACAAATTATAAAAATGTTAGTGTAATCCAGTACAAAGAATATCAATATGAAGAACTTGTCATGGTATGAATACTGTGAATGGAATATGAAGATAAAATGTGTGAGAATATCAAAGGGCTTTTCACCTTCCACATGAAGCAGTCCCATATCAACAAGGAATAAACTCTTTACAACTACAGGAAACCCCCCATACAACATTTTATACCCCAGTCACACTGAAGGTAGTACGTCCCATGGTTAGAGGTTTTACTCAGCAGCGGAACTGCCTACAAGGACGACTTATGGCTCCCGAGATTTGGTGTTTCCATCTATATAGATTTATTGAAAATTTGGTATTTTCATCAAGACTTATTGAAAATGTAGAAACAATAAATACAAGAAACCCAAAATAATTTTGGAAAACAATAAAAAGGCTGGGGCCAAGGAAATCAAAAATACCAATGACAGTTTATGATGAACAGGGGAGGGAATGTAATGATAATGACTATGTACTCAACAAATGGAAAAATGAATTTGAATTGTTGTACACTAAAGTAAATGATATACCTGGAAATAATGATGAATAAAATGAAATGCTTAACTACAAGCAAGCTCTAGAATCAGAATCAGATACAAATGACTTTTTGAATAATGTAATAACCTTTGATGAGGTAGAATTTGTTGTCGAAAAGGCTAAATAGAATAAAGCATGGACCACATGGATTATAAATTAACTCTAACGACACTCTTTAATGCATGCTTTGCACACAGTAAAATACCAAAATGCTGGATTAAAGCCATTATATCCCCTATTCCTAAGAGTTCCTTGAAGGATTCATTTTTTCCAGTTTCATACAGAGGTGTTTCATTATTTTCGCATGTAGAAAATCGATACTCACAGATATTTAAAAAGTGTATTATGAGCTTATTTGAAAATGTAGAAATGTTCTGTGAAGAACAAAATGATTTTCGAAAGTCAAGATCCTGTGAGGATCATATATACACATTGACATATATAATTAGGACATGCAGAAGGCTTTCCACTGGGTTAACAGAGACCTCTTATGGTATAAATTATTAATTCACAATATATCAGGGAAGATTTATTGGGCGTTTCAATCCTTGTATAAATCAACCTTATCTTGTATTAGATTAAATTACTTTCATACAAATTGGTTTTAAGTAGATTCTGGGATTCGACAAGGCGATAACCTTTCTCCAACGTTTTTAGGAATATTTATCAATGACTTAGCAATTGAAATTAAAAATTTAGGCTTAGGAATTTCAGTAGGTGATAGGAAGGTGCCAATACTTCCTTATGCTTATGATATAGCAATATAAGCTGAAAATGTGGCAAAATTGCAAATTATGATCGATAAAGTAAACAAATGGTGTGAAAAATGGTAGCTCACCATTTACAATGAAAAAAAGTCAAGTAGTTCATTTTAGGAAAAAGAGAAAAGCTAGAATAACTTTTTCCTTTAACATAGGGTCAATGAATATTAAAACAGTTGAAAGGTATAAATATCTAGGTTTAACCTTGAATGATAATTTGGACTAACGCTATATGCACAAGAACTAGTGGAGGCAGGAGGTAGGGCAATGGTGGGGTCTCATTTCAAAATTTAAAGTACACAAAAATATTGGCTATCATACATTTACAAAACTGTTTGATCATCGTGTTAGCTGATGACAGATTACTGTAGCAGCATCTGGGGTTTTGCAAATTATACATTTCCTGAAAAGGAAGCTCAGAGCCACAAGATACTTTATGGGTGTAAACTCAAAAAGCCCAGTTCATGTACTGACAGGAGATATGGGGTGGTTAACTACGAAAGTAAGAATATTCTTAGAGATTATTAAAAATTACAACCAGCTTATTAAAATGGACCATAGCATACTAACTTATAAGGTATTTGAAAATGACTTACAAAATATTTCTTATGAAAACTGGTCTGGAGATCTGGAAACTATTCTGAATCAGATTGGTATGACAGAAAACCTTTTCACAGGCACTGAAATTGACTTGGATTCAGCAAAAGAAAAATTATCCGTTGTAAGTGACCTTGATTGGCAAGAGTCCATAGCTTACAAACCTAAATTACGAACATATACTAAATATAAAGGTCACATTGGCACAGAAGAATAATTAGTAATTTTATATCTATATTTCAATGAAACATTAAAGGGACATTTATAACTGTGGAAATTTGATCAAAGGAGACAGTGTTGCTTTCATGCCAGCCACATGAGAATATAAAAGCTGGTCAAAATTCTGAGAAGTTATTATTCAAATCTTTTTTTTGTTTTTTTTTTGTATATTTTTATTTCTGCATATTACATGGGTTTATAACGAAAAATAAATGAACAATCTTACATACATAACTTTGACATACATCAATAGCTTTTGATAAGCTGAAAGTGTTACTGCACACACAACATAGGACACCACTTTTCCCATAGTTTTGTAAAAAAGTCTTGTTTATCTTTTAACATAGCTAAATAATACTCATCAAAGTATGTTTGCTGAAACTTGTGTTTTAAAGCCATTAGATTTAAGATGCCATTTTTACGATTAATGTCATAGATGTATTTTTTTGAAATCAGCAAAAACACATTCAATGGAACTCTGTTTCTGTCTAAATTTTGGTAGCCAAATAATATATCAAATTTTGAAAAATGAATCTTCAGCCCATTTGTTTCATAAATCAATTTTTCAATTTCCTTCCAAAAAACTTTAACCCTATCACATTCAACAAACATGTGGACTATAGTTTCTTTTTCATGACAATGGGTACAGTCTGAGCTATTAACAATATTGATTTTGTTCAAGTACTCCCTTGTACCAAGGATTCTGTACAAAAGTTTTAACTGAAACCACACTAGTAAATTATTATTTGCACTTTGGTAAGTTACATTAAATATTGAACTCCATTCTCTTTTATTAATAGTTACTTGCATTTCGTTTTCCCATTTTAACTTGATTGGATGTTCATTTTCGTTGTGTTTTGTAAGAGTTTTGTAAAAGGCACGAACACCCTTTTTATTTTTCCAAATGGGTACAATATGAGATGGGACAAAAGGTCTCTGAACTATATACTTTTCATCAAATTTGTATTTTTTAATATATTGCTTTACATTGTGCTTTACTCTAAGATAATGCAATGGGTTAATAGTACTAAACGAGTATTGGTGTTTTACTTCATCCATTGTCATTATTAACCCGTTGGGGTTTATAATATCTGATATTGTTTTAATACCCTTCTGAAACCAAATAGGAATATACATATCATGACAAGACATTTTACTGTTGTACCACAATGGGCTGCTGAATAGGTCTGAGTTTGTTTTAACTGCAATTTTATCTGAAAATTTTTGCCAAGCCTCAAACACGTTTATCCAAAATTTGTCAGTTGTTCTATTTTTTAACAATTGAAAATAGCCAGTTCCAAAGTTTATTGCTTTAGTTATATCAACATTAAAATTTCTTTCAAATAAAGTTATCCACAAGGATTTCCCTGTGGCCATAAATAACCGCCTGATCCACGATATTTTCAGAGATGTAACAAAATCTTTAATATTAATCATTTTTAAACCTCCAATTTTCTTGTCCAACATAACTGTATATCTGTTTATTTTATCTGGTTTAGAGGACCATATAAATTTGAATAGAAGCTCGTTTATTTCTTTGACAAAAGAGTCGTCAGGATTTGGCAAGGATGTAAAGAGGTGATTCAGTTTTGCTAATAGGAAGGTCTTAACTATTGTTATTTTACCTAATGGTGTCAGATACCTTTTGTTCCATTTACAAATTAGTTCCTTTATTTCTATCATCTTTTGAACAAAATTCATTTTCAAGCAGTCGTCCAAATTCACAGAAAAAAGAATACCAAGTAACTTGAAACTTGAAATTGCTTCAAGACTGCAATTGTTAATATTAATTTTATGTTTACTGTGTTTCTTTTTTCCAATCCAGGCTATTTGTGTTTTTTCTGTATTGACTTTTAATCCTGAAATGCTGCCAAAAATTTCCAGAGTATTAAATGCTGCATGTAATGATTCTATACTACCATCTAGTATCAAAGTTGTGTCGTCAGCAAACTGTGTTAGTTTGATTTCTACATTTTCAATTGAGATCCCTTTTATTTTTTTATTGTTTTTGATCATAATTGTTAAAATTTGTGCTACTATTATGAATAAATATGGTGCAATGGGGTCTCCTTGTCTACAACCACGCTGGATATCTATAAATTCTGATAATACACCACATTGAATTATAGTGGCCTTGATATTATGGTTAAACAGTTTAATCCATTTTATTAGATCTTTAGAAAAACCTAAGTACGCCATAGTTTGATAGATAAAAGACCAAGAAATGGAGTCAAATGCTTTTTCAAAGTCAATCAAGACTAGCATTCCAGGTAATTGTTTGTCTTCGGTAAATTTCATTGTATCGAATATTAATCTGGTACATTCACCTATGTATCTACCTGGAACGAAGCCACACTGTGTGTTATCGATAATCTGGCTGAGATGAGGCTTTATTCTATTAGCAATCGCAGCTGATGCTAACTTATATATGACAGACAACATTGACAAGGGTCGCCAATTCTTAATATTATTTCGCGGTTTACCCTTTTTGGGAAGGCATGTAATAACACACTGCCTTAACGACAGTGGAAGTAAACCCTTGTCAAAACTGTCATTGATCGCATAGGTAATACAAAATTTCAAGTCTTTCCAAAATACTTTTAAAAATTCAAATGAGAATCCATCCAGCCCAGGAGCTTTATTATTTTTAGTATTTTTAAGTGTCATACCAAGTTCGTCAATGGAGAGATATCCCTCCATTTCCCTAGCTTGCTCCTTGTTTAGTTTTTTAATATTGTATTTTTTATTATTCAAATCTTGCATGATAGATCAGAAAGAGCAATTCTATGAGCTGCTGGAAAAGCATATTTCATGTTTAGACAAGAAGAAGGACAAGTTCATCATCACCCAAGAGGTCTACAAGATGATCCTGGAATGTCTACAACTCAAGAAACGGAGTCCTTGTGCTGGAGGTGCTAACTTCAAATTCAGGTGCCACAAACACTTCACTTCATGTAGACCACAAACACAAGGCTGTGTTGAGAGAGGCAATGGAGATATGCAGGTCAAACTAGGAAAGTGGCTGGATGAGCATGGTGGTACCTGGAGCTCAGCATTGCAGTATGTCACACATGCAATAAACACCTCCACTTCAGCAACAACAAAAGCCACCCCATATGAGATTGTCTTTGGGCAAAGACCAAGGAAAGATTTCTTCGTACTACAGGAGCTGGCTAATCAGGGACACCTACATGAGGACGAAATAGGACCAGAGATATTTGAAGATGAAGCAGCACATGAGAGCCAGGTCAATGATGGGGAGGATGAACCATCACAAGTGGAGGATGAAGACGGCCAACCAGAACCAGACATTGCCACAGCTCCCCATCCGTGTACACCCCAGAGGCTAGGCAAAAGAGGGAAGAACCTTTGAACTTTTACAGGAACACCAGGTTGTTGCAACAGGTGTCCAACACCCAAACAGGCTTCAACTACATGGCCAGGAAATAGACCAGAACACACACACAGTTATAGAAATAACAAGTGTGATTGGCAGTGACTTGACAACAGGTGAAAATGACCCATTTGAAGAACCTCTTCAGGTGGGTCAGTTTGTTGCTTGGAAACTTGATGAGTTGTCTGAAGCGATTGACATGGAAACACCTCACAGAAAGATCCGTAAGCAAGCCAGGGATAACTATCTACAAACACTCTCCTGACAGGCCTTTAAATACAGTACTTAGAAATTGAAGAAATAAAGATTGACAATGCAACATACAATCCACATCAATATATTAAAGAAATATAATATGTAGATGTCTAATGTAAGAAAAAAAGAGAGTCAGTTCCTCCAGACACCAGAGTGGATGGGTGTTAAATCACAGCATTTGGTTGATTCCAAAGGTTTGAATTGTTTTCTTTTTACAAATCCAAAAACTGGGTTGGTTTATCCTTGCACCATTCTGTAATGTGAAAATGCATGTCTTTCGGAGTGTGGTCTTTTCTCAAGTAATATCTACTGACAGGGGTGGCTCGTTATGATTGTGGTTTTTCCACTGACAGGGAAGGTTCATACATTCTCCTTTGGATGGGTTCCGCAGTTTCCCCAGCATACTGTTTCTTGCATTTTGAGCAGGTAGTACAGTAAACAACATTTGACAATTTACAAGTGATTTGTGATTTTCTTGGGATTAGACAAGTCCATTTTTTGGTATAGTTGACATTGTAGGTATATTTTTGTACTGTAATATTCCTACAGTATTTACATGTAAGGAATTTCTAAAAGTATTCAATTTTTAGTGTGGGAACAATAGGTTTTGGTAGTTCTAGGAAGATACATTTAGCGTTGACTAAGGTATCTTTCAGATTTTTGAGTCTCCTGAAACAAAGTATTGGCTTGTGTTGGAAATTATAAGAACAGTCTTTACTGTAATGAATAATATTCCAATGTTTATCAATTATTCCCCTCAAGTTAAGGTTTGATGGGTGGAATTGAGTGATGAGTACTGGTCTGTACTTGTCATTGTTTTCTTTTGTGATTTTGAGGAGTTCTATTCGAGTTTTTTCATTTGCCTTCTAAAATGGGCTGATAATTGTCTTTTTTGGGGGGTAGCCTCTTTTGAGATAGTGGTGTATTAAGATTTCACATTTATCAGCGAAGTCCTAATTTTTTCGCATATCCTTCCGAGGCTCGGGAATTGTCGCAGTGGACCTTTTTGTACACAGCTTTGGTTGTGTGCTGAAGTGTAAAATAGGTAACTGTGTGTGTCCGTTGGCTTAGTGTACAGGGTGGTGTATAATTTATTTGTTTTGGGGTCTATTTTGACCAGAGTGTCTAAAAAACAATTTCTGCTGGATTGGATTTACAAGTAAATTTGATTGATTCATGTATGTTATTAAGGTATTTCACAAATTTGTCCGGTTCATCTTTACTATGTGTCCAGATCAAGAAAATGTCATCAATAAATTTTTTCCCGATTAGTGGTTTCAGGTGGTAATTTTTAAGGGCATCATCCTCAAATCTGGCCATAAAGATATTGGCATAATTTGGTGCAAACCCAGTACTCATGATGTGCCTCCTTTTTTAAGTAATGTTCTCCATTGAATGTGAAATTTGTATTTTGTAAGACTAGTCTCATGAGTCTCATTATGTACGGTCTGACCTTTCTAATTTCTGGGTCAAGAAGTAACTACCAGCAAGTGACTTTTAGTCCCACTTTGTTTGGTATATTTGTATGAGGTCACACCCAGAGTTACCAAGAAGCTATCTTTTGGTGAGCTAGGATCTCTTTTAACTTGGAGATAAAGTCTTCAGTGTCTTTGATGTATGAGGGTGCCTATACCATAACTTTTTGGATATTGGCATCAATGTATTTACTGATTCTGCATGTTGGGTGTGTTGGGTGATTTACAGTACTACAGTTTGGTCTGTCTGGTGTCCCTTTCTTGTGTATTTTTGGTAATAGGTAAAATCTACCCTCAGTAAACTCTTGATTAATAAAGTAATCAAAGTTTTTTGTGCCACCAGCATTAACGGGGTGAGTATGCTGCAAGGCATATAGGGATTGCTTTGTCACCTCATTTTGTGGCGTCGGCATCTGTCATCACACTTTGTATTCCGGACAGTATCAGAAAAATGGTTTCCAGATTAAGTTCAAATTTGGCATGTGGATGTAACTGATCCTCAGGGTGTGTGCTTTTGTAAGGTGACCTTAAACTCCCAGTAGTAATATACTTATCTTGAGTTTAAATTTTTTCGTTTTCGGACAGTATCTCAAAAATGCGTTGACAGATTCAATTCAAATTTGACATGTGGTTGTAACTAGTTTTGAAGATGTGCCCTATTTTAAGGTGACCTTAAACTTCCATGTGTAAAAGAATTACGGTATGTTGAGATTATGGTTTTTTTAAATTTTTTCTTAAAGTATACTAAAGTCACTTGACAGATTTCATTTGAATTTTGCATGTGTATGTAACTGGCCATAGCTAAGTCTCATACATTAAGGTGACCTTAAACTCCCAGTAGTAACTGAATTATAATCACTTTAAGTTTGGCTATTTTTGAATAGTATTTCAAATACTGTGCAATTCTAGGCATGTTTAAGTTGTGGATGTTCAAGGTTTCAGAACCTTCAGGAAAAACTACGTTAAACTCCTGCACAACTGTTAACTAACACTGAGTTTAAGGTTGGGACAATTGTTTTGGTGTTTGGAAGATATTTCATGTGGCAATTGAGATCTTTCTTCATTGATATTTATCATGTACATATATCTAGATCTAAAAAGGTCTCTTCTGTACAGTTATAGTAAATTACTGATATTTTAGAAACTTATGAGTTTAAGGTTGTAACAGTTTGGTGTTACTCAGCTGTGATGGATCAAGACCAGCATCATCGTAGTTACATTTTGTTTCTGGAAAATATGTCAAAAATTGCTTGTAGGATGAAATTTAAATTTGGCATGTGGATGTTGCCGGTCATCGATATCTACCCTATTTTAAGATGACCTTAAACTCCCAATAATAACATATTTATATTGAATTTAACTTTTGCGATTTGTGGGCAATAGCTTAAAAATGGCTTCACAGATTCAAATCAAATTTGGTATGTGGGTGTAACTGGTCTTCAATGTGTGGCCTGTTTTAAGGTGACCTTAAACTCCTAGTGATAACATAATTATATTGAATTTAAATTTTTTTAATTTCTGGAGAGTATTTGAAAGCTACTTAACAGATTTAATTTAAATCTGGTATATTGATGTCTCTTGTCCTGAACATGTGCCCCATTTTAAGGTGACCTTAAACTCCCATATGTAAAAGAATTTTACTAAGCTCGAGTTTTTCTATTTTTCCACAAAGTATACCAAAAATGGCATGACATATTTAATCTATATTTTGCAGGTACATGTAACTGATGTTACAGAAATGCCGTACCACTACATTGAGGTAACCTTAAACTCCCGGTAATGGCATAATTATAATTACTTTTAAAATTTTGGATAATATCTTAAATTAGGTGAAATAGATTTTAAACATATCTAATTTTAGATATAACTAACCTTGAACAGAGTCTATATGGTTAACATGACCTTAAACTCTTAACATTTGCATTGAGTTACATTCAGTTTAAGGTTATGACAAACTTTTATGATATTTGGACAATATTAAAGTGGTAGCTTAGAGTTTTCATTTAAATTAAACATATCTAGACCAAAACATGATCTTTATTGTAATGTTACCACAACTTATTTTAATTATTGTATCCATCCTGCTGGCCATGGATAATATTTTGCCTTTCCCTCTGAATCACCCTTCATTGCTACTCATTTACAGGTACAGTTTTTTATATGTCTCAGCTAAATTTGGTGTGGAGGTTTAATGGTATAATAGTTTGTGTGTGATTGTTTTCTTGGCAATATCTGACAACAATTATTACCATGGTAAAACTTTTTGTTTCTTGGTCTTGCAATTTTGTGGGCATTTAACCTTATTCCAAATTTTCAGAATATGTTTCTTGTAAGAGGAACTTGTGATTTGCTTTTATGTAACATTTGCCAACAAATGTTGCCATGGCAACACTTTCCTGGTTTTTTCACTTTTAATTTGGTTGTTTCATTATAACCAAAAACCATGCAAAGATTTTACCCAACATTTTCAGGATATATTTCTTGCAAGGGGAACTAGAAGAGTAGTGATCAACACTTTTGGCAACTTTTGAACTTTTATGGTTTATGGATACTTTACATTCAGAACCTATGCACAGATATTAACCAAGTTGTCAGGATATGTTCGTTACAAAGAGAACTGAGCCTGATTAGCTTTTCGGCAATAACCAGTAACAAGTATTGCCATGGCAACACTTTTTTATGTTTCTTGGGCTTAAAAATATTTTTGGGGTTATTTGCATTCCAAACCCCTGCATGGATTAGAGCTGATTAGCTATTCAACAATACCTGGCAACAAGTGTTTCATGGACTTATAATATTTTTATGGGTTCTTTGCATTCCGTTCCATTGCACAGATTGGAGCCGATTAGTTTTTTGGCAATATCTTAAGTGCTGCCATGGCAACACATTTTTCTGTTTCATGGACTTATAAATATCTATATAGGTTCTTTGTATTCCACACCACTGCACAGACTGGCAGTGTGGGAAATTCGCCTCAGACCAGTGGACCGAAGCCAGCAAATATATAGTTGGGTAAGGACAATTTGTCTCTACTCAGACCGAGAGTCCTGGAAAGGGCTCAAAACTTACTAGCGCCAATCCACCAGTCCATGACCTTCTCAGTCTGATTGTGCTGGAAGAGCTTTTATACACATATTGCACGGTCAAATTATGGTTTGAATGTTTTGGATATTGTCCAAACATACCAAGGTGACCTTGCATATGTGTGTAAAGATTAAAATCTCTACATTTTATTTGTACAAGAGACTGTAAGATCTTTATACACATCATGCATAGCAAATTATGATTTGGATGTATTGAATATTACCCATACATGGCAAAACATTCAATGAATGCTTATGTGTGGTGTTGGGGGCAAAACCTGTGACTCACTTGATGAAATTCTATCTGTCACAATGGGAAGTTGCAAAAGTAAAATCCTTAATGAATTTTAATATGACTTCAACAGTGCTTAATCTGCATCAGAAGAGACCCAAAGGTGCAGCAACCAAGATTCAAGTAAAATGAATTAAGGGAGATATGAAAATCATAATTTTATTTTCAGACAATGTAATAAACAATACAGTGATGCAATAATACAGCATAAATAGAATAATACAGAACTTAAAATGCAAAAATGTTATTATCTGTAACATAGGATTCCGAAAAAATTACTTGGACACCATTTTTATGTCAGCTGAACAACTTCTCCAAAAGTAGAAGGCCCAGAGACATGCAGTTACTTTTAAAAGATACCTTATCTACCAAGGATGATAAATCGAAAAAATTCATGCAGATCTGTCTGTTCGTCTGTTCCCCAGAGCTATTACAAGTGAGGTACCCCCACCCAAAGTGAACATTTCAACACTTTAACACAATTTTCTCATTGGCTATTAAAGGGATTTCTCTCTTATCTTGCATATATGTACCAGACTGTAAGTAGATTCCCTTGTGTATCAGGCCTGGATCTCTCTTGATTATTTTTTTTAAAAATAATTTTTAATGCATTAAAATTCATGAATTCATGCAGTAAATCTCTTATAACTTGAAAAGTATTGCATTTAGAGCACCTGGGAGCTAATTGCTATAAATCTAAGTTGAAAAGGAAAAAAAAAAATTATTCAAATTAACTGCAGGACCTGCAACTTTCAAGCCGGGCCTGCAACTTTTTGGTGTAGCAGGTCCTGCAGGCCTGCAGTAATTTTCAATGAATTTACTACACTTTGGACTGGAGTTGATTAACTCTTTGACAATACCTGGCAACAGCTGTTGCCATGGCAACACTTTTTTCTGTTTCTTGGAAATTTTTATGGCTTCTTTGCATTCCATACCACTGCATGGACTGGAGCTGATTAACTCTTTGACAATACCTGGCAACACTTCTTTTCTGTTTCTTGGACTTGTAAAGAAATACTTTTATGGGATCTATGCTTTCCATACCCCTGCACTGATTGAAGATGATTAGTTTTTCAGCAACACCTGGTAACATGTGTTGCCATGACAACTTTTTTCTGTTTCTTGAACTTATATTTTTGTTGGTTCTTTGCATTCCAATCACCTGCATGGATAGGAGTTGGTTAGCTTTTCGGCAATATTTGGCAACAAGTGTTACTATGGCAACACTTTTTTCTGTTTCTAGGTTGTGGATATAAAAAGTCCTGGAGAAGACCTGTAGGGTAAAGTTACCTTACAGTCCACAAGATTAGACAATGATCCCACTCGTTTGCTGTCCCACAAAGGGACGGAGAAGTATAATTCCTTCTTTCCTCCATGAAGAGAGGAAACAGACAAGACTCATCTTGCACAATGCATTCTTGTATGGGCATATGACTAGCAGTTTAACAGTAGGTTACCAAAATGATACTTTATTGAATTTTCTGCTGACTGCTGACATCCAGTGAAAAATTGGTAGGTGATAACTTTGTGTGTTTGCCTCTCTGTCTGCCTGTGTGCATTTGTCATACATAATCTGTACCTTGAATCTAGGTTATATCTTTTAACAAGGTGGGGCTTCACCATTACTCAATCCGTCTAAAAGATGGTCTGGATCTGCAAAAATACTGCCAGTCAGCCAGCATAATTTTAGTCCTTTCGAATTTCATCCGCTTCAGTCTTTAACCAAAGCTGGTGACACAGTACAATTCTACTGAATTCTCATTTCGGTAATGAGTTTCTCATGGAACATCTCAGTTATTATGGCTTTTAGTTTTCCAGGAAATCGGTTTGTGGGATTGTAGTCTAATTGGTGTAGAACTTTGTATCAAATAATTGTCTATAACCTTTCCTAATTTAGTTCCTTCTGCACATGAGTACAACAGCTGAACCTTTGTCGACTTTTTAATGATAATACTCTTGTCTTTAGTAAGCGCCTTTAGTCCACAGTATTCTTCTGGTTTTAGGTTGTATTTTTTATTTGTTTTCAAATTTCAAAAGTTTGCTGCTGATTGCTGACAGAAATGTTGCAAGTGTTTGGTTTTTGACAGGTGGTTTCCCATAGCTTTTGTTTTGAAAGCTTTGGTTGATCTTGTCATGTTGTGATAAAGAAGTATATGATTCATTTTCTTCAAGATTGTCATGGAAGACAATTTTTAATTCTAAACGCCTTTATATCAGACCTATGGTTGACAGGTCAGGGTCATATCTAGGCGTAGGACAAAAGGTGAATCCTTTTTCTAAAACCTTTACTTGGGGTTTAGTCAAGGTGAAATTAGAAAGGTTAATAACTGTACTATGTTGCTATCAAAACTTTGTCCTGGTCTCAATATTCCAGGTGCAAAGTTCAGAGCTTCTTGTTTGATGGTAGTGATACGGTCTCTAGAATCCATGCTGAAAAACCATAACTTACTTTATTGCATGATAAAGAGAAAAGGTTTACAGATTTTAGTTGGTGAGTTTTTGTAGTTCAGTTGTAATCTGTTTTTTTATGGATCCCAATTTATTACTGCCATCTTGATTCTAGGTCTTTGGAGGTGGTCTTTTCTTTTGGGGGAAGTTCCTCCTTTTGTCCACCATGGGTTGTTTCACAGGTCGTCTGGGATGGACTATTCTTCTATCATTGGGGAATATCCTCTCAGACTTACCGGCTTGTGGAGTAACAGCTGCCTTGTATTTTCGGCTCAAGGTACTGTTAAGTTCCAGCTACTCATTCTCTTTCTGGTGTTCTTTTAGTTGTAGTTCAAGGGCCAATATCTCATTTTTAGTTGCCATGTATTGTTCCTGCATATCTTCTATTAAGATATGAAGAAGTGTTTCTGGTTGATGCTACAACCTCCTCAGTTTTTCTTCTTTTCTGGGTTCTTCAAAATTGGGGGACGGGACAGCGGAAGGCAACATAGTTTGGTACTCTCTTACCAAAACATTTTCTCATGATGGAGAGTCATGTTGCTAGGAGTAGTTTTCTTCTGTGAAGATTCTTGCTTTTTAGATATAAAGGTTTGGAGGCTGCTGGGAAACTTGTTCATTGGGTCTGATAAAGGTGATCCATCAGTGTCCATCCGTGGCCTCTTGCTTGGGGCCGACGATCCCGCCTGTGGCAGGGTGTCTCCTCGGATGAGAGAGTGTCATTTGATATGCTGGTGGTGATCCGGTCATCCAGATCCATTTCTGAAAAAATTTTGGAAATGGAGGCAGTATTATTTGAACCAAATACTGTGGTACAGTTACCTGATGCTGACATATTTGTCATGCCTACTAGTAGAAACTATAGATGAGGTAGTCAGCAAGTTGTTTAGATGTACCTATTGTGTAACAAAAAATCTTTCAGGTATATATCTCAAATTAAAAGCCTGAGGTAATAATATTCTGTATTTATAACTTTTGACCAATTGATTAGGTCTTATCAGAGGCTGATGTTCCAAAAACACTCCTAGCCCTCCTGAGGTACTAAGAATATACCAAAAATGGTTGGTTACCCTTTTTGTATACCAAATGTATGTGTTTAAAGAAACTTGATATCTTTGGTTGGCTACTTGTATAAGACTCAATGGGTTGCTCCTCAAATGGTTTGCTTGTGGTACCCCATAGGGGAAGTATTGGTGCTTCCTCTTACTATAACTTTCCTTTTCTTATTGGGAAGGCTGTGGGTTTGGGGTATACACTTAGGGGTGTGGGTCATTGATTGTATTTTAATCCTCTGAGATATGAAGTCATTAAGTTCTTTGCCTTGTTGGTTGAGTGGAAATTAATTGGTTTCTTAGGTTGGTCCAACACTTTTTTGATTAAATTGTGTCTAATGGGTTTTGGAGGGGTGGGATTCAAAGTTGGTTCCTTTTACAGGGTTGGTTCCTTTTACAAAGATAACCAATTTAGTCTTGGTATATGTGGCTTCTCAGTAAAAACTTTCATCAACTCTAATTTTTAAATGGAGTTTCTTAAATTAAATTAATGCAACAAAAGTAAAATATTTATATTCCTTGATCACATCCTCGAAGTTATAAATGATTTTCCAAGCCATGTTGAAAGATCATGCAAGTTCTCTGTTTTAAGGGGAGACCCTTGCCTCCATGGTAGTGATTTCCAATCCAGCTCTTGGCACTGTGACCTTTGCTTTTATAAAGGACGTAAAACCCAAACTCTCACCAATTAAAAGGATAAATATTTATAGAATCTTTTATTTTGTACAAAATAGTGACTAACAGTGCTAAGCAGTACATGGTAACAAACTGGATACAAGGTAGAATGCACCAACTCGTGGCATTTCAACCAAAAAGAAAGATTTTAAAGTAATAAATCCATTTTTACACCAAATTAGATATTGGATACCAGTGAACAAGTGGTTTTTTAATATATTCTTCACACAGTTTTCTACCCTTTGTTATACAATCAAATACAATTTGACAGCTTCGGGAGTTTCTGTCACTTTAACCAGCAACACATCACCACATTCTCATAGTCATATAACACTATGCTGTACACCCACCCAGCTCAGCATGACAAAAGGTCTGAGTGGCAAACACTTCTGGTATTTAAATTACGGCATGATTTAATAAATTTCTATTATTTGACCAAATCTCACTTAACCATAGAGCAGTGAAATCACCGGGAGCAATAGACATGTATTTACCTTGAAACATGACCAGGTCAATTATTATTTATACACTAGTTTGACCACACATTCACCTGAGTCGATCTGAAATCTGTAAAGTAATGTTATAAATAGCAATCCAGGTTTGCTACACAGAGTGTTAAATCTCAACCTGGTGAAACTTGAAGAAGTTACAGTAATTTACAGAAAAGTTGGTAATCCAAACATGAGTATATACAATATTGGTGACTTATTGCACCAAATAATGCCATTTTTTCATGCGTAAAAGTCAGAGAATTCAATGTGGTGAACACTCTATATCAATCTTGACTTCACCAAATGTCCTAGCACTGCTTTGTAGTAAAATATCCTTTATATTTAAGAAAGTTTTATTATCTGCACAAATGTCACTCCCCCAGCATGTTTAGAAAATAGAGGTTCCACTTTCCATGTATATATTCAGTTTTGACTGTTTATAATCAAGTTAACTGCAGAATTGATCAGCACTGTCCAAAAAAAACATCTATGAAACATTTAACATTTGATCAGAACTGTCCATACCCAGTTTAGTTTTCAGGGAAAAATTACAAAACAAAGGCAATTACATCATTGTGTGACTTCTTGGTAGGTTTTTACTGCTGTAATCTCAATATTGTAAAATTTGTACAGATGGAGAATAAGCATTATATAAGTGTTTTGATATAAATTGCTTACAGAGTGCTTTATCCCAACAGCTTATTGCAAGTTTAAATACACCAACATTAATATATCTGAAGAGTTCAGGAAATTCTAATAGTTGATTTATTTTCTGTGACTAGTGACAGTAAAATATTATTATAATCATGGAACACATCTTATCAACAGGAGCCCACTGAAACACAGTGCATGTCTAAACTCTCAAAAATTAAGCATTTTAACTGATACAAAAATACACATATATAGTTTTTAAAATTGCTATGAAATCATTCTAAGATTACGATGTACATATCCACCGTCCAAGTTTTTATCAAGCAGTTAAATTATAGCAGAATTAGTCTACATACACTCGTCATTTATTTGATTAGAAATATTTCTCCGAGCTGCAAATATTTAACCAGGCATAACAAATGACTTGTTTTTGTTTTATGTGCTAAAGTAGCAGTAAATTACAGTAAACTCACTTCTGTAAACACTTGAATCTTCTGTTTATTCTATCACTGTTTTCCCCCAAATAAAGTGTATGCACAAAATACAAATTTATGGTCCCTGACAAAGTCTGCTATAAAACCTACCCTGTCTGCCTGGCTCTCATACACTGAAATACACTTAGTATTGGTCCCTTGAGAATTCAGTCACTGACTGAGTGGGCTGCATGTTTATTCTGACATGGCCAGATGTCAAAAACCATCCTCACTAATTATTAGAATTACAGACTCAATAATCTGAACATGTTCAGAAAGTGAGGTTTTGTTTGGATAGCAGAAGGTTCATACAATACAAGACACTTTTTATTGGAAATTTTATAGAAACAGTCAATTTATAAATTCAGAAGACCATCACTTCATATTATCAAATATTTGGATAACAGAAGTTTAGACAACAGAGGATTTTTCACTGTAGTTCTGGGTCATAATATGTAGTATCCCAAGGAATCAAGATAGGAATTTGTTGCACTGAATTAACAATATATGACATCAAAAAGCTGGCTACAATATGACACTACAGATGACATCAGAAAGTAGTCAACCTTTTTATCCACTGGTTGGAAACATGGCACAAACAAGGGATTATGAAAATATACATTTTTTTTTATATTCAGTGATCATTTGTTGACAAATTACCACTCCTTTACATGTTTCACAATTCAAACGTAAATATATATCACATGCAACGTATGTTAACATTGCCACTAATACACTGGTGGTGCACTGTGTCACATGATTCACACGCATGTCACCAGTGAATCACTATTTGTACAATACTGACTAGATCACTAACTGCATAAAAAAAACTTACAGAATAATTTCATTCAAATCCTTAACAACACATTTCTATTATTTACATAGAATGATAGTATTTTATTGCATCCTTTTCATCAGTCCACTTCACATAGAGCAGCCCAATTACGCGACCCCTCGGGATGCCTTGTGTGTTTACCAACACTGTGCAAGATAAACCGGGCCCAGTATTCACAATTTGAATTGGCAAAAGAACAGCAGAAAGTCAGCTCAATTTGTGTGACATATGAGCTGGCAACTGGTTCATCCTTCACCAATATATTTGTGAATATGGACTCTGAATTACAGTTGTCCAGTCAAATGGGACTTCATCATAACTGATCAACTGAATTTTGTTTGAAAAATTGTTTAATCCAACGCTATGATAAAACAATGGCTGTATGAGAACCAAGGTTTGATACCTTGAAAAGGATTTTTGAGATGGCAAGTATGATAGCAATTTGTAACATTTTTCATTATTACCAACTGGAGTCATATATATTGAAAATATTCAAGCTACTTCTTGCATTGATAAACTATTGGTAAACACTATCCAGTGACAACAATAAGAATTTGTAATAAAACAGGTGTATAATAAGGCTAAGCCACGGAAGTAAGTGCAAGTTTTGATCCAAAAGAATTTTTTAAGCCACATACCAACACAATTTGAAAATACTGGTTCCATATTGGCTGTTCACTAGCATAATAAACATTGAACAGGGACTGGCTTCAATGAAATGACTTAACCTGAACTTAAAGTTACGATTTTTGTCCTAAACTTAGGCTAAGTCTGTGGCCTAAGACTTAGCAGATTTTACGAGGCAGCAAAGTCTAAGCTGTGGCTAAGTCTTGTGCTAAAAGTGAAGTCCATCTAGGAGTGGGCTAAGCCTTCTTTTGTTAACAAAGACATAAATATGGCTGCCACAATTTTTATACAGTTTAAAATTTGAAATGGCTGTAAGGTATAAACATATAGAACAGCTCCATTATTAGTAGATTTGGGATGTTTTATGTGGTTACAGGGTTTTCAATTACAAAACCACACTTCTCATAATGCTTCAAAAGGCATATGTCACCAGTGGTATATTTTGAGTAGAAATAAGGGGTCCACATGATTCAGCAACTACTTTGGTTATTTACTAAATCACAACTTTATTAAGTTTGAGACCCTCTGTGAAACCAGCCCCAGACATTTATAAAAGTTAAAGACAGGTCCATACAGACAAAACCACACACTTGTGACACTTTCTGTGGATTGGACCACGAAAGGAACATTTTACATCAAGACAGTAGAGTTGTAATATACCAGTAAAACTACATTAAATTGTTACGTAATCCAGTAAACCATTTCTGTGGGCCAACACATTTACCTCTAATTCTTACATCTGAATATCACAGTATCCCCAATTTACACTTAAAGTAGCATGGCACATTTGATTTTTATTTCTCAAATGAAATTGCTGGATGGTGTAAATTATAATAAATAATAAAGTAAACATTTGTAAATGACCAACTTGGGAAGAACATTCTCAAAGGTGCTGATTTAAAAAAAGAAAGTACTGATTCCACGAATAATGGCTAATAACAAAAAGTATCTTCACAGGGAAGAGAGACTAAGGTGGAGGTAGGCATATCTGAAGAGGGAAGTGTGAAGCCTGGATCTACTGTCCAAGTTTTTCAAAATTTTAAATAGAGTATTTGAAATTATAAATAGTTCATTTGGAATTAAAAGTATTTAGAATTCCAAATAATATATTTCAAATTTTGAATATGGATGGCAGTTCTTGGTTTTTGTAGTTGAGTGTTTAGATGACTTCTAAAACTAGAAACTGTGCTTTGTGACATTATAGCTGGCCAGGTTATTCTGTACAGCAGGATCTGCCTGTTAAAACTAGCAGACTGTCCCTTTTTAATTTGATCCAGTTGTGGAAACAATAATTTCCCACACTTAGGTTACTGGATTTAAAAAGTGAAGTCAAACGTGGAGGTTGGTATAGCTTAAAACATTAGCCTGAGCTGTAAGATGAGACAATTCTCCCATATAAACCTGACATCTGACTCCATAGTATACTGATATACAGGTGGCCTGTAACCCTTCTACGACCATGTCTCTCAAATTACAGTACCATACTCTGATGTATTCCAATACAACCAGTCTGCTGTTATGTGCTGATGGCAATTATTAACATCTTTGCATACTAAAGCATTTCCCCTTTATAGTCATGTCAGAACTGAAAAAGACATATTGTTATTCATTCTAACTTATTTTATTTTGGTCAACCATATCTTAATAATTTTCAATTCACCACAAATTATAACAAATTAGAGTAGACTGTGCAAACAATCATAAAATTATTTTTATTATGGTAATGAAATTACAGTCATTCATATACTGTAGAAGCTCTATTATCCGAATTTTCAACTAGACCTATGCATCGGAGAACCGATGCAAATTTGTATCCACCGGAAAGACAACTCATCAAAGCCAGTGAACCATCATTTGACCTTGAAGGAGGGGCCCAAGGTCAAATCTAACATCAGAAGATTCCTAGCCCAAGATTTCGTATGAGTTGGTTTCGTATTGTAAACCTCTAGGATCAATAATAAGCAAGTTATAAGCACTTTTAAGTTTGGCAATCCTCATTTGACCTTGAAGGAGGGGCCCAAGGTCAAATCTGACCACGCCAAAAGATTTCCAGCCCATGATTTCCTATAGGTTGGTTTACCATCACAAACCTCCAGGACCAATAATAAGCAAGTTATAAGCACTTTTAACCTTGGCTATTCTCGTTTGTCCTTGAACAAGGGGCCCAAGGTCAAATCCGACCAAACCAAAAGATTCCCAGCCCATGATTTCCCGTAGGTTGGTTTACCATCCCAAACCTCTAGGACCAATAATAAGCAAGTTATAAGCACTTTTAACTTAGGCTATCCTCGTTTGACCTTGAAGGAGGAGTCCAAGGTCAAATCTGACAACATCAGAAGATTTGCAGCACATGATTTCCTATAGGTTGGTTTCACATTGCAAACCTCTAGGGCCAATAATAAGGGAGAAATAGGCACTTTTAAAGTCCACTATGTGGGTTACTTTGGCACTCCGTGGATGACCTTGAATTAAGAGCTTTAAGGTCAAATATGTGCAAGGTTGTAGAGGACATGTATATCTGTTATACATATCACCTATGAAGAAATTCAACCTTCTACCTATGAGAAACAGCCAGTAGAAAAATGTAGATTATTTTCAAAGAAATGCCCACGGTGGCCATCTTGTTTTTCAGAATGAGGCTATTTTCAGTCCCAGAGAAGCTTACGTCCCAATGAAGAGATCCTGCAAATTTAGTGAACCTTGTAGAGCGTTAATGCCGAAAA
This sequence comes from Sabellastarte sp. h YS-2021, assembly GCA_964017235.1. Classification (NCBI taxonomy): domain Eukaryota; kingdom Metazoa; phylum Annelida; class Polychaeta; order Sabellida; family Sabellidae; genus Sabellastarte; species Sabellastarte sp. h YS-2021. The sequence continues at coordinate 16,024,467 of OZ024931.1, read as the reverse complement.
TCTCTCTCCGCATGGCGGCGGTGGCGGTGTAGCAAATGCTAAACCAAAGTATCCACTGGATGCCTCCGGTGGATAAAATTATCCTTAAACCCACTCTCCCAAGTCCATTTTTAGCTGTCAAAATTTCAGGCTATTATAGGACCTTTCTATAATTGACCATAATTGTTACTCCCCCAAGAGAGGTTCTACTGTATCATTTGTATTCTTTTAATATTGCTATGCACAGAATGGGTGAGACTTGTTTTAAAGCAATGACCGGGAAATGCTTGAAGTTGTGAGAACCAGATGACATACAGTAGAATAGGAAAGGAATATTCACCACAGTGAGTTGGTACTCAAGCAACACTCCTGTTTTATCATACATTCTCATCAGATCTGTGACTATTGTGATCATTTCATACCATTTATTTTATCTGTTTAAAAAATTCACTGAGTTCTATTTCTAGCTCTTATATTTAGGGGTGGAGGGGTGGGATGTGGAATAAATTTTAATGAGAACTGAGTACAGAGTGGCAAATTACAAGCATCTTACTCAGATAGGGCCTAACCACACACAAAGCAAGAAACACAACAGATAGCTACATGTAATGATAAGAGGACAGGCACAACCTAACAGATAAAATCAAGAGAGAAGGTGAGAAATACAAGAGAAGACAAATGATACAAAAAATAACATCAGAGAGGTCAGTATCCCACAGCATGGGACACTGGCTTGGGGTACCTGGAGACAGAGAAGAGGAACATTCCTACCACATTTGTCCCACCTTGTGGTTGACGAGATATAGCCTGGACAAGATTTTCAAGTTCAAAGCCACAGAATCAAGCTCAAAGTCAAACTGAGGTTAAAACCATGATTTTGTACTATCCTTTCTAAAGAACATTCTTGTTAAGTTTGAACGTCTTCCACCTTACCTATGTTGAAATATCACCATGACAAGATTTTCATGTCATTGGGTCAAGATCAAAGGTCCAACTGAGCTGCTGAGACTGTAATGTTGCACAAAGGCACTCTGTTTGACACAGTTTGAACTTCTCCCACCTTATATTTGCAGATATTTGGATTAGGTAAGGTTTGGCACCTATTGCCAACCTGCCAAGACAGACAACATGGGTAAAAACAATGCGTGCACAACCTTTACTGGTTGTGGGGTGATAAAATACATAACAGATAAGATAAAAAAAAAGGTAACAGTAGTCAGGAAAGATAAACCCCAAGATAACAGTGGTTTGGAAAAAAAAGAACACAAGATCACCAATATTTGTCAGAGGTAAGATAAAAAGCAAAAGATATCAGCTATAGATAAGGCAAAAAGAGAAGATAACAGATAATTAACAAACTCATGATAATAACAATAATAAAAATACCAAACAGCAATATATGCCAATATAACCGTAACATAAGCTCAAAGCAGCAGCGAAACAGGAAGTAACTTAATACTCAGATTCATGCATAAAACAGCTGACTAGATCTATGTATGACAACCACTAGAACACGTGTTGAAGCAATTAAAATAGCAGTTACAGCATATGTCGAACTTTCACCAACTGGTGTCAACCGGATTAAGTCCTGTGTCAAGGACCCTCTTCCCCCTCCAACACACACACACAAAGTAACAATAAAAGAGTAAATTTTATTGCAAGAAAGCCAAGCTCAAACTTACTTGAAGCGAGTTCTACTTCCAGGGATTCTAATCAACTTTATAGAGCTTAATCTCTCACTCAAAAAGCAGACTCTCAGTCACAACAATGACCATAATTTCCAGTTTCAAATATTAAGGGATCATAACAAATGTCAGCCCAAAAGTGAAGAAGGAAGATATAATAGGCTATGGTGGACAAGCTTTAAGAAATTTAAACTAAATTCTTTTCTGAAGGAGACTTATACAGGAGGATGCACTGTTTCAACTAGAAGAAGGACACAGCTACCCATCAAAATATTGCAAGAATCTAGTGCATTAGATGCAAATTTGCAAAAATAAAACTTCCTACTTTAAAATATTTTGTCCCACTGTGTCACACACTTAACTTTTCTTGAAACATATTTTGAGTGTCAACTGAAAATCTGCTTCTTTTAATAAAAGAATTTTAATTTTTTAGGTTTTATCATCCCTTATGTAACTGCTGGGGTCAACTGGGTCAGACTACCAGTAGTTTTCGACATGTTTTGATGAGCAATATGCACACCTGTGACTACAGAGGTGATCAGGTATGTATAATCTGACACCCACATGGTCATTAGGGTCCCTTTGTTATAGTAACCCTTTCAATAAGCAGAGATAACCAACCCGATGACCAGTGATAAAACATCACTTGGCACTCAGTGATATGATGTTTCACAACCAGTATTAGATGTTAAATCTTTGATGATAGAACTGTGACTAACCATGACACCAAACCTCAACACCCGATAGGTGTTCTATCAATTCAAAATCATACATTCTGCAGTGATGACTACTTTGACAACTACAGATACAACTTAAACACATTCTGAAGCCACTGACATAACAAGAGACACAAGTCAGACAAGATAGAACCCATTCCATTAGGTTACTTTAATAGTTTCTGTGAGAAGAGTAATTAGTATTCAGAACCTGTGTTTTAAAGGCACAATGCAAATGCCTATTGGGACACTTCATAAGTCACACCACACGGACCAGAGAAGATAGGTTTAAAATGTCACACTCTTATGCTTTTGTCATATTAGCAAATGGATTCAGTGAAAAAAGAGCCAAAAAACCAGCCTATATCCAGACAGAGAGAAAAGCTGTGGATTATAATGAGCAGATATCTGCCAGACTCATGGGATGATCCTTTTCAATACAAATGTACATAAAGATACTCAAGATTTGTAAGTACATGTGTAGGTATCTGTATCATATTGCACTAAATCTATCACAATATGTCTTCAATTCCACTTTTCTTTGATAATAGACCAATTTATATTGTGTTTTACCCTTTTCACTACAAAGACTTTGGCCACAGAATCTAATCATTATACTGGACCGTGTCTCACCAGCCAAGTTAACAAAAACTCAACTCCGTAACACAAGCTTAAATCCACAAAAACTGCTTGGACGTTAAACTTTCCTTCAATTTCTTCATGTAGAGTTTTATACAAACATTAAAGAGACATGTTAAATTCCCTAGTTATTTATACATAAAGGAGGCGGTATGTAAAACAGTTACATCATTAGCTATTATCTATAACACTGTCAAGTACACTGTCCACTTGTGTTAGTACCATAATATCTAATAGCAACGTCAATCAAAAATAGTTTCAATGTTAATGTAGAAAATGTCAATTTTAGCATCAAGTTCAAGAAATGAGTGAGGAATTTTCTTAAGGAAGTTTTAACATTTTTAAAAACAAAACAATAACATCGTAAACTTATAGCTTGAATGATTTATTTGGAGATATGATTACATATACCAAAGCTATATTACAATGTTTTATGAAAGTTTGGATTAAGTTAGAGATGTAACATCAAATAACATATTGATAATGTTTACCATCACTTCAGCTGTAAAGCTTTTCAATATATCTTGATATGGCTAGCCAAATCGAAGTTTAATATCAATTTAAAAAAATTCAATGCAATAACACTCCCAACTGTCTGTCTGTGTAAACAATATTTTATTTCGATAAGTCTGGAATTCATATGTTAAGTTTTGGATAGAACCCCAGACCGTCCATCCTAAATGACCATGTAGCTACCATTACACACACTGTCTGGCATCTTGTGTACATTTATGTGATACAAAAGGTGCACGCTTTACAAAAAGTATGATATGCACTGCTACAGAAGTCGGGAATTTGATCAGAAATGATATGCATACAGTCATACCAGTCACACCTTTAATGGCTACATATTTGACAACTATCACAAATTTTTAACACATTTTTACGCAAATTTTAAATTCTATTTACTCTTTTGTCACATGATGCATCAGGGACTGGACAGGTGAGGGTTGCAATTCACCATCAGTTTCCCTTTAGAGTGTCATTTATACATAGTGTAAACCTTTGTTTCTAGTGTACAGACAAAAACTTTGTTGATTCGTTGCTACAGATCCACCCGTTATGTCCAGAAAACAGCAAAATATCTCAGAACCTATTTCGTCATGAGATTGGTATAGTGTTTCTTGGCTTCAACTTGCCCACACTTTGCAGCAGTTGTCATGGCAAGTCAGCCAGTACTTAAATCCCACCCTAGGTTAATATGAACATACCAGGCCTTGGAATCACAAAAGGTCTGAAATCTCAAGTCTCAGTTTTTTTAGCAAATCTAAGATTGACTTGATATGTGGGATTTCTTTTCTCATTTGGCACTAAAGGCACCAGATTTTGATAATTCTTTTCATCGTTGTAACACACCAATGAAACAAAAAAATTACCAAAAAAAATCAAGAAACTCCAAATATTCTACACAAATATTTAACGTGTCTTGTTTGTGGTAATGTGCAGATGTGGAAAAAATAGTTGGCAAGCCACACACCAAATACACAAGCCATATATCAGCAACATCTGCATATGGCACATCTGCATATGGCACAGTACAGGCTTACTGATAGCCAACATTTCACTTAATCTGTGTTCAATCCTCAGCCACCATGAGCTGAATCACATCCTGGATGTCCTGTATTCATAGTAAAACTCTTACAGATAACGTTAATGTGACAAGCAATGTACCATACATACCACAAATACAGATAAAGACTGATTCACTTTGATAATAGCACATTTGGCATAATATATAACACACTAATAAACACAGGTACATAATACTGATATAATTAAAACAGTGCACACACAAAGCTTGGCCTTCCAATTATAATTCTAAACCCGTTCTACAGCAGTTTATCATTTTCCAATGATTATTATCAACATCTATATCACAGTGATTGACATGTGCCAATCACCTGACTAGTGACACTGGGAGGTCTGTTCAGTTTAACTAATTTTAGGAGTTTAATCTTTGATAAGAAAATGATAGAAGCGTACAAAGCATAATGCTGAAGCACTAATATTTAACATAAATATGTCACACCTTTCACCCATTTTGTGTTATTCATTTCAATCAACTGAAGTGTTGTTCAGGTAACTTGTGCTTAACTAATCAGATGTTATCTCTGTGTGAACACACAAATTTTAAAATTAAACTGTAATTTTTCATGTAAGTTCCTTTTTCATAAGTATTTATTGGGGATGGGTCGGTGTGAAAAATGTGTAAATCGGGAGGTCGCCAATGCAAAACTGTTCCAATTCAGGCACTCCGCATTTTAGTACACCCTAATCAAACATAGATGTTTCTTGTCAATGAAATCACAATAAAGTCAACAGTGAAATACAAAAATACAAGATAAAAGTGTACACTTTCTTCAAATTTGTAGTTTGTTTCCTTATGTTTTCCTTCCATTATATGTGTTGGCAAGTGAGATAGAGGTTATAAAATGTCTCAACTTATTTACTAAAATATGGCAGTCCTGCTCAACAAAAGCGCAACAGAATGAAAGTCGGCAAATGGACAAAAATGTGGGATAAAAGTTCAGAATTTCTTCAGATTGAGGGTATGTGTCTACTATTTTAAGTTTTCCTTCATTTACATATGTTGAAAAGCGAGATAGCAGTTCTACAATATTGTTATGGTATTTCAGTAAAATGCTCTTGATACCAAGACACCGAGCCTACTGACCCATCCCTAGTATTTATGATACAGTGCCATCACATTGGTTAGGTTAAAGTTTAAATTTTGTTCAATTTATCTCAAAACAAAAATTATATATATACATTCTCCATTTTTCCATACTTTTATCTGACATATTCACATGATGACCTTTGACCCGAAAAGGTCAAAGCTGCTTCCTTTGTACATGGCTTGTGTCAAACTCACATCAAGGTCACTGAAAAACAAAAGGTTTAAAACAGTAAGGCAATATGGACAAAAAAGGTTCAGTGAAAGATAAATCTAAAGCTACACTAAGTTGAATACAAAATGCTGAACACAAATGAGATGATTTTGAGCTGATCCCTGATCCTCTTTGTGTGAATACAGGCTAAGACTAGTACTTCATATGCTTATAAAGAAATCAGTCAGAATAGCTTGAATATTAGACTAGAAAAAGGTTTTTGCTAACAAAAATAAGCGGCCCGGATGGAAACTTGAGTTAATACAGCTGTAGTAGTTGTGGCATGAGACTGTAAGGAGAAGGTAAGCTTTACTGTGTTTTGTATGTGATGGAAAAGTGGATTGTCTAAAAATTTTATCAGTGGCAGTATTAGACTGTAAGCAGAATGTGAGCTTTATTGTATTTCGTAGATAGGTATATTTTATGAAAAAGAATATATCATTTTTGCTGTAAATTTGCGATCGTAATTTTTTCCAGGAGATATTTAATCCTAGATTTATAATGATAAAGATATACTGTAGTAAACTTTAACTGGCTATAAATAGGGACATTCATATGTTGTATATCTTAGAGGCATTTTATGCCTCTGAAAATTCGGGGTACGGACAAAAAGTATCTGGACAAAAAGTATTGTGTATACCCAGACAAAAAGTATTGGGTATAGGACAAAAAGTATTTCACATATATTTTTATATAAGCATTTGTGTGATATATATCTTTCAAATATGAACTGCATTTCAGTAATTTTTCAGTATTTTAAAGCATTTTTTACATTGCAAGATAGTGTTAGGGACTTTTGTACTCACATATGTTTCAATGTAGGCTTGGGGATTAACATTATTTGATGTGCCATTGTGCTATTTGGTTTTTGTCTCATTCAACTTTTACCAGTTATTATGGTGTAAATTCCTTTGAAACACATCCAATTAGGCTTCCCTTTAAATTGAAAGACAAGCTATTATGAAATGAAATTCTTTGAAGACTGTTAGATGTGGCTTCTCAACCTGCCCTCTATCCTTTGCAATCTTTGTGTTATATTACATTCCTTTGAAACACATCAAATTAGGCTTCCCTTCCTGCTTCCCTTTAAATTGAAAGACCAGCTATTATGAAATGAAATTCTTTGATGACTGTTAGATGTGGCTTCTTACCCTACCCTCTAACCTTTTAATCTTGTGTTATATTACTTATACCTTCAAGGGAATCAGCTTTATTGCCTTTGAACTTTCTTTCCTTTTCAATCATATAACAGTTATTATTCCCAACACAAAAGCAACCATGTATGAAAACTAATCTATCATCATTGATAATGTAATTGTAATTAACTCCATGCAATTGGGGTTACCACTACAGGGTTTCTGACTAACAAATTGTGATAATAATGATTAAATAAGCCAGAACACAGATTAAAGGCATGAACCTGCTCCTGGGGATTAAGATGTGTCCTTTAAAGTTAGCTTAAAACAATAAAGCCTGAGCACAGATTAAAGGCATGAACCTGCTCCTGGGGATTAAGATGTGTCCTTTAAAGTTAGCTTAAAACAATAAAGCCTGAGCACAGATTAAAGGCATGAACCTGCTCCTGGGGATTAAGACTCATAACCTGGAGTATTGAGATCACTACTATAAAAGGTGGTCAGATTTTACCTGGTCATTATTCAAATTATTTTCATCATGGAGATAATTACAAGTAACAAGGGAGGATTAAAGTTATGTTTAGATGGATATATGTACACTAAGCATCAGACTAAGGCTTCTTCAATTATATGGAAATGTGCTCAGAAGGCAGCTCATTCATGCAAATCAACACTCAAGACTGGACTAAATGTAAGTTTATCACAGTTTTTAAGATAGATAATGTTTATCATAAAACATTGGGTGACTTATAAGCCTAAGAGAAGGCTAAATATGTTTAAAAAATGTCAAAAGTGCAATAAATATTAAATACATAATTGTCTAAATATACTAGAATACAGACATATTTATCATGCTTAATCAGATGTTTTTATCATGTTTGCATGTCTATATTTTACAGAATGAAGATAAATATGTTTAATAAATCTAAAAAGTGGAATAATATGTTTGATCCATATATCCATATTTATTTAACTGTATTAAGTATTGGAAGTCAATGGACTTTATTGGATTTAACCTGATGCATGTCTATTTTTTACAGAATGAAGATCCCGTCGTACAGAAGGCACACAGCCATGAAGGGAGTGAAACAGCAGTGCAGGTGGCAAAGATGAAGGCTGCTATGAAAGACAAAGGGAAATCTTCCAGAGAACGTCCAGGCCAGATTCTTGCAGCACAAATATCTCAAGAACAGGAGAGTGTCAGAGCTGAATGTGGCAATCCAGACAGCATCAAGCGTACCATACGGAGAATACAAAGAAAGAATCTACCAAAAGAACCAACAGCCCTCAAGGATGTAGTGATTGAAGGAGAGTGGACAGAAACTGCTGACAAGGAGAAGTTCCTGATCCATGACAGCGGCCCCACTTCTCATTCAAGGGTGATAATCTTTGCCAGTAAACAAGGACTAACTCATTTGGCCAGGCAGAGTAACTGGTACATGGATGGCACTTTCAGCATGGCGCCAAAGCTCTTCCAGCAACTATACATCATTCGTGCTCAACTCGGGACCTCAGCTGTGACCTGTGTGTATGCTCTGCTGACGGGGAAATCTCAGTGCCACTATGAGCAGATGTTGAAGGCTGTGATTAGAGGATGTGAAGAGCTGGGCTTTTCTCCAGATCCTACCACTATCCACTTGGATTTTGAACAAGCTGCTATTAATGCTGTGAAAACTACCTTCGGGCCCCATGTGCAAACTTTGGGCTGCTTCTACCACCTCACTCAGAGTACGTGGCGCAAAATCCAGGAATTAGGTCTCAGTGAATACTACAAAGGTGATAGTGAATTCAGACATTTTTGTGGGATGGTTGATGGTTTGGCATTTCTTCCTCTTCATGAAGTTCGGACAGGAATGGAGTACCTTCGTAGTATATCCGTACCTGGCAGTGAGGCTCTCCTTGACTATTTTGATGCCACATATGTGTCTGGATCATTCAGATCCATACAACGACCTGCTGCTCCAGGTGAAGGTCAACTGGGTATGCGACTGAGAAAAATGCCTCCACTCTTTCCGCCCCAGCTGTGGAATGTTCATGAGGCAACAATGTCCCAAGGAGATAGAACGAACAATAAATGTGAGGCCTGGAATTCTGGATTTTACCAGTTAGTCGGACATCATCACCCTTCTTTGTGGAGGCTACTTTCCCACATCAAGGAAGATGAATCACTTGCAAGGCTACATCTTGTCCAGGAGTCACGAGGTCAACCACCAAAGAAAAGAGTGAAAAAAACATCAAGAGATCTTCAGGACAGGCTCAAGTACCTGTGCACTTCCCTGCAAAATGGAGAAAAAAGTATGGAAGAGTTTCTTGAGGGAGTGGGACATACCATAAGACTGTTTTAATCCAGGCATAAAAACAATATTTGATCATGCTGTAATGACTAATTTTGTAATAGTGCTAAAATATATTATGATGTTGAAACAAAGTGTTCATGCACCCATATAACAGTAAATGTGCAGTCACTGATGAATGTATTTTGGTGTTTATTAACAATAAATGTTCACAAATATGTAAATATCAAAAACTTCTTTGTGCTATAAATGTGCTATAAATGTGCAATGACTTATATGTGTTTTATGTAACAATAAATCTAAAATAAAAAAAAATGATACTTTTTGTCCGGGTATGCAATACTTTTTGTCTAGATACTTTTTGTCCTAGTTATTTTCAGGTAAATACTTTTTGTCCAGATACTTTTTGTCCTACAATCGAAAATTCATTGCTATTTAATATTTTCATAAGATAAATATGCGTAGATAATCATATTTGTGATGTCCTTTATTGTTCCATTGTAGAACAAAATACACAAAGTCGTGTTATCAGATGTTATTTTTAACGAATCCATGAAAAGTGCCCTCCTAGAAAAGTGCCCTCACAGAAAGGTGCCCTCCTTCAATTTTGAAGGGGTGGAAAACTGCCCTCCTTTTCTCAGAAGATGTACTGTGAAATTACTGTTAAATGTTTTAAAGTTTAATGTTCTAGTGTTTGAAGTGTGCTTTATGTGAATTCCAATAGCTGCTCAGACTTTCATGATTAAAGGTACAGTAAAACCTGCTAGTTTTCCAGAGAGGTGTTGGACACTGCATTAGACTTTTCTAACAATATTTTTGGTCACATAGATGTGCTTCTGTCTATGTTTATTTTAAAAAATACTTCTTATCTTTGTTATCATCATAACCATGTTGATGGTGAAATTACTGCTTACTTCCTATATGTGTTTACTTGTCTATCATCATAAATATGTTGTAACAATCATATCTTAAAATTCGCTAAATAAAATCTCTATAAAATGCTTATTAAAATGCCTATGTGTATCATTTGAGAAAGGGAGGTCACTTTTCAAGCTCCTCGAAAGGAGGGCACTTTTTTAGGAGGGCAGTCTTCTAGGAGGGCAGTCTTCTAGGAGGGCACTTTTCTAGGAGGGCACTTTTCCGTGCACCATTTTTAACATTTTTAATTCACACATGACTCTATATCTGAATATCATGAAAGCCCATGTTTTTACATATTATTAAGGCTTTTTCCATTCTCTAAAAATAGACAAGGCATTATTTCCACAAGACTCCACTTCCATGAACCTAAAGATAAATCCCTTGATGAAAAGAAATGAATAAATCTTGATATCCCTTATCAACCTTTTCACTCAGTGTGCAGACACATTATGTAACAGACAGATGTTAACACACAAAGCACAGTGGGGCATCACTGCCCCATCAGTGAGTGAGTGGGACTTGCCATGAATCTGCCTCCAGATAGATATCACACAAAAGCAAATAGAGTTGGAGGAGAAAAAAAAGAGAACTGATTCATTTTCAATCAGCTGGAGATACATACAATACTGTACAAGAAAAACTGTTTATGAGAATGATTTTTTTTCCAGTCATCTTATCTTCTCAAAGAAGTTAAGTCTATACATTTGACCAATTTACATAGTGTATGTGAATAAGTAGCTAGATCAACAATTCCTGCTGCTAAACAAATGCTGAATTAATTAAAGCTTTTTTTCCAAAAGAAGAATATTCATATCCACACAGTTCCACAAGAATGGAATCAAAGGAATGTGGAATTTTTTTAATGTGCCTAAAATTGGAAATTTATATTATATGAACACTGATCAGTTGCAATATATCAATAACCACATCACTGCATGTTAACTACCTAATTTTTTCTTTGAAGACGCCATAACTTCAAAAACACTAGGTTAGCTTTGCCAGATAACAAAAATTTTGTTTTATGTATACATGTGGCAGGTGTGGTTTGAAAAAGTCTTAAAATAAATGAGGTGGGAGAAAAAACTATAAATTTGTTATGTTAAAAAGACCAAAGTCCCTTAAATACAGGAATTTTAAGTAAAAAAGTCATTAAAAATCTTCCTTAAGCTTAATCAATGTGTCAAGTTGTCAAGTTGAACTAATGTCATTGAACAGTAAGTCAGTTGGGAACTGAAACCCCTCATTTTTACTTCAAGATAGCCATGACTGCACTTGTATTGGAAGTCCAAGGTAAGATTTTCCCTTTTATTATCTTTAATAACTGTGCAAAATTTAACTGAGGTCGGCTGAACAATACGATAGCTGGGGCGGTATTCACTAACATTCCTATCTTAGTCCTAACTTTAGAAGTTTATCATTTTAATCATATGCCTGATTTTATTTCTATTACAGTAAGCACAAGTTTAGCTCTTAAATCTTCATGTAGAATCAATATACTTTTAAATTAATAACTGAATTTGATAATTGATTCAGAGTATCGTTAGAAATTGATGATTGATAATTGTGTATAAGATAGGACTAAGACTAGGAATGTTAGTGAATACTGCCCCTGGAGATTAAAAACTCCATAATTTCCCTGCTAGGTTGTCCATAATTTCATTCAAATTGGGACTTTAAGGTGGCCATAAAATAAAAATGTCCCTTTTGTCATCATTTATAAGTGCATAAAGTTTTAGCTGAGGTCAGTTGAACAATAAGATAGCTGGAGGCTGAAAACTTCCTTTTTTTCACTGTAAGGTGACCATTACTTCATGCATATTGCGGCTTAAGGTGACCATACAATGAGAATATCCCTTCTGCCAACCTTTATAAATGTGCCAAGTTTTATCTTAAAAATTTAAACATTAACTACATTTTGAATTTAAGATGGCCATAACATCATTAATATTTAAATCATAAGGTAGTAAGAGTCTTCTTTTGATGTACTTTAATATCAATATACGTTAGATATGGAAAAAGAAAGGGGCCAGGTGGCTTTGTTCCAATTTTATGACTTTAGGGGGGGCCACAGCTCCAATTATATTAACAGTTTAAGGTCACCATAAAGTTAGGATAATCATTTGGTAAATCTTAATATATATGACAAGTATGGTTGAAAAAAGTGAAAAACTAAGTGAACTGGAGGGCTAAAACCCCCTTTTTGACATTAAGGTGACCTAAGATTGCAGATACAGGCTAAAACTTCGGCATGTGAAAGATTATCAAAAAGTAGCTGAATAAGTTATTCCAAGAAAACGCCGAAATCCTGACCATTTTTGAGATACCGACCAAGTATCCATTTTTAAAAAATTTATGAAAATAAAATGCCTCTCATTCAGGAATCTATGGTCCAATTGATCAGAAAATCCTTTCCGACCTGTGGATTTAGGTCTAGAATGTACCGATAAATTTTATAGCACAGGTGTGTGTGTTTTTTTCCAAAACACGATGACGGGGTGTTTTTGAAAAATGCTTAAGGTCTCCTGAAAGTATCCCAAAAATTTTTCCTGCCCCTATAGTTTTAAAGAAAGCTAAGAAGGAAAGAAAAATTTGAAAGCCCAAGAAGTTATTCAAGGGAGACCACAATCTGGCGGCGGCGGTCATCAGTCAAACTTACGTGAAAACAACTAAGCGCCCCTGATGGGCCGCTTAATTATATTAAAACACAGCAAACATTAAAACATTCAAAGGAGCATCAGAGATGGCCGTACCCACAGCCTGGGGAAATAGTTTTCAACACCACGACATATAGAAGTTGTGAAACAGTACAAAGATCAGGATACTTTCAGAGCTGTGTCAGTTATATAAAGGTCAAAATAATGTTTAAGTAGAATAAATAACACATAAGAAAAAGAAAATGTATGTAAAGATAAAGTATTAAAACAAGATAACTCAATATGCAAGATGACGGAATTAATCAGTAAACTAAAAATTATGGAACCGTAAAATTTATTAACTGAAGAATAGCTGTCAATGGATCTAGCACAATAATGTAAGATTATATACAATAATCATTTGCAGCAATCCATATATCTTTTTCATAAGACAAACATGTCTCAAATATGGCAGATGGACACAGTTTAGCAGAGCCAAATTTAAAGGTCCCACCATGATGCACACCTACACCCCTTAACTTAAGTCACTACCAAGTGTCAACCTACTACACCTTAAGGAATCTAAGAAATAACCTGCACAATATGTTAAAACTGAATCCAGGGCAAAACCCCACTGGGTAAAACCCCACTCAAAAGTCATGGTCACTACGACAAGGTCAAAGGTTAAATCAAGATCACACATCTACCACCCTCAACCAATGTCCCTACCAAGTATCAACTTCCTACACCTTAGAGTTTCCAAGATATGCCTGGACAAGATTTTATATTCCAAAGTGACAACAGCAAGGTCAAAGGTCAAATCAAGGTCACACCATGACATTGCATACCTTAAGGGCTGTTGGGTAAAAATGAACAGACCCTCCAATTACATGAAATGGGTCTTGAAAGCCAAATCTGCCAAATATACCAGCAAATAAAGAAGTTTATTTTCTCAAGTTGAGAGCTCAAAAGATAGGAGTGCTATCAAAGGTTTAGACATTTCAACAGTGCTTGTAGTTTCATCTCTGTTGAATCAGAGAAATTCTGACAAAGGATCTGTTTGTCCAGAGATGTGTGAAAGCCCCTTTTAACCTGTAACTTTATCTGCAAACAATGACATCTAAAAACTTTGCTGTGCTAGACCTAATTAAAATGTATTACTAATAACCTTGCTCCACTATATCTGTCTGATATATATATATTCTCCCACCTCAGATTAAAAAGATCCCCCAACCTGGAAAGATTAAGACAGGGTATTAAGTAAAGACTTTTGATTGGAGATTATCCGATTTCTATAGTGAGGACAAAATTGAGTGTGTTTTCCTTTCCTGTAGTAGGTTCCAAACTTTGGGACACTCTCCCTGCTGAAGTAAGAACAAAACCATCACTGGGGTCTTTCTCAAAAGTACTTAACAAGATATATCCAAGTGAAGACTTACTTCCCCCCCCCCCCCCCCAAAAAAAAAAAAAAAAAAAAAAAAAAAACCTTTATAATTTTGGGAGCCGATAGGTTAATATTCAGCATACCTGCTTAAGGTTAGGTTGTACAAAGCTTAATCATTCCTTAAAAGAAAACTGCATCTATTTGATCACTCATCTTGTGCCTGCAATTACCCAAATGAAGAAACATCACACTTTTCCTTTTTTACCCTCTATATACAAATATCAGAGATGAACTTTACCCCCTTTTGATAAAACCCAGTAATTCTTGACCAGATACTCTTTGGAAATCACAACTTATGTTTTGAGGAAAATATTAAAATATCTGAAGCAGTCCATAGATTTATTGTGAAATCTAAATGCTTTTGATTCTCTAATTGTCAGCAGTGACCTTTCTGTGCAGCCTCATTGTTACATCATCTGTAAATACTTCACCCAGCAAGAGGGCTTCATATAATTTATTTTGTGCCTGTTGCCTAATTGCTAATAAAATATATTAAATCAAATGTATGTCAATAATGTACCTGTCTTTACACATATACTCACCAAAGTATTCAGTTGGGTCAAACCCTAACTACAGCCAGGGCTTGAAGCAGAGGAAGTTGATGAGTTTGACAGGTAATGGCAGGTCTAAGATGACGTCAGTAGAGAAATTCTGTCGTATTATCACCCGACACAAACTCTGTAGACTCAGTACGTGTGGCAGTTTGTAGATTTGCACGTAGTGGTGACGTGGCTGTTCTGGCTGGTTTACTACCACGGACATGCGGCTGCCACAGGTAGAAAATACTGGCGTGTGATTGGTCGGACACATGTGGGTGGTACAGGTAAAACGCTGGTACTGTATGCATCGTAAGGTACAGGCAGTCTCACCATCAAAGACATAGATACGACACCCCACTGAGCGGTAGTTCTGGCTATTTCTATGGTTACAGTAGCAATTGCTCTCAATGACAGTTGCTATGATCAGCGACCCATCAGGTGTGTACTGTAAGTCTTGCATGTATGGGTAGAGAGTACTCTGCACATCATTCACCTGCATATTTGTGCTTAGCATGTGCCAGTTACTGTCCAGGGCAATAATACTAAGTGTGTTGCTATGTCTTGGTCGCACATTAGTTACAGCTACTAACTTCCACTGCTGACAAGGGTCGAAGGCAAAATGCACCGGGGTGTCGATCCCCTCAGTTCTCGTGAGGAGCTGGCTGGTTTTAAGGTCATAGAGGTCGAGTTGATATGAGTTGTATGGTATGGGGACTCTTACTAGGCACTTGGACTTATCAGGACTGATGGCGCCAAACATCTGCCGAGCATTAGAATTCGTTTGCTTGCCAAACACCTAAGAAATATATTTAGATTTATTTTAAATATTAACAGGGCAATTTCTAAATATCCAACAATATAGTGCTCATCTTAGTAATTCAGCACATGCCTTTAATTCAATCTATATCCAATCGGGATCACTGATACAAAAAGAAGCATTGTCAGCTGTATGTTGATTGGATGTGTGCCAATGAATAGGATGCTTCTTCATGCAGATATTGTTATATCACTCTCTTAACTCCCCCCCCCCCCCCCCCCCATGAAAGTAAAGTCCTCCAAAGATTCATTAGTTGGCTGTTTTTCTCCAGGTAGTTAGCTTTTATCTGTAAATTATACTTACAATTTATGCCTGCATCAATGTATATTTCCACTAATACCTTTAAATTTATATAGCAACCCATCAAGTTTGGATGAATTACAATACTAAGCATTATAACTGTTACTTTCGAAATGAGATAATAACTAATAATGTAAGGTAATGAATAATTTTATAGCGCTTAATGTCTGTCAACAGATTTAATGAATTTGGTTAAACTGGAAAAAAATATAGATGAGGTGATTTAAGGAAATCAATGAATATTAGTTGGCGAGGGTTCTACATGGTAAACCACATCAGAGGTGTGAGACAAGTGTGTTACCATGGCACCAAACAGTGATCAATGACAGTCTGATCAAGACCTCCCCAAAAATCGACTATATAAAACTTCAGACTGTTTAATCTTAGGAATCAGTTTTTACGTATTTTTCCTGTCTACTCATCATTAATTATTTTCAGTTCCATGTCTATCAAATTAAAAACACCTCAGAATTTTTGTATGCTAATTGAAATGTACTTCCATGATTTAAGCCAGGCTTGAGGCTATTTTCAGTCCTCAAAGTTTGAAACTAAGGCAACAACTGTGAAATCAGAAAACTAACTGATATCTGTCATCATTTCCTTTTTCTTATATACACGTTAGCTTTTAAATTAATCTCAGGTATCGAAACAAATAAAAATGATTAATACTGTTTTTGGTTGTTGTTTTGCAGCCCAATAACTGGCAACTCTAGATTATAGCAATTATCACCCCTTGGTGGTCCTAAAATTAAGATATTTGTGGGCTCTTAAAGTCCAAGTTGTGGCTTTTACATAGTTTCTCTATCAACAGCACTTGTGATATCAGGACAGTAAGTAAACCCAACATGTTGTCACAAGCTGTATTCAAACCCATAACCACGGAGGTGTCAGCGACCTTGTCAAACTTACTCACCTCAAGGTCACTGCCACCTCATTCAGGTCTTTCAGTCCAAGGAACTTTGTGTTTTGAGAGTAAGCTATTTTACACTTCTTACCCCCAAGAACTTGTTTGCTTTGATATTAAGCAGGCCAAACTGATTGACGCCGTTCCTCATGAGGGTGAGTACCACCAGGCTGTCCCTGAAACACAGCACGCCCAGCACACGGAAGTGGTTGATCGATGACATCTGTGCTGGGATGTGGTTATACTCAAAGTGCTCTGCCATCTTGTAGAAACGGCTCCGCTTGCGGAAACTGAAGATGGTACTTGATTTGCTGATGTTCAGAATACCTGGAAGGAAAAAGAACACAGAATTAGCCTGTAACATAACAACATTACTGATGACTCACATAGATTTGTGAAGTGATGTACCACAAATATTGGCCCCAGAATTGGAGAATTCTGGTCCCACTATATGGGATATAGATAAAAATGCTATGTCACTGGCCTCATTCGATGACACATAATAGAACATGACTGGTCAGTGATGTTTGGACCAAGTCTTGAGACTTAATCTCTGCCAAGGAGGTATATGTAATTGGCTTTATGTATTTGTTTGTTTGCAAAATTAAATTGAAGTTTGGATAGATTTCGATGAGATTTTCTGAAAATATCGACAATGGCACAAGGAACAGATGACTAAATTTTGGTGATGATTCAGGAATTATTTAAAGATTTTTATCATTGCATCCATAAGCCATAGCCTTTCCACAGGTGTTAATACATACAGTACAGGCACAACTGTTTGATTGTACCATAACTACTTTTCATTATGTTCTGATACATTTACTCACACTAGAAAGGCCTCTGATACAGTATGCATTCAGGCAAAAATATTTCATGTTTGCATTATGGTTCAGACAGCCTGGAAGGCCAGGCTACAATAAGCCATAGTGGAGGCATTGGACCTTGGAGGAGGTATGCTTTCTGTGAGTGGTTTTCTAGTTAATACATAGGGGGACAATTTCATTTAGTTGGTAGTGACTGTTAAAGCTTTTCGCATTCTTCTTGTCACTGAATGATCCCTTCTTACTCCATTCACCTCACATTAATCTGGTGCTTTAGAAACTATTCAACTCAAATTACAGGTTACACCACTGAGTATAGAAATATTTCAAAATGTAATATTGTCTACTAAACTATACATTACTAAATTGCATTCTACAAAAGGAGTACACATACACCAGTTACTATAATAATACACTTCTAAAAATGTCAATAATATGTCCTCTGTGTAGTTTAGGACTTTTCACATAACCTAACTGCAAGCCATATGATTCACCCTTTGTTACTTTAACTTGTTATAATTGATATTTACAATAACTGAGTTATCTTTCACAAAGCAAATCAGATTACATATACATGTATTATCAATCTTCATACCAATAAACAGTGTTCAACAAACATTTTAGACCACACAGAGATGGTGATAGTCCACAGTTATGAAAGTTATGATTCTGTTTTAATATGCCATAAAATGGTATATTGGTAAATTATGCATGAGCTTATTAGTAAAGTGAACAATTATATGGCAAGAGACATAATTTTAAAATGAACCAATATATAAAACTTAATCAAAGTTTTATAGTGATAATTTCAATTGAATATCAATAGTAATCATTCATTATAAGAAAGGTTCTGTCTTCTGCAATCAATTAAATATTAATGCACTCTGGTAGTTGTAACTTTAGTCACATCTAATCACTTTTATTGGCATCATAAACAGATGTCTACTGCTGATTTAATCAACTATTATTTGATTGTTTCATGCAGAAAGCCATAAAATATGCATGGAGATTTCTTGGGTTGATAAAGATTTCACAAATGTGTATTCCTGACTAGACAGACAGTGTCTTCTGGATAATAAGAGTGAATCATTAATTTATGCAGAAATTTTTCCGCAAATGTATTTAAATAGACATCTGAATAAGTGAAATTCCCTTTCAAGTAGAAATATACATCGGGTTCCGAGGGAGTCTCTTCTATTGAAGTTCAACCTGTTATATGGAAATCCTCATCTGGTACTAAGGCTCACAATGAATAACAAAATCAATATTTGAGCATCACTTTATTAAATTTTATTTGAACATTTGTTACCTGGTTTGAAGTTTATGTTTCCTTTCCACTCCTTTTCATATAAATAAGGAAAACTACAGTATTGCTCTGCCAAAAAAAGAGAAACTGTTTTTGCACAGCAAAAACAAATTGTCTCAATGAGCAATAATGATTTTGCCAAAATGACTGTATCTTGCTCTGTTTAAGATTAATGTTTCTTTTCAATTTACGCAAACATTCAAGCCAGCTGCAAAACACTGCAGGAAAATGTTTTCTTGATAACTGGGCACATGACTAAATGCATATCCTGTGGGTTGAAAATTTAATCCAAATCGCTCTATCTCCGGGATAATATATTATATTATTTCCGGGATAAATACTTTTTTGCATTTTACACAGACATTCAAGATGGTCACCAAAGATGGCATGAAAATGTTTTTAGCCTGCGCTCCCAAATTTTCACCCAAATCATTCTATCTCACACCATTTTCCAAGATAAATGGGTTTTTACTTTTTATGCTGAAATTAAGATGGCCACAAAAAATTTTGGAAAAAGATTTTTGGAAAAACCTGGCAGATAACTCTGCATATTAGTTGTGGGCCCAAAATGTTTTTCCAAATCAATCTCGCACCATGTCTGAGATAAATGTGTTTTTGCAAGATGCTTAATTCGTATGGAAATATATAATTTACGGAGAGTTCAAATTTACTTCTTAATGAAAAGCTGGGAGAAATCAGGGAAAGCTGGTATGCAAGAAATGTTTTACATTAATAATATCAAAGCTTTAACTAAAGGCAGAACAACACACCAGAACACAGTCATGTTCTCTCATAGGTAGAAGTGCATGACATGCAAAGGTTAAATAAAAAGTCTCACTCAGAGGTTCTTTCTTTCCTGATTTATATAAATTTTCAAAGAAAACAATAAATTATTCATTAAACTACTAATTATAAATTAAACAAATATTTTCAAGTCAATTTTCTTATGTAGTGATACTTTAATAGTGATTTTAGTTTTCCTTTCAGCCTCACTAAGAAAGAAGAAAATTATGTTTTTGTCTAAAAATTGGTATTTTTCAGTTCAAAAAGCCTTAATTTACTATACCGTCAACAAATCTCACCACAATTAATTTATTTTATTAGTATTTTCACATGTGGCGAATTTCTGATATGTGGCGAATTTTAGATTTCTTACTCTACATGTTGTTACTTTATGTTATGCATCAGAAGAGAGAAGCTTTGAATCGACACAACTCAGATTTTAGAATAAAAATAACGTGTTAACCTGGCTACAGAAGAAGCAGTAACAGAGTTAATGAGTTGATTTATTGCTGGCAAACATTTAATTTGCACATTAGGAGTGTGTGTGCTGGGAAGATCAAAAGAGTTGCAGTTCCGGGACCTAGTTCACCAAAGGACTGTTATCTCAACTTATGACTTTTGTCTCAAACATAGGTCCATATTTTCTTTTGGGATTCATGACTAAGCCTAAGACTAAGAAAGACTAAGCCCTTCTTTGGTCTTAAATTTTGGCTTAATTCTAAGCTGAATACAAGGGAAACTTAAATCTTCCAAAATAGTTGAAATACATATGCCTTGCCCTCATATTTACTTTATTATTGGCTAAATGTGTCTAAAATATGCCCAAATCATACACTACAAACTCTGTTAAGCAAATGAAAATAATTTTTTTGGGGGCTAACACAGATTTAGTAAATAAAAGATCACAGGACTTCTACAAGTCCTTTAGTGAATCCTATCCAAACGCAGAATTTTAGCACGGGTGGCGCTGTCAAAACACTGACATTGACAACGCCACCCGTGCTAAAATTCTGCATTTGGACGGTTTTTTCGTGATATATTCCTATAGTAAATATACTTACTCTGCAGGTATGTGGGACTTAACAAAGACAAAAGCTATGATTTAGCATGACACCATAACCTGTGTCATATGGCTCCACTGGGGTCCACACCCCTACCCAACCTCTCCTCCATGTGAGACCTCTATAGAATTCGTCCCATTCTAGACCTTAACACATCAGTTCTTTTAGCAAATACTTTGGTGAGCAGCAGACTGGACTACTGCAATTCCTTATTCTTATCACTTACAGATTTTGAGTTAAGAAGATTGCAGTTAGTCCAAAACTCACTCTGTAGGGTTGTCACCCGGTCCTCGAAATACTCTCACATTACCCCTCAACTGAAAAAACTCCATTGGCTCCCTATCAAATATAGGATACAATTCAAAATCGGTCTCATTACATACAAAATTCTCAACCAGGGTCAACCAGTTTACCTAAGAGCATTAATTGATCCCTACACCTCTTCCAGGAATACAAGGCGAAGTACCCCAAAACTCAAGTTCCTTCACACCCCCACTTTTCCACTGTAAGGTTCATAAATCAGTCAAACTTTTCTCCAATTCTTTCTAAGCCCCGGTTCTTTGGAACTCCTTACCCTACCAAATAAGAAATAGCCCCTCTGTCGCATCTTTCACGAAACACCTCAAAACCCACCTCTTTAATTCCAGTTTCCCAACTTAGTTTGCTTCCCTCTTGGTCACACCCACAACCCCGGATTACTGACCTTGAACACCCCTTTACTTTCCTTATGATAATGATTTTAAGTCTGCGCACTGAGTTCCCCTTTGTGGGGAAGATATTGCGCCTGCAAAGCAGTAGATTAGATTAGATTAGTTCATGCATAAATATGTGACAACTAAGTGTGTACATTACTAATTCATGTTGAAGGAGTGATGGCCTTTAAAGATGCTTCTAACAAAGCAACAGTATACTGGTGTAAACAACTGGTGCAAGGCACTTCTTATTCTTAGATTTTTTTCTATTGTAAGTAAATGTCTAAGAATTTGAATTTTAGGGATTATGGGCCCAAACATGTACTTTTGTTTTAAAGGAGTTCTACACTATACAGGTTTAACTAAAAGAGTCCAGCCGGATCTCTGTGGAAACCAAATGCTACAGATGCTTTTCTCAACAGATTGACTTTTACAACAGGTTTACAGAGCGTGAGAGAATGAAAGAGACCTACATGAATAACGGAAAATCAATTGCGAGCAAAGAATCAATTAGTGAGATAAGAATGTTGAGTAAAAAGCCTCTCAATTATTAATCATGTTATTATTACACATGTTCTAACTAATAATGAGAGAAGTGATGAATCTGTAGTGCCAACATAACACTTTTCCTTTTGTACATGGAAGTGACTGATTCCTACAATTACTAGCACTAGCTGTTAGACTATTTCCAAAAATGTTCCAGATGTATCACAGTGAAGCAAAATTGGAAATTTTAATTACTTAAATGTAGCTTTTATAAGCTACAAGCTTACCATGTGGGACTTAATGCTGTTCTCGGGTTGCCACACCCGGGGCCAACGTCTTAGAAAAAAAGATCGTTCTTGTTAGCCACCGGATATACTGGTAGTTGTCGTCACGTGATAACTTCTGACCAATCGCCCTACTTTCTCGTTGAAATTTTTTATTAAACCTACCCCTCAGCTGTAAACAGCGGGGAGGCAGGGTGGGACTGTCCTAAGTCCCACATGGTAAGCTTGTAGCTTATAAAAGCTACATTTAAGTAATTAAAATTTCCAATTTTATTACGCTACAATAGCTTACCATGTGGGACTTAATGCTGAATTCAACCGCCCGGTGGCGGGATTACAGCTGAGACTGGAAGATATGTAATTTTTTTCTAAGATTTGAATTAATATATACAGAATAGTGCCAGAAATGCCAGTCTGAGTCCCTTTTACAGAGCCCCGATCCCGAAGATCGGGCCTGTAATGAGCCAAAAACCTGAGTAAAAAGGGACAGTGCTAAAACTGTCCAGATGTTTGGTAGTAGGACGGAAGTGCAGCGGTGTTCACTTCGAGGTCTAAGGGTCCCTATTAGACCTTCACGTGTGACTGACCAACCCAGTGGTCGGGCATCTCATGAAATTTTTAACCTGAAATATGAGATTAACGACAACTGACTAAGTCCCTAATAGAAATTACCTGATAATTGAAAAATAAAATGACCTTACCCGTAACATCTTGAAGGTAAAGGAATACCTAGATCCTGGGAGAGACTCCTGAAGACTTGGTTGTAGCGGATGTGCCCCCCCCCCTTTTTTCTTTCCGAGGACAACTGGTCTGAGGGGAAGGATCTAGGACTTGTTGTGCCGCCACTACAGGTCCCAGATACATATTGTTGTCGGTGTCCGACCAAGTAAGGTCTTTTAGGTAAAAATTTGTGAATGTGTTGTGAGCTTTCCAGTGACAGGCTTGCATGATTTGGTCCACCGATACTCCACCGTAAAAGGCCTTAGAGGCCGCGAAGGCCCGGATGTCATGCGCTTTGACTTGGACCAAGTCCAAGGCTTGTTGATCTGCTTGTTTGTAACAAAGTAGAATGGTTTGTTTCAACCATGAAGAGAGTGTAGCGGGTCTGATGTCTGAGGTATGTCCTTTCTTAAAGGAGATGAAAAGGAGAGAACGAGACCCTCTCAGGTCTTTAGTTCGGTCCAAATAGAACCTCAGGGCCCGCACGGGACACAGGGTCCTGTCTTCCTTAAACTGTCTATCTACAATGGTAGTCACAGCAGGGATAGTCACTGGTGACACTTTGAGAACCTTCTCTTGCTAGTTGGTTTTTGGCTATGAAATCAGAAGAAGGGAACAAGGCTACCTTTTCCCATTGGCCTAAATTAGCTACTTTGTTAGCGACCCAGGCATGGATTTCGCTGCGGCGCTTGCCGGAGGCCAAGGCTAGCAAGAAAGCAGTTTTGAGAGTAAGATGTTTGAGGTCTGAGTCTTTCATGGGCTCAAATGGTGCTTTGGTGAGCTCGTTAAGGACAACAGAAAGGTTCCACTTGGGTAAATTTCTGGAACTTTTAGGACGATCCCTGTGAAAACTGGAGAGTAACCTATGAAGGTCTGCATTGTGCGCAATGTGTTGGGCCGTTGGGCCCAAAGTGTCAACGATAGCAGTCCTGTAACCATCAATGGTCGAGGGGCGCCTGTTTAGGTCTTGGTACAGGTACATGAAAAAATCTGAGATTTGTTTCACAGATGGAGTGGAGAAATCCACCGAATTTTCTCTGCACCATTTTTCAAATAGGGCCCACTTTGACCTGTAGATGGTCCTTGTTGATGACCGCTGAGGGGCAGCAATTCTCTCTGCCACCTCCACAGAGAAGCCTTGTTCTTGGAGTTGTCCGCTCCTAGACACCAGGCGTGGAGGTTCAGCTGTTGTGGATTGTTGTGGAACACATAGTTGTGGGACTGTTTGAGTAGGGTCGTTGACACTGGGAGTTGTAGTGGGATCTCTGTTGAGAGCTGCACTAGGTCCCAAAACCAGGGCATCCCTGGCCAGCCTGGGGCTATCACGATGATCAGGCAATGGCATTGCTTGATCTTTTGGATCACCTTGTGAAGGAGAGCCGTAGGAGGGTAGGCGTAGGCCAAGAGGTTGGTCCAGTTTATGTTCAGAGCATCTATGTTCCAGGCCCTTGGGTCTGGGATAGGAGACACATATAGAGGGAGTTTGTGATTCAGGTGAGTGGCGAATAAGTCTACATGAGGGGTGAACCACTTTCGGCAGATTTGCTTGAAGACCTGAGGGTGCAGAGACCATTCTGTTGACTGCACTTGGTTGGACCTGGATAGGAGGTCGGCCATCACATTCAGACACCCTGGAATGTGCCTGGCTTTCAATGTTATATGGTAGTGATGGCACCAGGTCATGATTTTCCACAGGAGAGCGCACATCTCTGCTGAGTGAGTTCCCCCTTGCTTGTTGATGTAGGCTACCACTGTTGAGTTGTCCGTCGCAACTAACACTGTTTGATTCTGGCACTGGTCCTTGAAGTCTCGAAGGGCCAGGGAGACCGCCTTCAATTCCAGGACATTTATGTGTAGCCTTTTTTCCCGCTCTGACCACAGCCCTTTTGTAGAATTTTGATCTAAGTGAGCGCCCCAACCTTCGTTTGAGGCGTCGGTAAAGAGTTGGATACTGTGGTCCTTGGGCTGAAGGTCTGCGCCTTTCATCACATTTGAGGGGTTTTGCCACCAATCTAGGTGGGCTACAATGGCTTCTGTCCAAGGAAGGAGGTTGTCCAGCGACTGAGGATATCTCCAGTGCTCCTTGAGATGAAACTGAAAGGGCCTCATGTGAAGGCGTCCCTCCGGGACCATTTTCTCCGTTGAGGCTAGCAACCCAATTAGAGACATCAAACATCTTGCAGTCAAAACACGTTTTGACTTGAATTGTACAGAATATAACAGAGAGTGGATTTACTGCATCTTGGACATTATCCATATCTTGGAGCAGACAGTACAATTGTGTTAACTCTCTAAAAAATCTCCAGACAGACCTTCTGTGTGACTGGATATATAAAGGATAGCAGGACAAGCACCTTTTGTGTTGTTGAGTGTGGGACAGGTCACAGAATATAGACATCTGTGTGCGAGTGAACGCTGGACAGATCACGGGACAGACCACAGGACATTGGACAGATCACAGAATATACCACAGGATGGATTACAGAACAGATTGCGGGATACGGCGGATAAACTTACTCTTAATCTCAGTGGTCAGGTCAGCTAGATCTTGTTATTGTATTAGTGTGCTTAGTTAAGGGCATACCAGTTGACTGTAATCATTATTGTTGACTATTAAATAAATTTGTTAAGTTCAACTTTTTGCTTTTTCTGTTACAACTTAAAGACAACCGGTAATTGCTACCGTGCTTGCCCGTGACTGTAACAGGAAAATTGGGGGCTCGTCCGGGATTTGAACCCGGGACCTCTCGGAGACACTGGAGCTACACAGTCCTTACTTTTAGAAGGTGTATTGCCATTGAGTGTAAGCACATCTACTGGTGAGAGTGTCATTGCTCAAGGTATTGAAGGAGGCTGTGTGAACGTTCCCTTGCATAAGGTCAAGTTAGTATCAGACTTAGTTACTGGTTCTGTTGTTGTGGGTACCAGGCTCACTTTACCCATTAAAGGGGTATCTTTGTTGTTGGGAAATGATCTTGCAGGTGGAAAGGTAGTTGCTGATCCTAAGGTTACTTCTAAGCTGATCACTTTGGTTAGCACTGAGAAATTAGAAGAGGTTATTCCTGGTATTTTTCCCTCCTGTGCTGTGACTCGAGCTATGGCCAAAAAGGCCCAAGAAGAACCAAAAGATTACAAACAATCTACAGATGTCTTAGTTGATTTGTCAGATACATTCTTGAACAACTATGACCATGATGTGCAGAATTTTAGTGATACTAATCCCAAGGATAGGGTAGATTCTGAAAAACAAGACCCAATTGACTGCAAAGATGTATCGCTTTCAAAATCAAAATTGATTTCAGAGCAGGAAAATGACCCTGAATTAGCTCCTTTATTCAAGTTGGTCTTGCCACCAGTAGAGCTAGATAAGGTCCCTGTAGGCTATTATGTCAGAAATGGTGTACTTATGCAAAAGTGGAGGCCACCAAATGTCCCTGCATCTGAAGAATGGTCAGTAGTACACCAGATTGTTGTACCAAAAATGTACCAAAGTGAGATACTGAAATTGGCCCATGAGTCTCCAATGGGTGGCCATTTAGGCATCAACAAAACTTACAACAAGATAACCAAACATTTTTATTGGCCTCAAATTCGGCACTGTGTGGCAGAATTTTGCAAGACTTGTCACATTTGTCAAATGGTAGGAAAGCCAAACCAAAAAATTCCTGTAGCTCCTCTCAAACCCATTCCAGCGTTTGAGGAACCATTTAGCAAAGTGATAATTGACTGTGTAGGTCCCTTACCAAAAACTAAATCCAGAAATCAATATCTTTTGACCATTATGTGCGCCTCAACCAGATTTCCCGAAGCCATACCATTGACCAACATAACAGCTCCCAAAATCTCAAAAGCCCTGGTTAATTTCTTTACTCTAGTTGGCTTACCAAAAGAGATCCAGTTAGATCAAGGGTCAAATTTTATGTCAGGACTATTTCAACAGGTTGTATTTCAGTTAGGTGCCAAACAGATCAAATCTAGTGCCTATCACCCAGAATCCCAAGGTGCACTTGAAAGGTTCTATTCCACTTTGAAGAATATGATTAGGACATATTGTTTAGACAATGAACAAGATTGGGATGAAGGCATCAGCTTATTATTGTTTGCAGTTAGAGAGTCTGTTCAAGAGTCTTTAGGCTTTAGTCCCTTCGAGTTGGTCTTTGGCCATTCAGTCCGTGGTCCTCTCAAGCTGTTAAAGGAAAATTGGTTATCTGAGAACACCGAGAGCCTAAATCTGCTAGATTATGTTTCAAAGTTCAGAGATAAGTTGAAGAAGGCTTGTGAGCTGGCGCAACAAAACTTGAAAACTTCTCAGTCAAAAATGAAGATGCTTTATGATAGGAAGTCACAAAACCGTATTTTCAAACCAGGTGACAAGGTTTTAGTGTTACTACCTGTCCAGGGAAATACGTTACAGGCCAAATATCACGGGCCATACAAAGTGTTAAAGAGAGTAGGTGACCTGGACTATATCATTGAAACCCCGGACAGAAGAAAGTCAACCCAACTATGTCATGTAAATATGGTAAAACCATACTTTGAAAGGGGTGTGAAAAAACCTGTTATGGATACTGACTGTAGTATAGAAAGTAACAGTAATCAGGAGCATGAAACATGGGGCGACACGCCTGATCTTGATGTTGAATGTAAAATTAGGTTGAGTAATTCTGAGATCCTTGATGATTTGGAAACCAAACTGAGTCATGTACCACCAGATAAGAGGGTTCCACTCATTGAATTGCTCTTAAAGTACAAGTCAGTGTTCCCAAATGCCCCTAATAGGACAAATATACTCATGCATGATGTCGATGTCGGCGATGCCCGTCCGATCAAACAGCATCCGTATCGGGTAAATCCTATCAAACTCGAAAAATTAAGGCAGGAAGTGCAATATATGCTAGAAAAAGATATAATTGAACCAAGTCAAAGTAGTTGGGCATCTCCTTGTGTTTTGGTCCCGAAACCAGACGGTTCAATCAGATATTGCACTGACTACAGAAAAGTCAATGTTTTGAGTAAAACGGATTCCTTCCCTATCCCAAGGATGGAAGACTGTATTGATCGGATTGGCAATGCCAAATACATCACAAAGTGTGATTTACTGAAAGGATATTGGTGTGTGCCTCTTACTGAGCGGGCCAAAGAAATATCAGCCTTCGTGACCCCTGATGGTCTATATCAGTACAAGGTGATGCCATTTGGAATGAAGAACTCCCAGGCCACATTTCAAAGACTAATGAATATATGTTTAAAAGATTTAGAAGGTGTTAAAGTGTATGTGGATGATATTGTCATCTTTAGTGATACTTGGGAAGAACATTTAAAAAGGCTTGAACAAGTCTTGTTTCGGCTCAAAGAGGCAAACCTCACTGTAAATTTGTCAAAGAGTGACTTTGTAAAAGCAAAGGTTGTGTACTTAGGGCATGTAGTAGGTCATGGAGTTGTGACACCAATCAAAGCTAAAGTGAAAAGCATCATTGACTATCCCATTCCTGAAAATAAGAAAAGCTTAATGAGGTTCCTTGGAATGGCGGGATATTATAGAAAATTTTGCAAAAACTTTTCAGAGGTTACTGCTCCACTGACTGAACTACTGAAAAAGAATGTAAAATATCACTGGTCAGAGACTTGTCAAAAATCATTTGACAAAGTAAAGAACCTTCTCTGTTTAGAGCCCGTACTAACTGCTCCGGACTTCAGTAAACCTTTCCAGCTGGCTGTAGACGCCAGTGATGTGGGTGCAGGTGCAGTTTTACTGCAATGTGATAATGAAGATATTGAACATCCCATCTGCTACTTTTCAAAAAAATTTAATGTTCATCAAAAGAACTACTCTACAATAGAAAAAGAATGTTTAGCACTCATTTTGGCCATCCAGCATTTTGACATATACATATCTTCATCGTCAAAACCCACCGTTGTATACACAGATCACAATCCACTAGTCTTCTTGCACAAAATGAAAAACAAAAATAGAAGATTATTGAACTGGAGTTTAATGTTGCAAGAACACAATCTTCAAATAGAACATGTTAAAGGAAAGGATAATATCTGTGCGGACGCCCTGTCCAGAAGCTGTATTTAAATTGTAATTTATATACCTGTAATTAGTAAGTTTATAAAGGTTATACATGGTACTAATTTTACTTTTGTATTTAGACAAAAATGTTTTGTAAAATGTTATTACCTGTGTTTGTATACATCATAAAAATCTCTTGTAAAATTTTGTAATCCCTTGGCTTCCAAAATTTTTCTTTAAGGGGGGAGGTGTTACATATATTGGACACTATATTGGTACATTGTATATTACATATATTAGGCACTATATTAGTGCATTGTTTAATTTAAGCTTTATGTTTATACATTGTCATAAAAGATAATTGTGTTGTTGGTTCTTTTTGTGTGTTAACATTTAAAGTAAGGGAGTTATTGATTTTTGTGTTTTAGTGTTTATTGATTTGTTCACAGACTGGGGGAAATCCCCCCCCCCCCCCTCAGTGGTTATGTTAGATTTGGGAAAACCCAATTACCAGTAGTTTCTAGAACTTCCTCCTTTGGCCTAGATGGCTCCAGCTTCTTTTGAGTTGGTTCTGTACAATTCCAGAAGGAATCTGTGAATGTATATAAGGAATGTACATCTGACCACAAGTGAACTTTGTATTCGCTGGCTATAAGGAGAGCTATTGTGTTTTGGAATATAATATAACTTGTGTTGCTGTGAACTTTTACTGGAGTGAACTAGATACATTGTCTGGACAGATTTATTGCACTTTGGATATTTTTGGATATTGTACAGTTATATAACAGAGAGTGGATTTACTGCATCTTGGACATTATCCATATCTTGGAGCAGACAGTACAATTGTGTTAACCCTCTAAAAAATCTCCAGACAGACCTTCTGTGTGACTGGATATATAAAGGATAGCAGGACAAGCACCTTTTGTGTTGTTGAGTGTGGGACAGGTCACAGAATATGGACATCTGTGTGCGAGTGAACGCTGGACAGATCACGGGACAGACCACAGGACATTGGACAGATCACAGAATATACCACAGGACGGATTACAGAACAGATTGCGGGATACGGCGGATAAACTTACTCTTAATCTCAGTGGTCAGGTCAGCTAGATCTTGTTATTGTATTAGTGTGCTTAGTTAAGGGCATACCAGTTGACTGTAATCATTATTGTTGACTATTAAATAAATTTGGTAAGTTCAACTTTTTGCTTTTTATGTTACAACTTAAAGACAACCGGTAATTGCTACCGTGCTTGCCCGTGACCGTAACAAGTCGTAGGATCAAATCCTGAAGTTTGAGCCATCTCTCGTGAGTGGGTCTTACAAGGGCTGAATCTAGGTGGTATTCGTAGCCCACGAACGAAAACACCTGAGTAGGTTTCAGTTTTGATTTTTCCTGGTTGATTATCCAACCCAAGGATTGGGTTAGGTCTACCACTGCCTGTGTGTCCCTTTGAGATTCCTCCTGGGACTGGGACCTGATCAGCCAGTCGTCCAGGTATTGGTGAATTCTGAGTCCTCTTGAGAGGGCCATTAGTTTCACTTCCTTTACGATCATCGTAAAGACCTGGGGGGCTGTGGCCAGTCCGAAAGGTAGGGAGGTGAACTGGAACACCTGGGCCTTGTAGCAAAACCTTAGGTACTTCCTTGAGTTTGGATGGATGGGGATGTGAAGGTATGCGTCCGACAGGTCTATCGACGATACCCACTCCCCTGGGACCAGGGAAGTCCGGATGGACTCCGGGGTTTCCATTTTGAACTTTTCTACATGTAGAAAAGTATTGAGCCTGCTTAAGTCTATGACTGGCCTCCACCTTTGGTGAGGCTTGGGTACTAGGAACAGGCGACTGTAAAACCCGAGAGATTTTACGTTTTCCACCCTTTCGATGGCGTTCTTTGACAAGAGAGACTGGATACAAGTGGCCAAGGCTTGGTCTTTTTGTTGGGCCTTGTACTCTGATAATGTTTGGTGTTCGGTAGGACCGTAACGGACGCGTAATTTTAACAACATTTAAAATTGATGGAAAATACCAAATAATCTGGGCTTTTAGTCGTACTTTTTCTATCATTACTGCTTTCCATGATATACCTTTAGTTATTTATCCTTTTTATATTGTTTTGAATGCTTTTAACTGTACAACAGTTGTCCTAGTTCATATTGCGGGTATTATCGCCCACTACTGGGAGTTACTCGGTGCTGTTTGGTTGTGTTTTATATTTTTTGAATATTCTGCTAGTGGATATTACGGGCATTACTGTCCTTTACCGGGATCTACTCAGTCATTTTTGGTTGTGGTTTGTACTTTTTTGTCCTTAATGTTTTTGCTGTCAATTTTTGCATGTTTCCATTTCGTCTGTGGTTTGTAATTCCTTATGATGCGGACTGTTACACTCCTTCTTTGTATTGTTGGCCTCTTTGTACATTACCATAAGAGTCAAAACAGAATTCAGACTAGGTGCGATGTCGGCCTGCATGGACGTAAATATGATGGACCCACTACCAAATCCATTTTGTTCATTTATGTCAGGACACATAGAGTCACTTTTTGTGAAAAGGCATCTTTCAGGCAGCTTGCTCTGGTTCTATTGTCGGGTGATGTCGCTCTAAATCCTGGGCCATTGAAGTTTGGGTTTGCTAACTGCCGGTCCATTAGGAATAAAGGTCCAATTCTCTGTGATGAAATCCAAACTGGAAATATTGATATTTTTGGTCTCACCGAGACCCATATCAAAGCTCTAGACACACCCTCATTTTTAAATGAGTTAACGCCTGAAGATTTTTCCCTTGTTCACACCAATAGAGAAAACAAATGTGGTGGCGGTGTTGGCTTTTTTATTAAATCTGCTCTTGATTTTAAAACCATTCATTCCCCTGAGTTCTCCTCCTTTGAAAATCACACTGTCTGTCTCACTCTTGATGGACGTCACTTGTTTCTTGGGGTCATTTACCGGCCCCCCTGCCTCATCTGTAGTAAAATTTTTTGAAGATTTTCTGTCATATGTGGGTTTTTTGTCTTCCTTATCCCCCTCCTTTGTCATTTGTGGTGATTTTAATCTTCATGTCGACATTATGTCTCCAACAGTCTCTGAATTTAAATCAGTCATGGATTCTTGCTGTCTGTCCCAATACATTGATTTTCCAACTCACCTTCATGGTCATACCTTAGATTTGTTGATGGCTCCATCTGAGTTCTCTGCAATTTCTGATGTGAAAGGTTCAAGCTTCATTAGTGATCACAAAATTATCTCTTGTGTGGTTGACTTTCCATCTTTGGATACACCAATTCAGAAAGTTGTTACCTTCCGTCAGTACCATAAATTGAATATTGATAAATTCAGAAGTGACCTCCTGACTATTCCGTTTGTTAGCTCACCATCTGATGACATAGATTTATTGCATGAACAGTACATGTCTGGTTTGTCTGGCCTTCTAGATATTCATGCACCAGTGAAGACTAAACAGCTCATCAAACCAGCCCCAAGCTGGATAACTGATGAGTATAGAACTGCCAAGTGCATGAGAAGGCAGTTTGAGCGTGCCTGGAGAAGAGACAAATCCCCTGAAAATCGTTCCCGTCTTCGACGGCAGATAAACAGATGTAACCACATCCTAAATAGAAGCAAGGGGTGTTTCTATCGTGATCTAGTCAGTGAAAATTGCGGCGATAGCAAGAGGTTATGGCATGCACTAAACAGAACATTGAGTCGGTCAAATCTACTGTCCTCCCATCCTTTGATGATGAAAAATCTTTAGCAAACAGATTTGGTTCGTTTTTCATTGATAAAATTAAAAAGATTCGAGACACCTTTAAATACACCCGATCTCAGGGTCTTCATCCAGACAAGGAGCCGCCGACTTTCTGTTCCTTTCAAGCTGTCACTGAGACTGAAGTCCTTAAGTTTATCAAAGAATCCCCTTCTAAAACTTGCTCCCTTGATCCATGCCCCACTCACATTGTGAAACAATGTATTGACATTCTTCTACCTTCATTGACTAAACTAGTTAACTTGTCCCTCAAAAACGGCATTTTCCCTAATCCTTTCAAACAGGCTATTGTCACTCCCCTCCTCAAAAAGTCCACCCTTTCAAAAGAGGATTTGAAGAGCTACCGACCAGTGTCCGGTCTTAGCTTCTTGTCAAAATTGGTCGAGCGAATTGTGGCTGCCCAAATTAGATCTCATATGGATTCTCATGATCTTGGTAATACTTTCCAGTCAGCCTACAAGGTGGGGCACTCGACAGAAACTGCCTTGTTGTGCATCAAAAATGAGATTCACTTATCTCTGTCCAAGGGCATGCCTACAGCACTAGTGCTACTCGACCTGTCTGCGGCATTTGATACTATCGATCATGACACACTCCTATCCTGTCTGTCGTCTAGATTTGGTTTTGCTGGATCGGCATTAAAATGGTTTAGATCCTATCTCCAGGATCGTTTTCAGTCAGTCAAGATTGGTTCTAGTCTTTCGAATTTGTTCAAATTGAAGTTTGGAGTCCCCCAAGGTTCTGTCTTAGGTCCCCTTCTGTTTTCCCTCTACACAACACCTCTTGGTCAAGTCATCAGAAAATATACCGGAGTCTGTTACCACTTCTATGCGGACGACACTCAGTTGTTCATTCACTTATCCCCTGATGATAGTCTCAAGTCTTTTGACCGTCTTAAATCATGTTTGAATGATATTCAGGTCTGGATGTCTGAAAACAAACTCAAGCTAAATCCTGATAAAACAGAATTCATAGTCTTCGGTGCCAAAGACAGACACAAATGGCTCAGTGACTCACTACCTGTCAATATCCTGGGTAATTGCCTCTCTCCCGCAGATGTTGTACGCAATCTGGGTGTTCTGTTTGA
This sequence comes from Sabellastarte sp. h YS-2021, assembly GCA_964017235.1. NCBI lineage: Eukaryota > Metazoa > Annelida > Polychaeta > Sabellida > Sabellidae > Sabellastarte > Sabellastarte sp. h YS-2021. The sequence goes on along the minus strand of OZ024931.1, from coordinate 15,990,547 downwards.
TGCAAAGTTTTGTTTCACCAATCACGTAAATTCTGTTATCAAATCCTGCTTTATCAGCCTCATGGACCTTCATCGTATCAGGAGGTTTCTTTCTGTGGATACATCAGTGGTGATTGCAAATGCTCTGGTCAGTAGTCGTTTGGATTATTGCAACTCTCTTTTTCGCAGTTTGTCATCCCGAAATGCTACAAGGCTCCAATATGTTCAAAATGCGCTTGCACGGTTTGTCACTGGTGCTTCAAAGTACACTCACATTACATCCACCCTTAGGACACTCCATTGGCTACCCGTTAGACAACGTATTATCTTCAAAACCCTAGTTTTGGTCTATAAGTACCTCACCACTGGCCAGCCTAAGTATTTTGCACCATATCTCCCCTTGTACAAATCTGCCGTGAATACAAGACATTCCAATCCCAAAAATTTGTTCCTTCTGGTTCCCTCTTACTGTCCTTCCATCCATAAATCAAAGGTCCATTTTAACAATAGTTTCTCATATGATGCCCCTAAGTTATGGAATGATCTTCCATATGATATACGCAGTGCTCCAAATCTCTCCAGTTTCAAAAGTCGACTCAAAACCTACCTATTTCAGAAATCATTCCCACCATAGCTTCTTACTACCGAACACCGGACCGCCTCCCTGGCAACGACTTGGAACATGTCTAATGTCTCATGATTTATGCCTTACGGATTGGATGGTGTGCCTTAGAATCCGTTGATACGGAGATTAAGCACCTGGACAACTGATTGATTGATTGATTGATAGAATCAGAGGAAATCTGATCAAGTTTGGCTTTGAACGGAATGGCAGAACGTAGCCATTGGTGATAATGTTTAACACGTTTTGAGAACATTTGTTTGTTAGCCAGTCTCTCTTGAAAAAACGGAGGGGACTTCCTACTGGTGGACTGAATGAGGCTTTGGAGGAGTCATTGCGAAGGGGGGTTTCCATGCCCCCTTCCCCTATTGTGGGGTCGAAAACGACCCCTGGAGCCTCTGAAGTTGGATTTTCCTCTTCCCGAGGGAAAGGATTGGTTACTGCTTTGAGAGGTATTGCCCCCATAGGGGCGTTTCCTGTAGGAGCCTCTTTTCTTGTGGGGGCCACGAAAGGGCTTATTCTGGTAGGGTGCAAAACCCTGAGAATCTTTTGAGGTGCCTTTTTTGAGAAGGAAGTCCTCACCTTCCTTTACAAGTTGAGACTCGAACAAGGAGGAGTCCCAGAAGGACGAGTTCCTAAGTTCTTGGCGTCTCGTTTCCCCTAGCTGGGGATGCAATAGAGTCATTCCGGCTTCGCGCCTAAGCAAGCCGGTATTAGCCATGGAATATAATTCCCTCTGGAGAATATGGGCTAGCGATTTGCTGAGACAGGTAAGAGCTCTATGTTGAACAAGAACCGTCTTGTTCCAAAAATCCAAGTACTCAGCAACTTCCTCATATCCGCGCTTTGCTGCTTTCTCAGGATTGGCACCTTTCTGGATCTGAGACTTTATCTTCTTGACAGTTGACTTGATGCTATGTTGGCACTTTTCCAAGGAAGCATTGCAAGAAGAAGAGGTTTTGGCAAAGGCAGCGGTGAAATTGAGGGTTGAAATATTTTGTCTAGCCTGATGTTCCAGCTCCTTAAGGACTGGCATAGGGACTTTGGCTACTGGTGCCCCAGGAGGTCTAGGAGTAATACAGATCTTGGCAAAGTCCGTATTCAACTCCTGGATTTTGTCTTGAAAAGTGGGCTGTCCAACCTTATACCACTTAGAAGTGGATGGAGGAGGCTTGACATATTTTCCCTCAGATAAATTGGCAGCTTTGAAATCATGTTGAAATTTATCAAAGGCGTCCTTGATAACTGAGCTAAGTGGTAGGATAGAGGAAGGACCTCTAGGTCTGAGCTCTTGACGGCCTTTTTCGTCATCCAGACCCAACACTGAAGTTGAAGACCTAGGCATAGAGTCCCTGGGGTCAGGGAGAGAAAGAATGCGCCTGAAGGTGTCTACCTCTTCAGAGTATTGGGAGGGAATGTCAGACAGGGCTACTTCCCTATAATAAGGGGGGTCTGGATCATGTTGTGGGAGGTCTTGATCAGAAGCTGCGCCTGAGGGCTGAGCCCTAGAGGGCTTAGAAGACCTGTGTCTGGCCACAGGGGAGTGATCTTCCTCTGAAGATGACACATATCTGGACCTAGATTTATGCTTGCTCTTGTCAGAGTGTTTCTTAGGTCTAGGATGGATCCGAGGTTCGTCGGAATCCTCATCCAGTTGATCCGAGGCAGAGCTCGGTGCTACTGTTTGCCTGTGGCTTTGTTTTTTGTGTGAGTACGAGGAATCCTTCGGTATAGCTTCAGAAGGGGCAACGTACTGATCCGAGGAAGTTTGGTTAAGTACTAGTCGAGGAGGGAGTGCTGGACCAACGTCCACATCCATTGCCTCGGACTGTGCATTAGTACTTGACCTCGGAGGGGGTAGGTCCAGATGAGCAGCAGAGTTGCTGGATGGACCAGCTTTTGAAGCATGAGGCGAGGGATCAACCTCGGCAGGCTTTTTAACTGCCAACTCCTCTCGGAGTGATTGAAATGCTTCTAACATGGATGCCTGGAAGGAAGCCATTTGCTGCTGGATATGTATATTTAAGGAATCACCCAGGGATTTCTCTAGATTTCTTTGAATTTTGTTTTGTAAAACAGTACCTGGGGTGGGTGGAACAGCTTTGGCTGGGGTCTTTAGTGATAAAGAACTGAAGGCGAGAGGTTGAGGACGGGGGGGTGAGGTAAAGAGGTTATCGGCAGCACTCTCAAGGTCTGCATTAGAACCAGTAAAAGAGTCCCCATCGCCTTCACCCAAGAGATCTAGTTCATCTTTGGAACTAGTTTCCGCTTTTTGCTTTTTTAAGTACCGCTTCCTGTTTTGAATTTTTTGCAATTGTTCATCAGAGAGAGACGTGCAAATATGGCAGGGTGCTTCAAAAGTGACACAGGGGTCATCTCCCTTGCCAGCCTCCCTACAGGTAGGGCAGTAATTATGAGTATCAAAACTGAAGCAAAAATGGCGGCATTTCTGAGCTCTCGGTTTGTCTTTGTTTGCTTGATGGAGAGACATTTTAATGCAATAAAAAGACGTACAATTGAAATTGCCTGAACCGAGAAAACTCAAAACACGCGGATTGTAAGGAAAATACTTAAGTTGTGAAATTAAAAATTTTACAGTATAATCTATGAAATATATTTAAAGAAATATCCAAATATTAGCCTCCAACAATACGTGAATACTGAGAAATAAATGAAAATGTCTGTATATTTACAAACTGCTACCAGTCATCGTGGCCAACGAGAAAGTAGGGCGATTGGTCAGAAGTTATCACGTGACGACAACTACCAGTATATCCGGTGGCTAACAAGAACGATCTTTTTTTCTAAGACGTTGGCCCCGGGTGTGGCAACCCGAGAACAGCATTAAGTCCCACATGGTAAGCTATTGTAGCGTAATAAAATTACCCATTAAAGGTCACAACATTTATCACACCAATCAGAGACTTTTGTCCATTGAAAGCAATTACAGGTAATATCTCAGTCATTTACAACAACATTTTTTATCTTTTCTTAGCTTTAAACAAGAAATGTTTTTCTTTTTGACATTTTTATTGAACATCATATAAATGGTCAGATAGTATTTTGTAACAAGAATTCAGTAGAACTGCACTGTGTCACCAGCTTTGGTTACTGATTGAAACTGAAAGCACACACATTATCACTGATATAAAATATTTGGTTGACTGGTAGTATTTTTACAGATCCAGACCATCTTTGAGGAGGACCATGCCACAGTTACACCCCACCTTGTTGAAATATACAACCCAGATCGGAAGTATAGTTTTCGCACATGGGTAGACAGAGAGAGAGATAAATACATAGGTAAATTCTATTATGTATCATTTGGTGACCTACTTTAAAAATGTTTGTCCTATGCTCATATAAGGTTAAGCATTGCACAAGGAAACTCCTCTGTAATCTTTGCGTCCTTCTTTATGGAGGGCAGAATGGTCTGCTATTATCCACCATTCTGTGGGTAGTGAACAAAGGAGCTCATTCTCTAACCATCTGTAGTATAAGATCACCTTACTTTACAAGATGCCAGATTTTGCCCCAAAACTGATCAGCTCCAATCAATGCAGGAATTAAAAATCCACGATACACAAAAAAGTGTTGCAATGACAACACTGGTTCCCAGATATGGCCGAAAAGTATATCAGCAGCAATCCATACAGGGCTTTAGATTCAAAAGCACCCACAACTAGACCTACGCATCGGAGAACTGATGCAAATTTGTATCCACCAGGAAGACAACTCACCAAAGCCAGTGAACCATCATTTGACCTTAAAGGAGGGGCCCAAGGTCAAATCTGAACACATCAGAAAATTCCCAGCCCAACAAGTTGGTTTCACATTGCAAGCCTCTAGGACCAATAATAAGCAAGTTATAAGCACTTTTAAATTTGCTGTCCTTGTTTGACCTTGAAGGAGGGGTCCAAGGTCAAATCTGACCACATCAAAAGATTCCCTGCACATGATTTCCTATAAGTTGGTTTTACATTGCAAACCTCTAGGATCAATAATAAGCTAGTTATAAGCATTTTTAAGTTTGGCTACCCTCGTTTGGCCTTGAAGGAAGGGTCCAAGGTCAAATCTGACCACATCAAAAGATTCCCAGCTCATGATTTCCTATAAGTTGGTTTCACATTGCAAGCCTCTAGGACCAATAATAAGTGGGTAATAAGCACTTTGAAGTTTGGCTATCCACATTTGACCTTGAAGCAGGGGTCCAAGGTCAAATCTGACTGCATTAAAAGATTCCCAGCCCTTGATTTCCTATAAGTTGGTTGCACATGCAAACCTCTAGGACCAATAATAAGAGAGATATAGGCACTTTAAAGTCCGCTCCGTGGGGTACTTTGGCACTCTGTGGAGCTGAATTAAGAGCTTCAAGGTTAAATGTCTGCAAAGTGGTAGGGGACATGTATATCTGTTATACATATCACCTATGAGGAGATTCAACCTTCTACCTATGAGAACCAGCCAGTAGAAAAAGGTAGATAATTTTCGAATATATGCCTGTGGTGGCCATCTTGTTTTTCAGAATGAGGCTAATTTCAGTCCGACAGAAGCTGTCCTCCGAATGAAGATATCCTGCAAATTTGGTGAACCTAGCTGGAGTAGTTTTCCTGTGAGAGTGTTAATGTCGAAAATCTCACAATGTGTGGTGGCGGTGGCAGTGACGGCATAGCCAACGCTAAACCAAAGTATCCACCGGATGCCTCTGTTGGATACAAATATTGTGGCCAGATATTGTCACAAAGCTAATCAGCTCCAATCCATGCTGAGGTGAGGAATGTAAAACATCCACAAAATTACCAGTCCAGGAAATGGAAAAAAAATGTTGGCAGATGTTGCCGAAACGTTACTGCCATCCATACATAAAATTATATTTTTATGCAGATGATAACCAATTATATGTTCATTTATCTCACAAGAATGCTTCTGCTGCTCTTACTAAGTTGAAGGCCTACCTTCAAGATGTACTATGATGGATGGCTCTCAGTAAATTGAAACTCAACCAATATAAAACTGAATTTATTGTTTTTGGTTCTAAGGCTCAATGTCTAAAACTCTCACTTTCTTGTCAATATTCTCGGAAATCTTCTTCACCCTACCAACATTATCAGAAACATAGGTGTATGGTTTGATGCAGATTTCACTTTCTCAGAACACATTCAGGAGACTTAAAAAGCCTGCTTCCTTCAGACCTTGATCAAATTACACAAGTCATCTTATTCAAGACAGAAGAGGCTGTCTTTGTAGAAAATGTCATTGTCAGTAGTCATCTGGACTATTGTAACTCTCTATTTAGAGGTTTGTGGTGTTTTAATCTACACAAATGGCAGTTTATTCAGAATACTCTAGCATATATTGTCACAAACCACAGAAAGTATGTTCATGTCACACACATCCTTAAGCGACACCACAGTGGCTGCCTGTTAATTACCGCTGCATGTTCAAGACTGCCACATTGGTTTACAAATTTATCTCTTAGACTATCCTTGTCTCTGAGCAGCTGCTTCTACACCACCAGACATAGTCACCCTGACCATCACTACTTGACATTTCCTCCTTTCCACTCTTCACTCTACAAATCAGTCAAACACGTTGGCCATATTTTTGCCTTCTGTGCTCCTAAAATTTGGAATGAACTTCCAGACAATGTACGGAGTGCAACATCTTTTGCCTCCTTCAGGTAAAAGCTCAGAACAAAATCTTCATGTTTGCAGAAACCTATCTGCCATAGCCTTCCTGTCACCACTGTGTCTTCCTTTGGTATGACCTGGTTAGGTAATTTGGACTCACTATCATTTACCTTGTTTATTTTTAAGCTGCACCTCAGAGTCTGTCAATTAATGGAGATTAAGTGCTATAAAAGTTTACATTAGATTAGATTAGAAGTTAATTAACTCCACTTTCCTTAGGGACAATCCTGACAATTTGATTAATATATGTGCACGGGTTTTGAATATAAAGCAACCATTGAATTACAAGTCCAAAAATTAAAACAGAAACAGTGTCGACATGGCAACAGTTACCAAATGTTGCTGAAAAATATGAACACTAGTCTTCCAGTTGCTCTTGCAATAAACATATCCTAAAAATATTGGTCAATATCTGTGCATGAGTTTTGAATATAAAGAACCCATGACCTTACAAGTTAAAAAAATGTTGCAACAGCTGTTGTCACATATTGTCAGAAAATACATCACACAAGCTACAAACCCAACAAACCTCCATACCACATCTGGCTGAGATATGAAAATACTTTTCCTGTAAATAAGCAACAACAAAGGGTGATGCAGAGAAAACACAAAAATATTATGTTCATCCCCAGAAGGGTGGATATATAGGGGGCCACGGTGGCAGAGTTGTAACTCTCTCGCCTCCCACCTCTGAGATTGGGGTTCGATTCCCGGCCCTACCTCAAGTGGGAAAGCTGGTAGTTGCTTGCTGTTGGTCGGCAGTTTACAGTACAGAACCATGACGTAAAACCCCAAATAAATAAATAAAGCAGGGTATAGCATCAGTGAGTGAAAATAGCATCAGAGATGCCCGTACCCCACAGCCTAAGGAAATATTTTTGACACCATGAGATATAGAAGTCCTGTATCAGTACAAAGTTCAGGATACTTTCAGAGCACTGTCAGTTATATAAAGGTCCAAACAATGTTTAAATAGAGAAAATAATGTCTAAGAGAAAAATAATGCATGTACTCTTTATCTACATCTGGCATGGCCGAATTATGGTTTAGATGTTTTGAATATATTACCATGCATACAGAAGGAGTAATACATTCAATGAATGCTTATGTGTGGTGTTGGAGCAAAATCTGTGTCTCACTTGATGAAATTCCATCTGTTACAATGGGAAGTTGTAAAAGTAAAATTCTTAATGAATTCTAATATGACTTTAACAGTGCTTAATCTGCATCAAAAGACAGACCCAAAGGTGCAACAAGACTTTAAAGGTCAAGGTCACTACGACAAGGTCAAAGGTCAAATCAAGGTCACATCATGATGCTGCACACCTACAACCCCTAACCAATGTCCCTACCAGGTATCAACTTCCTACACCTTACGGTTTCTGAGATACAGCCCGGACAAACTTTTTCCCACCGCCCGCCCACCCATCCGGACACCATGGGTGAAAACAATACCTAAAAAGTGTTACAACCTTAACTCTGATGTTTCTTTAACTATCATGACTTAATGGTTACATTACAAGCAATCAGTGCCCGTGAACGGGCTCTGTGTCAGCTCACTGTGTTTTGAGTTTCAGAGTGGAAGTGACAGAAGAAAACGACACAAAAGTTGTGCCCTGGAAATGGTATTCAAAAGGAAAGTAACAAGGTAACTGTTAAGGTGTAAAAAGTAAGTTAAAAACATATTTAAAGAAAATACTGCAAATGCTATAGTTTTCTAATTACAACTGATTTACTCAACAATGAGAATCTCACAATAGCTTTTGCTCAGCTAGGCAATCAGTTAAAGGGCTGCAATTTTGATATGGTATAGCTCACGCAAAAGAAGCTGAATAATATATTTAAAGAAATGCTGTAAATGAAATAGTTTTTAAGATACAACTAATTTACTCAAAAGTGAGAACCTCAAAGTAGCTATTACTCAGCTATGCAAGGAGCTACAGGTCTGCAACTATACTATTTTATAGCTGACTCAAAAGTAGATTAATAACTTATTTAAACAAAATACTGTAAATGAAATAATTTTTTAAATAATTTAAATTACAACTGATTAACTGAACAGTGAAAATCTAAAAGTAGCTATTTATATTATTATGTCATGAGCTACAGGTCTACAATTTCACTATGTTATAGCTGACCCATAAGTATATAAACAACATATTTAATAGATTACTCTAAATGCAATAGTTTTCAAGTTACATCTGATTTACTCAACAGTGAGAAAACCCGAAAGTAGGTATTGCTCAGCTATGCCATGACATACAGGTCTGCAAATTCACTATGTTAAAGCTGACCCAAAAGTAGGTGAACAATAAATTTATAAACAAGAGGAGAGTGCCCGTGAACGGGCACTGTGTCAGCTGACTGAGTGTTTTTGATTTGTGAAAGTGATTAGAGGACAGAATAATTATCAGGAAAAGGGCTGTACAGAAATACAGTAAATGGTAACTGAACAGCAAGTTCGAAAGAAATTCCGAAGCTGACAGAAGAAAAGGATAAAAAAGTTGTGCCCTGTAAATGGTATTATGAAGGAAAAGAACAAGGTAATTGTTTAAGTGTAAGAAATAGGTTAAAACATATTTAAAGAAATACTACAAATGCAATATCCTCGTTCGACCTTGAAGAAGGGGTCCAAGGTCAAATCTAACCACACAAATACATTCCCAGCCCATGATTTCCTATGGTTTACCATTCCAAACCTCTAGGACCAATTATAAATGAGTTATAAGCACTTTTAAGCTTGACTGTCCTCATTTGACCTTGAAGGAGGGGTCCAAAGGTCAAATCTGACCATACCAAAAGATTCCGAGCCAATGATTTCCTATGGGATGGTTTACCATCCCAAATCTCTGTCGCCAATAATAAGCGAGTTGTAGGCACTTTCAATTTTCGCTATCCTCATTTGACCTTGAAGGAGGGTTCCAAGGTCAAATCGGACCATATCAACAGATTCACAGCCCATGATTTCCTGTCTGTTTACCATCCCAAACCTCTGGGACCAATAATAAGCGAGTTATAAGCACTTTCAAGTTTGGCTATCCTTGTTTGACCTTGAAGGAAGGGTCATTGAAGGTCAAATCTGACCATACCAAAAGATTCCCACCCCATGATTTCCTACAGGTTGGTTTATCATCCCAAACCTCTAGGATCAATAATAAGGGAGATATAAGCACTTTTCATGACTGACAAAAAACACCTGTGGCGGCCATCTTGTTTCTCAAAATGAGGCCAAAAATATTCCCAGACAACATTTTATGGTTATTAATATATACTGCAAACTTAAGAAAGCTAGCTATAATATTTTTTTTCATCAGAGCAGTAATGGTGAAATCTCTCTCTACAGACTGCAGCTATCCAGTGGATACAATGATTTACTCAACAGTGAGAACCTGAAAGTAGCTATTGCTCAGCTATGCCATGACATAGAGGTCTGCAATTTTCACCATGACCAAAAATTCTGTGAATAACATATTTAACAAATTACTCTAAATGTAATAGTTTTCAAGTTACAACTGATTTACTCAACAGTGAGAACCTCAAAGGAACTATTACTCAGCTATGCAATGAGCTACATGTCTGAAATTTTACTATGTTATAGCTAACCCAAAAGTAGGTGAACAACATATTTAAGCAAACTACTGTAAATGCAATAGTTTTCAAGCCACAACTGATTTACTCAATAGTGAGAACCTGAAAATAGCTATTGCTCCGCTATGCCATGAGCTATAGGTCTGTAATTTCACTATGTTATAGCTGACCCAAAAGTAGGTGAACAATATATTTTAACAAAATACTCCAAATGCAATATTTTTCAAGTTATAGCTGATTTACTCAACAGTCAGTACCTGAGAATAGCTATTGCTCAGTTGTGCCATGAGCTATAGGTCTATAATTTCACTATGTTATAGCTGACCCAAAAGTAGCTGAATAACATATTTGCACAAATTTCTGTAAATGCAATAGTTTTCCAATTATAACCGATTTACTCAACAGTGAGAACTTCAAAATAGCTATTACTCAGCTATGAAATGAGCCACAGGTCTGAAACTTCACTATGTTATAGCTGACCCCAAAATAGGTGAATAACATATTGAAACAAAATACTCTAAATGCAATAGTTTTCAAGTTATAAGTGATTTACTCAACAGTGATAACCTAAAAGTAGCTATTACTCAGCTATGCCATGAGCTACAGGTCTGAAATTTTACTATGTTATAGATGGCCCAAAAGTAGCTGAATAACATATTTATAAGAAATTCTCTAAATGCAATAGTTTTTAAGTTATAAGTGATTTTACTCATAATGGAAGTTACTGAAAAGCCCAAAAGTAGCTATTACTCACTTAGCTATTGAGACAGACACCCAACTTACTCACCATATTGTAGCTATGAAAAAGTAGCTGAATAACATATTTTAACAAAATGCTCTAAATGCAACACTTTTCAAGTTATAAGTGATTTACTCAACAGTGATAACCTAAAAGTAGCTATTACTCAGCTATGCCATGAGCTACAGGTCTGAAATTTTACTATGTTATAGATGGCCCAAAAGTAGCTGAATAACATATTTATAAGAAATTCTCTAAATGCAATAGTTTTTAAGTTACAAGTGATTTTACTCATGATGGAAGTTACTGAAAAGCCCAAAAGTAGCTATTACTCACTTAGCTATTGAGACAGACACCCAACTTACTCACCATATTGTAGCTATGAAAAAAGTAGCTGAATAACATATTTTAACAAAATGCTCTAAATGCAACACTTTTCAAGTTATAAGTGATTTACTCAACAGTGATAACCTAAAAGTAGCTATTACTCAGCTATGCCATGAGCTACAGGTTTGAAATTTTACTATGTTATAGCTGACCCAAAAGTAGCTGAATAACATATTTATACGAAATTCTCTAAATGCAATAGTTTTGAAGTTATAAGCGATTTACTCAACAGTGATAACCTAAAAGTAGCTATTACTCAGCTATGCCATGAGCTACAGGTCTGAAATTTCACTATGTTATAGCTGGCCCAAAAGTAGCTGAATAACATATTTATACGAAATTCTCTAAATGCAATAGTTTTTAAGTTACAAGTGATTTTACTCATAATGGAAGTTACTGAAAAGCCCAAAAGTAGCTATTACTCACTTAGCTATTGAGACAGACACCCAACTTACTCACCATATTGTAGCTATGAAAAAAGTAGCTGAACAACATATTTTCACAAAATGCTGTAAATGCAACACTTTTCAAGTTATAAGTGATTTAGTGCATGATTTCATGAATTTTAATGCATTAAAAATTATTAAAAAAATTTATTAAAAAAAAAGTAAGACAGATCCAGGTCTCATACTCACACAAGAGAATCTACCTCTGGCCTAGTACATATATGCAAGATATGAGAGAAATCCCTGCAATAGTCACTGAAAAAATTGTGATAAAAAGTTGAAATTTTCACACTTTTGGTGGGGGTACCCCCCTTGTAATGTCTCTAGCAAACAGACGAACTGACAGATTTGCATGCCTTGAACAATTTTTCATCCTCGATAGATAAGGTATCTTTTAAAAAAAACAGCATGTCTCTAGGCCTTGTAGTTTTGGAGAAGAAGTTGTTCACGCGGACGCGTACGCCCACGCCGCAGAGTGATGACATAATGTCAGCTGACTGACAAGTCAGCTGACATAAAAATACTTAAAACGCAATATTTTACAAGTTACAACTGATTTACTCAATAGTGAGAACCTGAGAATAGCTATTACACAGCTATGCCATGAGCTACACATCTGCAATTTTACAATGTTATAGCTAATTCAAAAGTAGGTGAATAATATATTTAAACAAAATTCTCTAAATGTAACAATTTTCAAGTTACAACTGATTAACTCAACAAAGAAAACCTCAAAGTAGCTATTGCTCAGCTATGCAATGAGCTACAGGTCTGCAACTTTACTATGTTATGGCTGACTCAAAAGTAGGTGAACAACATACTGAAAGAAAATACTCTAAATGCAATAGTTTTCAAGTTACAACTGATTTACTCAACAGAGGGAACCTCAAAGTAGCTATTGCTCAGCTATGCAATGAGCTACAGGTCTGAAACTTTACTATGTTATAGCTGACCAAAAGATAGGTGAATAACATATTTAGAAAAATAGTCTAAATGCAATAGGTTTCAAGTTACAACTGATTTACTCAAAAGTGAGAACCTGAGAATAGCTATTACTCAGTTATGCCATGAGCTACACATCTGCAATTTTACAATGATATAGCTAATTCAAAAGTAGATGAATAAAATATTTAAACAAAATTATCTAAATGCAATAGTTTTCAAGTTACAACTGATTAACTCAACAAAGAAAACCTCAAAGTAACTATTGCTCAGCTATGCAATGAGCTACAGGTCTGCAACTTTACTAGGTTATGGCTGACCCAAAAGTAAGCGAACAACATATTAAAAGAAAATACTCTAAATGCAATAGTTTTCAAGTTACAACTGATTTACTCAACAGTGAGAACCTGAAAGTAGCTATTACTCAGCTATGACATGACATACAGGTCTGTAATTTCACTAGTCACAGCTGACCCAAAAGTAGGTGAACAACATATTTAAACAAAATACTCAAAATGCAATAGTTTTCAAGTTACAACTCATTTATTCAACAGTGAGAACCTGACAGTAGCTATTGCTCAGCTACACCATGAGCTGCAGGTCTGCAATTTTACTATGTTATAGCTGACCCAAAAGTACATGAACAACATATTAAACAAAATACTCTAAATCAAATAGTTTTGAAGATACAAGCAATTTACTCAACAGTGATAGCCTCAACGTAGCTATTACTCGGCTACGCAATGAGCTACGGGTCTGGAATTTTACTATGTTATAGCTGACCCAAGCCAGGTTTTGTATACTGTGTGGACACATAGAAACCCTTAATATAGGGTACACCTAGGGGACGAGTTACATTCACATGCCAAATTTGAATTTAATCTGTCAGGCCATTTTTGAGATACTGCCTAGAAATAAAGTGGGACGACATGACAACAGATCGCGATGATAGAGGACAATGCAATTCTTATGCTCCCTCCAGCACAGATGTTCATGTAATCTAGATTTGAAATATTGCTGCCTGTTGTCTAAAGCCCATACACTAGCGTGGCATGGCATGATGCAGCACGGCTAAATAAAATAGAAATAAAGGAAGTAGTTCACTGCTTATAATACATATGTGCGTCACGGCAGCTAGCGGTGTGGATTTTTCCACTTAGAAAATTTTCTATTTTTCCAAAAAAACGTGTGGCTTTTTCACTGTTTTCCCACAACTTTTCATAGCTATTTGGATTATCCCCGTGTTAAAAATGGTAGTATGTCATAAAATTATACACAGATACATTAATTAGAAAACAATATGCAAAGCACACAGGCTCAATGTGAAAAGATTAACTATGGGGAGATACTAAGATGATAAAAATATGGTGTGTGTTGATACAGACACATAAAGGGTTTAATTGAATGAGGATTGCAATTACCAGTAATTCTAAAAGGGACACACTGGGCATGGGTCTTGTTTGTAGATGGATTAAGCACTTATAATGGAAAAAGGAATGTCAAGTTATGTGTGTGACAATATATGAAGACATAATACAGCTAGAAGTTAATTACATGAAAGGGGGTGTAATCACCAGTATTATGGTAAGTATTACCAGTACCAGTATCACAGAATGTGATCTGGTTCAAAATAGGGCTATGTGATATTTTCTGGGAGTGCATGGGTTCACCTCCATTCCTGCTCTAAATGGGGAGATGGGTTGGTTACCTTGCAAGTTTAGGTGATATTTATGTGCAATCAGATTCAGATTTTGGAATAGACTTCACAAAATGGATAACTGCCGGTTAACTAAAGTAGTGTTCTTGTGGGGTCTTAAAAATCTTAAATCAAACTGGTCAGAAAGTGTTAAAAATATTTTCATTTATTTGGATATGATAGAAGAATTTATGCAACAGAATATAGTTAATCTTAAAAAAGCAAAATCAAAATTGTTCAATGTTGCAGAAAAAGAGTGGAGAGCAGATGTGAAATCAAAGCCAAAACTTAGAAATTATGAGATACTCAAAACTGATCTACAGCCAGCCAATTATCTTCAAAGCTTTATGCCTAAATTTAAAAGATCACTCTTGGCACAATTTAGAACTGGTGTATTGCCTTCGTGTATAGAAACTGGCCATTACCACTTCACCAAGGATCCTAAATCAAAAACTTATAGAAAACTCAATGTAGAAGAACAAACATCACAGTCTAGTTAGCAATATGAATTCAGTAGAAGATGAAAGTCACTTTTTATATCATTGTCCCATGTATGAAGAACAAAGAAAAGTATTGTTTACTAAAATAACACAAGTTTATAAAAATTTCTTAAACATGCCTAATGAGGAACAATTGTCTTTGATATTTAATAATTTTGAAAAACCTCTAATTGTTTATCTAAATAATTCATGGAATATTTGTAAAAAAATTATCAATAAATAAAGAGCTCAACAAAACCAGGAAATAGAAATTTGAAAATCAGCTAATGATTTATGTTAAGTTGTTATTGTTTTTACAACCATATTTCTATTTTTCAAAATGTGTTATTTTTATAAATAATATCAGTTTGGTCTTTGATTATTCAGAGATTTTGTGTGTAAAACTTCACTGTTATAACAGTATTAAATGTCTATAAACATGTACATATTTAAAGACTATGCGTAATTATATAATTTTTGTATTGGAAAAACAACCACTTGTGTAGCTATATCTTTGTACTAAAAGTGATTTATAAGCCCGTATGGGGTGGGTATTGTAGCTGCATGTCACTATAATAAATAATAAATAATAATATCACAGGGACACTGGTCAAGGGCAAGGCTCTTCATTGTGGAGAGATTAAATGTATATAGGAGTAGGATAGTTGTGGAAATGTACTGTGGGGTATTAGGTGTTTAATTATATGTAATTATTTTAACTATTCTAGTCACTTTTGCTGTGTAGTTTAAAACTATCATGTCAATTTACTGAAAACCGCTGGGAAAAATTGTCCAAATGTGCAAGGTAAAGAAAATTCTCCTGCTTAGCATGTAGTAAAAATCATACTGCGCCGCACCGCGCCGCATATATGTACAACGGCCTTAAAAACTGCTGTCTCAAAACTCAACTTTGAATTCTTTTCACTCAGGAATGAAATTAATATCCATCAGAATGATTGAAGCCAATAGTTTAGGTCTTCAGGCAGTTCAACCTTTTGTGTATAACAATATATTCTTCTCAAGATTTCACACTGTAATAGTCTAACCAGATACATGACTTTGTTGAGAAACGAAGAAAAAACTCGTAAAACAAGTACTCATAAAAACATTAATAATTTGTTTATATCCATAAATACAAGGGTGAAACTTGGTACTGAATCACATTTGTACACTTAGTTTTCATTTTTCACATAATTTTCCTTATTTTCACAGATATTGGCAATTCATTTGCGATAAATTTTTTTCTGCATCAACAACTGCTGTATTTACTTTACTGGAACCCAGACTAGGTCACTTTCCATAAAAGGGACTCTCAGCCCCATACTTTTTCAACACCCCTATCAAGAATCAAATCAGACTGGCCTCCCAGATATCAAAAGCAAGTTGTTTCTGCTTCTCCAATTTTGGAATAATGGTTTGGTTTGTAGCACCCTAGTGTCTGTCAGAGTTAAGTGTCATTGTTCATTCCACTGCTTACCTTGCCTACTGATACAGAAGGAGATTGTGCAGTCCTTGTCATCACACGATAATGTCGTCTCCTCAAAGTTTGCAGCCTCTGTAACAGAAAGTCAAAATACAGAACACCAAAAGAAACTCAAGTAATGTATTTCATCAAACGTTTTCTTACTACAATACAACTACAGTTATGACTGGTTTATTCATTGGTGAACTATCAAAGATTACTCAGTTACCTATGGAGCTACAGCTCCAAAAATAAGCTATGACACAGATCACCCAGAACAAAACCAAGGGGTAAATCTGACCAGTTTTCTAGACTCCTGGCATGTGATTTCCAATGTGCTCTAAATGCAATAGATAACACAGGGTTCGGATGAATTGAAGATTTCTGATTACTACCTGGTACAAAATCACTCATACATTGCTCAATTTTAGTCTAATTTCTCCCAAGATCATCTTAGCTGAAGATTTTTATAGCAATAAGTTAGTCAATAACATGATTGTATGAAAAGTTTGACCCCACTACAGAGAACTGTTTTTGTTAAGGAGTGATGGTAAGCAGATGGACCCTGCAATACTTCTTTTTCATCTTAACAACAGTCAAAATTTTTCCCACACCTTAAACCCCAGTCACACTACAGGCATGTCCCACGGTTATAGGTATTTGGTGCATATGCAACCTTGTGACACAATGGCAAAACATCCATTACCTTGCGCGTTCTATGGAAGTTTTAAAATATTTAAAATTTCCACCTCTGACCGTCTCACCGTGAACATGCGCAGACAAACGTGAGCTTGTGCAGATGAATTTCTTCCTACGGTAACTGAATAGAAGGGTGTAGTCCAAGGTGCATGTAAGGTTGTGATTCAGTCTTCTTTCAGTGTAATACGGTGACATAAGGCAAGTGGAGGTAAATGGATGTGTCATCACTGTGTCACAAGTTCATATACAAACCTCAGATGGTAGTTAAAGGACAGGGGCATTTTGCCCAACACCTGTAACCATAAATTATACCACTTGTAGTGTATGGAAACATCAAATCTTGGAAGGTATGAGGCGTCCTTGTAGGTGGTTCTGCCGCCGAGTAAAACCTCTAACCACGGGACATACCACCTGTTTAGTGTGACAGGGACATAAGGTATATAAGTGCTAAAAATGGTTGGAAAGCAGCCACTAATAAGAGAGAGATTGAAGGAAGACCATTCTGTGGTAGTGGCAGAGAGAAAATTTCTTACATGTAATAGATATAGACTACATGTAATAATCCAGAGCTATTGGACAACCACTGATTGATGCTATATGATTTGGAACAATGTTGATTTGATGTATTTCACAATTTGCCAACACAGAGAATAAAGCACTAAAATGGCTTAATAGATTAGATTGAAACTATTGCATATTTGGTAAAGTTTGAAACTAATTGCATAAAAGTATTTTGCAAATGATTTTTACACGTTCATATTTTAACAAACTTAAAACCACAATGTCTTCTTTGTTGGAACATGATCTATTTGGTAAATAATGTCAAAATTGTCAAATTATCTTGTTTTTGTCTCGCAAATAGTGTGGATACATGGAAAATACTGCTTAAAGATTGTCCAATTATTTACACATTATTTTTAAAATATGCATTATATAATATCAGATGAAATATCAAGTTTAAATATAAAGCAGCACCGAAACTCAACACTCTATAATTTTATATAATCTTCCTGGTTCTGTCCTGAAAATGTCAATACTCATTACATTTTAGACAATTTGAAAATATTTTTACAAGTTTAGCTTTATTTAACCAGTATAGAATTAAAATACAATATCAAATTTTGATTTGACAGGATATCAACTGATATTGTTAATGTTGGAAATAGACCATTCATTAACTTAAATAAATAAAGTCTCATATATTGAGTTACAAAATACAGATAAGGTGTACAAATGAGTACAAATTCAGAACAGCATTCCTCAAACTTATGTTGAACTGCAAAATAATTAAAACATAAGTTTGTTGTTGGAAACAATATTGAAACTAATACTTTAATTTTTTTATTGAAATCCAGGAAGTTACATCAATTGGAATGGAAAAATTGATGTTTGTTGCTTTCCATTTGGTTAGCTCAAAGTCTGTTAGGCTGTACTAGACAGACTTTCAGTATTGGACAGGTCAATGCAACAACACCAAAGACACTGTAGAACTAGAAAATCTCCAATATCCAAAACAATCGGTTGTGGTTTATGGCTGCACAAAACTGCAATTCTGCGTTAATTTGTCTTACCTTCTTTAAGTTTCTTAGACTTTCACTTTCAGGCATATATTTCTGTATACATGTATAGCCATGGAATAAGTATAGTATGTTGGTCTCTGTGGCTTAGCGCTTGGATGTTAAATTCAACAACAAGGCTTGGGTTCTGCCTTTCTTGCAGGTCATGAAGATTGCAACCTTAGACAAGGTACTTTATACATATCCCCTTTACCCAGATACATAAATGAGCAGCCACACAAACTGGGGAGGTAAACTTACAACAGAGTTCCAGACTGAGTTCCTGATCAGGGCTAGGAGAGAAGAAATATTACCGATCACTTCATGCCACCCAGACCAGAAATATGCACCAACAATATGGGCCACAAGGCATCAATTTGTTCAAGCTCAAAATGTTTTGGCCATCAATGGGGTTGAAACTGACACAGTGAGCTACAGAACCTGACACTATAATTTACAGTCAGTAATGGGTTCACACTTTAATAAAGACAGAGTCATTCTTGTTTTCTGTTATCGCCATCTGTGTATTTGTTTTTATACTGATAATTATCATATATCAGTTTGGAATCTATTCTGAGAACTGGAAGATGCACAGTGGATTAAATTCTCAGAAAAATGTTCCCCAAACTAATGAAGAGAAGTGAGACTTTTCACAAAGGTTAGGGACATTGAACCATGAATTGGGGGATGTTTTTAATGTAACAGTACTCGTTATAAATAAATGGCAGGGAAGGAATTAACTGAAACTGACTAAAGAATTGGTGACTATGGCATGGTCAAAGGTCAAATCAAGGTCACAATAAGATGTTATATACCTACACCCCTTCAACCAATGTGCCTACCAAGTATCAATTTTCTACACTTTACGGTTTTTGTGATATAGACAAGATTTTAAGGTCAAACTGAAAGCAAAGTCACACCCAAACCACTCAACTAATGTCCCCACCAAGAATTAACTTGAACAGGGGTTATCACTTATCAACATCACTGAAGTTCTTTAGCCTGTAAATGGGGATAGGCCCCAATGATGAGGACTGCAATTTTATATGGTCATCTGAGCCACTATGTATCTGCCTGTATCTGGGTTCAAACCAACCACTGCTGTGTTCCTAGGCAAGTGTTACCCACAAGGCCACAGTGGCAGATATGGTGAAAACAATACTGTACAGCTATTAATATTACAAAACTGTATGGTAATACAATCACTTATACATGATTGACGAGGATCAGGTACCAGGTAACCCATTACTTGGGTGAGCAACAAGAAAAACATCTGCTGAAGGGCTGGGCCTGTATTCACTGAACTTACTTTATTTTTCCAAGTCCTTTTACTAAAAGAAGGTAAAAAAATGTTTTTGGTAAGGCAACCTTAAGATGTAGATTCAATGAAGCATCTTTAGGGTTTCCTTATACATGTAAAAGGAAACCTTTACCGAAGGATCCTTAGTTAAAGGTTTGTAAGCCATACTGTTACATGCCTGGAAAGATGCTATTCCCGAAGGGCCTTGTTGATAAATGTCATTTGGATAGTATATAACAAAGGAAATCCTTCTATTCAGAGCCAATGCCTGTGTGATATGTATATTGATTATGAGGTATTAACCATGAAAATGTTTTTCTAGCTTTATCTTAACATCATATTTGGCAGAGAAAGAGTGATTCTGGGTCACCTTTAACCCCTTAACATTGGGCTTTAATGAGGTTTCCATTTTAAAATAGAAATGACAAATATCACTTTAAACATGTTAAATTGATGACTGTGTAATACATTCTGTAACAATTACACAGACATGTGTTCTAGCATTTATTCTCTCCACACTGAGTACCTGGCAATAAATGACCACTCCAGATGTAGATAAATCCTTCAGGAAGTCCCTCCACTCAAAGGCCTTTGTTTGGATTAGATAGCTTGTGTGTTGTTTACAAATAAAGCTAACTCCTGCCCAAAATAACACCACACAGCCCTGGCAATGAACTCCACATGTTTTTATCAGCGTTAGCAATCAAGGTCAATGGTAAAAAGTCAATGTAAGAATGATTGCAAGTGATGTTTGCTGGAAATATGTCAGGTAATGGCTAGAGAGCTAGAACTATAACAAGTTTGCATGCCTGTTAAAGTTGTCTAGCTCTGGCTGGCTTGCAGAGTAACAGTATTCTACAGTGAGGAACCTCCTTTCTACTTCCTCCACTTGCGAGAAATTTTTCACCTATTTGTGACACAAACTTTTCAGTTTTGTTTTGTCTTACTTTCAAATTGGAACTTCACAAAGGCCAATAATTTCAGAAAGTGTGGTGAATTTTCACATTTCCTACTGTAATACTGATGTCTTCATGCAGTCTAATTTTGTACAACACTCTTCCCTTTCATATACTTTTACATGTCCGTAAATTTCTAAAGCTTGTATAGAGTCAGATCGAGTTTCTGTCCCATCGCTAACTGATACTGATATACTGATGGTACGCAGTGGCGAGGTAACATCAGTATATCAATAGCAAATAGGCAACAGGACAGAAACTCGGTCTAGCATAGTGTATACTGTATAGCCATACACTGAGTTATGTATCAATACATACCTTGAGAAACAGAGACAGAATAATATCAGGCACCAAGTTGTAAGAAAAATTTGGCAAATTTAACACTTCTTGCCTCTTACTTTAAAGGGTTGTGGGTTCAAATCCAGCTCAAGACAAAATGCCTGAAATACTAGATGTTGTTCAAATATAGCTCCAACTGTAAAATGGGCCAAAAAGTTAACTTTGACCTTGAAAAAAAATATCACAACCATTTACCGCAGAATATCAGTCATTTAAAATTGTGTTACTTAAATATGTGACATTTTTCAGCACCCATTAGATCTCATTTAGTGATCATATATTTTCAGCCAACTGACTGTAATATGCTACAGAATCATTGTTTAGTGTCCAATATAAGGAATGACCTCTGAAACCCACTGGCAGCATCCTATTTGTGCCTGTGAGTCTCCCTTGGCAGAGATTAAGAGCTACAGAAAAGTGTAAAATAGAAATGATGTCCCATAAGGCAGTTATAGCAAAGCCTTTCCATTACATGAGTGGGTTTTACTTCACAAATCTCTTAAAAAGTCAATACGTAAGATGTAAAGTAAACTTAAATGATGGAAACAAGATCAAGTCTGACCACACCAAATGATTCCTAGCCAATGATTTCCTGTAGCTTGCTTTCACATCCAATACCTCTACGATCAATAAAATGCAAGTTCTACGCATTTTTACATTTGGACCAAATTGTTGGTCCTTCAGTGCAGTGCCCTATAACAGATCTGATCACATCTAACGATTCACAGATCTAAGTTAACTTCACATCCATAATGACAGGGACATATAATAAGGCAGATACTGGACCCTTTACGTTTGGCCACCGCAGTTTGACCTTGAATGAGTGGCCCAAGTTCAATTTTTACTGCATCAAATGACTTTGGGTATCACTTGCCAAATGGTCAGTTTTAAAACTCAATCCTGATTTAGCCTACAATGAAATACGGACTGGCAACAGTTCCCATGGACCTGGAAAGTTTTTCGGCAAACATCATACATTGGGCACTTTTAACTTTGGTGGACGTGTTTGACCTTTAAAGAGGGGCCTATGTCAAATTCAACCACATCAACAGATGCCTATCAAATGATCACCTATAGGTTGGTTTCACATACTAAAAGTTTGGTCATCTTGTTTGACAAATAAGGTGTGCAAGGTCAACTCTGACCCACAAAAAGATTCCCAGCTCATTAGTTATTAGTTGTAAATTCACATTGTAGATATCAAGAACCAATAATAAACAAGATATTGGCAACTTCAAGTTAATCCAAAAAGATATGACCATCATGAGGGGCCACATGTTAAATCTGAACACATAAAAATAGTCACAGCCCATTATTTCCCATAGGTTGATTTGACAACCCAAACCCATGAGCCTAAGAATAAGTCAAATACATCTACTTTAAAATTTGGCCAAAAATGGCTATGTAGTGTACTTTGGCACTCTATGCATGACCTTGAACAAAGAGCGTAAAAGTCGGGATGGATACAATAAAAACAAGCATTCTGATGCATGCAATTATCTCCCGCCGTATTAATTAGATGTACTAAAGATAGTGGAATATAAATTTTCTTGTGAGATGGAGGCACATATAGAAGTGACAACAAGCAAGAGGCACTTTAATGTTTGATTGCAATACTTTTAAAGACAAAAGGCATTTGCTCATTTTAGTAGCTATTACTCTGAAATCCAAAGAGCTACAGTTCTGCAACTTTACTATGTAGTAGATCAACCCAAAGTAGGTGAAGGACATATTTAGAAGAAATTGCCTATCTGTAACACTTTTAGAGATAAAAGACATTCACTCATTTTAGTGGCTCTTACTCTGCCATCCAAAGAGCTACAGTTCTGCAACTTACCCAAAAGTAGGTGAAGGACTTACTTAGAAGAAATTGTCTATGTGCAATACTTTTAAAGATAAAAGGAATTTACTCATGTTAATAGCTGTTACTCAGCTATGCAGAAGAGCTACAGTTGTGCAACTTCACTATGTGGAAGATCACCCCAAAGTTGGTGTATGACTTATTTAAAAGAAATTGCCTATCCAAAATACTTTTAAAGATAAATGGAATTTACTCATTTTAGTAGCTATTACTCAGTTATGCAAAGAGCTACAGTCGTGCAACTTCACTATGTGGCAGATCACCTAAAAGTAGGTGAATGACTTATTTAGAAGAAATTGCCCATCTGCAATACTTTTACAGATACAAGACATTTAGTCATTTTAGTAGCTTTGACTGAGTTATGCAAAGAGCTATAGATCTGAAACTTCACTATGTGGTAGATCAGCCAAAAGTAGGTGAATGTATTATTTAGAAGAAATTGCCTATCTGTAATACTTTTAGAGATACAAGAAATTTGCTAATTTTATTAGCTATTACTCAGCTATCCAAAGAGCTACAGTTCTGCAACTTCACTATGTGGTAGATCACTCAATAGTAGGTGAATGACTTATTTTGAAGAAATAACGTATCAGCAACACTTGAGAGATAAAAGATGTTTATCCATTTTAGTAGCTATGACTCAGCTATTCAAAAAGCTAAGCCATGTGGTACATCACCCAATAGTAGGTGAATGACTTAATTATCACTGAAATTGCTCTATCTTGCATATCCTAAAAATTTCCTCAAAATCCGTCCATAACTTTTTAAGCTATCTGTGTTTAAAAATTATATTTCATGGATCCAGAAGATCCAGATAGTGATAAGGATCACTCCAAAATTGAACCATTTCTTCCTTTTACCTTTCCAGACATATCCTGAAAAAATTTCATTGAAATCCATCCATACGTTTTTGAGTTATCTGTCTTTAAAAATCACATTTCATGGATCCAGAAGATCCAGACAGTCATCCGGATCACTCCAAAAATTGAATCATTTTTTCCTTTTACCTTTTCAGACATATACTGAAAATGTCATCGAAACCCGTCCATAAGTTTTGAGTTATCTGTCTTTAAAAATTACATTTCATTGATCCAGGAGATCCAGTTCATGATCCGGATCAATCCCAAAATTGTATAATTTCTTACTTTTACCTTTTCAGACACATTCTGAATTTCATTGAAATCCGTCCATCACTTTTTGAGTTATCTGTCTTTAAATATTACATTTCATTGATCCAGAAACAACATATTTGAAAAGATTAGCCTAACTTTAATACTTCTTAAGATATTTCACATTTACCTCTGTCATTATTTTGCTACAAATAACAAAATAGCTATTACTCACTTATGGCATGCTATGGAACTCCAAACTCTATGTCATCTTATAGTTAAGGACAAAGTACTAGCTGAACAACATATTTTAGGAAAACACTCTAACTGCAATAGTTTTAGAGTTACAATGGCTTTACTCAACAGTCAGTATTTCAAAGTAGCTATTACTCAGCTATCCAAGTTGCAACAGGTCTGAAACTTTACTATGTGATAGCTTACCAAAAAGTAGATGGGGGAACATATTTGAAAAGATTTCCCTAACTTTAATACTTTTGAAGATATTTGACACTTACTTCTTTTGTTATTTAGCTACAAATGAGAAAATAGCTATTAGTCACTTATGGCATGCAATAGAACCCCAAACTATGTACCATCTTATAGCTAAGGACAAAGTAGCTGAACAACATATTTTAGGAAAATACTCCAACTGCAATAGTTTTGGAGTTACAATGGCTTTACTCTACAGTCAGAATTTCAAAGTAGCTATTACTCAGCTATCCAAGGTGCAACAGGTCTGAAACTTTACTATGTGATAGCTTACCAAAAAGTAGATGGACAACATATTTGAAAAGATTTCCCTAACTTTAATACTTTTGAAGATATTTGACATTTACTTCTTTTGTTATTTAGCTACAAATGAGAAAATAGCTATTAGTCACTTATGGCATGCAATAGAACCCCAAAATTGTACCATCTTATAGCTAAGGACAAAGTAGCTGAACAACATATTTCAAGAAAAAACTCTAACTGCAATACTTTTAGAGTTTTGAGTCCTGTACTCAAAGTAGCTAAAATTGCTGTTACTCACTTATCTTTAGGCCTAAGTCCATAAAACCAAAAAAATTTTCAAGGGCATGAAAATTCATTAGGACAATTAATTTACAAAGAATCTGTAGCTGTAGCAGTTTTGGAGAAATCTGCGTGACACACTAACGCACACACGCACGCACACACAGGATGCATTTTATAATCTCCCTCTTGGGCTAAAGCCCGGCGGGAGATAATTAAGTAATTTTTGTTAATATGATTGATGACTTTGTCACATTTGTGCTGAATGGGGTCAGACCAATGACACAAATGGGCGTAATGTGCACATATTTTTATGCTATTGTGGCTTATGCTTAGACTGAAAATGTACTTCTGTGTGAATCAATGATGTACTCATGACATAATATATGATCACATAGTTAAAACATTCACAATACAATGGTGATAAAGGCTTAAAGTACAGACAAGTGATGCAACAACCATCACTTTACCAAGAATGTGACCTATTTCAACTTGACAAGTGACATTCCACTAAGTAGGTGGGATGGGGTACCCTTTCAAGATTTTCATTCATGGAAAGGGGGCAGGGTGTCTTGTAGCAGAATTCTTGTACTATAAATATCTTGGAGATATGAAAACATCAACCAGATATTCTGTATAAGTCATACTCGTTCATTTGTGTTCACATACAGCTTTCACACAGTATACCCACAGTTGTTACTGAAAGATTTAATCAGGCTTTATCATTTATACATTTACACAGATATCAAATGAATGCCAGATATTATCATTTTGTGAAAACAAAAAATATTTTATTAGAGCATTAACATGAATTTGACAGGACATAAATTCTTCTATAAATAGAAAATGTTTTTGCTAACTTAAAGGCAATAATAAAAATACAGAAAGCTGAAGGCTTATAAAACCAGTAACAACATGTTACATTTGACAGACTGGAAGATCATTTGTCTGAAATGTTCAAACTGAAAAACCTGCTCCATTATTTCATTTTCAATGGTCTTACAATATGATTGATTGTTATTTGCAACATAAACTCTTTTGTAACAATAAAACTAATAGCAATAAATACTCTCAGTGAATTTACATGAATTAAATGTCATTTTCATCACATTCACTACTAATTCCCTGTTGAGGATTTTATGTTATACATTCTGGAGACAACGATAGAGCTTTACTATTCACACATTGATAGATACTAGATCATAGAAAAAGGAAAATAAATCATTCACTTCCATTAATATAAGAAAATGAATAGAGTTCATTGTCAGGCACCATTAATTTTGTCATATATGTTAACCAATGTGGTTATTACATGTCTACACTTGATCCAATTTGTGGGGGGGGGGGGGGGGGGGGTTCCTCACTAAGAACTGCCAATGACCAATCACAAATCACTGACACTGATTCTCTGATTCTATATTATTCAATGATTTAATCTGAAATACTTCCATGCATCAGACTTGTGCTGATAGCTGATCCTAGTTTTCCATCTCTAGAGTAAGAAATCGCTAATGGGCAAGTAAATGTCAGAAAGTATTAGGGATGTGACCCAGCCTACAAAATGGTACCATGTATCCAACCTTAATCCAGACACCCATGTTTCAGTATGAATCGGCCGGAAATACTAAGTCTAGTATATATGATACAGTGGTTCATTTGAACAGGTCATATATTCCCTTCTATAAAACCCTATCATTATGGATATGTATGTGTCAGTAATCTGCAAACAACAGAACCATCAGTTTGCCATCAGACTGAGGCACTCAGTGATTGCGTCAAAATAACAAAGGAATTTGTATATAATATCATAAATTTTAATTAATTTAAGTATGACCCCATTATCAGACCAGAAATAAACGTCGAGGTTTGTTGTGCCATTCTATGAAATGAAATTTTGTACGAGATTCTGATTATAATCATCTGGTGAGTATTTTATGTGATTTATTCCAGTTGATGCATCACTTTATTGAATATTTAGAGATCTTAGGTCATTTAAAATTTTAATTCAAATATATATTTATCATTACGAAAGTCGGATTTTGGTTTAATCCATCAATTTAAACTAGAAATAGGCCGCCCTGTTGATAGTAGATGCGAATAGAAACAGGATAGCATAGAAGAACACACATTATCATGTGTAATGTCCACCCCATGAACCTTGCCCAAATTGTACAGTAGTCTTACAAGACCCTGTTTCATTTGTAAAATATATCAATGATGCTTAAATATTTGTTAGTGTAGATGTAAATTATTTCAGCTTCATGCCTTTTTGCATTGGTTGGGTTGAAAATTTTGACGAAATCACTCTATCTTGCACGGTTAAGAAGATAGAAGCAAATTCCTGTTTTTCTATTTTTGGCAAAAATTTGAAAATTCAAAATGGCCGCCATTTTTGGGAAAAGGAAATTTTTTTGAAAATTGCCAAGAGTACATTTCTTAGATACCCTATGGGTCGAAAATTTCAACGAATTAACTCTATTTTGCACGGTTAAGGCCAGTTTGTGTTTTTCCATTTTGGGCAAAAATTCGAAAATTCAAAATGGCTGCCATTTTTGGGGAGGGGAAAATTTTTTGAAAATTGCAAAGATTACATTCCTTACATACCCTGTGGGTTGAAAATTTCGACGAAATCGCTCTATCTCGCATGGTTAAGGAGATAGAAGCAAATTTGTGTTTTGCCATTTTTGGCAAAAATTCGAAAATTCAAAATGGCCGCCATTTTAGGGGAGGGGAAATTTTTTTTTAAATTGCCAAGAATACAATGCTCAAATACCTGTGGGTCGAAAATTTTGACGAAATCGCTCTATCTCGCATGGTTAAGGAGATAGAAGGAAATTCGAAAATTCAAAATGGCTGCCATTTTTGGGGAGGGGAAAATTTTTTGAAAATTGCAAAGATTGCATTCCTTAGATACCCTGTGGGTCGAAAATTTTGACGAAATCGCTCTATCTCGCACGGTTAAGGAGATAGAAGCAAATTAGTGTTTTGCCATTTTTGGCAAAAATTCGAAAATTCAAAATGGCCGCCATTTTTGGGGAGGGGAAAATTTTTTAAAAATTACCAAGAGTACAATGCTCAGATACCCTGTGGGTCGAAAATTTTGACGAAATCGCTCTATCTCACACGGTTAAGGAGATAGAAGCAAATTTGTGTTTTGCCATTTTTGGCAAAAATTCGAAAATTCAAAATGGCCGCCATTTTTGGGGAGGGGAAAATTTTTTGAAAATTGCAAAGATTGCATTCCTTAGATACCCTGTGGGTCGAAAATTTCGACGAAATCGCTCTATCTCACACGGTTAAGGAGATAGAAGCAAATTTGTGTTTTGCCATTTTTGGCCAAAATTCGAAAATTCAAAATGGCCGCCATTTTTGGGGAGGGGAAAATTTTTGGAAAATTGCATAGATTGCATTCCTTAGATACCCTGTGGGTCAAAAATTCTGTCGAAATCGCTCTATCTCTTACGGTTTCTGAGATATTAGCAAATTACTCAAAAGTAGTACTGAAAATACACAATGAAGTACCTAAATGGCTATTACTCATGTACTGACAAAGCTATCAGTCCCAAATGCAATACCAAGCGAGCTATGGACATAACAATCTTGTATTCAAAATTGTAGTAAAATATCTTTAATTATTTTGGCTTAAATGCACGGAAACCAATGGGTACTGAAAATAGCTGTACTTAAGTATTACTCAGTAAGCAAAAGAGGTACAACAGCCAAAAGCAATCCCAAGCAAGCTACTGACCCAATAAGCCTGCATACCAAATTTGGTGACAATAGCTCTAATACTTTTCCTTTAAATGAGCGGAAACCATGCGTGACGCCGGACATCGGACAACGGACATCGGACATCGGACGGCGAAAAAAGCAAAAATAATATATCCACCCCCCAGGGGGGTGGACATAATGAACAGTGCAGATACAGAGAACTCTGGTACAGTACTAGTGAGCATGTATCAGCAAATCAGTGCTGGGGAGACACAGGCTTATCTTCTGAGACAAATCATATAAACTTATATGTATTGGATGATAATGGCTTGTGTCATTTCATAGAATGGATCAAAAAGCTTCAAATGCTTTTGCTATCAAAGACATGCTTATAATTATAAACCTATGAGTAGAGCGGAATAAAAACATTGATATAGAATACATGTTTATGTATACTATTCTGATATGCGACAGTTTCCAAAATACCAAGACCATCAGCCAATTATGACAGTTTTACTGGCTTTATTTGAGAGGCCTCAGCAGCCAAGTGGTTAACAAGTTTGCATTAACCTATGCACCCTCACAGCTCTGGTCATGAGTTCAAACCCCACTAATTACAATTTGTGGGATGCACTAATATTTAGTTGGTCAAATGGACATACAACCCAGTCTTTAGCACTGGCTTTATTCAAAGTGTTGCCTGATACCTGATATAAGCAGACATGGGTCATAAATTTCTCCTCCATGTAGTTACAAAGATAAGCAGTCAACAGAAATTAAGAAACAAACATAAAATAAAGGTCTATGTGTATATTTCAGTGTACAAGTATATCTGTTGTTCCAAAAATCTGTTTCCATATTACATTTTTCCATTGACAATTACCCTGCTATCTGAAATGTCTGATGAAGTAAAAGTTTTTTTTTTTTTGTCGGATGAAAACTGACTAAATTGGGTTGAAGTGTAAGTGAGAAAAATATGGAGACCTAGAAAATTAGTTGTCATTTACAACTATATCCATTATGGATAGATTCTGTCATAACAACACACAAATCCTGACTTATTAAACCTTATGGATACAACCAAAACACGAAAAACATTGAGCCAAAAAGGAACCCCAATAAGTTAAACATTTTACGCTTGTATGTAGCTCATGAAGCCAGCATGGAATGGTGAGACCTGGGTATAACTTCTTCAAAGCCTCAAAATATCAGGCACACATATGCTGAACAGAAAAAAAATAGCATCAGAGATGCCCGTACCCCACAGCCTGGGGAAATAGTTTTTAACACCATGAGATATAGAAGTAGTGAAAAAGTACAAAGATTGGGATACTTTCAGAGTAGTGTCAGTAATAATAGCTTCAAATAATGTTTAAGTAGAGAAAATAACATCTAAGAGAAAGAAAATGTATGTAAAGATAAAGTATTAAAACAAGACAATTCAATAGCAAGATGACAGCATTAATCAGTAAACTAAAAATTCTGAAGCTGCATATTTTATTAATTGGAGAATAGCTGTCAATGGAAATAGCACAATTATGTAAAAGTGCAAATAATAATTAATTGCAACAATTCATATAATAATACTGGGCTCTTATATAGCGCTTTTTCTAACATTAGCTCAAAGCGCTTTACACAGTATTACCCCAGCAAGGATAGCTAGCCTTGGTAACCTTACCTATTGCTGCCATACAAGGCGCAGAAGCCAGTATCCCTTAAAGCTGGGTACCCATATTTCCCCTGGTTGGAGAGAGGCACAGACCAGGTTAACATCTTGCCCAAGGATGTTATCCCACATGAAACAGTTGGCATCACTGGGTATCGAACCAACGACCCTTGGATTATAAGTCCAACATCCTACCAACTGAGCCACATGAGACCCGTAATATATATCTTTGTCATAAGAGAAAGATGTTTCAAATATGGCAGGTGAACACAATTTGGCAGAGCCAAAGTTAAAGGTCACACCATGATGCACATCGACACCCCCTAAACAATGTCCCTACCAAGTGTCAACCTTCTACATGTTATGGAATCCAAGAAACAGCCCAGACAAGATTTTAAAACTCATGGTCACTATAACACGGTCAAAGGTCAACTCAAGGTCACATCATGACATTGCACAGCTACAACTCCCAACCAATGTCCCTACCACGTATCAACTTCCTACACCTTAAGGTTTCCGAGATATAGCCCGGACAAGATTTTAAAGGTCAAGGTCACTACAGCAAAGTTAAAGGTCAAATCAAGGTTAAACCATGAAGTTGCACACCTACACCCCTTAACCAATGTCCCTACCATGTATCAACTTCCTAGACCTTACGTTTTCTCAGATATAGCCCGGACAAGTATTTATAGGTCCAGGTCACTACGGCAGGGTCAAGGTCAAATCAAGATCACACCATTACGCTGCACACCTACAATCCTCAACCAATGTCCATACCAAGTATCAACTTCCTACACCTTACGATTGCTGAGATATAGCCTGGATAAGATTTTAAAGGTCAAATCAAGGTTACACCATGATGTTGCACGCCTACACCCCCTAACCAATGTCCCTACCAAGTATCAACTTCCTACACATTTCGGTTTCTGAGATACAGCCTGGACAAACTTTTTCCTGTGGCCCATCTGCATGCCCACCCACCAATCTGGAAACCATGGGTGAAAACAATACCCCAACAGCCATTAAGGGCTGTGGAGTGAAAAACACAAAACTGTGGACCATTTTGAACAACATGTCTGCTTTATCAGATGTGTTACACCACGTAATGTATGCTCAAAGATCTTAATCATAAAAATGGAAATGAAACATCATTCCAAGATCTTACTTAAATTTCATAAATTTAAAACTAAAGATATCAAGATGTGATATTTTGATAGGGAAACAGAAAATTGGCCTGATACTTGATGATACTGGACGATAGTGCTGGGAGATCGCTTGGATTTTCCCTTGTCGATGTTCGTATCGGACATTTGTAACCAAACTTCGAACATTTCCGATTATGGACTCGAAGTGTAAAAAAGACAGATAAAATCAAATATTAAATTATATCAAGTAAAATACACACAAATATGACCAAAATATAATCTAAAAGCCATTCACAGACGTCTCCCTCACTAACAGACCATGCTTCATGTATCCTCACTTGTGATTGGCTGATTTTGATTACCTTGACAACAGTTGGAAAACCCCAAGGTGTTTCTATTTACGGTATTTTTATTGCATTCACGGCTAGTTTTGTGATCATTTTAACTGATGGATATTTCAGATATTTACAAAATATTATTAAGGTTAGCATTTTATTGTGACCAAAAGGCTGCAAAGAAATGGATATAGCAAATATCGGTTTTACTTAAATTTTACCGATCATTGATTTGCAATGAGCCAGCGAACGATAATACCGAAGTTTGCGAACATCGTCCCAGCACTACTGGACGATACTGCAACAGATTAGGAATCTTTTTTCAAATGTCTGATGTAAAATGCTAAATTATGGAGATTTTCCCTGCATCAGTGTCAGTAATCATTCCTCCAAAAATCCTGTGTCCAAGTTATCTACACATCACCAATGCTTTATCCTAAAATTCACAGGCCAGCTCCAGTCACTGATACAGCCACAGACTTTGTAGATGATGACTACTGTCCGCAAGTTGGGACTTAAATGCTTGCTATGGTAACTTACTGGAACCCACATTTTTCCATTGTTTCTGTTGCTATGGTCACTTACCAGCATGCCCCCTTTTACCACTCTTCATGTTGTCATGGTAACTCAATACCACACCCACAAATTTACCACTTGAGGTTCCTATAGTAACTTATCAGAGTGTACATCATTCCATTATTTAGGTTACTATGGTAACTTACCAGCGTGCCCATCTTTCCACTTATCCACTGTCGTCTGATGCAGTAGCGTCCATGCTACCGCCTCCCCCTCCCGTCTGTAGCAGTTTGGAAAGTCTACAGCAGCACTCGCAAAACTGGGACATCCTGAGCTGCCCGAACTCTTGCTCTCTTCAGCACCCATGTGTTATATGAGCCATGGCGTCCCTGTATAATGTTCGGGGAAAGACTGAAACGAGACACATGTACATATACAGGTACAGGACAAAACCTACCACACCGCTCTCTTCAGCACACGTGTGTGATGTGAGCCATGTGGTGTAACATGAGTGACTGAAGGTAAACAAAGTAAAATGTAGTGTGGTGACACATCTACTTCCAAAACTTTTGTAGTTCTCACCACCAATGTATGAAGAGATGACTGGTTGGTAAGATGCAGGAAAAGTGACCAAAAGAGTAGAACTGAATGGTTAAATAACAAGACCACTGCTGTGGTATGATCTCCCGCCGTACTACATCAAAAAGTAGGTGAACAACATATTTGACAAAACTCCTTTAAATTGAATAGTTTTGCTTGAATGTACATATTCCGCAGTTATGTACATGTAAGATATGCACTAAAAAGGTTTGGATATCTTCATTCCACCTCAAAGAAGGGGCCCAAGGTCTTACCCTTACCCTGTGCTTTTCCACAGGTTGGTTTGAAGCTCTCCCAAAAGTAGGTGAATGAGTTATTTGAGAAAAATTGGCCATCTGCAATACTTCTAGAGATAATTCGCATATAATCATTTTCAGTAGGTGAGTAATTAGCTATGGGTCTGAAACTTCACTATGTGAAGGCCCTTGCAAAAGTAGGTGAATGAGTTATTTGAGAAAAAATTGGCTATCTGCAATACTTTTCAGAGATAATTCGCATTTACTCATTTTCAGTAGGTGAGTAAATAGCTACGAGTCTGAAACTTCACCATGTGAAAGCTCTCCCAAAAGTAGATGAATGACTTAAAAAGTAGATGAACAACTTATTTGAGAGAAATTGTGTAGCTGCAATACTTTTGAAGATATAAGGCATTTACTCATTATGGTTATCATTAAAAATTGACAAAGTAGCTATTACGGTTTGCGAGATATTTGTCATTTTTCACATTTTCACCAAAAGTAGCAATAAAGTAGCCATTAGTCACTTGTACATTGAGCAACAGTTGTGAAACTTAAATATGTTACAGTTCACAAAAAAGTAGATGAACAACTTATTTGAGAGAAATTGTGTAGCTGCAATACTTTTGAAGATATAAGGCATTTACTCATTATGGTTATCATTAAAAATTGACAAAGTAGCTATTACTCACTTAGCTATGGAGATACACTTCCAAACTAGTGACCATGTTGTAGCTGTGGAGATAGTAGCTGAACAACATATTGGAACAAAATTGTGTAGCTGCAATACTTTTGAAGATATAAACCATTTACTCATTATGGTTATCATCAAAGTAGCTATTACTCAGTTAGCTATGGAGTTACAGCTGTGAAAATTCACAATACAGTATATCCAAAAGATAGGTGAACAACATATTCGACAAAAATCATCTATATTCAATAGTTTTTGAGTTATAAGTGACTTGCTCAATGGTCAAATGTTAAACTTAGTATAGCTATTACTCAGTTAGCTATGGTGCTACGCCTTGGACACCTCACCACGATATAGTACATGAAGGAGTTGTTGAACAACATATTTCAGGCCAATATTGTAAGTAACAGTTACAAAGACAAAATCAATTTACTCATTTTGCTCATTGTTAATAACAGAAAATAGCTATTACTCACTTAGCTATGAAGATAGAACCCTAAAAATGGTACCATCTTGTAGGCATGGAGAAAGTAGCTGAACAACGTATTTTACAGAAACACTCTAAATGCAGTCGTTTTGGAGTTATGAGCACTTTACTCAAAGTAGCCACCATTGCTATTACTCACTTAGCTATGGTCCTAGGTGTGAAATAACAGAATCAAATGAAAGGACATAAGCAATAAGGTCATAAAAAACATTGAAAAGGCCAAGGAGAAACAACCAGTGTGATGTACAGCCCTTTATAAAAGCGTGACACACACTCAATAACACACGAACACATGCACACACGCACGGAATGCGTTTTATAATCTCCCGCCCGGCCGGCGGGAGATAATGATGCATATGGTATCAAAACCGGGTCGTAATTAAGGACCCAACTCTTGGGCTTCATTTTTCTTCTTTTTAGGTACAGTCCTCTTATCTCTGGTTGATTACTGATATGTAGTAACTGGGCTGAATCACAGAACCACAATGTATATAAGATGGTAGCTTAGGTTCAGAAATTTTAGTGGTTTTCACATCAGTTTGCTGTCAGATTTATGGAAATGGAAGGTTATTTATTAAGAAATTCCTAAAAGGTAGCATCACTG
The DNA here is from genome assembly GCA_964017235.1 of Sabellastarte sp. h YS-2021. Lineage (NCBI taxonomy): Eukaryota > Metazoa > Annelida > Polychaeta > Sabellida > Sabellidae > Sabellastarte > Sabellastarte sp. h YS-2021. Next base: position 15,955,695 of record OZ024931.1, on the reverse strand, counting down.
ATATCACCACAATGAATGAAATGGCTTAAACAGATTTTTAATATTTTTAACTTTCAATCCAAGACACTGTATAGGTCATGTCACACAAAACTATAATAGAACCTCTATTATGTGAAGACGTTGGGAGAGTGGCATTATGTAAAGATGCTAGACAGTTAATAAAACTAAGACATAAATACCATGTAAGATAGCCCAAATCAGACTGGTATGAAGAATCTTAATCCAGTCTGCAACAAAGGGCCAGCCTCACATGAGAATATGTAGTGACATGAACACACCCCTACACAAAACATCCATCATTCTGAATGTAAACCAAGAAGTTTTCATACTACAAGTGTCATATTTTTATTTTGATTATTTTTACATTCATGTGTGTCTGAAGTTGTATCTGCCACTGTAGCCTAGCGGGTAACACACTTGTCTAGGAACTCAGAGGACGGGGGTTCAATCCCAGGTACAGGCAGATACACAGTGGCTAGGATGACCACTTAAAATGGCGGTCCTCTGTCATTGGGTCCTATCCCCAGTGGCAGGTTAAAGAACCTCAAGGACGTTGATAAATGGTCATCCTTGAGCCTCTATCTTCCAGTTAGGGGAATGTCAGTTACTTGTGAGTTGGGGCTGTACCCGTACAGTCCTGTAGTATATGGAGATATTGCGCTGAGTATAAATACATAATAATAACTAGACCAAGGACGCATCTGTGGCCAGATGCTGGATGTATCCTCCGACAAAGGCCAACTAACATAGTTTGGAAGATAAACAGCATTTTTCGTTAATAAGCAAGGTGAAAGCACTTTTAAGTTTGGCTAACCTTATTTGACCCTGTAGCAGGGGCCCAAGGTGAAGTCTGACCACATCGAAAGATTCGCAGCCCATGATTTCATATAAGTCATTTTCACATTGCAAACCTCTAGGACCAATAATAAGCAGGAGGGGCCCAAGGTCAAATCTGACCACATGAAAAGATTTGCAGCCCATGACTTCCTATAAGTTGTTTTCATATTAAGGAGTTATTTGAGAAATACTGGCTATCTGCAATACTTCTAGAGATAATTTGCATTTACTCATTTTGAGTAGGTGAATAATTAGCTACGGGTCTGAAACTTCACCAAGTGAAAGCTCTCCCAAAAGTAGGCGAATGAGTTATTTGAGAAAAATTGGCTATCTACAATACTTTTAGAGATAATTTGCATTTACTCATTTTGAGTAGGTGAATAATTAGCTACAGGTCTGAAACTTCACCAAGTGAAAGGTCTCCCAAAAGTAGGTGAAGGAGTTATTTGACAAAAATTGGCTATCGGGAATACTTTTAGAGATAATTCGCATTTACTCATTTTCAGTAGGTGAGTAATTACCTACGGGTCTGAAACTTCACCAAGTGAAAGCTCTCGCAAAAGTAGGCAAATGAGTTATTTGAGAAAAATTGGCTATCTACAATACTTTTAGAGATAACTTGCATTTACTCATTTTGAGTAGGTGAGTAATTAGCTATGGGTCTGAAACTTCACCAAGTGAAAGGTCTCCCAAAAGTAGGTGAATGAGTTATTTGAGAAAAATTGGCTATCTGCAATACTTTTAGCGATAATTCGCATTTACTCATTTTGAGTAGGTGAATAATTAGCTATAGGTCTGAAACTTCACCAAGTGAAAGGTCTCCCAAAAGTAGGCGAAGGAGTTATTTGACAAAAATTGGCTATCGGGAATACTTTTAGAGATAATTTGCATTTACTCATTTTCAGTAGGTGAGTAATTACCTACGGGTCTGAAACTTCACCAAGTGAAAGCTCTCCCAAAAGTAGGTGAAGGAGTTATTTGAGAAAAATTGGCTATCTGCAATACTTTTAGAGATAATTCGCATTTACTCATTTTGAGTAGGTGAATAATTACCTACAGGTCTGGAACTTCAGCATGTGAAAGCTCTCCCAAAAGTAGGTGAATGATTTATTTAAGAAAAATTTGCTATACTTTTAGAGAAAATGCAGAATTACTCATTTTTAGTAGGCAAGTAATTTAGCCACAGGCCTAATTTAGACATAAAGCCTACCAATAGAATACTGTGGTGCACCCTCTAATATACCTTGCAAACTTGAGAAGGCTAGCTATAATATTTTTTTTCGTTAGAGCGGTAATGGTGAAATCTCTCTACACACTGCGGCTATGCAGTGGATACAATGATTTACTCAACAGTAAGAACCTGAAAGTAGATATTGGTAAACTATGCCATGACATAGAGGTCTGCAATTTAACTCTGTTATAGCTGACCAAAAATTATGTGAATAACATATTTAAACAAAATATTGTAAATGTAATAGTTTTCACGTTATAACTGATTTACTCAACAGTGATAACCTCAAAGTAGCTATTACTCAGCTACACAATGAGCTACATATCTGGATTTTTTCTATGTTATAGCTGACCTAAAATTAGGTGAACAACATATTTAAGCAAAATACTGTAAATGCAATAGTTTTCAAGTAACAACTGATTTACTCAATAGTGAGAACCTGAAAATAGCTATTGCTCAGCTATGCCATGAGCTATAAGTCTGTAATTTCTCGATGTTATAGCTGACCCAAAAGTAGGTGAACAACATATTTTAACAAAATACTCCAAATGCAATATTTTTCAAGTTACAAGTCATTTACTCAAAAGTCAGTACCTGAAAATAGTTATTACTCAGTTGTGCCATGAGCTACAGGTCTGTAATTTCACTATGTTATAGCTGACCCAAAAGTAGCTGAATAACATATTTACACAAATTTCTGTAAATGCAATAGTTTTCCAATTACAACTGATTTACTCAACAGTGTGAACTTCAAAGTAGCTATTACTCAGCTATGCAATGAGCCACAGGTGTGGCACTTCACTATGTTATAGCTGACTCCGAAATAGGTGAATAACATATTGAAACAAAATACTCTAAATGTAATACTTTTGAAGTTATAAGTAATTTACTGAATAGTGATAACCTAAAAGTAGCTATTACTCAGCTATGCCATGAGCTGAAATTTTACTATGTTATAGCTGACCCAAAAGTAGCTGAATAACATATTTATATAAAATTGTGTAAATGCAATAGTTTTCAAGTTACAAGTGATTTTACTCATGATGGAAGTTACTGAAAAGCCCAAAAGTAGCTATTACTCACTTAGCTATTGAGATAGACACCCAAGTTACTCACCATGTTGTAGCTATGAAAAAAGTAGCTGAATAACATATTTTAACAAAATGCTCTAAATGCAACACTTTTCAAGTTATAAGTGATTTAGTGCATGATTTCATGACTTTTAATGCATTTTAGACATTTTTGTCTACTACAGGCCTAATTTAGACATAAAGCCTACCAAAAAGATAGGGTGGCGAGTCCTCTAGCATACCAAGCCACCTGCCAAATATGAAAGAAATCTGGAAAGAAATGTGGACTGTAGGTTGCTAACAAGCAATATTCCACATTTTAGACATTTTTGTCTACCACAGGCCTAATTTAGACATAAAGCCTACCATAAAGATAGGGTGGCGAGTCCTCTACCATATCAAGCCACCTGCCAAATATGAAAGAAATCCAGAAAGAAATGTGGACTGTAGGTCGCTAACAAGAAATCTCTGCGGACGCGGGCGCGGACGACAACGATGATGAATCCATAGTATCCCCGCTTCGCGTCGGGGATACAATAATACATAATTCATTTTATTGATGTTCTGGGTTTAATATCAATTTTCACATACTGTATAGATCATATCACACTACATATCTGTATTAAATAAAGAGAAAAGAAAGCATTGTATACCACTTTGGCCAAAATTCTACACTGAAAACCACTGAGTAATGGCAAGTAACTACCATGTTTTATATTTTAGGTCTAGCTGGGTATCAAGCCCAGGACCTGAGAGCTGGCAGGTCAGTGTACCACCTACGGCGTTAGGTACATTTGTTTACCCTGCCAAGGAGGTATTATATTCATGACCATTTGTCTGTTTGATTGTTAGCGGGGTTATCAAAATACTACTAGTTGGAAGTTCATGAAAAAGATAGGTCTTGGTCCAACTTAGATAAATTTCAACAGTGATCTTGATCACCATCTGGATACAAAAAAAAATCCTGATTTTCCCATTTTATTTTCCATAGCCATTTTCTCTTTAAATATGAATATATTTAACTTGTAAATGATACAGAATGTGGATACTAAAAGGAAAAACATCCCTCATCAGACATACACAGAAAAAATATACCATTCATGTTAGATTACCAATATAAGACTCATGCTGCACAACTCAAATAATATTGTCAACTTCATACGTGACATAGTTTTTCTGTATATCTCATTCGTGAAGTTTTCCCATTTACTTATTATTACATGCCTTGGCAGAGGTCTGCGCTCTCTAAGTGCTCTTGTTGTTATATATATATATATACAAGTAAAGAGTATTGTTAATTGTGTAATGTTTTGCACACATATTCAATGGGCTGTAGACAGCAGAGTTTCTGAAATAGTTTTCTTGGGTGAAGAAAATTCTTGCAAGAGAACAATAAAAGGTTTAAAACAAAAGTCAACTAGTCACCAACAAATGTCTATAATCAGTACTTAGTCATGGCACTTGAAATTATAAACCTTATTCTCTTATGCACAAAAGTGTAAACAAACACCTGCAAACTTCAGAAAGAAATTGATAAAAAGCACACAGCGCAATATCATATGATACACAATACTACAGTTTCATTCTAACAACTACAAGTGTTATTAAAACTGCCTTGATATTTGTCTGTGACACATGTATATACATATCCATCTATCATTTATTAAATATCCATCTATCATATATTAATAGATGTTACTGTACTGTTACAACAGAAAATCACTGCAATTATCAGCAATAATATGATGACCCCAATAACACGAATAAAGTACATGCCGGGTGTCTGATACAGCTCACCAATTCAAGTACACAGACACTTTACACACAACTAAGTTTCAATTTAACAGACTTAAAGAATACATATGACAAGGACTTGCGAGTGAAAGCTAAACAATATTCATACACAGTAGAACTAATAACAAAAATAGCTGAAACCTACCTATTTACTGTGTTCTCCCTATCCAAATACAACAGACTGTATTTTATTTTCCCTTTATACAGGAATCAATTCTTTGTACTTCATTCATCCACCAAAACTGACAAAGCAAGTCTATCAGGATGGACAAAAAGTTTCATTATTAACATCTGAAAGTCAATAGATCTTTATGCTGTCTAAAAACAATGTGTGGAGCTTTTCATAACACTCGTAATCTCTGCACAAATGCCATTGATTTTTTCGGAGCTTTTATCACATTGCAAACCAAAAGAAACTCATACGGGCAGTTGCAGTATTGAGGAGAAATATTTCACTGTGAAACAATGAGATTTTATCTGCTTAAAAGTAAGAACTTCACAACAATAGCTGCTGCTTTATTCCATAAATATAACCCTGGGCATTAATTACTTTGAAACTTCAACAGAATAGATATTCATTTCAAAAAAATAATAAAATAGTGCCAACAACTGTTATCAAGCTTTGCAACAGGCATTAATTTGAACCAGGGGCATACAGGAATCACAACCGGGGTCAGAGAAATGTTAGCCAAAAATCATCTTAAGGCCACCAGATGCAGTAAATTATCTCCCACCATGTAATAGTTTAAATTTCTGTTGAAATATTGTAATACCCACGGCTAGACAATTTACTCGAAATTATTCTATCTCTTACAGTTTCCACGATAAATACAGCTTTGGATTTCTACAAATAAATCAAGATGGTGTGCCAATGAAATAAATATTCAACTTTTTACAAAAATTTCTTATGTTACCTTAACACCCTATAGTTTAAAACGTAAAGTTCAAAATTGCTCTATGTTTTTCTGTTACCAAGATACAATGGGATTTTTCACTTCCCCCAAAATTCAAATGGCAGATCATGATTTGTCAAAACTTTCATTTTTATACTATCATACCTAACACGTCCAAAATTTACTCTTCTCTGTCTGTAACAGTGTCTAAGTGAAACGCAACTTTTGATTTCCACCAAAATTCAAGGTGCTGGCAAAAATTTACTAAAAAAAATCAAAAATTTTCAGAACCCTGAATACTTGTTCAGAAATTTTGATACACGTTCATAGCTGCATTACTGAGATACAAGCCATTTACTACATTCAAAACGATTTTTGCAAACTGCTAAAAAGCGAGAATATAACTTAGCCTTAGTGATACATCTTCATACTACTGACTTCTTATAGCTAAGGAGAAAAGTAGCTAAAGAACAACTATAGGTACAACTAAATGGACAACAATTTGGGAAAATCTTAGGAAAAACTTCAGTTGAAAGAAGTATGGAGAACCCACAAGATGTTGTCAGATGTAATAACATTCATGTAGTTGAAGAAGGGAGAAAACTTACATATTTTATTCATTCATGATACCCAAGGACCAATATATAAGAGATATATGGCCGTTTTAGTATGTGGACACCACTCGACCTTGAAGCAAGGACAAAGGTCAAATTTGACACAGCAAATAGCACCCCTTTTCCAATGAAGAAGTTTAACACCGAAAAGTATATAAAGCATTGCCATGGCAACAGCTTTTGCCAGGTCCCCTCCAGAACCTTATTAGTTCTAGATCCTCTTGGGTAAACATATCCTGAAAATGTGATGAAAATCCATGCGTGGGTTTAGCCTGTGGAACACCCACAAACCTGAAGACTCAAAATCTCAAAAGTGTTGTCGTCGGATACCCCCAAAACCTAATGAATTCTAGATCCTCTGGGGGCAAACATATCCTGAAAATTTGGAGTAAATCTATAAATGGGTTTAGGCTGTGGAACACCAACAAACTAAGACCAAAAAATCTCAGAAGCTCCCTGAAGTCATCTTTCCCAGTAAGTTTTCTTGGCAATATCATGGAACCAGCTGAATTGATCAAAAACCTTGGTGCCATCCTGGATGCTGAAAATTCAATGCAACGACACATGGCTAATCTATGTCGCATATGTCACTACCATCTACGGGAACTACGAAGGGTCCGCAGGTATTTAAATCATGAAACAGCTGTGAAGGTGGCAAAAGCCTTAGCTAGCAGTCGTCTGGATTACAGTAACTCACCGCTTTATCACACAAAAAAGGCATACACTGTCAGACTACAAAGAGTTCAAAATGCCTTATGTCGCACGGTGTACAAATTAAACAAATTTAGTCATGTCACACCCTTCATGCACAAACTACACTGGCTCCCCATTCATTACCATATATTGTTCAAACATAATCTCCTTACTTATAAAGCACTACATTTTAGCCAACCTCCATATCTGTCCTCTCTGATTAGGTGGAGTGATCTCACATGGGGCAATCGCCTATCAATTTCCTTATCTAAACTGAATAAATGCTCAGGGTTGCGCAGGCTTCACAGTAGCTGCTCCCACAAGCTTCCTCAAGCCATTAGAACCTTGGGAAGTATCTCTGGATTCAGAAAACAGTTGAAAACATACCTTTTCAGATTAGCTTATCCTCCGCCATAGCCTATCTCCCCTGTTAGACGCTAATATGGATACTGACCTCTTTTTTGGAACTGGACTACCCCTTTTTGGACATCAGCACCTTAGAGGATGTTTACATCAATTTTGGTGCTTTAGAAGTGTTTCTTACTAACTTACTTACTTAAAAGCATTGCCATGGCAACAGTTGTTGTCGGATCCTGAAAATTTGGTGGAAATCCGTGCATGGGTTTAGGCTGCTGAACATCCACAAACTTTATGCCGGCCGACACTGACACCGCCTCCACTGACGGCACAGGGGGCAACTATAACCCCAGCCTTTATGGACAGGGGTTAAAAATGATATAAATGTATTAGTTAACAAGGCAGAAAGGGGTTTCAGTCTACTAGTGTGAGCTGCAAAGCCATCAGAGAAATGAATAGTGCACTGAAGCAGTCACCCATCCCACTACTAATGTAGCCCATTGCTGCTTAACTTCAGTGAGAAGGCTGGCACTCATCACACTACGACACAATTCATGAAAGTCTGGAGATAAGAAAGAGTGATGTCTAGAAGCATGAACCTAGCTAGAGCTTGCGTTTACAAATGATACTGCATAAATTTGCAAATTTTAATTAGTAAATTAAATTTTTATTAGTTAATACCTTACCTACCAGACGATAGCTATATGCCGGCGCCAGCCGGTCCCGCCAAACGAAAGAAAAAGACGTCCTGGGTTTCACCCCCGGCAGGACCGGTACACTACACTCCACTCGCCAGGTGGCCTAGTTCCTGCCTCACTCGCCAGAGGGACGTGACGTCATAGCATCTTTTTCGTCCCTAAGGTTGAATTGTAAGGCTGAAAGCGGGGAAGGCTGGGTGGGAATTTCCCGTCTGGTAGGTAAGGTATTAACTAATAAAAATTTAATTTACTAATTAAAATTTGCAATTTCATTGCGTTAATACATCTTACCTACCAGACGATAGCTAGAATAACTACCCAGTGGAAGGAGGGCAGCCTTCTGAGGATTGGAGAGAACTCTTATATTATACCTAGGTGTGAGGTTCTAGTCCTTTGAGGAGACATGTTAGTCTCAAGGGTAACTAGACCCACCTGCCCCCCCCCCCCCCCCCCCCCCCCTTTTTGACTGTTCTGAGGGGAGGAAGAGAGTAAGAGTTCAAGTCAATGATTCCCACGGTTAACCTGGAAGAGTAGGGAAAGTCCTATACCTAGAGGATTACTCTGAAGTAAAAGACTTTGAGAAGCCAAGGCCTAGGCTAGAAGTGAGCCTACACCTAAAACTAACTAGTATGTACACTATATATAATTATATACAAAGAAGCTTAGGGGACTAGTGGTGGATCTGCTGGGCAGCCACCACAGGACCCAAGTGAAAAAGCTCCTTATCTGCCCAGGCAACATCCTTAAGGTAAAACTGTGTAAAGGTGTTGTGGGACTTCCAGTGGCATGCTGCTAGAATCTGGTCCAGAGATATGCCACCTTGAAAGGCTTTGGAGGCCGCAAAGGCCCTAACATCATGGGCCTTAACCTGATGTAAGGTCAAGGAATCTTGGTCAGAGAGATCATAACACAACACTACTGCTTGTTTGATCCAGGACGAGATAGTGGCAGGAGAGATGTCCTTGTTAAAACCTTGTTTGAATGAAACAAAAACTAACTCCTTTCCCGTTCTTAGGTCCTGCGTTTTGTCCAGGTAGTAGCGAAGAGCCCGAACGGGGCAAAGGGATCTGTCTTCCTTTAAAGACTTATCCAGAGTGGGGGCTAAGGCCGGGATGACCACAGGGGCCACGCACTCTGGTCCCTCTTTTGCCAAGTGATTTTTCGCCAAGAAGCTTGGTGAAGGGTAGAGGGAAACTTTGGACCAATCAGCTTGGTGTCTGATATTTTTGTTTAACCAAGCGTGAATCTCACTCCTGCGTTTTCCTGAAGCCAGGGCTAGGAGAAAAACAGTTTTGAAAGTAAGGTGCTTCAGAGAAGCCTTTCTGAGTGGTTCAAAAGGCGCTTTTGTAAGCTGGTGTAAAACCAGGGAGAGGTTCCAAGCAGGAACCCCCCGGCGCCCTTTGGGTCTATCTCTGTGAAAACTGTCTAACAGTCTAGTCAAATTGTCATCCTTGCCGACATTAACCGAGGTATTTCCCAGTTTGTCTGCAATGGCTGACCTGTAACCATCAATAGTGCTGGGCTGGAGATTCTTCTCCTGGAAAAGGTGCAGGAGGAAATCTGCTATTTGTTTTATAGATGGGTTCCTGAAGTCCACCTGACTTGTTTCGCACCATCTGACAAAAACGGCCCACTTCGCTTCGTAGACTGTTCTGGTTGAACGTCTTTGAGGCGCCTCAATTCTTGACGCCACTGGGCTAGAGAACCCCTGCTCCTTGATTGTCTGGGCTCTAGGAGCCAGGCATGGAGATTTAGGTTTGTCAGATCCCTGTGACGTGCCTTGTTGAAAGGTTGGGTCACTAGATCTGGGTGGTGTGGAAGACAAAGAGGAACCCTCGCAGATAGCTCCACTAGGTCCCAAAACCAAGGCATGTTGGGCCATCCCGGGGCAATCAGGATTGCTCTGCGATACCAGTGATCTGACAGCTTGCTGACCACCTTCCCCATCAGAGACACTGGGGGGAAGAGGTACATGTCCAGGTCCTCCCAGGATAATGTCAGAGCATCCACTGACCAGGCCTTTGGGTCTGGAATTGGGGACACAAATTGAACTAACTTGCAGTTGTACCTTGTTGCAAACATGTCCACTCGGGGATAATGCCAGGTTTGACAAAGGAGGTCGAAGGTCTCTTGATGGAGGGACCACTCCGTCTGAATGACCTGCCTTTGGCGAGACAATTTGTCTGCAATTACATTCAGACGGCCTGGAATGTGTCTGGCCTTCAGTACTATTTGATTGAGGCTGCACCAACATAGGAGCCGCCAAAGAAGGGCACAGAGTGAGCCTGACCTCATACCTCCTTCCTTGTTGATGTATGCTACAGCCGTAGTGTTGTCTGTGGCAATCAGGACGACCTTTCCTTGCACTAAATGTTGGAATCTTTTTAGTGCTAACAACACGGCTTTTAGTTCTAAGAAGTTTATGTGCAACTTGCTTTTGGGCACTGACCAAGTACCGCTTGCTGTGAAGTCGCCTAAGTGAGCACCCCAGCCTTCTTTTGAGGCGTCTGTAAAGATTTGAACTGCGTGTCGCAGGGGGTGTAAGGGCTGACCCTTTAGGACATTTTCCTCTTGGGTCCACCACTGCAGGTACTGATGGAGAGACCTCGGAATTGGGATCTCCTTTTCCAGAGATTCTGGGACTCTCCAGTGTTTCTTGAGGTGCCACTGAATAGGTCTCATGTGCAGTCTGCCTAGGGTCACCTGTTTTTCTGTCGCAGTGAGAAGGCCTATAAGAGACATGAAAGTTCTCACTCGGCAAGATCTGTTCTGTAAAAGCACTGTTATTTTTTGTTGAAGGGCTTCCCAACGGTTTTGAGTAGGCTTGACTACTCCGTTGAGTAGGTCGTACTGGTAGCCTACGAAGTCGAAGACTTGTTGGGGTTCCAGTTCTGATTTTTGCATGTTTACCATCCAGCCCAACTCCTGGCAAAGGGCTAGGAGGGACTGGGTTCCCTGGTGGCAAGATTCTTTGGTAGGGGCTCGAATCAACCAGTCGTCTAGGTACTGGTGGATTCTTATACCCTGTGACTGAGCCATTAACTTGACCTCTTTGACCACACCAGTGAACTCCATGGGAGCTGTTGACAGGCCAAAGGGAAGTGCCCGAAACTGGTACGACTGGTTCTGAAAGTGGAACCTGAGGAATTTTCGGGATGTGTAGTGAATTGGGATGTGGAAGTAGGCGTCGCTGAAGTCTAGCGATGTCACCCACTCCTCTTGTTGTAGAGAGGTCCGGATTGTCTCTGGAGTCTCCATTTTGAATGTTTTTACACATAAAAACTGATTTAGAGTACTGAGATCCAAGATTGGCCGCCACTTGTGGTTTGGCTTTGGGACAATGAACAGTCTGTTGAAAAAGGCTAGTGAGGTTTGAACCCTGACCCTCTCTACTGCCTTTTTCTCGATCAGAGCTTGTACAGCTGCTTGCAAGTGGGAGTCTCTGATGGGGTTTGCATAGCCACTTACTATCAGGGGATCCCTTACTAAGGGAGGTCTTACTTTGAAGGGAAGAACATAACCCTCCTTTAATATGGACACTACTTTTGGGTTTGCACCCTTGTGAGCCCATATTTCCCAAAAACTCTGAAGACGTCCCCCCACTGGTTGGACACTTGCAACATTGGGGACATTTGGAACATTTGGAGCAGAAACAAAGTGACCGACAAAAGAAGCACTTTTCACACACTTTATTTGACTTTTGATCTATGATTTTGGCCTTACGTCTTTCTTTTGTGACTGCCACCTTGTTACAGTAGGTACACGACATACAACATGATAAGAAACATTTGTTGGAACAGATACAAAAGAGTTTCTTGTTACGACACTTTTCACAGAACTGACTGGCCGGGCCACCGGCACCGGACTTGACTTGCAGTAATTGTCATTTATACTGTGTCTTCTCATGAGCCATCTTGGTACCACGTCCGGGTTGACCACCCCGGCCTCTGCCCCGGCCTCTATTGCGGGAACCAAACGCTTTCCAAGCTGGTAGTTCTTTTCCGGCTTGAGAAGTTGTTTTAGCAGTGTCTTGAGGTTTCCAACCAGTACTGTAGGGTTGGTATCTCTGTTTTCTGCCTCTACCGGCGAACCCCCCACGGCCCGGGCCGGGCTGGGAAGTACGTCGGGAAGCTTCTAATTGGTTTATTTCATCCTCAGCTTTTCTAATAGCAGCATCTGGAAATAACCCATATCCATTCAGGGGGCAATTTCTCAAGGAATTGAAAGTATCTGGTTTAATCCCCGGTTTCACAGCTTCTAAGTATGAATCCCTACGGAGTAGGGTCAAATTTGCCATCTGCACAAATGTAAAGTCTGCCAAATGTTGTAGAGATTTACCCATGGCGAAACTGACATTCTGGTTAAATGAGGATAAATACAAAAGTTCATCCACTGCACCTTGAGCTTTGACAGAAGACTTGCCTTTCTTAAGTTCACTTTGTAAAATATGCAATTGTTCTTGGAAGGCATCCTGTATTTTGGTAATACAGCGATTAAACCCCGCTGACTGGTTGCAAATATATGAAGACTCTTTTGCTGCTTTCTCCCACTTACGCATAGTGTCTTGTGATAGTGGGCGGGATGGAGGCTGAGGAGATGCAGAAGATATGTTTGAAATCCTGGGGAATGAACTATTGATCTTCGCCGCATCATTTGGCCAAGAATTCACCGATTTACCCGGCCTAGTTGGATCTGTAGGCTCCGCCGGGTGTATCCCATACCATCTGCTCTGGGATTTGGGGGGTCTGAGGAATTGGTCCACATGCAGGCCACCTGGATCACTAGATTTTGAAGGATATCCTTCTATCAGTACAAGGTTTAGAGTTTCTAGTTTTCGGCACAACCAATCTTCCGGTGGAGGATCTACAGAAATCTTGCCCACAGGCTGAGAACGGTGACCTGCCCAAGGATTATCAGTGCGGGATTGCGGAGAAAACTCCAGGTCAGGAATGTGTGTCCATCCCATGAACGCGCGGACGCCTCTCACAGTCTCGCGGTAATTTTGATCTTCACTGAGGACCCGGTCCGGGTCTGAGGTTTCCAAGTCTGGGGATTCCTCTGCGTCAGATAACTCACCCTCTTCAAATGTTTCCTGAGGATTGACATCGCGGAAGGTGACCGGCCCGGAGCCGGAAGAAGGTTGTTGAAATGCAGATTGAGAGGAAGCAGACATAGCAGCTGACGACACAGTAGCCACCGGAGCAGGGTGTTTAAACATAGGTTCTGCTTCCGGGTAGAGGTTTTGAAGTGGAGATTGTCTGTCAGCAAAGGAAAAATCCTGATCTCTAGGCTGATCCGGGCCAACAGCCGGGCCGGCTGGGCCGGAAGAAGCCGAAGTAGAGACAAAAAAGGGTGTCTGGGAAAGAGCACCTGCTGGAGCAGCATGAGAGACCGGTACTTTGACCGGAGAAAATGTTGGATTTTGTACAGAAGGTGAGGAGCGATGTCCTAAAGTGATGAGTGCCTCAAGCCTGGCCATACGAGTGGCCCACTTTTCGTCCAGTTCCTGAAGATCTTTCTTAAACTGAGGCACAGGAAGGGACAAATCCGGAGCAGAAGAAACAGAAACAGCAGGTTCTTGTTCTGGCTGGGTATCAAGTACTACCACAGAAGACGGATCGACTAACACTTCCTTTGCTTTAGCCTTTTCCTTTCTGAGTTTATAGGTAGGAGTACTTAACTTGAGCACTTGCTCCGGGGTAAGGACACTGCAAAAGTCACACTGCAGATTTTGAACACAAGGGTCATCACCCTGTCCTTTCTCGCGACAACGCGCACACCTACTATGTTTGTCAAATGAAGCCATAATATGGCCACACGCACCCTTTTTCTGTCCTGGAGATGCCATGATAGAACAGTCAACTAATGGCAACAAATCCGACACAAATTAAACAGATATAACACAAATATAAAACTAAAAAGTTCACAGATAAAAATCCACAACTTTAAAAATCGCGCCAAACGAAAAAGATGCTATGACGTCACGTCCCTCTGGCGAGTGAGGCAGGAACTAGGCCACCTGGCGAGTGGAGTGTAGTGTACCGGTCCTGCCGGGGGTGAAACCCAGGACGTCTTTTTCTTTCGTTTGGCGGGACCGGCTGGCGCCGGCATATAGCTATCGTCTGGTAGGTAAGATGTATTAACGCAATGAAATGAAATTTTTTCTGGCACTAATTTTAGCTGTTTTGGTTAAAAAGCTTTGATAATAACAACTAGACCTACACATCGGAGAACCGATGCAAATTTGTATCCACCGGAAAGACAACTCACCAAAGTCAATGAACAATCATTTGACCTTGAAGGAGGGGCCAAAGGTTAAATCTAACATCAGAAGATTCCTAGCCCATGATTTCGTATTAGTTGGTTTCGCATTATAAACCTCTATGATCAATAATAAGCGAGTTATAAGCACTTTTAAGTTTGGCTATCCTCGTTTGACCTTGAAGGAGGGGCCCAAGATCAAATCTGACCACACCAAAAGATTCCCAGCCCATGATTTCCTATAGGTTGGTTTACCATCCCAAACCTCTAGGACCAATAATAAGCGAGTTATAAGCACTTTTAAGTTTGGCTATCCTCATTTGACCTGAAGGGGTGGACCAAGGTCAAATCTGATCACACCAAAAGATTCCCAGCCCATGATTTCCTATAGGTTGGTTTACCATCCCAAACCTCTAGGACCAATAATAAGTGAGTTATAAGCACTTTTAAGTCTGGCAATCCTTGTTTGACTTTGGTCAAAACCTAGGTCAAATCCAACCACACCAGAGGATTCCCAGCCCATGATTTCCTGTGTTGGTTTACCAACCCAAACCTCTAGGACAAATAATAAGCGAGTTATAAGCACTTTTAACTTGGCTATCCTCGTTTGACCTTGAAGGAGGGGCCCAAGGTCAAATCCGACCACACCAGAATATTCCCAGCCCATGATTTCCTACATATTGGTTTACCATTCCAAACTGCTAGGACCGATAATAAGCGAATTATAAGCACTTTTAAGTTTGGCTATCCTCATTTGACCTTGAAGGAGGGGTCCAAGGTCAAATCTGACAACATCAGAAGATTCGCAATACATGACTTCCTATAAGTTGGTTTCACATTGCAAACCTCTAGGACCAATAACAAGAGAGATATAGGCACTTTTAAAGTCCGCTATGTGGGTTACTTCGGCACTCCATGGATGACCTTGAATTAAGAGCTTCAAGGTCAAATGTGTGAAAGGTTGTAGAGGACATGTATATCTGTTATACATATCAGCTATGAAGAGATTCAACCTTCTACCTATGACAAACAGCCAGTAGAAAAATGTACGTTATTTTAAAAGAAATGCCCGCGACGGCCATATTGTTTTTGAGAATGAGGCTATTTTCAGTCCCAGAGAAGCTTACCCCCCAATGAAGATATCCTGCAAATTTGGTGAACCTAGCTCTTGGAGTGCTAATGCTAAAAATCTCTCTATGCGTGGCGGCTGTATAGCGAATGCTAAACCAAAGTATCCACCGGATGCCTCCGGTGGATACAATTAAAGATAAATGCATGTTTGCTTTTTATGCAGAAATTCAAAATGGCTGCCAAAATTGGCAGCAAAATGACTCTTGGGAAAAGTCACCAGATGAGACTGCTGATACCCTGTGGGTGACAAATTTCGCTGAAATCGCTCTATCTCACACTGTTTCCGAGTTTTACGCAGAAATTCAAAAGGTTGCCCAAAAATGCCAGATGACTCTGCAGATACCATTGACTCTGTTGAAATTGCTCTATCTCACACTGTTTTCGAGATCAATATATTTTAAATGCATTTTTACACATTTATTACTGCCCAAAATGGCGGGAAAGCAATTTTTGGGAAAAGTTACCAGATGACTCTGCAGATAAACTGGTGGTTCAACTTGATCTTGAAAGTGTGTAAGGCAAAGAGTGATTTCCAAGTAAATATCTGAGGTCAGGCAACAGGATATAAGTTATCCATTGCTTCCCCTGCCTTTGTAACATATTTGAATGATTGCTGTGGAGAACTGCCAAATTATAAGAATAAATATGCCAACACATGGCTGACAAGGTTTTGTTCAGGATAATTCAATGCTGCATGGATGGGATAGCCATAACGAGATAATGGCCAAAACTTTATTTGCATAGAAACACAACAGTGTACACTATTCCTGGAATAGGAACTTGGTTTTTGTATAAAAAGCTTGTAATATACCACAACTGAAAATTTGTTACTTTTATAACTTCCTAAACTATAGAAAATGTTCATTTTTTTTCTAGGTTTTGTGAACACTGCTATATTATAGTGTAAAAATGTTGTCTTTACCTATAATTAAGGCTAGGTCATTTATTACATTGTTAGGAAATATCTTTTTTTTTCTTTCTTTTTTCCTAATATATCTAATGGTGGTGTACCACTGGAACCAATTTATCGATAACTAGGTATTTTTCGAAGGTCGGGAGCAATGTTTACAGAGTGGGTTGGGATCAGTCGTAGTTTCCTGGCTTGTCGCAGTGTTTGATATGTTTGATGTTTCATCAACTCACATCACAAAAAGCCGTAAACAGAATCCGACAAGGCAGTTACAGCATCAGACACGCCGGGAACTGTGTAAGACGAGCCAGCCTCATTTTACCGACCCACTACTTGTTGGTTATGAAATCTGTGGCTATATAAAGCGAGATGGTTTGCACTATGTGCCAGATATACAGTGGGGGAGGGAGGAGAGGGTGGCTTAGAGGAGAGAGACTTTCAAACATTCAGAAACAAGGCTGTGAAATTTCTAAGTGGCATCTAGAGTAGGGCAGATGAAAGGAGCCATGAGTCCCAACAAGTACAGCAACAGGCACTTTCTAGGAGCTCAAGTCCAACTTCAACATTTGTGCCAAAGACATTTTAACAGCCACAGCAACCAGCACCAACTACAAGGGAATACATCTTAACTATCCCAGAGACTTGGATGCCAGCAAGACAAGTCACTCAACCAGCCCAGCTGAGCCAAGTGGCAACCAAAGGATAGCAGCAACCCAGAGAGTAACCAACTTCCTTTGTAATTGTTGACGACCAACAGGTTGGACCTTCAAGACTATTTACTTTCACACTGACCCCGACGAAGCACTTCAACCAGCTGTCAGTTGCTTCTGCCACAGGCGAAGAAAGTCAACACAATATATCAGGACTCTCAAGTTTCTTCGGAAATGTACAGTCAGTGATGAGCTACCAACAGATTGACACACCGCAGCCATTTTTACCACACGACCCACAACAACAAGCCGCCTCTCCTCCAAGTAAGATCATGAGAAGCTACCAGCCCAGCCCCAACCTTGTTCGCAGTCGGTCAAAGAAAAATTCAAACTTTTCAAACCAGTACTTAAAAGATTTTGAACTCAGAAAAAAAAAATTTTTTTTAGACTAAAAACTTAGAAAGAGAAATACCAACTTGTCTTTCAGTAGGTCTCGCTGATGTTTGGCCTCCCTTGAAGGATTCCTGTAGTTGTCATCTGGCACATATGTTATGACCCAAATGTGAAATTGTCCATTTCGTGAAATGGACAAGGAAATTGTCCATTTTATGAACTGGACAATCCAACTGTCCATTTCGTGAAATGGACAAAATATTTGTCCATTTCGTGAAATGGACGAAAAATCTACTGACCATTTCATGAAATGGACAACTAAATGTACGAAATTTTTACTCTCATTCAGAGTGAGAAAAACTTGTTGCTTTTTTATTGAAACATTGTATTAGAATGCATCAATGGTTGTACTTGAACCTTAAAGTCTACTGTTGATGTGCAGGTTATTATAATTCCTTTAACATTTTCTTATAAAATTTAACACGATCCTACTATGATTAAGCTATAAGATTAGTTAAGTATTTGTTAATATTTGCATTTACATTTATTAAAACTTTAAAAATTTGAGATAGCATCCAGGTGAGACTAAACTGCAACATATATTTTATAACATTAAGGGCTTTTAACACTAAGCCACATTGGTAGTTTATTTACATTAGTAATTGCAAATGTTGATATCACTGTTTTTATTTGCTTGTCCACATTATCATAAGATTTATGACAGGCACTGAATTAACCCTTAGATCTAATCCTCAAAATTGTGTCCAATCCTCAGATCTCATTAAAAGAAAGCCTCACCACTAGTAAGTTGGATTTAATTGTAACTAGAAAAATGTTTTTGCTGACAATAATGAAGCGGCCCTGATGAAAAAGTGCGAAGTAAGCTGTAAAAGATGTCAAGATATGCATCACAAGGAATAGAAAAGTGTAAAGTTTATCGCATTGTGTATGTTACCATATTTAACAAATGAAAGAACGACCACAGCTTGGCAGAAGAGAAATTGTAGGTGTGAAATTTACTTCTCAAAAGAATGTTTGTCCGATGCGCGGAAAAAATGCCTCCTGGAAAAAAGGCCTCCTAGAAAATATGCCTCCTAGGAAATATACCTCCTAGAATGAATGCCTCCTGAATATTTTGTGACCAGGAAAAATACCTCCTAAGAAAAAAAAGTTCTTTCAAGTATTATAACACTACAGGTTCACATTACAACTTCGGAGCATCTTCATTTTTTCCACTTGAGTCTTATAGTCGCCAATGCCTGTGAAAAATTCACAGTCTTTTACCCATTTTGCTTAGCTGTACAAAGGTATGTAAGTTTCTCTTGTAAGGTGGTGCTCTGGTGCTTCTCACTCTTTTGGCTGGCTGCTCATCCCTGGTTTCCATTATGACAGGTGTCGTGTTTTTCTTGTAATTACATTTCTGCCCCTCCTAGTGCATCTAACTGCGATCAACTCCTTACAGAGGGGATAACCTACCCTTACAGAGGGGATAACCTATGTTGTAATTTGATAAGAATGCATATTGCAAGCCATAAAGGCCACAACTATTTCATCAAGAAACCTCACAGCCATAAATCCTGCTTTTAAACTGGTCCAGAGTACAGCTGAAGGGATATCCTTTCAAGAAGATATTTGTAATTTGTACTTCATGACATTGTACATTCTGGTTTTGACTGTACATATCTGAAATTAACATGTTTTTGATATTATATGTTATAGGTTTCATATGTAACATGTTTACAAGTTGAAATAACTTTTTTTTCTCAGGAGGCATTTTTTCCTAGTCACAAAATATCCAGGAGGCATTCTTTCTAGGAGGCATTTTTTCCAGGAGGCATTTTTTTCTGTGAGGCATTTTGTCCAGGAGGCATTTTTTTTCCCGGATTCTGTATGTCCTACATTCTTTGGTAATGTTCTCGGAGAAGAGGTCTCAAGTGAAAGGGTACACTGACCACAGACATTTCTGTTCAAAATATCATTAGATCAGACTTAAGTATAAAACACTAATTGAATGCAGTGGACTAAGATGCTTAAGAACTATTGTTTAAAATTACTGATTGTGCTTCAACTACAAACTTAACAAAACCACTAATAAAATCCAGTGAACCAAAGTGCATTAGACTTTTTGTTCAAAAGTTACTGATTTTGCTTCAGAGTTATTGCTTACAAGAAAAATCAAGTTACAAACAAGTCAAGCTATAGCGCTAGAAAAATGTTACTGGATTTATTGGGAAAGAAAAGTGTGAGTTTATATATTGCAATATTTATGAATGATTTAGCAATTGAAATTAAAAATATAGGCTTAGGAATAAGAGTAGGAGATCATGATCCATTCCACACTTCAATAATGCACAAAATTAAGACCAAACAAGTTACTGGACTTGTTGTGGAAAAGTAGCCTAATAACATATTTTAACAAAATGCTGTGAACGCAATACTTTTCAAGTTATAAGTGATTTAGTGCATCACTTCAGGAATTTGAATGCATTAAAGTTTCAAAAATTCATTTCCCACTTGAGCTAAAATTAATTAAATGTAGAAGTCTAAGTGAAATGGAAGAAAGTAAAAGAAAAAAATATACATTTGAAATAAATATTCCACTTTTTTTTGTTCCACTTTTGCTTCACACACACATATATATATATATGTTACAGTCAATCTGTGAAACCAGTCATTACACGTAATGACTGAAAGTTTCAGTCATTTCGCGTAATGACTGAAATAACCAGTCATTACGTGTAATGACTAAAATTTTCAGTCATTTCATGTAATGACTGAAATATATGGTTCATTTTTACACAGATTGACTGAATTAATTTCAGTCAATATGTGTAATTGATTTAGAGTTTTTAGAGTTTGTAATTGATTTAGACTTCACACCCTTTGCATTATTCAGAACCTTTGTACATTGTTCCCCTGCATTTTGAAAATTTTTGTGCTAGAGAACATTAAACTATTTTAATCAAATAAATAACTTTGGAATTCTCACATGCTCCCTGAATTTATAGCCAGAATTTTCAAACCTAAACACAGACTTGTGTAATAGACTCTATTGTCATTTTCAAAAATATTTTTAAAATATTGAATGGTTACATGTATCTAATTACATTTTAAATATTATTTACAATCTAAATTCATATTTGCAGTTTTAAAACTAAACTCATTGTCATAGAATGAAAATATTTCTTTGTTGTCAATGAAATTTATGTCTTTTTTGAAGACTAATTCTCATTTATAAATCATAATTTATAATACATTTTGCCTTTTATGTTATTAATTAAAGACTCAGTTCTATTGTGGCAGGTTGTTAGGAAGCACAAAACCATGAAGCTTTTGAAGTGAATCTAGGCCACTCTTGTCCTAATTGCAATGCAGCTCTTTCATCCTGTTTTGTTCTTTCAGGCCTTGTTACTGTTGTTTGACCTCTCCACACAAAGAGCCTATTTATCAAAGATGGAGTTGACCTTTAACGTTCTAAAATAACTAGGACAACTTAATCCATTCTTTTAATAGTTATTAAAGCCTGAGTAGGATAACTTAGAGCTCTAACTCATACTTGAGTACCATTGTAACTATAAATAACCATCAAGATACTTGATTTACTCTATGTTCTTCAGTTAGACATTAATGTTACACAGAATTTTAGATTATAGTAAGAGTCTATAGATTGGGTCCCTGTTAGGAATGCTACCTATCCATTGGGTCCCTGTCATATTTTACAAGGGAGTACATATTTATGAAGGCCATTTTTATGACATGAATTAAAAGAAGTGGGGCTTAGTTAAAATAACTGCAGAAGAGTTTGATAATTTGATCATTTACCCATGTTATCAATCAGTAATCATGTCAGAATATGTTCAAAACTGAAGTGATAATTTCATTACCCCTCTTTAGTAATCACATGAGAATGCAATTTAAATTACTAAGTGAGGCCAGACAATTTCATTTTTAGTAAAGCAAGTATTTAAAACTATTTATTGCAATTCAGCCATTACACGTAATGACTGGACCTTATTTTCAGTCATTACGTGAAATGACTGAAAATTTTAGTCATTACGCGTAATGACTGGTCATTTCAGTCATTACGCGAAATGACTGAAACGTTCAGTCATTACGTGTAATGACTGGTTTCACAGATTGACTGTAACATATATCTATCTATCATCTCCCTCCATCAACCCCCCCCCCCCCACTTCCCACACTGAGGCCATTCTTTTTTCCACTTGCTTTTTATGTGCACTAAATGGGAGTTGGGGGGTTCTTTCTGCATAGAAATACTTTCCATGAATGTGCCTTTTGATAGATATCACACAAAAGCAAATACAGAGTTGGGGAGGAAGAAGAAAAGGACAAGTCATTCATTTCCACTCAGCTGGAGATACATAAAATGCTGTACAAGAAAAACTGTTTATGAGAAAGTGTTTTTTTTTTCAAGCATCTTATATTGTGAAAGAAGTCAGGTATATACATTTGACCAATTTATATAGTCTATGTGAACAAGTAGCTAGATCATCAAGTCCTTCTAAAAAACAAAAGTTGAATCAATTGAAGCTTTTTATCCAAAAAGGAAAAGTTATATCCCCACAATTCCAAAAGAATGGAATCAGAAGAATGTGGTTTTTTAATCTGCCTAAAATTGGGAATTTATATTATGTGAACACTGATCAGTTGTAATATGTAAATAGCTTATTTTTGTCTTTGAAGATGTCATAACTTCATAAACACTAAGAGATTAGGTTTGCCAGACAGCATAAATACTTTTAAGTATACATATGCCAGATGTGGTTTTAAAAAGTGTTAAAATAAATGAGGAGGGAGCAAGAAGTATATATTTATCATGTTAAGATGGCCAAAGCCTCTTAAGTACAGGAATTTTAAGTGAAATGTTATACCAAATCTTACTTTAGTATAATCAATGTCAAGTTAAACTGATGTTACTGAACAGTAAATCAGTTAGGGGCTGAAAATCCTCATTTTCACGTCAAGATTGTATTGGAACTCCAAGGTGGAAAGAAAATAAGAATGTCCCTAATGTCATCTTTAAAAGTGTACAAAATTTAACTGAGCTCTGCTGAACAATACGATAGCTGGAGATTAAAAACTCCATAATTTCACTGCAAGGTGACCATAACTTCATCCATATTGCGACTTTAAGGTGACCATAAAATGAGAATGTCCCTTTTCTCATCCTTTATAAGTGTACAAAGTTTAGCTGAGGTCAGTTGAACAATAAGATAGCTGGAGGCCGAAAACTTCCTTTTTTCACTGAAAAGTGACCATAACTTCATTCATATTGGGACTTTAAGGTGACCATAAAAGCAGAATGTCCTTTCTGCCAACCTTTATAAATGTCGCAAGTTTTATTTGAAAAATGTACACATTAACTAAGCTTAGGGCTGAAAAACTCTACATTTTAAGTTTAAGATGGCCTTAACATTATTAATATTTGAATCATAAGGTAGTAAGAGTGTTCTTTTGATATACCTCAATATCAATATATGCTAGATTTTAAAAAAGATGGAAAAATAACAGGCCAGACAATTTTATTCCAATTTGATGACTTTAGGGGGGCCATAGCCCTAATAATATTAACAGTTTAAGGTCACCATAAAGTCAGGATAATCCTTTGGTGAATCTTAATATATATGCCAAGTTTGGTTGAAAAGTGTGGAAAACTAAGTGAACTGAAGGGTTAAAACCCACGTTTTGGTCATTAAGGTGACCTTAAGTTTGCAGATAGAGAGCTAAAACTTCGGCATGTGAAAGATTATCAAAACGTAGCTGAATAAGTTATTCCAACAAAACGCCAAAATCCTAACCGTTTTTGAGATACAGACCAAGTACCCATTTTTAAAAAATTTACAAAAATAAAACGCCTCCCATTCAGGTATCTATGGTGCGATTGATGAGAAAATCCTTTCCGACCTTGGAAATTTGGTCTAGAATGTACCAGATAAATTTTATAGCACAGGTGTGTGTGGTTTTTTCCGAAACGCGATGACGGGGTGTTTTGGAGTTATGCTTAAGGTTACCTTAAGTAAAGCTTAAGGTCTGCGCAAAGTATCCAAAAAATTTTTCCCGCCCCTATAGTTTTAAAGAAACATAAGAAGGAAAGAAAAAAGAAAAATTTGAAAGGCTAAGAAGTTATTCAAGGGAGACCATAATCCAGCAGCGGCGGCGGTGATCAGTCGAACTTCGGTGAAAACAAATAAGCGTCCCTGACGGGCCGCTTAATTAGCCCACTTCTTTCTGTAACCTTTGAGATGGCTTCAACCTTTCTAAATTGACAGTTACTTTTAATAACCCTCTTCAAAGGGTAGGCTACAATTCCTCAGATCTAATCATTACAGGAAAGTCTTTTAAAGAAGATAAGTGCACAAAAGAGACAAAGCTCTATTATATTTCTTTTAAGCAAATGTTAAAAAATAATATATCAGGTACCAATATGCTTTTTAAAAGTGAAAGTGTAACTTTAAATAATTATCCCCATTAAAAAGTATGCTTTACATAATAGACACTTGTATTTCAAATATATTTCAAATATTTTAACTATTTAACTATTAACTACACATCATTATTATAGGGGAATAAAGTGATAAATTAAACTAAAAGATTGGCCATGAATGAAAGTTAAACTTTCGTACATGACTTTGTCCATTTCGTGAAATGGATAGCAAAATATATATGGATTTGTCCATTTCACGAAATGGACAGTGAGGCTGTCCATTTCATGAAATGGACAATTTCACACCTGGGTCGTAACACATACACTACCTGTTCATTTTGTTGGGCTGACACATCATTTGCTGGGGGCGGTGTCCCTTCTGCTCTGCCCTGGTGTGTCCTCAGCATGTTGTGCAACACCACACATATAAAAACAATGTCTATGACAACCTTTGGCCTTTGCTCCATGGTGCCCATTAGTACTCTGAATCTGCTCACTAATATTCCAAACGCATTCTCCACCACAGTCCTGCCTCTAGAAATCCTGTAGTTGTCTATTCTTTCTTCCCTTGTGAGTTGTCTTCTGCTGTAATGTTTCACCATTCATGGCACCAAGGCAAAGGCGTCATCACCCAGGAAGAAATAGTGCAAATTTGGCAATCCTTCCCCTAGTGGTTCAGGTTGCAGAAGCCCCAAGATGCCATCCTCGATCTTCTCCCTCAAATAGCTTCTGTTGAAAATCTGTATCTGATGAAGATCCACTGGACCCCACTTTGAATCTGTATTCTGCGTTGACCAAGGCAGTTTTAATAGTCACTGCCAAATTTTTTTGGCTTCCTCATGGCAATATGCTTCTGGTCTAGTGCCCCAAGAGCATGGGGTACATTCCATCTGGTTCTGAACTTCTCCTCCACCTTTTTCCAGTCTTCAGGGTCAGTTAGGCAGTGCAAATATTCATCCTGGAATTCAGCAACGATGGCTCGGCAGACCGGGGGGACGAATTAACAGATGGTAGTTTGTCCAACCAACCAGTGATACTGCAAGGAGGTGTACATTTCTCCTGTTGTCAGGTGGCTCAGCGTTATTGCCAGTTTCAATCCAACTTCTAAGGGCTTCCTGAAATTGGTGACTGACTTCTTGATGGTGATGTATGTGTTCTTCGATAAAGTCAAAAAAGGCAGGTGGCATCCTGACAAAAATTCTGATATTCTTTTATATCAGTGTGTAATAAGTCGGCCAGGAGGTTGACGTAGCATCCTTTTTATTGTCTTTGAAGGATCCAGGGCATAACCCAGGGGTTTTGTGGCTTTTTTGGCGTTGTGCTGCTGGCTGTATGGCATTGGCCGGTCCTGAGTTCATATGTGTCCTTTTCTGTGTGCAAATCATGATGATAATCAAAATATTAAACACAATAATTCTAATTCTAATTGGACTTTTATAGCGCTTAATCTCCCCATATAAAGAGGACTCTAAGGTGCAACAAAACCAAAATAGCAGTCGGCCAATTTCAGTATCCAGAGACAGAAGAGGGGTCAAGCACCACAGAGAACACCAGGGGATGTTCCAGGCTAAGGTAGGTATGCTTTGGTGTACAGGTAGGTACACCAATAAAAAACAAAAATACTCTAAGCTTCTGTAGATAGTCTCTCTGATGTAAATCTGACATCTTTGCTGCGACAAATGATGATTTATGACAGTCAGAAAGGGGGTTTAAACATTGTTGGTTTGATCCCAACTCTCACTCCCGACTCCAAAAATTAATGAGTCCAGTCAGGGTGGGTCAGAAAAATGCTCCAGTTCTGTCTGTCAGTACGGCTTGTCGGGGTTGATACGGATTGTCCGTTAGGGGTTTATGGCTTGATCTGGTAGTTTCCCATCTTGTTGTGGAGAAAATCATTGCAATCCCAAGTCAGGTCAGGAGGTAGATCCAGACAAGCCAGGATGTACGTCCTGTTGGGGAGATGAAACCGACCCAACATTTTTGCCTGTTTTTTTTTCTGAATTTGCGACCCCTACTTTTGCAGCCAACCCTAGAGTCATAGAGTCAGTTACAGGGTCAGGTCCAGTGAAACACCCCCATAAAAGATAATTTTTAACTGGTGTATTATATCCCAGTTGAAAGAAAATAAAACATGCTTGGATCAGCTGATCAGTCTTTCTATTTAACAATACTTTCTCTGAAATTTCATGATTAAGTGCACATGAATGAAAATCTTGATGATAATGTTTTATAGCATGACATAATTTTCAACATGATAATTTATCATTACTTTTCCCAACTGTAATGGATGGCTACACATATTTACTACACAAACACATACCACAAACAAGCAATCAGTGCCCATGAATGGGCTCTGTGTCAGCTCAATGTGTGTTTTAATTTTCAGAGTAGAGGTGAAAAGAGAAAAGGACACATTGTGTCCTGCAAATGGTATTCAGAAGGAAAGTACCAAGTTAACTGTTGAGGTGTAAGAAGTAGGTGGAAAACACATTAAATTTAAGTAAAGTACTCTCAATGCAATAGGTTTCAAGTTACAACTGGTTTACTCAACAGTGAGAATGTCAAAGTTGTGTTTGCTCAGCTATGCAATGAGCTACGGGTCTGCAATTTTACCATGGTATAGCTGACTCAAAAGTAGATGAACAACATAATGAAACAAAATACTGTAACCTCAATAGTTTTCAACTTATGACTGATTTACTCAACAGTGATAACCTTAAAGTAGCCGTTACTTAGCTATGCAATGACCTACAGGTCTGCAATTTTACTATGGTATAACTGACCCAAAAAGAAGCTGAATAACAAATTCAAACAAAAAAATAGCCAGCCTCGGCAGGCAAGAACCCCAGCCCGCAGATACAGCTAAATGGCCAACAACATTAAGATTTGGGAAAATCTTAGGAATAACTTCTGTTGTAAGAAGTATAGAGAACCCACAAGATGCTCTACAAAAGATTCACAGGCCATGATTGCTTACAAGTAGTTTTTATATTTTGAAGCCAAAGAAACAATTATGAGGGAGATATAAGGCCTTTTTGATATGATGACGCTCCTATTTGCCATTAAAGATTGATATGGCGGCCATTTTGTTTCCAAAACAAGGACACAATTACTCTCAGACAAGCTTTCCTATCCATTTGTATTTTGTGCAAATCTGATGAAGCTAGCTGCAATATTTTAGGTTACAGAAACCTTGAAGATTTTAGAACAAACTTTAAGACCCCAAAATTTTAAAAGTGTTGCCATGGCAACAGTTGCCGCTGGATACCCCCAAAACCTAATCAGCTCTAGATCCTCTTGGGGTAAAAATATCCTGATAATTTGGTGAATATCCATGCAGGGGTTTAGTCTGTGGAACACACATAAAGTTTAAGACCCAAAGATCTTAAAATTGTTGCCATGGCAACAGTTGTTACCAGATATCCCCCCAAACCTAATCAGCTCTAGATCCTTTTGGGGTAAACATACCCTGAAAATTTGCTGAAAATCTGTGCATGGGTTTAGTCTGTGGAACTCCCACAAAGCTTAAGACCCGAAAATCTTAAAAGTGTTGCCATGGCAACAGTTGTTACCGGATACCCCCCAAAACCTATTCAGCTCTAGATCCTCTTGGGTAAACATCTCCTGAAAATTTAGTGAAAATCTGTGCAGGGGTTTAGGCTGTGGAACACCCAAAAGCTTTGTGCCCGCCGCCGCGACGGTGCAGGGGACAACTATAACCCCAGCCTTTATGGGCTGGGGTTAATACTGTAAATAGAAAAGTTTTTAGTTACAACTGATTTACTCAACAGAGATAACCTGACAGTAGCTTTTGTTCAGCTATGCAATAAGTTACAGGTCTGCAATTTCACTATGTTATAGAAGACTGAAAGCAAATTTTTCAAGGTACAACTGATTTACTCAATAGTGAAAACCTGAAAGTAGCTTTTGCTCAGCTATGCAATGAGTTACAGGTCTATAACTAACCCCAAAGTAAATGAATAACATATTGAAACAAAACACAACAAATGCAACAGTTTTCAAGTTACAACTGATTTACTCATCAGTGAGAACTTAAAAATAGCAATTACTGAGCTATAAAATGAGCTACAGGTCTAAAATTTTACTATGTTACAGCTGACCCGAAAGTAGCTGAATAACATATTGTATACACTATTCTCTAACTGCAATAGTTTTCAAGTT
Organism: Sabellastarte sp. h YS-2021; assembly: GCA_964017235.1. Classification (NCBI taxonomy): domain Eukaryota; kingdom Metazoa; phylum Annelida; class Polychaeta; order Sabellida; family Sabellidae; genus Sabellastarte; species Sabellastarte sp. h YS-2021. The sequence continues at coordinate 15,927,536 of OZ024931.1, read as the reverse complement.
GCAAGTGATTTTCCTCATGGAAGTTACTGAAAAGTCAAAAAAGTGAGCTATTACTCACTTAGCTATGGGAATAGACGCCCAAGTTACTCACCATGTTGTAGCTATGGAAAAAGTAGTTGAATAACATATTTTAACAAAATACTCTAAATGCAATACCTTTTAAGTTATAGGTGATTTAGTGCATGATTTCAGGAATTTTAATGCATTAAAAATTATTTCAAAAAATTCATAACAAGAGGAGAGTGCCCGTGAACGGGCACTGTGTCAGCTGACTGAGTGTTTTTGATTTGTGAAGGTGATTAGAGGACAGAATAATTATCAGGAAAAGGGCTGTACAGAAATACAGTAAATGGTAACTGAACAGCAAGTTCGAAAGAAATTCCGAAGCTGACAGAAGAAAAGGATAAAAAAGTTGTGCCCTGTAAATGGTATTATGAAGGAAAATAACAAGGTAATTGTTTAAGTGTAAAAAATAGGTTAAAACATATTTAAAGAAATACTACAAATGCAATATCCTCGTTCAACCTTGAAGAAGGGGTCCAAGGTCAAATCTAACCACACAAATACATTCCCAGCCCATGATTTCCTATGGTTTACCATTCCAAACCTCTAGGACCAATTATAAACTAGAGGATCGCTCGCAAAAAAAAAAGATAATGTTTTTGCATAGCAAAAACAAAGCGTCCCGAAAAGGATATAAAGGTGAGTGCTAAAGTATTAAGAAAATGCTTCGTTTCTAGCCTTATACTGTTGTGGCAACCAAAGTCAGCGCAGTCTGCTCTATCTGGCACGGTTTTCAAGATATAAGCATTTTTGTGTTTTGCAAAAAATTAAAAAATAAAAAATGTCCGCTATATTTGGCGAGACAAAAATATTTTGAAAATTGGCATGGCTACTCTGCAGAGATACCCAGCAGGTCCAAAATTTTGTTGAGTTCACTCCATATAGCACGGTTTTCGAGATATAAGCATTTTTGTGTTTTGCAAAAACTTTGAAAATTCAAAATGGCCACCATTTTTGGGGAGACAAAAATTTTTGTCAAGACCACTGCCGTGGTGTGTATCTCCCGCCGAGCATTAAAGCAGAAGAAATAGCTTTTCCGAGATATTCACAATTTTTCATTTTCGTGTGTGAAAGGTCTTCCAAAAGTAGGTGAATGAGTTATTTGAGAAAAATTGGCTATCTGCAATACTATTAAGAGATAATTCACATTTACTCATTTTGAGTAGGTGAATAATTATCTATGGGTCTGAAACTTCACCAAGTGAAAGCTCTCCCAAAAGTAGGTGAATGAGTTATTTGAGAAAAATTGGCTATCTGCAATACTTTTAGAGATAATTCGCATTTACTCATTTTGAGTAGGTGAGTAATTAGCTATGGGTCTGAAACTTCACCATGTGAAGGCTCTCCCACAAGTAGATGAATGAGTATTTGATAAAAATTGGGTATCCGCAATACTTTTACAGATAATTAGCATTTACTCATTTTGAGTAGGTGAATAAATAGCTATGGGTCTGAAACTTCACAGAGTGAAAGCTCTCCCAAAAGTAGGTGAATGAGTTATTTGAGAAAAATTGGCTATCTGCAATACTTTTAAACATAATTCACATTTACTCATTTTGAGTAGGTGAATAATTAGCTATGGGTCTGAAACTTCACCAAGTGAAAGCTCTGCCAAAAGTAGGTGAATGAGTTATTTGAGAAAAATTGGCTATCTGCAATACTTTTAGAGATAATTCGCATTTACTCATTTTGAGTAGGTGAGTAATTTGCTATGGGTCTGAAACTTCACCAAGTGAAAGCTCTCCCAAAAGTAGGTGAATGAGTTATTTGAGAAAAATTGGCTATCTGCACTACTTTTAGAGATAATTCGCATTTACTCATTTTGAGTAGACGAGTAATTAGCTATGGGTCTGAAACTTCACCAAGTGAAAGCTCTCCCAAAAGTAGGTGAATGAGTTATTTGAGAAAAATTGGCTATCTGCAATACTTTTAGAGATAATTCGCATTTACTCATTTTGAGTAGGTGAGTAATTAGCTATGGGTCTGAAACTTCACCAAGTGAAAGCTCTCCCAAAAGTAGGTGAATGAGTTATTTGAGAAAAATTGGCTATCTGCAATACTTTTACAGATAATTCGCATTTACTCATTTTGAGTAGGTGAGTAATTAGCTATGGGTCTGAAACTTCACCAAGTGAAAGCTCTCCCAAAAGTAGGTGAATGATTAATTTGAGAAAAACTGGCTATCTGCAATACTTTTAGAGACAATTCGCATTTACTCATTTTGAGTAGGTGAGTAATTAGCTTTGGGTCTGAAACTTCACCAAGTGAAAGCTCTCCCAAAAGTAGGTGAATGAGTTATTTGAGAAAAATTGGCTATCTGCAATACTTTTAGAGATAATTCGCATTTACTCATTTTGAGTAGGTGAGTAATTAGCTATGGGTCTGAAACTTCACCAAGTGAAAGCTCTCCCAAAAGTAGGTGAATGAGTTATTTGAGAAAAATTGGCTATCTGCAATACTTTTAGAGATAATTCACATTTACTCATTTTGAGTAGGTGAGTAATTAGCTATGGGTCTGAAACTTCACCAAGTGAAAGCTCTGCCAAAAGTAGGTGAATGAGTTATTTGAGAAAAATTGGCTATCTGCAATACTTTTAGAGATAATTCGCATTTACTCATTTTGAGTAGGTGAGTAATTAGCTATGGGTCTGAAACTTCACAGAGTGAAAGCTCTCCCAAAAGTAGGTGAATGAGTTATTTGAGAAAAATTGGCTATCTGCAATACTTTTAGAGATAATTCGCATTTACTCATTTTGAGTAGGTGAGTAATTAGCTATGGGTCTGAAACTTCACCAAGTGAAAGCTCTCCCAAAAGTAGGTGAATGATCAATTTGAGAAAAATTGGCTATCTGCAATACTTTTAGAGATAATTCGCATTTACTCATTTTGAGTAGGTGAGTAATTAGCTATGGATCTGAAACTTCACCAAGTGAAAGCTCTCCCAAAAGTAGGTGAATAAGTTATTTGAGAAAAATTGGCTATCTGCAATACTTTTAGAGATAATTCACATTTACTCATTTTGAGTAGGTGAGTAATTAGCTATGGGTCTGAAACTTCACAGAGTGAAAGCTCTCCCAAAAGTAGGTGAATGAGTTATTTGAGAAAAATTGGCTATCTGCAATACTTTTAGAGATAATTCACATTTACTCATTTTGAGTAGGTGAGTAATTAGCTATGGGTCTGAAACTTCACCAAGTGAAAGCTCTCCCAAAAGTAGGTGAATGAGTTATTTGAGAAAAATTGGCTATCTGCAATACTTTTAGAGATAATTCGCATTTACTCATTTTGAGTAGGTGAGTAATTAGCTATGGGTCTGAAACTTCACCAAGTGAAAGCTCTCCCAAAAGTAGGTGAATGAGTTATTTGAGAAAAATTGGCTATCTGCAATACTTTTAGAGATAATTCGCATTTACTCATTTTGAGTAGGTGAGTAATTAGCTATGGGTCTGAAACTTCACCATGTGAAAGCTCTCCCAAAAGTAGGTGAATGAGTTATTTGAGAAAAATTGGCTATCTGCAATACTTTTAGAGATAATTCGCATTTACTCATTTTGAGTAGGTGAGTAATTGGCTATGGGTCTGAAACTTCACCATGTGAAAGCTCTTCCAAAAGTAGGTGAATGAGTTATTTGAGAAAAATTGGCCATCTGCAATACTTATAGAGGTAATTCGCATTTACTCTTTTTGAGTAGGTGAGCAATTAGCTATGGGTCTGAAACTTCACCAAGTGAAAGCTCTTTGGGATAGCTGCTCTGCAGAGATACCCTGAAGATAAAAAATTTCGTCGAAATCGCTCTATGTAGCACGGTTTTCGAAATATTAGCATTTTTGTGTTTTGCAATTTTTGCGCAAAAATTCGAAAATTCAAAATGGACGCCATTTTTGGCAAGACAAAATTTTTTTGAAAATTGGCATGGCTACTCTGCAGAGATACCCAGTGGGTCAAAAATTTCGTCGAAATCGCTCTATCTAGCAGGGTTTTCGAGATATAAGCATTTTTATGTTTTGCAATTTTTGCGAAAATTTCGAAAATTCAAAATGGCCGCCATTTTTGGCAAGACAAAAATTTTTTGAAAATTGGGAAAAGTACTCCGCAGAGATATCCTGCGGGTCAAAAATTTTGTCGAAATTGCTCTATCTAGCACGGTTTTTGAGATATAAGCATTTTTGTGTTTTGCAATTTTTGCGAAAATTTCGAAAATTCAAAATGGCCACCATTTTGGGCGAGACAAAAATTTTTTGAAAATTGGGAAAACTACTCCGCAGAGATACCCTGCGGGTCAAAAATTTCGTCGAAATCGCTCTATCTAGCACGGTTTTCGAGATATAAGCATTTTTGTGTTTTCCTTATTTGGAAAATTCGTAATGATTAATTAATCATTAATTACTCGGCCATTTCTTGACCAATCAATGCCAAAATCTAATGATTTCCAGATTTTAATAGAATGAATGTATTTGCCAAGTTTCAGGTGAATTGATAAAATTCCTTTCAAGTTATCATCCGGACAAGCTTCCCCATCGAAAAAAGACATTTTTGGTCATGTGACCTCTCTGATTGGTTGAAATGTCACTGCAGCATATTCAAAAAAAATCCCCAAGGCTACTGCCTAAACCTGCCAAATTTGAAAAGAATCCGCCTAACGGTTACAGAGTTATAAGGAAAACAAAATGCGGAGCCGGCGGAGCCGGCGGAGCCGGAAGCTCTCCCATACACAAACAAGCGTCCCGCAAGTTATAAGCACTTTTAAGCTTGGCTGTCCTCATTTGACCTTGAAGGAGGGGTCCAAAGGTCAAATCTGACCATACCAAAAGATTCCGAGCCAATGATTTCCTATGGGAAATGATATCCCAAATCTCTGTCACCAATAATAAGCGAGTTGTAGGCACTTTCAATTTTCGCTATCCTCATTTGACCTTGAAGGAGGGTTCCAAGGTCAAATCGGACCATATCAACAGATTCACAGCCCATGATTTCCTGTCTGTTTACCATCCCAAACCTCTGGGACCAATAATAAGCGAGTTATAAGCACTTTTAAGTTTGGCTATCCTTGTTTGACCTTGAAGGAGGGGTCATTGAAGGTCAAATCTGACCACACCAAAAGATTCCCACCCCATGATTTCCTACAGGTTGGTTTATCATCCCAAACCTCTCGGATCAATAATAAGGGAGACATAAGCACTTTTCATGACTGACAAAAAACACCTGTGGCGGCCATCTTGTTTCTCAAAATGAGGCCAAAAATATTCCCAGACAACATTTTATGGTTATTAATATATACTGCAAACTTAAGAAAGCTAGCTATAATATTTTTTTTCATCAGAGCAGTAATGGTGAAATCTCTCTCTACACACTGCGGCTATCCAGTGGATACAATGATTTACTCAACAGTGAGAACCTGAAAGTAGCTATTGCTCAGCTATGCCATGACATAGAGGTCTGCAATTTCACTATGTTATAGCTGACCAAAAATTCTGTGAATAACATATTTAACAAATTACTCTAAATGTAATAGTTTTCAAGTTACAACTGATTTACTCAACAGTGAGAACCTCAAAGGAACTATTACTCAGCTATGCAATGAGCTACATGTCTGAAATTTTACTATGTTATAGCTAACCCAAAAGTAGGTGAACAACATATTTAAGCAAACTACTGTAAATGCAATAGTTTTCAAGCTACAACTGATTTACTCAATAGTGAGAACCTGAAAATAGCTATTGCTCCGCTATGCCATGAGCTATAGGTCTGTAATTTCACTATGTTATAGCTGACCCAAAAGTAGGTGAACAATATATTTTAACAAAATACTCCAAATGCAATATTTTTCAAGTTATAGCTGATTTACTCAACAGTCAGTACCTGAGAATAGCTATTGCTCAGTTGTGCCATGAGCTATAGGTCTATAATTTCACTATGTTATAGCTGACCCAAAAGTAGCTGAATAACATATTTGCACAAATTTCTGTAAATGCAATAGTTTTCCAATTATAACTGATTTACTCAACAGTGAGAACTTCAAAGTAGCTATTACTCAGCTATGAAATGAGCCACAGGTCTGAAACTTCACTATGTTATAGCTGACCCCAAAATAGGTGAATAACATATTGAAACAAAATACTCTAAATGCAATAGTTTTCAAGTTTTAAGTGATTTACTCAACAGTGATAACCTAAAAGTAGCTATTACTCAGCTATGCCATGAGCTACAGGTCTGAAATTTTACTATGTTATAGCTGGCCCAAAAGTAGCTGAATAACATATTTATACGAAATTCTCTAAATGCAATAGTTTTTAAGTTACAAGTGATTTTACTCATGATGGAAGTTACTGAAAAGCCCAAAAGTAGCTATTACTCACTTAGCTATTGAGACAGACACCCAACTTACTCACCATATTGTAGCTATGAAAAAAGTAGCTGAATAAGATATTTTAACAAAATGCTCTAAATGCAACACTATTCAAGTTATAAGTGATTTACTCAACAGTGATAACCTAAAAGTAGCTATTACTCAGCTATGCCATGAGCTACAGGTCTGAAATTTTACTATGTTATAGCTGGCCCAAAAGTAGCTGAATAACATATTTATACGAAATTCTCTAAATGCAATAGTTTTTAAGTTACAAGTGATTTTACTCATGATGGAAGTTACTGAAAAGCCCAAAAGTAGCTATTACTCACTTAGCTATTGAGACAGACACCCAACTTACTCACCATATTGTAGCTATGAAAAAAGTAGCTGAATAACATATTTTAACAAAATGCTCTAAATGCAACACTTTTCAAGTTATAAGTGATTTACTCAACAGTGATAACCTAAAAGTAGCTATTACTCAGCTATGCCATGAGCTACAGGTCTGAAATTTTACTATGTTATAGCTGACCCAAAAGTAGCTGAATAACATATTTATACGAAATTCTCTAAATGAAATAGTTTTCAAGTTATAAGCGATTTACTCAACAGTGATAACCTAAAAGTAGCTATTACTCAGCTATGCCATGAGCTACAGGTCTGAAATTTTACTATGTTATAGCTGACCCAAAAGTAGCTGAATAACATATTTATACGAAATTCTCTAAATGAAATAGTTTTCAAGTTATAAGCGATTTACTCAACAGTGATAACCTAAAAGTAGCTATTACTCAGCTATGCCATGAGCTACAGGTCTGAAATTTCACTATGTTATAGCTGGCCCAAAAGTAGCTGAATAACATATTTATACGAAATTCTCTAAATGCAATAGTTTTTAAGTTACAAGTGATTTTACTCATAATGGAAGTTACTGAAAAGCCCAAAAGTAGCTATTACTCACTTAGCTATTGAGACAGACACCCAACTTACTCACCATATTGTAGCTATGAAAAAAGTAGCTGAATAACATATTTTCACAAAATGCTGTAAATGCAACACTTTTGAAGTTATAAGTGATTTAGTGCATGATTTCATGAATTTTAATGCATTAAAAATTATTAAAAAAATTTATTAAAAAAAAAGTAAGACAGATCCAGGTCTCATACTCACACAAGAGAATCTACCTCTGGCGTAGTACATATATGCAAGATATGAGAGAAATCCCTGCAATAGTCACTGAGAAAATTGTGATAAAAAGTTGAAATTTTCACACTTTTGGTGGCATAAAAACCAGAACCCAAATAATTATTTACAGTTTAATTTAAAATATCACAATGCATTTCATCAAGTGAATGAACGAAGAAAAAAAATTATCGAGTGTAGGAAACTAACACCATGATTCTCATTCAAAACATTCAACTGTATTGCAAACCACTCTCAGCCAGACACTGACCCAACGGTGGCCTGCTGGTGTCAGCCTGAAGTTGTCCCTGCCAGCCAAAAAGCTGATGCACCAATGGTGGCTGCAAACGTCAGACCGACAGATGTACTGACATTGGGCAGATTCGTTGTCCTCAATGTCGGTATCTGGGTCTGTATGTAATTGTGAGGTTGCCCCAAGAATAGATGTCAAGTTGTACAACAACATAAATATGCATAAATGGACTTCGGGATACAATCATCTTGTGACAACGGCAGCTCGTGACCAATAACTCGTACCCAAGATTTTTTTTTAAATATTGCTAGGAAACCCCAGACTTTTGTCCCCCTCACATTTTCTAATTTGCATATTTTTATTTTAAAATATTGCAGGGAAACACCACGGACTTCTGTTTCCTCACATTTTCTAATTTGCATATTTTATTTTATAATAGTTCTAGGAAACCCCCACGGAATTCCATGACCTCACATTTTCTAATTTGCATATTTTATTTCATAATATTGCTAGGAAACCTCCATGGAAGTAAGAGAATTTGGAGTATTAATTTGATCTTTAACTAAACAGACTTATTTCTATTCATTTTATAAACAAGAGGAGAGTGCCCGTGAACGGGCACTGTGTCAGCTGACTGAATGTTTTTGATTTGTGATGGTGATAATGAGAGGAAAGCATAATTATCAGGGAAAGGGCTGTACAGAAATACAGTAAATGGTAACTGAACAGCATGTTTGAAAGATATTCCGAAGCTGACAGAAGAAAAGGACAAAAAAGTTGTGCCCTGCAAATGGTATTATGAAATAAAGTAACAAGGTAATTGTTTAAGTGTAAAAAGTAGGTTAAAAATATTTAAAGAAATACTATAAATGCAATATCCTCGTTCGACCATGAAGAAGGGATCCAAAGGTCAAATCTGACCATACCAAAAGATTCCCAGCCAAAGAATTTAGGATGGTTTACCATCCCAAACCTCTCAGACCAATAATAAGTGAGTCATAGGCACTTTTTAAGTTTGGCTATCCTTGTTTGACCTTGACGGAGGGGTCTAAGGTCAAATCCGACCACACAAAAAAATTCCCAGCCCATGATTTCCTGTAGCTTGTTTACCATCCCAAACCTGTAGGACCAATAATAAGCGAGTTATAAGCAATTGTAAGTTTGGCTATCCTCAACTGACCTTGAAGGGGGGGTCCCAGGTCAAATCTGACCACACCAAAAGAATCCCAGCCCATGATTTCCTATATGTTGGTTTACCATCCCAAACCTCCAAGACCAATAATACGCGAGTTATAAGCACTTTAAGTTTGGCTATCTTCGTTTGACCTGGAAGGAGGGGTCTAAGGTGAAATCCGACCACACCAAAAGATTCCCAGCCCATGATTTTCTATAGGTTGGTTTTCCATTCCAAACCTCTAGGACCAATAATAAGCGAGTTATAAGCACTTTTAAGTTTGGCTATCCTCATTTGACCTTGAAGGAGGGGTCCAAGGTGAAATCCGACCACACCAAAAAATTCCCAGCTCATGATTTTCTATAGGTTGGTTTTCATTCCAAACCTCTAGGACCAATAATAAGCGAGTTATAAGCACTTTTATGTTTGGCTATCCTCATTTGACCTTGAAGGAGGGTTCCAAGGTCAAATCGGACCATATTAACAGATTCCCAGCCCATGATTTCCTACAGGTTGGATACAATGATTTACTCAACAGTGAGAACCTGAAAGAAGCTATTGCTCAGCTATGCCATGACATAGAGGTCTGCAATTTCACTATGTTATAGCTGACCAAAACGTCTGTGAATAACATATTTAACAAAATACTCTAAATGTAATAGTTTTCAAGTTACAACTGATTTACTCAAGAGTGAGAACCTCAAAGTAACTATTACTCAGCTATGCAATGAGCTACATGTCTGAATTTTTGCTCTGTTATAGCTGACCTAAAAGTAGGTGAACAACATATTTAAGCAAAATACTGTAAATGCAATAGTTTTCAAGTTACAACTGATTTACTCAATAGTGAGAACCTGAAAATAGCTATTGCTCCGCTATGCCATGAGCTATAGGTCTGTAATTTCACTATGTTATAGCTAACCCAAAAGTAGGTGAACAATATATTTTAACAAAATACTCCAAATGCAATATTTTTCAAGTTATAGCCGATTTACTCAACAGTCAGTGCCTGAGAATAGCTATTGCTCAGTTGTGCCATGAGCTACAGGTCTGTAATTTCACTATGTTATAGCTGACCCAAAAGTAGCTGAATAACATATTTGCACAAATTTCTGTAAAGGCAATAGTTTTCCAATTACAACTGATTTACTCAACAGTGAGAACTTCAAAGTAGCTATTACTCAGCTATGCAATGAGCCACAGGTCTGGAACTTCACTATGTTATAGCTGACCCCAAAATAGGTGAATAACATATTGCAACAAAATACTGTAAATGCAATAGTTTCCAAGTTATAAGTGATTTACTCAACAGTGATAACCTAAAAGTAGCTATTACTCAGCTATGCCATGAGCTACAGGTCTGAAATTTTACTATGTTATAGCTGACCCAAAAGTAGCTGAATAACATATTTATACTAAATTCTCTAAATGCAACAGTTTTCAAATTATAAGTGATTTACTCAACATTGAGAACTTCAAAGTAGCTATTACTCAGCTATGCAATGAGTCACAGGTCTGGAACTTCACTATGTTATAGCTGACCCCAAAATAGGTGAATAACATATTGAAACAAAATACTCTAAATGCAATAATTTCCAAGTTATAAGCGATTTACTCAACAGTGATAACCTAAAAGTAGCTATTACTCAGCTATGTCATGAGCTACAGGTCTGAAATTTTACTATGTTATAGCTGACCCAAAAGTAGCTGAACAACATATTTAAGCAAAATACTGTACATGCAATAGTTTTCAAGTTACAACTGATTTACTCAATAGTGATGACCTAAAAGTAGCTATTACTCAGCTATGCCATGAGCTACAGGTCTGAAATTTTACTATGTTATAGCTGACCCAAAAGTAGCTGAATAACATATTTATACTAAATTCTCTAAATGCAATAGTTTTGCAATTACAACTGATTTACTCAATAGTGAGAACCTCAAAGTAGTTATTATTCAGCTATGCAATGAGCTACAGGTCTGAAATTTCACTATGTTATAGCTGACCCAAAAGTAGGTGAACAACATATTTAAGCAAAATACTGTAAATGCAATAGTTTTGAAGTTACAATTGATTTACTCAATAGTGATGACCTAAAAGTAGCTATTACTCAGCTATGCCATGAGCTACAGGTCTGAAATTTTACTATGTTATAGCTGACCCAAAAGTAGCTGAATAACATATTTATACGAAATTCTCTAAATGCAATAGTTTTCCAATTACAACTGATTTACTCAATAGTGAGAACTTTAAAGTAGCTATTACTCAGCTATGCCATGACCTACAGATCTAAAATTTCACTATGTTATAGCTGGCCCAAAAGTAGCTGAATAACATATTTATACGAAATTCTCTAAATGCAATAGGTTTTAAGTTACAAGAGATTTACTCAATAGTGAGAACTTCAAAGTAGCTATTACTCAGCTATGCAATGAGCCACAGATCTGAAACTTCACTATGATATAGCTGATCCCAAAATAGGTGAATAACATATTGAAACAAAATACTGTAAATGGAATAGTTTCCAAGTTATAAGCGATTTACTCAACAGAGATAACCTAAAAGTAGCTATTACTCAGCTATGCCATGAGCTACAGGTCTGAAATTTTACTATATTATAGCTGACCCAAAAGTAGCTGAATAACATATTTATACGAAATTCTCTAAATGCAATAGTTTTGAAGTTATAAGCGATTTACTCAACAGTGATAACCTAAAAGTAGCTATTACTCAGCTATGCCATGAGCTACAGGTCTGAAATTTTACTATGTTATAGCTGACCCAAAAGTAGCTGAATAACATATTTATACGAAATTCTCTAAATGCAATAGTTTTGAAGTTATAAGCGATTTACTCAACAGTGATAACCTAAAAGTAGCTATTACTCAGCTATGCCATGAGCTACAGGTCTAAAATTTTACTATGTTATAGCTGACCCAAAAGTAGCTGAATAACATATTTATACGAATTTCTCTAAATGCAATAGTTTTTAAGTTACAAGTGATTTTACTCATGATGGAAGTTACTGAAAAGCCCAAAAGTAGCTATTACTCACTTAGCTATTGAGACAGGCACCCAACTTACTCACCATATTGTAGCTATGAAAAAAGTAGCTGAATAACATATTTTAACAAAATGCTCTAAATGCAACACTTTTCAAGTTATAAATGATTTTGTGCATGATTTCATGAATTTTAATGCATTAAAAACTAGATTGGGCCAACTCGGCGCCAACATATCCCCAGACAGGTCATCACTCACGCCACAGGTTTTGATCGGGAATTTTTTAAAACATAATTACCCATTATTATATGAACTTCAGCACATCAATCTACTCTGTTTATATCTCCCCAAGGAAGATGGTGTATCCCCAGACGCCGAATACATAACTCAAATTATATTTTCAATCTTCCTGCAATGATAACTCTAAACCTATTTTCAAAGTATTTAAATGATTGATGATTGAATGTCCATTCTAAAATAATAATCCCAAAAGTGCATATCTGTTTCTATATTTGTTGACAAATAAAATATTATTTTTAACTCAACTCATCATATTTTTCAATCCTCCTTCAAAGTATTTAAATGATTGATGATTCAATGTCCATTCTAAAATTCATAATCCCAAAAGCGCATATCTGTTTCTATATTTGTTCACAAATAAAATATTATTTTAAAAAAATTATTTATATTATTATTTTATTATATTATTTTTAGAATTTGCAAATTGTTTTCAGTTATTCATTTCCTCTATACCTATATATGTGGTCCATATATATGTGTTACGCCCAATCCACGAAATTGCCCATTTCGTGAAATAGGCAAGAATTTTGCCCATTTCATGAAATAGGCAACTGACTTGCCCATTTCATGAAATAGGCAATTTGTTCAATTATGGCCTGCCCATTTCATGAAACAGGCAATCTTATGTATGAAAATATAATTTCCATGCATAGAACAACAAAAGTCTTTGCCAATATCTTTAAGAAACTTCCTATTGTGTATAGAAGTTTTACAAATATGTAACAAATATTGAAACTGTTATTTCAAAAGAAAAAGGTAACTAAATTGTGTTTTTCTGTCTCAATATGTTAAAGTTTTGTTTGATAGTCATATGAATGTAACTAAATTATTACACAGTTAAAAGTAACATTAATAAAATATCTACTTTGAACAGTAACTTATTTACACAATTTACAACTTTAAAATATTTATGTCACAAAAATATGAAATAAAAGGGTCCATTGTTCAATGTACATTCTTTAGTCTTAGACCAAAAGCTAAACTGTAAATTGTGTGTCCTAATTAATGAAATGCCTTGGAATGGCCTCTTTCAGTAAGATTAGCATTCTTTTTGTATGGGTTCAAACCTATAAGTATTGTGAATTGCAATTAACCATTGGGCCCTCTACAAACACAGGGCCGGAGGTGTGGTTACAATTGGATTATGTGGTTACAAAGGTTTAACACAAATTTTGTGACAATGTGGATAAATAACAAGACAATATGCTATGACTTGTAAATCATAATCACTGAAGATGGTATTCATTTACTATAAGTATAGTATAAAATCTATTTGATGTTTGAGTTGAAGAAAGATGTTTTTATTTGAATAACTAATGTCTAATTGTGTGAAATATATTTTGTGTCAATCAAAGTGTACCAGCATGGTTAATTATTTTATAAAAAAAACATAAAAATAAGTGTGAAATAGTGTTTATAGTAACATTTAATCAATAAAATATTTTTATGTATGAAAATTTATTTTTCATACATGGTATTGCCCATTTCATGAAATAGGCAACCCAAGTTTTGCCCATTTCACGAAATGGGCAAGCAAATACTGGATAAATTGCCTATTTCGTGAAATGGGCAAGTCACTTGGCTATTTCGCGAAATGGGCAATATCCTTGCCTATTTCACGAAATGGGCAATTTCACAGATTGGGTGTAACATATGCAACCTAAATATGTGACACAATCTCAGTTCTGACTCCCCTTTGTGTTATATGTAATGAAGCCCACCACCTCCCACCCCCACCCCCACCCCTCTCCCCTTCTCCACACCTCTCTCACTATTACACAAGATCTGCAACCCCATTGAGTTCTTTGTTTCTCATCTGATATCATTAAATACCTTTGTTTATTTAGTGTCACTCAATATAGCTGGAGGTCCCAGAGGTGGGTGGGGGGAATCCGGGTGGGGGATGTGGGTTGAGCATAAATGGTAAACAAACAATCTATATAAAAGGGGTACTCAAATACAAAAAGAATTGAGAATTTTAAGTATGTGATTATCAACTGAAATGAGTTCATAACTGTAGGAGCTGTGCCAAAATTAACTGAGGCAAGTTGAATAAAACTGGGCTAGTTGAGGGTTAAAAATCCCCTAGTTTTACTACATAAGGATATAATTTCATTAATATTGGGACTTAAAGCTCACTTAAAGTGTCCATTTTGCCTACTTGAATATGTTTAACCAGTTTCATTTTAAAAAGTGAAAAACTCAGCAAGCAGAGGTATAACACACAAAAATAAGTTCTTAAAGACTAAGATAGCCATAACATTATTAATATTCAAAATTTAAATAGACAGGCATTTCCTTTTAAAAATTCAAAGATTTCAGCTCTATAACCCACATAGTTTGACAGTTACTGGACTTTAAAGTGGCATAATATCCATAAATTGGGTTTCTGTGGGCATTTTACAATTGTTAAAGAGACCTTAGCAATTAAACTACAGATCTGAAACTTTTTGGGGGACATACATAACAAACAAAAATTATATATAATACAGTTTAAGACTTGTCACACTAAGCATTTCCAAATAACGGCAAAATACGGAAAAAATGTCAAAAAAGGCACTTGGGCGAGTGTCTATGGCCCTCATACACAGGTTAAATGTCTACTAAAAACCTTGATTTTCGGCATATGTAAAAAGGACATAATAATGCATTCCCAGATGGGATTTCAGCTCCATCAATCACATAGTTTAACAGTTACAGGGCTTAAAGGTGGTAAAAAGTCCAAATATTGGGTCATTGTGGGCCTTTTAGAGATCTCGATGTGGCTTTCAAATTAAAGCTTCAGACTTAAAATTTGTTACATACTAAGATTACACATAGAATATGTATCTAATAAAGTTTGAAACTTCTCAGACTTACCATTTCCAAGTTACAGAGCAAAATATGTGAAAAATGTCTTAAAAGGGTCACTCAGGTGGGTGTTTAAGGTCCTCATACACAGGTTAAATGTCCACTTGAAGCCTTGATTTTTGGCACATGTAAAAAGAACATAATAATGTATTCCCAGATGAGATTTCAGCTCTATCAGTCACATAGTTTAACAGTCACAGGCCTTAAAATTGGCAAAAAGTCCAAATACTGGGTCTTTATGGGGCCTTCTAGAGACCTAAATGTGGCCTTCAAATTAAAGCTTCAGACTTAAAATTTGTCACATACTAAGATTACACATAGAATATGCATCTAATACAGTTTGAAACTTCTTAGACTTACCATTTCCAAGTTACAGGGAAAAATATGTGAAAAATGTCTAAAAATGGTCACTCGGGTGGGGATTTATGGTCCTCATACACAGGTTAAATGTCTTCTTAAAGCCTTAATTTTTGGCACATATAAAAATAACATACTAATATCTTCTCAGATAGGATTTGAGCTCTATCAGTCACATAGTTTGACAGTCACAGGGCTTAAAAGTAGCAAAAAGTCCAAATATTGGGTCTTTGGGAGCCTTTTAGAGACCTCAATTTGACCTTCAAAATTAAAGCTTCAGACTTAAAATCTGTTACATACTAAGATTACACACAGAATATATATCTAATACAGTTTGAAACTTCTCAGACTTACCATTTCCAAGTTACAGGGAAAAAGATGTGAAAAATGTCTTATAAGGGTCACTCGGGTGGGTGTTTATGGTCCTGATACACAGGTTAACTGTCTATTAAAGGCCTAAATGTTGGGGCACATATAAGAAAACACATAGATATATTCCCAGATGATATTTAACTTAGATGAGAGACATAGTTTGAAAGCTACAGTGCTTGAAAGTGGCAAAAAGTGCATAAATTGGGTCTCTGTGGGCACTTTTGAGACCTTAAGTCGACCCCTTTGGGTAAACCTACAGCCCTAAAATTTTCTACAGACAAGGATTACATATCAAAGTTATACCTAGCGCAGTTTGAGACTCATCAGAATTATCACTTCCAAATTATAGGGCAAAATATGTGAAAAGTATAGCAAAAAATCCCTAAGTGGGGGTATTTATGGGCCTCAAACACAATTTTCTCCTCAACTTAAAGTCATGATTTTCGGCACATGTACTAAGAACATATTAATGTGTTGTCAGGTAAAATTTCAGCCAGCTGAGCATCATAGTTTGTGACCTACAGGGCTCTAAGTGGCCAAAAGTGCAATTTCTGACCTTAAGGTGGCCATAAGTTCTTTTTTACTGGGAGTTTAAGGTCACCTTAAAATAGGGATCTTCCTTTGGGCACCCTTAACATGTGTACCAAGTTTGAAAAAAAAATATTAATTTGTTTTTGAGTTATCGCGTCCACAAGGAAATTTCTACGGCGACGGCGGCGGCGCGACGGACCTGAATCCAATATATCCCCGACTTTCGTCTGGGGATATAATTATTAAAAAAATTTATTAAAAAAAAAGTAAGACAGATCCAGGTCTCATACTCACACAAGAGAATCTACCTGTGGCCTAGTACATATATGCAAGATATGAGAGAAATCCCTGCAATAGTCACTGAGAAAATTGTGATTAAGTGTTGAAATTTTCACACTTTTGGTGGGGGTACCCCCCTTGTAATGTCTCTAGCAAACAGACGAACAGACAGATTTGCATGCCTTGAACAATTTTTCATCCTCGATAGATAAGGTATCTTTTAAAAAAAACAGCACGTCTCTAGGCCTTGTAGTTTTGGAGGAGAAGTTGTTCACGCGGACGCGTACGCGGACGCGTACGCCCACGCCGCAGAGTGACGACATAATGTCAGCTGACTGACAAGTCAGCTGACATAAAAATATTGTTAGAAAACCCCATCCACGCAGTAATTGGGTGATCTCGTATTTCTTTATTAATATTATGACCTGCGTATGCAAGTATTTGATATTCAAGTAGAAATAATATTTATTATTATAAAATGTTTGTGTACGAGTTGTTGGTCACGAGATGCCATGGTCACAAGTTGCATGTAAATCATGGACTTCAATCAACAAGAAAACTGGATGAAAGTCACAAAATTTTAAGTCTGTACTGAATATTCATTTAAAAATTTAATTAAAATTGACTTTATAAATTAATGTATACTGTAGTGGTGGTGGACCAATTCACGCCCGTGTACCTATTCACTCCCACCCTCAATTTTCTTAAAAGATTTATACTTTTTCATAGAAAAGAGGTTTACCACATCATAGATAATTATGAAATTGATCATATACATTGGTCATTTATTGTGTAACTGTAATTGTTTTGGATAAATTTAGGGGTGGGCATGAATTGGTAATCTCCAGATAGCAAGACTCTGTAGGGCCACCACTGGCCCACCAGCGGTATAGCAGTCGGTCTGATATTGGCTGTAGCTGGTGGCTAGCCATTGGCGTGACCAGCTGGTAGACGGTGGTCCACCATTGGTAGCCGACAATAAGGTTTACTGGTGGTCCATCAGTGGCCCACTGTCAGCAGCCAATGATAAGCTTTTCTATTGGTCCACCAGTGGACCACCTTCAGTAGCTAACAACAAGGTTGACTGGTGGCCCACCAGTGGCCCACTGTTGGGAGCCATCAACTTTTTATGGTGGCTCTCTGGTGGCGTGACCAGCAGATAGACAGTGGTCCACCGTTGGCAGCCAACAATAAGGTTTACTGGTGGTCCATCAGTGGCCCATTGTTGGCAGCCAATGATAAGCTTTTCTATTGGTCCACCGGTGGATCACCTTCATTAGCCAACAACACAGATAGAATGCAGACATTGGCCCAACATTGACAGATCCGTCGGTCCGATGTTGGCAGCCATCGTTGGCCCAATGGTTTTTTGGCTGTCGGTCTGACGTTGGCAAGCCAATGGTAAAATTTTACTACCACTATAGCATCAGCCAATCAGATTGCACCATGGAGTTATGTGGCCATTATTTAACAGAAAGGAAATAATTGACAGACTGTGGGTGAATTTTGGTTAAGGGAATCCCTGATAAGTCACATGACCAAACATAAACAATGGTGGAACAGTATCTTAAGATGATATAGTCCATAATCAAATAATAAAACTAGAGGAATGCTTTTGCTAACAAAAGCGAAGCGTCCCTTAAAGTTTAAAATGCTTTGTGGTTTTAATAAGCATGCTGTAAAGCTATGAATGCACAAAGCTGCACCGCATGCTTTCCCAATACCTCTTAATACATTCTGAAGCTATAAAAGCAACAATAAAGGAGATATAAGGCAAAATTCCAAAGCAGCTATTTATGACCCCAGTTTGGCCCATAAGGGAGGGTCAGGGGGTAAAAGTGACCGGCTATTTAGATTCTCCACATATGCTTTCCCAATACCTCTTAATACATTCTGAAGGTCTAAAAGCAACAATAAAGGAGATATAAAACTCCAAAGCAACTATTTTATGACCCCAGTTTGACCCATAAAGGGGGGTCGGGGATAAAACTGACCGGCTATTTAGATTCTCCACATATGCTTTCCCAATAACTCTTAATACATTCTGAAGCTATAAAAGCAACAATAAAGGAGATATAAAACTCCAAAGCAGCTATTTATGACCCCAGTTTAGCCCATAAGGGGGGGGGGTCGGGGGGTAAAACTGACCGGCTATTTAGACTCTCCACATATTCTTTCTCAATACCTCTTGATACATTCTGAAGCTATAAAAGCAACAATAAAGGAGATATAAGGCAAAAACTCCAAAGCAGCTATTTTATGACCCCAGTTTGACCTATAAGGGGGGGGGGGCCGGGGGTAAAACTGACCGGCTATTTAGACTCTCCACATATGCTTTCCCAATACCTCTTAATACATTTTGAAGGTATAAAAGCAACAATAAAGGAGATATAAGGCAAAACTCTAAAGCAACTATTTTATGACCCCAGTTTGACCCATAAGGGGGGGTTGGGGGATAAAACAGACCGGCTATTTAGATTCTCCACATATGCTTTCCCAATAACTCTTAATACATTCTGAAGCTATAAAAGCAACAATAAAGGAGATATAAGGCAAAAACTCCAAAGCAGCTATTTATGACCCCAGTTTGGCCCATAAGGGGGGGTCGGGGGGTAAAACTGACCGGCTATTTCGACTCTCCACATATGCTTTCCCAATACCTCTTAATATATTCTGAAGCTATATAAGCAACAATAAAAGAGATAAAGGCAAAAACTCAAAATCGGCTATTTTATGACCCCAGTTTGACCCATAAGGGGGGGTCGGGTGGTAAAACTGACCGGCTATTTAGACTCTCCATATATGCTTTCCCAATACCTCTTAATACATTCTGAAGCTATAAAAGCAACAATAAAGGAGATATAAGGCAAAAACTCAAAATCAGCTATTTTATGACCCCAGTTTGACCCATAGGGGGGGGGCAGGGGGTAAAACTGACCGGCTATTTAGACTCTCCACATATGGTTTCCTATTACCTCCCAGTACATTTTATAGCTCTAAATGCAATACTTAAGAAGATAATAGGGGGGTTGGCCTAAATTTAAGGCTTTCAGATTGGAAGGTGTCAGAAAATCACTCATAAATGAGACATTTTTCAAGGGATTGCTCCCAAAATCTAATCAGCTCGCGTTTTTGATAGTATAAACAGGTGTGTCAAATTACAAGGCTCTGTAGCAAGTAGTTTTTCCTGAACTGTGATGACGGGGGGGTGTACTTCAAAAAATAGATTTTGATCATGTGACCTTCATAAAGGTCAAAGGTCAAATTTAAGCATGCAGAAAAATTTGCTACTGGGAACAAGCTTGACTGGTGGTCCACCATTGGCAGTCATCTGTCAGCAGATGTTAAGGTTTGGATGTTTGGAATATTACCCATACATACAGAAGTGGCAATTCATTCAATGAATGCTTATGTGTGGTGTTGGTGCAAAACCAGTGGCACACTGGATGAAATTCCATTAGTTACAATGGGAAATTGCACAAGTAAAAGCCTTAATGAATTCCAATATGACTTTAACAGTGCCTAATCTGCATCAAAAGACAGACCCAAAAATGCAACAACCAAGATTCAAGTAAAAAATATTAAGAGAGATATAAATCATAATTTTATTTTCAGACAATGTAATAAACAATACAGTGATACAATAATACAGAGTAAATAAAAAAATACAGTACTTAAAATGCCAAAATTGTAATATCTGTTACGTAGCTTGGACTCCGAAAAAAAATTAATGGGACTCCCATTTTTTGTAGGTCATTTTTTGGCATTATTTTTTCAAGGTCTGTCAAAACAAATGCTGTTCAGCAGAGTTTGAGGTTTAGCCACTAGAGAACCACCAAACTAAGTATAGCTCCTTACAGATCATAGTTCCATGTGTCAGATAGAAATAATTTTGGGATAGTTTTAGGTTTCATCATAACACAAAATAGCATCAGAGATGCCCGTACCCCACAGCCTAGGGAAATATTTTTAACACCATGAGATATAGAAGTACTGTCTCAGCACAAAGTTCAGGATACATTTAGAGCACTGTCAGTTATATAAAGGTCCAAACAATGTTTAAATATAGAAAATAATGTCTAAGAGAAAGATAATGCATGCACTCTTTATCTACATCTGACATGGCCGAATTATGGTTTAGATGTTTTGAATATTAGAGAAGTGGTAATACATTCAATGAATGCTTATCTGTGGTGTTGGAGCAAAATCTGTGGCTCACTTGATGAAATTCCATCTGTTACAATGGGAAGTTGTAAAAGTAAAATTCTTAATGAATTCTAATATGACTTTAACAGTGCTTAATCTGCATCAAAAGACAGACCCAAAGGTGCAACAAGATTTTAAAGGTCAAGGTCACTATGGCAACGTCAAAGGTCAAATCAAGGTCACACCATGATGTTGCACACCTACACCCCCTAACCAATGTCCTTACCAAGTATCAACTTCCTATACCTTATGGTTTCCGAGATATAGCCCGGACAAGATTTTATAGGTCAAGGTCACTACAACAAGGTCAAAGGTCAAATCAAGGTCACACCATGACGTTGCACACTTACACCCCCTAACCAATGTCCTTACCAATTATCAACTTCCTAAACCTTACGGTTTCCGAGATATAGCCCGGACAGGATTTTATAGGTCAAGGTCATCACGGCAAAGTCAAAGGTCAAATCAAGGTCATACCATGACGTTGCACACCTACACCTCCTAACCAATGTCCTTACCAAGTATCAACTTCCTACACCTTACGGTTTCCGAGATATAGCCCGGACAAGATTATATACGTCAAGGTCACTACGGCAAGGTCAAAGGTCAAACCAAGGTCACACCATGATGTTGCACACCTACACCCCCTAACCAATGTCCTTACCAAGTATCAACTTCCTACACCTTACCGTTTCCGAGATATAGCCCGGACAAGATTTTCAAACTCAAGGTCACTGCGGCAAGGTCAAATCAAGGTCACACCATGACGTTGCACACCTACACCCCCTAACCAATGTCCCTACCAAGTATCAACTTCCTACACCTTACAGTTCCTGAGATACAGGCCGAACAAACTTTTCCCGCCGCCCACCGCCCTGACACCATGGATGAAAACAATACCCTGACAGCCCTTAAGGGCTGTGGGGTAAAAATGATATCAAATGAAAAAAATGAAGATATCTTTAACTTTCACTAAAAATAAAATATTTGCTACCAGTGGCCCACTGGATGCCCATCATGGGTCCTATACTACTTGTGTATTGGGTGGGCCATTGATGGACCACCTGTGGCAAATATATAAGCAAGTAGTATATAAAGTAATAAAGTGGAGGAAAGACTGACTGAGCAAAACGAAGGAGTACAGAATAAGTTTGTTTATATAAATGACATTAACTTATGTTTAGTGAAAGAAAATGCACATTTTATCTAATTTTTTCCAAAATTTTACACCAGTGGGCGTAGGCTGGTCCCTGATCTACAGCCACTGACTTTGGTAGTTTTGTTGGGCATAAAGTGGGCCACACAATATTTTTTTTTGAAATAATATGTTTTTAACATTGAATATTGTTAAATAATATGTCAGAAAACAATATTTCAGGTTGCTAGGTCTGAAATAGTTTATAATGCTTTGGTCTAGCAGTAGCTCAGTGGTGGCCCACCAGCTATACTTTGCTATCTATAGCCAACAGTGGCCACACCAATACATAAAGTATCCAATTACTTTGCCATCGGTGAGCCACCGTTGGACCAACAGTATGTGTACCATTCAGGCAGAAAGTGGACCACTGATGGACTACCAGTGGCAAGTCTTACAATCGTCTTGTGTAATAAAATTATTATAATATTTGCCATCAGTGGCCCACTGGATGCCCATCATGGGTCCTGTACTACTTATGTAGTGGGTGGGCCATTGATGGACCACCTGTGGCAAATATATAAGCAGGCAATATATAAACTAATAAAGTGGAGGAAAGACTGACTGAGCAAAATGAATGAGTACAGAATAAGATTGTTTATATAAATGACATTAACTTAATGTTTCTTGAAAGAAAATGCACATTTTATCTAATGTTTCCAGGAATTTTACACCAGTGGGCGTAGGTTGGTCCCTGAGCTACAGCCACTGACTTTGGTAGTTGGTGGGCCAACAGTGGGCCATGCAATATATTTATATTTTGAAATAATATGCTTTTAACATTAATATTGTTAAATAACAGTGTAAATAATATGTCAGAAACAATAGTTTAGGTTGCTTATGAAGTTGTTTTTATGCTTTAAAAATTTTGAAAAAATGCAGTCAGTGGTCCAACAGTGGCTCAGTGGTGGCCTACTGTCTATATTTTGCCACCCATAGCCAACGGTGGCCTACTAGGGTTTTGCTATCTGGGATGGGCATGAACTGGTCCACCACCACTATACACTCACATGCAACTTACAGGTGCAACTCAAATATGCTAATCTGAAGCAAGTACAACACTATCTTGCCAAGCTATATATTCAACACTGGATCCGAATGTCATTAATCTAGTGGTGGTGGACCAATTCACGCCCGGGTACCAATTCAGGCCCACCCTCAATTTTCTTGAAGATTTATAATTTTTCATAGAGAAGATGTTTACCACATCATAGATAATCATCAAATGGATCATTTACATTTGTAATTCATTGTTTAACTGTGATTATTTTGGATAAATTTGGGGGTGGGCGTGAATTGGTACCCGGGCGTGAATTGGTCTACCACCACTACAGTACTCTGTTGTACATTGTGCTGCACAGTACAACAGTGCACGAAAACTTTAGTTTATTATTTGATTCAGTTTCTGATGGATGTCAACTCAAAGATAACAGATTAAATGTCAAAATTAAATCCATAGTTTTAAGACTGTTATTTACTATTGTACGATACCTTTATAAGGCACACCAAAATTCAAGCGGCAAGCAAAATTCTGGTCTTCCAGTTAATTCATTTATTATTATTAAATTTGAGCTCATGTACGCGAATAAAATAATTAATTGTCTGGAGCTCCGGGGATACATTTAAAAACTTGAAGAAATACTTGCAAGTAAACAATTCTTATAATAGACTTTCACAAAGTCCTTTTGTCTTTTATGAAATATATGGGTACTGCATGACTTATGAAGAAACAGCCAGCCCTGACAAAAGAACTTTTCTCCTCACATCAGGAAGTGACTGTCCGCCTAGTGTTAAAAAAAATAACTGAAGAACTCAGGAATTCCTGTACACTTTTTAAGCCAATAAAAAGCCTCACTCTTATATCCATAGCAGAGTTCTATATTTAACCCAACATAAGTTTTTGTCAGAATACTGGTATATGTAAAATATAACCCCCATGAACTCTGTGCGACTTCTCATTCCCATGTAGTTAAGTGCTCTTTCAAGAGAATGTGCTGCTTGTCAGTATAGTATCATGTATGTCTAAATAAAAATGGGAATTGAGGTATTCAGTATTTTTTATGTTTTGTAGTTTAAAATTATAGTTGTAGTTTCTTTGAATAATTTCTTTCGAAATTTCACTACTGTCCCCAAGATATACAGCTCAAAACCTTTTTTACAAATTTTCATGAAACTTTCTTCTATTAATACCTTTATAGGTTAAACAATAATTGTCACAATTTTGAAATCTTTTTTATAAATGAATTTGTTTCAGCATATTTCATTACAATTGGGGTCTGAAGGTATATTATCAATTTACCAGATCTAGCTGGAAAAAAACAAATCAAGGGAAAATGCCTACTGGTAAAATGTCTCCCAGAAAGAATACCTCCTGAAACAATACCTCATTGAAAGAATACCTCATGCATATTTTGTATTCCTGAAAAAATGTTGCCTAAGAGAAAATAAATTGGTAATATTTAAAAACAAATTTTTTTTTTGACATGCATACATATCACAGTGGGGTGAGGCAAATAAGAACCCATCTTTGGAATTGAAAAAAACATACTTTATTTATTTATTTGGGTTTTATGTTGCTTTCAACACCGTACAGGTCATATCACAAGAGGTAGTTTTGTGGCAAGAGAAAACTAGGGGTGCGACAGGGTGCCCGGTTACCCCAAAACTGAGTTCAAAGTGGCGAAACGGGTAACCAAACAAATATTAAATAGAGCGTAAATCCATGAAATACTTGGATAAATCTTAGTATTCTGTCAGATTTCTTTAACTGATATTAGTTTTTCACATAATTTTCCTCATTTATACAGATATTAACATTATTTTTCACAAAGTTTTGTTTACGTCATCCGCCATGTTTGATTCTCTGCTACTTCCACTGGGTGATAACTAAAACACGGTTACCTGAATTCGGGATCCAGATCAGTTCTTTCAAGGCGAATCCCCAGTGTCGTAATTTCTAACAAAGTCACAGCCCTAGAGGAAACCAATACATACAGTTGCTCAAGGTTCTGTACTGTACACTGCTGATGGTAAGCAACGACCAACTTTCCCACATAAGGTCTGGGGTTTGAGCCACTGACCGCAGTAGTGGGAGACGAGTGTGTTACCACTACACCATCATGGCAAAACATGCTAAATGTGTACAAATAACATTTAATAACATCAACATCATTCAGTTTAGAATTTGTCATGGGTAAAGTGGAAAGGGTAGCTGCTCTTGAAACTAGTGGAAAATGTTTACAAAACCGTAATATGTGGAGTGATTTTAGGCAAATGTTGGACTTCCTTAGTACCGAGTACACTACTCCTCTATGACCTCTGAAGAATTATGACTTCTCCAAATTTTGCCACCATCTTGTATTTTGGCGGAAATGGAAAATGTCATTTATCTTGAAAACATTAACAGATACAATGACTTTGGCCCCACTGGATAATAAGGACTACTCCTTTAATGTCTGTAGGGGGCCAAGGTGGCAGAGTGGTAACACTCTCGCCTCCCACCTCTGAGGTCGGGGGTTTGTAGTTGCTTGCCGTTGGTCGGCAGTTTACAGTACAGTACAGTACTGGTTTCCTCTGCCCTTCCAACTACCCATCATGATATGACCTGTACAGTGTTGAAAGTGATGTAAAACCCCAAATAAATACATTTAGTGTCTGTGAATAATTTAGAATTTTCTCAGTTTTGGCTGACATCTTGAAAAATGCAGTTTATCTTCAAAACCACTTTTCCAGTGGATACATCTGGCCACAGATGCATACTTGGTCTAGTTAAATTACTTGTTTCTATTTCTTAGGAGGCCTTTTTTTCAGTGACACAAAATATGCAGAAGGCATTTTTTCCAGGAGATGTTTTTTCCAGGACTCATTTTTCCATACACCACAAAAATATCTTTTTCATTCAAAGAACTTAACATTGTATTTTGTTAATAATCTTTGAAATAGAATTTACAGTCAAAATGGGCTGTTCCACTATGCTGATCTACCTCTCTGATATATTTCAAGCCCTGAAAAGGTCTGTTTGGAAGGTTTGGGAAGTCAAACTTTTCATTTCGAAGGTCCATAAACAAAGATTATAATGTTTGACATCCTTCAGGACTGGCCTGGAACCAATGGTTAAACTTCAGGTGGAGAGGAACAATTTGTGTCCCTGATACATTCATACTGTTTAAATTTGTCAAAAGTTTTCTGTGATCCTCTACAATCATTAGCAGAACTTACACTTGGGAATGCAATTCTAAAGCTCTCTTTGTACAGTTTGTATATCAATCTTTTACATCCGAATTTGGTATTGGAGAGGCTTTCATAAGGTTCGTAAGTGATTCAGGAAGATTTGGGAACCAATCAAAAGGGTTTTAGTACCAAATCAAAATGTTACTTGGAAAGCTAATGTAAAATCCACCCTCTTTATCCATGGATCATAACCAATGTAAATTTTTCCAATTAATTACGGACGAGGTGTACAATAGAATCGCCAATATGGAACAGCCCTCTTGGGGACTTTTACCAATTTCTACAGTACATTCAAAACCATGGGGGTTTATAACCTTAAAACTAAAACAAGGTAATATTCATACAAATACTTGTTACTCTGATGTTCTAAAACTAAATCTCTCAGCAAGTATATAAATAAAGGGCTTCCAAGTGTGGCTGTATACCTGCATTTGGGTTCTACAATAACAGAGATAAACAGTTAGAAACCCAGCATGATAGCTGTGACAACATGCTTACAAGAGGGAAAATCTCCATCATATAAATAACTGTATGTAAATATCTTGGGAATTTCTCCATACTTTTGTGTATACAATCTGCATAAATGTATCCCTCATTACAGTTGAGGCTAAATGGATGGCACAAGTCTTTGTTTTTTCAGTGACTACCCACCTTAGTCCACCTTGCACATGCTTGTGGTATAATGAACTCCTGTAAGTTTCTAATATTCAGGTTACTGGTGGATACAAATACAAAGACTTGGAGCAAGTCTATTCCTATACCTATTACTTTTCAAAGTAGAACTTTACAAATAATATCTAGCCTGGCTACCTATTAAGGTAATACTTTTAAAAGTATAAAAATATCATAAAATACTTATAAAAGAAAACATTAAGTGATTTATGATTTGTCTGTCTTAATAAATAATAACTGTAGTATAAAATTTGTGCACGAGAACAGACACACAGGAAAATGTTAAAGAAGAAAAATGTTTAAAAAAAGCCTTACATATTATAGAAACTTCAGTGAAAACTACAGTTCATATTAATTATCTTCAGGTGTCAGATGCAGTTCTCAGAAATTAATTTTCCTCCTAGTCCGCTTTTTCATTTTTCTCAGTCCATTTTTTTCTTCTTACATATTTCAGAATGTTTACATTCCCTAAGGGATGTCATTCTGCAATGATGTGTCATTTTTTATGTGTGTGTGTTTTACCCCAAGGAATAGTTTTTATTAGTTAGGAGGTTAATTACTTCATATCTACAATATATTTGGCTATAAATATATCAGAAAATAAAATTTCCTTGATCAGGAGAATTAAACATATAATATTTATTTTATCTACAGTAAAATTATTGCATATTTATTGACATTGGTGATCAATAAAATAATTATGACATAATGAATGCATGTACATGTCTGTGTGGGAAAATCATTCATTAAAATACATTAGCTAATATGATAATTTTTACTTTGTAGCTATCCTGTTGGGGCTTTTCTCAAAGTAATTTAGCAATAATTTCACTACACTGTAAAACCGGGTGTTTGACTGAACACAAAAGTTTTAAGTAATTTTGACATTACCTCACATCATGATTACTAGAACATAAAAATTTTGAGTAAATACAACTTTGTCATATCAACCTAAATATTTAAGGTTGAATAGACTCAAAAGATTTTGCCGACGTTGGGCCGCCATCTGTTTCAGGTTTAGCGTTTCCCGCCGTTTCTACTATGACATCAGCATGCAGAGGAGACTTGTGTTGAAGATTTGGATGTAGTGTAAGTATATCGGATTGCATCTGGGGATATGCAAGCCATCAGTCTTTATCTATTGTGTAAAATTTGTTATTAGTAATTGTTGCATCTGTAGGACTACACTCTGTGGGTGTACAAGTACCAGCATTTGATATTTTACAAATATATAATCCAGCAATATTTTACTGTCACCGCACCTCGCAATAATTTAAAGCAAATAAAATATCAAGTACTGGTACTTGTACACCCACAGAGTGCTGAAAACGTGAGGCTACCATTGGGTTTCTAACAGTATTTTACAAATATATAATCCAGCAATATTTTACTGTCACCGCCACAGTCGCGAGGGACCGTCGTGCACGACGGTCCCTCGCGACTTTGTGTACACCCACAGAGTGCTGAAAACGTGAGGCTACCATTGGGTTTCTAACAGTATTTTACAAATATATAATCCAGCAATATTTTACTGTCACCGCACCTCGCAATAATTTAAAGCAAATAAAATATCAAGTACTGGTACTTGTACACCCACAGAGTGCTGGAAACGTGAGGCTACCATTGGGTTTCTAACAGTATTTTACAAATATATAATCCAGCAATATTTTACTGTCACCGCACCTCGCAATAATTTAAAGCAAATAAAATATCAAGTACTGGTACTTGTACACCCACAGAGTGCTGGAAACGTGAGGCTACCATTGGGTTTCTAACAGTATTTTACAAATATATAATCCAGCAATATTTTACTGTCACCGCACCTCGCAATAATTTAAAGCAAATAAAATATCAAGTACTGGTACTTGTACACCCACAGAGTGCTGAAAACGTGAGGCTACCATTGGGTTTCTAACAGTATTTTACAAATATATAATCCAGCAATATTTTACTGTCACCGCACCTCGCAATAATTTAAAGCAAATAAAATATCAAGTACTGGTACTTGTACACCCACAGAGTGCTGGAAACGTGAGGCTACCATTGGGTTTCTAACAGTATTTTACAAATATATAATCCAGCAATATTTTACTGTCACCGCACCTCGCAATAATTTAAAGCAAATAAAATATCAAGTACTGGTACTTGTACACCCACAGAGTGCTGGAAACGTGAGGCTACCATTGGGTTTCTAACAGTATTTTACAAATATATAATCCAGCAATATTTTACTGTCACCGCACCTCGCAATAATTTAAAGCAAATAAAATATCAAGTACTGGTACTTGTACACCCACAGAGTGCTGAAAACGTGAGGCTACCATTGGGTTTCTAACAGTATTTTACAAATATATAATCCAGCAATATTTTACTGTCACCGCACCTCGCAATAATTTAAAGCAAATAAAATATCAAGTACTGGTACTTGTACACCCACAGAGTGATGAAAACGTGAGGCTACCATTGGGTTTCTAACAGTATTTTACAAATATATAATCCAGCAATATTTTACTGTCAACGCACCTCGCAATAATTTAAAGCAAATAAAATACGCGAGTTCAATAACAAGCGCTTACAACTTCAACCGCTAGATGTCGCCAACGTAGGAGGTAAAAAAATAATTTCCGGTTTAGTTGTTTAATCAGGCGTCCTTCAGTAAACAAGTTTCAATCAATAATATTATAATATTTTATGCCCATATATGGTAGTTCTAGTACTACACAGATCGTGGAAAAGTGAGAGACTAGACAGGTATGCATTGCTTTTATTATAAAGACACACTATAAAAGTCAAAGTAAGATTAAGTATTGCTCGCATATAAATTACAATGTATTCTCTATTATCAAGTATTATCACTTAAAAAGTGTTGTCACTACAAAGGCTTTTTCTCAGTGGAGAGTAAATACTATAAAAGTAAAAAAAATAGCATTTCATGACATTTGTGCGATTTTCAAGGATCAAGTATTACATTTGTATATAGTTATATACATAATATACATAATTTACATATTTGTATTTACATTATCTTTTTATATGTTTCTTATATTGTTTTACATTTTGATAAAATACCAGCTAGCTCATGGGTACGACATCTTATGGAAGTGACCTTGCTGTAGTGACCTTGTCCTATATAAGCTCAAACCAAGGTCACACCTTGAAGTTGCACACCTACACCCCCTTATAATCAATGTCCCTACCAAGTATCTTATCGATCCTACACCTTACGGTTTCCGAGATAGAGCCCCGAACAAGATGTTATAGGTCAAGGTCACTACGGCAAGGTCAAATCAAGATCAGACAATGACATTGCGCACCTACACCCCCTAACCAATATCCCTACCAAGTATCAACTTTCTACACCTCACAGTGTCCGAGATATAGCCCAGACAAGATTTTAAAGGTCAAGGTCACTACAGCAAGGTCAAAGGTCAGATCAAGGTCAAACCATGACGTTGCACACCTACAACCCCTAACTGAACTTCTTCCCGCTGCCCACCTGAACGTCCATCCGGACACCATGGGTGCAAACAATAAAACTGCAAATTTAATAAGTAAATTAAATTTTTGTTAGTTAATCCCCTATCCAAAGGACCAGCAAGGCCCCGCTATCAGCCTACTAGGGTCTTCATATGACTAGTCAACAAAAAAGATGCTATGATGTCACACTGTCTTTACAAAAAGGAAGTACAAGGCGACACCTGGCGAATGCACACTCCGTGACTGGTCCTATCAGTAGTATGTACAGGATGTCTTTTCTGGCATTTGGTGGGATCGGTCGCACCCCCAACCAACATCCCTGCCACATAATCCAGCGGCAGCGATCAATTGAACCAGCATGAAAACAAATAAGCGCTCCCAACAGCCTGCTCAACAATTCTTGGATTTATTTGTTGTTTTACGTCGCATTCAACAGCCAGGGTTATATTGCGAGGGGTAGTTTACAGGTGGAGGAAACCAGTGCATACTGCACTGTAAACCACCGGGCATTGGCAAGTAACTACCAACTTTCCAACGTGAAGCGCCCGGCCCGAGATTCGAACCAGTGGCCTCAGAAGTTGGAGCCGAGAACTCTAACCACTAAACCACCGAGCCCCCTAATAACTCTTGGAAACCCTTATTATAGTCCAGGCAACAAACTAAATACACACAAAAGAGAATATGGCTGGCTGGGGTCAAAAAGGGATATTTTAAACTTATGTTAGGTCCTCAGTAAGAGATATGTACCAATACAAAAAAAAAAAAAAAAAATTTCTTTAAAAATATATATAATTTTTTTATGTTACAGTATTGCAGCAACAAAATAGCAGACTGAGTGCTCTGTCACTGAGCTATGATGTCTCATTCCACATCACTGGGAATCAAACCCAGGCCTCCCAGTCTGAGGGATAGCTTGATATTTTGTTAAAAGAATGCAAAAAAAATTCTGATGACTTTAAAAAATATTTTCCCTTTGTGCAATATGTCTCAAATAATGGATAATTTTTTACTGATTGTACTGGTATTTAAAGCAATGGATGACTTCATTTTTATAATTTGAATACTCACTGACTGTATTTTCAGCAAACAAAATTATAACATAATAAATATTTTAATATTAAGGTAGCCAGGGCCTTTGTTTGGTCTTCTTCAACAGCAAAATCCTCATCCCTGTAGTGTAAAACAAAGCACATTGAAGTAAAAACAATTCTAAAACCAAAGTATTTATTCAGGGGGTGACCATAATCCGGCGATGGCGATCAGTTGTACCAATGTAAAACATGTAAGCACTCCTGACACTCTGCTTGACTTTCAGAAACCCCTATTATCGCCCATTTCACATGACAAATACACTAAAAATAAAGCATGGCAGCCGTCATAAATTGCATCAAAATAAGTATTATGTATCAATTGATAATTAGTGTATATACACTTTCGAATAACCTTGCTGTTTAGGACACCACAATTATTTATCCCCAGAAAACCACTCAGTATACTTCATAATGTACCAGTACAGGAAGTTGTTGTTTTCCCCCCTGCGCTAGCGCCACCTAGCGACGAAAATCGGAACTACGGCATTGTGAATGGGAGTATATCAAGTACTGGTACTTGTACACCCACAGAGTGCTGAAAACGTGAGGCTACCATTGGGTTTCTAACAGTATTTTACAAATATATAATCCAGCAATATTTTACTGTCACCGCACCTCGCAATAATTTAAAGCAAATAAAATATCAAGTACTGGTACTTGTACACCCACAGAGTGCTGAAAACGTGAGGCTACCATTGGGTTTCTAACAGTATTTTACAAATATATAATCCAGCAATATTTTACTGTCACCGCACCTCGCAATAATTTAAAGCAAATAAAATATCAAGTACTGGTACTTGTACACCCACAGAGTGCTGGAAACGTGAGGCTACCATTGGGTTTCTAACAGTATTTTACAAATATATAATCCAGCAATATTTTACTGTCACCGCACCTCGCAATAATTTAAAGCAAATAAAATATCAAGTACTGGTACTTGTACACCCACAGAGTGCTGAAAACGTGAGGCTACCATTGGGTTTCTAACAGTATTTTACAAATATATAATCCAGCAATATTTTACTGTCACCGCACCTCGCAATAATTTAAAGCAAATAAAATATCAAGTACTGGTACTTGTACACCCACAGAGTGCTGGAAACGTGAGGCTACCATTGGGTTTCTAACAGTATTTTACAAATATATAATCCAGCAATATTTTACTGTCACCGCACCTCGCAATAATTTAAAGCAAATAAAATATCAAGTACTGGTACTTGTACACCCACAGAGTGATGAAAACGTGAGGCTACCATTGGGTTTCTAACAGTATTTTACAAATATATAATCCAGCAATATTTTACTGTCACCGCACCTCGCAATAATTTAAAGCAAATAAAATATCAAGTACTGGTACTTATACACCCACAGAGTGCTGAAAATGTGAGGCTACGATGGGGTTTCTAACAATATTTTACAAATATATAATCCAGCAATATTTTACTGTCACCGCACCTAATACTGCCTTCACGAAATATTTACAACAAAATATCAAATGCTGGTACTTGTACAGAGTGCTGAAAACGTGGGGCTATGACCAAGATAGCACCGGGCCGACGTTGGCCCAACATCAGCACATCTGTCGGTCCGACGTTGGGCCGACGGCTTTTTGACCGTCGGCCCAACGTCGACAAGCCAACGCTATATTTTATTGCGTTAATACATCTTACCTAGTGGACAGATGCATTTGTCTGGCGCTCTGCCGGTCTCGCCAAACGTTAGAAAAAAATGTCCTGAGCTGGGCTCTGGCCGGGACCGGTAGTGTCCTGTTCATTCACCAGGTGGCTGTGTAGCCTCCCTGTGTACTGCGCATGCGTGCGCACGCGCACTTCCTCTTTTTGTTGTCTACCTTAGAAGGTCCCCTTTTTAGCTTAGAATAGCGGGGAAGGTAGGGTGGGAGTCCCCCTGTCCACTAGGTAAGGTATTAACTTATAAAAATTTAATTTACTATTAAATTTTCCAAATTATATTTTATGTACAGCATCAACCAATCAGATAATGTCCCAAACAATTTTTTATGTCCAAATTTATAAT
Organism: Sabellastarte sp. h YS-2021; assembly: GCA_964017235.1. Classification (NCBI taxonomy): domain Eukaryota; kingdom Metazoa; phylum Annelida; class Polychaeta; order Sabellida; family Sabellidae; genus Sabellastarte; species Sabellastarte sp. h YS-2021. The sequence goes on along the minus strand of OZ024931.1, from coordinate 15,893,916 downwards.
GAGAATATTGTTTTTATGTCCAAAATTATTAAATAAATAGTTATAATTTGTGGGCTCACTGAAATACGATTTTTAGATATACCATTATAAATATTTTTTTTCTAAGTTTCCACAAATCCCCTATTATTGCTCACCGCCATCTTGAGTAAAAATTCGCCATCTACTCCCGAGTGTGGCCGGCAGAACATCGGTTAATTTAGAGTTTGTTGATTTTACTGGACTTAATCTCTTCATCTAAAGAGATTCTGAGGGACGAAAGTCAAAACTATTTTGCAACATTTCTCAAAAACTAGTGGTCGGATTTAGGTCATATTTTCACAGGATGTGTATTGTATGAGTGGGTAGAGTTTGTTAATTGTATAGGACTTAATCTTTTCATGTAAAGAGATTCTGAGGGACGAAAGTCAAAACTATTTTGCAACATTTCTCAAAAACTACTGGTCCGATTTAGTTCATATTTTCAAAGGACGTGTATTGTATGAGTGGGTAGAGGTTGTTTAATAGGAAATAATGTCCTATGAATAGTTTGTTGAGTTTAATTCTGAATTTTGATGCCTCTTTTAAGGTCAAAGGAGGGTCTGTCACCTTTAAAGGGCCTAAAACTCACTCATTATTGTGTCACCAGCGTAGGGGGGCACCTTAAGGTGCAGACAATTTATTCAATGCTTTAATAAATACTTTACATACAGAAGGTCTGATTTCAATTGGACCACTGCACACTTGACTGGCTGTCCTTGGAAGTTTCTGGTTAAGGCAAGAGAAGACACACAACTGCCTTTGAAGTATATGTGGTGTATGCAGAAAAGTAGTGCTGCTTCCGGCTGATGTTTCACTTAAGGATTAATCTCCACACAATATTCAATAAAATATACAGTTTTCGATTGAAATTTAGATGTTTTTGAAAGCAGCCATTTTGGCTGGAGTGGAGTGGATCAATAATGTGCTCTTCTCCAAACTTCCTAAAAGGGCCTAAAACTTACTTATTATCAATTCTAGAGGTTCAGAATGTTGAACCAGCCAATAGGTAATCATGTCTTGCAAATGTTTTGGTGCATTTGAATTTGACCTTGGACGCCTCCTTCAAGGTCAAAGGAGGGTCTATCACCTTTAAAGGGCCTAAACTTACTTATTATCAGTTCTAGAGGTTTGGAATGTTAAACCAGCCTATAGGAAATCATGTCTTGTGAATCTTCTGGTGAGTTTAAATTTGTCCTTGGATGCCCCCTGAAGGTCAAAGGAGGGTCAATGACCTTTTAAGGTCATTTTTCTCGCTTATTATTGGTTCTAGCTGTTTGGGATGTTCACCCAATTTATAGGAAATCATGGGTCATGAGTCTTTTGGAGTGGTCAGCTTTGACATCCAACCCCCCCCCCTCAAGGTCAAATGGGGTCAATGACCTTTTAAGGTCATTTTTCTCGCTTATTATTGGTTCTAGCTGTTTGGGATGTTCACCCAACTTATAGGAAGTCATGGGTCATGAGTCTTTTGGAGTGGTCAGTTTTGACATCCAACCCCCCTACAAGGTCAAATGTGGTCAATGACCTTTTAAGGTAATTTTTCTCGCTTGTTATTGGTTCTAGATGTTTGGGATGTTCACCCAACTTATAGGAAATCATGGGCCACGAATCTTTTTTGAGTGGTCAGTCTTGACCTCTGACCCCACCTTCAAGGTCTAATGGGGTCAATGAACTTTCAGTGTGAATTTTGTTGCTTGTATAGGTTTAGGATTTTCGCACAACCTGTAACTAATCATACGGATAGTCATTGTGTTTTTACTTTTCTGTTCTTCACCATGTCCCATCTAGGGATACACAATTTGTAGTCTCTAAAAATATTGAAGATAGCCTATTTTATCAAATAAGTCATTCACTTACTTTTAGGTGACCTTTCATATGGTGAAGTTTCACAGCTGTAGTTATTGCATAGCTGAGTAATACCTACTAGAATGAGTAAATGATAGTGAATTTTTCACAAATAAATCATTCATCTACTTTTGGGACACCTATCACATGATGAAGTTTCAGCCTGTAGCTAATAGCATAGCTAAGTAATAGGTACGGAAGTGAATAAATGTCTATTTTTAAAAAAAAGCAATCTATATATTAGGGTTTCATTAGGACATATATAGTATGTTAAGAACATAAAATGTATACCTGTCTTACCTTGTGAGTATTATCTTTGTATTCAGTCCAGATGCCAAGAGACAATATTGTGTGTAAACTGTGTGGTGAAAGCTGTCGTCATATTTTACAACACTACCGCCTGCAGCATCTTCACACCAAACAATCTACCATCCCATGTTATTTTGATCATTGTAAATTAAATTTCAATTCTGCTGGTGCTTTGAAAGCACATGTGTTCAGAAATCATTCATCTAAAAGTGTGGCAAGTAACATTTTACTGAAATGTGTTTGCTGTCACAATAGTGTTGTGCTTGAAAAGTATTTCCACCATCTATATAGGCATTTGAAAGAAAAGGAGACAGTTCAGTGTCCATACAAGGAATGCTCCTTTAATAGTAACAACATAAATTCATTCAAACCTCACAAGGCAAGAAAGCATATCTCTGCATGTAACAGTTCAAATGTGTCACATTTTAAAGAAGATTTAGTAATTTGTGACAGCAGTGTTTCTTCAGTTCCTCATCAAGATACACCAGAATTTTCAGACACCAGCTGTGCTACTTGCAATTATACTGAGAGTCAGGAGGCTAACTTCAATTGTTGTACCTCTGACCAACAAAGCAATGCATTTGAAGATCTTGTTCCATCGGAAACTAGTGATGTTGCAGATTATCATAATAAATTGAAAATTAAAATAGCAGCATTCTTGATACAATTGGAAACAAAATTGCGTGTTCCATCATCAACAATTCAAACAATTTTATCTGGTTTGAATGACATTCATGAACTCTCAAAACCTGTTATATTTTCTGAAATCAGATCTATATTATGTAAAAGTGATGTGAATCCTAGTTTGGCAAATGAAATCAGTGAATCTGTTATTCAGAGATATCCATTCTTCTCATTAACTTGTAAAACTGGTGGTGAACTTGCTACAAGGAAACTTCGACAGAAATATGTGAAGCAAAATCTCTCTTATGTTGAACCTGTGGAGATTGAACTTGGCTATAGGGAAGGTAAATTGAGAACATTTGCATACATTCCAATTTTATCAGTGTTAAGAAATATACTTTTGAAGCGTGACGTATTACATGAAGTCATTCCTGCTGTTAATGAAAGAGATGAAGCAAGTGCAAAGTATAGTGGTTTTCAAGATGGATTGTTTTTTAAGAGTAACACTTTATGTCAGAGCAATGGGACAGTTTTATTAATTGGACTTTATCAGGATGATTTTGAAGTAGCTAACCCATTAGGAACAAGTAAAAAGGTTCACAAAATATGTTCCTTTTATTGGTCACTGATCAATATACCCTATCGTTTTCGTAGTTCACTGCAGTTGATTAATACATGTATTTTGTGTAAGAGTAGTGATTACAAGTACTTCGGCAAGGATGCTGTTTTAGGGCATTTGCTTAGAGACATTCACAGTCTTGAAACTAGTGGTTTGTATGTTGACTCACTGCAAGCAGATATCACAGGTACACTGGCCTACATATCTGCTGATAACCTAGGTGCTCACACAATTGGAGGGTTCTTTGAAAATTTTTCAACTGTCCAGTACTTTTGCAGGTTTTGTTGCTTAACTTTACATGACTTTTTACAATCAGAAAACCCTAGTATCAGGACTGCTAAATTCAGAGACAAACATGTTTATGAAGAGCAAGTTAAATTGTTAAAAGATAATCAAGAAAACTCTAGAATTTGTGGCTTGAAGAGTGAATGTGTTATACATAGTTATCTTACAAACTTCCATATTACCAGCGGATTACCTCCAGATGTCTCTCACGACCTCTTAGAGGGGATCGTCCCTTATGAATTAGCTTTATGCATTGGTTATTTCATTAGTTGTGGACACTTCAGCTTGGATTTTTTTAATCATAGGATAAGAGATTTCCCCTTCAAAGGTCAGGATATAACAAATAAACCACATGAAATAAATTCTACATTCAGGAAAACTCTGACAGTAGGTGGAAATGCCACAGAGAACAGGTGTTTGTTAAAATTTATTTTTCTTCTTATCGGCAGTATTGTGCCAGAAGAATCATCCACATGGCATTTGTTATTAGACTTAAAGGACATTGTTGAATTGTGCCATGCTCCAGCTCTGGGTGAAAATGAAATTTGCATTCTTGAGGCCAGGATAAATTCTCATAATACAATGTTTAGGAAATGTTTTCCGCTTAATAAACTCAAGCCTAAGCACCACTTTATTGAGCATTATCCACATCTAATGAGATGCTATGGCCCCCTTGTACAATGCTCAACCATTCGATATGAGGCAAAGCACAGTTATTTCAAGAATGTTACAAGAAGTAAGAAAAACTTTAAAAATGTTTGCAAGATGCTTGCAGAACATCACCAACTTGAGCAAGCAAATTATTTGTGTAATCCAAACTACCTAAGAACTGATATTTGCAGCAATGAGCTTACGTTGATTGATCTTGCAGAGTTTTGTGAAAGAGATAGACAGTGTTTCAGTAACTTTGACTGTGGACAACTTTTTTCTCTTTCCAAAGTAGACATTGGTGGAATTATGTATAAACCTGGATTTTTAGTTGTTCACTCAGTTGATCTGATGCCAAAATTTGGTAGAATCAATAAAATTCTCATGTACAATGGTATTGTTCACCTTTATCTAGAGGTAATGGAAACTGGGTATGTTGATCATCTGAGAATGTTCACAGTGACTGCAACTGACTCCCGAGAGATTATTTCATTGCACAAGTGCCATGATCCTCAACCTCTTGTCGACTATTATTACAATGACGATAATGTAGTCCCTTTGAAACATTATATACTAATAAACTAATTCTGTTTTTTCCAGATACATACTCAATCTATTGCAGAGGTTTAGTCAATGGATGAACCAGATACTACATATCAAAGTTCTCAAGCTGAGACAGAAGTTTTTTCACAAACAGCGGAAGGAGGCACTCAAGATACAGAGAAAAAGTGTTTAATTTGCAACCTTCCCAATCCCAATTCACAAGAACTACAACAGTTATTTAGCATAGATGAAATAGCCATCATATTGGTAAAAAATATTGTTTGGCTTCATTGCTCAGGGTGCAAAAATTTTTTTCATTTGAAGTGCCTGCCTAGGTACTTGGATGTGCAAGACCTCATTGATATTATTGAGAGTCAATTTCTTTGTCAAAATTGTGAGTTCAATTGAAATGCTATCATGGCAGCTAATCACATACTTGTGAAATTGGTTATTAGTGAACAGAATGTACAGAAACTTAAATTACAGAGTTTGTCCACAATTGAAGATCTCAAAGAACTGGTGAAGCAAAAGGCAAATCTTAAAACTGACTTTGTGCTACAGTATCTGGATGAAGATTTCAAAGACTTCTTCAACTTGGATGATATCGAAAATGTTACTCATCTGGGGACAATTAAGGTAGTCCGCCATCCAGCGGAGAAAACTGAAAGTGTTTCTAAGAAAGCAGAGACAGCTTTAAATCCTTGGCCAAGTACATTCCCGTTGCCCAACTTTGAAACTGCAGTCATCAAAACCAGTTTAGAGAAACTTGCTCTAGATTTTTCAAATGGTGAATTGACTGTTGTCCCTGAAATGCTGCGCCGCAAGATTGTTGCTTCAATGGCAGAGGAAATCATAAAATTTACTTTCTATCCATCTGGAAAGGATATTGACAATATGTGCAGAAGTCTCATCAATCAATATCCATATCTAAAAGATCTAGGCCCAGGTGGCTATAGCACCTGGTGTACTTGCGTGAAATTTAGAATTGGTAACTTACGAAAATCTCTCAAGCATACAGTACCAGAAATTGCAACCAATAGTGGGAAACGTTCCAAAGAAAACCCTTCAGCACCATCTCCACATACATCCATCAAAAAGCAGAGAACAGGTACTGTGATGGTTCCAAGAAACGTGATGGCTGCTGATGATGTGTATGAAAGCAAACTTTTCTTGGGTACCGAGTTGATGAAGCCTGAGCCAAATTTCAGACAGGTATGGTAATTTTGTTGATTGAATACTTAAGAAACAGAAGTATATTTTAGGTCCTTCAATATAATTACAAAAAGTTGTGAGTTGTTTTAGATAAATAATGTAAGTAATAAACGTCTTTACTTTTAAATGCATAACATAAAGGTTATTTTATCAAGGGTGGCAATCGTTCATCTAGATTTGGCTGATCAGATGATCTAATAAAATTACAGAACTCGAACACATTGTATAACTAAATAATGTATAACTACTAAAAGTAGTAAATGCCTTTTACGTCTAAATCTTCAGCAGATTTCCATTTTTTTGCAGCTCCACTTTTCTTGTCATGGAATTTTGTTAATGCTTCAAAAAGAGTTTGGATCAAAAGCCTAAAATGTGTTTAGGCTTGTAAATATTTTGGGAGCTGATAAGATATAAGTGGTGTGTGGGCCATCAAGAGACAACAGACTTCTGGCTAGCATCAAAAATTGAAAACCTTGAGTTCGGCACATTTTTTTATAATCTAAACAATAGAAACCTTTTTTTCTACATTTTGAATAGATAAAAGATGTCATGGGCAAGACTTGGCCTGCCCGATGGAGGTACATTCAAAATGATCCACCCATAGCAGATATTTTGAAAGAATGGCCCACCTACAGTTTTGAACAATGTGTAAGTAGAAGTACCAGATTTTGAATTGAGTTCATCTGTTTACAAAGAGTTTGTTGTAAACAAGGTAGACCAATAATTAAGCAACGGAAAATAACGTATCAAAGGCTATAGAAATAGAATGTATCTATGTTACATATCCATTTTAAATTAACTATCCTGTGGGTTCATCAAATGTGATGGTCAGTAGCTGTCAAACTTTCACAGTATGTATTCAATATTACGACTATTCTTATCTGATGTTATGACTTTAAAAGTAGTGCATTGAGAGTATGTTGTAAAATACATTCTTCAGGAACTTTATCATAGGAACCAAGATACTAAATATTCTAGTGCTTTATTGTATTGAGTAAGTATATCATGAATAAGTGATATGTTGATGGGGGATACTGACTTTGGTAGTGCATGGTGTTTAAAAGTGTTGTTTAAAACACTGTTTTATGGAGCAATGAATTTTATTGGCAATAATTAAGTGATTTATCCTTACTAAAGTGATTTTCAACAGATGACTAAGGCACTTGTTGACATCCATATTAGTACCAGAATTAGCTGGTGATGGCCTTACACTGATCATTAAGATATTACACTGACAGATGAAACCAAATGGTAACAGCATCGATTAAAGACTCTTCAATCACTGATGTTTCCTTTTTGCCTGAAAACTTGTCTCATTATGCAAGCTCTAATTTGTGCAGGAGTTCAATGCCTTTGGGGATGTAATTTTAGATTGTTTAATAATAAAATGACATTTTCCAGTTTTCCAGTTTCCTTTCTTTTAGAATTGTTAATGCTTCAATTAGCCCGAAGTATAGGTTTAGAATGTTTAAATAGTTTTAGTGGCCCATTTATATTACTTATAGGTTCTGATGGACTTTACGAGACTTACAAATGTCTCGATAGAAGATGCATTTTGTCCAGCCTTAGATGACTTACTTCCCAAAGTGTTTATGCTTGGGGCAAAACGAAAAGAATCCAGACATTTGTGTACATCTCTCCCGGATTCAATTGAGGTAATGACTTTTGTCTTTATTACAAAGATAATTTGAAAATCTAAGCTTTTCTAGTGTGTTAACTTCTTCAAACTAACCAACTTTGTGGTATCAGTATGTGATGTTATGTCTGTAATACCTTTTTTTATAAAAGGAAATGAACACTTTCTGAAATATAATTATCAGGACCTATATTGCTTATTTAAAACAGACACTACACCATTCATTTTTAGAATTAATTTATGTCTGATAAAAACAATTATTATGTCTCAACTTTTGCTACCCTCTGTGTAGACCTGGGGTAAGAGTAAAGAAATAGCTATTTTTAGTATTTTACCATTCATCCATTAATGGCTGTGCGGGTATTGTTTTCACCACTGTCATCAGCAACTATAGGGTGGAGGAGGTTCAAACTTGGTAGAGACATTCATCGGGGGATCTAGTTTTGCAATGTCATATTGTGACCATGACTTGACCCTCTGGCCTTGGATGTTAAAATCTTGTCCTGGGCTGCTGCCAACCTTGTCCGGGCCAGGTCTCAGCAATCATATTGTGAAAGAATTTCCTTAGAGGGGTCTAGTTATGCAACGTCATGGTGTGACCTTGACGTTACCTTTGACCTTAACCCTGTTACCTTGATTTTGAAAATCTTGTTTATGCCATATCTTTGCACCTGTCGGAAAGAATCAGTTCAAGTGAGGCACAGTCCCAGTACAGAAGGATATTTATCTCGTCCAGTATATTGTTATTTGGGGAGTACTGCATGGTTTGTCACTGTAACCTTTGACTGTGGGTGGGGTCTCGGCATCTCTTAAGATTTTATTTGAGTAATTGACCTATAATTCAAAGCTTCTGCATTAACAGTGTTTACATGAAATGTATTGTTCAGGTACTTTATTTTTGGCTGTAAGATAGTTAATGCTCATGCTCTGTTGAACTGGAAAGTGTGAAATACATATAAATTATTTCACAAAGTGCTCCAGAAGATCCAGATAATTCCAGATTGACCCCAAAGTAACAGCAGTGTTAGGCACTCATGATATGTAACTACTCTGAAAATCTGAAGTGAATATGTGCAGTACTTTTTGAGATATAGTCTTTGCAAATTATGCCCCCCATTGACTTCTATTGAAGTCAAATCTTTAAAGTGCTGTAAAAGATCCATAGTGACTTGGATTTGCGCCAAAATCTATTCGATTGGTCCTTGGCCCATTTCGGACCTATCCTGAAAATTTTGTGAAAATCCGTCTATAACTGTTTACGCTAGACTGTTGACAGACAAACAGACAGACAAACGGAGGCGAAAACATAACCTCCTTGGCAGAGGTAAAGATATGAAAGCATCAAACGTGTCAAAACGTTTGGAGCATTGCGATCAATGCATAAAATCCAGGAAGGCAATAATTTCCTAATATGGAAATGATGAGTGGGGATATCCCCATAGCTAGTTCTCGCATTGAAGTTTTCAAATCGTAGGTTTTCTTTTATTTCTCTTTTTAAACAATATTTTGGATATATGCATGCTTATATAATAGAAATCCTCATTGAAACAAATAATTTATATGATAAACCGGAAACTGGTTTGAAAATATTTCTGTCGAATATCAGGTATTTTGAGTGTTCCGACCGGCATTTGTTTCTTCTGGTTTTCCGTTTCTCCCATTAATGGTAAGCTATGACATTGTGAAGTAGCACACCTGTAGGTTCTTGCATAATTAGGAACTTTCCATTTACATTTTGAGTAACTTACTTGTGAAAAGTTATTTCTTCCAGAGGTTTGCTCCTATAACAAGCGATTTCAGCTGCTGATCAATTGATAGTCATTTGGTGTTTTATTTGAAGTTTTCCCTCTTTAAAGGTCAAACTGGAGTAGTCAAATTTAAGGTGCCTTTAAATCTGCTTTAAGGTCAGATGATGCAAGCAACAATTTAAAGGTGTTCAGATACTTTATCATCTCTTCTTGAAAGGTGGTGAAAAGTTTTAGGCTCTGTATAATTAGAAAGGATATTGCAATAGATTGTCATTTATTTTAATGAGATTTTTCTAAAGCTTATATATAAACTAGTAATTAAAACATGACCATCATCTAGTAAATATCATATATTCGAAGGTAATTTTTACTCCTGGGCCGAACTCTGCTGTAGGGGTATTGTCAGCATTTCGTCCGTCTGTCCGGGAATCTTGTCCGGGCTATATCTCCGCAACCATTGCGGGAAGTTCAAACTTGGCAGGGATGTTTCTTAGGGGTCTAGTTGTGCAACGTCATGGTCTGACCTCCATGTGACCTTTGACCTTGACCCTGAGACGACCGGCGCCGAAGGGTATTCAGCGACGCGTTCTTTTTCCCTTTTACTATGCTAAAAGTTACCACAGATTATACAAGGGTATGTGCTTTATCAATGCTTTTGTTTTCAGCTGCAGCGTGACCTGGCGATAAATGTTTTGAGAGTACTGCTAGGAGAGAAGCCTAACAGTCCTTTAGTGCAGGTATTTTATTGCCATATGCTTGAAATAATCTTGCACAATAATTAAAACATTTACAGATCTTCAATAGAAGTCCAAACAGAAGTTCAAGCTTTACAAATCTAAGCTGCTCAAGAAGTGATTGAAGTCACACCATTCTGCTGGTCCATGGCCGCCTAAATTCATACCAGACCACCAAGTTTTCAAAGTTAAAGGTTGGCAGAATACAAGCAACCTGTCCGAGTCAGATATATAGGAAAGATTCTAAAACCGATCTGTCCCGACAGCTTTCACATATACAATATAAATATGACCTTTATAAGCTTGCAATATTTTTATATTAAAGTCCTTTTTTCAAGGTTATCGATTGCTTCAGGTCACCTTTTCCACAACATCTGTGTTATCTTTTTCAGATCACCTTTCCCCCTATATTTCTATTATATTTTGGCAAAACTACATATCCACATATAGAGATCACCTACAGGCTAGATGCAGGCATGCTAAATTCAGTAATTCAGCTGCCTTTTTAATGTGTAAATATGTTTGTGAGGCATGCTTTCATTGTATCCACAGGACCCATCTGGTGGATACTATGGATTTCACTTCATTACCCTGCCCCCGCAGTGTGTAGACTGTCGAAAGATTTCAATGTTACTGCTCCATAAGCCGCAATTTTTGACCTAGCATTCTCAAATTTATTGGACATGTTCCTTATCAGAAAAGATTCTCTAGGAATATTTTTGGATCATTTTGAAAACAAGATGGCCGCCATAGACATTTCTTTGTGGAAAAATGCCTTTTTTACACATCTGTTTATTGTTCTCCTCAATAGAAGGTGGAACATTTTTATAATTGATATGCTACACACATATATGTGTCTTCTTCATGTATGTGAACATTTGACTTTGAGGCTCTTCATTCAAGGTCATCTATGGGATATCCAAGTTCCCCATATAAGCAATTATGCCAGTCTTAGGCAGTGTTGTCTGACTTATTATTGGTCCTAGAGGTTTGGGATGTAAAGCCAACCTATAGGATATCATGTCGTGCGAAACTTTGATAGGTAAAATTTGACCTTCTCCCCTCTTTCAAGGTCAAACATGGGTCAACCATTTTTAAATGGCCTAAAACTCTTTAATTATTGGTCTGGGAGGTTTGTGATGTTAAGCCAACCTATAGGAAACCATGTACTGTGAATCTTTTGATGAGATCAAATTAGACTTTTGGCTTTTTTATGCTCTCACATATCAGCTTTTACCAACTCCTTTATGATCAAATTAAGGTTTACCATCTTTGAAATGCCTCTTACTATTGCTTTTGGAGGTTGGATGATGAGGCTGTCCTGATGTTTGGACAAATTGCAAACATATAGCAAAATGATCTATTGCTGCGTTAGGAGGATTATTTTAGCGGTGGATACACTCTTGCTTCTGGTTCAGATGCAACCGGCCGAGGTCTAGTTATTTTGAGAAACTTGATAAAACTATACCATTCTGCTCAGTGACACAAAATATAAAATTGTTGATTTGACCCATAAACAAAAGCAAACTGTTGTGCTACTGCTTGTAAATGAGATATGTGTCTCTTTTTGCTGTTGGTTTTTCTCAAAACTAGACTACAATATTTTAAATAGTATACTAATCTTGACCTGCTCATTCTTACAGGTGTTATGCACACTGAAAATTATTAATTTGTCAAAATGGTGCCTAAAACAACAAGTTTCCTAAATGACAAATTTCAGTCCCATTTTCTTGTTGAATGATAGTCAAATGTTGATAAATTATAGGTCATATTACTTGAAAGCTTATGACAAAAAAATTAGTGCACTTAACATTAATTTCATAAGAATGTCACCAATAACAGATGCCTAAAATGACAAATTAATTGGAATATCAGGGTTATTTAGTTGTCATAAGTTTGTCAGTTAATTTGTTCAACAAGAAAATGACAAGTTTAAATTTGTCATTTAGGAAGTTTGTTGTTTTAGGCACCATTTTGACAAATAAATGACAAATTAATATTTGTCAGAGGTTTTCAGTGCATTATTTCAGCAGGCTACGGATGAATCCAATAACATTGCTACAATTTCTACTTTTCTAAAGTAATGTGTTCTGTGTATATTTTATTTAGGTCCTAAAGTTTGATTCAGATGATGTAAATGAATTCAAGAGCTTTGCAATCGTTAAAGATGGAGAAAGTTATGGAGTTTTAATAGAGAACAATCTTGTCGCAAAAGACATATCTACATTGACAAAAGCCATGTACATTTTGTTTGCCTTCATATGGGTATTGAATTTACAATATCCAAAAGACAGCAAGTATATATGGGAGTTTGTTGAAAAAGTTCTGCTCAAGATCAGCCCTGGAAATATCTCCGCAAAAATGGCTCTTTTTAAACAAAAGTTAAATGCTGCTGTTTAAATGACTCTTGTCTGACTCTTGTTAATCAGTAAACAAAATCATGTTTTATATATTTGAACTTGGTGGCATTATACTGTCCCCAAATACTTAAGTGTGAAGATTTGGTGGTGACATTTTCAATTTCATCTGATATTTTTCTTAAAAAGTTGAGGATATATATCATAACCTTACAAACAGCTTCAGTTTTGTCTTAAAAGAAATGAATATTATGTAGATTGTAATTTGCCCTATATTTTAATAAGGTTTATTTTGTTCTCTCAAATCTTATGAAAATGGTTTTATTTTTAGGAAGGTATTGACCTTTTTCTGTTAATTTATTCTTCTCTAACATGGGGTTATTTTTATTTGTATTCCCTAAATAGGAGTAATTGTTGTAGTGTTTGAGATTAGTGTTTGAGATGATTGAATTGACCCTCTATTAGTGTGCATGTGCGACTTAGATATATCTAAAACTATTTTTCAATGATTTTTCACTTCACACAATTGTAGCTTCAGTGACACTATTACACTCTTGAATCTTATGTGGAACATTCCTAATATGGAATGGTCATTAGGTAACTGGGTAATCTAGGCTAATATGGTTATCTTCCAATTCTCTTAATTTAACAAATTTGCCTAAAATGATCTAAAATTGGCCTCGTTGCCTAGTTTTATGACGGTTCATGTGTGTACTTTGAGTAAAACATATAAACACAACTTTAAGTGTTTTTATTAAATGTTCTTCTCATACACAAGGTATTTGTGTATGATGCATATTTCATAATTCTAACCGATATGATCTTCCTAATTCCCCTTGTGCTGTTTCTAATTAGAATGACAACTAGTACATTATTAAAAGTCTCCATAAAATATTTAGCATTATGTTACTGTATCTGAATGACTAATTTTTAAAAAAGTACTATATTTTTTCTCTTGTTTTACAAATCTTCAAGTACTTGTATGTCATTTCTGAATTTCCTCATTGGAATTATAACAAGTATTGTCTTCCCCAGGCTTCTTTCTTGTAATTAAAGAGAACCATGTTATTATGTTTACCCACTGGGGGTGTGTGTACCTATTTCTGTTGTTATTCTACTCTTGAAGAAGCATAACTTTGAAAAAGTTTTTTTAAAATACATTTTGGTGTAATTCCTTATCACATAAAGTATCTAGTTTATTGTAATCTAACCATTTTAATAAAAGAATTCATTATATTGCTTTTTTCATTTAACAAGATTAATTTGAATGGTTTAAATGGTCACAATACCTGCTGATATATATTTATAATTTTAAGTTAATAAACTTAACTTTTAATGGTATAAATTACTTTAAAATTTTGGTGTGACTTGGGTGCATTGTTTCAACTAGAAATATTTGGTTAATGCTAAATTACGTAAAATATTTTAGTTATAATGCTAAAAATATTTATTCATGAAAGCTTTAAATTTGAGTTAAATACATACAATTTTTTAAGTAGAAATACTTAAAATTTTACTTTTCCATTGCCTTAAAAATTTGAGTTAACGTACACATTTTTTTAAAGTAAACAATCTTAAAATTTGCATGCACTTTAATTTTGTTCACTTAAAAAGTTAGGTTAATTCTCATACTTTTTTTTCTGTAAAAACAAACACAAATTTTAAGTTGAAACAATGCACCCAAGTTACACCAAATTTTTTAAGTAATTTTGACCCACCCAGTTTTACAGTGTATATATTCATTATTCATCTATATTCTCATAAAACTATGAAAAACCTTTTCAAATGCGGGTTTTGTTGTAGAGCAATACATTTATTAACTGATAATACTATCAGAAAGAAATTTCTTGTATGTTGAAATATACAGTGAAATTTGAAATTAATTGATACTTATTGCAATAGCAATATTCAATGTTTGTGGCTTTTGATAGATTTTTCTTTTATAACCACAAAAAATTACCTTTAACTTTTGCTTTTAACTCATAAACATTACTCTTCAATATTAAAATTGCTTCACAGCATAAACTTTCAGGAAATCCATTTTACAAAACCAATTTAATCCACTGTTACATGTTCATGGCCCAGAGCTAGCTGCAAGTTCTGTACATATATGTTAATAAATAGTTTAGTTACAAACATTGATTCAATTCGAATCCAAAAACATTACACCCAGTCATCAGAGTGGTATATTTGTATAATAGTATAAATACAATCAAACAACAAACCAAGAAGCCAAAAATATATAATTAATTATTCACGAGGAAATACGATATAGAAAAAAAAATTGATCTTTACCTTTTCGAACTTTTGAGTGAACAGGGCGGTATACGTGCATATCGCACCCACTTCAAAATGCTACCGCTAACTCGCACCCGCAAATCGCACCCGTTTTATAACATATACATTTCTTTCTTTGAAAACTTGTATGATTATTTTTTTTACAGCACACAACCTTTTAACCAATTTTTTTAGTGTTGTTATTGTTATCTCCTTTTTATTTTGTCTGTTATTTATATCTACGCTATTTTATAACCACTTAAATGTTCAAGTGTTTGGTATAATTTTCTTCAGGAAAATGAATCCTGCTCAAATAAACTATTGTTAGTAGTGTAAAAATAACCCACAACATATGAAATATTACACATCTACAACAAAGCTATGACCAAACAAACAGGATTAAGGAAATTGTTAATGGCTTCTTCTTAGTGAATTGGATTACTATAAGCTGTCTATTGAGGGTCATGTTCAATTGCCTAACATGGAATTAAGTGATATAATGGGGGGTCATGGTTAATTACCTAACATGGAATTAAGTGAATAATGGGGGATCATGGTTAATTGCCTAACATGTTAGCATTAATGTCATTAAATTTGAACAAAGGATTGCAATCACCACCCCACTCTTGTCTATATAAACCCCTGGAAACTAGGCCTCATCATTCAGTCTTTGTGTTTACGCAAGACAGTACAGAAGAAGGAAAATTAGAAAAAGTAGTGGCTATGGATGAACAGGTTGATAGCAGGTGTATTAAAGTCTCCCTGCCATCTCAGATAACTGCTGCAGCATCTTTGCACATGATGATGTTTGACTCAGAGATGACAGATGACAGCCTAGGTAGCATTGAACAGCCTGCATCCAACAACTCAGATGATTCCAGCTCTCATGATGATACCTCTGACCATGACACATCTGATGACAACTCTGATGATGATACCTCTGACCATGAAACATCTGATTCCAGCTCTGATGATGATACCTCTGACCATGAAACATCTGATTCCAGCTCTGATGATGATACCTCTGACCATAAAACATTGGATGATGACAGCTCAGATGATGCCTCTGTTCATGACAGCATTGATGACCAATCAACAGAAAATGGCACCCTATTGGCTTCTATCAACCCAGAACCGGTGTCATATGATGTACCTGAACCAATGGATGAATCATCTATACAAGATGCCTCTGTACATATGGATGAGCCAACCACATATGAGATTTTAAAGGATCCTCACAGAGACAGAAAGATAAGCTTGTTGACAGTGATGGGTTCACATACAATATAAAACGAAGGAGAGGACCAACAGTCTACTGGCAGTGTGTGGTTAGGAACAAAACCACTAACTGTAGGGCAACTGTCATTGAGCGAGGCGGGAACTTCACCACTGGGATCCATGCCCATATCCATCTTGGGCAGCCAGGGACAGCTACAGTCCATAAAGTCCGCACTGAAGTGAAGAACAGAGCTGCTGCTGATCATTTTGCATCTGCTGCTGCCATTGCTGAGAATGTTGTCTCTAACAAAGTTGGTGAAAACCCCATACCCACCCTGCCATCCATTGAAAACTTGTCCTCAGCCGCAAACCGCCATCGAAAGAAGATGAGGCCGGAAGAGCCAAGGGACCTTGAATTTGAGTTAGCAGAAGGTTACATCCCACAAAACTTCTTTTAAGGGGATGTGAAAGTGGGCCAGAAACGTCACCTGGTGTTTGCCACTGAAAGACAATTGGCCTTGCTGTCATCTGCAAAGACATGGTATGTTGATGCTACCTTCAGTGTTGTGAGGAATCCCTTCAAGCAGCTTTTTTCAGTGCACTGCTTCCTGAAAAAGAATGGGGAATTAAAACAAGTACCCCTTGCCTTTGCTCTCATGTCTGGTAAGAAGAAAACAGATTACAAGAAGGTATTTAAAAAGATAAATGATTTGCTCCCCACCCACCTTGCTGTCATGAAGGTTGTGGCTGATTTCGAGGCAGGTATATGGAAAGGCATACTGGCCAATTTTCCAAATGTAAAGATCCAGGGCTGCCTCTTCCACTGGTCAGACAATCAGAAAGAAAATAGGTGAACTGGGCCTTCTGAAATCATTCAACAAGAAGGCTAATGTTTACACCTTTTGCAGGAAGCTAATGGCTCTGGCCTTCTTGCCTCATGAACAAATTCGTGGAGCCTTTTATGGATTGAAAGGCTTGGTTAGTGAAAATCCACCCCTGGAACAACTGTGCCATTACATGGAAAGGCAATGGATAACTTCATGATTCTTCAAGCCACAGAGATGGTCTGTATTTATGGTGGAAATACGGACCAATAACGATGTAGAAGGATGGCATCGGTGGCTGAATAATCATGCAAAGAGGGGACAGATCCAGATGTATCTGTTGATCGACTTAATCCACAAGGAAGCCAGTTTTGTCAGTGTCCAAACCAAATTGGTTTCAGAGGGGAAACTCAAGCGCCAAGAAAGGAAAAAATACAACGGGTTACAGTCCAAGTTAAGAAAAATGTGGAAAAGATACAATGACTCAAGAGTTACTTTGTCCCATTTGCTTTCAGCCTGTAGCCACCTCACTTTGAAACTGTAGCCTCAGACTCATACTCAGTCATATATGTATTTTTTTGGTACAGTATCCATACATTTATATGTATTTCTGTACACCAGTGCTGTATTTTTGTTAGTTGTATACTCCAGTTTTCATACATTTCTATGTATTTTTTTTGGTACAGTATTCATACATTTCTAATGTAATTTTGTACACCAGTGCTGTATTTTTGTTAGTTGTATACTCCAGGGTGCGATTTGCGGGTGCGAGTTAGCGGTAGCGATTTGAAGTGGGTGCGATATGCACGTAAATCAACAGGCAATCTTTATCATTTTAGTATCCACCGAGTAAACATTAGTAAACTACAGTACTGATTTTTTTTGTTTGACACGATAAGTTTTGAGTTAAACCATTTGGTCATATTAAAATTATTAGTGGAATACGTTTTATTTTCGATTATGGTATTCTGTGATACTAGAAAGTCATTGATAAGTCAACAATGCTATAAAACTTTAATTATCGCCCACTTAGGACCTTCCATTGCACAAAACACGGTTTCAATTTGCCCATACTCAAGTTAGCGTTGTCACTTCCCTTTACGAATAAAGAAGTGTACTGATTAGCGAGAAAATTATTTTCTGGGACATTACATATAAAACTCTGAATTGGAATTTTACCGGAATAGCACCTTTTACAGCACCTCTATTGGCTATTAAAAGTATGGGGGCGGGGCTTAATTCCTACACACTTTCATAAAACCCCTGAGTATAGCAGCCTATTTTAGGGTAATGTAATTTGGAAATTTAGAGTTTTTCATTATTCCATCTCATTTGAGAATATCAAATATATGTTACAAATGGAAAAGTTTTTACAATAACTTCTACTTACAAATGTAGTCACTCCTTTAAAGGTGAAATATTGTAGTTATATCCACTATAATATATATTGGAATTTTTTTCTGGAATAGCTCCTCTTACCAGACCTCCATGCTGATTGGCTCATACGTATATGGGGGCAGGAATTAACTCCTTGCCAACTTTTCACACCCCTTTAGTGAGTGATAATATATAATTCAATCTCATAATTTAATCTAGCAGGAGGATATATAGTATACAACCATACAATTTCCAGCCAATAGACTTGGTCATGCATGAGTTAAAGTGACAGAGAAGAAGATTGTGTAATATCCTCGCTGATACATTATGTTCATATATTTTGTGACATTTATGTCAAATACCTTATGAAGGTCTATAAATATGTAAAGTCGAGACTACATAAGATTTGAGCTGTGACCACATAAATATAAAGCACTGCATCCACTTCAGGAGTTATAACCGGAATTCCCCCCCCAAATAGACAGTGCCTTTTAGAGAATTGTGAATGCAGTGCTAAAGAGGTCATTTTTTCACTAGATCAGTAATAGTTTATCCCTTTTGTTTATCCTATATGACCTTTGCTGTAGTGACCTTGGCCTATAAAATCTTGTCTGGGCTATATCTAAGAAACCTTAAGGTGTAGGAAGTTGATACTTAGTAGGGAGATTGGTTACGGGTTGTAGATGTTCAACAACATGGTGTGACCTTGATTTGACCTTTGACCTTGCTGTAGTAACCTTGACCTATAAAATCTTGTTACCGAAATAAACAGGTTTGTTTTAGTTTGCCTTTGTGGTTCTAACCTGCAAAGTGTCCCAGTGGACAGTTTTTTTCCGGGGTTTTGCCCTTCAGGGTTTTGCCCGGTTATCACCCATATTATTTGTTCACAATAAAACTATTTGCAATATATATATTTTATCAACTCTATCCATTTTTATCCCACAGCCCTTAAGGGCTGTCGGGGTATTGTTTTCACCCATGGTGTCCGGATGGGCAGGCGGGCCGGCGGCGGGAAAAAGTTTGTCCGGGCTGTATCTCAGGTGTAGGAAGTTGATACTTGGTAGGGACATTGGTTAGGAGGTGTAGGTGTGCAACGTCATGGTCTGACCTTGATTTGACCTTTGACCTTGCCATAGTGACCTTGACCTATAAAATCTTGTCTGGGCTTATATCTCCGAAACCGTGAGGTGTAGGAAGTTGATACTTACTAGGACATTGGTTAGGGGGTGTAGGTGTGCAACGTCATGGTCTGACCTTGATTTGACCTGTGACCTTGCCATAGTGACCTTGACCTATAAAATCTTGTCTGGGCTTATATCTCCGAAACCGTGAGGTAGTGTTACGATCGAAAGTAATTATGAAAACTGGGTCCCGAAAACAAAAATTCGGCGGAAACCGGATTCGTTCGAATTAGTATACACCAAACTGTAGTCACACTGTAAAATCTTCTGCACGCGTACATGGACAATTACTTCAACTAAAATGCGGTTTATTTTTTGATAAATTCTGACATTTTGGACATTATTTCACTGTATATTGGTAAAATATTACACAAGTAAATGTTTTTAAGCGTTTTTGTGCAATATTTTATACGTTTCAGGTGTTAATATGTGACATTTCGGGAACCGGTTCTTGGATTTGGTCACCGGATTTCGTTTACGTTTATATGAATCGAATAGAAACTAACTATCCGGTTTGCTGTCTTTACCACTAGCCGTGAGGTGTAGGAAGTTGGTACTTACTAGGGACATTGGTAAGGGGTGTAGGTGTGCAACGTCATGGTCTGACCTTGATTTGACCTTGCCGTAGTGACCTTGACCTATAAAATCTTGTCCGGGCTATATCTCGGAAACCGTAAGTTGTAGGAAGTTAATGCTTGGTGGGGACCATTGGTTAGGGGTTGTAGGTGTGCAGCATCATGGTGTGACCTTGATTTGACCTTTGACCTTGTCATAGTGATCTTGACCTTTAAAATCTTGTTGCACCTTTGGGTCTGTCTTTTGATGCAGATTAAGCACTATTAAAGTCATATTAGAATTTTATTTTTACAACTTCCCATTGTAACAGATGGAATTTCATCAAGTGAGCCACAGATTTTGCTCCAACACCACACATAAGCATTCATTGAATGTATTACCACTTTTGAATGCATGGTAATATTCAAAACATCTAAACCATAATTCGGCCATGCCAGATGTAGATAAAGAGTACATGCATTAACTGTCTTTTAGACATTATTTTCTCTATTTAAACATTGTTTGGACCTTTATATAACTAACAGTGCTGTGAAAGTATTCTGAACTTTGTACTGATACAGTACTTCTAGATCTCATGGCGATAAAAATATTTCCCTAGGCTGTGGGGTATGGGCATCTCTGATGCTATTTTCTCTATTTAAACATTACTGACTATTTTACAGCACTGACACTGCTCTGAAAGTATCGCAATCTGTGCACTGTTTCACTACTTTTATATCTCATGGTGTTGAAAACTATTTCCCCAGGCTGTGGGGTACGGGCATCTCTGATGCTATTTTAATAAATTCAATTATATTTCC
Source organism: Sabellastarte sp. h YS-2021 (assembly GCA_964017235.1). NCBI lineage: Eukaryota > Metazoa > Annelida > Polychaeta > Sabellida > Sabellidae > Sabellastarte > Sabellastarte sp. h YS-2021. The sequence goes on along the minus strand of OZ024931.1, from coordinate 15,873,085 downwards.
AATTATATGTAGCAATTTCCCACTACAGTTTCAGAAAAATTTTTATGATTTATGATTATTTATATCGCCAATAATTAAAGAAACATTCATATTATTTTCCAGTAAACTGTCATGTACCATTGTTGGAAGAGCGGACTGTTATGTGGGGTTATACTACAATGTTTTTTTCCTCTTAACCAATCAGATTGACTAACTCAGCTGTGTCGTATTCGAATTACTCACAAATACCTATATAGGTTAAGATGGCTGCAAAACCATGTTTTTGTGTATAAAGCTGCATTCTGTTGCCTTTTAACGAGTCATAAACACGAGTTTACGGCCTGTAAAAATGGAAAAAATGATTTCACAGATAGTATTTATTGCTCATGAGTAGACTACCTCCAAAAACTTAAGTTTCCAGTTTGTGACATTCACTTCTGACGACAACAAAAATGTAGAATATGTGTGGTTTCATTATAAAAACATGTTAGATAAGGGGTTTTAATTCTTTGGATTTTGTAAATAACCCCAGAAAACACTTAACAATTGAAGTATGCATCTTTTACATGGTGGGTTGTGAAATAGTGTGACTATTTTTTGTGTGTTTGTCTCTGTTTGTTTTCCTACAAATATAAACATAAAGGTGGTGAAATACCAAAGAACTCATAAATCTTCCCATTGGTAGATACAAACTCATGAGTGGTGTGTACCAGCTCACCATCTACCAAAGAATGCTCCATAAAAGCCTGTCTATATTGAATACAGCATGTAGATGATTGTAATGTTGATATGCTCATAAAGTCAAGCTTTACAGCACATGGCAAACCTCATTGAAATTGCAAATGAACAAACACCCTTTTCTTGAATATATCCTACAAAACCCAAACAATGCGCTCCAAGCAGTCATAATTTTAAAATCTTCTGAAATTAACTTTAAAATATTACCTCAGTACATAAAAAAACATCCAGTTCATTTTAGCACAACCAAAATTAAATTTTTGTACAAAGTTTTGCTCAATAGATATAATTCATCATATTGTAACAAATCTTTCATCTTGTTGATCCCAATGAAAGCTGTGGTACTAGGTGATCAACTAAATTATCAATCTTATAAATAACAGTCTTTTTTTCTGCATTTTCAAAGCCAAATTTGAACATCCTGTTGAACAAAATGTTAGAAGTCTGGCAGCATTGTGTTAGTTTAATTGCTTAATGAGGTCATGTTTTTCAGTGTACCTCAATATATTTTTAGGTTGATTTGGACTTTATAAAGGGAAGACAAATGCTCCTTTTTAAGTTTCCCAAGTGATTGACTTTAACATCATCCACAGTGACTATACTAGTACTGCTTGCCAAACAATTGTGGTTCCATCTATGAAGTATTAAACATATTTACTATCAAAAGGTACAAATATTTAAGAAAATTGAGGGTGAGTGTGAATAGGTACATGGGCGTGAATTGGTCCACTACCGCCACAGTACCACCATAAAACAGTAGCTATATTTTGAAACCTAAATGTTTAAATCAATTGTAAGAAAAATTGTGGTTTCCATAATTTTGGTATGACCATAATTGCTTAGCAGGCAGTAAGATACCAAAATGAGTTGTTTTTTTTTATACCAAAATGCGTTTTTTAACCCACCAAATGAGATATCTTAAAAGTGTTGTACATACCAGAAGTTAGTAGGTAGTCATAAACTAAACTTTAGTTTAAATATTTTTTCTTTGTTTTTTTTTTCTGGATGGATTTTTATGCAATAAAACAAGCAGAAACATTGTCCATATACCTGTCTTATGTCATGTAATATGTTTATGTGTCTTAGATAGTTTTTAAAGTATTTGTAAAAGTGTAGAACCTGTTCACTTGTACATCAAACAGTCATAATATGTGGTAGCGAATTGTGTGGGTGAGTTGACAGTAGTGAGTTTCTGTGGTAATGAATCGCACATAAATCCTAAAGCTAGGATTGATGTCAAGGGAACCAGGTCCAATGGTATAGCAATCAGGTTTAATATAATCTGATTGAAGTAGCCAAATATAAAATTGGGGACTTGACACTAGCCCACATAACTTGCTACCAATATATGTATTAATATTTGTTCAATATCAATCTTTATGTTACGAAATGAGATTTCATGAAAACATTGATATCTCAGTGACTATTTAAACTACAAACATCACAGTTTAATGAATTTATACCATTTGAAGGGAAAGTATCACAGTTTCTGTTTCTTTTTATTCAATAAATTTTGGTTGTATATATGCTATCTTAAGTAGTGTTGTGTTTTCTATTAGATGGATTTTAATTCAGTAAAAATGAACAGAAGTGCTATTCAAATACCTGTACAATGATATTGATAAATAAAATACATGTGCTTTTGTGCCCTAACTAGTTTTTGAAATATTTGCAAAAGTTTAGAACCTGCTGACACATGTATTGAAACAGTCGATATATGCAGTAGCAAGTTGTGTGAGCAAGTTGACATTTGCGAGTTTCTGTGGTAACGAGTTATTCAGAAAAGTTTTAGGGAAATACTATACAATAATTTACCCTTAAAATATAAAAACATAATATTTGAAAGGAATGACTTTTTGTTGACTTATTAAACAGACTTTTCTTTTCATTGATTTACATTAGTTGTGTAAGTTGTTCGGTGTAACTTGTTTTTGTTTATTTTTTCCAAGTATTCAAAAGGTCATATTTTTATTTCAGGTTGCTCAGTTTGATGTTTCTGAAGATTTTTGGTGGCAATTGTTCATGTTCAAGTGTAACACATCAATAGAATGTCTGTGGCTCTGATCACAAGGCTTTGTTATAGATGTGCCAGCACAGCGAGTAAGTATAGCAGAGAGACCCGTGCCCTCCTGGATCCCATGCTGCGTGTGGATCATGCTGGGGAATACGGAGCTGTGCGCATCTACAAAGGCCAGCTGGCTGTGCTGGGCAACACAAAGGTTGGCCCAGTGCTAGAGGTGGGTGTTGTTAGGGTTATAGTTAGTAGTATTTTCCAGTTTGATATCAAGAAAGCAAGGTTAGGCAAATTATTAAACTTGGGTTTTTACCCTACTCTCTTTAAAGACTGTGCAGATAATGCTCTTACCATGGTGTTCTGCGTTGCTGGCTGTCAGGAAAAAACAGATTATATTTCAGAAACTGTGAGGTATAGGAAGTTCATAATAAATGGTGAAAATTATTTTGGGTGCAGGTGTGCAAAAAAAGTTGTGTAACTTTGATTTGGCCTTTAACCTTATCATAGTGACTGTGAGCTTTAAAATCTTGTCCATGCTGTATCACTGTATCCGTAAGGTGTAGGATGTTGAAACTTGGCAAAGATATTGCTTGTGGGGTGTAGGTGTGCAGCTTGATTTGACCTTTGAACTTGTTATGGTTACCTTTATGTTTAATATCTTGTCTGCGCTATATCTCAGAAACTGTAAGGTGTAGGAATTTGATACTAGCTAGGGACATTGGTTGGAAGGTGTAGGTATGCAACATCATTGTGTGACTTTGACCGCTGACCTTACTCTTTTGACCTTAACTTTAAAATCTTGTTCAGGTCATATCTCAGAAACTGTAAGGTGTAAGGAAGTTGTTACTTGGTAAATATATTGGTTGGAGGGTGTACAACATCATGGTGTTTGAATATTTTCCTCCCATCACAAAGCTTTATGGCTTGTTGCAGCTGATTATTGTATCCACTGGAGGCATCCAGTGGATATTTTGGTTTAGTGTTCCCTGCGCCACCACCATCGCCGCATGTAGAGAGATTTTCGACGTTAATGCTCTCGGAGGAAAACTACTCCAGCGAGGTTCACCAAATTTGAAGGATATCTTTATTGTGAGATAAGCTTCTCTGCAACAGCAATTAGCCTCATTCTGAAAACCAAGATGACTGCCATGGGCATTTCTTTGAAAATTATCTACCTTTTTCTACTGGCTGGTTCTCATAGGTAGAAGATTGAATCTCCTCATAAGTGATATGTATAAAAGATACACATGTCCTCTACAACCTTGCAGGCATTTGACCTTGAAGCTCTTAATTCAAGGTCATCCACTGAGTGCTGAAGTACCCGACGTAGCGGATTTTAAAAGTGCCTATATCTCCCTTAGTATTGGTCCTAGAGGTTTGTAATGTGAAACCAGCTTATATGAAATCAAGGGCTGGGAATCTTTTGATGTGGTCAGATTTAACCTTGGACCCCCTCCTTTAAGGTCAAATGAGGATAGCCAAACTCACAAACTCACTGCTTATAACTTACTTATCATTGGTCCTAGAGGCTTGCAATGTGAAACCAACATATAGGAAATCATGGACTGGGAATCTTCTGATGTGATCAGATTTGACCTTGAGCCCCTCCATCAAGATTAAATGAGGATAAAAAAACTTAAAAGTGCTTATAACTTGCTTATTATTGATCCTAAAGGTTTGAAATGTGAAACCAACTTAGAGGAAATCGTTGAGCCAACCCTTCAAGGTCAAACGAGGACAGCCAAACTTAAAAGTGCTTATAACTCGCTTATTATTGGTCCTAAAGGCTTGCAATATGAAACCAACTTATCGGAAATCATGGGCTGGGAATCTTTTGCTGTGGTCAGATTTGACCTTGGACCCCTCCTTCAAGGTCAAACAAAGATAGCCAAACTTAAAAGTGCCAAAAACTTGCTTATTATTGGTCCTAGAGATTTACAATGTGAAACCAACCTATAGGAAATCATGGGGTGGGAATCCTCTGATGTTTTCAGATTTGACCATGGGCCCCTCCTTCAAGGTCAAATGATAGTTCACTGGCTTTGGTGAGTTGTCTTTCCGTTGGATACAAATTTGTATCGGTTCAACGATGCGTAGGTCTAATTATGTATGCATTTACTAAAATCTCCATTGAGAGCTCTTGTTGAATTGATAAATTTTACATCTTCATAACTTTTACTACTTCAGAACTTTTACTACCTGATTGTGTTATCTCCATTAACGGCTAACTTTCAATAATAAGTATATCAATTAATAAAATAAATCAGATGATCAGCATCTTTGTACTTTTTCACCTCTTTTATAATTCATGATGTCCAACATTATTTCCCAAGGCTGTGGGTTATGGGCATTTCAGATGCTATTTATTGTTTTTGTGTTACAAAGTTAGGCAGTACTTGATCTAGTTGATCTTGCATGCCATTAAACATGAAGAGGGTTGTCCAACTGTCAATTCTGTTACATTGAAATAGGTGTAGTTACAGATTTTGAAAGTTCAAATGAGGTATTTAATAGTGTAAAAACACCTTCATGTTGTTAAACCTTTGGCCACTTAACTAACCTTATTGGACTGTATCTTTAAAGTATTGAACTGTACCTTTACTTTCTGAGAGCTGTGTAACAAAATTAATGATGTCTTTTGATTTTTACGTAAATGCTTCATTGCATCTGTGAACACCTGCAAACATGTTGAGATCATACCTTTATTTGGGTGAATATCCATCCATATTCATTACACAAGAAATCAGTCATTTAGTGAGAAAAATTTGAAGAAGAGGAAACAAATTCTTGAATAAAGCATATTTAATCCCTATAAGTTTTTTAGAATTTTAAGGTAATGATCATGAATTTGGTAATGGATACCATATCAGTGTACAGGTGGCATTCGTATTTCAGTTGTTGATCAATATGAAGGAACCACTTCTGTGTGAGTGACCGTGAAAAATTGCAAAAAAAGCATGATTTTTGGTGGCAGCAGTAGTTGACTTTATTTTCTATTGAAAGATTAAAGAAACTAAACCCACTTGTCAATTTGTCAAATATTAAAATATGCTTAGCATATTTTTTTTCTGTCTCATTTTGTTCTTGCAAGTGATTACATCTACAAGAACCTTTCCCAAATTAAGATAAAGTTACAACATAAAAAAAACTTGAAATTCCAAGACTTTCCTCTCAGATCAGCCCAGTTATACATCACACTTTAAATCAGATGTTCCACAGTTAGCCTTGTGTCAGTTCTGTTGTTTTTAAAATAAAGAAGTACAGAAGTTTTCACCTGTATGATTTTAGGAAATGTGTGACCAGGAAAAACATCATCTGTCCACATTTGAGAGATTACTGCCCGAGTACAGAGTACGACCTACTGTGTTACTGCCACTGTGGAACATTGCAGGCTTCGCATTAGGTGAGCAGACCTTTCTCAAAGCATTACTTGCCTCTGTATGTCTTCTTTCTATTGGAGGGTCTTACTTGGTAGCTTGCTGGGACCAATTCATTTCATAGCAGTGAAGCATCATAGGAAAAGTTCTCTTGAAAAAGTATAAATTAAAACTCCAGCATAAGAGTGGTCAATTGCCTGGTGACTAATCTTTGCTGAATTAGACTTTGTGCCTTTAGAATTTAATAAGTTACAATAAAACCTCCTAATGTCTTGGAATACTCTTTGATTTGTGTCTGCAAATTAACATGTGATTGTTAACAGTGAAAGTGATTTTATGTGACACAGAGATTTGTCTGTTACATTTTAATCTATACTGTATATCTCAAACACTATATTTATATTGGAGATAGAATCTTCAGTGTCTTGTGTTGAAATTGTATACCACTGATAGTGAACGTGTAATGTTTTGCCTTCTCAGGTGCTGGAACAGCAATGCTGGGCAAAGAAGCAGCCATGGCTTGTACTGTTGCTGTGGAAACTGCGATTGGGGAGCATTATGACAGGTAGTCTAAAGGTTTATGACAGGTTATCTAAAACATTATTGCAGATAAAGTGTTGTGATAGGTAGTCTAAAATGACAACTAATAGGGAAGGGATGATGTGCAACTGTTAACCCCTCACAGCTGAAACTATTACATTAAACATAAAGAAAATTCCTGGTAATACAGTTACAGTGTGGAATAAGTAAAGTACACACATCAGATAAATGTACTCTGTTCACAGTGCACACATCTATGGTTTATCAAAAACAGTGAATCTTGTTTGTGAAAGGGTTTAAGTAGAGTTAATACAGTTTCTGTTATCAATACCTAATGTATCATTCTTATAACTCCCTGTGTTGTGTTTTCAAAGTACTTTGGACATAAAAACCTGCTATTTAATTGTAATTATCAATATATGTGTGATATTTTTCTCTCTTAAAAGTTTATTACCCCAAGCCTTTAAAGACTGTGAATCTATTGTTTTAACCCATGGCATCAATCTGTGCATTTGGGATGGCAGCAAGGCGTTTGGGTGGTGGCGGGAAAAATCTCATTTCAGTTGTATCTCAGAAACTGTGAGGTATAGCAAGTTCATACTTTGTTGGGACATTGGTTAGGGGTGTAAAATACACAAATGTGTATCATTTTTGGTGGCCATCTTGAATTTCTGCGTAAAATGCAAAAACGCATTTATCTTGGGAATGAGATTTTGGCTGCCATCTTGAATTTTGGCGGAAATTGAAAATGTCATTTACCTCAAAAACCCTTACAGATAAAGTGATTTTGAGCAATGTTTAGACCCTTTGGGTACTAGAGACCTTAGAAAAAGTGCCTGTGAAAAAAGTTGAATTTCCAGAATTTGAATTTGGATATATTTTACAATGAAACAGGGTCTTGTAAGACTACTGTACGATTGTTGCAAAAGGTTCATGGGGTGGACATTACACATGATGATGTGTGTTCTTCTATGCTATCCTGTTTCTTTTCATATGTTGCAGCTACTCTCAACAGGACGTCCTATTTCTAGTTTAATGATATTTTTGTGTCTCTCAGTCAGACATATTTTAGTGATACTTTGTGAGTTGTAGTCAGATCAAACATATATTATTAGTGATATTTATGTGTGTTGATGTCAAAACAGACATGTTCTATGTAATGTTTTTGTGTTTTTCAGTCAGACATGTTGGTTATGACATTTCTGGGTTTTATGTTGTGTGTAATGTTTTTGTGTTGTTCAGTCAGACATGTTGGTTATGACATTTCTGGGTTTTATGTTGTATGTAATGTTTTTGTGTTATTCAGTCAGGCATGTTGGTTATGACATTTTAGTGTTTTATGTTGTATGTAATGTTTTTGTGTTTTTCAGTCAGACATGTTGGTTATGACATTTCTGGGTTTTATGTTGTATGTAATGTTTTTGTGTTGTTCAGTCAGACATCTTGGTTATGACATTTCTGGGTTTTATGTTGTATGTAATGTTTTTGTGTTATTCAGTCAGACATGTTGGTTATGACATTTTAGTGTTTTATGTTGTATGTAATGTTTTTGTGTTTTTCAGTCAGACATGTTGGTTATGACATTTCTGGGTTTTATGTTGTATGTAATGTTTTTGTGTTGTTCAGTCAGACATGTTGGTTATGACATTTCTGGGTTTTATGTTGTATGTAATGTTTTTGTGTTATTCAGTCAGGCATGTTGGTTATGACATTTTAGTGTTTTATGTTGTATATAATGTTTTTGTGTTTTTCAGTCAGACATGTTGGTTATGACATTGCTGGGTTTTATGTTGTGTGTAATGTTTTTGTGTTTTTCAGTCAGACATGTTGGTTATGACATTTCTGAGTTTTATGCCGTTTACGATGTTTTTGTGTTATTTAGTCAGATCAGACAGCTGATGGCAGACGGAGCTGATGGAACAGAAAAACACAAGGAACTCATTGAGGTCAGTTGGGGAGGGACATGAGAGGGGGATTAGTCAGGAACTGCAAACATGAGGTAAAAACTAAGTGAGATTTTGAGGGTGGGGAGTAGTAGCTAACAAAAAGGGAAAAGGATAATTTACCGGCTAAAATAGTTATGGACAGAAGAAATAATGCAAACTGTCAGTGATAATATAATGAGGGGAGCACTTAGAAGACTTAGAAATTAAAATGTTGTGGAAGGTTTCTTTGTTTACTAAGATAAAATACTGGGGGACGGGGTATACAGGGACTGGGAAAATAATACAAAAAACCAAGAGAAATGGTCAGGGAGAATTAGTTGCAACTGAGCAAACATAACTCAAAACTTATTGCACTAATATAGTGTGTGTAATTTTATGAACTCAAAATATATTTTGAGGCAGTGGTGAAAAAAGAAACCTGTAAAGAAAATTCTCCTGATATTTTTAGAGATGTAAAGATATTTTTCTTGAAAAGGAATATTTAGGCTCAGTTGACAAATTTTACATTCACACAGTTGGGTCTGATCTGTGTTCAAACCCATGTGATGGCAACATCATTGCCAACAGGTAGCATGTACTGAGGCCATATCCTGATAAAAGCATTGATGTTAACAAGCACGTAAAGCACGGACTTTGAGTGATTTTGTTAACGTTGTCAATATTATTGTTGACTACAGATGGTGAAGCTGTCAGTTAACGCATTGGTTGTTTTCAGATCATCAGTCAGTTCAGAGATGAAGAATTAGAACATCTAGACACAGGAATAGAACACGATGCAGAACAGGTGTGTAACTAGGGTGAACAGTAATCTAATCAGAATGTTATGCTGCTTAATCTCTTTGGAGACAGATTGAACAAAAAAAAATTGAGTGATCCAAAGGAATTTTGCCATAGGACAGACATAAGTCAGCAATATTAATACTTTGGATGATGTCATACATTTGTAGCTTCTATATAGGTCTTTTGAAAGTTTATAATTTGCATAATTTTGTAACATCACTAAATATTTGGTCACCTGTCAGTATTGTTGTTCCATGTCAAGTGAGTTTTTGGTCTGATCTTGATAAATGATAAATGTGAATCAGATTCTTGTGCTACAAAAAACTGGTATCTATTACAGGCGCCAATGTACACTGCATTGACAGAAGTCATCAAAGTTGGCTGTAAAACTGCAATATGGCTGTCAGAAAGAGTCTGATGTTCTCAACGTCTCAAAAAGATTAACTGATAGTTTATAAAATTATGTTTTAATTCAGTGAACTACTGGAGTTACATTGCGATTCACCTACAGAGTGAAAAATCCCCACAAACCTAAAAAAATACTTAATGTTAACTTTTGCTCTCAAATCAAGTTCAAGTATTGTAAGTGTATTGTAAATATAATATTTGAAAGTTTATGTTCACAAAATATACTTCAATGAGATGGTTCAAGGTAAAGACATTCATCCAAGAAGAGAACACCTGAAATATGTAGCATAGAGTTAAAAGTGGTTTCATTGTTAATTTAGATGAGAGAAGTGTCAGAATAGAGACTGTATGTTATGCTTTTTTGAAACTTGGTGTATAGAGGCAACCTACCCATTCTGATTTGATGTCTCAGCAAATTATTTTTTTTTCAATTGCATTGTTTACAAATGTGTCTATTGTGATATTCTTAGGAAATTTGTAATAAATCTCATGCATCATAACAATATTTGTACTCGATCAGCGTTTCATTCCATTGTGGGTATTTGTAAATATTCTAGCACCAAATTTAGTTATACCAAACATCTATCACAATATCACAAGTCAAGCACACTATGGATTTTGGTTGGTCATAAAGTCATCAGACACAGATTTCCATCAGGGGACAAGCTCTCTGAGTCATTTGGATAAGCTTTCAGATTTGGTATGCATACAAGTATGGCAAAGACAGGAAGTATTTTAAAATGCTGAACTGGTTCTTGCTTACAGTTCTCCATATCATCTTGTGGTTGGTGTGCAGAAGAGATCTATCTTCTGTGTAAATATCTGTAAATGGGGAGATTAAACCATGGTTTCAAGGTCAAAAAAGAGACCTCGAAACTGTCAGCAGAGCAACTCGTGGAAAATTTTACCTTGCAGCCATGATAATGTTGTACAAACACACCTGATCATTGCCTGTCAGTCCTGAGCATGCTTTGGGGTTAAATCCTTTAAGGATTTAAATCCCTTTTCAAAGGACTTGGATTTACATCCTTTTCTTTTATTCTACATCCTTTTGAAACTCCCATTTTATTGCATTAATACATCCTATCCAATGGACAATTGCTTATCCGGTCGGCGCAGACCGGCCCGCCAAATGTCAGAAAAAGAGGTCCTGTGTTTCCACCGGTCAGGCCGGTCCAGTGCTGTGCACTCACCAGATGGCGTGTCGTACTTCCTTCCTGTGTAGACAGCGTGACGTCATAGCATCTTTTTCATTTGGCGCGTGGCTGTGGACAAGGAAAAATTTACTCTGCCAGATATTCTGCTTTTTACATCGGACATTTTATTTTAGTGGTATTTTTGCTACATATATATTCTGCATAAACAACATGGCTTCTCCTGGCCAGCGTAGAGGGAAGTGGGGGCACGCTATGGCCCTTTTTGATACTCACACTCACTGCACACGCTGCAGAGAAAAGGGTAAGGGCCAAGATTTTTGTGTTGAGAATCCGAATTCTGCTGATAAGTGCCCTATTTGCATTACCTTCACCAGTGATCAACGCCTTCAGCTTGCAACACCTGCCTATAAAATTAAAAAAGAAAAGCGTGAAGCTAAGGCAGCTGATTCTACACCTTCTAAAGAGACTGAAGAATTTGTGGATCCGGTGAGTGTGGCCGTTATTGGGGCTATTGATAGTCGAGGCACTGTTAAGACTGCTGCTTCCGCCCCCCACCAGAGAAAAAGCTTAAGAAGGAATGCAAGAAAGACCCTAAGAAGGTGAAATCTCCCTCTACTACTGCTTCTTCCAGCCAACCGACCACTGATGAACGTTTTAATGAACTAGACAACATCTTCAATTCAGTTTACTGGTTCGGGCTTCTCTGCTAACAAGCATCAGCCGGCCAGTCAAACTAAGAGCAGCCGACCGACTTCAGCTGTTAAGTTTCCTGGACAGGGCTCCTCTGCTCCTCCACATCAGCCTGCCAGTAAACTAAATCTCACCGACCTAGTACTATGGATTGTGGTACCGACCCTCAGGACACTCACCGATCACTTGCTACCGACCGGTCACTGTCCTCTGATCCAACTGACACCGGTTCACCGGCATTACATCAAACCAGAAGGGATAGCATATCTAGCCTGTCATCAGGGGCTGATAGTTTGTCTGACCAACCCCCTCTGGACTTATACGCAGAGGAAGAAGGTGAACTATCTGAAGACCCGGATCAACCTGTTGCCGACCAGGATCAACCAGTGTCGGAGGAACAAAACTACAGAGACACTATGCAAGGCATACGTTCTTTTATGGGCTGGTCCAACATTCCAGAACTAGATAATACCACCAATACCTCCGACGATAACCCTTTTGCAGGGCCCAAGACTGCTCACCCAGGCAAGGTGTCAGTGAAAATGCCGACTGAAGATTGGTTGTGCCGCAAGCTGGCCAAGTTAAATCTTACCCTAGTGGAGGGCTACCCTACCCGCCGATCTGAGCCAGGTGGTCTAGCCAAAGATGTTTTCCTCAGACCGGCCAAATCTCAATCTAAATTGTACGGGCTCCACACAGACACTACAACCAACCCGCCTCAAGTCTCACACTGGTCTACCGACGCCTCAAAGTTAAACAGCAGTTATGGCCGCATAGCAAAGTATACGGGACTGTCTTCTACCCCACCAGCTTCCCGTAGAATTTCACAAGAGACCTTACGTCGGTGGGAGAGATCAGCTAGGGAGGCATCCGTTATATGCAACCAAACGGCGAGCTTTAACAGGTGCCTGTTCAAGGTACAACAGCAGATGAAAGACCAACTTAAAATTGTAAAGTCAGAGAATAAAGGCAAGGGCTCCACCAATTTGACTGCAGCAGCTGATGAACTGAATTACCTGATGGATTTCAATTCCAGTATATCCCAGGCAGCAGCAAAAGCCATGGAACATTTGTCAGACTTCGTCTTCGTGTCCATGGGAAATCTCAATCTTGTACGCAGGGATGCCTACCTCAGCCATCTTAGGACAGGAATCAAACCGGACACTTTGACAGCCTTAACGTCTGCACCTCTCCATATTGCCACCCTATTTCCTGACTCCGTGGTCAAGCGGGCTGAAGAAGACATAGCCCAGTTTGAGTCCAAGGGACACTCAACCTCTTCTTATAACAAGGGTCGGTACCACCCTTATGAGCGGCAGGACAAGAAATCAAGCTATAAGGATTCAAGGTCGGATAAACTAGCATGGAAGACGATCGGCAAGAGAAACTCCAAGAGAGGCAGAGGTCGTACTTCCACCTACTCATCCCGACCAGCCAAGGGCCAGCAGTCATATAAATGACAATTACTCTGTAACACAAGCCAATGTAAGACTGCTGGCCGGGAGCTCACAGACACTAGAAACTTTAAATGCAAAGCATCCTGTTGTTTTTCATGTTTTTTCTGCGCCCGGGCACTCACAAAAGAAAGAGCTAAGTCCCGGGCAGGCAGAATGTTATCCAAAGAATTGCTCATTAAAATCTGTGAAAAGTGTTTCTTGTGTCACTCAATTGTCTTGTGTTCATCCTGCCATAAATGTACAAAATGCTGCCTTAAATCTTCCTGTAGGGGCAAGGCTTCAAAACTTTTGGACAGTTTGGTCACAAATGGGTGCCGGGACCAAGGTAGTTCAAATCCTAAAACAGGGCTACACCCTCCCCTTCCAGAACTGACCCAAGGTCTCAAGGTTTCCCACAGTCATAAGCCGCTATGCCAATCTTCACAGGAACAGCTACCTGTTAGAAGCTTTGCAGCAGCTTATAGACAAAAATGCTGTGGAACGGGTCCACAACCAAACATCTCTAGGGTTTTTCAACCGACTGTTTTTAGTGCCCAAACCCAACAACAAATGGAGGCCCATCTTAGACCTAAGCAAACTGAATCTCTTTCTCAAGACGGAGAAATTCAGGATGGAAACACCGGAAACCATCAGAACATCCCTCCGGCAAGGGGAGTGGGTAACCTCAGTGGATTTCAAGGATGCCTACTTCCACATACCTATACAGGAACAGTCCAGGAAATATCTCAGATTCCATGTTCAAGGTCAGACATACCAATTCAAGCCTCTTCCCTTTGGTCTTTCCACAGCTCCCATGGAGTTCACTGTAATAGCCAAGGAGGTGAAGTTGATGGCCGGTCACAAGGGTATAAGAATCCACCAGTACCTAGACGACTGGTTGGTAAGGGCTAAATCCCACTCAATTTGCTTGCAAAACACACAAACCCTAGTCAGAATATGTCAGAAGCTAGGTTGGCTAGTGAATACAGAAAAATCAGAACTGGAGCCAAAACAAGTATTCAACTTTGTAGGTTACCAGTTCGACCTCAGATCCGGTCGGGTCAGACCGACCCCGGACCGGTGGCAAAGCCTGCAGGACAAAATAAAATCACTACTGCTTCTACCGGCCTGTCCGGTCCGGCAGTTCATGTCCTTAATAGGCCTACTAACGGCCACAGAAAAACAAGTTCATCTAGGCCGACTACACATGAGACCCATACAGTGGCATCTCAAAAACAATTGGAGAGTACCGGAATCTCTAGAGAAGATCATCCCTCTCCCCAGGTCACTTCACTCACACTTGCAATGGTGGCTACAAGACAGGAATGTACTCCAAGGCCAACCCTTACACCCCATAAGACATGCTCTACAGATTTTTATAGACACATCAAAAGAAGGGTGGGGCGCTCACTTAAACGAGCGCACTACAAGGGGGTCCTGGTCAGTGCCAGAAAGCAAGCTGCATATAAACTATCTGGAACTAAAAGCAGTCTTTCTAGCTTTAAAGGATTTTCAAGATCTCTGTATAGGCAAAATAGTTCTAGTGGCAACCGACAATACAACAGTCGTAGCTTACATAAACAAGGAAGGAGGCTTGAGGTCGGGCCATCTGTGTGCTCTGCTATGGAGAACCTTGACCTGGTGTTCCCAGAGACAAGTAACCCTAAAAGCCTGACACATCCCAGGCTGTCTAAATGTGATAGCGGACAAGCTATCCAGGCTGGGTCAGACCATCCAGACCGAGTGGTCTCTCCTTCCGGGAGTTTTTCAGAAATTATGCAGCAGATGGCACCAACCTCAAATAGACCTGTTTGCCACGAGGTTCAACCACAAGTTACCTCAGTTTGTGTCTCCAGTTCCAGACTCCTTAGCTGTGGCAGTGGATGCTCTCACATTGCCATGGGAGGACCTGGATGCACATGGAGAAGTTACTGGACTCCCCGTGCAAGAGACTCATTCTAATTGCTCCAGGGTGGCCCAACACGCCCTGGTTTTGGGACTTGGTGACCATGTCCAGTCAAGTTCCCCTCAGCTTGCCAAATCAGCCCAATCTGCTGTCACAACCCTTCAACCAGATCCCTCACAGAAATCTGACCAATCTAAACCTTCATGCATGGCTCCTAGAGCCACAGCAATCAGGAAACAGGGCTTCTCTGAAGCAGTGGCAGCAAGAATTGAGGCTCCTCAAAGAAGATCAACCAGATCAGTCTGTGAGGCAAAGCGGGCCATTTTTACAAAGTGGTGCATCACAAATCAGGTGGACTTCAGGTCACCACCTATAAAGTCAGTGGCTGACTTCCTTCTCTACCTCTTTGAGGTCAAGAAATTGCAGCCCAGCACCATTGATGGATACAGGTCTGCCATTGCTGATAAACTGGGCAACCCCACAGTCAATATCAGCAAAGATGATAATCTCACCCGTCTCTTAGAAAGTTTCCACAGAGACAGGCCCAAAGGGCGTAGGGGCATACCTTCATGGAACCTTTCTCTGGTATTACACCAGCTGACAAAGGCTCCTTTTGAACCCCTTAGGGAGGCATCACTGAAGCATCTGACCTTCAAGACTGTTTTCCTTTTGGCCCTGGGCTCGGGCAAAAGGAGTGAGATACATGCATGGCAGCATAAGAACATCAGACACCAATCGGACTGGTCTAAGGTGTCCCTGTTCCCATCTCCCAGCTTTCTTTCCAAGAACCAGCTGGCCAAGGAGGGCCCGGAGAGTGTAGCCCCAGTGGTCATTCCCGCCCTGGCTCCTACTCTCGATAGGTCCCTCAAGTCTGACAGATCTCTTTGTCCAGTTAGAGCTTTGCGCTACTATTTGGACAGAACTTCAGACATTAGGCAGGACAAAGAATTAGTCTTTGTCTCCTTCAAGAAAGGCCTCGACAAAGACATCTCACCTGCCACAATCTCCTCATGGATCAAACAGACGGTGATCCTTTGCTATGAGCTCTCTGATCAACAGGCCCATACCTTACATCAAGTCAAAGCTCATGATGTCAGGGCCTTTGCTGCTTCTAAGGCCTTCCAGTCGGGAGTTTCCTTAGAGCAGATCTTATCAGCATGCCACTGGAAATCTCATAATACCTTCACTCAATTTTATCTGAAGGATGTGGCTTGGGCTGATTCAGAGCTCTATCACCTTGGTCCTGTTGTGGTACATATTTGTATATATTGCACCTATAGATAAAAAAAAAAAAAAATTCTGGATGTACTTCCTCTGGGAGGTTTAATTCTATGGGACTGAACTCATCCCTCTCTTCCCCTATCTCAGAGCAGGTCTGTTAAAAAAGGGGGGGGGGGGCAAGGTCGACTGACGGTTCAACTCCTTGTAACCGGATGATGATATTCGACCATAGCCTTAGGGGTTACCGACCTCAGGGTCTTCCCAGGCTTTAAAGGAAAATTTCATTATTCGAGATTGAGTTCAACCTAGTCCCTAGTAACTTACCCGCCAACCAAGCGGTAGTTATTCAGCAATTGTCCATTGGATAGGATGTATTAACACAATAAAATTGCAAATTTAATAAGTAAATTAAATTTTTATTAGTTAATACCCTATCCAATGGACACACAAAACCCTCCCACCGACCCCGCTATCAGCTTACTAGGGGTCTAATAGGTTTAGACAACGAAAAAGATGCTATGACGTCACGCTGTCTAGACAGGAAGGAAGTACGACACGCCATCTGGCGAGTGCACAGCAGTGGACCGGCCTGACCGGTGGAAACACAGGACGTCTTTTTCTAACGTTTGGCGGGCCGGTCTGCGCCGACCGGATAAGCAATTGTCCATTGGATAGGGTATTAACTTATGAAAATTTAATTTACTTATTAAATTTGCAATTTTATTGTGTTAATACACCTTACCTAACAGACGATAGCTATTGTCCGGCACCAGCTGGTCCCGCCAAACGCCAGAAAAAGACATCCTGAGTTTCACCTCCGGCCGGACCGGTACACTCCAATCCATTCGCCAGGTGGCCTAGTTCCTGGTTTATTCGCCAGAGGGACGTGACGTCATAGCATCTTTTTCGTTTGGCGCGTTTTGAAAAGTTGTGTGTTATCGGATAACTTTTTAAGTTGTGGATATCTCAGTATTTTCTTTTTGTGTGTTCTTGAAAGTTTGTCATTTGATTAGTATATCAGCATGGCATCTCCAGGACAAAGGAAAGGGGCCTGCGGCCATATAATGGCCTCATTTGACACCCACTCTCATTGTGCACGTTGCAGGGACAAAGGTTTGGGTGAGGATCCCTGTGTATCAAAGCTACCCTGTGAGTACTGTGATCTTTTAACTCCGGAACAGGTGATCCAGTTGGCTACACCAACCTATAAACTGCGTAAAGAGAAAGCAAACTGTAAAGAAACTTTCATTGATCCAGCTTCTGTTACTGTTGTTGCCCAAGTAGATTCTCAGGACATGGAGCCTACAGTATCTACTCATGAATCCTCATCTGATCTTTCCTTACCACAGCCATCCTTCCGTAAGGAGCTCCAAGATCTGGATGAAAAGTGGTCAGTTCGCATGGCTTGTCTAGAAGCTCTCTTAACTCTTGGACATCGTCCAGCTTCTCAGCCATCTTTTTTCCTGGTGAAGGCACCGGTAGCTCACAAAGCACCTGTTGGATGTATTTCTCAAACCCCTTTCCTCCTGACTTCAGTTCCTTCCGGCCAAGCCGCCCCGGCTTCTGGTCCGGATAGAACTCAGACTTCTACTTCCTCTGTGGACATGATATCTCCACTAGAAAATTTGTACCAGGAACCTGACCCGGAGCTGGTTTTTGCTATATCTGCTTCTTCCGGCCCGGTGTCCACGTCTTATGATCAGAGTGTTGAACCGCTTCCGGTGTCGGTTCGGAACATATCTCCACCGAATCAACTTGAAGAGGGAGAACTGTCAGAGCTGGAGGATCAGCCAGATCAGGACAACAATGATGGTGACTGCGCTAATAGCGAGGATCATAACTATCGTGAGACAGTGAGGGGCGTACATGCTTTTATGGGGTGGTCACACATCCCAGATCTAGAGTACTCCCCTACTTCAAGGGCTCACAACCCCTGGATAGGTCATAGGTCACAGCCAGTAGGAAAGGTGTCTGTCAACCTCCCACCTGAGGATTGGCTCTATAAAAAATTGGAAAATATGAATCTGGTACTCATTGAAGGCTATCCTTCCAAATCCTCAGAACCCGGAGGTTTGCACATGGACCACTATCTCCGCCCTCCTAAATCACAGAGTAGGTGGTAAGGAATACGTCCAGCAGAACCCAAAGACATCTCCAGACCGGGAAAGTATGTTACAACATGGCCGAATGATGCGGCAAAGCTTAACAGTGCCTTTGCATGCATTGCTAAACCCTCTGCTACTACGTCTCAACCTTCTTCCTGGCCCATTGCTCAGGACATGCTCAGAAAGTGGGAAAAGGCTGCAAAGGAGACTAGTTATATATGCAACCATCGTCAGGGTTTAACCGTTGCATAACCAAAATTCAGGACAGTGTCCAGGATCAGTTGAAGATTTACAAAATGAACTTGGAAAGAGCAAATCATCTCCCAAAGCTCAGGCAGCATTAGATGAACTGCATTATCTTACAACATTCAACCAAAATGTTAGTTTTGCTGTCGGGAAGTCCCTTCAACATTTATCAGACTTTACCTTTATACAGATGGCCAACCTCACTTTAGTCTGTCGAGATTCTTATCTGGATCACTTAAAGACAGGTATTAAACCGGACACCTTTTCCGCACTGCGGAATTGCCCTTTGAACACTCACGCTCTGTTTCCGGATGCAGTGATCCACAAAGCAGAGGATGAGATTGCACGGTGGCAGAGTGGTAACACTCTCGCCTCCCACTTCTGAGGCCGGGGTTCGATCCCCGTGACAAGTGGGAAAGCTGGTAGTTCCTTGCCGTTGGTCGGCAGTTTACAGTACACAACCCTAGCAAACTCTATGTACTGGTTTCCTCTGCCCTTCCAACTACCCGTCGTGATATGACCTGTACAGTGTTGAAAGCGACGTAAAACCCCAAATAAATAAATGCACAGTTTGATACCCTTAAGCGTACTCACCAGCCCGGTCCGGGCCGTGGTGGGTTCGCCGGAAATCAAAAGAGGCAACAAAATAGATATCAACCTTACTCCACTAGCTGGAAACCAGGTCAAGATACATCTCAGACCGGTAATACTACTGGTAAAGACATACCGGCTTGGAAATCCTTTGGGGGGCGCGGCAGAGCAAGAGGCAGGGGTCAGCCCGGATGCGGCACCCGCCCTCCTAAGGAACAAGGGCAGTATAAATGACAATTATTGTTCTCAAAGCCTGGTGCCGGTGGCCCGGCCAAGCAAGTGTGTTACTAGTGTAGAAAGACAAAACTTTTCTGTGTCTGTTCAACAACCTGTATTGTGTCCTGTTGTCAGTCCTGTACCTTTTGTCTTAAACGTGAGAGGGCAATGGCAAAAGAAAGATGGAAGTCCCTCATCAGAAATGAAAACAAATAAAATTTGTGAAAAATGTTTTTTTTCTGTAGATCATTGCGTTTGTGTCCCCAATGCTCAAAGTCCCCCCAATGCTGCAATTGTCCAACTGGTGGGAGGTCGCCTCCAAGATTTTTGGCAAACATGGTCCCTCTTGGGTGCTAATCCAAGGATAGTGTCCATGCTGAAAGAGGGCTACATCCTTCCCTTCAAAATCAGACCTCCTCTGTTTGTTTATTTGTTTATTTGGGGTTTTACATCGCTTTCAACACTGTACAGGTCATATCACGACGGGTAGTTGGAAGGGCAGAGGAAACCAGTACATATAGTTCGCTAGGGTTCTGTACTGTAAACTGCCGACCAACGGCAAGCAACTACCAGCTTTCCCACTTACGGCCATGACGGGGATCGAACCCTGGCCGCAGAGGTGGGAGGCGAGAGTGTTACCACTCTGCCACCGTGGCCCCTCAGACCTCCTCTGGTGCGAGAACCTCTGATAATCAGCGGCTATGCAAACCCTCTCAGGAACCTCTACCTGAAGGAAGCTTTGCAGGCCTTGATTCACAAAAAGGCAGTAGAGTAAGGGTTCGAACCTCTCTAGCCTTTTTCAACAGGTTATTCATTGTCCCCAAACCAGATCAGAAATGGCGGCCAATCTTGGACCTCAGTGCTCTCAACAAATTTTTGAGCGTAAAAACATTCAAAATGGAAACTCCAGAGACAATTCGGATCTCCCTACAACAAGCGGAGTGGGTGACTTCGCTGGATTTCAGCGACGCCTACTTCCACATCCCAGTTCACAACAAGTCCCGAAAATACCTCAGGTACCTCAGGTTCCACTTCCTAAATCAGTCCTATCATTTCCAGGCCCTTCCCATTGGCCTCTCAACAGCTCCGATGGAGTTCACTTGTGTGGTCAAGGAGGTCAAGTTATTGGCTCAATCCTGGGGTACAAGGATCCACCAGTACCTAGACAACTGGTTGATTCGAGCCCCTACCAAAGATCTTGCCACCAGGGCACCCAATCCCTCCTGGCCCTTTGTCAGGAATTGGGTTGGGTGGTGAACCTACAAAAATCGGAATTGGAACCCAAACAAGTTTTCAAATTTGTGGGTTACCAATACGACCTCTCACACAGACTGGTCAAACCGACCCAGAACCGTTGGGAATTGATTCTCCAGAAGGTGCAGTCTATCATGACCAGCCCAGAGTGTCGAGTCTGGAACTTCATGTCACTAATAGGCCTGCTTACAGCAACAGAGAAGCAGGTGCCCCTGGGGAGACTCCACATGAGACCCATTCAGTGGCACCTCAAAAGACATTGGAGGGTTCCAGAATCGAAATTCCAGTTCCAAGGTCCCTTCACCCGCACCTTCTATGGTGGACCAAGGAGACAAATGTCTTACTCGGCCAACCTCTGCACCCTCTGCGTCATGCCATTCAAATCTTTACAGATGCCTCAAAAAAAGGCTGGGGTGCTCAAGTGGCAAGTGGCACTTGGTCAGTTCCGGAAAGTCACCTTCATATAAACTTCGTGGAACTAAAAGGTGTCCTACTGGCCTTAAAAAGATTCCAGCACCTAGTACAAGGAAAAGTAGTTCTAGTTGCCACAGACAACACCACGGTTGTGGCATTCATCAACAAGGAGGGAGGTTTGAGGTCAGGCTCACTTTGTGCCCTTCTATGGAGACTCCTGTGCTGGTGCAATCTGAGACGGGTTGTTCTATAGGCCAGGCACATCCCTGGTCGTCTAAATGTGATTGCAGACAAGTTGTCTCGGCAGGGCCAAATCATTCAGACAGAATGGTCCCTTCATCAGAAGGTTTTCGACCTCCTGGTTCAGAACTGGCACCTTCCCCAAGTGGACATGTTTGCAACAAAGTACAATTGCAAACTAGCCCAATATGTGTCTCCAGTGCCGGACCCCAATGCATGGGCAGTGGATGCCCTAACAGTCTCTTGGGAGAACCTGGACATGTATGCCTTTCCCCCAGTGTCGTTAATGGGCATGGTGGTCAGCAAACTATCGGACCATCTTTACAAGAGAGTGATCCTAATAGCTCCGGGTTGGCCCAACATGCCTTGGTTTTGGGATCTGGTGGAACTGTCGTCCCAGATTCCTCTTTGCCTACCCACTCATCCTGACCTAGTGACACAGCCATTCAACAAGGCGCGTCACAGGGATCTGACCAATCTAAACCTTCACGCCTGGCTCCTAGAGCCGAGGCAATCAAGGAGCAGGGTTTCTCTAGTCCAGTGGCGTCACAAATTGAAGTTCAACCAAAACAGTCTATGAGGCAAAATAGTCCGTTTTTGTCAGATGGTGTGAAGCAAGTCAGGTGGACTTCAGGTCTCCATCTATCAAACAAATGGCAGATTTTCTCCTACATCTTTTCCAGGAGGAGAATCTCCAGCCCAGTACCATTGATAGTTACTGGTCCACCATTGCGGACAAATTGGGCATTTCCTCCTTGAATGTCAGCAAAGATGAAAACTTAACTCACCTTTTGGACAGTTTTCATAGAGAGATAGGCCAAAGGGTCGCCGAGGGATTCCTTCTTGGAACCTCTCCTTGGTCTTGCATCAACTCACCAAACCTCCCTTTGAGCCTCTCAGAAAGGCCTCTTTGAAGCATCTGACCTTTAAAACGGTTTTCCTCCTAGCTCTTGGTAAGATGGAAATACACGCTTGGTTGAATAAAAATATTAAGCACCAAGCTGACTGGACAAAGGTGTCCCTTTACCCTTCTCCAAGTTGTCTGGCTAAGAACCACTTGGCCAAAGAGGGTCCAGATTGCGTGGCTCCAGTGGTCATACCTGCCCTGGCTCCTACTCTGGATAAGTCCTTGAAGGAGGACAGGTCACTCTGCCCAGTTAGAGCTCTGCGCTACTATCTGGACAAGACTCAAGATCTCAGACAAGGCAAAGAACTAGTCTTTGTCTCCTTCAAAAAAGGTATCATGAAGGATATCTCTCCTGCTATGATCTCGTCATGGATTAAGCAGACAGTTATCCTTTGTTATGAACTATCAGATCAGGAGGCTCTAACCCTTCACCAGGTGAAAGTACATGACGTTAGAGCCTTCGCGGCTTCTAAAGCTTTTCAGGGTGGCATCTCACTAGACCAGATCTTAGCTGCATGCCACTGGAAGTCCCACAACACCTTTACTCAATTCTACCTTAAAGATGTTGCTTGGGCAGATTTTTCATTTAGGTCCAGTGGTGGCTGCACAGCAGATCCACCAATAAACCTTTTTGGCTCCTATTCTGTAAATAGTGTACATAATAATTAAGGTTTTTTACTTGGTTGCCCGAGGCGCTAAGTATGAAACCCTTTTTTCCACTCTAAAGGGTAAATGGATTTACTCAGTGTAACAATGTCAAAAACAGCTATTACTCTGCATCAGAGCTACAGTTCTGCAAATTTATCATGACACAGAATATCAAAAAGTAGCTGAACAACATATTTTTTAATAAAAGTCTAAATTGAATAATTTTTGCCAAAAATCCTTTTTCCGTCTTGAATTTCTGTGTAAAAATTCAAAAATGCATTTATCTTAGAAATGGTGCATGACCGAGGGATTTCAATGAATTTTTTTTACCTCAAGGTTGTATGCAGTCATCTGCCACTTTTTGCCAAATATCATTTTCCTGTCATTTTTCATGGCCATCTTTAATTTCTTGGTAAATTGCAAAAACACATTCATCTTGGAAGTAGTGCAAGATGTGATTACGATGAAATTTTTGGTCCACAGGGTCATTTGCCACTTTTTGCAAAGAATCATATTCCTGCCATTTTTGGCAGCCATCTTTAATTCCTGAGTAAAATGCAAAATCCATTTATCTCGGAAACAGTGTGAGATAGAGTGAGGAAAATCTGTGGACAGCACGGTATACAGAGTCATCTGGCACTCATACAAAAAAGCATTTTCCTGCCATTTTTAGAGGCTGCTTTAATTTTTATGTAAATGAAAAAAATAATAAAAAGAGCGAAATAGTCATTTCAGCAAAATCATTAAATGCTCATTGGGACTCTTTGTTTTTGCTGAACAAAGTTAATTTCTTTTTCTCCTAGTTCATAATTTGCATCATGTATTTGATTCATAATTGATATTCAACTGCAACTGGACTGCGGGAAGCCACCCAGTTTAAGAGTACGTTCAAATCCCAATGAATAACTTTGTTGTAATGATTTTGTGGTCAGTAAATACTACTTCAAGCATTTGTCTTGTAGGTAAAAAACAAAAAAAAAATGTTGGGAATTAAGCATTTTCTACAAAGCACTAAACATTATTATACATTATTTTGTGACAAATTTGGATCTCAAGCTGTAGTACTTGCCCAGAACCTGAGTATCAAAATGGGAACTCTGCTATTAACTTAGAAACTGCTAGAAAGTGAGCTTGTTCATTAAATAAATTGCCGAATTAATTTTAATGAAAATTATTGTGTTGAAATCTCAATTCTTTAGTTATAAATCTACTTAAGTAATTTTGTACTTAAATCAGTACATAGTCTACAACTTAGAAACAACAAAGAATAGAGTTTTTCAATGTAAAATGTTTAGCTTCATTTTCATGCAGTGTATTGTGCAAATATTTCAGACTTCTAACTGCTTCCTCTGATGTAAAAATGACTCATTATACACTCGTATGAGAGTGGGGGATACACTGGATTCAAGTATGTCATACCATTGCAGTATGTCTTGATTTTTGAGCATGATATGTCAAAAAATGCTTTTACGGATTTTATTCAGATGTGGCACACCTACACTACAAACTTGTATTTCAACCAGAAGAGGGATATTTTTAAGGTGACCTTTACCTCCCAAGATCTTATGGCTCTCTCGTGGTCAGAAATAAACTTTTGGGCCACTGCCTGGTACCTCTTAAAATTTTTACCCATCCAGCTATATAAGTTCACCCGAGGACACTTTCATATGTTTTCCTTAGTACATAAACTAAAAAATAAGACTGTGTTGATATTTAAAATGTGTATGAGGCCGACAAAGATCCCCACCCGGGGACTTTTTCCTACATTTGTCACATTTGTTAAGCCTGATTAGACTCAACCTACACTAAATATAGCTATTCTTGGTGATCTTTGTCTATGGAACACTTGAGCTCTATATAGCTTGTATTTTGCTCAAACTTCATTTCGATCTGTTCTATTAATGTAGGCTGAAATTCAAGGTTTTAAATTGATGTTTAAAACTCTGTTTGAGGTCCATAAAGGCTCCATAAAGGGACTTTTTTCTCCATTTTCAAACATTGTGCCTCATAAACTGGAAATGGTTAGTCTGACTAGCTTCAAACTGTGCTAGCTATATTATCCATCCCATCCCTCTATCCATTTATTTGTTTATTTATTATAATAACCTGCAATTCACAAAAACATATGTTTATAAATAATTAAGCGCCCTGAAAAGGGCACTTATTTGGTTTTGCATCAGCTTCCTCGCCACCGCCGCCGCATTATGGTCTCCCTTGAATATCTCCCTTGTTATTGGAAGCTTTCTAACCATATTTGGTAGTTATATACCTTATGTGTGGGAAAATACATGCTTAAATTTGACCTTTGATCTTTATCAAGGTCACATGATCCAAAAATAGTTTTCTCGGGTACACCCGCCCATCATCGCAGTTCAGGAAAATCTACTGACCACAGAGGCTTGTAACTTCATACACATGTTTATACTATCAAAAATGCCAGCTGATTAGATTTTGGGAGCAATCCAATGAAAATTGACCGATTTATGAGCGATTTTGTCACAGGTGCCAATCAGAAAGCTTAAAAATTATGTCAACCCCCCCTATTATCTTCTTAAGTATTGCATTTAGAGCCATAAAATATATTGGGAGGTAGTAGGAAACCATATGTGGAGAGTCTAGAAAGCAAGTCAAATTTCCCCCCTGTAGGGGTCAACCTGGGGTCATAAAATAGCCAATTTCGTCTTTCCCCTTATATCTCCTTTATTCTTGCTTCTACAGCTTTAGAATGTATTAAGAGGTATTGGGAAACCATATGTGAAGAGTCTAGATAGCCGGTCAGATTTACCCCCGGACCCCCCCTTATGGGTCAAACTGGGGTCATTTACCCCCTCTTATGAGTCAAACTTAGGTCATAAAATAGCCGATTTTGTGTTTTTGCCTTGTATCTACTTTATTCTTGCTTTTACAGCTTTAGAATGTATTAAAAATAGTGGGAAACCATATGTGAAGAGTCTAGATAGCTGGTCAGATTTACCCCCGGACCCCCCCTTATGGGTCAAACTGGGGTCATAAAATAGCCTATTTTGTGTTTTTGCCTTTTATCACTTTTATTCTTGCTTTTACAGCTTTAGAATGTATTAAGAGGTATTGGGAAACCATATGTGAAGAGTCTACATAGCCAGCCAGATTTACCGCAGCACCCCTCCTTATGGGTCAAACCGGGGTCATAAAATAGCCTATTTTGTGTTTTTGCCTTTTATCACTTTTATTCTTGCTTTTACAGCTTTAAAATGTATTAAGAGGTATTGGGAAACCATATGTGAAGGGTCTAGATAGCTGGTTAGATTTACCCCTGGTCTCCCCCTTATGGGTCAAACTGGTGTCATAAAATAGCCAATTTTGTGTTTTTGCCTTTTATCACTTTTATTCTTGCTTTTAAATTAGAATGTATTAAGAGGTATTGGGAAACCTTATGTGAAGAGTCTAGATAGCCGGTCAGATTTACCCCCAGGTCCCCCGTTATGGGTCAAACTGGTGTCACAAAATAGCCGATTTTGTGTTTTTGCCTTATGTCTCCTTTATTCTTGCTTTTAGAGCTTTAGAATGTATTAAGAGGTATTGGGAAACCATATGTGAAGAGTCTAAATAGCTGGTCAGATTTACCCCCTGACACTCCCTTATGGGTCAAACTGGGGTCATAAAATAGCTGATTTTGTGTTTTGGCCTTATATCTCCTTTATTCTTGCTTTTACAGCTTTAGAATGTATGAAGAGGTATTGGGGAACCTTATGTGAAGAGTCTAGATAGCGACCACGTTTACCCCCTGACCCCCCCTTATGGGTCAAACTGGGCTCATAAAATAGCCTATTTTCTGTTTTTGCCTCACATGTCTTTTGGATTTTTACTTTTACAGCTTTAGAATGTATTAACAGGTAGTTGGAATTTATTCTTGCTTTTACAGCTTTAGAATGCATAAAGAGGTATTGGGGAACCTTATGTGAAGAGTCTAGATAGCAACCACGTTTTTACCCCCTGACCCCCCTTATGGGTCAAACTGGGCTCATAAAATAGCTGGCTGATTTTCTGTTTTTGCCTCACATGTCCTTTGGATTTTTGCTTTTACAGCTTTAGAATGTGTTAACGGGTAGTTGGAATTTGTGGAGAATCTAGGTAGCTGGTCAAATTAGCCCTCAGACCCCCTCTTATAAGTCAAACTGAGGTCATAAAATGTCAATTTTTCTGTTTTTGCCTCATATTTTCATTTATTATACCTCAAGTGAGTTTCGGCTTATCAGATTGCAGTATTTGCGGGCAATATGACGTGATATTGCCCTTTGAGTTAAAAATATGACCTAGATGCCCGTTTTGTTGCAAATGTAAACAAACTACGTAGATAGTGTTTACTTGATACGTCATTGTCACGTCACATAATAACGTTGTTCACCATTTGAGAACAACAAGCTGGGAGGGGGGAGTTGTATTGATTTTCTTTAGTCTCTTTGTAGAAAAGCTAGGTAGTGTATGACGTGAATGTAATTGGTTTGTATTAAAATAAATATACATTGTATTAAAATAAATTTGAAGCCCTTGGGCAAGTGATATTGCCCTTGGGCCTGTCAGCCCTTGGGCAATATCACTTGCCCTCGGGCTTAATAAATCACGATATTGCTCAGAAAGAAGTGTTTTATTCTGTAAATATTGCCTTATTATGAGCATTATTCATAAGATATAAATAGGCTTGTGGGAACATTGACCTTTTATTTACTCATTGGGATAGATGTGTTCACAGCATTGTGTCATAAACTTCTTGCCTTTCTAAAGGCTCAAATTTTACTATGCCTTTTTCTAAAATGTTAATACATATATGGTATTTATAAAGCACTGTTACTCTTTAATTGAGTAGTTTTATGGTTTAACTTTCAACCTGTTATAAGTATTGATGCTTTTTGCTTTCTGAGACAGAGCATTTATTCAATTAACTTTTCACAATTTATAACCATAGAAAACAAAATAAAGCTTAAATTTTTCTTTCATGTTAATGCATAAACTTCCACACTGTCTGCTTAAATTTCACTTCTTCTCCCAGCACTGCATGTTTTTATTTTCAAAAACCTTTTTTTTTACATATTATATTGCAGTAGACCTTTTTTGGGAGGCTTAGTTTCTGTTAGCAAAAACATTTTTCTAGTTTAAATTGCCCAGCCACTAATAAGTATATAAGTCGCTTAAAATATATATACAATATTTCATATGTTGGTTAAACATACTGCACTTTCATTACTAAGTATGTAACACAAATATATTTTGTTTAAATGTGAAAGTGTGGCAGTAGCAGTAATAATAATAATGACAGAATAATTATTTAATTCAGCATAAAGGAAGCTAGAAAATTGTATGAATTTATCTATTGACTATGCTTTGTCTAATATTCCAGGATGTATTTAAACAACCCACAGATTCTCAAAATCTCTTAACACTATTAAAATTTTTTCATGGACAATCTAACTACCCAAATGATACATATTTTTGTGTGTGTTTGAAAAAATTGAATTCTGTAGTATTAAACTAAAATAAATAAATAATCTTCTAAGTTCCTCTTGTAATAAACATATTTTGAAAGTTTTAAGTAATGTTAAATAAAAGACCAAGAAAAAGAAAAAATGTTGCCATGAAAACACTTGTTGCAGAAACTGCCAAGAAAGCAATCACATACAAGTTCTCATGCCATTAAACCTCCACAGTTATATATACATGCAACATTTTAATGAAATGTCTCTTAAAACTTAAACTCAACATAATTCTTTTATACATGGAAATTTAAGGTCACCTTAGAATAGGACACACATTGAATACCAGTGACAACCACATGCCAAATTTGAATAGAATCCATCAACCCATTTTCGAGATACTGTCTGGAAACAGAAAAACTTAAATTCAATATAAGATGTTACTAGTAGGAGTTTAAGGTCACCTTAAAACGGGACATACCTTGATCACCAGTTACATCCACATGCCAAATATGAATTTAATCAATCATGCCATTTTTGAGATACTGTCTGGAAAGGAAGTGTGACGACAACACTGACAATGTGTTATTACTGAGTTTAAGGTCACCTTAATATATGGCACTTACCTATGGCCAGTTACATATACATGCAAAATTTGAATGAAATTTCTCAAGGTATCTTCAGTATACGCTATGGAAAAATAAAAAACTGAAACTCAACATAAATCTTTTATACATAGGAGTTTAAGGACACCTTAAAATATGACACACCTTGAATACCAGTTACAACCACATACCAAATTTGAATTGAATCCATCAACCCATTTTCAAGATACTGTGTGGAAACTGAAAAACTTAAAATCGATATAAGTATGTTACTAGTGGAAGTTTAAGATCACCTTAAAACAGGGCACACCTTGAGTACTAGTTACATCCACATGCCAAATTTGAATTTCATCCATCATGCCATTTTTGAGATACTGTCTGGAAATTAAGTGTCACAACGACACTAACAATGTGTTATAACTGGGAGTTTAAGGTCACCTTAATGTATGGCACTAATCTATGGCCAGTTACATATACATGCAAAACTTGAATGAAATTTCTTAAGTTACCTTCAGTATGCTCTATGGAAAAGTAAAAAAAGGCTTAATCTCAACATAATTCTTTTATATATGGGAATTTAAGGTCACCTTAAAATAGGACACACCTTGAATAACAGTTACATCCACATCCAAAATTTGAATTTAATCCATCATGTCATTTTTGAGATACTGCCTGGAAAGCAAGTGTGACGACACTGACAATGTGCTATTACTGGGAGTTCAAGGTCATCTTAATGTATGGCACTTATCTACTGTGGTCAGTTACATATACACGCAAAATTTGAATGAAATTTCTCAAGTTATCTTCAGTATACTCTATGGAAAATAAAAAAACTTAAACTCAACATAATTCTTTTATACATGGGAGTTTAAGGTCACCTTAGAATAGGACACATGTTAAATACCAGTTTCAACCACATGCCAAATTTGAATAGAATCCATCAACCCATTTTCGAGATACTGTCTGGAAATGGAAAAACTTAAAATCAATATAAGTATGTTACTAGTGGGAGTTTAAGGCTACCTTAAAACAGGACATACCTTGATCACCAGTTACATCCACATGCCAAATATGAATTTAATCAATCATGCCATTTTTGAGATACTGTCTGGAAAGGAAGTTGGACGATGACACGAACAATGTCTTATTACTGGGAGTATAAGGTCAACTTAATGTATGGCACTTATCTGTGGCCAGTTACATATACATGCAAAATATGAAGGAAATTTCTTAAATTATCTTCAGTATACTCTATGGAATAATAAAAAGTTTATACTCGGCATAATTCTTTTATACATGGGAGTTTAAGGTCACCTTAAAATAGGACACACATTGAATACTAGTTACAACCACATGTCAAATTCCAATAGAATCTGTCAACCCCTTTTCAAGATACTGTCTGTAAACGGAAAAACTTAAAATCAATATAAGTATGTTACTGGTGGGAGTTTAAGGTTACCGTAAAACAGGGCACACCTTGAGTACCAGTCACATCCACATGCCAAATTTGAATTTCATCCATCATGCCATTTTTGAAATACTCTCTGGAAAGGAGGTGTGACATTGACACTGACCATAATTGTGCTCCAACATATCTGCTAGTGACACAAAAGTAATGCAACCTTAAACTTATAAGTTTATGAAATATCAGGAAATTACTATATCTTTACAAATGAAACTTTTTTTGGTGTAGACAGATGTGCATGATGAATATCAAAGAATAAAGTCTTAATTAGCACATCATATATCTTTCAAACACCCAAAAATTATCCCAACCTTAAACTGAAAGTTAGTTTGTAGCTGTGAGGGACTTTAAGGGAATCTTTTCCTGTAGGTTTTGTTCACGGTTTGTTACATCCACAACTTGAAAGATGCTTAGAATTGCACAGTGTTTGAAATACTGTTGCCAAAAATAAAATTGTCAAACTTAAAGATAATTCTGTTCTTACTGGGAATTTAAGATCACCTTATTGTATGGCACTTACCTATGGCCAGTTACATATAGATGCAAAATTTGAATGAAATTTCTCAAGTTATTTCCAGTATTCTCTATGGAAAAATAATGTAAACTCAAAATAACTTTTTAATACATGAGTGGCTAAGGTCACCTTAAAATAGGGCACACCTTGAAAACCAGTTACAACCACATGCCAAATTTGAACTGAATCCATCAACCCATTTTTGTGATACTGTCCAGAAACAAAAAACTTCAACTCAATATAAGTATCTTACTACTGTGAGATTAAGGTCACCTGAAATAGGGCACACCTTGAGGAATAGTTACATCAACATGACAAATTGGAAATTAATTCACTGACACTGACAATGTATGTTTTCCATAATAGCTGCTATAGTGACACAAACTAATGCAACCTTAAACTCATAAGTTTATAAAATATCAGCAATTTACTATAACCTTACAAAAGAGACCAGTTTTGGTGGAGATATATGTACATGATGAATATCAATGTGAAAAGTCCTAATCAGCATATAAAATATCTTCCAAACACCAAAAATATTGTCCCAACCTTAAACTCAAAGGTTGTTTGAACTGCTGTATATTGTAGCGAGTTTAAGGTAATCTTTTCCTAAAGGGTCTGTTCAAGGTTTGTTACATCCACAACTAAAATATGACAAGAATTGCACAATATAAGGTCACCTTATTGTATGGCACTTACCTATGGCCAGTTACATATACATACAAAAGTTGAATGAAATTTCTGAAGTTATTTTCAGTATACTCCATGGAGAAAGAAAAAAAATAAACTGGACATACATCTTTATATGTGGGAGTTTAAGGTCACCTTAACATAGGGCATACCCTCAGAACTAGTTACAACCACATGTTAAATGTAAATTGAATCCATCAAGCCATTTTTGAGATACTATTGGGAAATGAAAAACCTTAAATTAAGTTTAAGTATCTTATTAGTGGGAATGTAAGGTAAAAAAACTATACAGCACACCCTTAGGACCAGTTACATGCACATGCCAAATTTGAATTAAGTCATTTTTGAGATACTGTCAGAAATACAAAGTGTGACGACAGACGATGCCAGCGCTGACTCCACAAAATTGGATGACGAAGCA
The DNA here is from genome assembly GCA_964017235.1 of Sabellastarte sp. h YS-2021. Lineage (NCBI taxonomy): Eukaryota > Metazoa > Annelida > Polychaeta > Sabellida > Sabellidae > Sabellastarte > Sabellastarte sp. h YS-2021. The sequence goes on along the minus strand of OZ024931.1, from coordinate 15,841,130 downwards.
ATCCCTTTATGACACAAAAAGGGAAAAAAATATCCCAGTTTGCAATACCATAACTTGGATGAGTACAAAGCTAGAATCTTAAAAGCATCAATAATTTCGCATTCATGTTGAACTTGAACATGAGCTTTATTTAACACAAAATCTTTATTTTTTTTCTGCATGATGAGCAATGTAAATAGCTTGATTTTTGAGTGAAAAACTACCAACTTTTAATATTAATATACTAATAACTTTTTTGTTTGTAAAAACTTTACAAGGTTTTTCTGTAATTTAGTGTAAATTTTTTATGGAAATATCATATATGTGACACTCTACATTAATTTGGATGTTTATGCGCATAAAATAAGATATATTTTAAATAAAATTGTATACAACAGTATTGTACATGTTGGGTTTATTTGATGGTGAAATTCTATCCCAGTTACAACTTGTACAGCCAATTTTCTTGCACTACAATAGCTTACCATGTGGAACTGAATGCTATCTCGGGAAGCTGCAGGTCTCCAGCCAGCGTCCAAGAAAAATAGACATTTAGTGTTGACCGAATGCCTAGGTTGTACGTGATCCCTGTAATGTTCTTCCGCAGTCTTCCTTCTTTTCTCTTTGGCCATGTGACTAGGAAGCATTTGATATAAGCTTATTTTATTTCACTGTTTTCTCAGGATATACATATTGTTGGATGTTTCTATTCAGCCATTACTTTATTATTGATTATAGTATATTCTGTAAAGTTTTGAATATTACAGGACAAGTATTTCTTAAAGGCCTAGTAGCACCTAACATACGACTTTGTCTCAAATATTCAAATAACATAACACACATCCCAGTAATTATGACCACACAGATGAGAGTTGTGCACTTAGATAAACATTTCACTTTTTATCCTGCTTATCGGCTTTCTGCTTCAACACAAACAGTAGCCATTTTATCTCTTGTGCACACGTCATCTGTTGTGTGTTCATTCAGTGTACAGTACTGACTTCACTATATGATTTGCTGTTTGTTGATGAATTTGATAAAAAAACTGTCGAGATTACATTGACCAATTGATATTTATAACTGCTTGACTATAAGTAAAGATTGCATATGAAAATCTATAGATTGAAAATCCTCAGATTAAAAATCCCTGAATATTTTCAAACCGATAGAAAATCAAGATGTGGCATTAAAAATCATCAATATAAAACTCCTAATACTATAGTATTTACAAATGCATTATTATTTTGTCTTGTTATTAATTAATTTGTATAAACAGGTAGAACTTTAATGTCACTTCCATTTCCTGTTCTTAACAGAAATGTATTTGTTAATTACAATCAGGGAAAATAGTTTTCATTTGTCTTGTCTATGTAGAAGTTGAACAAAATATATAATGAAAGGTATACAGACGATTACTGCTATTAGGTTAAGCTTACTGATTTGTTTCTTTAATAAATACTTAGAAAGTTAAAGGTGCAATGCACTTTATTTGAGGGGTGTTTGAGTATGTTTCAGAGCATACATTAACTAAAATGTTGAGTCAAACCATTTGACTAAACATTTTAGTTAATGTATGCTCTGAAACATACGTTTGACTCAACATTTTAGTCAATGTATGCTCTGAAACATACTCAAACACCCCTCAAATAAAGTGTATTGTATATTATTATTATTTTATTCTCATATTTTATGGACATTCTATCGTGGCAAATATTGAGTGATTTTTGATGTGGGGATTTCAATGTGTTTCAAAAGTGAAACAAAAAATTAGTTGGAAAGCAAATTGACTTTATTGTATATTTTAGATAATTTTCCCTCCTTTAACAAGTAACTAACATTGTTAATTTAATCAAGCAATATGTGACATATGTTTGATGTCCAGATCCTGTGGAAACATTGGATGTATTTAAATCTGCCATATTCATATATAGTAGAACCTCAATTATCTGGTCTTCTATTATCCGAATCTCTAGATTAACCAAACCGAAATCGTGTCTCCATACATATATTAATGTGCAATCTAGCGTGAGTAATAACACAGGATTTTACACAGTCTCAGAAACTATTAATTCTAGTGCTTTCTAAAACATACCATTCACAGAAATGCCTTATTTCTTTGATCTTTATCACCATTGTTACAATAGGGGAGGGATCAATTGTATCCCCGATGCGAAGCAGGGATACTATGGATTCATCATCGTTGTCGTCCGCGTCCGCAGAGATTTCTTGTTAGCGACCTACAGTCCACATTTCTTTCCAGATTTCTTTCATATTTGGCAGGTGGCTTGATATGGTAGAGGACTCGCCACCCTATCTTTTTGGTAGGCTTTATGTCTAAATTAGGCCTGTGGTAGACAAAAATGTCTAAAATGTGGAATATTGCTTGTTAGTGACCTACAGTCCACATTTCTTTCCGGATTTCTTTCATATTTGGCAGGTGGCTTGATATGGTAGAGGACTCGCCACCCTATCTTTTTGGTAGGCTTTATGTCTAAATTAGGCCTGTGGTAGACAAAAATGTCTAAAATGTGGAATATTGCTTGTTAGTGACCTACAGTCCACATTTCTTTCCAGATTTCTTTCATATTTAGCAGGTGGCTTGGTATGCTAGAGGACTCGCCACCCTATCTTTTTGGTAGGCTTTATGTCTAAATTAGGCCTGCGGTAGACAAATATGTCTAAAATGCATTAAAAGTCATGAAATCATGCACTAAATCACTTATAACTTGAAAAGTGTTGCATTTAGAGCATTTTGTTAAAATATGTTATTCAGATACTTTTTTCATAGCTACAACATGGTGAGTAACTTGGGTGTCTGTCTCAATAGCTAAGTGAGTAATAGCTACTTTTGGGCTTTTCAGTAACTTCCATCATGAGTAAAATCACTTGTAACTTGAAAACTATTGCATTTACACAATTTTGTATAAATATGTTATTCAGCTACTTTTGGGTCAGCTATAACATAGTAACATTTCAGACCTGTAGCTCATGGCATAGCTGAGTAATAGCTACTTTTAGGTTATCACTGTTGAGTAAATTACTTATAACTTCAAAAGTATTACATTTAGAGTATTTTGTTTCACTATGTTATTCACCTATTTCGGAGTCAGCTATAACATAGTGAGGTTCCACACCTGTGGCTCATTGCATAGCTGAGTAATAGCTACTTTGAAGTTCACACTGTTGAGTAAATCAGTTGTAGTTGGAAAACTATTGCATTTACAGAAATTTGTGTAAATATGTTATTCAGCTACTTTTGGGTCAGCTATAACATAGTGAAATTACAGACCTGTAGCTCATGGCACAACTGAGCAATAACTATTTTCAGGTACTGACTGTTGAGTAAATGACTTGTAACTTGAAAAATATTGCATTGGGAGTATTTTGTTAAAATATGTTGTTCACCTACTTTTGCATCAGCTATAACATCGTGAAATTACAGACTTATAGCTCATGGCATAGCTGAGCAATAGCTATTTTCAGGTTCTCACTATTGAGTAAATCAGTTGTAACTTGAAAACTATTGCATTTACAGTATTTTGCTTAAATATGTTGTTCACCTAATTTTGGGTCAGCTATAACATAGAAAAAATTCAGACATGTAGCTCATTGCATAGCTGTGTAATAGCTACTTTGAGGTTATCACTATTGAGTAAATCAGTTATAACGTGAAAACTACATTTACAGTATTTTGTTTAAATATGTTATTCACATAATTTTTGGTCAGCTATAACAGAGTGAAATTGCAGACCTCTATGTCATGGCATAGCTTAGCAATATCTACTTTCAGGTTCTCACTGTTGAGTAAATCATTGTATCCACTGGATAGCCGCAGTGTGTAGAGAGATTTCACCATTACTGCTCTAACAAAAAAAATATTATAGCTAGCCTTCTCAAGTTTGCAAGGTATATTAGAGGGTGCACCACAGTATTCTATTGGTAGGCTTTATGTCTAAATTAGGCCTGTGGCTAAATTACTTGCCTACTAAAAATGAGTAATTCTGCATTTTCTCTAAAAGTATTGCAGATAGCAAATTTTTCTTAAATAACTCATTCACCTACTTTTGGGAGAGCTTTCACATGCTGAAGTTCCAGACCTGTAGGTAATTACTCACCTACTGAAAATGAGTAAATGCGAATTATCTCTAAAAGTATTGCAGATAGCCAATTTTTCTCAAATAACTCATCCACCTACTTTTGGGAGAGCTTTCACTTGGTGAAGTTTCAGACCTGTAGGTAATTACTCACCTACTCAAAATGAGTAAATGCAAATTATCTCTAAAAGTATTGCAGATAGCCAATTTTTGTCAAATAACTCCTTCACCTACTTTTGGGAGAGCTTTCACTTGGTGAAGTTTCAGACCCGTAGGTAATTACTCACCTACTGAAAATGAGTAAATGCAAATTATCTCTAAAAGTATTCCAGATAGCCAATTTTTGTCAAATAACTGATTCACCTACTTTTGGGAGACCTTTCACTTGGTGAAGTTTCAGACCTGTAGCTAATTATTCACCTACTTAAAATGAGTAAATGCTAATTATCCTTAAAAGTATTGCAGATATCCAATTCTTATCAAATAACTCATTCATCTACTTTTGGGAGAGCTTTCACATGGTGAAGTTCCAGACCCGTAGGTAATTACTCACCTACTGAAAATGAGTAAATTCGAATTATCTCTAAAAGTATTGTAGATAGCCAATTTTTCTCAAATAACTTATTCACCTACTTTTGAGAGAGCTTTCACTTGGTGAAGTTTCAGGCCCGTAGCTAATTATTCACCTACTCAAAATGAGTAAATGCAAATTATCTCTAGAAGTATTGTAGATAGCCAATTTTTCTCAAATAACTTATTAATATGAAAACAACTTATAGGAAGTCATGGGCTGCAAATCTTTTCATGTGGTCAGATTTGACCTTGGGCCCCTCCTGCTTATTATTGGTCCTAGAGGTTTGCAATGTGAAAACCACTTATAGGAAATCATGGGCTGTGAATCTTTTGATGTGGTCAGACTTCACCTTGGGCCCCTGCTACAGGGTCAAATAAGGGTAGCCAAACTTAAAAGTGCTTTCAGCTTGCTTATTAACGAAAAATGCTGTTTATCTTCTAAACTATGTTAGTTGGCCTTTGTCGGTGGATACATCCAGCATCTGGCCACAGATGCGTCCTTAGTCTAGTTCAATTACACGACCGTGCTACACAACTTCTTTCATAATGCGCCAATCAATGAAAGTACTAGTATGTTCGATTGGCTTTCGCAATTTATAACCTCCCGGTGTAGGTTCACAGACTGACAACGTGTATAAAAGAAAAGACATCAGCAATGCATTACCAACCAAACACACCTATTACTGAAGGCGTGTTCACTTTGGGTTTTACAATAAATAATCTCCTGGAGTTACTCAGTTGACAAAATGTGTGACAATATTTATCTAAAATTAAAACGCCAGCAATACATGTACCAACCAAACTCGCCCAGTTAAAATCTGCGTAATATTTTAAATAAAAATGATAATATTCATAGATAAGGAGCAAATAAGCGACAATTAGAGTTAATTAAATTTATTATGCAGATATATTAAATATATCATCCATGAATACCGACGTCTATATTAAGTGCATAAAAGCGATTTTCTTCTATTATAGCCCACTCAATAACCCCTAGACGGTGAATTTCAGTTTTTTTCATCTATCCGAACCCCTCAATTATCCGTCTAGATTGTATGTCTCCCACTGGGTTCGGATAATCAAGGTTCTACTGTACATTATATTTATTTAGAGTTTAACATAACTTTGAACACTGTACAGGTCCTATGATGACGGGTAATTCTGTGGGCAGATGAAACCAGTGCATACAGTTCATTTAAACTGCCTACCATCGGTAAGCAACAACCAACTTTCCCACATAAGGTCCCGGGTTTGAACCCCAGACCTCAGAGGTGGGAGGCGAGTGTGTTACCACTGCGTCTCGATGGCCCCTCATTAACATTATAATCTACTTTGCTGTTTTGAAGAATACTGAGAAAATTAATAAAAAGATTATTTTTAAAGGTTTATTTATATCATTCCAAAAAGTGGAATAGTACTGTTTTGATAGAAATAAGAAAATTCAGATAAATCTAGGGTAATGTTTTACGGTAATGTCTACTTTTAAAAGAATTAAAAGCCAAATTCAGAAGAGTGCCAATCCTGAAAAAACAGCCAGACGAATAAGAGGATTTTCATTCAGAAGAGAGCTCTAGCCTCCTTAAGTAAAGCCTTTGCCCATATTCTCCAGAGGCAGTTGTAAACTATGGGTAACACAGGCCTGCTAAGACGTGAGGCTGAAATGACCCTTCTTCAACCTAATCCAGATGAGTCAAGACAAAAAGAACTTAGGAACTCATCCTTTTGGCAGTCTCAGTTTGTCAAGAATGGAGAAGAATTCCTCCTTAAAAAGGCACCCATAAGAATCTCAGGGTTTTGGACCCTATCAAAACAAGCCCTTTATGGTCCCCACCCCAACAAGAAAAGAGGCTGCTACAGGAAACACCCCTATGGGGGTAAGTCCTCTACAAACAGTAACCAGTCGTTTTTCTCAGGTGGCGGAAATTGAACAACAGAGGCTCCAGAGGTCTTTTTCGATCTCAGTTTAGGGGATGAGGGCGTGGAAACCCCTCCTCCCAATGACTCCTCAGGAGGAGGAGTTATTACCAATTATTACCAATGGTTACATTCTACCATTCATTTCAAAACCAAAACTGCCAGGGCTCCCCTAATCCAGTCAGGATACAAGGCCCATCAAAAATCTAGCTCTGTCCTCTTGCATCTAGTCTCTTCTGTCAAAGAACACAACAGAAAGGGTGGAAAATGTAAAATCTCTCGGGTTTCTCGCCTGTTTCTAGTCACCAAGCCTCACCAAAGGTGGCGGTCAGTAATAGACCTAAGCAGGCTCAACACCTTCCTTCTTGTAGAAAGGTTCAATATGGAAATCCCAGAGTCCATCAGGGCCTCTCTGATTCCGGGGGAATGGGTGTCATCAATTGACTTATCAGATGCCTACCTTCACATCCCCATCCACCCAAACTCAAGGAAATACCTAAGGTTTTGCCACCAATCACAGGTGCTCCAGTTCACCTCCCTTCCTTTCGGACTTCTACAGCCCCACAGGTCTTTACAATGATTGTTAAGGAAGTGAAGCTGATGGCCCTGACAAGGGGAATCAGACTTCACCAGTACCTGGACGACTGGCTGATCAGGTCTCAATCCCGGGAGGAAGCCCTAGTGAACACTCAGGCAGTGGTAGATCTGACCCAGTCCTTGGGATGGATCATCAATCAACAAAAATCAGAACTGAATCCCACTCAGGTGTTTTCGTTCGTGGGTTACGAGTACCACCTAGATTCAGCCCTTGTAAAACCCACTCAAGAGAGATGACTCAAACTTCAGGATTTGATCATACGACTCAAGTCAAAACATGTTTTGACTGCAAGATGTTTGATGTAACTAATTGGGTTACATGCTCAATGGAAAAAATGGTCCTGGAAGGATGTTTTTACATGAGGCCCTTTCAGTTTAACCTCAAGGAGCATTGGAGATATCCTCAGTCGTAGGACAGCCTCCTTCCTTATAGAGAGAGACCATTACAGCACACCTAGAGTGGTGACAGAATCCCACTAGCATGATGAAGGGGGCAGACCTGAATCCCAAAGACCACAGTATCCAAATCTTTACAGACACCTCAAACAAGGTGGTTTCTCTGACCCTGCAAAGGTTCAAGGACCAGTGTCAAAACCAAACAGTGTTGGTTGGTATGGACAACTCAACAGTAGTAGCCTACATACCAAGGGGAAACCCACTCAGTGGAGATGTGTGCTCTCCTATGGAATATCATGACCTGGTGTCATCATTACCAGATAACCTTAATAGCCAAACACAGTCCAAGGTGTCTGAACATGATGGTCACTGCATCTGCAGGTGTTCAAACAGATCTGCCAAAAGTGGTTCACTCCTCATGTAGATCTATTTGCCACTCGTTTGAACCACAAAGTTCCACTGTACGTATCTCCAGTCCCAGACCAAAATGCTTGGGACATAGATGCTCTGAACATAAACTGGTCAGGTCTCACTGTTTATGCCTACCATCCCACGGCTCTCTTTCACAGGGTGATCCAAAAAATTAGGCATTCCAGTTGCCTGATCATTGTAATTGCTCCAGGATAGCCAGGGATGCCCTGGTTTTGGGACCTAGTGCAGCTCTCAACAGAGCTCCAAGCTCCAAGAACAAGGCTTCTCTGTAAAGGTGGCAAAGAGAGTTACTGCACCTCAGGGGTCATCAACAAGGACCATCTACAATTTGAGAAATGGTGCAAAAAATTTGGTGGATTTCTCCACTCCCTCTGTGAAAGAAGTCTCAGACTTTTTTCATGTACCTGTACCAATATCTAATCAGGCACCCTTCGACCATTGATGGCTACAGGACGGCCATTGATGACACCTTGGGCCCAGGGGATTCCTTATTTCCCAAAGCTCAGACCTTAACAGGTTACTTCGCAGTTTTCACAGGGATCGCACCAAAAGTTCCAGGAATCTTCCAAAATGGAACCTTTCTGTTGTTCTTAGTGAGCTCACAAAACACCCTTTTGAGCCTATGAAAGACACAGACCTCAAACATCTTACTCTCAAAACTACTTTATTGCTAGCTTTGGCCTCCAGCCAGCACTGCAGCAAAATTCATGCCTGGGTTGCAAAGAAAGTATCTAATCTAAGCTAATGGGAAAAGGTTGCCTTGTTCCCTTCTTCAGATTTCATAGCCAAAAACCAACTAGCAAGAGAAGGTTCCTCCTGTGTCTCCAGTGACTATTCAAGCTCTAACTACCATTGCAGATAGACAATTAAAAGAAGACAGGACCTTGTGTCCAGTGTGGGCCCTAAGGTACTACCTGGATCGAACCAAAGACCTAAGGGGGTCTCGATCCCTTCTCTTTATCTTCTTTAAGAAAGGACATACCTCAGATATCTGATCCGCTACACTTTCTGCTTGGTTAAAACATACTATCCTACTTTGTTACAAACAAGCAGATCAACAAGCCTTGAACTTGGTCAAAGTCAAAGCGCATGACATTAGGACCTTTGCGGCTTCTAAGGCCTTTTACAGTGGTGTATCGGTGGACCAAATCATGCAAGCTTCTCACTGAAAAGCTAACAACACACTTATAAAATTTTACCTAAAAGACCTTACTTGGTCAGATAACGACAACAATATGTACCTGGGACCAGCAGTGGTGGCTCAACAAGTCCTAGACCCTTCCCCTCAGACTAGTTTTCCATGGAAAGAAAAGAAGGGGGTGTAAATATCCCTTTTATAAGCTACAAGCATACCATGTGGAACTGAAGATAGTCCCACCCTGCCTCCCCACTGTATTACAGCTGAGAGGGTATAGTCAAAATTGCAACGAGAATAGAAGAAAGACTGCAGAAGAGCAGTACAGGGATCACGTGCAACCTAGTCATTCGGTCAACACTAAACGTCAATTTTTCTTGGACGTTGGCCGGAGTCCTGTGGCCTCCAAAGAAAGCATTCAGTTCCACATGGTAAGCTTGTAGCTTTTATAAGCTACATTTAAGTTATTAAAATTTTCAATCTTGTATGAGTTGCAACTTGTAGAAACTCCTTGGACAAGTTGCAGCTTGCACAAAATCTCAACTTGTACATAACATACATGTATATACTCTCCCTATATATTTATTGGATATTATGAGACAGCCAAACCTTAATGAATAGAAGCAAAGCCTCTTTTTAAATTATTCCCTTTATCTACCCTCTCATTTAAATTTGAGTAGGAGGGGTGAAGGGGTTGATTGTTGATAGACTTTTATCTTAATTAGTGAAATGATATGTTTATAGAAATGCATATTTCTGTAGAAATGCCAAAAAAATCAAAGTTCCTAAAGTATAAGTTGATATTTTAAGATCAACCTACATTTTATAACATTTATTCTCTCCAAACTGTGGTTAAAGGTATACAAAAACTGATGACACTATTTAGGGCTTACTATTTTAGAATATACATAAATATTTTTCAAAAGGGTCAAACTTATCATTACAAATAAAACAATGCAAATTGTTTCATGATAAATTTATTGTGGCGCAAAGAAATGGGTCCCATGGAAAAAGCTTAATAAACACCTGTGACATGAGATGGCCTGTCTGGGAATATGTTGGCAATCTAGTTCAACTTGGCTTTCCAATTTTTGGCACTTTTTCACACAAGCAAAAGTATATTGCATCTATGACATTAGTTTCAGAGGTTCTATTCACAAAAGAATATTCCAAACATTAAAAACCAGTCTTGTTTATTTAGGACATGGACCATTATATTGCATACACTTCCTAAAAATTCTATGTGAAAGAGTGCAATTTTCCACCACCAAAATTTTTTGTCTGTCTTTGTGGCATATTATCTCTCAAATCTTGGTATTCTATGGAAGATATAGCAGGAGATAACTGCTGAGACATTGATCTTGTTTTTCATTCTGTATTTGGAGGAAATCAAGAAGGCTCTGTGTAGGCTGAGAGGTGTTTTAAAGTTTAGGTCATATTGTGATAGGTCACTTTTGGGAGTTAATCCCACACAGAGGTGACAGTCTGCGATAAATGCCAAACCTGCCAACATACTAGGTCACTGAAGACCTAAGTGGTGTCCTAAATATAAGTGGTGACATTCTGTGTTTTGGAAAGGACATAAATGATCACTTACCTTATCAGAAAAATGTGAAAAATTCTCAAATGTCAAATTGCCACAAAGTTTTTCTGTTACCAAGAGCTCCTCAAAGAGAATTTAGTGTAGGGTATGTGTTTGGCTGAATCTCTCCAAACCAGTTTCTCTTTGTGGTCATTGATGAGTAAAGTAGCTTTCCGTTTTTGTTTGAATAGTCAAATAATGGACAAGACGGGGCCAAGACTGTCTGGTGGAGAAACTATGGTGGAGTTACACAAAGTCCTACATAGATTCCATGGCACTACTCTTCCCAATTATGAATCCCCAAAGTCATTGACTGATGCTTTGCTACATTTTTCTCAAATAATAAAATTATGAAAATTTGTGAGAGTTTCTCCTCATCTGAGCCCTGTAACATGGTACATCTTCCATTTGACCCTCCTTAATTAACATTTTTCACTTAAGTCACTCGATGAAATCGGTAAAATAAACAGCAAATCACCCACCAAATCATGCCTGTGGGACCCATTGCTCACATCCTTTTCAAGGAATGTATTGACATCCTTCTACCATCCATAACCAAATTGGTAAATTGTTCACTTCATGAGGGACTGGTTCTAGATGGTTTCAAAAAAGTCACTCCACTTATTAAGAAGGCCTCTCTTCCTGTTGAGGATTTAAAAAACTACCGCCCAGTATCTGGACTTAGCTTTATTTCTAAACTGGTGGAATGTGTAGTTGCTAAACAGCTGGTTGATCATATTCATCGACTTGGCTTGGATAACTCATACCAGACAGCATATAAGTCAGATCACTCAACGGATACGGCTCTGCTTTCCATCAAAAATGATATTCATTTGTCACTATCTCAGGGTGAAGCTACTGCCTTGGTACTTTTGAATCTTTCTGCTGCCTTTGATACTATTGATCATTCTACTCTCCTCAGCTGTTCTGGATTGGTCCGGTGTTGGTGGCTTCGCTCTCAAATGGTTCTCTTCTTATTTGACAGAATGCTATCAGTCTGTTAAGATTGGTTCTACATTGTCGGGTTTACAAAAACTGCTGTTTGGCATGCGTCAGGGTTCTGTTTTGGGTCCTCTGCTATACTCTCTGTAAACATCTCCCCTTAGTACACTGATTGGTAAACACAAAGGCATAAACTTCCATTTCTATGCTGACGATACATAACTTTATGTCCATCTGTGACACATGAATGCCTCAGCTGCTAATTATGATAAGTTGAACAGATGCCTTGAAGAATGGATGTCGGCTAGCAAACTTAAACCTAATCGCGATATAACTGACTTCATACTTTTTGGCTCCAAAAACAGGGAGAAAGGTTAAATGCATATTTCCCAATCGACATCTTGGGCAACCCCCTTCACTCCACCGAGTCAGTCAGGAACATGGGTGTGGTTTGACTGATTTTTCCTTCTCTAAACACGTCCAGAATGTTTGTAAAGGCTGCTTTATTCAACTGAGGGCCTTTAGAAATAGTAGGCAGTTCTTGACTCAGGACGTAGCTTTGTTGGTTGCCAAGGCTTTTGTTAGTAGTCGGTTGGACTACTGTAACTCACTTTTCAGGAGTCTCTCCAAATTCAATCTTCATAGATTACAGTCTACCCAAAATAGTGCAGCTAGAATTGTTACAAATTCGAGTAAATATACTTGGATAACTCTGGTACTAAGGAAACTCCATTGGCTATCTATTCAGTTTTGCTCAGATTTCAAACTGGCTACCCTGGTGTACAAGTTTATTCGTACTGGTTTCCCTAAACATTTTGCTCCGCATCTATCCACATACCACACTACTTACAATACTAGACATAGAGTGTTGCCAATTTCCTCAATGTACCAAAATTTCAACCTACAATTCACAAGTCCACTAAGCAATTTGGCTTCAGTTTTGCCTTTTTGGAATTCACTTCCTGAAGACATATGTGCATCACCCACTATTGCCTCTTTCAGAAAGAAGCTCAAAACCTATCTCTACGCAAAGGCATATTCTCCTTAGCTCATTTTTTTCTTATGGATTCTCTGTGGTGCTGACCAATTTCTGTCCCTGGACTTTGAATTTGCATATTGCTATTGTATTGTTGTGCCGGTGAGTCCACTACTTAGTGAGGATTAAGCGCTATAAAAGCCGAATTAGAATTAAATATACCTCCAGACATACGTAAACTGGATAGCATTCACACTGTTAAAGGAATAACAAAGGAGATAAAATCAGACATATGATCCACTGTTTTATGGAGAAAATTTTCATCGGCATGCAATTTCAACGGATTTTAAACCTCAAAAAACTTGTAGCCAAAGGCAAATTCTGAGGTTGAACATTTGATGAGAACTGTCAAGGAGGTAACGAAAGCATGAATATTACAAAATTTCAACTTGACATTTTTGCTAAAATTAAAATGAAGGGTCATATCATGATCAAAAGTCTCAACCCTAAGGCTAGTGGCAATGTCCTGATTAAGAAAACAGGAATGGGATGTCTAACTGCCTTTTAAAGGTCCTGCGAAAATTGTTAAAACAACTGCTTCATGATCCCAGCTTTACAAGATAACCACCATGTTTCTAGATACAATTCTTACCAAGACACCTGACTTTGAACCATTATTACAAAGTGATCCAGGGGTGGTATTCATTAACATTAGTCCTATCTTAATCATAAAATTTATGACATTTGTCTTAGTTAAGATAGGTCTCACCTTGGTATTCACAAGGCCAAATCTTACCTTAGTCCAAATTTACGAATCTCGTGAGAGGTTGCATAACCACATTATAACCACTGGGATTTTATGATGTCATATAAACATTCCCATCTGCCTTTTATGTTATAATGGATGAATTAAGTACAGTTGAGAATAGTTCTGAACAAGATTTGGATAACAAATGCATATAGAAAACCAATTTTTTTACACAATGGGACACAAGGTAGAATAATATGTTTAAATTGGTTCAAAGTTGAAATGGAAATTTTGATGGAACAATGTATTAAGAATCATAATATTATCTACTTGGCTTTGTCAGTGATCAGCTCACTCACAAACCCAGACAACATTCTGGTCACATATGGCTGAGAAAGCCCAATATCCATGCAGTCTCCAATCGCTGGCTGAAATGAACCACATGTAACAAAATGTAGACCGGTCATCACCTGCAGTGGTACAGGTATTGCATGGCTTCTTTGTGTACTTCTATCCAGCTGTTCTTCGAGCATTTCACACAAAAAAGTATCCTCTGCCTTGTCAATTTGTACTTTCCCAGTAATTCTTCATTGGATAATGTATCCAATGGGTTTGTTCTACCATAAAATATCCCTAAAAATGATGATTCTTGTGACGTTTTATGCAATGTGACGTAATATACACTGACGTAATATGAATAGCATCTGTTTGTTTTGTTTGGGTTGCCGGACCATTTGTGTGTACTAAAAGAATGTCAGCCTTAGTTAATAAAGTGTGGTTACAAGTATAGTGTGGTTTTAAACATAACAAATGGCGACGAGGATAAACTTCAAGTGTGTGGAGTTTTGTTTGCTTGTGTTCCAATGTGTATCCTGTTGGAACTGTGCTATAAATAGGCATCACAGTGACTGATAAAAAAAAAATGCAGTGAACATTTTTTTTCTTCAGTGCAGGGGAAGAAAACCTATTGTGAAGTGTTTGTGATGTGTACAGTACTTAGCCTTGGCAGGAACTCTTTTTAGCTACAAAGCAGTGAACTTTGTATTGTTGTTAAAATGGCTACATTGGGAAAATTGCCTGAATTCCATGATGGGGAGGACTGGCGTGAGTTTATTGAAAGGTTGGATGCATATTTCTTTGCAAATACTATTACTGGAAATGAAGCAGAAGAAAAGAAGAGGGCCATATTGTTGACTGTGTGTGGCTCTAAAACTTATAGCCTTATGAAAAATCTCCTAGCACCAAGGAAACCCACAGAAAAAACTTATAAAGAGTTAGTGGATTTGATAGCAAGTCATTTATCTCCAAAACCCCTGGTAATTGTGGAGAGGTTCAAGTTTTACAGACGAGACCAAAAACCGCATGAGTCAATCAATGACTATGTTGCAGCTTTAAGAAAAGCAGCTGAAAATTGTGAATTTGGGACAACACTGGAGGACATGCTACGTGATCGTAAGGACCCAAAACATTCAAAGAAAACTCCTGGAAAAGGCAGACCTAACCTTAAACACTGCCATAAGTTCAGCGTGCTCAATGGAGATAGCCACAGCCCAGGCTGCAGAGTTGCAACCAAGTGACATACCAGTGGTCAAGAAAGTCACAGCTAGTGTCAAACCAAAAAAAGTAAGCAAGGAAGCTTGTTGGAGGTGTGGAAGAGGGGGACATTCTCCACATGAGTGTAGATTCAAAGACAGTGTTTGTTATAATTGCAACAAAAAAGGTCATTTGAAATCTCAGTGTCGGGGAAAAAGACAGTTGAAGGTAGGCAAGCAAAGTGCAAGTAAAGATAAAGCCCAGGGCAACCTTCATGTAGTGTCAGCTACAGATTCAGATGCACCAACACATGGAGAACCTGAACAGTTTCGTTATCCGCTTCTGCACTTGAATCTCCCGGACAAAAGAACTGGCCCATATAAAGTCCCAGTTGTGATTGAAAATCATGAGATCATGATGGAAATTGACACTGGTGCAGCAATTAGCATCATGTCTTCAACTGAGTACAGTAACTACTTGGCACATGTGAAGCTTCTACCCTGTGAGACAAGGTTGAAAACGTACACTGGAGAAGCAGTTGAGACTGTTGGCGAAATAGTTGTCAAAGTTGCTTACGGAAATCAGTTGAAGGAATTGCCTTTGGTCATTGTGCAAGGTCAAGGCCCCAGTTTACTTGGTAGAAACTGGTTAAATGCATTGAAACTTAACTGGCAAAGCATTAAGGCTTTAAAGCTTGGTACAGGTCAGGGCCAAGTGGACCTCTTAAAGCAAGAATATAAGCATCTTTTCAAGGGGTCACTGGGGAAGTTAAAAGGGGTAGTGGTAGACTTGGAGGTTAAAGAAGGGGCAAAACCGAAGTTCTTTAAGCCAAGACCCATGGCATTTGCCATTAAGGAAAAGGTAGAGGGGGAGCTGAAGCGGTTGGAGGATCTGGGGGTTATTGAGAAAGTAAAGTACAGTGATTGGGCCTCCCCAATTGTCCCGGTGTCCAAACCCAATGGCTCTATCCGAATATGTGGGGACTTTAAGGTGACAATAAATCCCTGGTTGAAGGTACCTGATTATCCCTTTCCCACAGTGGAAGAATTATTTGCAACCTTAAATGGTGGACAAAAGTTCACAAAGCTTGACCTTACCCAGGCCTATCAACAAATGGAACTAGATGAATCTAGTCGAAACTTAGTTTGCATCAACACCCATGTAGGTTTATATAGGTATACAAGAATGCCATATGGTATTTCAAGCGCTCCGGCTAAGTGCCAAGAAACTATGGATAAGGTTCTTCAAGGTCTGAATAAGGTGGGGTGCATTATGGATGATATTATTATCACCGGTGCTTCAACTGAGGAACATTTATCAAATTTGAGAGCAGTTTTAGATCGTTTGTCTGAGTACAACATCCAATTAAATGAAAAAAAGTGTTCCTTTTTGGCAGACAGCGTTGAGTATTTTGCATTCAGGGTGGATAAGGAGGGAATTCATCCAACTGATGAAAAAGTCAAGGCCATGATAACAGCTCCTGTCCCTGTGAATAAGGAACAACTGAAATCTTGGTTGGGGTTGATCAACTACTATAGGCGTTTTATTCCAAATTTGGCAACCCTGGTCAGTGATCTGAATGAACTGTTGAAGGAAAAGGTTAAATGGCACTGGGGGAGTAAACAAAACAGGGCTTTCTCAAAGGTCAAGGAACTTTTGTCATCTGCCTCTGTGTTGACACATTTTGACCCCAATTTACCTATTGTAGTAGCCAGTGATGCAAGTCCTACAGGTTTGGGTGCCATAATTTCCCATATTTTCCCAGATAGGACAGAACGACCTATAGCTTTTGCTTCCAGAGCACTAAGCCCGGCGGAGCGTAACTATTCTCAGATTGAGAGAGAAGCATTGGGAATTATCTTTGCAATCCAAAGGTTCCATATCTATTTGTATGGAAGGGATTTCATTTTGGAAACTGATAACCAACCTTTGAGTTTCATTTTTCGCCCTGATAGAGCAATTCCAGCAGTGGCAGCTTCTCGCATTCAGAGGTGGGCTATTCAGCTTTCAGGATATCAGTATGAAATAAGGTGTAAGAAATCACATGAAAATGCTGTAGCAGATGGCCTTTCAAGATTACCCATGGCAAATACTGAACATGGTGAGGCGTTTGGTATTTTCAACTTAGCAGAAATAACAGATTTCCACTTAGCACAACTTAACAAAGGTCCAATCAATAGCCAACAAATAGCCAGGTGCACTCAAAAAGATCCCTTGTTAGCAAAGGTACATCATTATATTTGCACCAACTGGGAAGGTGAAGGTCATATTGGGACAGCACTAGCACCATATTTTAGGTGTAGAAATGAACTAACAATAGAACAAAACTGTATTCTCAAGGGAATCCGGGTGGTAATTCCGGCAAAGTTGCAAGGGGAGGTTTTGAGTGAGCTACATGCATTCCACGAAGTGTGGTTAAGATGAAGTCAAGAGCTAGAGGTTACTGTTGGTGGCCATCCATAGACACAGATCTTGAAAGTATGTTGGCTGACTGTGAGTCATGTAGAACAGTATTACCAGCCCCAGCAACCAAGACTCAGACATGGGTATGGCCAACTAAACCATGGCAACGACTTCACGCAGATTTTTGTGGTCCAATTGAGGGAAAGATGTTTCTACTGGTAATTGATGCACATTCAAAATGGTTGGAAGCTGTTCCCATGACAACAACAACTTCCACTCAAACAATTGCAGCACTGAAAAACATTTTTGCAACTCATGGATTGCCAGTTAGTTTGGTAACTGATAACGGACCCCAGTTCACCAGTGAAGAGTTTGAGACTTATATGAAATTTTGTGGTATAAAGCATGTGAAGTCTCCACCATATCATCCGCAGTCGAACGGTGAGGCCGAACGGGTGGTAAGAACATTCAAGAACTGTATCAAGAAAACTTTTGTGCACACAAAAGACCTTCACAGCTGTGTGGCAAATTTTCTGCTAGGATATAGAACATCTCAACATTCCACCACCGGTTCTTCACCAGCAGAATTACTGATGGGACGGAAATTGAAAACACGTCACAGTGAATCTGACGACCTTAGACCCATACATTACCGTGACCAACAACCAACGGTGTCAACAGAACCAGTTATAGTGAATGTGGAACAGCCTGATAATTGTGGTGTGGAATCTGCAACAACGGACAAAACATGTGCAGATAATAGTGTCCCATCTCTAGGCAGCAGATACCCCTCACGTCAAAGGCATCGTCCACACCGGCGTATTGAGGAATGTTAAACAGACATTTTTGTAGTTAGGGAACCGACTGGTAAAGAGTCGGGTTGAGGATGATGTGCTAGCAACCTCTCTCCTCATAGTATAAGTTCATTGGTTTAGTTAAATAAATAAAAGACTCTAGGTATTAACTCCTATCTAAAAAAAATAGTAGACATTTTCAAGTTTCTTTTGAGTAATTGAAGACACTAGAGCAATACCATTTCTTAATTGAGTTACATTATATTACCTTCTCT
Source organism: Sabellastarte sp. h YS-2021 (assembly GCA_964017235.1). Lineage (NCBI taxonomy): Eukaryota > Metazoa > Annelida > Polychaeta > Sabellida > Sabellidae > Sabellastarte > Sabellastarte sp. h YS-2021. The sequence continues at coordinate 15,822,757 of OZ024931.1, read as the reverse complement.
TGAAATAAAGAAAGGGGAGGATTGTGACGTTTTATGCAATGTGACGTAATATACACTGACGTAATATGAATAGCGTCTGTTTGTTTTGTTTGGGTTGCCGGACCATTTGTGTGTACTAAAAGAATGTCAGCCTTAGTTAATAAAGTGTGGTTACAAGTATAGTGTGGTTTTAAACATAACAATTCTGTCATGCACTAAAATCTGCTTTGCAGCCATGATTTTAAGACCTTTCCTAAATATTTAAGACAGCCTCTAAGCATTCCTAACCTTATGACAATAGTTAGGACTAAGATAAGACTATGATGCTTTATGAATACCAATTTAACTAGGATAAATTTCACTAGGACATATTTTTATGACTAAAATCCTAAAGTTAGGACCAAGACTGAGATAGGAATGTTAGTGAATACCACCCCAGATGACCAGAATGCATTTTATGTTGCTACAATTGTCCTACCTATTGTAACAATATGCTTTAACATGGGAAGCTTCCAACCGGAGTAAAATTTGAAAACTTATTACCCATAAATTCAGATAGCGTGGGCTATCTGGAACAATAATCAGGGAATGCTGGTGTTATGATGCTGGTGAGGGAATATGCTGGCTTGGCCATGCTCGCATGAGCTCTTCCTTCTTTTTGTTGGAAGCCATCTTGTCTTCTTTGTAACTCTCACTGTTGGGAATTGTTCCTGCTTTCTAACTGTGGGTAGACAGTAAATTTTGGTGTCAATTGTTTGCTAACAGTTCATAGACACTAGTGGTAAGATGGTTAAGACTCCTCCTTACTTAAATATGTAGACATATTATGCCCTAATTTTACTCAAATGGCTCTTGCTTTGTCTGTAGAGCTAAGTGCAAAGGTCAAGTCCCCATGTGCCAAAGGGGAGAATGTAAATCAGTGTGCACCATGTGCAGCATTATCTGAAGAACAGTGGGCTCATCTCAGGGGGAATTTTGTGAAGAGGTCCACTAATAGAAGTTGCATGAAATCTCAAGGTGATTATTTTGAAGGACAAGATACAGAGTGTCACATATATAGACACTGTGCAAATGCATGATTTAATTTGTGAAAAGTGATGTGTTTGTGTGTTGACATACAGTGTCATTGAGTTATTGATTTTTAATCTACATAACTGGTGAAGTGGTATTTATGTTTATTGTATGCTGTTAGACTGGGGGAGCCCCTCTAGGCTTCAGTAACCTCAGTCATTCTATAAATAGATTTTGGGGAAACCCCTAAACTGGTTTCTAGAGCTTCCTAAGTGATTTTGGTGATAGTGTTTACTTTCCAATAAGTTCTATAACCTTCTGGCAAGGGGGCTCAGTGGTGTAGCAGTTAGAGTTCTCGCCTCCAACCTCTGAGGCCGCCAGTTTGAATCTCGGGCCAGGCACTTCATGTTGGAAAGTTGGTAGTTACTTGCCGAAGCCCGGTGGTTTACAGTGCAGTATGCACTGGTTTCCACCACCTGTAAACTACCCCTCGCAATATGACCCTGGCTGTTGAACACGACATAAACAACAAATAAATAAATAAATTATAACCTTCTGGCCATTTCCACAGCTGTACATAAGTGCTTCACATCTGACCACAGATGAACACTGCGTCTTAGAAGTACTATCAAACACATGTAGATATCAACTTCTTGTGTTGTTTATATTTTGTGATTAAGTTCTTGTTGACGTGAACTGGATACAGTGTCTGGATCTACCAGAGAGTGTTTTTTTCATTTTTGAAATTACATAGGTTAGTGCTATCATAAATACAATAACTCAACGTAGAAAAAGTCATATTACTTTGGATCAATGTCACCAGCAGCTTACATATTGACGTAATCTGGACTCTAAGGCGCATCTAAACATAAAGCAAGGCAGTTATCATTAATTGAGGGACATAGCCAGGTCGTACCAAGGAGACACAGATGTGACGGGAGAGGCTATGGTGGGTAGGCTTTTGCAAACAGGTAAGTTTTAAGCTTCTTTCTGAAGGAGGCAACTGATGTTGCACTGTGAACATCTTGAGGGAGGTCATTCCAGATCTTAGGAGCATCAAAGGCAAAACTATGGCCAAAATGTTTGGCTGACTTAAAGACTGATGAATGGAAAGGAGGAACTGTAAGGTATTGATGATCTGGGTGACTATGCCTAGCACTATAGGGACAACTACTAAAAGACAAGAATGGTTCGAAGTAAGAAGGAGAACCACTATGCAAAAATTTATACACAAGTGTTGCGGTTTTGAAAATACAACGATACTTAACAGGCAACCAGTGGAGTTTCTGTAGAATGGGTGTAACATGAGCATACTTTCTATGATTTGTAACAATACGAGCAAGGGTGTTCTGAATACTTTGCAATTTGTGCTGATTGAAACCGGACAAACCTCTGAACAGAGAGCTACAATAGTCCAGATGACTACTAACCAAGGCATTTGCAGCAAGGACTGACGTAGGAGGCAAACATGTACAGTTACTCCAACAGCAAAAAATGCTCACACATTTTTTTACATTTTAAGTACAGTGTACAATTTTTTTCTGACCTGATTGGACTATAGAACACTTTTCCAAGACAACCTAGAGACCATATAGAGACACAGATAAAGCACCAACTATAAATTGTCTAATAAAAATACCAAATTTTTTCTCAAGTAATTCTAATCTATCTTGTTGTAGATACACTTTTTCATCTGTGTTAAGTCTGCTCCTCAGAATGTATTGAAAATTATAAAAAAACAAGTGGGTTTACTACTGTACTTTATACATATTATATATATATCTGGCTATATTGTGTGGATCTACCAAAGAGTGGATTTGCTGTATTGTCGACATTGTCCATATTTTAAAGTGGACATCATAATTGTGCAAAATCTCTTAATATCTGTATACAGGCATTTTGAGTTGTTGGACATTGAAATGATCACAGGACAAGGACATTTTGTGTTATCGGACATTGAACAGATCACAGGATATAGATATTTGTGTGTTAGTGGACACCGGATGGATTACAGGAATGATTGCTGGACATCAGTTACATGGATAAGATTGTGAGCAGGTCAGATTTATTTCATTATTGTATCAGTGTGTGTAATATTGAGAGCATCCCAGTTGACTGCAATCATTATTAAGCGGCCTGTCAGGGACTCTTATTTGTTTTCACCGAAGTTCGACTGATCACTGCTGCCGCAGGATTATGGTCTCCCTTGAATAACTTCTTGGGCTTTCAAATTTTTCTTTTCTTCTTATCTTTCTTTAAAAGTATAGGGGTGGGAAAATTTTTTGGGATACTTTGCGCAGACCTTAAGCTTTACTTAAGGTAACCTTAAGCATTTTTCAGAAACACCTCGTCATCGCATTTTTGAAAAAACCACACACACCTGTGCTATAAAATTTATCAGGTACAGTCTAGACCAAATTTTTAAGGTCGGAAAGGATTTTCTTATCAATCGGACCATAGATGCTTGAATGGAAGGCGTTATATTTTCGTAAATTTTTTAAAAATGGGTGCTTGGTCTGTATCTCAAAAATGGTCAGGATTTTGGCATTTTGTTGGATAATTTATTCAGCTACTTTTTGATAATCTTTCACATGACGAAGTTAAGGTCACCTTAATGTCAAAAAGGGGGTTTGAGCCCTCCAGTTCACTTAGTTTTTCACTTTTTTCAACCAAACTTGGCATATTTATTAAGATTTGCCAAAGGAATATCCTGACTTTATGCTATCCTTAAACTCAAAATGTTAATGGATCTATGGCCTGCCTAAAGTCATTAAATTGGAATAAAATCCTCTGGCTCCTTTCTTTTTCCATTTTTTACATCAAAATTATCACTGGTATTAAAATAAATAAAAATAATACTTATGGTCACCTTAAACTCTCAATATGAATAGAGTGGTAGCCTCTTTAAAGTGAAATAAGACTGTTTTTTTCCTGTGATTATTGTTCTGGATAGCCAGGGCTATCTGAATTCATGGGTAATAAGTTTTTAAATTTTACTTGGGTTGGAAGCTTCCCGTGATAACCACCAGTAAAGAATATTGTTACAATAGGTAGATATTGTAGCTGATAAAAGCTACATTAAAAATAAAATTTCCAATTTAGAGAAATTGGTTGTGAGTTGCTGTCAAAAAGTGCTGAACGGAATATTTCCACCAGTTAAAAGCAAATCTACATCTAGAAAGCATAAAGATAACAAGCCTAGCACTGCATCTATGCCAACACCCATGAGAAAGTCAAAAACAAGAGTGTTTTCAAAGACCAACCAGACTTGTTGACACAAGGTATTATCTAAACATATTTTTGAATTAGTTACAGTATGATAGTTCAATAATGTGTTCTAGAAAGTATCACTGAACTTACCTCATACATACAAATCTGTAAAAATGTCTATGTTCCCTTATATATATATTTGTCTCAATATTTCACTAAAGGCTAATTAAATTCTGAGTTTTCCTTCTAAGATATTTCTCTTATATACTTTTACTGTCATAGTTCAAAGTGTTTTAGTAAATCTTTTTTTCATGAAAATTTCACCTGTAATTGAAATGTCTGAATTTTATGCTAACATTTTCATTGATTTAGCTGTTTTAAACCTAATGAATGGTTTATTTGAGAAAAAAGAAAGTATACAACATTTTATAACCAGTTTTAAACATCCCAACATTAAAATTCATTTGTGTGTGCAAGAAAGAAAAAAACGTTTTAATCACTAACCAATAAAACATTAAAGAATGTGCAACAGCTATGTTAGCTTAAATAAGTCCATAATTTATGCACATTTTACAGTTTATCTTTTGACAATCAGAACAAAGCGCTTGGGTTTGAGAGCAGACTTTGCAAAATTTTGCCCTGGGCATTAACTGAATGAACTTAAATAGCTAAATTTCATCCTTGCTCGAATTAGGGTCTATGGGCACTATGAATTTGGTAAAAAGTTGCTCCAGAATCAAGGATATTTACCCGATCATGCCCAAATTTGAATCGATTCTTCCTTGTCACAGTGCTCCCTAAAATTTCATAACTGTCTGTGTAGTTTTGAAGTTATGCTGTAAATAAATAAAGAAACAAACTTACAAACTAGCTAACAGGCTGAGTAATATACTTTGTAAAATTTTTGCAAAGTAAAAAGTGAGGGATTATTGTGTCAGATTAGAAGAAATGCTGCATAATACTTATTTTATTTTTCAGTAATAAATCACTCTAATGCAGTTGTTTGTGACCAGAAGAACTATGTAGTATTACAAAACTATATCCTCTAAAATTGTTCTGATTTATTTTCATTCTGTATGACTCCTATGGTTTCTATGAATAACCTACTTACTGGACAAGAAGCTGTAAATATGCATATTCAAATCCATGTTGGAAATAGACGTCTGTTATCACATTTCTTTTTTTTCTTTTTTTTTAGTGAACAAAACAATAACAAAGCATACAAGTACAATCACAATAATGGTTAAATGATCATGAAATTATGAATTAGGATTTAGGATACTATTTAAGTACTGATACAAACATTACCTTATTTATACAGATATTGAGTTATTTTTACATTTTGAGAATTAATTTAATCCTGGATCATTCAGTATAAATTCGCTGAACACTGCCCATGACACTTGAAATTTATCATATTTATTGTTTATTTTTGCAAAGTATTCTTGTTCAATGTAGATATTTTTTATGTAGTTTTGAAAATCAAGCACATTTAATGGTTTTGAATTTCGTGAACATTTCCAAATAAATTTTTTTTCCTACTGAAAGAGTTAAATTTTTTGGGAACATATCGAACTCATTTTCTAAGACACCAAACAAAAGAGTGATTGGTATCAAATTAATATAAATACCAAGTGATTGAAGCCATTGTCTAACATTTCTCCAGAAGTCAATAACAACAGGACAAGCATGAAATAAGTGATAAATTGTTTTAGCGGATGACTGACAGAAAGCACAGAAAGTGCAATTATTTATGTTAGTCTTTTGTAAGTGAGCTCTAGTACCTAAAATTCTATGAATAATACGACAGTGAAGCCAAATTAGGTCATTTCTACATATAGTTTTGAAACAATTTCTAAAGATTTTATTCCATTCATCATCATTTATAGTAGTGTTTAAGACATTATTACATTTATTTCATAATGATAAATTTTTTTATTGATCATTAAGAGTTTCATAAAAGTATTTTGAACCTTTTACCCAACTCAATAGTACTTTTATGTATGATGGTAGTACAGGTCTGCTGCAAGTATAATGTTTTATACTGAATTTAAGCAAATAATCATTTAAACATCTTTGAACTTTAAATGTTCAAGGAAGTTAGTTTTGAGACCAAATATCTGTCTTAATTCAAACATACTTAAAACAATGCCAGGGGCCATGGTGGTAGAGTGGTGACACTCTTGCCTCCCACCTCTGAGTCCCGGCATGGCCTCAAGTGGGAAAGCTGGTAGTTGCTTGCCGTTTGTCAGCAGTTTACAGTACAGAACCCTGGGTACTGGTTTCCTCTGCCCTTCCAACTACCCATCGTGATATGACCTGTACAGTGTTGAAAGCAATATAAAACCCCAAATAAATAAATAAAACAATGCCATCAGGTTTAAGTATGTCTAGTGGAGTATTTATTCCAACTCTACACCAATGTGGATAAAAAAGAAGTTCAGTAGAAATGTGGAAATTCTACCGTAACGGCACAGTTAATGTTTCAGAATGACAAACAGGTAGTCTAGTCAAAAAGGTATACCATGCATTAAATACCTCTTTCCAAAAAATATTGGCCATTCGTTCTGATAAATATTTTGACCACAAAGGACCGAAATTATATAATCTCTCTACATTTGTTGTAGATGCCAAGAGTTTTACCCAAGGAGATTCAGAAGTAAACAAGCGTTTTATCCAAACTAGTTTTTGAGACATAATGCAATTTTCTATGTTTATCGTTTAGAGACCTCCCTCAACGTAGAGGTTAGTTATTTGCCTCTTACTTATTTTATGTGGTTTGTTATCCCAGATAAATGAGTACATTAGTTGGTTTAACTGAGAAATGAATTGCTTACTTGGAGATGGAATTGAAGAGAGTAGATGATTTAGACCACTAATTATAAAAGTTTTGACAATGCTTATTTTTCCAATTGGAGTCAAGTTCCTCCTCCATTTACTTAAAATTTTTGTGATAGCATTCAACAAAGTTGTATAGTTAATCAAAGGGATATCATCAATATCCACTGAAAAATTTAGTCCAAGTAACTTAAATTTGGTTGTACCCCAATCTAGTTGCTGCTTAATTTCAAACTTATCTCTTGAATGTTTTTTCCTACCAAGCCATATTATTTTGGTCTTTTCAGTATTTACTTTTAGCCCGGATAATGATCCAAATATTTTTAATGTATTTAATGCTGCAACTAGAGAATCCTTGCTCCCATCTAAGAACAAAGTAGTATCATCGGCAAACTGTATCATTTTGAAGTTTATATTATTAAGAGAAATACCCCTTTAATATATATGTTATTGTCAACCATACAAAATAAAACTTGGGCACAAAGCAAAAACAAGTAAGATGATATGGGATCGCCTTGTCTGCATCTTGTCTGTGTGATAAAAAGCCTGATTGAAGTACTGAAGCTTTAATATCAATTTTGAAAATGGTTATCCACTTACAGAAGCTCTTGTCAAATTTCAGTATTTTCAGCAGTTTATACAGGAAGACCCATGAGACAGAATCAAGAGCTTTCTGAAAGTCGATTAGCATTAATGGTCATGACAGGTTGTTGTGATCAAGATACTGCATAATGTCACACACAAGATGTGTACGGGGACAGTAAAACGTCATTCTAGAAATCCAGTTTGGGCTTTGGAAACTAATTTGGGTAGAACAGATTTCAGTCTGTTTGCTATTGCAGCTGAGGCCAATTTATATATAACTGATAATAAAGAAACTGGACGCCAATTCTTAAGAAATTCCCTTGGTTTGTCACCTTTTGGTAGGCAATTTATTATGCAAGTTCTCATTGAGATTGACATCTTACCAGATGTATATGCAAAATTGAGAGCCCTCAGCACAAAAAAATTCAGTTTAACCCAAAATACCTTGAAAAACTCAGCAAGGAAGCCATCAACTGCTGTACATTTATTATTTTTCATTTCAAGTAAGACCTGGCTAAGTTCTTCAAGTTTTAATTCCCCTTCTAATGAAGCTGATTCCAAATGGTTTAACTTTCTAAAATTAGCTTTCACAATTATAGATTCCAAGTCGTCAGAATCTGGAGATACATTCTTTTGTGCTGCAAATAGTTTACTGTAAAAATGTTGTACTTCTTTGAAAATATCTTTCTGGTCTGTTATTTTTTTCCAGGATCAAGTTGAAAACACCAAATGGCTTTTACAGTATAGTTGAACTTCTCTAGAGAACAAAAATATTTAGACGGCCTTTCTCCTTCATTTGACCTAATGACAGTTCCCTGAATAGCAATTTCCCTAATTTTTTTTAATTCTTTCTTTTTATCCTCTAGTGTGTCTGAATCATGTGGACATTGATTGGCCTCTAGGAGGGTTATTTCATTTACTAGCTTATTTTCTAACTCACAGGTTTGCCTTTTCAGGAAGGAAGCAAATTTAATACTTTCACCTCGAATTCGAAGCAATAGCATTTCTAAAAATTCTCCATCAGTTATGGTAAAGTTTACTAAATTATCTGGTATATTTGATAAGTAATCCACAGCATAGTCTGGAATAGCATATTTTTTATTTATCCTCTTTTGTTATAGAATTTACTCGTTCAAGGTAGCTTTTTTCTTTTTGGAGACTGCAATTACATTTCCACAGTCCCTTTCTCCTATCAAATTTGCTCAACATTATTTTAAGCTGAATACTTGAATGGTCACTTCTGTAGCTAGGATTTATGTTACAGGCTGTTATGATATCTTGCATTGCATTTGAACCAAAAAATAATCAAGTCTTGCTTGTTGGAGTGGATTTTTTCACCGCCATGTATATCGTTTGAAGGAAAGGTGAAGAAAACGAAAAATGTCATTAAGATTGTAAATATTTATAGTGTCCAATAATAATTTTCTAGATCATGGATTACTAATATGTTTATATTTGTCACAGTCTAACAGAGGGTCTAGAACTAAATTAAAATCATCGACAACCATTGTAAATGTCTGAGTGTTGGATTCTACAATTCCTTTCCCGTTCTCAAAAAACTGTGGACAGTCCTTATTAGGAGCATATATGTTAAGCAATTTAAGTGATATATCACCTAATTTCAAATCAAGAGATATCATATTACCTTCATTATCTTTATAAACTGCTGTAATTGAATAATCAAATTTTGTGGCCAGTAATACAGCAACATCCCTTGAATTTGAAGATTCACCATTTAAAATACAGTCACCATTCCACATTGATCTAATTATAGATTCATCTTTTGGAGTCCAGTGTGTATCTTGCAGAAAAATGATACTAGCTTTGGTTTTACTAAAGTAACCTATCACATCAAATCGTTTTTGTTTACTCTGAAGCCCTTGACAGTTTGCCGATAATACTATCAATTCATCAGCCTGTGACATTTAAAGACAGATTGGACCCTCCAGATAGCAGCAGCAGCGAATGAATAAGTAAATTCCAAATAGTTAGCAATAGAAAGTGAGTTGAACAATTAATATGACAGTAAAGCTCACATGTCGTGGTCTGTACAAACAATATATAGTACCTTCTCAATTTTATCATAGTATCTAACATTGTATAAGTATGCTAATAAATACATGAACAAAAAGTATCACCACGGAAAAAACTGGAATTGTAACAAGAAGAGAAAGAAAAGGGTGTTTCAAGCAACATATCTATAAAGCATAATGATGTTATTCCGGTAAATGAATTACTTTCTCAAACATTTATATTACACAAGGAAAAGTAACATTTGTATTATTTAACGTATTAGTCTATATATTTGAAAAATTACCATATATGATTTAAATGAATACAATGTAGTTTTCATAAAATACATAATATTCATACAGTTGTGAGTAGTAGTATCAAATACATTAGTCTATTTAACACCACATATGATTTATATAAGTACAGTGTACTTTTTATAATGCATATATTTCAAGATTTAGTTATGAATCACCAAAGTTTTACACAACATAATAGGTTCTCCCACCCACAGAAAGTGGTGGATTAATCTTTGGCCTAAGTAAGTATTGTAAAATAAAGAAACTTTTTTTGAGTACAAATTGAACTATGGAGAAAAATTTAAATTAATTACACAACTGATTGACACAGTCACTTACATACTATTAGTTTTACATATTTATCACATTTTTATACAAAGATATTTTAGACCTGTACTGTTTAACATAGTATATTATATTAGTGTAATGATAACTGAGACTGTGAACAAAAGAAATATCAGTCTCTGTATTGCAACCAGGCCTGTAAGACTTAATAAAGTAGAGTTTTAAATTAAAGCCTTTTTACTTGTGATTACTTCAGTTGGGGTTTTAAGTCCCATTCAACAGACAGGGTCATATTGTGACAGCTCCTCAGCATTGCCACTTTGGGGACTCAAACTCACATAGGTGACAGCCTATGATTAGATGCCAAACTTGCTAACCACTAGGTTACCAGGGACCTTGTGATTATTTCAAACACCACACTTTGTGATAGTGGCAGAGGCTGTTTGTGAATGATGAACTCAGCTGTACATCACTTGTGACTTCTGCTGGTGGGATTGCCAAAGTTTCAAATGCTTCAGTCTTAAAACATGAAAAGTCTTTTTCTTCAAATTTATTAACTCCAAAGGGAGGCAGTTTATGAAAGTGAACTTTGGGATGCCAACTCGTACCTTGACAAATTGAGCCCAACTGGCCCAACATTCGAATAATAATGGCAAAAGCTGCCAACAATGTGACCAGTAGCCAACATCAGTCCATCTCTTGGCGTTGGTTTCTTTCCAATCTCTGCCATGTCTCAAGGGTCACCTTCCGATGGGGTCAGGCTTTTGATAGATTTCCGATTGCTACTTTGGTTTAAAGGTGTGCTGAGCCATGATGGAGTATCCAGCTGATTCTGGATGTGAGTAAAATCTTGGCCCCCAATTTGCAAGTCCTGTGTTGTAAAAAAATAACAGACCTTCTTTGGAAAGCCTTGTCTACTTTGTGCCATGACAAATAAGTTATAACTTAATGAAGTCAAAGGTGTTGGTGGATTTGCTGCATACTGGATATTGAATTTAACATCTCAATCAGACTTTTTGTGTTAATGGATGCCAAACAGATCACTAGAAAGATTGCTTGACAGAGTGAACAAAAGTCTTAGCTGTTAGGTGGATAGGACTGTGGTCAGGTCAGATTGCTTTCATTATTGAAGTATTGTATGAACTATTGAGAGTATCTCAGTTGACTGTAATTATTATTTTGATTGTTAAATAAATTTGTAAACTGGAACTTGTTTTGTCCCTGTTACAACTTGAAAGTGGCTGGTAGTTGTCACTATGTGTGCCCCATTGGCTGCTACACTCATCTCCTTTTGGTTTTTTGCAAAAGGTATAGCTTCCTCTGCGTGCGTGCAGGTTCTGCAATTTTCACTATCCATCTCTGGTACCTATGTGTGTGTGGCATGTTACGGCCACAGGGCAAGCATTGCTTTTAAGTTGCAACATTAAAAGACAAAAAGTTTCACTTAACTTTTAACAATTAAAAATATAGATTTGAGTCAACTGGGATTTGAGTCAATAGTACATACAATGATACAATAATAAAACCAATCTCACTTGGCTACAATCCTATCAATGTAACTAGCATTTACGTTTGTCCACTGTATACAGCAATCTGTCCTGTGATCTGTCTGGTGTCCAATAACACACAAATATTAATATCCTGTAATCCATTCAATGTCCAATGACACAAAATGTCCTTGTCCTGTGATCCTTTTAGTGTCCAATAACACAAAATCTGTGAATATAATATTCAGTGAGTTTGCACAATTGTGCTGTCTACTCCAAGATATGAACAATGTCCAAACTACAGCATTTCCACTCGCTGATAGATCCACATTGTATCCAAAAACAAACAACATCTGCAATACAGCAAAACCACTCTGGTATATTCACACACTATATCCAGATACAAATGATATCCAAAGAATAGATAATCTATTCTCTAGTAGGTCCACACACTGTATCCAGTTCACTCAAACAAGAGTACATCACAACACAAGAACCTATTAGTAGTTGTAAGACAATTAGCTTTCCTTATAGCCACTGAATACTATGTTAATATGTGGTCATATGTACACCACTTATATGCAGTTGTGGAAATGGTCAGAAGGTTATAGAACTAACTTGAAGGCAACATCTGTCACCAGAATCAGTGCGAAGGCTCTAGAAACCAGTTTAAAGGGCTTCCCCAAATCTATTAATAGAATCACTCAGGTTATAGACGCCTAGAAGAATTTTCCCCGGTCTATAAATAGATCAATCCAACAGAGTGTAACATACATGAGTGTTAACTAGACAAGGTCTATAGAATATAAAAATCAATAATTCAGTTGCCTTATATGGCAACACACAAACATAATACTTTCCACAAGTTAAATCATGTCTTGGTACATTGCCTGTATATGTAACAGCCTTCCTATAGCTCTATATCCTCTTGTGTTTGCTTGATCTCTTGAATTAGGATAACTGGAGCCCCTATCTCCTATTCTAGTGCTTTCTCCTTAGCAGCTGACTTTTTTGGCTCTTTTCTTTGGTAGTATTTTCAAGGTTTATATATATAAAAGTTCCTAACCAATAAATCACGCTTTCCCAAAATTATTCTTTGTTGAAAAGCTACAGTCCATAACTAGGAAATATGTCTTTTTAAAAATCCTGATATTGATGATCTGAAGTCGAAATCAAGGATGAAGAAAAGTTGAAATCCCATGAGTATTATTTTCTTGGCCATCAGACACTTTTGAGTAGTTGTAATGCCTCAAAATTAATATTTATTCTAGTACAATTAGTAATTATTTATACACTGCAATTTAATTTTGTCTGCTGCAACCAATCTTTTCACTCAGAAAGAGAAAGTTATTATTGATCTTCCACACTCTACTCAAGATTCAGCTGAGGGGCCTCCAACAGTCACTAAACAGTCCTCAGTGGCCTATAATTGTTTGCAAGTTTGGTATCTAATCATAAGCTAGCACATCTGTGGGTTCGAGTCCTACAAGTGGCAATGCTGAGGAACTGTCCCAATATAGCCCTTGTTGTTGAAAGTGACATAAAACTTTGACTTTATCTAGCAGTCATTGCATCAGAGACTGGCCTTGACTGATTAATGCAGAAATGTAAAATATAATAGAAATGTTTATTCTCAACTGCTAATACTTATATTTTCCTTTTACAATTGCAATTTACTTTGATAAAACACCCAGTGCTATGTGAGCCCTTTTCACAGGTCATAATAACATCTTTAGATGAGTGGAGTTAAGTCTACTTCATGGAAATGTCCATTGTTTTGCAAAAAAGTATCAGTATTTTAAACATACTAAGACAGTAAATTCCAAAATTTATCTAATAGTATAGTAATAATAATAATAAAAGAAACATTTATATGCAAAGTTGAAGATCCTCTAATGTCCTAAATCCAAAAAGGGAAAGTCTCTAAACCTGGCAAAGTCATAACTCAGAGTAGTATATACCGAGTGTATATCGAGTCGAGTTTCCCATTAATCATGTCACTTTTTTGACAGCTGTGCAGCTATTGGTGCAGTTGGGAAGAGGGATGGCTATGTAGGGAGGGTCGATACTAGCTCTATACAGGTTTTGAGACTGGCTCAATGGGATTTTTTTGTTTGATAGTTTATAGCTATTACTCTGATGAATCATCACACAGCTGTGGGTTTAATGGGGCTAGCCAAGCTTTAATGGGGCTTTTGTTAGCTTGTAGCCATGGGACTTTTTCTGTTTATTACTTCTGAAAAAATGAATCATCACAGCTCTTTGTCTGCTGGGCTTGTCTAATGGGGCATGCTAGATCAATATTACCTTTGTAAAAATGAATCATCACACAGCTGTTTTTAATGGGACTTTGTCTGCTAGATGTGTTTAATGGGGCTTTGTCTGCTAGCCAAGCTTTAATGCTTTCTCTGCTAGCCAAGCTTTAATATTACCTGTGTAAAAATGAATCATCACACAACTGTGTTTAATGGTACTTTGTCTGCTAGCTAGACTTTAATGGGGTTTTGTCTGCTAGCCAAGCTTTTAATGGGGCATAGTCTGCTGGCGATGCTGTGTATTAATACTTTTTTAATACAACTGATCATTGATACAAATAGTATCCTTTTGCAGCTGTGCAATTGTTTAATGGGGCTTTGTCTGCTAGAATTGTTTAATAGGGCTTTGTCTGCTAGCCATGCTAGATCAATATTACCTATGTACAAATGAATCATCACACAGCTGTGTTGGTTTAATGGGGTTTTGTCTGCTAGAAGTGTTTAATGGGGGCTTTGTCTGCTGGCCATCCTCGATCAATATTACCTGTGTAAAAATGAATCATCACACAGCTGTGTTTAATGGAACTTTGTCTGCTAGCTAGACTTTAAAGGGGCTTTGTCTGCTAGCCAAGCTATGTACTGTTCAATGCTAGATTACCTGTGAAATAGCTATAAATTTTTAAATTGAAATAAATCTAGACTTCATTGTAATGCAAAGGATCAGCATTTGGAATTGATTTGACACACAATGTATGCTAGCCACATTGGAGGTCTGTTGAAAACCCCCATTCCCAATTAAAATTAACGGGAAATTTGGACCCCAGGGTAAGCACCCGAACGCAATCTCTCACCTGATATACATCCTCAATATAACCTGGTTAGCGGTATGGGGTTTTGAAAACAAAAACAATGACATAAGCTCTGTATGGTATTTGATATTTTTTATACCGGCTATCTAATGATATGCTTATTAGGATTAGGGCCATGAGGTTAGAGATGAAAATCTCATTTGCATGCAATTCTTAATTTTCTTTAGATCACAAAGACTTTTAAATAAGATAATGCACTCGCAAAGATAAAAATAAAATTTAATATCTATTGTGAATCTAGTCTACTTTGTACTTTATTTCTCTTTATGTTTCCCAACCAATCTGTTACCCTCTCACCTGTTCCCTTTTTATGCTTCCCTCATCTATGACAGAAGCCACCAGTTTTCTCTTAATAAGTATGCGTCAATTAATTTATCATAATTTTTACATAAATACTATAGCCCTCACAAAGAACCCCCCTCAACCCCCCTCAAACCCACCCTTTCTTATTTCACACCTCTATCTCATTATGCGACTGACATAAGAAGCTCATACATTAACTGACAAATGCCTAACTAGCAAATTAACTACTTAGCATTTTTTTGCCTGTATTTATACTTTCTCCTTTCACTAACATCTGTGTAATAACTCTTGCTTTATGTCAGACGGGATATTTATACTTGCAATGAAATGCTGAGCTTGCTTTTTATAATTTTTATCTGATATAAGGATCCTGAAACTTTCCCAACACATATACTTAAAAATGCTGATAAGACTGAATCTTATCTATAGCGATTATAAACTCCCCAGTCGCTATATAAACCCCTAGGAAATGAGCTTTTGTGAAATATTTAATGCGTATCACTCTTGTGGAATTCCTCGAAAAATTAATTCATCCAAAAAAAGAATTTTTAAAAATGTCTCAATCAGGAATAACTCTTAGGGATCTGTTTCTACAGGTGGGAGATATGAACCTTCAGCACCCAGATTATTTTTTAGAGATGGCACTCAATACCTTTCAGATAAAAAACTGTACATGCCTAGGGGTATCTTTGTTTTATGTTTCATGCTTCATTTGGCATTATCCATCCTATACTCACAGGATTCTTCCCACAGCCTTTAGAGCCTACAAGAGCAAACTTATTAAATCTTATTTAGGATGGAGAAAGAGGATGAAAACATATTCAACTCAGGCTCAGCAAATGCAAAGAATTATGATTTATAGAATGGTTTCAGGTCAGAGAATGCGTAGACAGGTTATGAGACAGATGGGTATGGAAATCAATGATTCAGACTCTGAAGATAAGGGCAATCACTCTGTCTAGAAGTCATTAATCATCTGAAATCTTCGAAAAAAATCAATAATAATTACAAGACACGCTCCTATATAAACTGGAACATCTTCAACATATTATAATATCTACTTATTTTAATATCTGAATATCCTGTACCATGGATTGTAGATGTTCATTTTGTGGCTCTAACCTTCTGAATCAGAAAAATCTACTTCATCACCAGAAGTATTGTCACCAATTAACAGATAAGATACAAGAGAAATGCAGGATATGTGATCAACAATTCAATGATTACCAGACTTTGTGTTTACATCTTCAAAAATGTGGAAAATATATCTGTTGGAAGTGTGATCTTCCATTTCTTACAACCGAGGCCCTCAACTCTCATTTGGAGACATTTCATAAGAAATCTACAGCTGCTAAATCGTTCAGATGTGGGATTTGTAAATACAGTTTTGAGGGTAGGAGGGCCCTGTACACGCATAGAATGAGACAACATGGAGGGAACAATGATGACCCTGTCCTACCTGCCTTTATTGTAGATAATGTTGACGAAAATTTACGTGTGATTTACGTTACAAACATAGATCATATACAGGCTGACCATCAAGAGACTGAACTGAAGAATATCTACAATTTTCCAACCAATAATCTGCATGGGGGTTACAGGGAGATTCGAACCCAGGTGAGGGAAATCTATCAGAATCTACACAATGCCTACAGGATTAATCTCGCCTTTGGTACCATTTTATTTAACAATGAAACAAGGGAATACAGATATTTTGTTCCACATTATAACAGTAAGATTCTTCAATATCCCTTTCGAATTTCGAATATGAACAGTATTTGCTTTTTGATGAACAAGTTAGCTGGAATCGATATAATTACACAAGCAAGATCAGATAGACCCTCTACTGCCTGGAGCCTCGCCTTCATAACTAATGTGCAGTATGTAGTTTTTAAAACAGAGTTTCCATTGGGAAATGCTGAGGACCTGCCAGATTACATCAAACAGAATAGGAATCTGAAGACAATGTATATAGACAAATGGACTGGCAAACCATATACAGACAATTTGTGTTTCTTTAGATGTCTTCGACAACATTTTAAAGGTAACAAAGATTTCCTAGAATATTTTCATGTATGTATGAATTTTAAAAAATCAGAAAAATTAGGAAATTCTACTGGACAATTTACTGGTGTGACTATGGACGAGATGTTGGATCTAGAAAGATGTTTTAATGTAAAAATTTTGATATATTCTCTGTCACCAGATAGTGTTGTCTGTAATCTGTATAAATCTGTAAATAATTATAACAGTAAGATGTATCTTAATGTACATGAAAACCATCTTAGTTATATTGTAGATATAAATAAATTCGCCAAAAAATTTCAATGCAAGAAGTGTCTCAAGTTGTTTACAAGGAAGTGGAACATGCAAAGACACTACAAAGTATGCTATGATAGAATGATAGAACTACCTACCACTTTCCAGGTGGCTTCCATAAGTCACCCTTAACCATATTCGAAAAACTCGAATCTCTAGGAATACATACCTCTGAGGAATCTAGATATTATAAACTCTTTGCAGTGTGGGATATGGAGGCTACGCTTCAAAAAACGAACCACAGCACCATGGCTAAATTGAACTGGATATCCAAACATGTTCCCATTAGTGTGAGTGTAGCTTCCAACATAACTAATTTTGAATCACTGAGGTGTTTTATCAATCCGGATCCGACAATTTTGATTCAAAATATGATGGAATATCTCAGACTGATTGGCATAGCCTTACGTAAACAAATCTCCTCCAAATATTTTCATGTTTTATATGAACTGGATGAGCTGATGCAGAAATATAAAGAGGAAGGGGAGCAGGTGGATTCGGACAAATCTGAATCAGAATCCGATATTGTCTTTACTCCAAGTAAAAAGATTCTGTCACATTTCCTATCCAATATTCAACAAGTTAAGAAAGAGTTTCTTACTTACATTACCCAACTACCTGTTATCAGATTTAATTCAGGTAGATACGATCTAAATCTAATTAAGATAGATATTCTCAAGTATCTAAGTTTAAATTACACAGAAAATGAAATCTTCACCATCAAAAAAGAAAACAGCTGTCTCACAATAGGTAGTCCACACATGAAATTTTTAGATATTTCTATTTATTTGGCAGCTGGATGTTCATATGAGAAGTTCCTTAAAGCCTATGGCTGTGACATTCCAAAAGGTGTTTTTCCTTATGAATGGTTTGATTCTCTTGAAAAATTATACTGCACCTCCTTAACGGAAATGAAAGATTTTTATTCTACAATGAAGATGTCTAACCCATTAGAATCTGACTCTGAGTATGAAGAGCTTAGAAATCTCTGGAATAAGAATGGTATGAGGACTTTTAGGGATTATCTAATACATTACAATAATCTAGATACTGGACCATTCTGTAAAGCCCTAACTACATTCATAGATCTGTATGTCTCGGAGGGGTAGATATTTTTAAAGATTAGATCACCTTACCTGGTGTGGCAAGAAAAATTATCTATGCCTCCTCAGAGAGTAATTTTGCACTCTTCAATTCAGATAACGCAGACCTATACTATACATTTAAACAGAATATTGTGGGAGGGCCTAGCATAATTTTTACCAGATATCAAGAAAAAGGGGTAACAAAAATTAAAACTTTACAAAATAATGTGAGAGTGTGGTGGGTTATGACTGTAATGGACTGTATTCCTATGCTATCAAGCAGCTAATGCCAGGCGGTGTGTATGTAAGAAGACTCTCTGAAAACAAGTTTAGACCAGAGGTTAGCGAAAGGTACATAGATCCATATGTTTCGTTAGATTGTCTCAGCTGTAAAGAGGGAATAAAAATTAAACATAAATTAAATGATCAAAAAGAGGTGAGAATAGGAAACATTAGGGTAGATGGTTTTTGTTATCAAAATAAAATAGTTTATGAATTTAACGGATGTTATTACCATGGTTGTAAATTTAACTGCTTTATAGTTAAAAACTTAAAAAACAAAACCTGGTCGGAAAGACTGAAAAAATGCAACAGAGGGATAAAGCTAGAAAGAACTACATAATTTCACAGGGTTATAAATTTGTGGCTATTCAGCAATGTCAATTTATCTCCAAAATAAAACCCAAATGCCTCCGCTTTTATGAACATTACCTTCCTTCTTACTACAGGAAAAATAAGGGGGTGTAACACACTCAAAAATCTTTACAGATGTTAAAAAGGAGGGACATGAAGATTTCTTTCAAGAATATCCCCCTTTTTTGCTACTTGTGAGGTGCCAAAGGAGGCAATTGGCCCACATATGCTCTCCTATTGTAACGCCAATGACATTCAATTTAAAAGTAAAAGACTTCTGATTAGTGGGCTTAAGGCTCGCAAAATTTTACTTGCCACCCCCCTTTTGCAGTGGTATCTGAAAAATAAATGTCAAGTCTCAAAAATTTATCAGATAATCGAATTTTAACCCAAACCCTCATTTATTCATTCATAGATAAGGTGACCCATCACAGGATTCAGGGTGAATTAGAGGCAGATAAAGCAATTATAGGGGACACCTTCAAATTGATAAGTAATTCAAGTTATGGTTCCTTTCCCATGAATAAAGCTAAACATTCTAATGTGAGATATCTAGTGGATAAGAATAAAGTCCGAAAAATAATAAACTCTTGCATTTTTAAAGATATGCAGGATATTAATGGAGTTTTTGAGGTAGAGACCTATAAGTCTAGAATTGTGATGGATAACCCTATACAAATTGGGTTTTTTATTTTACAATATGCGAAGTTAAGAATGTTGGAATTTTATTATGACTGCTTACTGAAATACCTTAGACCCCAATCATTTGAATTAACGGAAACCGACACCGATAGCCTGTATATGGCTATAAATCAATCTGATCTAGATCTTTGTGTTAGGGGTAGATACCGACAGAAATATCATAAGGAAATTTTTGGCTCCTGTTCTGATGAGGTGAATGCACTCTGGTTTCCAAGACGCTGCTGCCTCCACCATATCACCATAGATAAGAAAATCCCAGGGATTTTTAAGAAAGAATTCTCTGGATTTCGAATGCTATCACTCTGTTCAAAATCCTATATCATAGAGGATCAGGATGGTAAACAAAACATTTCTTCTAAAGGTATTTCTAAAAAAAATTTAACTGATGCTATGGCTAAATTTTCTCACACTCTAAGCACTGGGGAGACAAGTTTCTCCACCAATTTAGGATTTAGAATGAGGGATGCTAATATGTTTACCTATTCACAAACTAAAATAGGATTCAATTATTTTTATTGTAAGAGAGAGGTGCAAGATGATGGGATCACAACCAGACCTTTAAATATAACCCTCTCACCATGGGAAAGAGAATCCCTGGTAGTATCAGAGGTACAGGATCCCTTATCTAATCTGTACTATTCTCACATGAGAGTACACGCCTTATCCTATCATTCAATTGAACAAATGTTTTATCACCTTTGGGCCAAACATTACAGAAATATTACACTTTGTCATAAGATTTTGATGGAAACAGACCCCCTTAATGTATACAATCATCTTGACAAAACATTTATCTCAAAAACTAGAAATGAAGAAATTAAGAAGGATATTATGCACCTATGTGTCTCTGAAAAATTTAGGCAGTGTCAAAATTTTTGAGATCGACTAGAATCTGTTAATGGTAAGGCTATTTTTGATAAGCAGCCTAATTAAAGTAGAGAGGATGAGGCCTATTGGGGTGTCAGTAACCCCACTAAACTTACTTCTGTGCTTCTCCCTAATTCTCTAGCCGGGAATAACATCATGGGTGAATTATTTATGGATTGCTATCGAAAATTATCTACTGAAATCCCCATTCCCAACTAAAATTAACAGGAAATTTCGAACCCGAAGGTAAGCATTCCAACGCATTGCCTCTGAATACTTGTCACTTTTGCTGCGACAGCATAGACTGAGGAACTCTGTTGAAAATCTCCATTCCCAATTAAAATTAACAGGAAATTTCGAACCCGAAGGTAAGCACCCGAACGCATTGGCTCTGAATACTTGTCAGCGTACTGCAACAGTACTGACTGAAGAACTCTGTTGAAAATCTCCATTCCCAATTAATATTAACAGGAAATTTGGAACCCGAAGGTGAGCACCCCAACAGATGATTCAAGTATGCAAATATTTTTTGAAGAAATAACAGAGAAAATATATTTTAATGTAATACCTTTATTTCTTATACTGAATCGTCACTTTACAAATTTATTAGTAAAAAATCTAATAGCCATATCTTCGTTACTCTTTAGGTTTACTGAAAAATCTGATAAAATACTTTGCATGGTTCTTCCTCTGCTACTGTGATAGCTATAATACAAACAAAACAATGCAGATGTATCTGTGTGATAATTTTGTACTCTCTTATTATTGTATTTGTATGATAATGTATTACTGGATAAATTATTAACTATGTCTCTCTTTGGTTGTTTTCCTGCTGAATCGAAGTGTTCCACAACCCCATTATTCACCCAATGCAATGCCACCCAATGGCTTCCCTTATCAGTGGAGTAATCCAGATTAACAATAACTAGGGAGGGATTGGGTAGTTTTTGAAGGATAAGGTCTAGGGAATATACCCCATAGAATTGATCTCAAATTTTTTCATCCAACCTCATGTACCTTGCAATTTTGTAGCTATCCATCACCCAACATTTACCATTCTAGCTTGATCTATCTTTAATATTTCAGGGAATTTTGCATAGACAATAATATTTATAGTTTCTGGAAGTGCAGTCCCAAATCTAAGACTTAATCTTACCTGTCCACATCCGGAAGTCGTCATCACCTGACCGGATAGAAAACTCTGTATGTCGAATTGGTACAATGCATATCCCTTAGCATAATCCGAAAGTTGAATAATCAGACCATTTTTCCGATCAGAATTGTTTGGTAACAGACTTAGATAAGAGGCTACATAATCCTTTTCATTGAAATTGGGTTTAAAGGGTCTATTTGGTACAGGCTGTCCATCCACACTCAATTCCATATAATTGAGATCCATATTTTGAAAGTTAAACGGATTTTTACTGTAATCTCCAGAATAAGCTGCATTTGAAACTAATCCAACCACAATCTTGCTGGGAACTTTACCATGGAAGATGGTATCTGTCATAAATGTGTGAGATCCTTTTGCAATACTGAAGCTTTTAATATCACTTCTCCAGAAGGGGTACAGTGCAGGACTTGTTTTCAAAGCCTCATTATGAGCGACTAACATATCTGGATTCAAAGAGATATAACAAACTTTTAAAATGGCCTCTGTGATTTTTAACCTCAACTTTTCTTTCCCATCTCTCATTAATCTGAACTCATTGAAGGATTGAAAAAACTTCAAGGTAACCGCCACCCCATTTATTATAGCCCTGGGTTGATCTATTCCAAAGTCTGTATAGAGTAAACCCTCCACACTAGCCGTTCCTCCACTTCTAGTTGGCCTGCCTCTCTCTGTAAAGCCTGAATTACCCCCTGTGTAGGTAACAGCTTCCATGGCCCCTGGTTGATCTTTATGAAACAATGCAGCCTCACCCTCTGATTGAACCATGTTGGTGTTGGTTGATAGAAGAAAATCAATCATTGCCTTATACGGATAGTTAGCACCCACATCTGAAGATACGACTTTTTGATTTAATGCAATATCAACCTGTCTAAAAATTGAATGGAGGGTAAAGTTAATAGGCGCCACCTGGTGACTAGGGGTTGCAGGTTGACCAGCTGATGGTATCTTATCATGAATAAGAACCCCCTTCTCATCTGTAATGATGTATTTTACATGTAACCTGGTTTTAGCTAAATTGATGTAATCTACTGAGGTGCCTGAGATATTAAATTCTATAACACTGCTATCTGTGATAGCGGCAATTGGATTGAACTCAGTGCAGTGGCTGGAAGATGGTTAAAGGTGTTTGAATTACATCTATAATGAGTGAGAATTAGATTTTTTCTTCTTAGTCTTTACTTTCCCTCCCCTCTGGACAGATGATGGTGCTCTCCTAGTGCTGCTACCTTTCGTAGTTTTATTTTTATTCTTGGTAGAAATTTTTCTTGAGGATTTCTTTGTAATCTTACTCTTTCTAGTCTTCCGACCAGTTTGACCTTTGTGGGTTCCAGCCATACTATTTATACCCTTTTTCAATTTTATCTCACTCTTGGCCTGCTCCACTGCCGCCTCTGTAGGTGTAACTAATGTAACCTCCACTGGTTTGTCACTGACCCTATCTGTTTCTGAATTTTTAGGATTTAATTCATAAAAATTTGGGTTACATCCGACTCTTCCCTCAATACATTTCTTGCAAAAGTTTAAATATTTATCCATTTTCTTTTTTAAGGTGCAATGTGAGCTGTATCTCCGCCATTAATGTTACAGCATTGTTAAAGGAGCTATCTTTTATATAGATTTTGATTCGTCGTAAATTCGACTGACTCACCCTCAAAAAATTCCTGTCTGGAAAAATTTGGCTTCTTTTATTGTTTGGCATTACCATTCTTAAAATTGGTTCTAATGAAACTATAATCGCAGATATCTGAAAAGACCATCAATGTGTCCGATATTTTTTCATTTAAAAAAATATCGCAGAGCGCCACTTTCCAATCCCCCCTCAATTCCACTCTCTCAGGAAGTTCCACAGTGAAGTTATAACCCTTGTTATCAGGATGAAACCTTAAGGAATCCTTCGAAGTTAAGAAAATGTAAAAATCTCCCTATGTCATTGTCCCTCTTTTCAATCAATTATGAGTGCCTTAATGCAACCCTAAGGTAGCATTGGCTATTTATAGATCCTCCGTATCTGTCTCTGGTATCCAGGAATTAAATTTGCTTGGCCATCCTTTCCATTTTACCAGCACCTCTGATATCCCCTTTCTTTTCCTTTTTCAAAGAATTTTTTCTATTTTGTAGACCATATTTTCATCCAGAAATGCTACTTGTAATTCAGGCTCATAAAAATATGATGTTATGACCTCATTTTGATAATCTTTTAGTTGATACATTGGGATATCTTGGTTTAATTTTCTATCAATGATTGTGAAAATCTCACCAGACCATTTTTCAGCATATTCTCGATCGAAACTGTTTTTTAGATAACTTATTTTAACCCTATCAACGACCTTATACTTAAATTTCACCCTTTTAGGGTTAGGTCTCGTCTTCATCGACATTTTTTCATTCTTAATGCCTTTAGACTTGAGGCCGTATTGATAAGTCCATATATCATACTCGTTTGAAATCTGAGCCTTTGTGGGACTCATCTTAATAGATCTATGGCTGGCATTGTTGTAACTAGCCGTAAAATTTTGTAAATTATCCACCCATCTGAAGGATTCTCTAGCTGTTAAATATTTGAATATTTTAAGTTTAATTGTTTTATTACTCTCTCTGCATAATTAGCTTTAGTTTCATAATAGGTAAATATATGATCCACCTTCGAGGTTCTCAAAAATTTGGTCACCTCTGAATTTTTATATTCACTACCTTGGTCACTTCTTATTTTCTGTGGTTTCACCCCTGATTCCTCAAAAATATTAGACATTGCCTGCTTCATTTCCTTTCCTGTGAGAGTATACAGTGGTCTGGTAAAGAGATAACGTGTAAATATATCGATGAAAATCACAAAATAGGCATAATTATTCGATTTTCTGTATTTCACCATATTAGCAGTATCTGTATCCCATTGATAATTTTTGGAGAAGGAAAGGACCTGAGGTCTCTTGAAACGTCTCCTGACTGGATGATACGAAGTATAGGCCTCCTGTCTAGCTAGCCAGTGGTTAATAGATCTCCTTGAAATCTTGTATTGACCATTTTTTTCAGGAATTGGTACAATTTTTCAGCCCCACTGAAGGAGGTAGGACTGCTGGGGTTATAATATGCATCTTTAAGGAGTACCTCCACATCAGGAGAGATTTTTATTCCAGAATTTAATCCATTTTGGTTTGCCCTCCCTGATAGACTCTTTGCTTCCTCCCCTCTCTTTTGTAGTCGATCCTCCTTGCTGTTTAACCCTTCCTCCAGTTGAATTAGTTGGGGATTTTTGGTCATCACTGAATTGTACACATTTGTCTACACTACTCGCAGGCATTCCTGGTGGTGGTGACATATATGCTCTCATTGCTTCCAGTCTCAGCCTTGGATGATGTTACAGCATTATCCGATTGCTTTGATTCCTGCTCAGTAGTATTGCTTTTATACGAGTTCTGCTTTTCGCTCTCCAGATATTTTTTAAATTTCAAAAATTGTTCATGAGGTATCATTACAAATTTATTCATTGTAATATTTGGTTGATATAATTCCTTATGCTATATAATAAATCTGTAAAAATTCTGTGATGCTTCTTCAGTAATTGAAGCCGCCCTCTAACCCTTCTTAGAAATCGTTTAATCAAGCCGGAATACTTTTCAAATTTTGCCTTGCTCTTTTTACTTAGTGGCAGACGAAAAATATTGAAGAAAATCTCTGCAATGGCTTTTATTTGTGACTGATTAGCCTCTGAGAACATATACTTATTTAAATTCTTATTGTTATCCAATATGACCTTTAGAAAATGCTTTGATCTAAGGAGATTAGAAGACATACTGATCAGTAGTCTTTGATCTAGCAAGTATTTATAGCTATTTATATATGGTTAGGTATTCATCAGGAAAAATATGGGTGTGTAACCGTGAGCTCTTATCCCTGGTAGGAGATAGATCTATCAGCAAGTAACTGTAAGATTCTGTAGTGGCGTCCTCATAGGCCAGGCAGACCTTATCACACATTCCTAACTGATTTCCTAAGATTTTTATTTGATTTATATCCCTAGGATTTTTAAACAAAATAAAATAATGTGTATTCAGGGTAATGTCTCTACTGTACCTCCCAGAACGGTAGAGATTTTGTAATATTAAAAAGACGCTGAGATTCCTATGATGTGAATCCCTACTAAATAGATTGGCAATGTAAGGACTATTGAAGGCAGTCATCTGTAAATCATCAATAATAATCAGATTATGCTTAGAGTCAGCAATTTGGAAGTCCCTGAATAAATTCCAAATTTTCAATTACTTTGTTGTTAAAAGAATCCTGCCATACCCCATAAAAGTAGTACACCTTCTCCACTGGAACATCAAACACAGCATTTAAATTCTCCAATACCTTAAACACAAAGTTTGTCTTTCCAGAGCCCGTAGGACCTGTAATCATTGCAGTAGTGGGTGAAAAAAATCTGAACATTGTTATCTCTATGTTATCTCGTGAGTCACACAGTAAACAATCAGAAAGGTGTTTAGTCTCTTCTCTATTTATATCATTTCACTTGCCAAGATTACATTCGCCTGCTTGCCAGATACCCCAATACCTGCCAGATATCCTACACAAAGAGTTTGCATGTATTATTCTCATGTATTGTTGTTGCATAGAGTACATACAAATGTCAAAATGCAGGCACAAATATTTATCCTCTTAGGCCTTTTACCCGGATTAATAAATTCTTAAGGTTGTTTCCAGCGAATGTGTAACTGTGAGGAAGATATGGCTGTTTGTAGATGTTGTATGGGTAGAATTTACCTATAATCCAAAAATCCGTATTTTATATTTAAAACAGTTGGAAATTCTAGATATCCATCTAGTCTTGGAAAATTTTCCCTCTTTAAAATATTGGACAATAATGGATATAATGTACTTCAACTGCAGTTGGATTAAAAAAATTCCAGTGGAAATTATAGTATCCACTAATATGTGCACAGACAATGTCCAGAAAGGTGAGTATATTATACTATGTAGTTAAAATTGTAATCTAATAGTCAGAGAAAATGCGTTGGGGTGCTTACTTTCGGGTTCGAAATTTCCTGTTAATTTTAAATGGGGATGGAGAATTGTAACAGAGTTCCTCAGTATGTACTGTCACAGCTTACTGTCATTGCATCCACAGAAGCGCACAAAAGGAATGCCTGATTAATATGTTTATGTGGTCTACCTTTGTAAATTAGTATGCTGTAAGGTTCAAAGAAATTCGGAAAATGAGGCAAATGCTATGGAAATGGAGGATGTGAGACATACTGGTGACGAGGAGGCTGAGACCAACCCAAAAAGGTAAGAAATTTGTTATGAAATTGTGAAATTATTATTTTATGCGATTGAAACAGGGACTGTGACGTCACATTGGATTGTCATATAATTGGTGACGTAATTTTTTGGCTAATGACGACCTATGACGTTTCTCAGTCCTTGTTTATATGTCTATTTTGTTCATCATGGGTTATTTAGTGGAGATTTTATTTATTGTATCTTTATATCAGTCAAGTATAGATTGTTATCATGTTGAGTGTAACTTTTATAAGGAGACGTCTCATTTACATATTGTGGGTTTGAGATCATTTGAAGACTTTGAAAATTACGGGATCAAATGGGGTGAATACGACGTCGTCACTCTAGTATATGAAGACTGTTACCTGGGACAAATCTCACTTCCTCTTAGGAATATTATCCTAAGTTACCCAAATTTGAGGACCCTGTACTGGTGGTGTAAATGATATTGTGTACACCAAGATACCAGAATCACTGTAGTTGGATGCAGTTCGGGTAAGAGATAGGAATTATAAACTCTATTGTATTAAGGATCTATGTGATCCTAAGATTTCATAAAGTGTAAAATATTTATGCATTGCAGCATACTGAGTAATCAGATTTCACCTACATTTTTCATATAAAAATATTTGTCGGATGTCACAATAATCACACTCTGTTGAAAATCTCCATTCCCAATTAGAATTAACGTGAAATTTCGGACCCTAGGGTAAGCACCCGAACACAGTTTCTCGCCTCATACAGATTTAATTATGGGTTTATGCATTACAGCATATAGAGTTAACAGATTTCACCTTACAGTTTTATACATAAAAATATTTGTATGTAAATCACACAATTTACAGATTTTGATATTTCTTTAATTTTTCTGTTTAGACCAGAGAGAGGAGTCAGCCAACTGCAACCAGAGGAGATCTGAAGTGAATGCCCAGGATGATTATGACAAGGATGATGAGGACTATGATTGTGAGCATCATGATGATGAGAATTATGATGATGAGCAGCATGATTTGGATAATGAACAGAATGAACTATATGCCCTTCTGGTTATTTACATTTTTGGAATTATTAGTGGGGTGATGGTCTTTGTTATTCGTCGTTTCAAGGATAGACTGCTAATCGTAATTCTGGATACAATTTTTAATTGCATTGGGGGTAGAGAAAGAGTTCAAACTAGTACATCAGAGACTGATAGCACAAGTGCTGATACGACTTATGTGAAAGAAAGATTACAAGTTCCACAGGTTACATCAGACACTTCCAGTTCCATTTTTCCCCTCAGCTCATTCTCTGCCGACACTTGGGACGACAGGATTGAGACAGATACTAAAAATTTTTTTGATCACTTGATGGAGGAGAGGAAAAATGTAACCGAGGTGTCTACACAGGTAAGTGATACAGACATTGAGATCCAGATAGAAATGAAGGATGCATCAATAATGAGGTCTAGTGACGAGGTAAATACATCTGACCATGAAATGGAAACAGCAGAGACCAGCTTCATTCAGACTAGGTTTGGTCGTACATATAAAAAAATTTTTGTATAAAAAAGGAATAGAGAAAAAAAATTTTAGACTATAGGTTGAGACCTCATGGACTTTAGTTTCAGATATTTTGTAATTTTTCATCTGTTTTTTGCAAGTAATTATTGAAATTATGATCCTATGACAGATTCATTGGTCATTAATTTAGAATATTACTGTCATCCATAATATGTTGTAATTGTTTCCATGAATGTTTGTTGAGAAACTTCTGATATTTATGTAGGTTTTTAAAATTTTTCATATATTTTTAGCTAATTTGGGTGATATACTTTACGATATTATTGTCATACATAATATCTTCAATTGTTTCCATGAGTGTAATGTCCAATATATTGGTGAGATTGTTCTGATATTTCTGTATTCTGTAAATATATTATGTAATTTTTCTGATTTTCCATGTGGATACTTGTGCAACACCAATGAGAATAACATCTGGTATAAATTTAAATATTTTATTGTATAAAACACCCCATAACCCTTTAAAACATTCATACATACGACCTCAAATAATAACAATACCATAGAACAGCTACACTTTACAAAAACACTAATACATCAATACATAAGATTTAAGTTATTATTTCACAGGAGACATTTACACAAATACAGAAATTTTGTGACTCATAATGAGCCATCTTTGACTCCTTCTTTATAAATTTGACGTTTTTATTTAACAGAAAAATATTTTAGAAACCCTTTGAGAAAATAGACTCATCATGTGCTTTGTTCATCTCAATATTTACACATGCTAGGTCGTACATCTTTGGTATAAGGACTAGTGTAACTGATTTATTGCTTTCCTCTCTACCAGTTCATTAGTCTATATAAAAGACATCTCTGTAGAGTCATTGTAACCAATTTTCAAACAAGCTTTATAATGTAGCTAATTTATTGCTTTTCTCTGTTGGACTTCCTAGTCTAAAAACATATATTATTACGGCTATATTCAACGTGAGACTTAAATTTAAACAAAATTTCACTTTTATATTTCTAAAAAGTGTGCTTCAAAACGCATTTCAGAGGCGAAAGCCCCCTCCTTCCATTATAGTGTATTAAAAATAATTCACAAATAAGTACAGTCCAATGGACGTTAAAAATATATTAAACAAACACTAAGAAACTACAGGGAAACCATCTACTAATACAGATATATTTACATTTGATTGAAATTATAAAGATGAGACTTTAATGTGAAAAAAAAATTACACTCTCAGACTGTCCCAGTTACAGATCTCATAATGAGACATCTTCGACCCCCTTTTTATAAATTTAACATTTTATTTAACAGAAAAATATTTAAAAATATATAAAGAGATTTACTTTGAGTCCATTGATATTGTCTGATGATAGCTCCATATCTTCAGGTTGGTCTTTAACAAGATGAGACATTTCTTCTTCTTATTTAAAAAGTTCCCAGTGTTAGCTACTCCAGACTACTCTGTACAGATTGAGGTTACACAGTATTCCTGGATATGGGAGGAGAGGTACACTTATAAAGTCAGACCCAGTTAAAATAATTTAGTGACTAACCACTGGTTGATGCTGGTGGAGGCTGGAGGCATAATGCAACCACTAGGTTTGAACCAAATTTTGATTAGGAAAAAATAATTTTAAATTTAACCACTAGTGGTTTATGGTAGAGGGACGGAGCATACTGCAACCACTAGGATCGGCCTCCCATAGTGTGTTACAATTCAGACACCTGCTGTTGTGATGCCTCAGGTTCCCTGATATCATCACCGAGCAGGTGGTACAGTAAAAATGATAGCAAGAGCTCATAAAAGCTCTTGCTAGAGGCAGGTCTATTTTACAGCATGAGCAGGTCATATTACCCACATGCTCCTGATAATAGGCTCCCCATTGAGGAGCTATCATGTTTTCCACTTCATCAGGGGTTTTACCTAGAAAAAAGGCGCACCCAAATGCCATTTCAAAATCCCTGTTGGTAAGAGCCTCTATCAAAAGTTGGTCGTAATTAGTGTTGACGTATAGAGAGGTGGGTACCCATGTAAACAGGGATGTGGCATTCAATTTTGTGGTTCTGATAGAGTAAGGTTTAGAAAATTTGTGTTCCACTAGGCTGGTGCGACATACAGGGCACCTCAGATGAGGTTCTGCCCCATCTTGCCACATCCTGGAATACTGACAGGAGCAATCTGCACAGAGTATGTGGCCACAAGGATTCGTCAGGATGAGTTCTGTCTGATCCAGGTTGTCTTTGCAGACAGGGCACACGGCTGCTCTCAGGAAATCCCCAACGAACTGTACGAATTATGGATATTTTCTCCTGAAAATATATATGTCAAATTTTTGAGAATACGTACTAGGCAGGATAATAACATGGCATTGGAAAAACTAAATCTTGAGAAATTGGGTACAGTAAATATATTAAAAAATCCGAAATTACCACTGGCATTAAAATTCGTTTATATTTATAACCCCCATATGATTTAAGGGTGAAGGGTTTGAGCTCAGAATTGCCACCTCAAAGGCATCGACCTTAAATCCACATTTTGCTTAGAGGGTGTATGGAGTCCTCCATTCCCAATTAAAATTAAGGGGCTATCAACGTAAGTACATAAAATTTGTTTACGTAACGCCCGTCAGATGGTGCAGCAGACAGAGTCACTGTTGCTATGCACGGACTTGTTTTACGACAGAGATATTTACGTCATTTTCTTTCAGTGGTTGAAACAAACGATCAATATAATACACCACATATATTCCACCTTGTTGCTTTGTCTGCATATAAAATATATAGCCTTTCCGTTTACTTACTGAGATGTATATTTTTTATATACAGTGGTTATACATTTGTGTTACCTTACTTGTTTATATTCTAATTTTATTAAGTGTGATAATACTTTGACAAAACAATTTGTAACTTTTTACAATAATTTACCAAGCTTTGTTTACAATACCCAATGTAATTCTTTCATTACAGTTTATCAGTCCCTGTAAAAATATATTTCTACATAACGATACACAACATTTGCATATATTCAATGAAAATGAAATAGGTCATTTTTTCATATATATCAACATAATATTTATGGAAAATCCGTTTATTTAGAGACATGTACACTACTACAGGAATTCATTTTAAAAATAAATTAGTTTGTGTAACTATGCCTTAGTTACTAGTGAGAGGCTGTGAAAAGCTGGCAACAAAGAGAGAGGTATGCTGTCTATCGTGACACAATGTGAAGACCAAACTGTTCTAAATAAAGATCTAACTACACACACAAGGCTCCAAAAACACACAGATTAATTTGAATGATTTACAATTTTAAATAGAAACTTAGCTTTATTTTAAATGCATGTAGATGAAGAAAGTGATAAAAAAATGAGAACATGAAAAGGTATGTTTCTTTGTTTTTTATCTTTGCAAATAAATACCTAAATTATATAAAAAATCTAATTCATTCAAAATTTATGTCAGACATTTTTCTTTGGAATAGTGTATGAAAATCTGTTCTTCACTTTGCTTTGTTGTGGTTTTTCTGTCACAAAAGAATGTGTGTGCTGTAGTTTAAGTGACACAAAATGGGAAACGTTGATTTTATATTTCTCATTGATATTTCATGTTTATATATTAACACAGTAGATTAAAAACAACAAAAAAGTATTTATTCTACTATTTTGTGTCCTTCAAAACACATTTCCTTAAAAATTAATATCTCAATATTTTTATTTTCTGACTTTAAGCCTTCAAAGTTAACATTCCACAAAAATTCTTCATTTACTTGTAAACGGTTTTCGCCGGCGTAAAAAAACGATGCGTTACATTGATAGCCCCTTAACAGGAAATTTCGAACCCGAGGGAAAGCACCCAGACATATTAATGAGGCAATGCTTTGTGCGCCTCTCCAGACGCAATGACAGTAATCTGTGAGGGTACAGAATGAGAAACCCTGTTGAAAATCTCCATTCCCAATTAAAATTAACAGGAAATTTCGAACCCGAGGGAAAGCACCCAGACATATTAATGAGGTAATGCTTTGTGCGCCTCTCTAGACGCAATGACAGTAAACTTGGAAGGTACAGACTGAGGAACTATGTTGAAAATCCCCATTCCAAAAAAATTAACAGGAAAATACACAATTGAAATTAACTAGAGGTTAGGTCTCCAGACATAATAGTCTACATTTTTCATATGAACAAAAAAAATGAAACATGCGCTTTATATCCATGCAATTTGATAAAAGACCCAAAAGCCTCTCTAGCCTTTTAAATTAGAGAGCTCATAAATTATTAAGGACCCCCAAGAAGGGTTGATACTCTCAACAGGAGTGCGATTACACTTTTCATGACAGATTGCTCTACATGGCGTCTCCAATACACATGCCAGAGAGGTGATTTATTATTTTTATATAGTTATTTTTATATAAGTTAGTACACAATAATGAGACCTTATGAACCTTCTTAAGTAAAATTACACCAAAAGAGAACATTAAAAGATTATATATTCGGTACTTACACTATAAAGGCCGGCAACACATCGTTGAGGAAGAGGTAGACGACCATCGCAGCCTGGAACTGCCCATTATCTATGAGATTCAACATCTCAAAAAATGTTATCAGATTAGAGATAACATGGGTAGGACGAAATACGTCCATTATATGGCCCATCTGAACATAATTATCCATCGCAACAAATTGAAATAACTAGTAGCAGAGTAACCAGTGTAAACTGACTAACTTGTGGTGGAGATTCATAGGGCTGGGGTCTTTTATAAAGTGGCTATGAAAATCTGTTACCACTATCTCTGATAAAAAATACTAAAAATTTAATGGGTTTCTATAAGGGGAGGGGAATCAGCAAGGGGTGGGGGAAATGGTTTGGTGGTGAAATGATATATTGTCTCTGTCTCTCTACTCTTTTTAAAGGGGAATTTCCACGTCTACCTCCCCCCTGGCAGATTCATCTAAATGTCCACATTCTTCACAAGTTAACTTGTGTTATGCTGGGGTTGATCTGGTTAAATTAAACATGGAACATATGTATATATTTCCATACGTTCGCTATACATCTGGTTGCATACTTTCAAAAATTCTTCCCATGCTTTAGGTTTGCAGGATATACCCTCTGTAGTTGGAAATAGGTCTCCTTTAGCATTGGTCTTCTATTCCCTGATACCTACAGATTTATAGGGACTATTGCAGGCTACATAATAAGACCCACCGATATGTACTTTCTTCTCTATTGCTTTGTCTCCCTTAATAATAGCTTGCAGAGCATGGTTAATTAGTTCAGAAAAATGAACTAACACCATCAGTTTTGAAATATTGAGCTTAATCCGTGGGTTAGTGACAATCTGACAGTCCCATTCCTTTAAATGAATAGACTGCACTTGACCAGCTTTGCCATGGAACACCACATACTTCTTGGAGCCCAGGTGAAAGGGAGAGGTGGCTCTGTATAGTTCATTGTCGACATCGTCCCATAGGTCTGAGGCTCTAAAAGATTATCTTTTTTCTTATTTTTAATCTGTAGTGAGAGGTCCTTCTTATTCTTCTTTAGAGCAGGTTTCCCAAAGACTTGAGGCT
This sequence comes from Sabellastarte sp. h YS-2021, assembly GCA_964017235.1. NCBI lineage: Eukaryota > Metazoa > Annelida > Polychaeta > Sabellida > Sabellidae > Sabellastarte > Sabellastarte sp. h YS-2021. The sequence goes on along the minus strand of OZ024931.1, from coordinate 15,788,472 downwards.
CTGCCATATTCCGTGAGTGATTTCCTCCTAGATATTTTTTTCCCTAGATTAGTGGTTCAGATGATGTGTAAGGAGTAGAGCAAGAGGGCAGGTTTTTATAGACTTTGAGGGATGAGTATATAGCACGACTCAGCATTTTCTCCTGAAAATGACTAGTCAGCATATGCTTTGTGTGGGACTACTTAGCCAGCAAAAGCATTGTGTAAAGATTATTTACTCAGCAAAAGCTTTGTGTGGAAAAAATACTGTATTGTGGGGAGACTTAAGCCAGACTAATATATCTAAACATTAAAAGACAAGAAAAACACAAGAGTGATTAAAAACAGAATTTATTGATACAGAGGTACTTAATAATTGTAAATTCACTTTGAAAACCAAGTCAATATATTAGGCAGACATCTGCCCGTCCTTCATATCTGTGTCCAGGTATAAAAATATAACTAAATTTTCTAATAATAAGTTTCTAACCAACACACATATTCTGTGCAACAGATAAGCATCTGTATAAGGTAACATCTTCTCTTGATCAGATGTAACTATTCATTTCTTCCATTCTTTAATGTCTCTTTAATAATTATTCATCTCTTTTATCTTCAGAGGTGCATGTCTTCCATCTGTCTTAGGTAGAGTATTTTTCAAAATTCACAGATGCCTGTCTTCCATCTGTCTCAGGTAGCGTATTTTTCTAAAATCACAGGTGCCTTTCTTCCATCTGTGTAAGGTAACATCTCGTAACTATTCAATTCATTCACTAATTTTAATGTATCTTTATCTTCAAGAGGTAAGAGAGAAAAAACTATTTTTGGGCATTATCATTTTCACAAATTCACAGGTGGGTGCATGCCTTTTATGTTCATCCATTGGTACATCATAGGTCTCCCATTCAATAAGAGATATTGTACACCAGGGGCAGGTAACCTTGTCCCCCTCCCCTGTATAGAGGAAACCAGTACGGGTTAGGGCATCTGGGTGAATGGGGTGAGACTTCGGTCATGTTCTAAATGTAGCATATCTCTTATCATATCCAGAATAATCAGGAACCTTAAATATCCATCTTCCCACGTAGGGTGTGGGTTTATGACATAAATGTAACCCAGCAGAGGTTACCACAGGGTGGTTGAATTCGAGTTTTATCTAGCTGAAGAATTCAGTGAAAAGCCCCAACCCGAGGCGGCAGATTGAGTAGAGGCAGACTGAAGATAAGATGATCTAGCATCAGTCTGGTCTTCAACTGGTTTACTTGCTGGATGAACTATCTCACTATCCTTATCAGTTATGTTGGATGCAGTATTAGAAAACATGTTGCTAGAAGATGCTGTTAGCTTGATAGTTGGAAAAACAATTGAGTTTATAACTTGAATTTTAGCGTTTATATAGACTGATAAAATTCTAGTATTCAGCAGTTTTCCAAAGAAAACCAGGATTCACTGATTATTAGCTAACCCCAAAGCCCTAACCCTAATCAAAAGTGTGTATGAAAGTAGGAGATTAAACTGTGACTGTATATGAGGCGAGATATTGCGTTCAGGTGCTTACCCTGAGGTCCGAAATTTCCCGTTAATTTTAATTGGGAATGGGGATTTTCAACAGAGCTCCAATGTTGGTAGCATACATTGGGTGACAGTGCTGTTCCTTCAACTAGGCTGTGAACAGTCAGAGGTTAAAGTCCCATTAAACACAACTGTGTGATGATTCATTCTTGCACAGGTAATATTGATCTAGCATGGTCGATGATTCATTATTTCACAAGTAATATTGATTTAGTATTGAGCCCCATTAAACAACAGAGGTGTGGACTAGCAGACAAAGCCCCCATTAAAGCTTGGCTAGCAGACAAAGCCCCTATTAAACAATTCTGGCAGACAAAGCCCCATTAAACAACTGCACAGCTGCAAAAGGATAGTATTTGTATCAATGATCTATTGTATTAAAACAGTATTAGTACACAGCATGGCCAGCAGACAAACCCCCATTAAAAGCTTGGCTAGCAGACAAAAAGCCCCATTAAAATCTGGCTAGCATACAAAGTCCCATTAAACCAACACAGCTTTTTTGTGTGATGATTCATTTGTGTACACAGGTAATATTGATCTAGCATGGCTAGCTTTGTCTCTAGCAGACAAAGCCCCATTAAATAAGCTTGGCTAGCAGACAAAACCCCCATTAAACAGTTCTAGCAGACAAAGCCCCATTAAACCAACACAGCTGGTGTGATGATTCATTTGTACATAGGTGAACTAGCATGGCTACAAGCTAACAAAAGCCCCATTAAAGCTTGGCTAATAGCTATAAACTATCAAACAAAAAAGTCCCATTGAGCCAGTCTCAAAACCTGTATAGAGCTAGTATCGACCCTCCCTACATAGCCACCCCTCTTCCCAACTGCACCAACAGCTGCACAGCTGTCAAAAAAGTGACATGATTAATGGGAAACTCGACTCGATGTACACTCGGTATATACTACTACTCAGCAAACTCCCACCAGGAAGAATTACTGTGGTGGTGGCTAAGCTATAGGTTATCTGAACAGGTAAGTTTTGAGTTGGCTTATAAAGCTTGAAATGGTCTGTGTGTAAAAATATCTTCAGTTGTCCTAACTTTCTCTACATGGGCTGAATGGTGACATTACTGCCCAGATAACATTTCACCAGTGGCCCAACAGCATATAGTCAGCAAATTTTGCCACTGTTGGCCTACCAGTGGCTATTTCTTGCATAGTCAGCAGTTTGCCACCACAGGGCCAAAAGTGGCTTTCTAACCAATCTTCAGACTACATATGTCTGTAAAATTTGCCACTGGTGGGCCAATAGTATGCCAATTGGGGATTTTTGTTAAAGATGGCAGTGAGCAATAAGAAGGATTTTGAGAAACTTAATAAAAATTTAATCATTAGTGTGTGTCTAATACTGAGATTTCAGTGAGCTCACAATTTTAACTCACTATTTTACATTTTTAGACATACAAACAATATTATTATTATAAATTTACAATACAAAAGTTTTCATTGAACATATTATAATTTATGAATGAATTGTGGAATATCATCTTCAGACTCCAATCCACCATTGCTAATATACGACTAATATAACATCATTGGTCATGTGACTTATCACTGATTCCCTTAGCTAAGGTCTTCCCAAAACCTGTCAATCATTTGCCTTATCCACAAATGGCCACATAACTATAGGCTGCAATCTGATTGGCTGATGCTATTGCAGAATTTCATTTAGTGTATTATCACTGGTGGGCCAGTGTTGGCTGCACAGACAAAAAGATGGTGGCCCACCAGTGGCCTGTTATATGGGTGTTGATTTTAGAGTAAAAAAAAAAATTCTTCATTCCAAATCTCTCTGAATAGTGCTATTTTCCTTTTTTCTTAGGTTAATTTGGCTTTTTAAATTAAGAAAAAAAAAGATATTTGGTGCTTCTCTTACTGTCCTTTCACAATTTTATCTCCCATGTTATTCTACCTGGATTGCTATTTTGGTTCACATATAGAATAGTTTCCACAATTTTAATGCTGACAACATGTACCTAGCATAATATGCTCGACTAATTAAGCATCGATGCACAGCGTAAAAAATGCAACAAAACTATCAGGCAATTGTCCTGTCTAATCAATAACACAACCATTGTTGAGCTGTCGCAATATAATTAACTTCAGCACTACGTTAATTTTATATCAAACAAACGCCAGATATATCGATTTCCTTTTGTTTACATTGCTGTCAAAGATGGCGCAGCCCGTGAGATTTGTCTTTTTGAGTGTTATAATTGGAATATTTATATTTGGAGTGTATGATTACACGAATAATTTTGAAAGTAACAATTGTGTTATGACATACATGTACCAAAGACCAGAATATTTGGTAAGTATTGTTCATAAACCAAAGTTTGAAGCATTTTCCCAAAGAACCTTGAAATATCGCCTACCGCTAGTATTTGGCAGGGTTGACAGGTTTTGATGGACATTATTTAAACCAACTGGTGGTGGACCAATTCACGCCCATGTACCTTACGCCCACCCATAAATTAATTAAAAGCAACCGCAATTACACAATAAATGAACAAAGATATATCATCAGTCTTAGCGTGCGTACACATGTATGCGGCTTACGACATCCGACGGCTGATTTGCGACAGCGAATTTTTCCCTCCTTCTCATTTATGTTTGGTTGTTTACATGTGTCCAACTCCGATTTGCGACATCCGACGCCCGATGTGCGACAGCGATTTTTTCAATCTGGAACCGAAAAAATCGGATGAGAAGTGAATTTAGGTGAATGTTGACAGAATAATGGGAAGGTTGAAACAAAATTCGCTATCGCAAATCGGCCGTCAGATGTTGTGAGCCGCATACATGTGTACGTAAACTTATAATTATCTATGATGTGGTAAACAGGTGTGAATTTGTCCGTAATCACCCCACCAGGTTATAATCTTTATCAACAGCCACTAGAGGCCCGTTATGGTGGAGAACTGGAGTTTTTCGTAAAAGATAGATTGGATCCTTCCATTGTTCCTACAAAGACCTGCACCACATTTGAAAATTTTGTCATCAAGAGATCCCTACACAAATAATCTTTTTATGTGCTGAATATATGCAGACCACCATCCTCCAGTACTCCAACCTTTTTTGAACAGTTTCAGCCACTTTTGGAGGATTAAATGCATTAATTTGCATTTACATGCATTTTAAATACTTTTCGAAAGTATTTGCGTTTACATTTGAGATTTTCAAATGAAAAGTATTTTCATGTGAAAAAAAAATCAAATATTTTTCAAATGCTTATATTCTGCAAGTGAAGGAATTTGCTGTTTTTTCTTACTTTTTCCAAAGCATATAATTTAAGTTATTCCTTTATTACTATTAATGTTATGTATTGGTGAGCTCAATTTAGGCTTTTAATAAGTACTTTAAAAAAAATAATGGGTAATGCGGGTGTTCCACACGACTAAGCTTCCCGATTAGGAGTTTTTGGGAGTCGGGTTCAAATATTTGCTTAGTCCCAGGCGTCCTGTAAGGGTCGGTAGTTGTCGGTTGTGGCCGTGAGAGAAATCAAACATGTTTGATATTTATCATGACTCAAACCAATTCTTATTTCCCGCCGTCAACAAAATGTCCAGTCCCAGGCTTCCTCAGGCCTCCTCAGACCCAAATTTACACAGTCTTATGTTGTCCCAGGCCGCCTGCAACCCTTAGTCCCAGGGGTCCGTAGCTTAGTCCCAGGAAGCCTGTTTGGCAGTCCCCGACTCATAACAGATCTTTGAAGTTTTATGCGTGTGAAAGAGAATCGGTTTCATTAGTCCCGGGAAGCCTCAGACCGTCCCATGTGTCCTGCGACCCAAAAATCAAGGTCTGGGACTGAGCTTGTTGACTTACTAGATATTACTAATATTAATATGCTTATTTGAAGATATTTAGCTAATAAAGAAACATTCTGTCAAAGACTGATCTCTCAATCTGATATTGCAAAATACATCAAGTCCAAAAAAAATCCATTGTCCTGCTAATATAAAAGAAGCTGACAAGTGGCAGTCCCATCCCTGTGAACCTGTGTTTAAATACATAAGCTCAAAAGCAAACCTTCAGTAATAGATTATTGGGAAGATTCAAGATGTCAGAAAAGATTCAGCCTAATGTTAAACAAGACTTTTCAGTTGTGAATGCCCCTGACAAAAAAGAAAGTATTGTGTGAGGTGCATTTAGTATTGTTCTAGTGAACTCAGTTGCTCAACAAAAGCAGCCACTAATCCCCTCCCTGGAAGGTTACAATTTTAAGCATTTTGAAACACTTGAAGGCTATAATTTTAAGCATTTCCAATTAATGTCATTTTAAGGTAAAAGTTCAGTAATTCATGAAGAAGGTATGTAATTAGAAAATAAATATTTCAGAAGTTCATGAAATAATTTTTAAATACAGTCTCTTTGAACATTGTAAATTAATTCATTTTTTTTCCATAGATGTTTTTTAAGATATGATACCTACTGAACTTACTATTTACTTGTTGTAGCTCATTCCCACTGTATTAATTTACATTACAATTTTCACATTTAATATATTAATGTATGCTAATATATAAAAAAATTATAGTATTTGAAATTATTTGAAAAAAAAATATTTGAAATACTTTTGATAAGTATTTGCATTTGAAGAAACTAAAAGTATTTGCATTTGAAAATTGAAAAGTAGTTGCATTTAAATACTTTTACAAGTATTTGACCCCCAGTCTGCCACTGATGCCATCTCCGACCATTTTTCAGTTTGTTTCACCCTATATTTTTTATACTTTTACAAGTATTTGACCCCCAGTCTGCCACTGATGCCATCTCCGATCATTTTTCAGTTTGTTTCACCCTAAATTTTCCAACCTCTAGATCCCAGACTAATGCTACTGTTACCTTTCGCAAAGACCATAAAATTGATAAAGAGAAAATGAAAACAGATGTTACATCTAAACTAATTAATAATCCATCCAGTGAATCTGATACTCTCTAGAAACAATATCACACTACCTTGTCCACCCTTATCGACAAACATGCACCACTACACACCAAACACACCAAGGCAAAGTACATCCCAGGATGGGTTGATGAAACTGTAATTGCAGCAAAAGAGACCAGGCTTTTGTTTGAATGCATTTCGCGAAGTAATAAATCCACCTTCAATAGATCCCAATACATGCAGAAAGTTCACCTGTATGATAGAATCTGCATGCAGGCCAAATCACAATTCCTTAAAGAAAAAATTCAGGTCAATCACCACAACCCACAAAAATTATGGCGTGTCCTGGGCGATGTGTTACACAGGATACCAGCCAAGATGCTCCCACCGATAAAGCCCCCTCAGTTTTTGGCTGACAGATTTGTGGAGTTCTTCACAGAAAAATTTGAAGAAATACGCTCAACATTCCTCTAGTACTTCCCTGAATATGCAACACATCACCCCAGACTTTCCCACCATGTTTTCCACTTTCTCTTCTGTAACTGAGGACCAAGTTACAAAAATCATTATCAACTCTTCAAATAAATCATGTTCAATCGACCCTTGGACCACTTTTCTTGTTCTTAATTATCTGGATATTCTCATCACCCCCATCACTTAAATAATCAATGCCTCTGTTGAACCAGGTAAGTGTCCGAATTTTTTCAAACAGGCCCATGTTACCCCAATCCTCAAAAAATCATCCTTAGACAAAGAAGTTTTCAAAAACTATAGGCCTGTCTCTAATCTAAACTTTATTACAAAGATACTATAAAGGTAGTAGCTGTCTAGCTATAAACTCACCTGGATGAAGCCGGCCTTATAACCGCTTTCCAATCGGCTTATAGAGAACATCATTCTACTGAAAGTGCCCTCCTTAATATTCATAACGATATTCTTCTCAATTTGGCCAAAGGGTCTGTCACAGCCCTTACCCTTCTGGATCTTTCAGCCACATTTGATACCATTGACCACTCCACACCTGGACAGACTTAATGTTTACTATGGAATCAGTGAGCGAGCACTTGGTTGGTTCAAATCATACCTGTCGGCAAGGACTCACTCGGTCAAGGTAGTAGAACACTCTTACATCCTGCTGCGCTCCAGTATGGGGTCTCTCTCTACACTAACCCAATCAGCTCAATCATTCATTCCCACAGTAGTATTAACTACCACTTTTATGCGGATGACACCCAGTTATACATAACACTCTCAACAACAAATTTCTCTCACTCTATACAAAAACTAAGAACTGCCTAAACAACATTCAAAATTTCATGTTTGCAAATTAATTGAAACTAAACCCTGGCAAAAACAAGTTTATTCTCATAGGCTCCTAAAAAAACCATAAACAACTCCTTCCTCACTTCCCTATCAATATTTTGCAAAATCAGGTCTCACCAGCACTCAGTCTCACAAGTGTCAGGAACCTCGGAGTGGTGTTTGACTCCAATGTCAATTTCTCAGACCACGTGTCACAGGTCATAAAGTCCACTTGAGTTCATACAAGAGACCTGTACAGAATTTGTCCTCTTCTAGACCTTGAAACATCAGTTCTGTTAGCAAATGCTTTGGTGAGCAGCAGATTGGATTATTGCAATTTACTTTTCTTATCGCTCACTGATTTTGAGTTAAGGAGACTGCAGTTAGTCCAAAACTCACTCTGCAGGGTTTTCACCCATTCTGCTAAATTCTCTCGCATTACCCCTCAACTAAAAAAACTGCATTGGCTCCCAGTCAGGTACAGGGTACTATTTAAAAAAGGCCTCATTACATAAAAAATTCTCAACCAAGGTCAACCAATTTATCTAAGAGATTTAATTCACCCCAACACCTCTTCCAGAAATACTAGGAAAAGCACCCCCAAACTCAAGGTCCTTCATACCCCCATTTTCGACCGTAGAGTTCACAAGTCAATAAAACACTTCTCTAATTCCTTTAGTCACTATGCCCCAGTTCTTTGGAACTCCTTCCCCTTCCAAATAAGAAATGGTCCCTCTGTCACATCTTTTAGAAAACACCTCAAAACCCACCTCTTCAACTCTAGTTTCCCAACTTAGTCTTCTTCCCTCTTGGTCACACTTACAATTCTTCATTACTGACCCTGAACGCCTCTAGACTCTCCCTATGATAAATGATTTTTGTTAAAATAGCGCCGAGTTCCCCTTTGTGGGGAAGATATTGCGCCTGCAAAGCAGTAGATTATGATTTTAACCAGTTTAATGTGAAAAAAATGTAAAGTTTTGTCACAGTAATCCATTTTTACCCCACAGCCCTTAAGGGCTGTCGGGGTATTGTTTTCACCCATGGTGTCCGGATGGGCGGGTGGGCGGGCAGGCAGCAGGAAATAGTTTGTCCGGGCTATATCTCATAAACAGAAAAGATGTAGGAAAAAAGGTGTAGGAAGTTCATACTTGGCAGGGACATTGGTTGGGGGTTGTAGGTGTGCAACGTCATGTTCTGACCTTGATTTGACCTTTCACCTTGCCGTAGTGAGCTTGAGTTTGAAAATCTTGTTCGGGCTATATCTCGGCAACCATAAGGTGTAGGAAGTTGATACTTGGCAGGGACATTAGTTAGGGGGTATAGGTGTGCAACATCATAGTGTGACCTTGATTTGACCTTTGACCTTGCTGTAGTGACCTTGACCTATAAAATCTTGTGCGGGCTATATCTCGGAAACCGTAAGGTGTAGGAAGTTGATACTTGGTAGGAACATTGGTTAGGAGGGGTAGGTGTGCATCATCATGGTCTGACCTTGATTTGACCTTTCACCTTGCCGTAGTGACCTTGACCTATAAAACCTTGACTGGGCTATATCTCAGCAACTGTAAGGTGTAGGAAGTTGATACTTGGTAGGGACATTGGTTAGGGGGTGTAGGTGTGCCACGTCATGGTCTGACCTTGATTTGACCTTGCTGTAGTGACCTTGACCTATAAAGCCTTGTCCGGGCTATATCTCAGCAAATGTACGGTGTAGGAAGTTGATACTTGGTAGGGACATTGGTTAGGGGGTGTAGATGTGCAACGTCATAGTGTGACCTTGATTTGACCTTTGTACTTGCCGTAGTGAACTTGACCTATAATACCTGGTCTGGGCTATATCTTGGAAACCGTAAGAGGTGTAGGAAGTTGATACTTGTTAGGGACATTGGTTAGGGGTTGTAGGTGTGCTACGTCATGTGACCTTGATTTGACCTTTGACCTTGCTGTAGCGACCTTGACCTATAAAATCTTGTCCAGGTTATATCTCAGAGACTGTAAGGTGTAGGAAGTTTATATTTGGTACGGACATTGGTTGAGGGTTTTTGGTGTGCCACTCATGGTGTAACACTGATTGACCTTTAACCTTGCTGTATTGACCTTTAAAATCTTGTTGCACCTTTGGGTCTGTCTGTTGATGCAGATTAAGCACTGTTAAAGTCATATTAGAATTCATTAAGAATTTCCTTTTGCAAGTTCCCATTGTAACAGATGGAATTTCATCAAGTGAGCCACAGGCTTTTCTCCAACACCACACATAAGCCTTCATTAAATGTATTGACACTTCTGTATGCATGGGTAATATTCAAAACATCCAAACCATAATTCGGCCATTTTTGGTTTACTGATAAATGCTGTCATTTTGGTATTGTATTGTCTTGTTTTAATACGTCATCTTTACATACATTTCTTTTCCTTAGATATTATTTTCTCAACTTAAGCATTATTATCTCCCGCCGGCCGGGCGGGAGATTATAAAACGCATTCCGTGCGTGTTTGCGTGTGTTTGTGTATTATTGAGTGTCACGCTTTATAAAGGGCTGTACATCACACTGGTTGTTTTTCCTTGGCCTTTTCAATGTTTTTTATGACCTTATTGCTTATGTCCTTTCATTTGATGCTGTTATTTCACACCTAGGACCATAGCTAAGTGAGTAATAGCAATGGTGGCTACTTTGAGTAAAGTGCTCATAACTCCAAAACGACTGCATTTAGAGTGTTTCTGTAAAATACGTTGTTCAGCTACTTTCTCCACAGCTACAACATGGTCACTAGTTTGGAAGTGTTTCTCCATAGCTAAGTGAGTAATAGCTACTTTGTCAATTTTTAATGATAACCATAATGAGTAAATGCCTTATATCTTCAAAAGTATTGCAGCTACACAATTTCTCTCAAATAAGTTGTTCATCTACTTTTTTGTGAACTGTAACATATTTAAGTTTCACAACTGTTGCTCAATGTACAAGTGAGTAATGGCTACTTTATTGCTACTTTTGGTGAAAATGTGAAAAATGACAAATATCTCGCAAACCGTGATAGCTACTTTGTCAATTTATAATGATAACCATAATGAGTAAATGCCTTATATCTTCAAAAGTATTGCAGCTACACAATTTCTCTCAAATAAGTTGTTCATCTACTTTTTAAGTCATTCATCTACTTTTGGGAAAGCTTTCACATGGTGAAGTTTCAGACCCATAGCTAATTACTCACCTACTGAAAATGAGTAAATGCAAATTATCTCTAAAAGTATTGCAGATAGCCAATTTTTCTCAAATAACTCATTCACCTACTTTTGGGAGAACTTTCACTTGGGGAAGTTTCAGACCCGTAGCTAATTACTCACCTACTGAAAATGAGTAAATGCGAATTATCGCTAAAAGTATTGCAGATAGCCAATTTTTCTCAAATAACTCATTCACCTACTTTTGGGAGAGCTTTCACTTGGTGAAGTTTCAGACCCATAGCTAGTTACTCACCTACTCAAAATGAGTAAATGCGAATTATCTCTAAAAGTATTGCAGATAGCCAATTTTTCTCAAATAACTCATTCACCTACTTTTGGGAGAGCTTTCACTTGGTGAAGTTTCAGACCCATAGCTAATTACTCACCCACTCAAAATGAGTAAATGCGAATTTTCTGTAAGAGTATTGCAGATAGCCAATTTTTCTCAAATAACTCCTTCATCTACTTTTGGGAGAGCTTTCACATGGTGAAGTTTCAGACCCATAGATAATTACTCACCTACTCAAAATGAGTAAATGCGAATTATTGCTAAAAGTATTGCAGATAGCCAATTTTTCTCAAATAACTCGTTCACCTACTTTTGGAAGAGCTTTCACATGGTGAAGTATCAGACCCATAGCTAATTACTCACCTACTGAAAATGAGTAAATGCGAATTATCTCTAAAAGTATTGCAGATGGCCAATTTTTCCCAAATAACTCATTCACCTACTTTTGGGAGAACTTTCACTTGGTGAAGTTTCACACCCATAGCTAATTACTCACCTACTCAAAATGAGTAAATGCGAATTATTGCTAAAAGTATTGCAGATAGCCAATTTTTCTCAAATAACTCATTCACCTACTTTTGGGAGAGCTTTCACTTGGTGAAGTTTCAGACCCATAGCTAATTACTCACCTACTCAAAATGAGTAAATGTGAATTATCTCTAAAAGTATTGCAGATAGCCAATTTTTCTCGAATAACTCATTCATCTACTTTTGGGAGAGCTTTCACATGGTGAAGTTTCAGACCCGTAGATAATTACTCACCTACTGAAAATGATAATGCGAATTATCTCTTAAAAGTATTGTACTTAGCCAATTTTTCTCAAATAACTCCTTCATCTACTTTTGGGAGAGCTTTCACATGGTGAAGTTTCAGACCCATAGCTAATTACTCACCTACTGAAAATGAGTAAATGCGAATTATCGCTAAAAGTATCGCAGATAGCCAATTTTTCTCAAATAACTCATTCACCTACTTTTGGAAGAGCTTTCACATGGTGAAGTTTCAGACCCATAGCTAATTACTCACCTACTCAAAATGAGTAAATGCGAATTATCTCTAAAAGTATTGCAGATATCCAATTTTTCTCAAATAACTCATTCACCTACTTTTGGGAGAGCTTTCACTTGGTGAAGTTTCACACTCATAGCTAATTACTCACCTACTCAAAATGAGTAAATGCGAATTATCGCTAAAAGTATTGCAGATAGCCAATTTTTCTCAAAGAGTTCATTCACCTACTTTTGGGAGAGCTTTCACTTTAACAGCAAAATTATTCAATTTAAAGGAGTTTTGTCAAATATGTTATTCACCTACTTTTTGATGTAGTGCGGCGGGAGATCATACCACGGCAGTGGTCTTGTTTGGACCTTAATATAACTTACACTGCTCTGAAAGTATCTTTAACTTTGTACTGTTGCACTACTTCTATATCTCATGGTGTTGAAAACTATTTCCCCAGGCTGTGGAGTACAGGCATCTCTGATTCTATTTTTTTAATAACTCAAGGATGTACAGAACGATGTCAGCCAACCATTGGGAGACCATATTACAAATTATTAGATTAGTGGAAGTTTTTAAAGCTCGGAATTTTGGAAAGCACGAAAATGTTTGTATCTCGAAAACCGTGCTAGATAGAGCGATTCCAATGGAATTTTTGACGCACAGGGTATCTCTGCACAGTAGCCATCCCAGTTTGCCAAAAAATTATGTCTCGCTAAATATGGTGGCCATTTTGATTTTTCGAATTTTTTGCAAAAATTGCAAAACACAAAAATGCTTATATCTTAAAACCGTGCTAGATAGAGCGATTTCAACGGTATTTTTGACGCACAGGGTATCTCTGCACAGTAGCCATCCCAGTTTCCCAAAAAATTATGTGTCGGTAAATATGGCGGCCATTTTGAATTTTCGAATTTTTTGCAAAAATTGGAAAACACAAAAATGCTTATAATACGAAAATCGTACTAGATAGAGTGATTTCAAGAAAATTTTTGACCCACAGGGTATCTCTGCAGAGTCGCTATGCCAGTTTTTAAAAAAAAATTTGTCTGGCCAAAAATGATAATTTTCAATTTTCGAATTTTTCGCAGAAATTGCAACAGTAAGTGCAACAGTAAGAATTTCAAAGTAGATATTGCTCAACTATTCAATTTCCAACAGGTGTGAAACATTACTATATGATAGCTTATCAAAAACCAGATAAATAATATATTTGAAAAGATTTGCCTAACTTTAATACTTTTTTAGATATTTCACATTTACTTCTGTCATTATTTTGCTACAAATAAGAAAAAAGTTATTACTCACTTATGGCATGCAATGGAACCCCAAACTATGTACCATCTTATAATTAAGGACAAAGTAGCTGAATGACATATTTTAGGAAAATACTCTAACTACAATAGTTTTGGAGTCACAATGGATTTACTCAACAGTAAAAATTTCAAAGTAGCTGTTACTCAGGTATTTAATGACCAACAAGTCTGAAACTTCAATATGTGAGAGCTTATGGAAACTACATGAATAACATGTTGAAAAGATGTGCTTAACTTTAATACTTTTGAAGATATTTGACATTTACTTCTGTTGTTATTTTGCCACAAATAAGAAAATAGTTATTACTCACTTGTGGCATATTTGAAGAAAAACCACTAACTGCAATAGTTTTTGAGTTATGAGTCCTTTACTCAAAGTAGCTAAAATTGTTATTACTCACTTATCTTTAGGTTTAAGTCCACAAAACCAACAAAATTTTCAAAGGCATGAAAATTCATTGGGACAATTGACAAAAAATCTCTAGCTGTAGTAGTTTTGGAGAAATCTGTGTGATATATGCACGCACTCACACACGGAGCCATGCGCACACATAATGCATTTTATAATCTCCCTCCCGGGCTAAAGCCTGGTGGCAGATAAAAAGGAAAATACCTTGTAGTAAGCAAAATTTATATTGTGGGCAGAAATCCTACATTCTGAAGATTGTTGTGGGGTCGAGTTTCTCGTGGGCAGAGGTCCTGTTGGTAGAGATTTCACATTGGGCAAAGTTTCTGGATCCACACCTATCATCTGGGGATATAATTTTGCTTTGCAAAGTAAAAATATTGTAGATTAAATTGCTGAAGTTCTTATGTAAGTGGTTTTGTTTTCCTCAAAATTATGTCATACACAACATAGGTCCCATAGAAAATACCCAGTCAAAATATATGGCATGAATGACGTGTCTGGGGATATGTTGGCGCCGAGTTGGCCCGATCTAGTTAATCTTTCTACTAATATATTAAATGAATAATGATGAAATAAGTAAGAGGAAGATAAATAGGTTTTTTGGCTTACTATTTCAGAATCCTCAGTAACCGTTTAAAGGCTTGACATTGTATTGTCTGCAGTAAATAGTTAGAGGTAATCTGTGTAACCAGGCATTGCATGTAATGACCGAAGATTTTAGTCATTTCATGGAATGATATTTCATAAATTGTTTTTATCTTATCTAGTATATGTTTATATTATCCTTCTGACTGAATATTTTAGAGAATATGTTTTATGTTTTTAGACAAACAACAATAATGAAATTTTATATTATGCTATAAACTACCTATTATCAATTTGATTGAGACTGTTTTATCAATATCCATGGGAAAATAAGTACACATAAAACGTAAAAATACATACAAATACTATTATGTCAACAGTAATGTTTTGAAAACAGGGACATCATTGACCAAGACATGTAGTATATATTTTGTTCTAATCAATAGAGTTAATGTCATTACACATATGTTGTCGTATGAACATAATCAGCAATGAAAGTTTTATAGAACTGACATTGACTGTACTAAAATATCAAAATAGAGAAACTCTTCACATTTAAGCAGTGTTTTTTGATAATATAAATATTTTACAATATTTAAATCAGGCACTTAATTGGAAAGTAAAGAGTTCCAATTTCTGGATTATTTTGAATAATTACAGCTGCTCAGTTTTTGTAATATACTCCTCTTTGGTATCAAAACTGTCTTATCATCTTCATATTTCTTGAATAGCTCAGTTTTATTTTTCTCTTCAAATGTTTTGCCATCTTGATTAAAAATATTCTGCCAACATTTCTTATCAATGGTTCACTGGGCTTATATTTCTTGTCAAGATATATTTCAGATATCCTTTGTTTAAATATTGTTCAGGAGTGAGTTGTAACTCCTTGAAAACCTTCCTCAGGTTCTTGTACCTTTGATCTTTTTACATGAAATATCTTGCCATTGTCTATTAACTTTCCTTAGGAGGACCTTTCTGCAGAATACTGGTCTAATTAACACAAGTTCAGGCTGATAAAATAGGTTGGGAGATCCAATTGCAGTTGAACAGAACAGGATTAACATAAAAATTTCAGGTACTTGTCTCATATAATTAAACAAGGTCTCCCCCCCCCCCCCCCCCCCCCCCACACACACACACACACACACACACATACATACGAAGATCAGAGAACATAGTGTGCATTCTCTAGGTGGTGCATCGTATTTCATTCCTGTCTGGAGAGTTTGATGTCATTGTGTCTATTTCGTTTTCACACGTACAGTGTGTAGATGTGTTTTTGAAGAGCTCTTGAAGTGTGAAGATTGTCTGCGAATTTGAAGTTTATTTTATAAAGACTTCATACTGCTGTGTTCCATGAAGATTATGTCATTTTCAGGACAGAAGCATGGCACTTGTGGCCATATTATGGAGGTTTTTGATGGCCATCTTAAATGTGTGAGGTGCCATGAAAAAGGGGTTGGCGAAGATTTGTGTGTACAGAAAAAAGGCTGTCCTATCTATAAAGCATTTACTGCTGAGCAGAAGCTACAACTGGCCAACCCTACCTACAGGGCATGAAAAGACCAAGGAACTGTTACTGCCTCTCTGTCTAGTGCTACCCCCACCCTAGTCGACCCCAAAGACTCCCAGGCTCCTAGGGAGGGTAGAGGGAGGTAGGAACCCCTGCTGGCAAGAAGAAGAAACTGCCTGAAGATTCCCGTAAAGCCAACAAGAAGAAAGCCAGGAGGCCCACCTCTGACAACCTGAAGACTCTTGATGGTGAGTGCTATCAGAGATTTGCATGTTTAGAGACTATAATGCTGATGAAGACTTTTGCAGTATGGATGGAACCAGTTCAGAAGACAGGCAGTGAAATGGTGACCAGTGAAAAAGCCTTTTTTACCCTGCCGCTGTACCAGTCAGAAGATTACCAATGTGGTCACCAAGCCCCCGGATGAGCCCACTACTGGTACCAGTCCTGTTCAGACTACTGGGGATGCTGCCGGCTTGGCTGCCTGTTTAGGCCCCTGGTGTGAAGGTTGCCACCCAACCTGTTGAGGCTCCCAACGCTAGATATGTGGTCCACTCTCAGCCTACCGGTGCCAACTGTGAAGATTTTATACCAGTAGAACAGTCCTTCACCAGCAAGAAGACTGTACCTGTTACTGCTGCTGCTGTGTCGGTTCACTCCGACATGGATTCAGAAGATGATAAATGTAGTGAACCAGACTCCCCTGCTGGTGTTACTGAAGAACAGGGCATGCTGTCAGACAGGGACATGGCTAGAGGGGAAAAGTTGGACCGGGAGTTGTCTGTAGAAGCATACTACCGGTGTAAAAGGAAATCCTCCCCCCCTGAAAATCCTCCCCCCGGGGGGGAGAATTTCCTAGGAAATCATCCCCCCCCACCAGGAAATCCTCCCCCCCCCCGCCTGTTGAAAAAAATTTTATATTGAAAAACCATCAAATTCTTGATAAACTTTATTAAGCATAGATTAATATAGTAGGTCTTCATTATTCGTGAGTCTGGTTTTCTACACTTGCAATTAAAATCAATGGTAAATTTGACAAACTTGTCTGTGTTAGAAACAAAATTTTGTTTCCCTTCCTCAGAACTTGTGAAATTGTCCTTTTCAGCATCCATTTTACATAATACTCCAATGAGATTATAAAATGATATGATTTTGGTCATTTTCCCCTGGTATTTATACACAAAAATCTGGAAGAGATTGCAAATTATACACCATAAATATATCAAACAGTTAGCTTTGTTCTTTAAAGTAGCTATAGGAGGATTAGGTTTCAAAGGCCTGAACAGGTAGGAAATTATGGGAAAGACAGTTGAAGCAACTTTGATGCAATAAACAAAAGCATCCCAGGCTTTGTTGTTTTGTTTTAAGCAGCCTGAACAGGAGTAGAAATCAAAGACCTGAGTAGGTAGCAGATTATGTGAAGTACTTTTAACAATGTAGGGGCAATTGCACTTGTAATCCTTCCAAAGTGAAGACAGGATAACTGTTACACTTTGATCAATTCATAGGAGAATGTAAAGCATACAACAATAAACAAGGAGGGGCAAGAGGGGGCTTCAATTTAAAAAAAATATATCATGAATATTACATGAATCTAACTTAGCCATAAAAAGGTAACTGAAAATTAAGACATATAATCATATTAATATTCTAATTTGTTCAGTTTATATCCCTTATGAATACTATTTGGGCTGTCCCTTATATAAATGTATTCAAATTGATTTGATTATTTCCAATCCATTTAACTGCTCATTATTAAAATTATACTCAATGATATATATGCAAAATATACATTTCGGGGTTCTTTGGGAGTTACCAACAACAGTAAAAATCACTAATGATTTCTTCAGAAAATAATACAGAAAGTATGCCAGTGACAAAAGTATGCATTTAAAGGGGGGTTCCATAATATTTTTCAATGTTTTATTATCATGAAGCTGTATATCTCATTTGCCACTGCTAAATATAATGGTTGCATATTTTGAGATTTTTTTTTTTTAACAGTTAGGGGGACACCATGAGAGGGGTGAGGTCATTTATGGGGTGGCACCAGGTGCCCGGATTTGACACTTCCTCATCATCTTTGGCCAACCCCTTTGAATGGCTTTGTAAGAAGTTAGAACATTACTATCACTGATGGCTATCCATTCAAGAACTCTGAAACTTCTGGACTTTTGAGGGACCCGTTTATGAAAACACCAAGAAGCTCCAAGTGGTACAACATGTACTCAGAAAAGAAAGACATTTCAAGATCAAAGATGTTTTCCTGGTCAGCTGATCTGGCGAAACTAAACAGTAGCTTCAGTAGAATTGCCGGACATTCACTGCCTTCTGCCCCATCATCCCGGCCCATCCACCAAGATAATGTTGAGAAGATTGGAAAGATCAGCCCGGGACCAGAGTATGATGTGCAACCATATATATTTGGAACGTGTAGTTGCCTCACAACTGAGTAAACATGTCTCTTTACATGGGTTGGAAAATGAGAATCAATCTGCCTATAGACGTGGCAATTCAACTGAAACAGCTCTTTTGTCTATAAAGAATCAGATTCACCTATCTCTAGCCAGAGGTGAGGCCACAGCTGTGGTGCTGCTTGATCAATCTGCAGCTTTTGACACCATTGATCATGACAAACTCCTTGATTGCTTAAGAAAATGGTTCGGTGTCGGGGGTAGATGCCTTGACTGGTTCAAGTCATACCTGTCTGATCGTACCCAATGCATCAAGATTGGCTCTGTTCTCTCTGAGACTAGAAAGCTTAAGTTTGGTGTTCCTCAAGGTTCAGTTCTTGGTCCTTATCTTTTTTCGTTGTATACCACACCTTTGAGGAAAGTAATCTCTAAACATCCAGATGTCAAATTTCACTTCTATGCCGATGATACACAGCTGTTTATTCACCTGACACACAAAAATGCAAAAATTGCCTTCGATCGGCTAGGAAAGTGCCTCGAAGATGTCAAACTGTGGTTATGTGCAAATAAACTAAAGCTGAATGCCGATAAGACCAACTTTATTATATTTGGCTAAAAGTCTCAACAAGAAAAGTTAAATCCATTCTTTCCAGTAAACATATTGGGTGAATCACTGATACCTTCAGATGCCAAGAATTTGGGTGTCTGGTTTGACTCAGACTTTTCCTTCACCAAACATGTTTAAAATGTATGTAAACTTTGTTTCATCCAGATGAGGGATCTTAGACAAATTCGATAGTACTTGACTCGTGATGCTGCTCTTATGGCTGCAAACGCACTTGTGGGGAGTAGACTTGACTACTGTAACTCCTTGTTTAGGGGTCTATCTGTTTCTAACCTACGCAAGCTACAATGCATTCAAAACAGTCTGGCCAGAATTGTTCGTAGAGCCACATGTCTTTCTCATACCACTCCACTAAGAAAAGCCCTTCATTGGCTACCCATAAGGCACCGTTGCATCTTCAAGACTGCCTTGCTGGTATACAAATACCTACATACTAACTGTCCAAAATATTTCAGCCCATTTCTCAAAGTTAGACAGTGTGTCTATAATACTCGGTTGAGTCAGTCTGATGGTATAATTCTACATGTTCCTCAGTACCAACCATCTATTTACAAATCCACAAAGCAGTTTGGTGTAAGCTTTGCATATGATGCTCCCAAAATATGGAATGAACTCCCGGATGATGTAAAATCTGCCACTTCTATTGCTTCCTTCAGAAAAAAACTTAAGGCATACCTATTCTGCCAAGCTTATCCTCCTTAGTATTTTCCACCTCATATGGCGTTCTCCGTGATGTCGACCATTGCTATGGATAAGGACAATGATTTTTGTGACTATGCTTATGATGTTGCGCCTTAGAGTCTGTCACTTTGGCAGAGATTAAGCGCTATAAAAGTTGAATTGGAATTGGAACCAGGCTGCTGGATTTAGCCGGTGCCTCACAAATGTCCAAGAATCCATGGTTACCCAACCGAAGACCTTGCACAGTGACAAGGGTAAGGGCAAGTCCTCCAGTAGATCACAGCATGCTGTTGATGAAGTGGACTATTTAGTGACATTTAACAGGAGCATTGCCCAGGCTATAGCTCGTATAATGAGTATGCAGGACTTAAGAGAAGGCATTTTCATCAATATGGCCAGCCTGAAATTAGCCCGCAGAGACAGTTACCTGGACTATCTCAGAGTCAGAATCAAGCAGGATACCCTCACTGCTGTATGTAATGCTCCCCTACACATGCGCTCTCTGTTTCCATATCAACTACTGGTGAAAGTAGAGGAAGAGATCTCACACCATGAAGAAAGACGTTTGACCAGCTCTTCACAGAAGAAACCCGGTTGCTATCACCCTTACACCTCCTCTACAAAGCCATCTCAGGAATCTGACCGGAAGTCCAGTGTCCCTGCATGGAAACAGGTCAGACACAGGTAACAGAGTAGGAAATGTCATGGCCT
The DNA here is from genome assembly GCA_964017235.1 of Sabellastarte sp. h YS-2021. NCBI lineage: Eukaryota > Metazoa > Annelida > Polychaeta > Sabellida > Sabellidae > Sabellastarte > Sabellastarte sp. h YS-2021. The sequence continues at coordinate 15,767,955 of OZ024931.1, read as the reverse complement.
CTCTACTTATAACAGAAAGTGGCCAAGGGGCAAAAGTACTATAAATGACAGTTACTGTGTAAATTGTGTTGCTGGCAAGAAGAATTTTGTACATGTGACCGGAGGTAAATGTAGTGCCAGAGGTAGCCTGACAGAAGGACTGTTTAGTTGTGACCGGCAAAAGTGACAGTAAATTGTTTAAGTGTAAACTCTTGTAACTCATGTTCCTTTTGCAAACAGGTTTCCCTAAAAGAATGGTGTAAATCCCGACCTTGGTCATCATTAAGAAATAAAATATGTGAACGATGTTTCCCATGTAGATCACTTGAGTTCTGTAAAAAGTGTCACAAATGTCCCAATTGTTGCTCCAGATCTACCTGTAGGGGCCAGATTGCACCAGTTTGGGGAAAAATTGAAAGCCCTGGGGGCCAGTCCAAAAGTTGTAATAGTCCTCAAGAAAGGCTACACTCTCGCCTTCCATTTCCTTCTGAATTTGACTAGGTCACCCACCATCATAATTAAATCTGTTATGTCCATCCTCGAAGACCCTCTAGCTGTTGGAGGCATTACATCAGCTTATGAACAAGACTGCAATAGAATTGGTCAAAAATCAGAACTCGCAGAAGTTTTTCAACTGAATATTTTTGGTCCCAAAACCAAACAACAGGTGGAAACCCATCTTAGACCTCTATCTTCAACTGACCCCGCTATCAGGTTATTAGGGGTCTAACAAGGTGTAGAAAATGAAAAAGACACGATGACGTCAAACTCTCTAGACAGGAAGGGAGTACAATGCACTACCCACAAATTCACACTCCGTGACTGGTCATAGCTGCCCAAGGAGGGTCCAGACAGTGTGGCCCCAGTGGTTATACCAGTCCTGGCCCAAGCTCTGGATTAGTCACTTAGGTTTGATAGTTCCTTGTGTCTGGTCAGAGCTTTGTGCTACTATTTGGACAAAACCTCAGACAGAACACAACACCTACACACAATTCTATCAGAAGGATGTGGCTTGAGCCGAATCAGAGCTCTTTCATTTGGGCCCGGTAGTGGCAGCTCAGCAGATCCACCAATAGCCCTGTTATTGAGGAGATCTTGGACATATGGCAATAGTTGTATATAGTCACAAAAAAATCATAAAAAGCCAAAACAAAAAGTGTGAAATGCATCCTTTGGGAGGTTTATTTTCTGGGACTGTACTCATCCCTCTCTTCCCCTACCTCAGAGTAGGTCTGTAAAAAGGGCTATGTTGGTACATCCCTGACAGCCATGCTCTGGTAACCGACCATAGGCCTACAAGTTTCCTGACTCCAAGTCAACCTTGGCCTGGGAACATTTTGTTATTGTTTATGAGTTCACATAAGTCCCTAGTAACTAACCCGCTGACCAAGCGGTAGTAATTCAGCAATTGTCAGTTGGGTAGGATATATTAACAGTTGCAAATTTAATAAGTAAATTCCATTTTTATTGGTTAATACCCTACCCAATGGACAGGCAAGGTTTAGACAATAAAAAAGATGTGATGACAACACTCGTTCTAGACAGGAAGAAAGTATGATGCGCCACCTGGCGAGTGCACAGTACTGGACCGGCCCAGCTGGTGGAAACACAGGGTGGTTTTTTTCTGTCATTTGGTGGCTGATCTCCGCCACTGGATTAGCAATTGTCCATTGGGTATGGTATTAACTTATGAAAATTTTATTTACTTATTAAATTAGCAGTTTTTACCCCACAGCCCTTAAGGGCTGTCGAGGTGTTGTTTTCACCCATGGTGTCAGAGATGGGCGGGTGGGCGTCCGAGGGAAAAAAGTTTGTCCAGGCTGTATCTCAGAAACTGTAAGGTGTAGTAAGTTGATACTTGGTAGGGAAATTGGTTAGGGGTGTAGGTGTGCAACATCATAGTGTGACTGTGATTTGAACTTTGACCTAGCTGTAGTGACCTTGACCTATAAAATCTTGACCTTGATATATCTCGGAAACTGTAAGTTGTAGGAAGTTCGTACTTGGTAGGGACATTGGTTAGGGCTTGTAGGTGTGCAACGTCATGGTGTGACTTGATTTGACCTTGCCATAGTGACCTACTGTGGCATAGCGGGTAACACACTCGCCTAGGAGCACAGAGGACATGGGTTGAAACCCAGGTACAGGCAGATACATAGTGGCTCAGATGACCACTTAAAATGATGGTCCTCTGTAATTGGGTCCTATCCCCAGTGGCAGGCCAAAGAACCTCAAGGACGTTGATAAATGGTCATCCTTGAGCCTCTGTTTTTCAGTTATGGGAATGCAAGTCATTTGAGAGCTTGGACTGTACTTTGTTGTCTTGTACTTTGTTAATCTTGTCTGGGCTATTTCTTGGATTCCATAAGGTGTAGAAGGTTGACAGTTGGTAGGAACATTGGTTCGGGGGTGTAGGTATGCATTATCGTGTGACCTTTAACTTTGACTCTGCAAAGTGTGTTCACCTGCCTTTTTTGAGACATCTTTCTCTTATGACAAAGGTATATGGATTGTTGCAACTGATTATTACAGTATATGCACTTGTACATAATTGTACTTCTTCCATTGACAACTATTCTCCAATTTATAAATTTTACAGCTTCATAACTTTTAGTTTACTGATTAATGCTGTCATCTTGCTATTGAAGTGTCTTGTTTTAATACTTGTTTTAATACTTCATCTTTCTTCTTCATCTGTGGGGTATGGGCATCTCTGCTATTTTGTGAAAATACTGAAAATATATTAATTGTCAAGATATAAGGAATTAACTATGAGATTGTAAAAGTTACCATTACTCATAAAGTAACTATATCTAAGCAACCAATCTGAAACTTTATGTTTTAATTCATGTATAAATAGGTGAACAATAACTTTGAGACAAATTGTTCACTGCATTACTTCTGAAGATATGAGCCATTTACTCATGATGGTAACCACTGAAAAGTATCAAAGTTACTATAACTGACTAAGCTATTGTGATACTCCTTGAGCCCTCAGCTATTGTGATACTCTGTGATACATCCATTCACAACTTTTACTATGATGTACCATGAACAGTGGTTTTAGGTCATGGTAAAAAGAAAAAAATGTAACTTTACTTCCTTTCAAATTAGAAGTCATTTACTCATGAAAGCTGCTAAAAATGAGAAAGTAGCTATAACTCACATATCCATTGCTATTGACATCCCAAAAGTTAAAAAAGAAGGTGAACATCAAGTTTTTGAGAGAACTTCTGTACTTGCATTACTTTGAAGATATAAACCATTTAGTCATTATGAAATGTGACAAAGTAGCTATAACCTGCATAGCTATTGTTATACACTTCCAAACTACTGATTATATTGAAGCTGTGGAGAATGTAACTGGAAAAAGGTGTTTCACTAAAATGCTCTAAATGCAAGAGTATTTGAGTTAATACTTACTTACTCAATGAAGATAAAATTACTATAACTCATACCAGGTATATCTTTGGGCCTAGGGCAACAATAGTGGCAAAAAGTGGAGATCATAAATTAGGTAAAGTAGGCTAAGATATAAAGTCAAAACTTCAGAACACATAAAAACAACTTCCTTGGAGAAGTAAGACATTGATAATCAAAATCGGCAAAAAATGGCCTTGGTAGGACAGTTTAGGTATTAAGGGGTGACCTTGAAGTACAAGCTTTATGTCAAATGTCTGTAGCCTTCTATAACACCCATGACACACGTTTTGTTTTTCAAAATGCAACTACAAATATTCTCAGGCAAGTTTTTGCAATGATAAACATATCCCGCAAATTTGACAAGTGTACCTATAATAGTTTTTAGCTAGAGGAGGGTAACAAGAAAATATCTAAACATAAAGTGACATTATGGTGGTAACTTTGTCATGCATAAACCATAGTATCTACCAGATGCTACTTATGGACACAAACATGGGGTACTCAAAACGACAAGTAAAAACATTGAAACTTGGGTATAAAGACCGCCCTTGGGAATTGAGAAAAATGGTCTTAACGAGGGGGTCAATCTTTATATACAGGTAAAAATTGGGGGGAAATGCAAAGGTTTTAATATAGAGATGGTCTCTCACATAGGCTATAAACTGCACTCATTTTTAGCTGTATTTAAATACAAATACATCTATGCACTTGTCTTGGCCCTAGTGTGTTATGTACAGCTATTTACATTTGTCAGAAAAAGACAGACATTTTCATGGAAAATGTGCAAGTTGTTTCCACTCTAAGTTTCAAGTGTTGCAGAGATGATGGTTATAGAGTCCCTAAAGCAGACCTGTTAATCGGTCCATTCCACTCTTAGTTATCTCAGGGTAAGTGGCATTAATATAATTTTCTTGCACTTTGTATGAGAAACTATTGCTTGAACTAACAAAGTTTGTAAATGTATTTCAGAAAGTTCCTCTTGAAGAAGATGTGACCAGCCAGTTCCCACATTATGCATTGTATTTGTATGGAGAGGGGTCAGTTATTATTTGTGCTTAGTATTTCTCTTGTACTATTTATTTCATAAATTTATGCACAGAGGAATAATTGTGTTGAACTTCCTGCATTAACTTACTGTCACAAATAGGAGAATTTTTGTGTCATCTTGTTCAAGAGAAAACTATGTTGACACCAGGAACTGAAATGTGCAGTAGTTTGATATTTATGTTGGAAATAAATTAGCTTATTCTACAGAAAGAAAAAGGACATAATACATTTGATTTTTATTTCAGCTGACTTATCAGTCACCTGACTTTATGCTGTCACCCTGCTGGGTATATGTACGCATATGCATGAACGAGTTTTCCTCCAAAACCACAAGGCCCAGAGACATGCGCTTTTTTTAAAAGATACCTTATCTATCGAGGATGAAAAATTCTTCAAGGCAGATCTGTTTGTTCGTCTGTTTGTTACAAGTGAGGTACCCCCCACCTTAAGTGTGAAAATTTCAACACTTTATCACAATTTTCTCATTGACTATTGCAGGGGTTTCTCTCATATCTTGCACATATGTACTAGGCCTCAAGTAGATTACCTTGTGTGAGTATCAGGCCTAGAATTTTGAATTTTTTAAATAATGTTTAATTCATTAAAATTCCTGAAATCATCCACTAAATCAATCATAGCTTGAAAAGAATTGCATTTAGAGCATTGTGTTAAAATATGTTATTCAGCTACTTTTTCCATAGCTATAGCGTGAGTAAGTTGGGAGTCCATCCCAATAGCTAAGTGAGTAATAGCTACTTTTTGACTTTTTAGTAACTTCCATAATGAGTAAAATCACTTTTTTCGACTTTCAGCAAGGACTTTGTTGGCTCTCTAGAGCAACGGGTGTTATAGTTAGAGATATCATATTCGTAGAATATGTTCCTCATTACAAAATCTTGACTGGGAATATTTTTGGCCTCATTTTGAAAAACAAGATGGCCGCCATATGCATTTATTCGTTAGTCATGAAAAGTGCTTATATCTCCCTTATTATCGGTTGTAGAGGCTTGGTATGTGAAACCAACGTATAGGAAATCATGGGCTTTGAATCTTTTGATGTGGTCAGATTTGACCTTGGACCCCTCCTTCAAGGTCAAACGAGGACACGCAAACTTAAAAGTGCTTATAACTTGATTATTATTGGTCCTAGAGGCTTGCAATGTGAAACCAACCTATAGGAAGTCATGGGCTGGGAATCTTCTGGTGTGGTCAGATTTGAACCTCCTTCAAGATCAAACAAGGATAGCCAAACTTAAAAGTGCTTATAACTCGCTTATTATTGGTCATAGAGGTTTGGGATGGTAAACCAACCTATAGGAAATCACGGCCTGTGAATATTCTGGTGTGGTCAGATTTGACCTTGAGCCTCTTCTCCAAGGTCAAACAAGGATAGCCAAACCTAAAAGTGCTTATAATGTGCTTATTAGTGGTCCTAGAGGTTTGCAATGTGAAACCAACTTATAGGCGATCATGGGCTGGAAGTGTATTTCTCCTTCAAGGTCAAATGAGGATAGCAAAACTTGATGTGGTCACATTTGGCCTTGGACCCCTACATCAAAGTCAAACAAGGACAGCCAAACTTAAAAGTGTTTATAATTTACTTATTATTGGTCCTAGAGGTTTGGAAAGGTAGACCAACCTATAGGAAATCATGGGCTGGGAAACTTTTGGTGTGGTCAGATTTGACCTTGGGCTCCTCCTTCAAAATCAGACGAGGAAAGCCAAACTTAAAAGTGTTTATAATTTACTTATTATTGGTCCTAGAGGTTTGGAAAGGTAGACCAACCTATAGGAAATCATGGGCTGGGAATCTTTTGGTGTGGTCAGATTTGACCTTGGGCTCCTCCTTCAAAATCAGACGAGGATAGCCAAACCTAAAAGTCTTATAACTCGCTTATTATTGGTCCTAGGGATTTAAATGGTAAACCAACCTATAGGAAATCATGGGCTGGGAATCTTTTGGCATGGTTGGATTTGAAATTGGGCTCCTCCGTCAAGGTCAGACGAGGACCTAAAACTGCTTATAGCTTGCTTATTATTGGTCCTAGAGGTTTGCAGTGTGAAACCAACTTGTAGGAAATCATGGGCTGGGAATCTTTTGATGTGGTCAGATGTGAAGTTGGGCCCCTCCTTCAAGGTCAAACGAGGATAGCCAAACCTAAAAGTGCTTATAACACGCTTATTATTGGTCCTAGAGGTTTGCAATGTGAAACCAACTTATAGGAAATCATGGGCTGGGAATCTTTTGGTGTGTTCAGATTGGACCTTGGGCCCATCATTCAAGGTCAAACGAGGATAGCAAAACTTAAGAGTGCTTATAACTCCCTTATTCTTGGACCTAGAGGTATATAAAGCTAACCTGTAGGAAATCATGGGCTGGGAATCTTTTGATGTGGTCAGATTTGACCTTTGCCCACCCCCCACCCCCTCCCCCCTTCAAGGTCAAACGAGGATTATTAAATTTAAAAGTGCTTATAACTCACTTATTCTTGGTCCTAGAGGTTTGGAATGTGAAACTGACTTATGAGAAATCATGGGCCAGGAATCTTTTGATGTGGTCAGATTTCACCTTGGGCTCCCCCTTTAAGGTTAAGCGATGGTTGATTGGCTTTGGTGAGTTTTCTTTCCGGTGGATACAATTTGCATCGGTTCTCCGATGAGCCAGGTGTAGTCTTTAAATATGTTATTCACCTACTTTTGAATCAGCTATAACATAGTAAATTTGCAGACCTGTAGCTTATATCATAGCTGAGCAATAGCTATTTTGAGGTTATCACTGTTGAGTAAATTAGTTATAACTTGAAAAGTATTGTATTTACAGAAATTTGTATAGATATGTTATTCAGCAATTTTAGTCAGCTATAACATAGTAAAATTTCAGACCTGTGGCTCATTGTGTTATTAAGTAATAGCTACTTTGATATTATCACTGTTGAGTAGGGACGTCACGACTCCAAATACAATAGATTTTGTTTAAGTAGAACTGACATAAGTAGAATATTACCATAAGTAGAAGTAGTTTCTAAGTCCCAACTTTTATTAGTGCAAAATATAAGGATAACTAGAAGTTCGACTTACAGAAAGTTGCCATAACTAGAATCTAATTTGATGCTCAAAGTGTTACTTTTCAATGGGAATAACAAGGTATAAGTAGAACCTATAAATCTTGTATGTACAGAAATGTCAATATCCAAGAAAGAGGTGACAAAATAATACCATTGTGACACTCTGTACCGGATTCCTCACTTTTGTGTTGTAAAGTCAAAACACCTAACAAATAAATTTGACAGTAGAGTGGTCACACAAGTGTTGATTATTGCAAGAGGGTTAAATTACATAGTATCTTTAGTAATTCATATATTTCCTCAAGTGGGTATAACTAGAAGTTGCCATAAGTGGAAGTAAATGGCTGACATTTTGCAACTTCGACTTAAACCAAATCCACTGTATTTCATGTCAACTAATCGGTAAGTACATGTCAACTAATTAAGCGTCCCTGAAAGGGCGCTTATTTGTTTTCGCCTCAGTTTCCTCGCCGCCGCCGCATTATGGTCTCCCTTGAATATCTCCCTTAATATTAGAAGGTTTCAAACCATATTTGGCACTTATATACCTTAGGCGTGGGAAAATTTTTCTGCATGCTTAAATTTGACCTTTGACCTTTATGAAGGTCACATGATCAAAAACAATTTTTTTAAGTACACCCCCCCGTCATCACAGTTCAGGAAAAACTACTTGCTACACAGCCTTATAATATGACACACCTGTTCATACTATTGAAAATGCGAGCTGATTAGATTTTGGGAGCAATCCCTTGAAAAATGTCTCATTTATGGGTGATTTCCTCACACCTTCCAATCTGAGAGCCTTAAATTTAGGTCAACCCCCCTATTATCTTCTTAAGTATTGCATTTAGAGCCATAAAAAGTATTGGGAGGTAATAGGAAACCATATGTGGAGAGTCTAAATAGCCGCAGTTTTACCCCACGGCCCCCCTTTATGGGTCAAACTGGGGTCATAAAATAGCTGATTTTGAGTTTTTGCCTTATATCTCCTTTATTGTTGCTTTTATAGCTTCAGAATGTATTAAGAGGTATTGGGAAAGCCTATGTGGAAAGTCTAAATAGCCGGTCAGTTTTACCCCCCGACCCCCCCTTATGGGTCAAACTGGGGTCATAAAATAGCTGATTTTCAGTTTTTGCCTTATATCTCCTTTATTGTTGCTTTTATAGCTTCAGAATGTATTAAGAGGTATTGGGAAAGCCTATGTGGAGAGTCTAAATAGCCGGTCAGTTTTACCCCCCGACCCCCCCTTATGGGTCAAACTGGGGTCATAAAATAGCTGATTTTCAGTTTTTGCCTTATATCTCCTTTATTGTTGCTTTTATAGCTTCAGAATGTATTAAGAGGTATTGGGAAAGCATATGTGGAGAGTCTAAATAGCCGGTCAGTTTTACCCCCCGACCCCCCCTTATGAGTCAAACTGGGGTCATACAATAGCTGATTTTGAGTTTTTGCCTTATATCTTCTTTATTGTTGCTTTTATAGCTTCAGAATGTATTAAGAGGTATTGGGAAAGCATATGTGGAGAGTCTAAATAGCCGGTCAGTTTTACCCCCAGACCCCCCCCCCCCCTCCCCCCCTATGGGCCAAACTGGGGTCATAAATAGCTGCTTTGGAGCTTTTGCCTTATATCTCCTTTATTGTTGCTTTTATAGCTTCAGAATGTATTAAGAGGTATTGGGAAAGCATATGTGGAGAGTCTAAATAGCCGGTCAGTTTTACCACCCCGACCCCCCCTTATGGGTCTAACTGGGGTCATAAAATAGCTGATTTTCAGTTTTTGCCTTATATCTCCTTTATTGTTGCTTTTATAGCTTCAGAATGTATTAAGAGGTATTGGGAAAGCATATGTGGAGAGTCTAAATAGCCAGTCAGTTTTACCCCACGGCCCCCGCTTATAGGCTAAACTGGGGTCATAAATAGCTGCTTGGAGTTTTTGCCTTATATCTCCTTTATCGTTGCTTTTATAGCTTCAGAATGTATTAAGAGGTATTGGGAAAGCATATGTGGAGAATCTAAATAGCTGGTCACTTTTATCCCCTGATCCCTCCCTGGGGTAAAAAATAGCTGTTTTGGAGTTTTTACCTGATAGCTCCTTCATTGTTGCTATTATAGCTTCGGAATGTATTAAGAGGTATTGGGAAACCATATGTGGACAGTCTAAATAGCCGGTTAGTTTTACCTCCTGACCCCCATGTATGGGTCAAACTGGAGTCATGAAATAGCTTTTGCCTTTATTGTTGCTTTTATGCTTTCACAATGTAGTAAAACCTATTGCAAAACCCTGTGGACAATCTAAATAGCAATACCCGCACACATGATTATATATGAAGTTATCAATACTCGTTACTGAAATGCTTTGTAGCATTTACACAAAATTTACTAAAGTTACATCCAATGTTGTACATCCACTTTCTCCAGCTTGTCTATGTCTACAACGCTTGTTTATGTTAATTAAAGAAGACCTTTGTAGGATTTTCCCTGTCATGATATCACTAAGGGTGTTGGTTTATGTAACAGTACGGTACAGCTTTGTGCATTCTTAGCTTTACAGCATGCTGATTAAAACCACAAGGCATTTTAAACTCTCAGGGACGCTTCGCTTTTGTTAGCAAAAGCATTCATCTAGTTGGTAAGTACTATTCGTGTCCACACCGAATAGCCGTCGAATTTATAAAACAACCAAAAATCTTAAGTTTCATGTTGTAAAAAGCATTAAAAACGATAAATATGTGTCATAAAATGAAAATATGTGTATACAATCTGTAAAGTTTAATAAATTTGCCGTTTTCCTGCAACTTTTGCTTCATTTGTTTCAGACAATATGTGGGCGATATAACAGGTATATGGTACTTCTGGTTTTACATGAATGCATAAACAATGCAGAAAACATGGCTGTTTTTGGATTTTAGCTTATTTTATGTGACAATATGGACATATTTCAAAGATTCAGACCTTCTGCCATCTTTTACACTACATTAGGCGATTATTCCGACTTTAAAATATGAACCGGTAAATAGCATTATTCTAACCGTTGTCGATTAGTCGGCTAGTCGTGACGGCCCTACTGTTGAGTAAATTGCTTGTAATTTGAAAGCTGGAGCATTTAAAGAATTTTGTTTGATCTTTTATTCATCTACTTTTCAGTTAGCTATAACATAGTGAAATTGCAGACCTGTAGCTCATGGCATAGCTGAGCAATAGCTATTATCAGGTTCTCACTGTTGAGTAAAACAGTTGTAACTTAAAAACTATTGCATTTACTGTATTTTTTTAATATGTTATTCACCTACTTTTCCGTCATCTATAACCTAGTGAACTTGCAGACCTGTAGCTCATTGCAGAGCTGAGCAATAGCTACTTTCAAAGAATAGCTGTTAAGTAAATAAGTTGTAACTTGAAAACTATTACATTTAGAATATTTTGTTTAAATATGTTATTCTTTTAATTTTTGGTCAGCTATAACATAGAAAAATTACAGACCTGTAGCTCATTACATAACAGAACAATAGCTACTTTGAGGTTATTATCGTTGACTGAATGAGTTGTTACTTGAAAACTATTGTATTTAGAGAATTTTGTTTTAATATGTTATTCATGTACTTTTGAATCAGCTATAACATAGTCAAAATGCAGACATATAACTCATGGCATAGCTGAGCAATATCTGTTTTCAGGTTCTCACTATTGACTAAATCAGTTGTAGCTTTAAAACTATTGCGTTTGGAGTATTTTGGTTAAATACCTTGTTCACCTAGTTTTGGGTTGTTTTTATATATGGTATTCACCTACTTATGGGTCACGTATAACATAGTGAAATTGCAGGCCTGTAACTCATTGTATAGCTGAGTAATAGCTACTTTAAGGTTTTTACTGTTAGGTAATTCATTTGTAACATGAAAATTATTGCATTTAGAGATTTTTCTTTAAATAAGTTATTCACCTTCTTTTGGGTCAGTCATAACAGTAAAATCGCGGACCTGTAGCTCATTGCATAGCTGAGCAAAAGTACTTTAAAATTCTTACTATAGAGGAAATTAGTTGTAACTTGAAATTTATTGCATGTACAATATTTCTTTAAATATATTTTTCACCTACTTTTTACATCTTAAGAGTTAACATTGTACTTCTGAATACCATTTGCAGGGCACAACTTTTGTGTCCTTTTCTTCATTCACTTCTCCTCTGAAACTCAAAACACACAGTCAGCTGACACAGAGCCCGTTCATGGGCACTGATTGCTTGTTTATTCTTATTCTTGGAGGTGGTGTACCTTAAATATTGGCCAAAAACTTGAACATGCATACAGCATTTAAAATTTTAAAAATCTGTTATTGTGAGAAAACTCGCCCATAATCAGGTTATTCCGTTCAGTTCACACGTGCTTCTCATTATATATCATTGGTAAAAATTGTTAAGCTTATTAATCCTCTTTTGTCTCATGTCTTTCAGGAAGTATGCTTCAGACTCAAGGTAGAGTATATGTATTATAATTTTGTATTAATTATTATTTTGTGAATTAAGTTAGACCCCTAAATAACAGAATTCTATGAGGATATTTATTGTATTGACTTTTCTGTTGACATTTATTTGTCATCTTAAATTCCTGGTTTAGTAGAAGTAATTTTCTTGTCCCCCGTTGATATTCAAGTTAATATGGTCTCAATAGCAGATATTTTGTGCTTTGCACTTAGCATGAGTAAGGTAGGAAATTGCATATTTTCTTTACTTGTGAATAAACACATGCTAATTCTAAAAATACACAGTTACAAGATTACTTTGTTCCATATATTAAAATTTAAAAATTGGTTTTAATCTATTTGACTGTGTCAGTGTATTTGGGATATAAAGTAATATATTGTAGGGCTGTTAACGACTGGAAGTGTGAAGACAACCAAAAACCTGCCAGTGTGCATGTGTTTGCTGTACATTATCTAGTCTAAGAGCAGTCAATGGATAATCGTTGATAATTGTTGATAAAATGATGCAGACAGAATATAGTGCAATCAAATGGTGTTCGAGAAATAATATTTATAATAAATTATCTACTCCTACTTGAAACCACTCTGAGATCGGAGTTCGTTTCCCGGCCCGACCTCAAGTGGGAAAGCTGGTAGTTGCTTGCCGTTGGTTGACAGTTTACAGTACAGAACCTGGACCAATTGTATGTACCGGTTTCCTCTGCCCATAAAACTACCTGTCATGATATGATGTATACAATGTATTGGAAGCAACGTTAAAGCCCAAATAAATAAATAGATAAATACATGAAACCGGTCTTTGTAATAGATACACTTGTCCATTATCCTTTATAGTGGTTGTAAAGAACAACCCGAGATTTAATTTCGGTACTCTGGTGCACAATTTTTGTGTTTGTCAGCAAGAAGACCAGTAGAGAAAGTAGAGCAGTAAACAATGTACAGGGAACAAAAATTACTTCTTGACTCAGCCCTAGTTTTCTTTTCATTATCCACTGCAAGCTGTATCTAAGGGGGATTTTCAGAGTGGGATATATTTTTTGTATGCAACTGCACCTCTGGGTTTTACCCCACAGCCCTTAAGGTGTCCGGATGGGCGGGCGGCGGGAAAAAGTTTGTCCGGGCTGTATCTCAGACACCGTAAGGTGTAGGAAGTTGATACTTGGTAGGGACATTGGTTAGGGGGTGTAGGTGTGCAACGTCATGGTGGGACCTTCATTTGATGTTTGACCTTGTCGAAGTGACTTTGACCTTTAAAATCTTGTTGCACCTTTGGATCTGTCTTTTGATGCAGATTAACTGTTAAAGTCATATTAGAAGGCATTAAGAATTTTACTTTTATAACTTCCCATTGTAACAGGTGGAATTTCATCAAGTGAGCCACAGATTTTGCTCCAACACCACACATAAGCATTCATTGAATGTATTACCACTTCTGTATGCATGGTAATATTCAAAACATCTAAACTATAATTCAGCCATGCCAGATGTAGATATAGAGTACATGCATTATCTTTCTCTTAGACATTATTTTCTCTATTTAAACATTGTTTGGACCTTTTTGTAACTGACAGTGCTCTGAAAGTATCCTGAACTTTGTACTAATACAGTACCTCTATATCTCATGGTGTCAAAAATATTTCCCTAGGCTGTGGGGTACGGGCATCACTGATGCTATTTTTCACTAATACTTCGGAAACTATATATACTACAATTATTTATTATATTTGATATGATCGGTCTTTATACAGCACTTCTGCTCGTGCTTGTTGCATAAAAAAATCTATTCAGAAATGACTGATATATTGCTAATTAAAGATTGAAATTTTTATATTCAATGTTGCTAGTGCTTTTTGACAGCCTTTTTCACATTCTCTTGTTAAATATTTATGTAACTCATAAATGATACGAAATGGTGGATAATAAAAGTAAACCATCCCTCATTAGACATATACAGATAAAATGAAGATAAACAATGCACTTGTATAATATTGTTGTCTTCAATTGTGATATATTTTTCTTGGTATGTGTCATTCGGGAAGTTTTCCTGTTGTATAACACAGTCATGTTCTTAGTATCCAAAGAAAGAATTCAAATTCATGGAAAGGCCAAAGCATTCCTTTTGCACTGGGAAACTGTGTTCTATTTTTAGAAGTTTCAGGCTGAGGGGAATTCCTGTGCTATTCATTCCTGGTAATTCAGGCAGTTACAAACAAGGTTGGTACCAGCACTGTGTACCTTGTCTTGATAGTTAATAAATTGTAGACTTTAAAACTCAGTTTTGTTAGGCTCTTTAAGTCTTTGATTGTTGTGTGGAAAAAGGTATTGTTAATACTCAGTACCTGTTAACAGTGATACTTGTACAAGTAAACATGAAATAAGAACAAACATAACTTAAGATGACAACAAAAATACAGATATTTATCGCGTGGGGGGTGGAACTTGGACACTTGAAAAAAAAAAAAATAAACCTTTAAATTTGAATAAAGTATCCACTTTTATATCATACTTTTGCAGATTTTAAAGGATTCCTGATCAAAATTGCCTTGGTTTGTTTCAATTTTTTTTCATTTCCGATTAGTACAGTATTTGTACAGTACAGTAGTAGTACAGTATTTGTATTTTCTTTTTGTTTTTCTGGTAACGTAAAGACATGTAGAAGATCTGTAAGTTGCAGTAGGAAACATAGACTGGCATGAAATTTGATGTTAAGTGTCTAAACCCTCACATGGCTTGACCTTTATGCCAACATTTTTGGTGGATATTAGATATGTAGATTAGTTATACATAAAAGTGTTGAGTGACCTGTTCTTAATACATTTATAGAAATACTGTTCTGTATTTGTACTCTTTTTCAGTTCGCTCTCTTGGGTCTGTGGCTCTGAGAAAAGCAATGGATTCCAAAACACCCTTTCACTTTAATTACTTCTCCCTGGATCTGAATGAGGTAAGTCAATATGCTTGATAAAACTACCGTACCTCGGCCCCGCTGATGTGCAAGCACGCACAAATTGTTACAAGTCTGACCCTAAAACATTTTCAGAAAAAGGGGGATTCGCTGTGTGTTCATATATTGGTAGTAGTGTTGTAGTTCCAGAGTAGTAACCAAACCCAATTATTGATGTTAATTGAGATAAGTTCAGTTTATATTATGTAAAAAATATGGTACAAATATTTAACATACATCTTACCTTTCTATAAATGTACAAGTATCCAAATATTTTGTTTATATTTTATTCAGTTTTCGCTTGTAAATGGCTGCAGCTATGTTTGTAGGATGTGGGGTAGATAACAAAATTTTAACCAAAATTCATCCAGAAACCTGGCAAACTCTTTTAATGTCAATTTGATATGTTGAAACATCAATATCCAGAGGTAGCACAGATTTCAAGTAAATTTTATTCTATATAATAAGGCAACTTCAACACTTTGTCACCCTTGTCTCCCACACAGAGCCAGTTACAATGACAATACACACATTCAAAGAATATTCATTCTCAGTCTCAGCTTGTTTATTACCCTGATGATCACCCTGTAGTGTCACCTGAGAGAACCATCAATAGATATTATGAAACCTGCAACTATAAGGCTGCGTACAGTCATTCAGTACCAGTAAAGCCTGATGGAACATTTACCATTTCCATCAGGTGTCTACATGAACACACTTAGAAACATTACTATCCGTGTGTTACAAGCCTCTTGGGCCAAACTTTGTTTCCAGTTCATCGCAGTTCGACTTAATTGGAACTGTGATATCATGATGACATCATCAACAACTCATTACCACTTGATATGTCATCATGACATCACAAATACTCATAATGATGCATATTTTCCAGAATTTCTTGAAACAGATTGGTCAAGCAAGCATGTTTATATTAGTTACTAAAATAGACATATTTTAAGTCATTTTTAGCACAGTGAGGTGAGTATGTTTTGTCTGTTTCTTTTAACAGGAGCTGTCTGGGATGTTTGGTGGGGTACTGATGGATCAGGCTGGTATGTTGGTGCATTTCACTAAAAGTTGTTTCATAGATTTGTAATCCATGGTTGTTTGCATTTCTATGATAATCTGAGTCATATCGACTTCAAATCCAGTTTGGTACTTCATTGCTCAAACTGTGAGGATAACATCTTACAAAAGTACACTGGTATGTCACTTTTACTAGTTGGCAAGTCACTAGGTAGCTTACTTATAGCAACTCTGGTATAAACATTGCCTGTTTGTAACTGGGGAATAGGTAATATATTTATATTTCAATATCAGCAGCAGAAGCATGATTTTGTGACCATTTTAACTTAAATATATATAGTGTCATCTGGCATATGAGTTATGGCATATCACAGAAATTGGGAAGAAAACTTAAAAACTTTTGTTCTATATTAAGCACTTGGTGAATTTCATCAGATTGTTTTAGTTTCATTAACACCACTTCCAGGTGTCCTTTTGTCTGATCAGTTGAGATCAAATATACGATTTTAACAAAGTTTTACTTATAATTTTTGATGTCACACTGGTTTTGCATCTATCATCTATATATATTGTAAATATTATGTGAGTGAAATCTCTCTCTACCAACATGTTCTACTGTAATTCATTTTCTCATTATTTTTCACAGAGTTTGCCGCTGCCTGCATCAAACATATTCTGACCCTGTATAAAGGGGCCCCCAGTCCCCCTAAATCTGTGCTAGTGGTGGGTCACTCTATGGTAAGTGGAATGATAGACATTGTTAATGTGCCAAGTAGAGGAAAAACCATATCTACAGCATGTGAGAGACTATGGAGGGAGATAATTATGAGGTTCTGCCTGAAAAGACTAGTTTTCATACAGTCTGAATACTATAGTGTTAAAAAGGGGCATTAGATTCCCTTACTGTATACGGTCTGTAAAGGTATGTGTACCTCTGTGCATGCATGTGGCTTGTAGTACAAAATTCAAACAGTAAAGTAACAGAATAAGCATTTCCTTGTTTGCTGCTTGCTTGAGTGTCTTGCATTTGAGGCTTGCTGCAATTTTCAAATATATATCGACCTTTTTTCACACAAATATTGGGCTACCACAAGCAAATACAGCATAAAACTTTATTATCCATTCAACTGAAAGCAATGGTAAAACAAAATTTCAAAATCAGACAACAAATAAAGAATTATGATCATGTAAAGAAAGACATATTATCTATATTACATTTAGTTACATCAGAATATAAAGACGATAACAAACTGCACCTGTAAGCTGCATCCACAACCTGTATACATATATGTATAGGTATGTGTTTACAAACAAGGGTTTTTCTGTGGAGTAGGTTTTTATGTTATAACACAAATATTCAATACAAGTGGACAAACATATTAACAGAAGTCCGATAGGTTTTTTGGGGAAAATTAAAAGTATTTTATACAGAAAAAAAAGTCCTCATTCTATTTTTTCAGCAGTAGAACTAATTGTATCCACTACACCGCCACCACCGCGCGTAGAGAGATTTTCGGTGTTAACGCTCTAAGAGGAAAACTACAGCAGTTAGGTTCCAAATTTGCAGGATATCTTCATTGGGGGGGTAAGCTTCTCTGGGACTGAAAATAGCCTTGAAAAACAAGATGGCCGCTGCGGGCATTTCTTCGAAAATAATCTACATTTTTCTACTGGCTGTTTCTCATAGGTAGAAGGTTGAATCTCTTCATAGGTGATGTGTATAACAGATATACATGTCCTCTACAACCTTGCACACATTTGACCTTGAAGCTCTAAATTCAAGGTCATACACGGAGTGCTGAAGTAACCCACATAGCAGACTTTAAAAGTGCCTATGTCTCCCTTATTATTGGTCCTAGAGGTTTGCAATGTGAAACCAATCTATAGGAAATCATGTGCTGCGAATCTTCTGATGTCAGATTTGACCTTGGACCCCTCCTTCAAGGTCAAACGAGGATAGCTAAAGTTTAAAGTGCTTATAACTAGCTTATTATCGGTCGTAGAGGTTTCGGATGTTAAACCAACATATAGGAAATCATGGGCTGGGAATCTTCTGGTGTGGGTGGATTTGACCTTTGGCCCCTCCTTCAAGGTCAAACGAGGATAGCCAAGGTTAAAAGTGCTTATAACTTGCTTATTATTGGTCCTAGAGGTTTGGGATGGTAAACCAACCTATAGGAAATCATGGGCTGGGAATCTTTTGGTGTGTTCAGATTTGACCTCGGAGCCCTCCTTCAAGGTCAAATGAGGATAGCCAAAGTTAAAAGTGTTTATAACTTGCTTATTTTTGGTCCTAGAGGTTTGGGATGGTAAACCAACCAATAGGAAATCATGGGCTGGGAATCTTTTGGTGTGGTCAGATTTGACCTTGGACCCCTCCTTCAAGGTCAAACGAGGATAGCCAAACTTAAAAGTGCTTATAACTCGCTTATTATTGGTCCTAGAGGTTTTGGATGGTAAACCAACCTATAGGAAATCATGGGCTGGGAATCTTTTGGTGTGTTCAGATTTGACCTCGGAGCCCTCCTTCAAGGTCAAACGAGGATAGCCAAAGTTAAAAGTGTTTATAACTTGCTTATTTTTGGTCCTAGAGGTTTGGGATGGTAAACCAACCTATAGGAAATCATGGGCTGGGAATCTTTTGGTGTGGTCAGATTTGACCTTGGACCCCTCCTTCAAGGTCAAACGAGGATAGCCAAACTTAAAAGTGCTTATAACTCGCTTAGTATTGATCCTAGAGGTTTACAATGCGAAACCAACTCATACAACATCTTGGGCTAGGAATCTTCTGATGTTAGATTTGACCTTTGGCCCCTCCTTCAAGGTCAAACGATGGTTCACTGGCTTTGGTGAGTTGTCTTTCCGGTGGATACAAATTTGCATCGGTTCTCCGATGCATAGGTCTAGTTATATGTGCAACTGGATTTGCTTCAGTTAACTAGCGTATTTACTCTTGCTTATCAAATGGTAGTGTGATTTTAAAACAATGATTCTTGTATCCACTGGATGTACCTAGTGATTACATTTAATTTCGCTTTGTGCTAGGCTGCGTTGTTTCGTTTCAGGGTGGTGTAATATGTGCATTGAGTTATGTTCCTTACCTTTCAGGGTGGTGTACTTGTGCTTGTGTTGACTATGTTGCTTCCATTTTAGGGTGGTGTAAATGTGCTTGTGTTCATAGCTATGCCTTACCTTTCAGAGTGGTGTAATTAGGTATGTCTTCGTCTAATGTTCCTTACTGTTCAGGGTTGTGTAATGTTTGTGTTCATCCCTGTTCATTACTTTTCAGGGTGCTGCACTTGTGCAGGTGTATATCTTTCTTCCTTTCTTTTCAGGGTGATGTAATTGTACATATCTTAAATATTCCTTACCTTTGATTGTGGTGTAATTTTGCAAACACTCTCTGTCTATATCTTAGTGGTATAATTCTCTTTTTCTCATATTTCAGGGTGGTATGATTGCCAGATCCTTACACACCCTCCGAGGGTTTGAGGCCGACAAGGTGCACACCATTGTTACACAGGCAACACCTCATCGCCAGCCCGTGATTGCCATGGATTCCTTACTGAGCGAGTTCTATGATCATGTGAATGGATATTGGGCAGCGCATCACAACACGAGTCTGCGGGATGTGACGGTGGTGTCCACTGGGGGAGGGTTTAGGGACATACTGGTCAGGAGTGAGCTCACTGTATTGAATGGGGTGTGTAGAAAATGTGTGTGACAATATTACCTGTAAAATGACTGACCCAATAGTTAACATTGCTGAAAAAACACTTGGAATTTGATTAATGGGCTCACAAATGTTTGGCCGTGGGTTTGAATCCAGTTAGTGGTATCATGTGGGATGCAGTAAGAACCTGTCCTGGCTAAACCTTCTCTGTTAAGAAATAAATAAAAACTTTGACCCAGCCATAAAAGAACTGGTGTCTTATCGTGTTGTAATTGAGTGCAAGTGTCAGTGTGCAATCAGGTAAATTCATAAATACAGTCATTCTAACAGATATTATGATCAGTGGTCACTCTGTAACATGTTTTGGGGTAAAATTTTTGCAGGCGGGTATCTGGCAACCCCTTTTGCCATGGCAATGCTTTAAATACTTTTTCAGTCTTAAACTTGTTAATTGAAAAAGTGGCGCTATTAAACCGATCTTACTACTGTTGCAATCTCTCACCGGCCAAGGCCGGGTTTGGGAGATTGTGGAATGCCTTCCGTGCTTGTGCGTGGATGCATGCGTGTATACGTGCACGCATTTGTCACATTTTTAAATCAAGCTTTATATCTCATTCAGTTATGAAGATATCTTCACCAAATTCGTAGAGAATGTTTATGACTGTGAAAACATGTCTGTAAAATATTTTGTACTCATTTAATAAAAAAACAACATGGCTGCCACAGCTGATTGTTGAAAAATCATTGATATGTTCAAAAATTTAAAATATTACTGCTACCTGTGTCAAATTTGCACAAAATGTAAATAGCTAGGGAAGTTTGGTTGAGGGTAATTTTGGCCTTGTTTTGAAAACAAAATGGCCTCCATATCACATCTTTAATGTCAAATGGGGGAGGATATCAAAAATCGCAAATATCTCCCTAATCATTGATCCTAGAGATTGGAATGAGAAAACAACTTATTGGAAATCATGGTCTGCAATTCTTTTGCAAGTGCCAAATTTGACCATTGACCCCTACTTAGAATGTCAGAAGTGTATAGTACAATAGTTAGTGAAGGTTCTGCACTGTAAATCATTGTCAAACAATAACCAGTTTTCCCATTTGAGGTCAGGCAAAATTGAAACCCTGATCGGAGTGTGTTACGCTACACTGCCACAGTCCGTGTGAAAGCTGATGAATATCCCCTTCCTGACCCTTTAAGTATGCCTTTGAGTTTAATAGACGCTGTCTTGGATTTACAACAACATATAAGACTGATAAGCTGCAAAAATACATTTCGAATGCCAGAATAAACGTATGTGGTTCTCTTTTCAAGTTAAAAATACAATTCAGATGACTCCTAACTCAGACATTTGTTTGTTTTTTTTCAGATAGTCGATGATGACAGGGCTGTCTCGTCAAATGTAAGTATTTCTTATGTTCGCAAAGCAACAAATCATTAATTTTCTTTGCCACCAAAAAATTCACAAGTAATATCACTGGCTCCTTTTGAGTATGTTTTTAGCCTTTAAGATAAAATGTGTAGAAAGTTGATTCTGGGATGTGTCACTGGTTGGGGTGCAGGTATGCTAAGTCATGGTCTGATTTTTACCCTTGGCTCTGCCAAAGTGTGTTCACCTCCTATACAATAGACATATTTTTCTTATGACAAAGATATATGGATTGCTGTAACTGATTATATTATGTGTATTATAACTTAATTATGCCATTTGTATTGGTAGCTGTACTTCAATAAATAACTTTTACAGATTCATATTTTACAGATATTTTCACTCTTAAACGTTATTTTCTCGACTAAATGTATTTGGACCTTTACATAGCTGACATCATTTGCTGTGAAAGTCTCCTGATCTTTGTAATGTTTCATTTCTTCTATATCTGATGGTGTTGAAAACCATTTCCCCAGGTTGTTGGGGACCAGTATCACCAATGCTATTTTTAGGCGGGTTGCGTGTAACCAACCCGCCTATTAGATTGGTGTGTCTGATGTCCGTCTGTCTGTCCATCCACATTTTTCGTTTCTGGACAGGGAGATAGATCACCATAATAGCTAGGTTCCTTTCGAAATTGGTGTAATTCCATCCTTTTGTGTGTCCGTTTTTTGTCCGTTTGTTTGTCCATCCATCTGTCCGTCCACATTTTCGTTTCCGGACTCTAACTCAAAAACGGTTTGTCCAATCGAATTCAAACTTGACAGGGACATAGATCACCATCATAGCTAGGTTCCTTTTGAAATTGGTGTAATTCTGTTTGTTCGTTTGTCCATTTTTGTCTGTTTGTCCGTCAAAATTTTCATTTCCGGACTCTAACTCAAAAACGGTTTGTCCAATCAAATTCAGACTTGACAGGGAGATAGATCATCATCATAGCTAGGTTCCTTTTGATATTGGTGTAATTCCGTCCATTTGTTCGGCAACATTTACGTTTCTGGACTCTAACTCGAAAACGCTTTGTCCAATCAAATTCAAACTTGACAGGGAGATACATCACCATCATAGCTAAGTTGCTTTCGAAATTGGTGTAATTCCGTCCTTTCATTTGTCCGTTTATAGCATAGATACAATTATGTAACCTAGATTACAAGTTTTACGTTTCTTAGCACGTCTAACACATTCACCTTAACTGGGTGACCTAACATTTCTTTCCTTGTTTCTAAATGTAATTACAGCAGTTGCTAACCTTATTGCTGCCTGCGCAACACACCTTTTGGGGCATCTTTGACCCTCTTGTGTATAGAGCTGTAACTATCTGCCAAATATCCAGTAAAATATGTATAATGACTGAGTTGGTCAATAAATGCTACCTATCCATGATGATTGGATCCCGATGCCTTCTGATCTTTTGCTGCATAAAAGTTAACATAAGTCTGACTGTTTATGACATTGAGCAAAAGGGGAATCCCCAGAAGATCAGTTATTAGTTGAACAGACATACAGAGCAATACTCTAATATCAAAATCTCTTAAAGTTTGTAATAAGTCGCCTTTGAGTATTTTTCAACAAAATTAGGAATGTTCAGTGCTTACGCTACTAACTGATTTCACATATTTAATGAAACATGTATATAAACAGTAGGCCCTGGAAAATATTCTATAATGCCCTACCATTGACCTTTATCAAGGTCACATGATCAAATGTATCAATATTTAAAATTGCGTTCATATACACTAGCTAATAATGTGAGTGAAACCAGTGGACTTAACCCAATAGTTTTGAATACTGTTTACCCAATGCTTTCATTTCTGTAGAGCACCTTTCTTTTTATCTGATAGGAACAACAAAGTAAATACTGTCTCATTATAACTATAACTGCACCTTTGAATCTGTCTTTATGACAGATATTAAGTGCTATAAAGGTTCCGTTAGAATAAAGCACTAGTTTTAACTCCAGTGATTTTGTACACTTGGTTCCATGGACTCTCACCTGAACAGACTGCCTCTGTGTTATTTGGTAGGAAAACAAAAGTTTTAAAGCTTGAGTTTTATGTGTTTTTACAGACCATGTCCGTACCCAGGGCGTTCACATCCACAGACCACCTGTGTCATGTCTGGTGAGTGTCACTGGGGCCTTTACAGGGCAAGGCTTTGTGTGGAAGGTCTGATTAATATTAGGTGTATATTTGATTAAAGGATGTAATTAAATAAAGAGTAGACCCCAGATATACCCAATATCAAGGGTTCAGAAATACACATCTAGTTTGCAATGGCTTCCTGAGTGATCTCAGCACAGTGTACATATCATATACTGAGTAGATGAGGGGACTGTGTATAACAATGGGTACTGGTTGGTCAAGATTCCAAACAAAACTATCAAGACACTGTCAAGTAACTACCAAAAGTTCCCATTAAAGACTGGGGCCAGATTCAAACCTGGGACCTTAGGAATGGGATGCAGGAGTGTTGCTCACTATGCAAGAATGTCCCAGTGATCCAGTAAAAGAGGCTGTTTGCTGCACAATGTACTAGAAGAGTCACAAATCTTGGTCAAATCCTATTTCCAGTTGAGAACTTTTTTGTCAGTAATACAAGAGCTCTTAGACTAAAATGAAAGTAATGTAAAAGGCTTACCTTTCCACAATATAACCACCCTGCCTTAGAATTTTCCCCCTAATGACAAGTCATCTTGTTTCTGGATTAATCCATTTGGTCATCAAGGGCCTTAGTAGACAGTAGTGTTGGGACGATTAGTGGTCCATTTGATGCATCCATCGATGGTGGCATCACCTTTGATGCAATGAGTATATAACCCCATAGCATCAAGTTAAACCCCTATTTTTGTCCAAATGATGTCTTTTCCTCATATTTTGTTTTAAATTATTGCTAGAAAATCCCATTTAATTCCCTGACCTTGTGTTTTCTGATTTGCAAATTTTTATTTTTTTTCCACATATTGTGAGGAAATCCCACGGGATTCAGAGACCTCACATTTTCTAACTTGCATATTTTAACAATGATATTCAACAAGTAAGATTTTGTTATTTTGTTGATAGTATGAATATGTTTAGTTATGCTTATGTAACAATTTTTGTGATTTTTTTATGTCTGTCAATTAAACAAAATGATTAATCTATCTGAAGTGGACAATAATCGAGTCTCCAAACAGCCAAGTTGTGGCACTAGTAGATATATATCCGTTTGGTGCTATGTCACTCCTTAGGGTGAAAATGTGTTGAGATGAAGTTCATATTATTAAGGTTCAATGACAATACATGTTTTCCCTTTGCAGGTGTAAGCAGATTGTCATGGCAACCAGCAGAGCTCTTTTTGATATTGTGGATAAAAACACAAAACAGGTGAGCGTTCATTTGCTCTGCCAAGTTTTGGACCATCTGCAAAGTTTTTTTTTTAAATTTTGATTTTTTTTTTTGTTGACATCTATACATTTGCAAAGTTCATAAAGGTGCGGTAAATAACTGAAAACTAAAAGATAATACCCCAAGCTATAGCTTGTAAGTAATTCAAAACCAAGCAAAGTGACTTAAAATAAGCCGAAATGACTGATTGACAAATGTGTTGATGTTTCTTGTTTGTGCAATTCATTCAATATTAAAGATATTTTAAAATTCTGCAAAAACTTAATTTACATGGAAGAAAGTTTAAAAATACAGAAGTCACTCTGGTGAGCAACCCATGCTGGTCCAATGACTGGCTTTGAAAGACTGATTTATATTTTATACACCTTAGTCTTAGAGAATCTTTTGATAGACAGGTTAAATGCTATATAAATGTGTGATTAGATTTAGTTATTGAAGATGTTGTGGTTTTAGATTGCTGTGAACCCATTGTTGAGAAGAGGGGCCTTTCAGCACCACCTGGTGGACACGCCTGGAACTAGACAGTATAAGGGGGCATACACCAAAACCCTGACCTTGGACAGTAAGGTCAGATGGAGTGTGAGAAAACAGGAGACCTGGACCTACAGCAAACAGGAGGTCAGTCATTTCAAAACACCTTTATTACAATTACACACTACTTTATCTGTAACTCTGTTCAGTGGATGTGGGGCTATACCAAGCATGCCAGGGAGAAAGTGAAACTAATTTAACCAAGCATGTCAGAGAGAAAGTGAAACTGATATACCAAGCATGTCAGAGAGAAAGTGAAACTGATTTAAGTAGAACTCTGTTAAATAGAATGTGAGGTCAGACTCCTTTAAGTACAAGTTAGTGAAGTAAAATGTTGTAATGATTGAAATGAGTTCCAGGCAAATTCCTTGAAGTAAAAATGTGCGGGTAGAATTTTGAGAGGTCAGTGGAAGAGAACCAAAATTGCAGTGTCCCTTAGATTTTTTTAATAGGGAACTGTTAGCCCATTGGTTGACAAGAATTCTCACAGCCATTTTCTGTGTATGTCCTGAATGTGTTACGACCAACATGCAATAATAATTGATGACTTGTCGGGAACTGTTAAGACGTGCTCTTCTGTGTTGAGATTTTATGGATTAACCTGGCTCAGTGTTTTGCAGGGAGGTGTAAGATTGTTGTGCATGTTCCTTTGTTTTGCACACTTAATGCCACTAAGTTCCTTATTTGGGGAGCATTAACACTATTGGAGGATTATTATATTTTTCAGACAAATGAGACCAAGTATTCTGTGATCAAACTACCCAAACAAGGTGTGGAAATGTTTGGCTATGCCGCCGTCAGTAACATTGTAAGTCCTACCATGTCCTTAACTATAATAATGTGATTAACAAGGAAATTAGAATGTAAGAATTATTAAAGTAGTGGTTTTTATGTCAGCTGACTTGTCAGTCAGCTGACATTATGGCATCACTCTGCGGCGTCCGCGTCTGTGTACGCGTTTTAAAAGATACCTTAACTATCGAGGATGATAAATCGTAAAATTCATGCAGATCTGTCTGTTCGTCTGTTCGCCAGAGCCATTACAAGTGAGGTACCCCCACCAAAGTGTGAAAATTTCAACACATGATCACAATTTTCTCAGTGACTATTACAGGGATTTCTCTCATATCTTGTATATATGTACTAGACCACTAGTAGATTCCCTTGTGTGAGTGTCAGACCTGGATCTTAATTATTTTTTTATGAATTTTTAAAATAATTTTTAATACATTAAAATTCATGAAATCATGCACTAAATCAATTATAACTTGAAAATTATTGCAATTAGAACATTTTGTTAAAATATGTTATTCAGCTACTTTTTTCAGAGCTACAACATGGTGAGTAACTTGGGTGTCTATCTCAATAGCTAAGTGAGTAATAGCTACTTTTGGACTTTTCAGTAACTTCCATCATGAGTAAAATCACTAAGTCTTGTAACTTGAAAAGCATTGCATTTAGAGAATTTTGTACAAATATGTTATTCAGCTACTTTTGGGTCAGCTATAACATAGTAAAATTTCAGACCTGTAGCTCATGGCATAGCCGAGTAATAGTTATTTTTAGGTTATCACTGTTGAGTAAATCACTCATAACTTGAAAAGTATTGCATTTAGGGTATTTAGTTTCAATATGTTATTCACCTATTTTGGGGTCAGCTATAACATAGTAAAATTCCAGAGCTGTGGCTCATTGCATAGCTGAGTAATAGCTACTTTGAGGTTCTTACTCAACACTAAATCATTTATAACTTGAAAAGTATTGCATTTAGTGAATTTTGTGTAAATATGTTATTCAGCTACTTTTGGGTCAGCTATAACATAGTAAAATTTCAGACCTGTAGCTCATGGCATAGCTGAGAAATAGCTACTTTTAGGTTATCACTGTCGAGTAAATCACTTATAACTTGAAAAGTATTGCATTTAGAGAATTATGTGTAAATATGTTATCCAGCTACTTTTGGGTCAGCTATAACATAGTAAAATTTCAGACCTGTAGCTCATGGCATAGCTGAGTAATAGCTACTTTTAGGTTATCACTGTTGAGTAAATCACTTATAACTTGAAAAGTATTGCATTTAGAGTATTTAGTTTCAATATGTTATTCACCTATTTTGGGGTCAGCTATAACATAGTAAAATTCCAGAGCTGTGGCTCATTGCATAGCTCAATAATAGCTACTTTGAGGTTCTTACTCAACACTAAATCATTTATAACTTGAAAAGTATTGCATTTAAAGAATTATGTGTAAATATGTTATTCAGCTACTTTTGGGTCAGCTATAACATAGTAAAATTTCAGACCTGTAGCTCATGCCATAGCTGAGTAATAGCTACTTTTAGGTTATCACTGTTGAGTAAATCACTCATAACTTGAAAAGTATTGCATTTAGAGTATTTAGTTTCAATGTTATTCTCATTCCACAGCTGAGTAACAGCTACTTTGAGGTTCTTACTCAACACTAAATCATTTATAACTTGAAAAGTATTGAATTTAGAGACTTTTGTGTAAATATGTTTTTCAGCTACTTTTGGGTCAGCTATAACATAGTAAAATTTCAGACCTGTAGCTCATGGCATAGCTGAGTAATAGCTACTTTTAGGTTATCACTGTTGAGTAAATCACTCATAACTTGAAAAGTATTGCATTTAGAGTATTTAGTTTCAATGTTATTCTCATTCCACAGCTGAGTAACAGCTACTTTGAGGTTCTTACTCAACACTAAATCATTTATAACTTGAAAAGTATTGAATTTAGAGACTTTTGTGTAAATATGTTTTTCAGCTACTTTTGGGTCAGATATAACATAGTAAAATATCAGACCTGTAGCTCATTGCATAGCTGAATAATAGCTACTTTGATGTTCTTACTCAACACTAAATCATTTATAACTTGAAAAGTATTGCATTTACAGTATTTTGTGTAAATATGTTATTCAGCTACTTTTGGGTCAGCTTTAACATGGTAAAATTTCAGACCTGTAGCTCATGGCATAACTGAGTAATAGCTACTTTTAGGTTATCACTGTTGAGTAAATCACTTGTAACTTGAAAAGTATTGAATTTAGAGACTTTTGTTTAAAATGTTATTCAGCTACTTTTGGGTCAGATATAACATAGTAAAATCTCAGACCTGTAGCTCATTGCATAGCTGAATAATAGCTACTTTGATGTTCTTACTCAACACTAAATCATTTATAACTTGAAAAGTATTGCATTTACAGCATTTTGTGTAAATATGTTATTCAGCTACTTTTGGGTCAGCTTTAACATGGTAAAATTTCAGACCTGTAGCTCATGGCATAGCTGAGTAATAGCTACTGTTAGGTTATCACTGTTGAGTAAATCACTTATAACTTGAAAAGTATTGCATTTAGATTATTTAGTTTCATATGTTATTATAAGCTACTTTTGGGGTCAGCTATAACATAGTAAAATTCCAGAGCTGTGGCTCATTGCATAGCTGAGTAATAGCTACTTTGAGGTTCTTACTTAACACTAAATCATGTATAACTTGAAAAGTATTGCATTTACAGCATTTTGTTAAATTATGTTATTCAGCTACATTTTAAATAGCTACAACATGGTGAGTAACTACTGTATCTATCTCAATAGCTAAGTGAGTAATAGCTATTTTGGACTTTTCAGTAACTTACATCATGAGTAAAATCACTTGTAACTTGAAAAGTATTGCATTTAGAGAAGTTTGTGTAAATATGTTATTCAGCTACTTTTGGGTCAGCTATAACATAGTAAAATTTCAGACCTGTAGCTCATGGTATAGCTGAGTAATAGCTACTTTTAGGTTATCGCTGTTGAGTAAATCACTTGTAACTTGAAAACTATTGCATTTAAATTATTTAGTTTTATCCACCAGATAGCAGGATATGTTCTTCATTATAAAATCTTGACTGGAAATATTTTTGGCCTCGTTTTGAACAAAACAAGATGGCTGCCACAGGTGTTTCTTTGTCAGTCATGAAAAGTGCTGATATCTCCCTTACTATTGGGCCTAGAGGTTTGGGATGGTAAACCAATGTATAGAAAATCATGGACTGGGAATCTTTTGGTGTGGTCAAATTTGACCTTGGACCCCTCATTCAAGGTCAAACGAGGATAGTCAAACTTAAAAGTGCCTATAAGTCGCTTATTACTGGTCCTACAGGTTTGGGATGGTAAACCAACCTATAGGAAATCATGGGCTGGGGATCTTTTGGTGTGGTCAGATTTGACCTTGGACAACTCCTTCAATGTCAAACGAGGATAGCCAAACTTAAAAGTGCTTATAACTCACTTATTATTGGTCCTACAGGTTTGGGATGGTAAACCAAGCTATAGGAAATAATGGGCTGGGAGTCTTTTGGTGTTGTTGGATTTGACCTGGGACCCCTTCTTCAAGGTCAAATAGGATAGCCAAACTTAAAAGTGCTTATAACTCACTTATTATTGGTCCTACAGGTTTGGGATGGTAAACCAACCTATAGGATATCATTGGCTTGGATTCTTTTGGTGTGGTCAGATTTGACCTTGGACCCCTCCTTCAAGGTTAAACGAGGATAGCCAAACTTAAAAGTGCTTATAACTCGCTTATTATGGGTCCTAGAGGTTTGGGATGGTAAACTAACCTTTAAGAAATCATGGGCTGGGAATCTTTTGGTGTGGTCGGATTTGACGTTGGACCCCTCCTTTAAGGTAAATGAGGATAGCCAAACTTAAAAGTGCTTATAACTCGTTTATTATTGGTCCTAGAGGTTTGGAATGGTAAACCAACATATAGGAAATCATGGGCTGGGAATTTTTTGGTGTTGTCGAATTTGACCTTGGAACCTTCCTCCAAGGTCAAACGAGGATAGCCTAACTTAAAAGTGTTCATAACTGGCTTATTATTGGTTCCAGAGGTTTGCAATGTCAAATCATGGGCTGGGAATTTTTTGATGTGATCAGGTTTGATCTTTGGCCCAAATTAACCATGCTTATATCTCGCTTATTTGTGTTCCTAGAGGTTTGCAATGTCACACCAACCTATAGGAATCATGGGCTAAGAATCTTTTGATATGGTCAGATTTCACTTTGGGGCTTTTCCAATTTTAAGCATGTTTTAATGGCTTTGGTGAGGATTCTTTCTGGTGCATACAATTTGCATCAGTTCTCCGATGTGATAGGTCTAATTTCAGTATGTTATTCACCTATTTTTCGGTCAGCTATTACATAGTAGAATTAAAACTATTACATTTCTTTAAATGTGTTTTAACTTACTTTTTACACCTTAAGAGTTACTTCTTACTTTCCTTCTGAACACCATTTCCAGTGCACAACTTTTGTGTCCTTTTCTTCTGTCACTTCTATTCTGAAACTCAAAACACACAGTCAGCTGACACAGAGCCCGTTCACGGGCACTGATTGCTTGTTTATTGCCTAAAGTAGCATTACCTCAATTTTATATTAATGCAATAATGATTTTTAAAATATACATTTTTATTGCGTTAATACATTGTATCCAGTGGACAATTGCTTTACCGGTCGGCGCGAGGAGCATTGGTCAGGAGAGTGCATTGTACTTCCTCTTCCTGTCTAGACATTGTGACGTCATAGCATCTTTTTCGTTTGGTGCGTGGAGAGTGAAGACGTGTTTTCACGACGAGCGAATTTTTTGTTCTACACCAAATACATCCATTTTATTTCAACTTTTAAGAAGTTCTACAGTATTTTCTACAACTATGTCTTCTCCAGGACAAAGACAAGGTTCCTGCGGTCACGCTATGACTGGGTTTGACTCCCACTCCAAGTGTGCACGTTGTCGCGATAAGGGGGTGGGTGACGACCCTTGCATCCTCAAGAAGGAATGTGATGTCTGTAAGGGGTTTACTCCTGACCAGATTCAGCAGTTATCAACACCCACCTACAGAGAGCAAAGAGACAAGAAGGCGACTGCGTCCTCCTCTGCTCCCACTCTCGTGGACCCTGCACACGTGAGTGTGCTGGGTAAGGTAGAGAAGGTCAAGGCTTCACAGCCTCAGTCAACCCTTACTACTGCCAAGAAGACGAAACGTAGTGAGTCTCCCAAGCCCTCTGCCAGCAAGAAGAAATCTTCCAGTACCAGACCTTCAGCTGATGATCTGAAACAGCTAGATGAGAAATGGGCAGAGAGGTTCTCCCGGCTGGAGGCGATGCTGTTGGCCAAGATTTTCACAATACCGGTTGAACCGGTTGTGAAACCAGCCTCAGATGTGACTACCAGCCAGAAGACATTTTCTGACCCTAGTGCCACCACCAGCAGTCAAGCTGCAGTGAATTCCGGTCCCTGCCTTGGTCAGGCCACCGAGGAAGCAGTAGATGAGATGCAGACAGCCACCCAGCCTCTTGAGGCTCCCGGTGCCGGGACAGCAACCCAGCCTGTTCAGGCCCCCGGTTCAGTCCCTGATGGTCAGCACACCGGTGAAGTAGATCTGAGTACAGCATCTGACAGTGAAGCTGACCAGTTCAGTGTTACCGGTGTCCTGGATGATGAGATCCACCGGGACCGGTCACCAGACAGGAATGTCACCAGGGCGGAGACTGACCGGGAACATACTGAGGAGGCCAATTACAGAGAAACTATGAGAGGTGTGAGAAGTTTCATGAACTGGCACAAGATTCTTGAGTTTGAAACTGTGTCCTCTGCTGCAGATGACAACCCCTTTGCCGGTGCACGTGTACAGCCTACCGGTAAAGTCTCTGTGAAACTCCCTGTGGACGACTGGTTGTGCAGGAAAATGTCCACCCTCAACCTCACAATCTCAGAAGGATATCCCACCAGGAACACCGACAATACAGGCCTCCTCAGGGACCAGTTTGTTAAACCTCCCAGACCTTCCAGATGGTACGGGATGCATGCTGAGAAGAACAATGAGAGTTCAACAGTACGCACCTGGTCACCGGACCCTGCCAAACTCAACCATTCCTTCAGCAGGGTGCACGAAGAAACCTACCTACTGCCCCACCCTCCTGGGCCTTCAGTCAAGATCTTCTCAGATGGTGGGAGAGAGCAGCAAGGGAACAGACAATAATATGCAACCAGGCTGCTGGTTTATCAATCTATTTGACTAGGGTTCAAGACTCTATGGCCACTCAGCTTAAAACCCTACGTCTGGACAGCAAGGGCAAGTCATCAGAGAAGATGAAACAAGCTGTGAATGAACTGGAGTACTTGACCACTTTCAACTGGTCAATCTCACAAGCCATGGCCAGAACGATGCAGGACTTATCTGAGGGTGTTTTTATTAACATGGCTAACTTCACTCTGGCTCGCAGAGATAGTTATTTGGACTACCTACATGCTGGGGTGAAGCAAGACACTGTGAATGCCATAAGAACGTCTCCGGTACATCTCAATGCACTGTTCCCGGACCAGCTGATTTCCAAGGCTGAAGAGGAAATCAGTAAGAGTGAGGTGAGGCATTCGTCTGGTACGTCACACCGACCTCAGAATCGCTTCCACCCTTATGCTGCAAGTGACAAGTCGACTGGCCATCACAACAGGAAATCGAACCTCCCGGCTTGGAAGCAGATTAAAGACAAGCAACAAGCCAGGAAGGGTCGTGGCAAAGCCGGCTAACAACACATTTGTCTCATAAATGACAATCACTGTGTAAATTCTGTGACCGGTCAGAAGAACTCTGTACATGTTACCGGTCAGGGAGACTTGAACCCAGCACCAGTGGTAGCCGGGAACAGCAAAGCAAAGTAAATTTGAATGCAGACTCTCATGTTGCAAATGCTCATATTGTCACCGGGTTGCCACAAAAGAAAGGCATAAATCCCACTTTTTGTCAAATGTACACAGAAATAAAATATGTGAAAAATGTTTCATGTGTAGGTCACTTGAGTTCTGTGAATCTTGTCACCAATGCCCTACATGCTGTTATAGATCCTCCTGTAGGGGCAAGGTTACACCAGTTTTGGGAGAAATGGGAAGCTCTGGGTTCGAGTCCAAAAGTAGTCACCACACTGAGGGAGGGCTACACCCTCCCCTTCCGGTTCAGACCCAACTTGACAAGGTCACCTACTGTAATAAGCAACTACCACAATCCAGCGAGACAGTCCTTCCTTTTAGAGGCACTGTGTCAGCTGATAAACAAGAATGCAGTAGAACCGGTACAAAATCAAAACTCACTTGGTTTTTACAACCAGCTATTACCAAACCCAACAACCGGTGGAGACTGGTCCTGAACCTGAGCAACTTGAACACCTTCCTAAACACAGAGTCGTTCAAGATGGAGACCCCAGAGACAATAAGAGCCTCCCTACAGGCAGGAGAATGGGTCACATCCATAGATTTCAAAGACGCATACTTCCATATACCAATTCACAGTCAGTCCAGGAAGTACATGCGTTTTCATCTCCAGGGTCGGTCCTATCAGTTCAAAGCCCTACCCTTTGGTCTATCCACAGCTCCCATGGAGTTCACAGTGGTGGCCAAAAAGGTCAAACTCATGGCACTTCAGAGGGGTATAAGGACCCACCAGTACCTAGACGACTGGCTGGTGAGAGCCTCTACCCACGACACTTGTCTCCAGCATACACAAACCTTAGTGACCCTTTGTCAGGGACTAGGGTGGCTGGTAAACAAGGAAAAGTCAGAACTGGCTCCCAAACAGGTTTTCAACTTCGTAGGTTACCAGTTCGACCTGAAAGAGGGCAAGGTCAGACCAACAGCAGAACGTTGGCAGACCTTGACAGACAAGATCAGATCAGTACTGTCGGAGTCCGGTCCGACAGTTCATGTCCCTCACGGGTCTACTCACAGCAACAGAAAAACAAGTCCACCTAGGGCGACTGCACATGAGGCCCATACAGTGGCACTTGAAAAACAACTGGAGGGTCCCAGAGTCACTAGAAAAGGTGATCCCGGTTCCCAACTCCCCCCACCCTCATCTAAGGTGGTGGCTGGAGGAAAGCAATGTGCTACTAGGTCAACCATTACACCCTCTAAAACATGCTCTGCAAATCTTTACAGACACATCAAAAGAAGGGTGGGGCGCTCACTTAGACGAGCACACTGCAAGGGGAACTTAGTCCCTTCCAGAAAGCAAGTTGCACATAAACCACTTAGAGCTAAAAGCAGTTTTTCTAGCTCTAAAAGAGTTTTGAACCCTCTGCTGCAACAAGACAGTACTGATAGCTACAGACAACACAACAGTGGTTGCCTATATCAACAAAGAGAGGGGATGAAGTCGGGCTCTCTGTGTGTCCTACTGTGGAGAATCCTGTCCTGGTGTACCAGACAGCAGGTAATTCTCAGGGCACGTCACATCCCCGGCCAGCTGAATGTGATAGCAGACAAGCTATTCAGACTTGGCCAGACCATTCAAACGGAGTGGTCACTTCATCCAAAAGTGTTCCAAGCTATATGCTCCCGGTGGCACCAATCCCAAGTGGACCTGTTTGCTACCAGATTCAACAACAAACTGCCACAGTCTGTGTCACCAGTCCCAGACCCCCAGGCATGGGCAGTGGATGCACTCAGCCTCGCCTGGGAGAACCTGGACCCATACGCCTTTCCACCAGCAGCCATCTTGGGCAAAGTGGTGGAGAAGTTGGAGGACTACCCTTGCAACAGAATAATTCTGATTACCCCAGGGTGGCCCAACATGCCCTGGTTCTGGGATCGAGTGGCAATGTCCAGTCAAATTCCACTGTGTCTGCCCAACATACCAAACTTAGTGTCTCAGCCATTCAACCAGGTCCTTCACAGGAACCTGTGGAATCTGAACCTACATGCCTGGCTCCTAGAGCCTCAGCAATCAAGGAGCAAGGCTTCTCTAAGGCAGTGGCAGCACGAATTGAGGCTCCTCAAAGAGGATCAACCAGATCTGTCTATGAGGCAAAGTGGACCATGTTTACAAAGTGGTGCCTCAGTAATCAGGTGGACTTCAGGGCACCACCTCTGAAAGCTATTGCTGACTTCCTCCTGCACTTGTTTCAGGAAAAGTAGTTGCAACCATGCACTATTGATGGCTACAGATCAGCCATTGCTGACAAACTGGGCAATTCCACCATTAATGTCAGCAAGGATGAGAATCTCACTCGTCTCCTGGACAGTTTCCATAGAGACAGACCCAAGGGCAGGAGTGGCATCCCCTCCTGGAACCTTACCCTGGTGCTTCACCAGCTGACAAAGGCTCCCTTTGAACCCCTTAAAGAGGCCTCCTTGAAACATCTGACTTTCAAGACTGTTTTCTTGCTGGCCTTAGGTTCTGGTAAACGCAGGAGTGAGATCCATGCTTGGTTGCATAAGAACATCAGACACCAGTCAGACTGGTCTAAGGTGTCCTTGTACCCCTCACCCAGCTTCCTATCTAAGAATCAGCTGGCTAAGGAGGGTCCAGACGGTGTGGCACCAGTGGTCATTCCAGCCCTGGCCCCATCTCTGGATAGGTCACTCAAAGGTGACAGGTCCCTATGTCCAGTTAGAGCCCTGCGCTACTACTTGGACAGGACTTCATATGTTAGGCAGAATAAGGAGTTGGTCTTTGTCTCCTTCAAGAAGGGTTTTGACAAAGACATCTCACCTGCCACCATCTCCTCATGGATTAAACAGACTGTGATTCTGTGCTATGAGCTCTCTGACCAGGAGGCCCTCTCCTTGCATCAGGTTAAAGCCCATGATGTTAGGGCCTTTGCTGCCTCTAAGGCCTTCCAATCAGGGATCTCCTTAGAGCAGATACTGTCCGCCTGCCACTGGAAGTCTCACAACACCTTCACTCAGTTTTATTTGAAGGATGTTGCCTGGGCTGATTCAGAGCTTTTCCACCTGGGACCTGTAGTGGCTGCAGGTGCACCACCAGGCCCAGAGGTGAGGAGATGTTGTATATATATGTATATATGTGCAAAGTGTAAATATGCTATATATGTACATAGTGTATATATGTTGGAATGTACATATGTTTTTATAAAAAAAAAACAAAAAAAAACTGTGACTTGCTTCCTTTGGGAAGTTTATTTCTTCTGGGACTGAACTCAGCCCCTCTTGGATAGGATGTATTAACGCAATAAAATTGCAAATTTAATAAGTAAATTAAATTTTTATAAGTTAATACCCTATCTAATGGACAGGCAAGGCCCACCCAACCGGCCCCGCTATCAGCTTACTAGGGGCTTACTAGGACTAGACACGAAAAAGATGCTATGACGTCAAGATGTCTAGACAGGAAGAGGAAGTATGATGCGCCACCTGGCGAATGCACTCTCCTGACCGGTCTTGCCGGTATTCTATACAGGACGTCTTTTTCTGACGTTTGGTGGGACCGGTCGCACCAACCGGTAAAGCAATTTTCCATTGGATAGGGTATTAACTTATAAAAATTTAATTTACTTATTAAAATTTGCAATTTTATTACTGTACAGTATTTTTAAATGACTTAATGACTACTTTTGGACAAGTATGATGAGCATTGAAATACAACAACTGAATCAAGAAGTAATCAGTCATTATGTCCTAAAGATATATATTAAAAATTAATCATATTTTGATGTGAATTCACGTTTGTGCTAGAAAATTCTAAGGCACAGGCAATAATAGCATGGCTCCAATATGGAGAATTTTGACAATGAAGAGCACTGCACACAACATATCTTATGGGACATGAGATATGACAAAATGGAGGTTTAATGGGAAAAAGCGCCAGTATTCTCTGTTTTAGCCTTGTTGAATGTAAAACACCACTCTTTATATTTAACCACACAGGATAACACCGAGTGGTTTGTGAAGTGCACCGTCCCAAAGAAGAAATCAAAGTCATCTGAAGAGCGCTGTCATAAAGCGGAGAATCTGGCTGCCACGGCAACCATGTTGCCTCCCTATGACAAAGAGAGGAAGATGATTATGATTGGTGGGGAGCAGTTGTCAGGGGCAACACATCTTGTCGCTGTGGTGCCAAAGTCCAAGAAACAGGTAATTAACGGGACATCCTATTGCCTTTATGGATAAAATTAAAAGAAACAAAAGACTCATTAAATCAATATTATATGTTAAACTAGGCTATATATTGGAGAAAAAATGTTGCAATTTGTTCAAATTTATTCTCTATATTTTTTTTGTAATATTTTTGGACTTTCCACCACCTTACATGTACTGACATGCCAGATGCTGATTTTGATATACAGTATGAATATTTTAGTAAAATCAAGTGATTCTGGTACTACAATCCCATCGTCCACACAAAGTTCAGTATTTCCTCACACTCTTCTAACCAGACCTGGACACAGCCTCTGGTTACTTCATTTCAATTGGTTGTTACATGTCAACCAGTGAGTGAGAAGGTGTTCTACAAAATACCAGGAATAAAGACAGCTGCTTAAGATTTTTTCTGATTAATATTATTCTAACATGACACGGATGTGTCAGTGATTCTGATTGGTTAATCGCCGTGGTAAAACTGGGCATAACTTCATGGCTAGTTTTACATAGGTGAGCGATAATCCCACTTCACTTTTTAAAAGTCAAATTACGAAAAATATACACTATAAATCTTCATCAAAACAGAATAAAATATAAAATGTCATGTTAGAATTGGAATAACACACTCCTAGCATGGGGTTATGTAGGGTTTTACAACTCATAGCTCATTAGAAACACTCATGCTTCGCCTTGACCTTTCTGTAGTGACCTTGACCTATAAAATCTTGTCTGGGCTATATCTCGGAAACCGTAAGGTGTAGGAAGTTGATACTTGGTAGGGACATTGGTTAGGGGGTGTAGGTGTGCAATGTCATGATGTGACCTTGATTTGACCTTGCCGTAGTGACCTTGACCTATAAATTCTTGTCCGGGCTATATCTTGGAATCCGTAAGGTGTAGGAAGATGATACTTGGTTGGGACATTGGTTAGGGGGTGTAGGTGTGCAACGTCATGGTCTGACCTTGATTTGACCTTTGACCTTTCTGTAGTGACCTTGACCTATAAAATCTTGTCCGGGCTATATCTCGGAAACCGTAAGGTGTAGGAAGTTGATACTTGGTAGGGACATTGGCCAGGGTGTGTAGATGTAAGACATCATGGTGTGATCTTGATTTGACCTTTGATCTTGCCGTAGTGACCTTGACCTATAATGCCTTGTATGGGCGTGTATGGTCGGGTGTTATATGTGATATATATATTTGTTATATGTGATCTTGTATATTTGATGCTATTTTATCTCTCTTATATCTTTTACTTGAATCTTGGTTGTTGCACCTTTGGGTGTCTTTTGATGTAGATTAAGCACTGTTAAAGTCATATTAGAATTCATTAACTGTTTTACTTTTGCAACTTCCCATTGTAACAGATGGTATTACATCAAGTGAGCCACAGGTTTTGCCCGAACTCCACACAAAAGCATGTGTTGCCACATCTGTATGTATGGGTAATATTCAAAACTTGCAAACCATAATTCGATAATACAAATGAATATCAAAATTGGAGAAGTCTTAAAGCTTCATAATTTTTAGTTTACTGAATTGTCCTGTTTTAATACTTAATCTTTACATGCAATTTCTTTCTCTTAGATGTTGTTTTCTCTACTTAAACATTATTTGGACACTGACACTGCTCTGAAAGTATCCAATCTGTGTACTGTTTCACTACTTCTATATGTTATGGTGTTGAAAACTATTTCCCCAGGCTGTGGGGTACGGGCATCTCTGATGCTATTTTTTTTTCTCTTTTTTTTTGTCAGATTCTGTGAATGCATGGATCTGTTATACATTTCTTCAGTCAGTCAAGGATCACTGGATTATTTTTGCTGGAATAAAATCTGATATTTCAAATTGTTCAAAGAACACTTTTATTTACAGTAAGATACAGTGGGTAATCTATTCACATAATTGACAGTATTCTGTTCTGCTACCCAATTGTTGTTGATGTTACTTCACTTGTCAGTACTCTGTTCTTTGACTTGTTTATATACCTCTCAACCTTTTCATCTCATCATGATTGTTCTGTTATTTGACCTGAATACAAAAATACCATATGATATTGTGGATGGCCAAATCACCAGCACACTGTATTTTTTTCTTTGACTCATTTGTATACAACTAACTACAAGAGAGTGTTGGTCTTTTGTTGATCTTTTCTTCTGGTCACCAATATTCTGTCAGTTGATTGTTTATATCTTACAGCAAAAGGTTGCTGGTGAACTTTTTTTATCTTATCACCAGCATTCTGCTCTTTTACCCAATGTTGACACTTTTTGATCTAGTTGCCAGTATTCTGTTCTTTGACACAGATGTGTACACCTTCAAGCAAGAGATTGTAGGCTTCCTCCTGATCTCTTCACTAGTATTCTGTTTTTAACCCAATTAATTCTCCCTTGCTACAAGAGTTATTTGTCTACCATTTTATCTTATCACCAATATTCTGGTTTTTTTTTGTACCTTATTTTTTTTAGTTCAAAAGCCTGCTGACAACCCTTTTCACGTAATTGCCAATATTCTGTTCTTTACCCCCATTCTTCAGACGTAACTACAAATGATTGTTAGCAAACTTTTTATCTGGTCACCAGTGTTCTGTTCTGTAACCTGATGGTTTATATTTGACAACAAGAGATTGCCTGCGACCTTTTCCTCTATCACAAGATATATCTACAAGTGTTTGTTGACAACCTTTTTATCTGGTCACCAACGTTCTGTTCTGTAACCCGTTATATTTACCCGTTACAGCAAGAGATTGCCGGCGACCTTTTCATCCAGGCTGTGCGCCAGGTGGAGTACAATGTCACCGATCTCCTCAAGTTTCTCGGCTCCTTCCCCACGAGTCTGATGGAACTGGATCATGTGATCCAGAAAACGGCCAGTGGTGCGTTGTTCTATAACATCACACTGAGGGGGTTACACATCCCACTGCAGGCTTATGAAGCTTATGTCACTGCCACCAGCTGTAAACACCCAGGTAAGGATAACCTGATACCTCCAACAAATCCTTGTCATTCATAACTTAATACCTGAGTCTGAAAACAAAACACCTTAACTAGCAGTTCAAAATATTGTTCATATATTTGAAAAAGACACTTCAAGTGGATGCCTCGTATTCTGGTGTTTATAAATTGTCAATCCTGTCATATTCTTGAAAAGCAGGCTGTAAATATATGGGGCTGACATTTACAAAAGTCATTAGCCAGAAGTCATAACAAAATGACCTTGAATACACAGTGCCAAAGTAGATTTACTAACTGTGACAATTACTTGTTCACACCTCTGTTGTTACAGCGACTGACCCAGTACTGAGGTTCCATGTGCCCTGGGCAGTCGAAGACAGCTACACCACATTCAGGTCAGTCTCATTTGAGTTGAATGGAGTTTAACATTGTCTCTAGCACACTGTACAGATCATATCATGACAGCTGTTTCTTGGAGTAGAACAAAACCAACCATACTAGCTGATTCTGCACTTTAAACCACTGGCTGTAGCAAGTCACAAACAGCTTTACTACGTGAGTTGATGGCTGAAATGGGTATTGCCTGCCACAACCACAAAACATATCAAATGTATGATGATCAGACAAAATAAAAGTTTACAGCCCATAACTTAGTAAACAGTTCAGAAAAGTTGATCAACATTTTGCTCCATCAGCCAGCTACAATGTGGAAATGCAGATTTACCAACATTTATGACTGATTAGAAACCAACGTGTTGTTTTAAAAAAAAGATATTAAATCAGAAGAAAATGGAATTGAGTAATTGGTAAATAATAAAGAAATAAGAACCAAATTTATACAGTAAGAAGATTTGTGAAAAAAATAAGTGGTAGACAAAATAATTTTAAAAAATAACATGTCCATGGAATGGCCTATGTCATTATTATGTCCATGTGACCTTGGAAGAGCCTGACTATTTGTTCAGTCTGCCAGTCTCTCAGTCTTGCACTGATTTGAACCATCATGTGCCCGGTCAGCCAGTGTATTGGAAAGGCTGCATTGTGTTTGCATAAAGAGTGACATTTCTTTGTAATATTAGAAATAGGTTAAAGGTGTGTGTTGCACAAAACAGCCAGGGTCATATTGAAACAGGCTCTCGGCGTGGTCGCTTGGAGGAGTCAATGCATACAGACGTGACAGCCTATGATTAGACTAGGAAGAAACATTGAAATCTGTGATTTCTTTGACAACTAGTGATGAAGTTCAAGAGAAATGAAATGAAATGAAATTTGTACCTCACTATTGTTTTACATTAACATACTTCTTCTGTTTTATGAACCTTCAATTATCTGGTCATAGTCTTACTCTTCTTGCCTGTTCAGATGATAGAGGTTGTACTGCTTATGTGAAAGACTTTACCCGTCATATTCTTTCAAGCTGATGAATTCTTTTTAGTGGAATATCCACAAGCTACAGTATCTTTTTAGTGGAAATGTGTAACTGAACTTATGGTCTCCAATTCTAATTAACCCTTCTTTTT
Source organism: Sabellastarte sp. h YS-2021 (assembly GCA_964017235.1). Classification (NCBI taxonomy): domain Eukaryota; kingdom Metazoa; phylum Annelida; class Polychaeta; order Sabellida; family Sabellidae; genus Sabellastarte; species Sabellastarte sp. h YS-2021. The sequence continues at coordinate 15,726,562 of OZ024931.1, read as the reverse complement.
ATTGCGTAAAATACCCTTACCTTATCCTCACTAGTGCTTTCGCCTTGGCGGGAGCAAACACTACGACCAAACGAGAATATTTAAAAAGAAATATTCTTGTCGGTACCAGTATGAACACGCATGACCGCGCATGCGCCCTCATCGGAAACCCCTTTAAGCCTCACTTCAATTTTGGTCGTCAGGGAGCAAACATCGTTTGTTTACTTTGCTGTATTCGTTTGGAAAATTCGAAGAGATGGCTGAAAGCCAGATTAAAACGAAAGGACAGAGGATTGCTTCGGGTTGTCGCCATTTTACTGCTGAATGGGACTCCCATCATTTTTGCTGGGCTTGTAGAGACAAAAAGAAGGGAGATGATGTATGTGTCACCTCGAAAGAGGAGGATTGCTACATTTGTCTTCAGTTTTCGTCAGAACAGAAGAAAAAGTTGAAGGCTAAGAAGGCTTATCAATTAAAGAAGGCAAAAGAGGTTTCTAAAGACCTGGAAGATTCCTTGTTAGGTTCTGATGATCCACCCTCTTCAACTCCAGCTACGAATGCTTCCTCTGCTTCAACTGAGAAGTCTTCTTCTGTAGATCCCCTACAATTAATTCTACAGAGATTGGACAGTATGCAGGGTCGTCTAGTGGCTCTGGAGAAGGGTAGTACCTCTGTCTCCTCTAGTGAGGTGAATATGGCAGAGGCAACCCCTGTGTCTGAAGATACTTACAGAGCGAAGAAAACGCCATTGAATACCTTTGCAGTGATGGATGAGGAAGAATTTCCAGAGGATTGCAGTGAGCATAGATCTGCTAAAAGAGCACGTTCTTTGTCTCCTCAACATTCAGAAAAACAGTCTTCAGTGAGAGAGGAAGAGGTGGAAGATGATCCTTCCTACAGACAATTACTTGCTTCGGTAAGGAATATTTTGGATCTACCAACGCCAGAGGAGTTTGCTGAAGCCCCATCTAAGATCTTTGGTTCTAAGGACAGAAAGAAAAAGCATTCTGTTCTTCCAATGGTTTTGCCTCCAGTGGAGGAGATCAACAACAGATGGTCCGAGCTTGAGAAGAAGGTTGCTGGAAACCCTTCTGACAATGGGGAAAGACTTTTGTCAGCTCCATATAATTCAGATTCGTTTCTTCCTTACACTAGACCTCTGATGAAATTCTACCGAACAACTTCCTCAGAATTTTCAACCTCTGCACCTAAATGCCAAGATTCTTTCAGAAGTATTTGTTCCAAGTCCTCTTCTGCCCCATCTACGATCTCAGTGCCTACTAAACAGTTCACTACTATGGAGTCTGTTAAGAGAGAGCATGTGCAAGTATTGGGTTTTGTCAGCCTCTTCATCAGGACTATTGAAAAGTGTGCTACTAATATGGAGGAACTTATGCAGGCTGCTTTGGGTTCAGCAGATGAGGCAATGGTGAAAGATTTGGAAGAATTGTTAGCTTATATTCGCATCCAGTTAGCTACAATCACCTCAACAGAACGTGCTCTAGAGACAGTGACAGAGGCATCTATGACTATGGCTTGCAATATGGAGTTAGCTCGTAGAGATACCATCCTCAAGTTTTCTGCCCCGCACCTTCATGAACATGACAGGAATCGTCTTCGCAGATCTGGGTTCAAGTCAGTGGACTTGTTTTCACCTTCTGTTCTCAATAGTGTTGAGAATAAATATGAGAGAGACAGGTCACCTAAGAGGCAAAAACTGGATAATAGATCTGGATTTTCATCAAGGAAAAATTCCTCTTTTCAACAAAACTCTGCTCAAAATAGTGCAAGAAGTTCTTTTCGTGGCCAAACAGACTTCAAAAATCAACAAAGATCATCACAGCCCACCAGAGGGGTCGTGGTGGCAGAAGGAAATGACTATCCAGTGGACTTAGCTCTTGGAGGCCGTTTGCAGTGTTATTATCAGGTATGGGAGAAAAAAGAATGCCATCCCAGAGTTGCACTCATTTTAAAGCACGGGTACAAGATCGTACTAGTAAAGCCAATCGAATTGTCGCGTTTTCCCACAATTCAGAGCGGTTACGCACATCCACAAAAACAAAAGTTTCTGGTGGATTGTGTCCAGGAAATGCTTCAAAAGAAAGCGATTATTCAGGTAAAAATGAGTGCAAGCCTGGGATTTTACAGCAGGTTATTTCTAGTGCCAAAGCCAGGGAAAAAATGGAGGCCAGTGATAGATCTCAGTGTTGTAAATATGCATCTATCGGTTCCCACATTCAAGATGGAGACTGCCGAAATTATTCGAAACTCCATTTGCAAAGGGGAGTGGGTTGTATCAGTAGATCTAACAGACGCATACTTCCACATTCCTATCCATCAAAAATCTCAAAACCTGCTTCGATTTCACGTGGGAGGACGTTCGTTTCAGTTCAGAGCCCTACCTTTCGGTATTGCAACGGCTCCACTCGAATTCACCCGCATTGCCAGAGAGGTAAAGCTTATGCTTCAAAACATGGGTATACGCATCCACCAGTACCTGGACGACTGGTTATTGCGAGCTCCAACACAGCAGATTTGCATGGAGCAGTCAAGACAACTGGTCCAGTTCGTACAAGAGCTAGGTTGGGTGATCAATTTCAAAAAATCAGAGTTAACACCAACTCAAAAATTCGACTTCCTGGGGTACAGGTTCGACTTGACAAAGGGCGAGGTCTTACCCACAGAAAAAAAATGGCTAATTTTGACAACTGCCATAGAAGGTCTAAACAACAGTCAAACAACAACTCCCAGGATCCTGATGTCTTTCATAGGCATTCTGGCATCTCTGGAGAAGACAGTCCCAATGGGCAGATTGCACATGAGGCCCTTCCAATGGTATCTCAAAACTCATTGGAAGTATCCCCAATCATTGGACAAAAAGATACCATGTTCAGAAATTTTGAAAAAACATCTGGTATGGTGGAAAAATCCAAAAAATGTACTGACAGGTTGTCCCCTTCATGTAGAAGAACACAATCTCCTATTATTTACAGATGCTTCGATCAAAGGTTGGGGTGCTCATTTGGGAGACCTGACAATCAGTGGACTGTGGTCGGACACAGAAGCAAATTTGCATATAAACATTCTAGAGATGAAGGCAGTGTTCTTGGCAATAAGGTCTTTCCAGTCCCATCTTTTGAACCAAAGGGTCTTGGTGGCCTCAGACAATGCGACAGTAGTAGCTTACCTCAACAAACAGGGGGGGACCCACTCACTGGAGATGTGTCTCATGGTTTGGCGTCTGATGGCTTTTTGCAACCCCAGGGCAATTTTGCTAAGGGCTCGTCATATCCAAGGGTGTCTCAATGTAATAGCAGACAGTCTGTCTCGCAGGGACAAGATTATTCAGACAGAATGGTCCCTTCATCCCAAGATTTTTCAGGGAATTTGCCAAATTTGGCACAGACCAATGGTAGATTTGTTCGCGACCAAGATGAACAACAAATTACCTCTGTATGTGTCTCCTGTCCCAGATCCAAATGCAATGGCGGTAGATGCATTGAACATCTCGTGGCAGGCTCTAGACGGTTATGTTTACTGTCCAGTTGCTCTCATACCCAAAGTAGTTCAAAAGATGAGAACCTATGCATGCCGAATGATTGTAGTAGCCCCAGGGTGGCCAAGGATGAGCTGGTTTTGGGATCTGATAGAACTGTCCACAAAACCTCCACTACTTCTTCCCCATTGGGAAACTCTTCTCAGACAACCGTTCAGCCACAGGTTCCATCAAAATCTTCAGTACTTGAATCTACATGTTTGGCACCTGGATTCAAGGCAGAATCACCTCAAAAATTCTCTAAGTCAGTGGCAGAGAGAGTTAAGGCACCTCAGAGATTTTCATCAAGAAGGGTCTATGAATCAAGGTGGGCCATTTTTGAGTCATGGTGCAAACAGAGCCAGGTGGAGTTCAAAAAACCTACTCTTTCCTCAATAGCTGATTTTTTGTTCAATGAAAAGGGTTTGAAACCAACTACTATTGCAGGCTATAGAACAGCAATTGCGGATCATCTTGGCCCTGCAGGGATTGAGATCAGTAACAGTTTTGAGCTCAACAGATTGATTGCAAGTTTTCATAGGGATAGGCCAGTGAAGGATAGGAATATACCTTCTTGGGATTTATCTTTAGTGCTTTTGGCTTTAACTAAAGCTCCTTTTGAGCCACTCAAGGATGCTCCTTTGAAAATTTTGACTTTCAAGACAGTCTTTTTAATGACTTTGGCCTCAGGTAGAAGGAGAGGTGAAGTTCATGCTTGGACATTCAGGTCTTTGAAACATAAGACTGGCTGGAAGGAGGTAACAGTGTCTCCTTCATCAGTTTTTCTGGCTAAGAATCAGTTGGCTTCAGATGGTCCAAGTATTGTCCAACCAGTGGTCATTCCTGCTCTTAAACCATCTTTAGATCAATCCTTAACTGAGGATATGACCTTGTGCCCAGTGAGATCTTTAAGATATTATATTGACAAAACTAAAGATCTGAGGGAAGGGAAGCACCTTTTGTTTATTTCCTTCAAAAGTGGTTTTTCGGGGGATATACAAAGATCGACCATATCTTCATGGATTAAACAGACAGTTATGCTTGCATATCAGGGTTCTGACCTTGAAACCCAGAGTTTGTCCAGGGTCAAGGCTCATGACGTACGATCAATGGCGGCTTCCTTGGCTTTCAAAGGGGGAGTCTCTCTTGACCAAATTCTAGGGGCATGTTTTTGGAAATCACATACCACTTTTACAAACTTTTATTTGAAGGATGTGGCTTGGAGGTCAAAGGAAAGTTCAGAATATTCCTTGGGTTCTGTGGTTTCTGCTCAACACATAGTAAAGTTATAGTAGGTACGATGATAATACATTTTCACATTTTTCATGTATCTACTTTATAATGATTTGTCTGAGGCATGGTTACGGCTCGTGTGATTATATGCTGTTTTTTTCATATATTTACAGGTCATCCAGGAAGATGTTTGTAAATAACAAGTTTTGTTCCAGTTGTTGTGTTGAAACTACCACTTTTTAAGCAAGACAGAAAACAGCCTTTGACATGTGCAAAAACACAAACTGAATATAGGACCAAGGCACCATTCAAAGGGGGCCAGGTTAGTGCTTACAATTATAACATAAATACAGTGTTATGTTGTTGAGTGTTTTGTGCTTAAAATAGTCTAGTACTTTATCCTCACAAGAGTGCTTGATATTTGTACTTTGGCTTAATGTTTGATTATACCTACTTTTTGGGGTCAAAAATATTGAAAATCCCTCCACCAGTATGGTTGTAATCAAGCACTAGTGAGGATAAGGTAAGGGTATTTTACGCAATAAAATGTAAAAATTTTATTGTAATTTAACTTTTTGTAAGTTAAATACTTACCTTATCCTCACTAGATTCGGATGCCCACCCATCCAACCCCACATTTTCAAGATTTTTTGGTTATTCAATAAATTGCATTGCTTCCAAAATTAAAGTGAGGCTTAAAGGGGTTTCCGATGAGGGCGCATGCGCGGTCATGCGTGTTCATACTGGTACCGACAAGAATATTTCTTTTTAAATATTCTCGTTTGGTCGTAGTGTTTGCTCCCGCCAAGGCGAAAGCACTAGTGAGGATAAGGTAAGTATTTAACTTACAAAAAGTTAAATTACAATAAAATTTTTACAATCTGGGAACTATTGCAAAAACAGATAGTCCTATAAATAATCGTTTTTATGTTGTTTTTGTACCTTACGTTGTTTAACTTTATGGGATTATTTACTTCTAGAACATTGTTATGTTTTTCTAATCATTTTACTTTATGTCTTTCCATAGGGCTGATGGTAGTGGGAAGATCTCACTGAAGCTACAAAATGGCCGTCCAGAAGACAGTGAGGCATGGCCCGAACTACACATCTACCCCGGACCTCAGTGTACATACAGGGTGTCTGTAGGCATAGCATGGAGTGACCTGTGTGGTCAGGTATGTACAGTGTACTTACCTCTACAGCATACTCGTTTGTACAGTGTATTAACCTGTACAATGTACTCATCTGTACTATGTATTCACTTGTACTGTGTATTTACCTGTACTGGTAAGCATGTACTAGGACTGCGACAATGTTTGTTAAAGTTTGAGAGTTGACTCTTTTACTGCAGCGAAAATGAAGCTTGGTCCAAATGTCAGAAATTTAGACTCTGCAAAACGTTAAAAATCACCAAGATACTATTTTTGAATAAATATAAAAGTTATAGAATATGGTGAAATTTTTTTTCAAATTTTTGATATGATGTTTTTATCATAGTTTAAGCATAGTGACAAGATTTTACAGTAGGTTTCTGTATTTTTACTGGTTTTGAAAGCATTGGTTTCCAGATCGAAGTTCAAAGTTGTTGGATTGACCTGAACCTGACCTCTGAATTGTTTGAGTTGCATTTTACAAGTTTGATTAGTAAAATTTAAAAAGAAAATGGAAGATGTTGCATCTCACAGTCCAAGTATGACAAAATAGTTGATACGTTGAATTGTGAAAAGGGTAACAAAAAATAACGCAGGTGTATTTTTAATTACTGAAGTTACAAACCTTCAAAGTAGTTGCAAAGAAAAGCTCTATGACACTGGCACAGTGCCATAAAAAGGTAGGACTTTATGTAATTCCCCCCAGTTCCATCTCCTTTTGGAAAAATTCCCAAGTTGAATGACAAGAGTATAACAAGTTACAAGAAAATTTAAATTAGACCTTCAACTATGTTTATCTTGGCAGAAACTCCAATTGGACTCTCTAGTAAATTGAACCTGGTGGAGACTTCAGTTGAACTTTCTACCAGTTGAGTTTGAAATTCTACTAAATGTTACTTTCTCAAGTGAGTTTATGTGTGATATTGTAATAACACGTTTGAGGAGGACATGTCTTTGGTTAAAAGAAAACAAGGCCAAAAAGTATTTTGGCCTACATTCGTGAGCTACAGAGCCATCAGAGACATGAGTAGTGCAGACGGTCACCCATCCAAGTACTAACGTAACCCATTGCTGCTTAACTTCAGGCGAGAGACGGGTAGTCATCACACTACTCCAGTTCTCATGAATGCCATGAAAAGGGGAAAAACAAGTGATCTCTAAAAGCGTGAGCCTCGCTAGAGCTGGCACTTAAACAATGTCTTCAGTAAACAGGGACATACAGTGTCCTAGTGTTTAAGGCAGTGCCAGATGGATGTTTGCAGTGTCCTAGTGTTTAAGGCAGTGCCAGATGGATGTTTGCAGTGTCCTAGTGTTTAAGGCAGTGCCAGATGGATGTTTGCAGTGTCCTAGTGTTTAAGGCAGTGCCAGATGGATGTTTGCAGTGTCCTAGTGTTTAAGGCAGTGCCAGATGGATGTTTGCAGTGTCCTAGTGTTTAAGGCAGTGCCAGATTGATGTTTGCAGTGTCCTAGTGTTTAAGGCAGTGCCAGATTGATGTTTGCAGTATCCTAGTGTTTAAGGCAGTGCCAGATGGATGTTTGCAGTGTCCTAGTGTTTAAGGCAGTGCCAGATGGATGTTTGCAGTATCCTAGTGTTTAAGGCAGTGCCAGATGGATGTTTGCAGTGTCCTAGTGTTTAAGGCAGTGCCAGATTGATGTTTGCAGTGTCCTAGTGTTTAAGGCAGTGCCAGATGGATGTTTGCAGTGTCCTAGTGTTTAAGGCAGTGCCAGATGGATGTTTGCAGTGTCCTAGTGTTTAAGGCAGTGCCAGATGGATGTTTGCAGTGTCCTAGTGTTTAAGGCAGTGCCAGATGGATGTTTGCAGTGTCCTAGTGTTTAAGGCAGTGCCAGATGGATGTTTGCAGTGTCCTAGTGTTTAAGGCAGTGCCAGATTGATGTTTGCAGTGTCCTAGTGTTTAAGGCAGTGCCAGATGGATGTTTGCAGTGTCCTAGTGTTTAAGGCAGTGCCAGATTGATGTTTGCAGTATCCTAGTGTTTAAGGCAGTGCCAGATGGATGTTTGCAGTGTCCTAGTGTTTAAGGCAGTGCCAGATGGATGTTTGCAGTGTCCTAGTGTTTAAGGCAGTGCCAGATGGATGTTTGCAGTGTCCTAGTGTTTAAGGCAGTGCCAGATGGATGTTTGCAGTGTCCTAGTGTTTAAGGCAGTGCCAGATGGATGTTTGCAGTGTCCTAGTGTTTAAGGCAGTGCCAGATGGATGTTTGCAGTGTCCTAGTGTTTAAGGCAGTGCCAGATGGATGTTTGCAGTGTCCTAGTGTTTAAGGCAGTGCCAGATTGATGTTTGCAGTGTCCTAGTGTTTAAGGCAGTGCCAGATTGATGTTTGCAGTGTCCTAGTGTTTAAGGCAGTGCCAGATGGATGTTTGCAGTGTCCTAGTGTTTAAGGCAGTGCCAGATGGATGTTTGCAGTGTCCTAGTGTTTAAGGCAGTGCCAGATGGATGTTTGCAGTGTCCTAGTGTTTAAGGCAGTGCCAGATGGATGTTTGCAGTGTCCTAGTGTTTAAGGCAGTGCCAGATGGATGTTTGCAGTGTCCTAGTGTTTAAGGCAGTGCCAGATGGATGTTTGCAGTGTCCTAGTGTTTAAGGCAGTGCCAGATGGATGTTTGCAGTGTCCTAGTGTTTAAGGCAGTGCCAGATGGATGTTTGCAGTGTCCTAGTGTTTAAAGCAGTGCCAGATTGATGTTTGCAGTGTCCTAATGTTTAAGGCAGTGCCAGATGGATGTTTGCAGTGTCCTAGTGTTTAAGGCAGTGCCAGATGGATGTTTGCAGTGTCCTAGTGTTTAAGGCAGTGCCAGATTGATGTTTGCAGTATCCTAGTGTTTAAGGCAGTGCCAGATTGATGTTTGACAACTGAATAATGGAATGAGTGGAAGGAGAAGCAGAATCCTCCAGGAGTGATCTACAGTTATGGTAATATATATCAATCAAGAAAAAAAGAAAAAAGATGAGTGTTTCACTCGGGTAAAGACTCAGAAAACAAATCTAAACTGGGACAAAGGCATTGGTTGAGATTTTAAGCATCAGTCAAGGTTAGCAAAGTTTCAAAGAACCCATTGCTGCACACCCTTTTAACAGTCTTATATGTAAAAAAAAATCGAAACACAGTTTGGTCACCCCAGGGAATATGAGCTGAAACAAAAATTCAAATTCTCAGAAGAAAGCATAGATTTAAAAGAAAAATGCAAGACCTGTAACACTTTGGTGAATCCAGTCCCAGGTTTAAAAAAAACTATAGCAGTCTGAATTTTGAAAATAATAAAATAATTAACAGGGAAAAACGATTGCTTAAAATTTTAGGTTCAATATTTTGTATATGTATAGTAATCCGACAAAAAAAAATTAATACCATGATTTGACAGTCAGAACTATAGCTAATGTATAAAATTTAATATGTTTCACCTTTTTTTCAATTACTTGTAAATATTACTGCTTAAGCCTACTTTGAAACTCGACATTGTTTAATATCTTCAGTGCCTCTTCTAGTTTGAAAGTTGCCTTTGGATGTACAGAGATATAGCAATATCTTGATGACATCAGATGTGCCACCTCTCTTCAATCCTTCAGATAAAAATTAAAATCATCCCTGTTCTCCAAAACATATCAACCTTAGTTTTTCTCTCTCCCTGGTGTCTCCTTGACTGCTGATCTCTTTATGTCCCCAATATCTGATCTAGGACTTGGGCTTATGGGTATGTTTTGCCTTAAAATCTGCAGTTTACAGAGAATAAGAACAATGAAAGGTGAAGTAGAATTAACAAGAGCACTCGGAGAGTGCAGACCTCCGCCAAGGGAGCACATATGCTGAAAATTTCGTCGAAATTCGTCCATAACTTTTTGAGTTATCTGTCTTTAAAAATTACATTTCATGGATCCAGAAGATCCTGATAGTGATCCGGATCACTCCCAAAATTGAATCATTTCTTCCTTTCACCTTTTCAGACATATCCTGAAAATTTCATCAAAATCCGTCCATAAGTTTTTGAGTTATCTTGTTCACAAACAAACTCACAAACCCATAAACAAACCGAGTCGAAAACATAACCTCCTTGGCGGAGGTAATAATTAGAATATCTTCACCAGTAGGTAGCTATTGAGACAAATATTTGAGAGTGTCGTTTTACAAGATACCCAAGAGAAGGTGATTTTCCCAACTATAAACAGATCTGTGTATCAATATTTGAGTGAAACTATCGCCTCACACAACAAAATGTTTTAGAAAACTGAGACAAAGTGAGTAAATATTATATCTTATTCCACAATAACCAGTTGTTGACACCAATATTTTAGTGAAAGTCTCCTCAAGTATACAAAAAACCCAAGACAAAGCCAAAAATTAGTGTTCAGGCTTCTTTGCAAACAGAACAGGACACGAGTGGATAATGCTGTGTTCACACGCCTCTGTTCTCACGAGTGAGATATAATTCTGACTGTTTAAAGGGGCAGACAAGATTGTGGCAGTAAAATCTACAAAAAAAATCACCATCGCGAATGAGTTTGTTCATGTTTATCTGGAAATGCAGTTTTTTGGGCACTTCTATCTTTGAGAGAATGTGGCACGGAGATAGATTAAACATTGGTTCCCCAAACAGCCATGTTTTGCAAAGGTTTTAAAACATAGAGGCCAACTTTTGTGATGGAGCAAGCAAGTCAAACATTTTAGGAAATAATGTAACACAATCTCACTGTTATCACACATTAAGGACACTTTTCCAACCAGGCAAAATGTGAACAGACTCTGCACAAATATTTGTATCAAAAATGTCGTCTTTATCTAGAACAAAAATATCACATATTTCTTCGGGATATCCAGTGATTTTCTACATATTTGTAACAAATCCAAAAGTGTTGGTTAAGTTTTCACATCTCCTTCCGCAGATATGCTCGTATTTTATCTGGCCACCTAATGCCTACACAGTTTGTTTGGTAAATAAGACGTTTGTAAACTAATCACTTGAAACAAATCCAGCGAGAGCATAAAATGAAGCATTACTTTTAGGGTGTCTTTGCAAATATATCAGTGTGAGTGAAAATAAGGAAATACACTCGAGAATTGGTAAATACACATAATTTGGAGGGGACAAAAGTGTGCTTCATCTCACCAGTGTACACTGGATCTCAGATATCAATAGAACTATGAATGGGTTCATGTTGGAGGATTTTAGAAATATATCAAAACAACGCGGGAGATCTGTAGAAAGATGTTCAAATAATCCAAATGTGGTCTTTTAAAGAAAAATACTGTAATAGCCAAAAAGGTCAGCTGCAAGAAAATTTCACCAATTTTTAGAAATTAATTTGAATTCATGGTCAATTTATTTTCATTTAACGGATAAATTTATTTTGTTTAAAGATAAAGATTTGAAATTTCACAGGGAACTAATTTTTTAAACTATATATGTTGGTTAGCCTAAGTAGGTAAAACTTAATTCTAAGTGAAAATTTTGCTCATCAATATACAGTAGAGACTTCATTTTTTTTAAATTCAAACTTAAAGTTCATAAAGTCACAGTTTGGATAACAGAGGTTCTGTAAAATACATTGTGTATACATAGTGTAAAGAAATGAGCGACCATGTAGTAGAAATTCATGTAGAATGTATTAAAGTATTGGGCTAAGCTCAAAAGCCCCCACAATCTGTGTGGCATTTTGAACTAATTCTTGTAAGGACAAACGTGTAAATGCAATGATTTGATTAGTGGAGGTTTTCATATATATGAACAGACAGACTGTTGCATTTATTATGTCCACCCCACTGAGAAATGTACTCTTGGCAATTTTCAAAAAATTTTCCCCTCCCCAAAAATGGCGGCCATTTTGAATTTTCAAATTTTGGCCAAAAATGGCAAAACACAAATTTGCTTTTATCTCCTTAACTGTGCGAGATAGAGTGATTTCGTCGAAATTTTCGACCCACAGGGTATCTGAGCAATGTACTCTTGCCAATTTTCAAAAAAATTTCCCCTCCCCAAAAATGGCGGCCATTTTGTATTTTCGAATTTTTGCCCAAAAATGGAAAAACACAAATTTGCTACTATCTCCTTAACCTTGCGAGATAGAGCGATTTCATCGAAATTTTTGACCCACAGGGTATCTAAGCAATGTACTGTTGGCAATTTTCAAAAAATTTTCCTCTTCCCAAAAATGGCGGCCATTTTGAGCTTTTGAATTTTTGCCAAAAATTGAAAAACAGAAAAAAAAATCTCCTTAACCGTGCAAGATAGAGCGATTTCGTCGGAATTTTTGACCCAACCAATGCAAAAAGGCATGAAGCTGAAATAATTTACATGTATACTAATAAATATTTAAGCATCATTGATATATTTTACAAATGAAACAGGGTCTTGTAAGATCATGATCTGAATGGATCATGATCTCCTACTGTTATTCCTAAGCCTAGATTTTTAATTTCAATTGCTAAATCATTCATAAATATTGCAATATACAAACTCATACTTTTCTTTCCCAATAAATCGAGTAACATTTTTCTAGCACTATAGCTTGACTTGTTTGTAACTTGATTTTTCTTGTAAGCAATAACTCTGAAGCAAAATCAGTAACTTTTGAACAAAAAGTCTAACGCACTTTGGTTCACTGGATTTTATTAGTGGTTTTGTTAAGTTTTTACTTGAAGCACAATCAGTAATTTTAAACAATAGTTCTTAAGCATCTTAGTCCACTGCATTCAATTAGTGTTTTAAACTTAAGTCTGATACTAATGACATTTTGAACAGAAATGTCTGTGGTCAGTGTACCCTTTCACTTGAGACCTCTTCTCCGAGAACATTACCAAAGAATGTAGGACATACAGAATCTGGGGAAAAAAATGCCTCCTGGACAAAATGCCTCACAGAAAAAAATGCCTCCTGGAAAAAATGCCTCCTAGAAAGAATGCCTCCTGGATATTTTGTGACTAGGAAAAAATGCCTCCTGAGAAAAAAAGTTATTTCAACTTGTAAACATGTTACATATGAAACCTATAATGTATAATATCAAAAACATGTTAATTTCAGATATGTACAGTCAAAACCAGAACGTACAATATCATGAAGTACAAATTACAAATATCTTCTTGAAAGGGTATCCCTTCAGCTGTACTCTGGACCAGTTTAAAAGCAGGATTTATGGCTGTGAGGTTTCTTGATGAAATAGTTGTGGCCTTTATGGCTTACAATATGCATTCTTATCAAATTACAACATAGGTTATCCCCTCTGTAAGGAGTTGATCGCAGTTAGATGCACTAGGAGGGGCAGAAATGTAATTACAAGAAAAACACGACACCTGTCATAATGGAAACCAGGGATGAGCAGCCAGCCAAAAGAGTGAGAAGCACCAGCAAAACCTTACAAGAGAAACTTACATACCTTTGTACAGCTAAGCAAAATGGGTAAAAGACTGTGAATTTTTGACAGGCATTGGCGACTATAAGACTCAAGTGGAAAAAATGAAGATGCCTCTGAAGTTGTAATGTGAACCTGTAGTGTTATAATACTTGAAAGAACTTTTTTTTCTTAGGAGGTATTTTTCCTGGTCACAAAATATTCAGGAGGCATTCATTCTAGGAGGTATATTTCCTAGGAGGCATATTTTCTAGGAGGCATTTTTTTCAGGAGGCATTTTTTCCGCGCATCGGACATACATTCTTTTGAGAAGTAAATTTCACACCTACAATTTCTCTTCTGCCAAGCTGTGGTCGTTCTTTCATTTGTTAAATATGGTAACATACACAATGCAATAAACTTTACATTTTCTATTCCTTGTGATGCATATCTTCACATCTTTTACGGCTTACTTCGCACTTTTTCATCAGGGCCGCTTCATTTTTGTCAGCAAAAACATTTTTCTAGTTTTTTTTTTGCAAGATCTGTTCATTAGTTCTGGAGTAATCTAAACACCAAAAAACAGACAGACAGACAAATAGACAAACACTTAGCACATAAAAACATAAACTCCTGGTGGAGGTAAAAATATTGGTTAAAACTTAAAAGTCACTTCTTGGTGAAAATCACTCGGGGTGAATTTTTGTGATGGACTTTCAAGGAATTGAAAGGAGAAAAGATGAAACAGAAATAAATAAAAATGATGAATACACAACCTCCCTCTTTATTATCTTTATGTCAAATTCAAGACATAAAATGAGAAGAAATATTTTTACTTAAAGACAGCAAGTACCACAAACTAGGTTTGTGACCTCACAATGGCAATTGCATTGTGACATCGTCAAGTAATGACATCATCAGAAAGCAAAATATTGATTTTTTACGTGACTGTGATGGAGAGAATCAGATTTTTCTGTATATGCCCAATTGAAAATAATGAAATAGCTGCCCACCAAATTTGAGGTCAATTGATGTTATAGTTTTTGAGTTATAAGGGCAAAATGGTGCACTGACAGACAGACAGAAAAAACTGATCACAATAACCCTCTAACCATTGTACATCTTGCTACAAAAAAGTACACAAAAGTTGAATTCCTGATTAGATGAATTTTGCAAAATCTTTGAAATTCCTTGTATCATGTGTGTACAACTGAAGGCCTACTATTACAAGTCAAACCTCAGGCATCAGAAAATCCTTCTATCTAACTGGGAATTGCAGATACTGAGGGAAAATTCATAGAACTACACCTGTGTTATATAAACTCACCTGAGATGTCGGAGCTTTAAGCCAGGTTATATCAATTTCAGTAATGTATAAACAAACGTCATATTTTCAGCATTTGTGAATGATCCAAGACCAGGTGGAGCTATGTCATTGCTGCACCAGAAGGTCTCTTTTATTTAGGAAATTCTCTGTAGCAGAGTTCCACTGGAAGTGATTTGACTGAATAAATATCCTACATCATGTCATAGTTTGCTTTCAGATAACCATATGGACCTTTTGCATGTTGTGTCACAATATTACATATCATCATTTGGATGGCAAAATATCACGCTTGAAGGAACATGTCTGTGTAAAACACACAGGATATATGGGAAGATATACCTTATTTAAAAAAATAATTATAAAATAACTATGCATTGTATTGACTTCAAAATTGCACACATAAAAGTACAAGCACTAACTTATCTGGTACTTTTTGCAAAATAATATTAGGATGCAGGATTGTTAAGATATTGAGCTGTGAACTTTTAGTATAATGCAAAATATCTGTTTTTTTTCTGTAATGTGTATCTTAAATATGGGCAAATATAAAAGGTAGGCCACAGAAGAATTCCTTATTTTCATTTTACTAAACTATTGATTTCCTTGCCATTAAGTTTCTATGAAATATCAAAATAATAAGTAATATTTTCAAAAGCTGTGCCTTCATTAATGCCCCTGTTCCACCAAAGGACTAAGGCCCGATCCTGTCGGCAACCCTTAATCGTGGACAGTCGGTGAAGAAAATGGTAAAATGGGCGGGAATACTGAATCGGCATCAAAGCCTGGGATTAAGTACAGATCGGCCTCAGGAAGCCTGAGGAGGCCCCAGGCGGCCCCAGACAGTCCCCAACTGGTCTGGGACTAAGAACCGATTAAGCCAGTTTTCTGGTCGGTTTCAACCACGATCCTGTCGTACACATACCGACTGGGTCCCAGGACGCCTCAGGCCACCTGGGACTAAGTCCCGACTAACCCCCGATTATGTCCCGGCGTCCTCAGGCCTCCTCAGTTTTCCCCAGACCACGATCGCCGATTCTTGTTTTGCAAAATAACTGGATTTTCTGGGTATATATATAAATTCCGTGATCTAATTAACATTACTTTTATGGGAACACAGCAGGATGCCACCTTTTAATGGAAGACAGCTTCAGCAACAACTTAGGACTTTTTTAGTTTTTATTCAGTTACAAGTAATGATGTATTTCCTATTTCTACGTCGACCACAGCAACCACCACAAGCAGCAGCACCACCACCACCGCCACCAGCCATACAGAGACCTAGAAGAAGGACAACATGTGGGTCAGGCCGTGGCTACTGCAGAGAGTGGAGAGGGGGGCCTACCACAACATTATGGCTGAACTGTATGCCACAGACATTCCAGGATTCACCAATTTCATGAGGATGACCTCAGAATTCTGTAAAATGATAAAGACCAGACTGGAACCACGTCTAGCCAGGCAGGCCACCAACTACAGAGCTCCAATCAGTGTTGGGGAGAAGTTAGCCCTCACCATCAGATATCTGGCCACTGGAGAGTCATACACATCATTATCATGTCAGTTCAGGGTTGGCAGATCCACCATTTCCAAGTTTCTACCAGAGGTCTGCAGGGCCATCTAGGATGAGTTCACCAGAGGGTACCTCAGATGTCCTACTACTCCAGATGAGTGGAAAGAACTGGAAAGGGAATTTAGGATCAGGTGGAATGTTCCACATGCCCTGGGAGCCCTTGATGGAAAGCATGTAGCCCTGAAGAAACCCAAGAACTCTGGAGCCCTGTACCACAACTACAAGGGGTTCTTTTCCATAGTAATGTTGGCCTTGGTAGATGGGCAGTACAAATTCAGATGGGTGGATGCTGGTACAGCTGGATCTTGCTCAGATGCCCAGATATTTAATGCCTGTCAGCTGAAGAGGAGGATTGAGGATGGCAATGGCAGGATAGGCTTCCCTGACCCAGCTCCTATAACCCGGGGTGGTAGAGATGTCCCTTACTTCATTCTGGCAGATGATGCGTTTGCCCTGAAGACCTGGCTCATGAAACCCTATGGCAGAAGGATGTTAACCAGAGAAGAAAGGATAGCCAACTACAGAATATCAAGGGGCAGGAGAGTTGTTGAGACCGCTTTTGGCATCCTGGTCTCAAGATTCAGAGTGATGTTGACCACTATTGAACTCCCCCCCCCCCCCCCCAGCAACAGTCAGGGAAGTGGTCTTTACCTGTGTGGTTCTGTACAACATACTGAGAAGCCAGTATCAAGGTCAACATGGTGGTCAAGAGCCAGGAGATGATGAAGATGATGATGTGCTTGGTGATTGTCGACTGATTGGTGGTGCTGCTGGTGGTGGTCCAGACAGAAACCCTGCTAGAGAAGCCAAAAGACAGGGGGATTACCTCAAGGACTACTTCAATAATGAGGGAGCAGTGGCCTGGCAAGATGGCAGAATATAACTCCTGCTGCAGTAACCAGTCCTTTTCAGGACTAATAACCAGTCCTTTTCAGGACTACCAAATATTCCAAAAACAATTAATCAGCTATGCTTGTTCAAAATAATCAAAACATTACCAAACATAAGTCACGCCACCAACAAAGAGACAAACCCCATGGCCAACATAATTCACCCACCCAACAAACAGACAGAAATAAATGCCAGTCACCCAAATAACAAACAGACAAACCCAGTGCTAAACATAATTATCAAAAGAAACACACAAAGCCAAACATAACTTCCTATAGGTCACCAGGCTTGTGGTGTGTTGTGTGATTTCTGTATGATTGCAATTTGGTACTAAATGGAATAAATATGGCATATATTTTGAAAGCTACATCCTAATTTTACTAACATTTGTTTTTTGTTTGTTTTTTTTTGTTTTTTTGTTGTTTTTTCTTTTGGGGGGGGGGGGGGGGGGGGGGGGGGAATATTTGAAACAGAAATGTTTTCCTGGAAATCTTAAAATTAAAATCTTTTACTCCACTTTACAAATATTTAGGAAATATAACCACCAAACTGTTTTTCTTTACAATGATGGGGGTTATGTTTGCCAAATAGTTTGTCAGTTATTTGGTTTGGGTTCTGTTTGCTATTGGGTTTGTCTGTTTCTTGGTTGGTGGTTATCTTTGGTATTTGGTTTGTGGGTTGGTGGTTAGGTTTGGTATTGGGTTTGTGTGTTTGTGGGTTGGCAAGTATGTGATAATTCCTTTTAACTCTAGGGATGGTGTAAGTGTTGGACTTTTTTATTAAAGATTTTAACCAATCCCATGGATTTTAAACTAAAAATGGGCTAATTATTGGCCATATTGGGAGTTTTAATTTTTTTTCTATGTGGCCTTTTTTGGTTATGTGTGGTACCATGGGTTATTTGTTTCATGTTTGGGGTGGTGTAGGTGTTGGACTTTATTTTTTTATTTTTTTGTGATAAGTATTTGTATTGAACTGTTATGTTTTGAGAGGGGAATTGGAATAACTTTCAGCTAAATAATTGTTTTTGGAATATTTGGGTGGCCCTGAAAAGGGCCTGGCAGGTCAAAGACCCGCCCTGACTGGATGGCTACTGAGGAGGCTGCTGCTGTTGAGGCGGTGCTGTAGTGGTGATAGTGAAGAGTTGCGGCTTCTGCTGCTGCTGAGGGTGCTCAATGATCTGTGTAGGTGTCAGATCTGGTAGCTGGCTTAGTATTCCACTTAAGTTGTGTCTACTGCCCTCCTCCTGTACTGTTAGAACTGATGGAGGGTTGCCAAAGCCAAGGGGGCTTGGTGTGTAGTAGACGTAACTGCTGCTAGCTGCTGCTTGGGTGGAAGTAGACGCCTGTTGAGTGGTTGTTGGCAGTATGCCGACCCTCTGAGACTCTGTGGTAATAGTGGCTGATCTTCTTGCTAGTGGTTGATGTCTACGGTTGCTCTTGATGCTTTCAATACCTCTAAAAATTCTGCCCTTAAGGTCCTCAAATTCCTCTTGGGTCATCTTTTCAGCCTATGATGCCACGTAGTCAAAGAAGGGCTGCCTGTCTGACTTCTGCTGCAGGAAACCTGAGATCAATGTCCTCATCTGGTCAAAGTGCTCGAGTATCTTGGAGTCTGTTGAAACTGGTGTAGATGTGAACATAGGTTGACTCCTGCTCTCTGAGGACACTGGACTCAAGGTGTTCTGTATCAGTAGTAGATCCACGAGATTCGTCCTGCTTGCTGGTATTTGGACTGGCCTCGAACCCTGAACTTCTGCTGGCCCCCTTTCGTCTGATATGGGTCTTAAGGAAATCCATCTGCTGGTAGACCAGGACTGTCTCTTGGTCATCTCCCTTGGGGCTTGGCCAGATTGTAGTTTTGACAGCTTGCCATAACACGTTCGCTGAGATTCGAACC
Organism: Sabellastarte sp. h YS-2021; assembly: GCA_964017235.1. NCBI lineage: Eukaryota > Metazoa > Annelida > Polychaeta > Sabellida > Sabellidae > Sabellastarte > Sabellastarte sp. h YS-2021. The sequence goes on along the minus strand of OZ024931.1, from coordinate 15,707,647 downwards.
ATCTTCTGATATCAAAGGGCTGGAGCTTCAGTTCTGCAGAGATTTCTGCCCAGAGAGCCTCCTTCTTCTGTCTGTCGTGGAAACGTGCATGCTCCTTGTCATAGAGCTCTGGATGCTCCTTCACAAACTCCACAATTGCAGTTTCTTGGCTGTCAGTGAAAGTTGAACAGACCCTGGCTCTATTGGCTGCCGAATGACTCTCTAAATCCTCCTCACACCTCTCTTCTTCCTCGCAAGCTTCCTCAGTAAGTTCCAATCGCTCCTCAGTCTCTTGTGTACCCTCCTCTGTACCCTCCTCCGTCCTTTCCTCAATCCTTTCCTCCACCTCTCCACTTTCCTTCTCCCTCTCCTCTTGCCTCTCATCCATCTTCTTCTTTCCTCTCTTCCCTCCTTTATCTTTCCTCATAACTCCAGTCATTAGCAAAAAAATAAAGTTAAAAAGTAAAATGTGTCTCCTAACTGTAAAATTTGCCTTAAGCTCAAGTATTATATGATATTTAAAAAAATTAAAACCCCTACAAAACAGAGACACACGTCTCTCAGTAGCCAACCAGTCAATAACAACGAGAATGTGTGCGCGGTCGCTTATATAGTCCCAGACCCCCTCATTGCCTCATTTTAATTTCCGACACGCGGAAAACAGGTGGCTCTTAATCGGTTCTTATTCCCAGGCCTCCTGGGGCGTCCTCAGACCGTCGCGGACTAAATTTGTGTTATCCCAGGCGGCCTGAGGACGCCGGCTTAGATCAGTTAGGGTCGGCTTCTCTTAGTCGGGGCTTAGTCCCAGACCCAGATTTCTTAGTCGCAGGACACCTGAGACGGTCTGAGGCTTCCCGGGACTAATGAAACCGAATCACTTTCACACGCATGAAACTTCAAAGATCTGTTATGAGTTGGGGACTGCCAAGCAGGCTTCCTGGGACTAAGCTACGAAGGCCTGGGACTAAGGGTCTCAGGAGGCCTGGGACAACATATGACTGTGTGAATTTGGGTCTGAGGAGGCCTGAGGAAGCCTGGGACTGGACATTTTGTTGTCGGCGGGAAATGAGAATCGGTTTGAGTCGTGAAAAATATCAAACATGTTTGATTTCTCTCACAGCCACAACCGACAACTACCTACCCTTACAGGACGTCTGGGACTAAGCAAATATTTGAAACCGACTTCCAAAAACCCTTAATCGGGAAGCTTAGTCGTGTGGTGGAACACCCATATAAGGAAATATATTTTGAATTATTTCTGTTTTTACAGAACTCAAATATATGATTTTGAAAAAAAAGCATAAGTTTAATTTTTTCTCAAAGTACAGCACTAATAATCCGTGTTTTTGCCGTCCAAAATGGGAGTTGTTTTCTGAAAACGTCATCCTGACATCACATAATAATGTTGATGCAAAAGGTCAATACCAAGTATTTATTTATATTGTTTGTGTTTATTAAGTATTTTACAGACAATAATTTAAGCCAGGGAGACATTTTAGAGATTTGTGGTGGAGTAAATTCTCTGCAACATCCTACAATATCCAACAGATAAATGGGTTCAAGTTATGGCTAATTTTCACTGATACCTACAAATATGTGGCAGTTGCTGATGGCAGGGCCATCCTTTAATACCTTGGTCATAGTGTGTCTTGCTGGACCCATGAGTTACATATAAGCACAACATGTTTAACTCATCGGGCTCGTATATTGTGTTTTAGTAGTATCCTCTCATTACAATAAATGGTGTTTCTATTTACACACAGTCTACTGTACTTGGGAATCTCTGATTTGTGTTATAAAAAATGTCATATAAAATGTAATGAAAAGAATGTTTTCTTTGTCTTTATAGTCAAGGTTTTTCTGTCAGATTTCATTAAAATAATAAACATTTCAATTACTGGTAATTTAATGTCTCATAGTGTATTTAAGTATCAATTGTTCTTTGATGAATGAAAGTATATGATTCAACAATTTTTAAACAGTTTATTCAGTATAACATGAAGGTTATTTTCAACAATATCTGACAGATACAAATCTGACATGCAACAAAACCCTTTTTATTTTTCTCACTTGAATAAAAATACATGTAACTCACCATATAGCCAAATAAAACCAAAAATTATTGTAGGAATAAATATTCTTCTGCTGTGAATTCGATTTAATTTTTATGAAACCAGTAAATGGTTTTTTTTTTTTTGTTTGTTTGGTTTTTTTTTAAAGTTACAAAGCATTTTTAAAATGAAAAAGTGAAAAGTGTCTTAAACTTTTACTGAAACATACAGCTGCATCAGGCTGAATCCTTGTTATAAATGTAGCTAGAATAACACCAAGTAAGACTGAAACAGTATGTCTGTGTCATCAGCTAACTAGCTTTGTGTAATCTTCCCAATGTTTCTCTGGAAATGTTGATAGACACTTGGTCAGGAATATGTATTATGAATACTGAAAACATCCACTGTTGTTGAAAATTTTCAAAGATTTGAAATTTTATTTTATTTGATGAAACCACAAAAACCAGATTACTAATGATAATGTTAATATTCATGTTTTGACCTTTAGCCCACTTGTACACAGTGTCTAACTCCAGAGACATCAGTATTACGAAAAATGCTGAACCATGTGTAAGCGGAAACTCAGGCAATTAGAGAAAATACACCTACTCAAGTACAATTTCTAGATAATACAAAAAATTTTAAATAAAATCTAAAATGGCCCCATCGGGACATGAAACTGGGTTCACCAAAGGTCACCAAAAGCAATATCCTACTTAAAGGGTTTTAACCTTATATAGAAATCATTTTGTATTCTGAAACATGCAAACACTGCACATAAATGTAATTGTGTATACATTAGCCTTGTATTGCAAAAAAAAAAATTAAACCATGTTTTGATTGTGTTTATTGTTGATGTTACTTGATATCCTTGCAAAAAAAAAAAGTGTCAAAAACACTGATTAATTTTTCAAGATGACATTGAATCCTGTGACTTGTGTGTTAGTTTGACACTTTTGAGATCCAGATTCGCCAAACAATTTCACTGTACGTAAACATTTTAGTGTTAATCAGTATTGCACCTTGAGACTTTTTTTTACGGAAACATTTTAGTGTAAATCAGTATTACATCATAAGTCCTTTTTTGACTGATAAGGGATCAGTTCTGCGAAAATGCCAAGCATAATTTTAGGCAAGACTAAATTTTAATGCATGTCATAATAACCATACAAATACATAATTATGTACAGTGTTGTGTGTGTTAAAGACGCATATCTGTCTCATCGCATTTTCATTTTATGCACCTTTGAGTCTGTCAGTACAGAGAGTAAGCTGTATAAAAGGTTGTACACGTAAATATGTGTAAACTTGCGCCCATACATCACTCATACAAATATGCATACGTACTGGTGTATAGATAAATGAGGGCATCACCTGTACAGATACAAGTTTACGTCACACGTACAAATTTGTATGCACTCTGACGGGTTCCTTGCCTTTCTTCTGGTCCATGTCCATGATCATCTCCAGGAAGCTCTCCCTCCCGTCCTCTGTCGTTGAGTTTTCATCAGACCCCGGCCCCACTCTCTGACCCCCAACCCGTTTCCCTACCTTGAATTTGGGCGTGGATGTGAACTTGTAAGATGCCTGTGAGCTTTCAGATGCTGGACGGCTATTTGTTGCAATTGATTCATTTCCCTCACCCATATCCTTACGCCTGCGTATTTTTCTGGAGAGTGGGGTTCCATGGAGGTGAAAGGCCTCCACCATTTGTTGCAGGTTCCTGTTCATGCGCTGGAAGCGTTTTGTGCCTTTGGACGTATTTAATGGCTGTCTGCAGGACTCGTCAAACTTGTACAGACCTGTATAGGCTGTATTGTTTGTGGCTTCTGTTGCTCTCTCAAGATTCTCGAACCCTTTCACCACAGCCCCGTTTTGGTTGTCCTGAGAACTGGTTGCCATGGCAACCTCCAATTGTATATTTCTATCTCCAGGTGACTTTGGATGTTCATACACCCCCTCAGAGATATCGTATAAAGGACTATGCTGGTGCAGCCTGTTTATTCTCTCCTGCTCGCGGTGACTCAGGCAATACATCACATCTCTATCCACAAGTTTGGGCCCAATCCAGGGACTTGTAGTGGCTAAGGTTCCCCTGTGCTGCTGGAAAGCATCATCTATGGACACCATGTTGAGCAGCCGATTGGACGTTGTCCTGGTTCCCAACTGTGTGTGGCCAGTTCTATCACTAATCAGTTCACTGGCAATGTATTTGGAATCATTTACTGAAGGGATTTCAATGTGCAGTGACTTTTTCTGATCCATTGCCATAGCAGCACCACCTGAAGTCTGATTATGTGGGTCTTCAGTTATCCCATTGGTATTGTCAACCTCTCTGAGATTTCTGTGATTCAGGGATTTCCTGTCAGTGTCTGTATCCATATTTTTTGCTGAGTTGGCACTTTTCACCCGCATCACTTTGTCGATATCACTTCTCTCTTGAAAGTAGTGCTGAGAGAGGCTGATCACACGATGTGACAAGTTGGTCCTGTCTCTTTGTAATTGACTCTCACTGAAGTCACACAAACTCTTAGAATATCCACCCAGTCCTTTGTTTCTGCTCTGATTTCCATCCACACTGGTCTGTTTCCTCATGTCCATTGGCTTCTGAATCCTACGAAAGCCTTTGTCAACATCGGGTTGACCAGGTGGGGAATACGTGTGCTTTGGTGCGGTTTTTTGTGTACTTCCAGAGACTGGTCTTGCACCCGACTGTGCCATGTTCTCGTTTACATTAGATGTCCAGGCTTCGATGAGACTATGCTTACCAGCAGACAGACGCTTATTGTGGTGAACATCGCAGTATGTACAGCAGTCTTCAAAACTTGGCTGTCTTTGCGAGTCGTCTCTCCTCAGTGCTGTGTGTTTTTTCACCTGACCCTCTGTGATGATGACAGACACATCCCCATCAATAGCTGCTATTTCTGGATTCCTCATTTTTAATCCCCGTTTAATATAGAACTCAGGTTTCTATGTAAATTGTCGATAAAAGTTCTGCCAGAGTTTGTTTCTCCCCCTGTCTATTCAGTCATTTGCCTCCTAACTGCCTGTAATGACAAAAAAAAACACAAAAATCGTTTCTGTTCGACTAATTGAAAGAATGTGTATCAAGGTGTGAAATGATCCATTCAACTACACTCTTTTTACAAGTTTTAACCTTATGTGGGAAAGAAATAATAGATTTTTATTAGCTGATAGTTATTGACGGTTTAATAGCAGAGAATACATAAAGGATTACAATCCCTGTTTTCCAATCCTTCGGCAGAAAGCTCATAACATATAAAAAATTACAAATGTGAGCATTTAATAAATTCCAATATAATATTCCAGTTGTGCAGCATTAAAATCCTAAGAATTATATTTCAAATGCAGATTTTGAAAGAAATTGGATTCTATTTGTTACATAAAACAAATTTAAACCAAACAAGCTGGATCAGTTTGAGGCTGATTCTGTTCTGGAGTTTACTGTCGTACTTTATCCTACAATCAATCCATAGCTTCTCATACCCGCTGTGTGCAAACAAAAAAACCCACAACAATGCAATTAATCTGCCATCAACTCAACTGCCTGTTTACTTAGTTGAACAAATTAGACATCCACTGAAAACCAATAGCTACTCTTTTTCTTCAATAAAATAATGCTGCAGCATTCAATCTAATCCATGTACTGTGGAACTTAATCTCACTAAAAACAGAATCTGAGATACACAAAACAAAATCAGTGTTCATGATGTGGTGACTAGGTGACTTTCTTCCTAGATTTTCCAGTTTTGATTGAACTGTGTTTTTAGTGGAAACCTTTCTAACAAAACTAAATAACCAAATATATGAACTCCTTAGTAGTCATTTCCTATATATTAAGTGTTGATATTGTGTAGAAATCTTTAGCATACTTTATTGTTCCTTTGAGATTCACAGATTCAATTAAAAATATTTACAACGACAAATGTATAACATTTATATCATAAAGATAATGCTCTCAGTATGGAATTATCAGCCAGATATATTTGATTATTTGGTCACAATTTATGTACAGGCAGTGACTTGAGAGCTGCCTTAACATTTACCTTTGGAACAGTTCTAGCATGACGGTTGTGAAAGCAATTGTTTTGCAAATGATGATGCACAGACTTATAACACTTGTTTTATTTGGTGCTTATTTACTAACCCACATCACTCAGATTTGGGATAAATCAAAAGTAACTGCCTATGAACTAAACTTTATGAAAGTCAAAGGAATTATCTATATTGAATCAGTCATGCGTGCACTTTTAAATGAGATTATTTAATCAGATGTTTTTGTAATATTGCTTCTTTTTGAATGATGGAAACTATTGAATGAAAATTGACCAGAGATCAGAAAATGTTTGGACATCATTCAGTAAAATTTAAGATCTGGGGTGTTTGGCTTTTTGTGGATAAAACTTACAAAACCTGTTTATATATATATGGCTGTAAGCCAAAGTAATTGTATCCCCAGACGAAAGTCGGGGATACTTAGGATTCAGTACGGTCATGCCGCCGCCGCAGAGATTTCCTTTTGGACGCGATAACTTAAAAAATATTTTGGTTAGAACTTTCAAATTTGGTATGTGGGTATATTTGGGCAATGCCACAAACGCTATTGTTTTGTGACCTTGACCTTCAATCTCAAGGTCACTGGTGGCCTCTTAAAGGTCAGATTTTGGCCATTTTTAGGCGGGTTGCGTGTAACCAACCGGCCTATTAGATTGATGTGTCCGACGTCCGTCTGTCCGTCCACATTTTTCGTTTCCGGACTCTAACTTTAAAACGGTTTGACCAATCAAATTCAAACTTCACAGGGAGATAGATCACCATCATAGCTAGGTTCCTTTCGAAATTGGTGAAATTCCGTGTGTTCGTTTGTCCGTTTTTCGTCCGTTTGTCTGTCCATCCATCTGTTTGTCCACATTTTCGTTTCCGGACTCTAACTTTAAAACGGTTTGACCAATCAAATTCAAACTTCACAGGGAGATAGATCACCATCATAGCTAGGTTGCTTTCGAAATTGGTGAAATTCCGTGTGTTCGTTTGTCCGTTTTTCGTCCGTTTGTCTGTCCATCCATCTGTTTGTCCACATTTTCGTTTCCGGACTCTAACTTTAAAACGGTTTGACCAATCAAATTCAAACTTCACAGGGAGATAGATCACCATCATAGCTAGGTTCCTTTCGAAATTGGTGAAATTCCGTCTGTTTGTTTGTCCGTTTTTCCGTCCGTTTCTTCGTTTTTGTCCGTTTTTCTGTCCATCCATCTGTCCGTCCACATTTTTGTTTCCGGACTCTAACTCGAAAACGGTTACTCCAATCTAATTCAAACTTCACAGGGACATACATCACCATCATAGCTAGGTTCCTTTCGAAATTGGTGTAAATCCGTCCGTTCATTTGTCTTGTTTTTCTGTCCATTTGTTCGTTTTTAGGCGGGTTGCGTGTAACCAACCCGCCTATTAGATTGATGTGTCCGACATCCGTCTGTCCGTCCACATTTTCCATTTCCGGACCCTAACTTGAAAACGGTTTGACCAATCAAATTCAAACTTGACAGGGACATAGATCAACATGATAGCTAGGTTCCTTTCGATATTGGTGAAATTCTGTCCGTTCGTTTGTCCGTTTTTCGTCCGTATGTCTGTCCATCCGTCTGTTTGTCCACATTTTCGTTTCCGGACTCTAACTTGAAAACGGTTTGACCAATCGAATTCAAACTTGATAGGGAGATAGATCTCCATCATAGGTAGGTTCCTTTCGATATTGGTGAAATTCCGTCCGTTCATTTGTCTGTTTTTCGTCCGTTTGTCCATCCATCTGTTTGTCTACATTTTCATTTCCGGACTCTAACTCGAAAATGGTTTGACCAATCGGATTCAAACTTGATAGGGAGATAGATCACCATCATAGCTAGGTTCCTTTCGAAATTGGTGAAATTCTGTCTGTTCGTTTGTCCGTTTTTCGTCCGTTTGTCTGTCCATCCATCTGTTTGTCCACATTTTTGTTTCCGGACTCTAACTCGAAAACGGTTTGACCAATCGAATTCAAACTTGACAGGGAGATAGATCACCATCATAGCTAGGTTCCTTTCGAAATTGGTGAAATTCCGTCCGTTCGTTTGTCCGTTTGTTGTCCGTTTGTCCATCCGTCTGTTTATCCACATTTTTGTTTCCGGACTCTAACTCGAAAACGGTTTGCCCAATCGAATTCATACTTGACAGGGACATAGATCACCATCATAGCTAGGTTCCTTTCAAAATTGGTGAAACTCTGTCTGTTGGTTTGTCTGGTTTTCTGTCCGTTTGTTCGTTTTTGCTCCGTTTTTCTGTCCATCCATCTGTCCATCCACATTTTTTTTTCCTGACTCAAACTCGAAAACGGTTAGTCCAATCAAATTCAAACTTCACAGGGACATACATCACCATCATAGCTAGGTTCCTGTCGAAATTGGTGAAATTCCGTTCGTTCGTATGTCCATTTTTGTCCGTTTGTCTGTCCATCCATCTGTTTGTCCACATTTTCGTTTCCGGACTCCAACTCGAAAACACTTTGTCCAATCGAATTCATACTTGACAGGGATACAGATCACCATCATAGCTAGGTTCCTTTCGAAATTGGTGAAATTCCGTCTATTTGTTTGTCCGTTTTCCTGTCCATTTGTCTGTTTTTTGTCCATTTTTCTGTCCATCTGTCTGTCCACATTTTCGTTTCTGGACTCTAACTCGAAAACGCTTTGTCCAGTCGAATTCAAACTTGACAGGGAGATGCATCACCATCATAGCTAAGTTGCTAAGTTGGTGTAATTCCGCCCTTTCGTTTGTCCGTTTATAGCATAGATACAATTATGTAACCTAGATTACAAGTTTTACGTTTCTTAGCACGTCTTACACATTCACCTTAACTGGGTAACCTAACATTTCTTTCCTTCTTTTCTAAATGTAATTACAGCAGTTGCTAATCTTATTTCTGCCTGCGCAACCCGCCTTTTGGGGCGTCTGTGACCCTCTTGTTTTTCACTTTTTGGCCCAATTCTCCTATACAGAAAGTCAGATCATCCTATGGCTGGTATATATAATACATATATATGTCCTCTGTAAGCGTGCAGAAATTTGACCTTCAAGCTCTTCATTGAAGGTCATCCACTGACCGCCAAAGTACCTGACCGAGGGTCATTTTTGGCCTTTTTGGAGATATTTTCACACTTAATGCTGACTATATTGCATGGAAACTATTGAAAATGGCTTTGGAGGTTGAGTACATGATGAACTTCTACCATCCAGGCTTACTGGTTACAGATCTTCATTTAAGGTCATCCACTGACCGCCAAAGTACCTGACCAAGGGTCATTTTTGGCAAATTTGGAGTTATTTTCACACTTAATGCTGACTACATTGCATGGAAACTATTGAAAATGGCTTTGGAGGTTGAGTACATGATGGAGTACCAGCATCCAGGCTTACCGGTTACAGATCTTCATTTAAGGTCATCCACTGACCGCCAAAGTACCTGACCGAGGGTCATTTTTGGCCCTCTGTTTGTTTGTTTGTGAACAAGATAACTCAAAAACTGACAGATGGATTTTGATAAAATTTTCAGGATATGTCCAAAATGGTAAAAGGAAGATATGATTAAATTTTGGGAGTGATCCGGATCACTGTCTGGATCTTCTAGATCCATGAAATTTAATTTTTAAAGACAGATAACTCAAAAACCTATGGGTACATTTTGATGAAATTTTCAGTAAATGTCCTTAATGGAACAAAGAACAAGTGATTAGATTTTGGGAGTGATCTGGATCACTGTCTGGATCATCCGGATCCAGGCTGCCAGATATGTTTGTGTACAATATAGCTCAAAAACTTGTGGATGGATTTTGATGAAATTTTCAGGATATGTCTGAAAAGGTAAAAGGATGAAATGGTTGAATTTTGGAAGTGATCCGGATCACTATATGGATCTTCTGGATCCATGAAATGTAATTTTTAAAGACAGATACCTCAAAAAGTTATGGATGGATTGTGATGACATTTTCAGCAAATGACCTAAATGGTACAAGGAACAAGTGATTACATTTTTGGAGTGATCTGGATCACTGTCTGGATCATCTGGATGCAGGCTGCAACATAATTTTAGGATGAATTTTGATGATATTTTTAGGATATGTTACAAATGGTAAAAGGAAGAAGTGGTAAAAGGAAGAAATGGTTCAATTTTGCGAGTGATCTGGACCACTATCTGGATCCATGAAATATAATTTTTAAAGACAAATAGCTCAAAAAGTCATGGGTGGATTTTAATGAATTTTTCAGGAAATGTCCTAAATGGGACAAGGAACAAGTGATTAGATTTGGGGAGTAATCTGGATCATCTGGATCCAGGCTGCCAGATGTGTTTGTGTACAAGATAAATCAAAAACTTATGGACGGATTTTGATGAAATTTTCAGGATATGTCTGAAAAGGTAAAAGGATGAAATGATTGAATTTTGGAAGTGATCCGGATCACTATATGGATCTTCTGGATCCATGACATGTAATTTTTAAAGACAGATACCTCAAAAAGTTATGGATGGATTGTGATGACATTTTCAGCAAATGACCTAAATGGTGCGAGGAACAAGTGATTAGATTTTGGGAGTGATCTGGATCACTGTCTGGATCATCTGGATCCAGGCTGCCAGATGTGTTTGTGTACAATGTAGCTGAAAAACTTATGGACGGATTTTGATGAAATTTTCGGGATATGTCTGAAAAGGTAAAAGGATGAAATGGCTGGATTTTGGAAGTGATCCGGATCACTATATGGATCTTCTGGATCCATGAAATGTAATTTTTAAAGACAGATACCTCAAAAAGTTATGGATGGATTGTGATGACATTTTCAGCAAATGACCTAAATGGTACAAGGAACAAGTGATTACATTTTTGGAGTGATCTGGATCATCTGGATCCAGGCTGCAACAGAATTTTAGGATGAATTTTGATGATATTTTTAGGATATGTTAGAAATGGTAAAAGGAAGAAGTGGTAAAAGGAAGAAATGATTCAATTTTGCGAGTGATCTGGACCACTATCTGGATCTTCTGGATCCATGAAATATAATTTTAAAGACAAATAGCTCAAAAAGTCATGGATGGATTTTGATGAAATTTTCAGGAAATGTCCTAAATGGGACAAGGAACAAGTGATTAGATTTTGGGAGTGATCTGGATCATCTGGATCCAGGCTGCCAGATGTGTTTATGTACAAGATAAATCAAAAACTTGTGGACGGATTTTGATGAAATTTTCAGGATATGTCTGAAAAGGTAAAAGGATGAAATATGTCTGAAAAGGTAAAAGGATGAAATGATTGAATTTTGGAAGTGATCCGGATCACTATATGGATCTTTTGGATCCATGAAATGTAATTTTTAAAGAGAGATACCGCAAAAAGTTATGGATGGATTGTTTCAGCAAATGGCCTAAATGGTACAAGGAACAAGTGATTAAATTTTTGGAGTGATCTGGATCACTGTCTGGATCATCTGGATCCAGGCTACTTCATAATCTTGGGATGGACTTTGATATTTTTAGGATATGTTAGAAATGGTAAAAGGAAGAAGTGGTAAAAGGAAGAAATGATTCAATTTTGCGAGTGATCTGGACCACTATCTGGATCTTCTGGATCCAAGAAATGTAATTTTTAAAGACAAATAGCTCAAAAAGTCATGGATGGATTTTTATGAAATTTTCAGGAAATGTCTTAAATGGGACAAAGAACAAGTGATTAGTTTTTGGGAGTAATCTGGATCACTGTCTGGATCATGTGGATCCAGGCCGCCAGATGTGTTTGTGTACAAGATAACTAAAAAACTTATGGACGGATTTTGATGAAATTTTTAGAATATGTCTGAAAAGGTAAAAGGATGAAATGATTGAATTTTGGAAGTGATCCAGATCACTATATGGATCCTCTTCTGGATACATGAAATGTAATTTTTAAAGACAGATATAAGTGAAAGAACTACTGATTAGCTTTTGGGAGTAATCTGGTACTATGGAGAATCCTGACCTGGTGCTCCAGGAAACAGGCTCAAGACCGACATATTCACGCCTTAACTATGTCCCGTCCGGGGATACACTGTGTCGAGACACAATCTCTAGTTTATTTTAAAACCGTAATGTGTGGTTCTAAAGGTCAAAGTTGGGGTTTTACGGACAGGTCCTCAGCATTAAATAACAGCCACTTGTGGGACTCGAACCCACAGAGGTGACAGCCTGTGATTAGATGCCAAACTTGCTACTCGCTAGGCCACCGAGGGCCGCGGTTCCAAGGAGAGTCAATAATATTGAATCTGAAATGTTTAACACTTTCAATAAAGTTGACCCTTTTAAATTTCACACTTTCAAATGTACTACTCTCCTGTCTATTTGTGGTTGGATTGTGTTTACATTTACGTATATTTTGCAGAAGACTTACCGTTTATTGTAATTTCTCTTTTCCTGTGTTCAAACATATCGCCTCCAGAATAGTCAAACACTTGTTATCCATATTTAGATCACTTCAATCCATATTTGTTCACAGCTCAGTCCTAAATAGTTATTTCAGTGACATTAAATTGTGACATTTAAGACCTGTAATACACTTATTTATTAGAGTCAGTCAATACATTAAAAGTTCCCAGTTATGTGGAACTATTTGTATGTATTTTTGGTTGACAAACTGCACCTGTTTCTACATATTATGTCACATTATCAGCGTCTTCTCTATCAACAGAAAAATATCCTTCTTTCATGGACACAAACCTTCCTGTTGATAATACTGTTGATCACAGTCCAAACAAGTTATGATATTTCTGCAAACATTTTTATTACTTAGTTAAGTTAATGTCCCTCACATAGTGACAATAAAATGTGGTTTTTTTTTTACCCGTAGTGGCAGAATTGTTTTAAAATATTGGTTTTAGTAGTTATCTAACCTTCTATTTAATTGTTTTTATCAACATTGATAAATTATATTATAAGTAAATGTTTTATTGTCTTCATTTAAAACTGAAATTTGTTAAAAGTTTGTAAGCTTTAGCCTTAACTCTACTCTTGAGGAGTACTACTTACTGGGGATTATATGGGACTGTATGGTTATGTGAGTGAGACTCAGAGCTTGTATATCTACAACAAACATTGTGTTCTATAGTTTGGGGATTTAGCCCCAAGCATATTTCTTCTTGGACAATGACTCATAAAGCACTAATCCTCCTTATGTTATGGTCACCTTAGGAGAAAAGTCTATGTATAACTTTGAGGATTCACATGTGCAGATTGTTTGAAAGTTTAAGATAAAATAGACACAAGTAGTGCACTAGAATTTAATAATTCTGTGGGGGTTTTTCACAGAAATACCTGTGTTACAAATTTTTATTTTAACGGGAGACGTAACACTTGAAAGCTAAACTTTTGTTTGAATAACAAAATAAAATTGAATCTTGTTGAAAGAAATTCTTTGTTTTTTTTTTGTTTTTTTTTCTTTCAAGTAAACAACTTATTCAATAATAATTTTGTCAGTGTCATTTACCAAACATTTTTATTACATTAGCAATGAAAAAACTCCTCATTTAGCAAATATTGACAGACGTCTACATTTAATTAAAATTTTTACAGGACACAAGAAAAAACTGAATGAAGAGGTTTTTTTCTGCAGATATTTCTGGGTGTTTTTGCCCGTGGATATTTCTTTGGTCAATATTTGGCCCATGAAACAAGCACAATGAACCAGTAATCCTGATACACTGTGAGCTGTACAAAATGGTCCACACAATTCATATAGATTTCCCCTGTTCAGGTCTTTGTCTGCACTCTGTGTATGCTATTGAGGAGTTCACACTTCTCCAGACAGACAGATACGGCATGCCTGGATTTCTTGTATATTTGAGTCCTCATGGTGATGGAGCTGAACACATTGTTGTGAGAAGACAGAAAGTATTGCAACGTAGTGAAAACAGGGACATTGTTGCAGTCACAAAAAGTGATGAAACATAACACTCTTTAGACCCTGACCTTGAACGCCCCTTGACTTTCTTTATGATAATGATTTTAAGTCAGCGCACTGAGTTCCCCTTTGTGGGGAAGATATTGCGCCTGCAAAGCAGTAGATTAGATTAGATTAGATTTAGATCAAACAAGGCCGAAAAGTCTTTTGGTCTACATGCGCAAGCTACACACCCATCAGAGACACGAGTAGTAGTGCAGTAGAATTTATGGAAGTCTGGCAACACAAAGAAATCCCAACTCAGACATCCCATAGCTGGTGTAGAACTCAGACGGTCACCTATCACAGTGCTAACATAGCCCATTGCTGCTTAACTTCCAGTGAAGAGATAGATACTCATCACACTAAGCCACAATTCATGATAGTCCGGAGTCAAAAAAAAATGCGGGAAAAAAAAGATATTCCAAGAAGCGCAAGGGCTTGCCTCCCTTGGAAACGCTACAACAAGAAGTAAAATTTTGTACTCGATTACTTTTGTTCCACCAGTCTATCGTTTGACAAGTACTTGTTTGTACAAAAATAGCCAAAATGTGTACGATTTCTTTACTAGGTACACAGCCTCATTTGAAATCAATTTTGATGAGAATATCTGCAAGACTGGGGATTTTAATCTTCACAAGGGTACAGTTTTTCTTCATTTAGCACTTTCATTACTTTGTCTACCTTTTAGTGAGCAACCAAGAACTATTTTTCAGCCCTAATTTTGTGTCTGTAATCAAAATAGTATATAGAAATAATTTATGAATTTTTAGTATCCTTAGTGACTTCCAACAGTGATCCAAATGCAGGGTGTGAAATTCAATGGATATAGTTACCAGAGCAAAAGAAAAACTCACAAAATGATGTTGGACTTCTCACTATTCAAACAACTATCGCACCTCTCAACAAAACTAATTGCTACAATAACAACTGAAACTATTTATTTTTATACTAACAGGGTAATCTGCAGTAAGAAATTAGTAGATGGTAGTCTGAAGTAATGAAGTAGTAAAAGAGTAATCTAAAGTAACAAGGTAGTAAAAGAGAAATTTGAAGTTATAAAGTGTCGAAATAGTAAAGGAGTAATCTGAAGAAACAAAGTAGTAAATGAGTAATCTGAAGAAATGAAGTAGTAAAGGAGTAATGTAAAGTAGTAAAAGAGTAATCTGAAGTAATGAAGTAGTAAAGGAGTAATGTAAAGTAGTAAAAGAGTAATCTGAAGAAACAGAATAAAGGAGTTATCTGAAGTAATGAAGTAGTAAAAAAGAGTAATCTGAAGTAACAAATGTAGTAAAAGAGAGTAATCTGAAGTAACAAATGTAGTAAAAGAGAGTAATCTGAAGTAACAAATGTAGTAAAAGAAGAATCTGAGGTAATGAAGTAGTAAAGGAGTAATCTGAAGTAAGGAAGTAGTAAAACAGTAATCTGAAGTAACAAAGTAGTAAAAGGGTACTCGGGTGTAAAAATTAGTATCTGTCAGAATGTAGTTATGTATCAAAATATGATCTATTCAAACGGTTTTTGATGTGAAAATTATGCAGTTTCTTGCTTGAAAATATTAACATATTTTTTTCATCTTCACAATAGAGAACACTTTTTTTTTTTTTTTTTTTTTTTTTGGGGGGGGGGGGGGGGGGGGGGGGGGGCAACTTAAGTGCATTTAATATTTAAATATAATTGGAGAAAAAGAGTGTACAGTCCCACTACATTTGCAGACAATATTCTGTATTCAGTGTTTACACAGAAAGTTACATTCACATGCCTAAATTGGAGTGTTAGAACAGTGTAACTGGGGCTTCAGATTCCTGTTGATCAAAATGTTTACTCATATAACAATATCAATTCTGTTGATTTTAATTCTCATAAAAGTTGTAATAATGTCCTAACCTTTATGCTGAATAAGTTAAGATATCGGTTGTCATTGACGTAATGGCGCTGAACATTTGATGCTTGAGTAGAAACTAATTAGAAACGTTGGAATTTAAAAAGTTTACACAAAATAGCATCAGTGAGTTTTGGTTTGTATGTTATGTACTTTTCAGCCTATTTGAATAGATGATCCCTGTGGACATTTATAATCATTATAAATTACAACATACTTTACATGTCATTGTGAAACATCTAAATCAGACAGCTTGTGTAGACACAATTATCTCATTAACTAGGACTTATATTCTCTTGTATTCAAGAGCTTAATTTGTCAGCTGTCAAAATGATAAAAACTGATACCAAATTGTAAATAGTATAGATCAGCATTTTGTAACCCTTCTGAAATCAGTGACTAAAGTTCTGTTAATTTCTGTGGTCAGTACAAGAACCATAACTGGAACATGTGTCAATTCAAACCCATCTAAGTAGCATTGTGTCCTGTAGAAGCCCTCTTTAAATAAAAGTACTTTATAGTCTGAGATAGGCACCGCCTTATACTGAGAATCACCTTAGTGACATTTTTGCATAAATTGCTGCTTTTATCTTCAAGTGTTCACATATATCACTCTTGTAAAGGATGAAACCATTGAAAGTTCAGAAACTTTTCCTCGGGGCAGCCAGAGTCACAGGCCAAAGGTCAAAGTCAGGTTTTTGTGTCAGTTTCAGTGTATGCAGTTTACTGGAAAACTTGCTTGGTCAATGAGACCTATAACTGATAAATGCTGCAGGTCCATAATAAAAGTTGCCAGTCCATATTTCATTGTAGTTTAAGTCTATTGAGTTTCAAAACTGACCAAGAGGCTGGTACTAAAGAGTAAATATTTCAATTTTATTTTCAATCTTGACAATTTCGGTGATTAAATATATCTATGAAAAGTTTTGCTAAGTTTCATTGTAATTTTTTGAAGACTTAATGTAAAAGTTTATCAGAATTCCACAATAATCAGATCTAAGTTTACAATGCTCTTTAAGTTACCAATAAAAACGTGGCTTTTTTCCTCTCGATAACCATCAACAGATGGTTTTTTCATTTTATGTGTTTGGTGATGGTTTTATGAGCGGGTGACCACTTCAGATGTTGAGATTAATTTACACTGAGTTGAGAATTCTGTAAATCATGTCAGCCTTTACTGAAAGCGTTAAGTTCTGATACTGTTTACATCACAGACCAGGGGCCGTATTCACGAAAGGTCTTAGCCAAGTCTTAGGCTTAACTTTTGTGTAAAAATATAGCCAAGTTAAGCCTAAGACTTGGCTAAGACCTTTCGTGAATACGGCCCCAGAAGAATTAAGAGAAATACATCTGTTTATGAAACACCTGCAAGGAGATACTTAAAACTTCATTGAAATATTCCAACTTTAAGTCTTATTGAAATCTGTGTACATATCGAATGTTTGTACTTAAAACACTTTATAAAGTTTAAACAAAATCTTATTGAAATCTTTGTACACGTCTTGACAAAACTTGTGTATATCTTTTTATCTGGTTTTATTTTTGGTCAAAATGGCAGTAAATGAAGATTTAATTGTTGTAAAGACTGCATGACACTGACGGGACAGCAGCTAGTGTTTTACGTGGGTTTCTATTGTGTTATTGTGATGTCACATCTTGTGTCGTGACGACTTTTCTGCTCGAAATTCCGCTAAAGTAGAAATATGCTTCATAGTCTTTGACTTTTGATTACACATGGTTCAAATTCCATGGTGATATGACCAGTACAAAACAATGTCATTTTATCATTCATTGGAATCTGTTTATGTTTCACAAGACAGGTATCCTCAGTAGCCTAGTGGTTAGTAAGTTTGGCACCTAATTACTGGAATTTCTATAGGTTTGACTCTGTAAGTGGCAATGATGTGAGCCTCTCCAATTATGACCCTGGCTGCAATCATAACCCATTAACTTTGACTTTGTTCACAAGACAAGGTTACCCAGTCTGCACTGTGGGGCTGTGAAAAGTACTTGAATACTTGTAAAAGGACAGAGAAATGAGACATTCAAAGCACACAGAGTACCTGTTTCTCTGTATTTGATGTATTAATAATTACCACTGCTAAGGATGTATTATTTTTATGACTTTTTTCATGACGGTTTATTTGTCATTTTGTTTGTTTGTAAGCAGGATTACACAAATACTACTGGTTAGATCTTCCTGAAAAAACCCAGAATATGAGTTTAGGCCCAACATAGATCCCATTAAACTTTGAGAAGTCATCTAGATCACCTGGATACAAGAAAAATAATCCAGATTTTCCTGTTTACTTATTAGTACATGCCTTGGTGTAGGACTGCACTCTCCAAGTGCTGTTGTCTTGCAAATATAGTTTCATAAAATTCCCATGTATACAGTGGTCTGGTGGATTGTATTGTTATGAATTGGACAGAGACTTAAGACGAGGCTCACAACACTTCTATATAGTGTTGTTCAATTAACTCTTACTGGAGGGTTTGTGTCCATAAGTAGCCAAAAGTAGCCACAAGTGGCTACTTGACAGGGATTGCTTGAGAGGCCAACAGGTACTGTAGTAATCCCTCAAATTGAAGCCATAGAGGTGTCCATGTCTGAGCTTCATAAACATGAGAATGTAACCGTCAGTGGTACTAGATCCTTGACTCTTTAATATCTTATGGTTAATTTTTTACCCAGATTTGTGTTCTGAATACTGACTCCGGATCCACAAATTGTTTGCAGTGGGTCTTCATGAAACTTTAAAAAAAAATAGAGAGACTTTCAATTATTTGTTCCAAACTAATATATGTTGTTCATACACTTGAAATTTTATATTAATTTGAATGCTTTTTATAATCAAACATTCCAAAATAATTTATTGAGTAAAATTCTAAAAACTTAAAGATGCTATTAGTAAAGAAATCATTAACTTAAACCAGTCATTTCTTTGAAGTATAACATAATGTTGAGCACTCGATGCTGCGTTCACAATCGGGATCCATGAAAGTTGAACCAGTGGTCAGCTTGTGCATAAAAAGCTCTCCACTTGAGCTGAATGTTGTCTCATCTTTGGCTGATCACATTTTATGAATAGCAGCCCTGGGTTGTAAGATGTAAGTGTACAGTGAGGAGTTGAATCTTGTGGAGGTTGTTTAATGTGTTTGATGTGAGGGTCACTTGAAGACTTAATTAATATTTGATGTGGACGTAATCTTTCAAGTGTCATTTTTTGTAAGCCAAACAAATAACTTATTATAAACGCACTACTTAAAAACTATAAAGTATTCTCTATTGTAAAAAATAAAACTTCACAAACTCTTGAGGAGATGTGAGGTATTGTTTATGTAGTGGTTGAGTGTTGAACCATAAGGATTAAGGCCTTGCTTTTGAACCTTTCTGTCACTTGTGTGATGATGAACAATGTAAGGAGTCCACCTGCTGCTCTGTGGGTGGAAGTGCTTACATGAAATGCCTGAACACTACAGTTTGACCATGCTAAGTCAAAGCTCAAGTGACCAGAATGTACTAGTGCTATTCATCACACCAAGATTTCCAGATAACCGGCAATTTTTCATTGGCAACGGATGTATAAAGGACCTTCGATATAATTATATTAAATGCAAATTTCACTTATGTCTACTGAAAGTGGTTTGCCTGTCACAGTAACGTGTATTATCATATTTGTCGGTACATAAATATGTGAAAAAAGGGACAGAAGTTGGTTGATGGAACATTAGTATAAGAAACTAGGAAACGTTGAACAAGACAACAAAGACATTAGTCTATCATCCCAACAACACTCTTACAAACTGCATGATGTTGTGTTTTTGTGTCTAAATAGATGGCTGTGTTCCCCAAGTACTTTGAGGCAGGGGCTGGGGCAGTTGCTTATCCTCTCCTGTCCTCTCAATTCTGAGGTCTGGGGTACAGGTATTCAGTATTTCCTCGAGCACCAATGTTGGTTACAGGTTTCTGATGGTTTACAATCAATGATCATGATAGTATGTGCTGCTTTCCTCCAGCCTCAAAACTTTTGGCTGTGATACAAGTGTATACAGTGCGTTGAAAACAATGTTAAACCTTTAATTAGTATATTCTTTTTCACTCCCTTTAGTCCCTCCGTTTTTTATTCCAGTTTGTACGGTTTTATGGCACCTACCTCCCAGCATTCATGGTAATCCAGGTGTTGATGTCGTTGGCATGGCAACTGAGAAGTCTGGATGAGAAACGTAAGTAACTAATAGTTACAAGCCATGGTAACATGTGGGATTCACTGACATCCATGTGACATGAGGAAAACAAAATCTGACTGGAAGTTATTCTGACAAGAAATAAAGTACAGATGTTATAACGTTTGACAAGATATTTTTCATTTGTTTATGGATTTTGCTGGTTGTATAATTTAGGCTTTTTGCCAAAGTTTAGTGCATT
The DNA here is from genome assembly GCA_964017235.1 of Sabellastarte sp. h YS-2021. NCBI lineage: Eukaryota > Metazoa > Annelida > Polychaeta > Sabellida > Sabellidae > Sabellastarte > Sabellastarte sp. h YS-2021. Next base: position 15,687,292 of record OZ024931.1, on the reverse strand, counting down.
GATATGATACTTGCCAAAACTATAAAATATTTTATGTACTCACAATATTAGATATCTGAAATTGCAATCATGATACTTATTATACTATGATACTCTCATAGATTCAGCATTCAATGGTGCAGGTTAGAGGGGGAGAGACTGCACTCAATGAGTGCTACTCTATATATATATATATATATCTGTGTATTTGTATATTACAGAAGTGATTCCTTCACTGGTTGAGTCACACTCCCACTACGCACAGCCTTGGAGAGTGGTACCTGCCGCATTGATTGTACGATTCATGCTCTAGTGAGTGGCATTTCATGTTGTTACACAGGAAGTGTGAAAATAATCAACAGGGAGAATGCCTTCATTTACTTTGAATAATGCTCAATTCGTGTCCAGTTTATCATATTAGTGGCAGACCAATTAATAACCAATATGGTACTATACGTATACCCCACTGGCAGAATTATAGCAAACTTTGCTGTTTCAGGGGTCCCCCCTGTGAATTACTTAGTGCATGTCATTTGCCACTTCAAGGGCGGTTAAAATGTGACATCAGTTAGAGAACATCATTCATTAATTTTTTAGAAAATAGAACATCACCAGAAAACTACTGCAGTAAAATCAGATGGTTATAACAATGTACCTTGTACACTCTTTAAGTGGGTTTTCTGTAAATGTGTACCCAGTACATCTTACAAAAGTGAGTAATTCTAATACACTTACATAGCACTCAATTACTGTCTGTTTCACTGTATTTTATGAAGTTTTCCTGAGGACATGCCCCTCGCCTCCCGTATCTATCTGCCTATAGATGACAGCGCCCCCTTGCAGCAAGCGGGTACCTGGTACCCAGCCCTTCCCATCATGCTCTACCTTGTGGCATATGCTGTGTTTGGACTCTACACATATTTCTTCACTGCACTGATTGGGGTGGTAGGACGCATGTTAACAGCCTGCTTCAGAGGGTAAGTATGACTGTGTAGGACACATGGGATCAGTAGTGTGATTCTATTACTGAGGAGGTTTTATATGCATGGAATGTTAAATATATTGGATTAAAACATAGTAATCTGGACAAGTGAAGGGGCCATGGTGGTGCAGTGGTAACACACTCACCTCCCACCTCTGAGGTCAGAGGTCCAATCCCAGACTGTCCTCATGTGGGAAAGCTGGTAGTTGCTTGCCATTGTTAGGCAGTTTACAGTACAGAGCCTTGACCAACTGTATGTAATGGTTTCCTCTGCCCATCAAACTACCCATCACAGTTTAACTCATAAGGTACTAGGTGTGATGTAAAAAGCTAAAAAACATAAGATAAAAAAATCAGGACAAGTAAAGAGAATGTTAAAACCTGACTCAAGTGTATAAAACAAGTGGATAAAACATAAAACAGTTCTTCACTGTTTGTTTCTATAACATACCTAGTGACTTGTGTACACATACCTGTAATGTTTATTTTGTGTCCTGTGTACTCTGTGTGTACTTTCAAGCTATTTACTATGTATCTCTGAAATATCTACTGGAAGGAATTTACCTGTAGTATTTCTTTAGTGCACCTATATTTTTTTTACCTGCAGGCTATTTCTAGTACCCATGCACTTTTCCTGGCCGTAACACTTCAGCACAGCCTTGTCTACCTTTATATACCTGTATTTACCAGATGTAGCTGTATAATCTACCTGTGTTTTGTAACTGTAGGTTGTGTACCAGCCCGTCTGTAGTTCGCCTGGCTGTAGTACTTCAGTACACACTTCTCCTAGCCTCACTTCCTGTGGCTTACTTCCTGTGTGGAACACTCGCTATTTTAGTTGCCTACGCAATCTTTTTCTGCAAGGTGAGTCACAGTCACGTGTCTTCTGTGTTAATCTGGTTTTGAATGTCAGCATCTTTGAAGATATGCTCATTAGGTTGACCTAATATATGCTCATTAGGTTGCCCTAATATATGCTCATTAGGTTGCCCTAATATATGCTCATTAGGTTGACCTAATATATGCTCACTAGGTTGCCCTAATATATGCTCATTAGGTTGCCCCAATATATTCTCATTAGGTTGACCTAATATATGTTCATTAGGTTGCCCTAATATATGCTCATTAGGTTGCCCTAATATATGCTCATTAGGTTGACCTAATATATGCTCACTAGGTTGCCCTAATATATGCTCATTAGGTTGCCCCAATATATTCTCATTAGGTTGACCTAATATATGTTCATTAGGTTGCCCTAATATATGCTCATTAGGTTGACCTAATATATGCTCATTAGGTTGCCCTAATATATGCTCATTAGGTTGCCCCAATATATTCTCATTAGGTTGACCTAATATATGTTCATTAGGTTGCCCTAATATATGCTCATTAGGTTGACCTAATATATGCTCATTAGGTTGACCTAATATATGCTCATTAGGTTGCCCTAATATATGCTCATTAGGTTGCCCTAATATATGCTCATTAGGTTGACCTAATATATGCTCATTAGGTTGCCCTAATATATGCTCATTAGGTTGCCCCAATATATTCTCATTAGGTTGACCTAATATATGCTCATTAGGTTGCCCTAATATATGCTCATTAGGTTGCCCCAATATATTCTCATTAGGTTGACCTAATATATGCTCATTAGGTTGACCTAATATATGCTCATTAGGTTGACCTAATATATGCTCATTAGGTTGCCCTAATATATGCTCATTAGGTTGCCCCAATATATTCTCATTAGGTTGACCTAATATATGTTCATTAGGTTGCCCTAATATATGCTCATTAGGTTGACCTAATATATGCTCATTAGGTTGCCCTAATATATGCTCATTAGGTTGCCCTAATATATGCTCATTAGGTTGACCTAATATATGCTCATTAGGTTGCCCTAATATATGCTCATTAGGTTGCCCCAATATATTCTCATTAGGTTGACCTAATATATGCTCATTAGGTTGCCCTAATATATGCTCATTAGGTTGCCCCAATATATTCTCATTAGGTTGACCTAATATATGCTCATTAGGTTGCCCCAATATATGCTCATTAGGTTGCCCTAATATATGCTCATTAGGTTGCCCCAATATATTCTCATTAGGTTGCCCTAATATATGCTCATTAGGTTGCCCCAATATATTCTCATTAGGTTGACCTAATATATGCTCATTAGGTTGACCTAATATGTCCCTCAACAGTGTCTTTTGCCCATTCTTTTTGGTTAAGTGCACAGAGGTTCCTTGTGGCAAAAATATTGCACCTGCAAAGCAGTAGATTAGATTTGATCTGTCTAAAGTTGACTCTTTGCAAATGTTTGAATTGTATTTGTAACTAGAGAGCACTCATAGAGTACAGATCTCCACCAGTGAGAATTTCCCAAAATTTGGGATTTTTGCATCCAAAGTATGTGGATCTTTCCCAAAATGTAATCATTTTACCTCTTGGCAGACCCTACCCGCATAAACAATTCATTAAGGTGCATTTATTAGTTGTGGGGTAAGTGTGAACACAGGCAAATGAATGCACCTAAAATATAACCTCTTGGTGGAGGTAATTATACATTCTAGAAGCTGATTAAAGAAAGACTGTGTATAAGAGAGTATACATATACACAATAAATTGTTTTATTGCTTTTGTTTGCCTTAAGTTATTGAAATATAATTGGAATCACTGTAACATTTGAAGTTGCCTTAGGTTTTTTGATTCACTATTGATTGAGTGTGTTGTGTATTAAACGTTCTGTAGACATTCCACCAAAGTCTGAGTTTTCCTGTGTCACTCTGTCACAGTTTCATGTGTGGTTATCCCATATTGTAGGTTCTGTGGAGTTTCTCCATGGCACGGCTGTCTGGTTACCGTGACGATGGTGTGTGGAACCGTCACAATGTGAATGTGTCTCTCTTCATCTTGCTAATGTTGACAGTCGTACTGAATGCACCTGCCCTGATAGTGTGGTCAAATAACCTCATCAACAGGTAAATACACAACTGCAGAGGCAAACTCCATCCACAGATAAACAAATAGATAAACAACACAACATAGCCGTTCTGATAGAGTGGTCAACTGGCCGCATCAACAGGTAAAAGTACATAAATAAACAGGTAAACCCCATCCATAGGTAAACAAACACACCTGCTTTGGTGGTGTGGTAAAATAGCTCAATGAAAAGGTAAATAAATATCCAGGTGAACATTCAAGACTTTTAAATTATTTCTTGAAAGGTTCAAAATCAAAACTCGATTATTTGGACAGACAACTGTGTAGTGGTTGCCTACCATTAAAAGAAAGGAGTTACCCACTCTCAATCAGCATGTGCTCTGAGCTTGAGAATAGTGGCTTGAACTTATCCTAGGAGGATCTCAGCAGTTCCCAGTGCAAGCCCATTCCCTTCATGCATGGCTATTTTCCAGTGCAAACAAATTTAAGAACTTCACAGGTAGATATGAACAGAGTCTGTCATATTTGGATCAAAAGTGTACCATAAAAGGCTTTAGAAATTTCTTTCAGTCATCATACTGGGCAATTTCCTCTGTCCTGCTGATGCGGTCAGGAACCTTGGTGTGTGGTTAAATTTATTTTCTCTGAGGCATGTATTTGTAAGGCATGCATTGTATGAGTGAGAAAAGCAAGCAATTTAGACAGTGCCTCACAAGGGATGCAGTTGTTTACAATAGCATTCGTAGATGGTTGACTGGACTGCTGTAATTTTTGTTTAGGAGTCTCTCTGCATTTGTTCTTCAAAAGCTGCAATGTGTTCAGAACAGTCTTGTCAGAAATCTCACCAATACCAACAGGTATTCACACATAACTCCAGTACATAAGAGCTTGCATCGCTTGCTGATTCAATAGCACTGTCTGTTCAAGACAGCTTTACTAGTGTATACATTCCTGGAGAGTGGTTACCCAGAATATTTGTGACCTTTTGTCAAAGTTAGACACATTGTATGTAATACACCGAGAGGTTAAGCGGAGGGCGTTGTGCTTCAGCAGTTTGATCTTAGCTATACTGATAATTCTAGAAATATTTGAAAACTATTTTTTTATTGCGTAAAATAGCCTTACCTTATCCTCACAAGTGCTTGTTTGGTTTTGTGGAGCAAAACGTATCGACCGACAAGAATTTTTTAAGGAATATTCTTGTCACAAGAGGTGACCCCTTTGTCTGCGCATGTCCGCGCTTGCGCAGTAGTCGTTGTCGACAGACGATTGTCGAGAGCTCTTCATTATATTTTTGGTCGATATGGGAGCAACACGTATTTTTCCTTATTATCGTCCATTCACGGATGAAAATCTATGAAGTTTTGAAGCGTGCAAGCGTGCACCTACCTGTAGTTGTCCATTATTCGACTGGTACTACCACTAATTCTGCCTCCCTTGTCCTGAAAAGGGTCAGAATAAGATGTGCAAGAAGATGTTGCTGTAAAGTCTTCAGTGGAAGACGTGTATATCTTCCGCTGTACTCACCCATTATTCGACTGGAATTACCTCCTTGTCGATGAAGGGGATGCAAAGAAGATTTTGCTGTAAAGTTTTCAGTGGAAAACAAAGAAGAAAGAATGCAGTTGGCTTTGCAACGGAGGTCGTAGATTCTTTACTGTGGGTGGAGCGCCACCCTGGTACAGTAACAGGTCTCCCTCCAAAAGAACGATTACAGAAGCATATCCACGTATCCTTGCAGTTATTATTTTGTTTCCCAGCAGGTACAGTGAACTTCCTGTTTCTCAGACTTGAAGATATGGACAGATTACCTTCTTTTGCTGTAATTTGGATGAAGATCCAACAGACATGGGGCAGTATGTGCACTGCTTGTCTGTTCAGCCCTGTTGAAGAATTGCGATAACTATCTACTAGATAATAAAATCTTCCTATGGCCATGTCTCCAATGGAAAGAATACTGTGACTTTTGAGTTAATTCTTCTGCAAACTCAACGAAGATCAAACTGGCTAGATGAGATATGGTGTTGAAGTCCTTGCTTCCAACTTTTACGAGTGTATTTTGCACAGTATATACAGGAATTTGTCCTACTAACCACAAAAGATCGTCGTACCACTCTGCCTAGTTTACCAGGACAGAGGGATACAGAAGAACGTGGCTACATTAATGCAAGTCACCATGGAGGCTCTTCTTGCAGAAGTACTGGCAGTGATGGGAGATTTTCATTGCCATCCCAGAGTTATGCGAATCTTGAGACGGAGTTGTCGAATTACTCCCCAATCGAATTCGCCAATGCCTGTACTACCCACAATGCAAAGCGATGACGTCAGACAGGAAAACATGGCTACAATATAAATACCGCTAGAATTCTTCTGGCTAGCGCTTCAAAGAGCGATTCATCCACTCAACAATTGCAGAACTACAGGTTCCTATGGCAGTTTATTTCTTGTATAGAAACTCGGCTAATGACGACCTGTGATAGATCTCAGTGTCCTGAATTGATTTCTAACTACGACTTCAACGGTCATTGCCCACGAGTGAAGTTCGTTTACTATGTCAATAAATACCTGCTTGTCGCCTCATTTAAACTGGAGGCAGCAGAAATTATTAGAAATTCGGTTACAAAAGATGCGTTCTTCTATGTACCGACTCCCAAGATTTTCAACATCTACTTCAGTTTAATGTACACGGTTAAACCAATCAGTTCAAAGCAATATGAAATTCGGGTTAGCGACCCCTCTACAGTATCATGCGAGTAGTAAAGAAGCAAAACTCTTTTAGGAGTTCACCATATACCTAAACCACTGGTTGTTTAGTGTACGTAAAAGACACCAGTATTGGGTTCAAACCAAAGAACTCGTCCAATTTTTCTTCAACTGGGCTTCGTGATATCGATTTCCTAGGTTACCACTGCATTTTGGTATCAGGAAATTTCTTTCACCATATACCTAGACTACTGGTTGTTTAGTGTACGTAAAAGACACCAGTATTGGGTTCAAACCAAAGAACTCATCCAATTATTCATCAACTGGGCTTCGTGATATCGATTTCCTAGGTTACCACTGCATTTGGTACCAGGAAATTTCTTTCTACCTCGAATAAATTAAATACCTGAGAATCTATTCAAGACATGGCGATCTCATCACAATCAACCCCAAGGTTGCTTATATCCCAGGTAGGGATACTAACATCTTTGGAAAAGACTATACCAATGGGTCAGTTATGTATGTGTGCCTTTCAGTGGTATCAAGAAAAAAACTGGCAATATCTCCAGTCACTAGTTGTGAGAATTCCTGTTTCAAATCCTTCTGAAAAAGCATTTTCAGTGGTGGAAAATGCCAAAAAAAATGGGAAATAGGATGCCTTTTCCATACACAGGTGCACTATTCCCTTATTTTCGTAGATGCATTAAACCAGGGTTGATGATCCCATCTTAAAGCATCACAGTCAGTGGCTTTGGACAGTTTAAAAATGTATATATTACATTTCAATGTCATACAACTGAAGGCAGTGTCTTCAGCCCTTAAAAGCCTTCAAGACAATTCTACACAAAAGAATTCTGATAGCATCAGACAACACCACTGTGTTTGGTTATCTGAACAAACAGGGGGGGGAGCGTATACCTCCTAGTTTGGCGCAGCTTGGCCTACTGCAATCCTTGAAATATACTCATAACAGACATATTCTTGGTTGCTTAAAGGTCATACTCAACATCATCTCCAGAAGGGATAAAGGTTTGGCACATCTTGGCCTACTACAATCCTTGAAATATACTCATAAGAGACAGAAATATTCTGGGGTTACTTAAATGTCATGCTCAATGATCTCTACAGAAGGGACAAAAGTAATATGTACAGAATGGTTCTTACTCCCTTTATGGTTCTAGACAACGTGCAAGTTTGGCACAAATCAACAATAGGTGTTTTATGCAGGTATGCTGCATCTTGGCCTACTGCAATCCTGGAAATATTCTCATATGAGCCAGATATATTCAGGGTTGCCTTCATGTCATGACAGCCTCTCCACAAAGAACGAAATAATACAGACAGGAGAGTCTTCATCTTTAATATTCTATTTGATTTACATAGTTTGTCAAATACCAATGGTAGAGATGTTTGCTACCAATATGAGTCACAAACTTCCATTCTACGTTGCCAGTCCCGGATGCTAATGCTCTGAACATAGATGAATTAAACATCTTGTTGGAGGTTCTGGACTGCTAGGCCTTGTGTCCTATACCACTTATTCCAAAAAGTCATTGAACAAGTGAACACCAGGTGCAAAAGGATTGTAGTGGCCCCTTGGTGGCCCATGAGGCATTGGCTTTGGGGTCTGGTGAGTCATTCAACCAAACCTCCATTACAGCTACTTCACTGGTCTCAGAAACAGCCATTCAGTCAGAAATACCATCTGAATCTGTTGCATTGGCACCTTCATGCTTGGCACCTTAACACCACTCAGAATCTCTTATATTATTCTCTGGGCAAGGGATAGAGAGAATTAGGGCATCTTGAGGACCCTCATCTTGGAATGTATGAGTCATGATGGCCCATTTTGAGCTCTGGTACCCACAGAATAAGGTGGCCATCTCAGAGCCTACGGTCTCAAATATACCAGATTTTTTGATCCATTTACTTGCAAAAATCTGAAACCTGTCACTATTGTTGGCTTTGCAGCAGCCATAGCTGATCATTTACTTTTTTTGTGCAGGAGTTGAGCAAAGCCTGGATCTTTATAGGCCTATTGCAAGTTTACCCACTGCTAACAGAGGTGCAGCATCAAGGGATTTGCCTTTGCTTCTGTTGGTTTTCACAAAAGGCTCCTTATTAACCTTTAAAGGAGGTCAGTCTAAAAAAGTTTGACTTGCAAGACTGTTGCAATGGCATTGGAAGTGTATTTTGGGACTTTGGTTCCTTCAGACACAAGCCTCATAGGAAGGAGTTTACAGTTCTCCCTCCTACCTACCTTTTCAGCAAGGACCTATTAGCCTCAATTGGTCTAGATTGGCTCCAGTGGTCACTTCAGCTCTAGATCATTCCTGAACTCAAATTGCCTGGACACATGATTCGTTGTCCTCCTACAGCACTTACATCCTTCTTGGACAGGACTACTGCTTGGAGAAAAGGGAAAGTCTCCTTCTCCTGCCTTTTAGCAAGAATCAGTTGGTTTCTGATGCCCCAGATGGCTCAAACCAGTGGTCATTCCAGCTCACAAACCTTTCTTGAGCTGAAGTTGGACTGATGTTGTGACACTCTGCCCTCTTACAGTACTTAGTTACTATCAAGACAGTACAAGTACTTCAAGGAGGTGAAGAATCTCTTGCTCATATCTTTTAAGGAAGGCTTGATGGAGATATCTTGAGTTCTGCTATCTCTCCCTGGATCAATCTGGATGCATGATTAGATTGCAAGTCCTTTAATTCTGATTATCAGAATCCATACATTGAGACACATATTACATCCATGGCTGCCTCTTTACTTTTCAAGAGTGGGGTCTTGCCTCAGCAGATATCAAACTCTTGTTATTGGAAGACCCACAATTCCTTACTACATTCCACTCGAAGATGTAGCTTGGCAATCCCATGACCAGTCCATGAATAAATTGGGTCTTGTGGATTCACCTCAGCATGTAGTCAAATTTTTGTGTTTTTTATACATGTTATTCATATGACTCGCATACTTTGTTCTCTCCAGTTATACAAGTGTTGTGTCACTGACATATGTCTTTCTTAACTTACATGTGGCCCCATATCTGCAGTTTATGCAGTTCAGTTTGCCTGCTTGGAGATATTCTCATTGTCAGATGATGACATCTTGTTTGGGGAGACATGCAGACATCTCCGGCCAATACCGGGTGATGATTGATAGCGCTATATCATTTGTTGTAAAATTGTCTACAACAGCAACAGTAGCAACAGTGATGATCACATCATGGATCTCTTGTTGAGGTTAGCAAATTACTTATCTGTGATGAAGAAGTAATATATAACCTAAGATGTGGTGTATGGAAGCTTATCTTATCCTCTTATCAAGTGCTTTATTTGGTGACCCCTTGTCTGACAATCATCTAACAGTGTGGCCAAAACAAATACCCTCCACCTGTTATGGTTGTATTCAAGCACTTGTGAGGATAAGGTAAGGCTATTTTACGCAATAAAATGTAACAAATTTTATTGTAATTTAACTTTTTACAAGTTAAATACTTACCTTATCCTCACAAGGATAAACCCACCCTACCTCCCCGCATAATTTGTTTTCTGGGGACCAAAAATACAATGAAGAGCTCTCGACAATCGTCTGTCGACAACGACTACTGCGCAAGCGCGGACATGCGCAGACAAAGGGGTCACCTCTTGTGACAAGAATATTCCTTAAAAAATTCTTGTCGGTCGATACGTTTTGCTCCACAAAACCAAACAAGCACTTGTGAGGATAAGGTAAGTATTTAACTTGTAAAAAGTTAAATTACAATAAAATTTGTTACAGTCTGATGGTTTCTGAGGTTTTTTGGTTAGGGTGTTGGACTTCAGAACACAAGATCTGGGGTTCAAGTCCTTGACTGGGCCATTCATAATGGCCTTTACACATATTTGTCCCTTTTCTCCCAGGACTATAAATAGTTACTGACAGTAGTTAGGAAGGTAAATCTGCGATGTATTCACATCCTGTTTAGGGGAGTAATAATAATACTGTTGAGTCTCATCATGACAGAATAAGGAAATAAACTCTGGTCATTGGGCCACTAGGCCCGAAGAATGACTTTATCTTAACCTGTTTAATGTTCACTCTGTCACTTCTATTTTCTCCTTTAGAAAGACATTGAAATCTTAGCTCATTGTAAAAGCATACTTGCCCTGGTTTGAGCATCTATTGTCCAGTGTTTTCTCAGTTGTGCTAACCTCTGCTTTTGATGCACCTTAGAGTTTGTCTTCATGATAGAGATTTAGTGCTGTAAAAGTTCAGTTAGAATTACAACCTATTCCATTCAACCACTGGAAGGTTAATCAGCTGAAACCAAAGTTTTAATACACGGTCATGTGTGCTTAGTTGGTGGGCTGAGCAACTTTTTGTCAAATTCTTGTTAGAAATTTTAAGAAGAACTTGATTGTCACTATCTGAAAATTCCACTGGTGCCTTAAGTGGCTGCAGTGTAACAAGACCAGTATTTTGTCCACCCTGCCTATAACGGACTGGCATTTTGTCTGCTCTTGCAATTTTGACAAGCATTTTGTCCACCTGCATTTTGTCCTTTGGGTTATTGAGTGGATCTTCTGTGTGAAAAAATATGAAAGACTGAAGATTAATACAGCTACTTTATGATTACAGCAAAGCTGTTCTCTGGTAAATTGAGTGATTCTTTGTATTAAAAATGAAAGGAGGTAGATTAAATATTTATCATGCACAAAGAACATAAAATTCATCCTATCCATACTGTTCGGCAAAAGAAAGTTAAAAATTTTATACATTCTAACTCACTTTATGAAAGTTCAAATGTACTCAGAATGTATTTGAAAATTAATTGAAAAAACTTGGAGTTTTTGTCAAGTACTTTTAATTTTCAGCTCTCCAGTACAAGTTCTTAAAATTGATTAATCAAGTATAAGTGCCAAGTGCGTATAGTCGCCCCAGGCCTATTAGGGACCTTAACCCTTTCACTACCAGAGCTTTTTAATAGCCACTGACCGAGGAAAATGGACATCATATGACATCAGTTGTACAATGACACAATAAACTTTTTTTTTCTGTTTATTTTTATTCTTACAAACTAAAAACTCAAAGGAAAGCAATTAACTACAGTATTAATGGATTTTCAGTGTTTTAAAAAGATGTCTCCATGTCAACAATGGGTATGATCGACCGTTAAAGATGCAAGACGGTGTGGTAGATCTCAAAACATGGAGTGATGCATAAAGCTGGTGTTCCTGGACATTTTGAGCAATAGTACTTTGTCTCTCTCCTGATCCTCCTTTGCATTCAGCACACTTTACACCTTCTAAGTGGGTGTTGCCTGGCACCGGTGGGGGGGCAAAGGCTTAGGAAATGGCGTACTGTCAGGCGTGCCTGATCAGCATTCAGCTGTGGAGCCGGATTTGGTCTCTGCGCAAAAACCCATTGACCAATAACCTATAATTACATTTAGAATGACTGTCTTACTTGCATATTTTGAGATATATATATGTTCATAACACTTGTAAGAAATAACCTAACAAGGATATGTGTCAAAGTTCAAGGTCAAATACGGGCAGGCCAAGAGAATTGGTACTTGTCAGAGTTGAATCCATGGGGGCCTGTGATAAGAAGCTGAGCTTGCTAACCGCAACACTAACCATATAACTAAACACTAGATAATTTCAAAGTTACCTTCATCTGAAACTTCACAAAGGTGAGATCTGATGCAGTGTCTTTGCCAAAGATCACCCAGGAGTTGTACATGGCAACTTGTATTAGATGGATAGCCACTTTCCGGTACCACTTCAAAGACTTCCTGGTGGCATCGTAGTACTGCAAAGCCTGCAAATGGTAAGTATAGTGAACTGTAAAGGGTAAGTAAGCCTGCAAAAGGTAAGTAACTGGAGCTTTGTTGACCACAAATGAGATAACTTTACATAAAGAAAAGTGTTGTGAACAATAACAGGGACTCGTCCCTCTGACAGGTACTGCTCTGACAGGTACTTTCATTATGTAAGATATATCTTACCTGATCTAGTCTGTCCTTGCCACCCATGTGTCTGTTGTAGTCCAGAATGGCCACTGGCTTGTTGGTCATCATATGGTGCCTCCCTCTGACAGGCACTGCTCTGGTAGTTTCATTATGTATAGTTGACAAGGACATACTTTGTAGACTTTGGCCTGTACTTCAGTGCTAGTACATTCCCGGACCGTTTTGCCTTTGTCCCATCTACCTCAACTGGATCGGATCTCACAGCTGCAGGAACTCTGTTCTTTCTAATTGTTCCACAGGCACCTGTTTCATGCTCGCCAAGATATTTGAATAGTCTCACACTGGTGTACCAATTATCTATGTACAAGTGGTACCCACAATCCAAGAGTAGTCTAACCATGTACACGGTGATTTTATCTGTGTAGGTTGCACCAAGGACATCAGGCATTATTCTGTGGATTTCTTTTGCTGGAGCAAGCTTACCAGCATAGATCCTGAACTTGTAGCAATATCCAGATGCAGACTCACACACTTGGAAAATTTTTATTCCAAATTTTATTTTTTTTCGCTGGTAGGTATTGTCTGAATTGTAATCTTCCCTTGAACAATAACAGGGACTCATCCAAACATATTTCCCTCTCAGGCTGAATTCCCCACATAAACACTTCATTGAGCTGATCAATCAGAGGTCTGATTTTATACATTCGGTCCCAGTTAGGGTCATGTGGATTTGGTCCCTGTTCATTGTCATTGAAGTGCAGAATTGAAGAGTGGAGTTTGAATCAGTGGGTCAGTAGACCAAAAATCAGACAGAGCAGGCTTTTGGACAATCCCCATAAGCAATGTCAATCCCAAGAATTGTTTTAGCTCAAAAATATCAAGAGGTACCCATGAATGTACTGAAGAATACCTGGGCATGTTTGAATTAGCCCCAATGTACTGCTGTGCGTACCTATTAGTTTCACCCAAAATTTTCTCCATTACATCTATATTCAGGAAGTATTCAAAATATTGAAAAGGCTCCTGCATATTTGATATATCAACCAGTACTCCCGGCCTTGCCCTAAAAATTGGTACATCTGGAATTTCCAAATTTGGATTTACCCAACATTATTTGGAACCTCAAACTCATTTGAAACCGTATCTTCGTCCTCAGTGCCCTGAGTAGTGTCGCCAAGTAAAGTTTCATTATCTGCCCTGGCCATTTGTTCATCCATGGAATCTGTCTCTGATTCTATTGGTGCCTGGCCACGGCCTCTACCACCTCCTGTATGCCTAACCCCTCTGCCAGTATTGCCTCGTGGAACTATCTCATTTCTATTTCCTCTACCCCTCCCTCTTCCCACACCTCTCCTGATACCTCTCCCGGTACCTCCATCCGCACCCCTGCCAGTGCCCCTGCCAATACCTCTACCAATACCTCTGCCCCTACCTCTACCCCCACCTCTCTGTGCCACTCTTTCTTGTATATCATGATTATCAGAGTTGGTACATTCTGTGTCAGACGAACTACAGTCTGTGGGCTTGAACTCATCACTGCTAGTTTCTAGATCCAGCTCCATATCTTCACTATCAGACTCTTAAATTTGTTGTCTTACTTGAGAAGCATTGTTTGTAGCCATTGCAACAAAACATAGACAAGAGTTTTGATTGAATTAGCTAATATTGTTGCAAAAACACTAAAGAAATTCACGGAAAATACGACGTGCACAGTAAAAACAAAGCAGACTTTGAAACAATCAAATGACGTCATATTGCAGTAAAATGACGTCATATTAACACCAAATATATACAAAACAAGCCTACACATGTGATATAGTTGTCAGAGACTTGAAAAATGTGTAGTGCACGACTGAGGGAACTATAAATATTGATAAATTCGTCGACCATGCTCGTCAAGCATGGTACAGAGGAATATTGATTGCCGTCGACTACGGTCGACAGACGTGGTAGCGATAGGGTTAAGTTAAATAAAGTTTTCATATCAATAAATTATTGTCGAATAATTTGCCTATTAATGAAATTATGAAAGCTTTGAAAATGTGCTCCCATAAATTACTATTGTATTTTCAGCTCAGAATATATGCTAAAATCTGACCCCTCAAGGCTGATTGGCATCACTGTGGCAATCTGTGTGTTACTCCTCACCTATGCAAACTTTCCCAGGATCTCAAAGTGAGTAAATTCCAACCAAATGTCTGAGTAATCTGTGACAGCTGGTTCTTTACTGATATATAGCTGATCCATTTTTACCCCACAGCCCTTAAGGGCTGTCGGGGTATTGTTTTCACCCATGGTGTCCGGGTGGGTGGGCGGGCGGCGGGAAAAAGTTTGTCCGGGCTGTATCTCAGAAACCGTAAGGTGTAGGAAGTTGATACTTGGTAGGGACATTGGTTAGGATGTGTAGGTGTGCAACGTCATGGTCTGACCTTGATTTGACCTTTGACCTTGCCGTAGTGACCTTGAATGTCAAAATCTTGTCCGGACTATATCTCGGAAACTGTAAGGTGTAGGAAGTTGATACTTGGTAGGGACATTGGTTATGGAGTGTAGGTGTGCAACGTCATGGTCTGACCTTGATTTGACCTTGCCGTAGTGACCTTGACCTATAAAATCTTGTCCGGGCTATATCTCGGAAACCGTAAGGTGTAGGAAGTTGATACTTGGTAGGGACATTGGTTAGGGGGTGTAGGTGTGCAACGTCATGGTCTGACCTTGATTTGACCTTGCTGTAGTGACCTTGACCTATAAAATCTTGTCCGGGCTATATCTCGGAAACTGTAAGGTGTAGGAAGTTGATACTTGGTAGGGACATTGGTTAGTGGGTGTAGGTGTGCAACGTCATGGTCTGCCCTTGATTTGACCTTGCCATAGTGACCTTGACCTATAAAATCTTGTCCGGGCTATATCTCGGAAACTAAGGTGTAGGAAGTTAATACTTTGTAGGGACATTGGTTTGGAGGTGTAGGTGTGCAACGTCATGGTCTGACCAGGATTTGACCTTTTACCTTGCCATAGTGACTTTGACCTATAAAATCTTGTCCGGGCTATATCTCGGAAACCGTAAGGTGTAGGAAGTTGATACTTTGTAGGGACAATGGTTAGGAGGTGTAGGTGTGCAACATCATGGTCTGACCAGGATTTGACCTTTGACCTTGCCATAGTGACCTTGACCTATAAAATCTTGTCTGGGCTGTATCTCAGAAACCGTGAGGTGCAGGAAGTTGATACTTACTAGGGACATTGGTTAGGGGGTGTAGGTGTGCAACGTCATAGTGTGACTTTGATTTGACCTTTGACCTTGTCATAGTGACCTTGACCATTAAAATCTTGTTGCACCTTTGGGTCTGTCTTTTGATGCAAATTAAGCACTGTTAAAATCATATTAGAATTCATTAAGAATTTTACTTTTACAACTTCCCATAGTAACAGATGGTATCACATCAATTAAGCCACAAATTCTGCTCCAACACCACACATAAGCATTCATTGAATGTATTACCACTTCTGTATGCATGGTAATATTCAAAACATCTAAACCATAATTCGGCCATGCCAGATGTAGATAAAGTACATGCATTATCTTTCTCTTAGGCAGTATTTTCTCTATTTAAACATTGTTTGGACCTTTATGTAACTGACAGTGCTCTGAAAGTATCCTGAACTTTGTACTGATACAGTACTTTTATATCTCATGGTGTTAAAAATATTTCCCTAGGCTGTGGGGTACGGGCATCTCTGATGCTATTTTAACAGTTGTTTTATCCAAATATATCAAGATCTTATTTGGATGTAAGATGGTTTAAAAATATAGAATAATGAAGCTAGAAATGGTTAAAGGTTAGAATGTATGTCCTTTGAAAAAATATAAAGGGGAATAAAAATATAAAAATATATTATGTTATTTGTGTAATATCAATAACTTTTATTATAAAAAGATGCTATGACGTCACACTGTCTAGACAGGAAGGAAGTACGACACGCCATCTGGCAAGTGCACTAGTACTAGGGACCGGCCGGCCGGTGGAAACACAGGACGTCTTTTTCTGACGTTTGGCGGGCCGGTCTGCACCGACCGGATTAGCAATTGTCCGTTGGATAGGGTATTAGCTTATAAAAATTTAATTTACTTATTAAATTTGCAATTTTGTTCCAATATGTTGTTCAGCTACTTTCTTCACAGCTACAACATGGTCACTAGTTTGGAAGTGTATCTCCATAGCTAAGCGAGTAATAGCTACTTTGTCAATTTTTAATGATAACCATAATGAGTAAATGGCTTATATCTTCAAAAGTATTGCAGCTACACAATTTCTCTCAAATATGTTGTTCATCTACTTTTTTGTGAACTGTAACATATTTAAGTTTGACCACTGTTGCTCAATGTACAAGTGAGTAATGGCTACTTTATTGCTACTTTTTAGTGAAAATATGACGTATAACTCTCAAACTATTGCATTTAGCGTATTTTGTTCCAATATGTTGTTCAGCTACTTTCTCCACAGCTACAACACGGTCAGTAGTTTGGAAGTGTATCTCCATAGCTAAGCGAATAATAGCTACTTTGTCAATTTTTAATAATAACCATAATGAGTAAATGGCTTATATCTTCAAAAGTATTGCAGCTACACAATTTCTCTCAAATATGTTGTTCATCTACTTTTTTATCTCCCGCCGGCCGGGCGGGAGATTATAAAACGCATTCCGAGGGTGTGTTCGTGTGTTATTGAGTGTCACGCTTTTATAAAGGGCTGTACATCACACTGGTTGTTTCTCCTTGGCCTTTTCAATGTTTTTTATGACTTTATTGCTTATGTCCTTTCATTTGATGCTGTTATTTCACACCTAGGACCATAGCTAAGTGAGTAATAGCAATGGTGGCTACTTTGAGTAAAGTGCTCATAACTCCAAAACGACTGCATTTAGAGTGTTTCTGTAAAATACGTTGTTCAGCTACTTTCTCCATGCCTACAAGATGGTACCATTTTTAGGGTTCTATCTTCATAGCTAAGTGAGTAATAGCTATTTTCTGTTATTAACAATGAGCAAAATGAGTAAATTGATTTTGTCTTTGTAACTGTTACTTAAAATATTGGCCTGAAATATGTTGTTCAACAACTCCTTCATGTACTATATCATGGTGAGGTGTCAAAGGTGTAGCACCATAGCTAACTGAGTAATAGCTATACTAAGTTTAATATTTGACCATTGAGCAAGTCACTTATAACTCAAAAACTATTGAATATAGAGGATTTTTGTCGAATATGTTGTTCACCTATCTTTTGGATATACTGTATTGTGAATTTTCACAGCTGTAACTCCATAGCTAACTGAGTAATAGCTACTTTGATGATAACCATAATGAGTAAATGACTTATATCTTCAAAAGTATTGCAGCTACACAATTTTGTTCCAATATGTTGTTCAGCTACTATCTCCACAGCTACAACATGGTCACTAGTTTGGAAGTGTATCTCCATAGCTAAGTGAGTAATAGCTACTTTGTCAATTTTTAATGATAACCATAATGAGTAAATGCCTTATATCTTCAAAAGTATTGCAGCTACACAATTTCTCTCCAATAAGTTGTTCATCTACTTTTTTGTGAACTGTAACATATTTAAGTTTCACAACTGTTGCTCAATGTACAAGTGAGTAATGGCTACTTTATTGCTACTTTTGGTGAAAATGTGAAAAATCACAAATATCTCGCAAACCGTAATAGCTACTTTGTCAATTTTTAATGATAACCATAATGAGTAAATGCCTTATATCTTCAAAAGTATTGCAGCTACACAATTTCTCTCAAATAAGTTGTTCATCTACTTTTTAAGTCATTCATCTACTTTTGGGAGAGCTTTCACATGGTGAAGTTTCAGACTCGTAGGTAATTACTCACCTACTCAAAATGAGTAAATGTGAATTATCTCTAAAAGTATTGGAGATAGCCAATTTTTCTCAAATAACTCATTCACCTACTTTTGGGAGAGCTTTCACTTGGTGAAGTTTCAGACCCATAGCTAATTACTCACCTACTCAAAATGAATAAATGCGAATTATCGCTAAAAGTATTGCAGATAGCCAATTTTTCTCAAATAACTCATTCACCTACTTTTGGGAGAGCTTTCACTTGGTGAAGTTTCAGACCCATAGCTAATTAATCACCTACTCAAAATGAGTAAATGCGAATCATCTCTAAAAGTATTGCAGATCGCCAATTTTTCTCAAATAACTCATTCACCTGCTTTTGGGAGAGCTTTCACTTGGTGAAGTTTCAGACCCATAGCTAATTACTCACCTACTCAAAATGAATAAATGCGAAGTATCGCTAAAACTATTGGAGATAGCGAATTTTTCTCAAATAACTCATTCACCTACTTTTGGGAGAGCTTTCACTTGATGAAGTTTCAGACCCATAGTTAATTACTCACCCACTCAAAATGAGTAAATGCGAATTATCTGTAAAAGTATTGCAGATAGCCAATTTTTCTCAAATAACTCCTTCATCTACTTTTGGGAGAGCTTTCACATGGTGAAGTTTCAGACCCATAGATAATTACTCACCTACTCAAAATGAGTTCATGCGAATTATCGCTAAAAGTATTGCAGATAGCCAATTTTTCTCAAATAACTCGTTCACCTACTTTTGGAAGAGCTTTCACATGGTGAAGTTTCAGACCCATAGCTAATTACTCACCTACTGAAAATGAGTAAATGCGAATTATCTCTAAAAGTATTGCAGATGGCCAATTTTTCCCAAATAACTCATTCACCTAGTTTTGGGAGAACTTTCACTTGGGGAAGTTTCACACCCATAGCTAATTACTCACCTACTCAAAATGAGTAAATGCGAATTATCTCTAAAAGTATTGTACTTAGCCAATTTTTCTCAAATAACTCATTCACCTACTTTTGGGAGAGCTTTCACTTGGTGAAGTTTCAGACCCATAGATAATTACTCACCTACTCAAAATGAGTAAATGCGAAGTATCGCTAAAACTATTGCAGATAGCCAATTTTTCTCAAATAACTCATTCACCTACTTTTGGAAGAGCTTTCACTTGATGAAGTTTCAGACCCATAGCTAATTACTCACCCACTCAAAATGAGTAAATGCGAATTATCTGTAAAAGTATTGCAGATAGCCAATTTTTCTCAAATAACTCCTTCATCTACTTTTGGGAGAGCTTTCACATGGTAAAGTTTCAGACCCATAGATAATTACTCACCTACTCAAAATGAGTAAATGCGAATTATCTCTTAAAAGTATTGTACTTAGCCAATTTTTCTCAAATAACTCGTTCACCTACTTTTGCAAGAGCTTTCACATGGTGAAGTTTCAGACCCATAGCTAATTACTCACCTACTGAAAATGAGTAAATGCGAATTATCGCTAAAAGTATTGCAGATAGCCAATTTTTCTCAAATAACTCATTCACCTACTTTTGGAAGAGCTTTCACATGGTGAAGTTTCAGACCCATAGCTAATTACTCACCTACTCAAAATGAGTAAATGCGAATTATCTCTAAAAGTATTGCAGATAGCCAATTTTTCTCAAATAATTCATTCACCTACTTTTGGGAGAGCTTTCACTTGGTGAAGTTTCACACTCATAGCTAATTACTCACCTATTCAAAATGAGTACACCCGTAAATGCGAATTATCGCTAAAAGTATTGCAGATAGCCAATTTTTCTCAAATAACTCATTCACCTACTTTTGGGAGAGCTTTCACTTTAACAGCAAAACTATTCAATTTAAAGAAGTTTTGTCAAATATGTTGTTCACCTACTTTTTGATGTAGTGCGGCGGGAGATCATACCACGGCAGTGGTCTTGTTGTGAACTGTAACATATTTAAGTTTGACAACTGTTGCTCAATGTACAAGTGAGTAATGGCTACTTTATTGCTACTTTTAGAGAAAATATGACTTATAACTCTCAAGCTATTGCATTTAGAGTATTTTGTTCCAATGTGTTGTTCAGCTACTTTCTCCACAGCTACAACATGGTCAGTAGTTTGGAAGTGTCTCTCCATAGCTAAGGGAGTAATAGCTACTTTGTCAATTTTTAATAATAACCATAATGATTAAATGGCTTATATCTTCAAAAGTATTGCAGTTACACAATTTCTCTCAAATATGTTGTTCATCTATTTTTTTGTGAACTGTAACATATTTAAGTTTCACAACTGTTGCTCAATGTACAAGTGAGTAATGGCTACTTTATTGCTACTTTTAGTGAAAATATGACTTATAACTCTCAAACTATTGCATTTAGAGTATTTTGTTCTAATATGTTGTTCAGCTACTTTCTCCACAGCTACAACATGGTCAGTAGTTTGGAAGTGTCTCTCCATAGCTAAGTGAGTAATAGCTACTTTGTCAATTTTTAATGATAACCATAATGAGTAAATAACTTATATCTTCAAAAGTATTGCAGTTACACAATTTCTCTCAAATATGTTGTTCATCTATTTTTTTGTGAACTGTAACATATTTAAGTTTGACAACTGTTGCTCAATGTACAAGTGAGTAATGGCTACTTTATTGCTACTTTTAGTGAAAATGTGAAAAATCACAAATATCTCACAAACCGTAAGAGATGAGTGATTTCGAGCGAATTTTTGACCCATAGGGTAGTACAAGAGTATCCTATGCAAAGGGGAAAAATTTCCATTTTCGCCACTTTTGGCGGCCATCTTGGATTTTAGCCAAAAATGAAAAAGTGTGAATATCTGGAAAACCATACGAGATAGAGTGATTTCGAGCAAATTTTTGACCCACAGGGTAGTACAAGAGTATCCTATGTATAGGGGAAAAATTTCAATTTTCACTTTTTTTGGCGGCCGTCTTGGATCTTTGCGGAAAATGAAAAAGTGTGAATATCTGGAAAACCATACGAGATAGAGTGATTTCGAGCAAATTTTTGACCCACAGGGTAGTACAAGAGTATCCTATGCAAAGGGGAAAAATTTCAATTTTCGCTTTTTTTGGCGGCCGTCTTGGATCTTTGCGGAAAATGAAAAAGTGTGAATATCTGGAAAACCATACGAGATTGAGTGATTTCGAGCAAATTTTTGACCCACAGGGTAGTACAAGAGTATCCTATGCAAAGGGGAAAAATTTCAATTTTCGCTTTTTTTGGCGGCCATCTTGGATCTTTGCGGAAAATGAAAAAGTGTGAATAGCTCGAAAACCGTACGAGATAGAGTGATTTCAAGCGTATTTATGTCCTGCAGGTTAGTACAAAAGTATTCTATGTGAAGGGGAAAAATTTCAATTTTCTCCACTTTTGGCGGCCATCTTGGATTTTAGCGGAAAATCTCGTAAAAGGTATTTCTTCCCCTTTAATGCGCAGTGGGAGATACACACCGCGGCAGTGATCTTGTTTACCCTAATTTTCAGTATTTTATTAAACATTGTGTGAAAATGGAATCGTGTGTAATAATTGTATGAAACATTTACAAAATGTTGCCTATTGTGTTACAAATTATAAAAAGGTAAAATAAAATTATCACTTCATCTTAAGAAACAAGATTTGTCAACTATATGTGATATGAGAGCAACATGCTAAACATGTCAATATTATGTGAAGATGTTAATATGAAAATGTCTTCATATCTTCAGTGTGGTGGGTTTTCTACTGGATGTTCTGTACTGTGTGTTTCTACATGATATTCTGTGGTCTGTACTCTGAACTGTTTGTGTACTTCTTTTTACTCAATGGTCTTTGTAATTTTGTACTATTTTGTTTTCCTTATTTTCTATCCTTCAGTCTGTGTTTAATACTTATATTATGTTTTGAATCTGTGTTCAGTACTATATTTTATTCTCTTACTGTGTACTCTGTATTTGTACATTGAACTGTTTGGAGCTAGTAGCTCTGTGATGTACTTTCCTGTGTTTTGTACTATTATGTACTGTGTGTTTTGTAGTGTTATGTACTCTGTATTTGTACATTGAGCTGCTTGGAGCTAGTAGCTCTGTGATGTACTTTCCTGTGTTTTGTACTATTGTGTACTGTGTGTTTTGTAGTGTTATGTACTCTGTATTTGTACATTGATCTGTTTGGAGCCAGTAGCTCTGTGATGTACTTTTCCTGTGTTTTGTACTATTATGTACTGTGTGTTTTGTAGTGTTATGTACTTTGCATTTTTACAGTGAGCTGTTTGGAGCCAGTAGCTCTGTGATATACTTTTCCTGTGTTTTGTACTATTATGTACTGTGTGTTTTGTAGTGTTATGTACTCTGTATTTGTACAGTGAGCTGTTTGGAGCCAGTAGCTCTGTGATGTACTTTTCCTGTGTTTTGTACTATTATGTACAGTGTGTTTTGTAGTGTTATGTACTCTGTATTTGTACAGTGAGCTGTTTGGAGCCAGTAGCTCTGTGATGTACTTTTCCTGTGTCCTGATGGTGGTATTCTGTCTCACCTCCATCTACCGAGTCTCCTACTTTATCTGCACGGCCTTGCTGTTGATTTCTGTTCCTGCCGCAATTCTGAAGCTCACATTTGTGGAACCAGAGCAGTCGGGTAAAACTGCAGAGGTGGAGGAAGAAGGTACTGTTTGGCATTAATCTTTCATTGCCACATATTTTGCTGATGATTTTCTGGCATTCTGATCTAGATCTTTCCTACAGTGTAATAGTGTCCTCCTTTGGTCAGGCTCTACCCACATGAAATTTCATGAAGATTTGCGCTTTATGTTTGGAGCAATCCAGAACACAAATCAGATCTTCCCCAAGTTGTAATCACTTCTTTTCTTGGTCAGACCCTACATAAAGAGTGCCAGAAAGATATGTTCATTACTTTTTATGTCCGCTGACTTGTCAGTCAGCGGACATTATGTCATCACTCTGCGGCGTGGGCGTACGCGTCCGCGTCCGCGTGAACAACTTCTTCTCCAAAACTACAAGGCCTAGAGACATGCTGTTTTTTTTAAAAGATACCTTATCTATCGAGGATGAAAAATTGTTCAAGGCATGCAAATCTGTCTGTTCGTCTGTTTGCTAGAGACATTACAAGGGGGGTACCCCCACCAAAAGTGTGAAAATTTCAACTTTTTATCACAATTTTCTCAGTGACTATTGCAGGGATTTCTCTCATATCTTGCGTATATGTACTAGGCCAGAGGTAGATTCTCTTGTGTGAGTATGAGACCTGGATCTGTCTTACTTTTTTTTTAATAAATTTTTTTAATAATTTTTAATGCATTAAAATTCATGAAATCATGCACTAAATCACTTATAACTTCAAAAGTGTTGCATTTACAGCATTTTGTGAAAATATGTTGTTCAGCTACTTTTTTCATAGCTACAATATGGTGAGTAAGTTGGGTGTCTGTCTCAATAGCTAAGTGAGTAATAGCTACTTTTGGGCTTTTCAGTAACTTCCATTATGAGTAAAATCACTTGTAACTTAAAAACTATTGCATTTAGAGAATTTCGTATAAATATGTTATTCAGCTACTTTTGGGTCAGCTATAACATAGTAAAATTTCAGACCTGTAGCTCATAGCATAGCTGAGTAATAGCTACTTTTAGGTTATCACTGTTGAGTAAATCACTTATAACTTGAAAAGTGTTGCATTTAGAGCATTTTGTTAAAATATGTTATTCAGCTACTTTTTTCATAGCTACAATATGGTGAGTAAGTTGGGTGTCTGTCTCAATAGCTAAGTGAGTAATAGCTACTTTTGGGCTTTTCAGTAACTTCCATCATGAGTAAAATCACTTGTAACTTAAAAACTATTGCATTTAGAGAATTTCGTATAAATATGTTATTCAGCTACTTTTGGGTCAGCTATAACATAGTAAAATTTCAGACCTGTAGCTCATGGCATAGCTGAGTAATAGCTACTTTTAGGTTATCACTGTTGAGTAAATCACTTATAACTTGAAAACTATTGCATTTAGAGTATTTTGTTTCAATATGTTATTCACCTATTTTGGGGTCAGCTATAACATAGTGAAATTTCAGACCTGTGGCTCATTTCATAGCTGAGTAATAGCTACTTTGAAGTTCTCACTGTTGAGTAAATCAGTTATAATTGGAAAACTATTGCATTCACAGAAATTTGTGCAAATATGTTATTCAGCTACTTTGGGGTTAGCTATAACATAGTGAAATTATAGACCTATAGCTCATGGCACAACTGAGCAATAGCTATTCTCAGGTACTGACTGTTGAGTAAATCAGCTATAACTTGAAAAATATTGCATTTGGAGTATTTTGTTAAAATATATTGTTCACCTACTTTTGGGTCAGCTATAACATAGTGAAATTACAGACCTATAGCTCATGGCATAGCGGAGCAATAGCTATTTTCAGGTTCTCACTATTGAGTAAATCAGTTGTAGCTTGAAAACTATTGCATTTACAGTAGTTTGTTTAAATATGTTGTTCACCTACTTTTGGGTTAGCTATAACATAGTAAAATTTCAGACATGTAGCTCATTGCATAGCTGAGTAATAGTTCCTTTGAGGTTCTCACTGTTGAGTAAATCAGTTGTAACTTGAAAACTATTACATTTAGAGTAATTTGTTAAATATGTTATTCACAGAATTTTTGGTCAGCTATAACATAGTGAAATTGCAGACCTCTATGTCATGGCATAGCTGAGCAATAGCTACTTTCAGGTTCTCACTGTTGAGTAAATCATTGTATCCACTGGATAGCCGCAGTGTGTAGAGAGAGATTTCACCATTACTGCTCTGATGAAAAAAATATTATAGCTAGCTTTCTTAAGTTTGCAGTATATATTAATAACCATAAAATGTTGTCTGGGAATATTTTTGGCCTCATTTTGAGAAACAAGATGGCCGCCACAGGTGTTTTTTGTCAGTCATGAAAAGTGCTTATATTTCCCTTATTATTGATCCTAGAGATTTGGGATGATAAACCAACCTGTAGGAAATCATGGGGTGGGAATCTTTTGGTGTGGTCAGATTTGACCTTCAATGACCCCTCCTTCAAGGTCAAACAAGGATAGCCAAGCTTAAAAGTGCTTATAACTCGCTTATTATTGGTCCCAGAGGTTTGGGATGGTAAACAGACAGGAAATCATGGGCTGTGAATCTGTTGATATGGTCTGATTTGACCTTGGAACCCTCCTTCAAGGTCAAATGAGGATAGCGAAAATTGAAAGTGCCACTCGCTTATTATTGGTGACAGAGATTTGGGATGGTAAACCATCCCATAGGAAATCATTGGCTCGGAATCTTTTGGTATGGTCAGATTTGACCTTTGGACCCCTCCTTCAAGGTCAAATGAGGACAGCCAAGCTTAAAAGTGCTTATAACTCATTTATAATTGGTCCTAGAGGTTTGGAATGGTAAACCATAGGAAATCATGGACTGGGAATGTATGTATGTATGTAGTATTTCTTTAAATATGTTTTAACCTATTTTTTACACTTAAACAATTACCTTGTTATTTTCCTTCATAATACCATTTACAGGGCACAACTTTTTTATCCTTTTCTTCTGTCAGCTTCGGAATTTCTTTCGAACTTGCTGTTCAGTTACCATTTACTGTATTTCTGTACAGCCCTTTTCCTGATAATTATTCTGTCCTCTAATCACCTTCACAAATCAAAAACACTCAGTCAGCTGACACAGTGCCCGTTTACGGGCACTCTCCTCTTGTTGAGTTTTACGAATACAAAGACACAAACAGAAAAACAACCACACCCAAAACATATCCTTCTTGTGAATTTAAAAAGTCCACATAGCTATATCAGGATAATATTAAAGCTTGAGTGTATTTACACATGGACGAGTAGGACAATAAAATAAATAATATTAAATAATATATAAATAATAGTGAATATTAGGTGTTTCTGTGGCTCTACATACCGGTGGTGTAGCAAAGACTTGAGATGAACTGCAGACCTTTTGTGTATTTTTAATCGGAACATATTCAAGTTATTGTCAAAGCCTGAAGAATTCATTAAGAATAAGAGTTGAGTTGAAACCCTGATGAGGAGAATTCCATGTTTTTATTGCGTTAATACATCCTATCCAATGGACAATTGCTTTACCGGTCGGCGCGACCGGTCCCGCCAAACGTCAGAAAAAGACGTCCTGTATATACTACCGGCAGGACCGGTCACAGAGTGTGCATTCACCAGGTGGCACATCGTACTTCATTTCCTGTTTACCTCTTGATGTCATAGCATCTTTTTCGTTTGGCGCGAAAGAGTGTGCAGAAGAATTTCTTCAGAGATACGTTTTTGAAGTTTTACAACGAACTCTTCCAAGTTTCGTGTTTTTTATTAGGACGGAGTAATTCTACTACCTTACTGATCATTATGTCGTCTCCTGGACAGAAGCGAGGTTCTTGCAGGCATGTTATGGCCCTTTTCGACAACCATAAGAAATGCGCGCGTTGTCGTGACAAGGGGGTGGGAGACGACCCCTGTGTCAAGAAGCTGGATTGCCAGATCTGTAAGTCTTTTACGCCTGCGCAGATCCACCAGTTAGCAACTCCGACCTACAAGGAAAGGAAAGAACGCTCTGAGCAGAAGAAGACTGAAGGTAATGCAAGCACGACCCCCACTCTAGTGGACCCTTCAGATGTTACACTGTTGGGACGGGTTAGCTGTGACAAGTCTCCCTCTGTTGATTCTACTCCAAAGAAGAAGAAGCGTTCTGATGGCTCCCCAAGGTCTAGTAAACGGAAACATAGCAGCAAACCTACTTCAGACAACCTTAAGTCCCTTGATGACAAGTGGAGTGAGAGATTTTCACGTCTAGAAGCTATGCTGGTAAACCAATCCTTTGCTGTTCCAGTGAGACCGGTGACCTCTGCCTCTGTGGTGCCCAGAGAACACCCTTTCTTTGATCCGGGTGCTTCTACTAGTGTTATGTCTTCTGAGGGCACTGGTGACGTTGCTACGCAGTTGAGGGCTACCCAACCTCCGCTGGGGGTTCCCGGTACAGAAGCTGGGAGAGATGGAGTTGAGAGTGCTACCCACCCTGTTCAGGGCCCCGGTACCTCTGAAGTGTTAGCCACCCAACCTTTACTGGTTCCCGGTGCAGGGACGGCCACCCAGCCTGCACAGGCTCCTGGTGTGGGTCCTGAGGTTCTGCCTACCGGTGCTGAAACTACGCTGCATAACCAGTCGCCTCCCATTGGCCAGAACTCTGAGGTTGCTAGGGAATCTGATAGTGAGGCTGAGTTGGATGGGGAACCGGCATCACCGGCTAGTATTCACTGCCAGGGTGATTTACCGGACACGGCTACAGATCAGGACCTCTCTGAAGATGCCAATTACAGGGAAACTATTAGAGGGGTGAGAAGTTTCATGAACTGGCATCACATCCCGGATTATGACAACTCAGCTGCCTCTATGGATGATAACCCCTTTGCCGGTTCCAGAGTGAAGACTACCGGTAAAGTGTCAGTTAAATTGCCGGTCGATGAATGGCTCTGCAAAAAACTGGAGAAACTGAATGTAACTATTGCTGAAGGTTATCCTTCTAGGAATTCTGAAACCAGTGGACTGCTACGTGACCAGTTTGTAAAGACTCCTCGCTTTTCAAAGTGGTATGATATGCAAGCAGTTAAGAAGGGAGACGGGTCTACCCAGGCTGTATCCCACTGGTCTCCGGAGCCGGCAAAGCTGAACAGTATGTTCTCTAGGGTCGCAAGAAGAAGTTTACCTTCTGCTCCAGCTTCCCGTACGTTCAGCCAGGATACCCTTAGAAGGTGGGAGAAGGCGTTCAGGGAACAATCCGTGATGTGTAATCACGCTGCTGGTTTACTCTAGATGCCTTACTAAAGTACAGGATTCAATGGTTACCAAAGAACGCAGCAGGCTGTTGAAGAACTTGAGTATCTGGTGACCTTTAACAGGTCAATTTCCCCAGCTATGCAGCGCACCATGCAGGATCTCTCAGAGGGAGTGTTCATCAGCATGGCCAACCTCACTCTGGCACGTCGGGATAGCTATCTGGAGTTTATACGTGGTGGAGTTAAACCTGATACCTTAACTGCATTACACACTTTTCCAGTACATCTACTCTCATTATTCCCAGACAGCTTACTGGTCAAGGCAGAAGATGAGATTTCACGTAGTGAGGAGAGGCGTTCTATGGGTAACACACAGAGGAAACTCGGACGTTTTCATCCGTACGTTCCCTCCAATACTAGACCTTCACACCAGCCGGACCGGAAGCCCACTACACCGGCTTGGAAACAAATCAGAGACCGGCAAACTCGTCAGAAAGGTGGAGGTAAAGCCTCAAACTTCAACCAAAAGCCAGCCAAAGGATTTAAGAAGCATAAATGACAATTATTGTGTCTCAAATGTGGTCGGATTGAAGGACTCTGTAGTTGTATCCGACAAGATGGAGGGGGTTGAACCCACCACCAGTGACTTTAAATGTAGACTCTCATGTTGCAAATGCTCATATTGTCACCGGGTTGCCGCAAAGGAAAGGCGTAAATCCCAATGCATGTCACTTGTACACAAAAATAAAATATGTGAAAGATGTTTTTTGTGTAGGTCACTTGCCTTCTGTAAATCTTGTCACCAATGCCCAACATGCTGTTTTAGATCCTCCTGTAGGGGCGAGGTTAAACCAGTGTTGGGAGAAATGGGAAACCCTGGGTTCAAGTCCAAAAGTGGTAAACATTCTGAGGGAGGGTTACACGCTCCCCTTCCGGTTCAGACCCCACTTGACAAGGTCACCGACTGTAATAAGCAACTACCACAATCCAACCAAACAGTCTTTCCTTTTAGAGGCACTGTATCAGCTGATAAACAAAAATGCAGTCGAACCGGTGGAAAATCCAAACTCACTGGGGTTTTACAACCGGCTATTTTTGGTACCCAAACCCAACAACCGGTGGAGACCGATCCTAGACCTGAGCAACTTGAACACCTTTTTAAACACAGGGACGTTCAAGATGGAAACCCCAGAGACAATAAGAACCTCCCTCCAAGTAGGGGAGTGGGTCACATCCATAGATTTCAAAGACGCATACTTCCACATACCAATTCACAGTCAGTCCAGGAAGTACATGCGTTTTCACCTCCAGGGTCGGTCCTACCAGTTCAAAGCCCTTCCCCTTGGCCTGTCCACAGCCCCCATGGAGTTCACAGTGGTGGCCAAAGAGGTCAAACGCATGGCACTTCAAAAGGGTATAAGGATCCACCAGTACCTAGACGACTGGCTGGTGAGAGCCTCTACCCACGACACCTGTCTCCAGCATACTCAAACCCTAGTCACACTGTGCCAGGAGCTAGGGTGGCTGGTGAACATGGAAAAATCATAACTGGTCCCACAGCAGGTCTTCAACTTCGTAGGTTACCAGTTCGACCTGAAGGAGGGCAGGGTCAGACCAACAGAGGAATGTTTGCAGACCTTGACAGACAAGATCTGATCCATACTGTCGGATCCGGTATGCCCGGTCCGAAAATTCATGTCCCCCATAGGTCTACTCACAGCAACAGAAAAACAAGTCCACTTAGGGCGACTACACATGAGACCCATACAGTGGCACTTGAAAAACAACTGGAGGGTCCCAGAGTCACTGGAAAAGGTGATCCCGGTCCCCAAATCCCTCCACCCCCATCTAAGGTGGTGGCTGGAGGAAAGCAATGTGCTTATAGGTCAACCATTACACCCTCTAAAACATGCTCTGCAAATCTTTACAGACACATCAAAAGAAGGGTGGGGCGCTCATTTAGACGAGCACACTGCAAGGGGACAGTGGTCCCTACCAGAGAGCAAGTTACACATAAACCACTTGGAGCTGAAAGCAGTATTTCTAGCTCTAAAAGAGTTTCGAACCCTAGTCTTCAACAAGACAGTGTTGGTAGCTACAGACAACACAACAGTGGTTGCCTATATCAACAAAGAGGGGGGGATGAAATCGGGCTCTCTGTGTGCCCTACTGTGGAGAATACTGTCCTGGTGCACCAGGCAGCAAGTAACCCTCAGGGCACGTCACATCCCCGGCCGGCTGAACGTGATCGCAGACAAGCTATCCAGGCTTGGCCAGACCATTCAAACAGAGTGGTCACTTCATCCAGAAGTGTTCCAAGCTGTATGCTCAAGGTGGCATCAGCCACAAGTGGACCTGTTTGCCACCAAGTTCAACAACAAACTACTACAGTTTGTATCACCGGTACCAGACCCCCAGGCTTGGGCAGTGGATGCACTCAGCCTCTCCTGGGAGGACCTGGACCCATACGCCTTCCCACCGGCAGCCATCTTGGGCAAAGTAGTGGAGAAGCTCCAGGACTACCCCTGCAACTGAATAATTCTGATTGCTCCAGGGTGGCCCAGCATGCCCTGGTTTTGGGACCTGGTAGCAATGTCAAGCCAGATCCCACTGTGTCTGCCCAGCATACCCAACCTAGTGTCTCAGCCATTCAACCAGGTCCTTCACAGGAACCTGTCGAATCTGAACCTACATGCCTGGCTCCTAGAGCCTCAGCAATCAAGGACCAAGGCTTCTCTGAGGCAGTGGCAGCATGAATTGAGGTTCCTCAAAGAAGATCAAGCAGATCTGTCTATGAGGCAAAGTGGGCCATTTTTACAAAGTGGTGCCTCAGTAATCAGGTGGACTTCAGGGCACCACCTCTGAAAGCCATTGCTGACTTCCTCCTGCACTTGTTTCAGGAAAAGAAGTTACAACCAGGCACTATTGATGGCTACAGATCTGCCATTGCTGACAAACTGGGCAATTCCACCATTAATGTCAGCAAAGATGAGAACCTCACTCGTCTCCTGGATAGTTTCCATAGAGACAGACCTAAGGGCAGGAGGGGCATCCCCTCCTGGAACCTTTCACTGGTTTTACATCAGCTCACAAAGGCTCCCTTTGAACCCCTGAAAGAGGCCTCCTTGAAACATTTAACTTTCAAGACTGTTTTCTTGCTGGCTTTGGGTTCAGGTAAACGCAGGAGTGAGATCCATGCTTGGTTACATAAGAACATCAGACACCAGTCAGACTTGTCTAAGGTGTCTTTATACCCCTCACCCAGCTTCCTATCCAAGAACCAGCTGGCTAAGGAAGGTCCAGATAGTGTGGCACCAGTGGTCATCCCAGCCCTGGCACCATCTCTGGATAGGTCACTCAAGGGTGACAGGTCCCTATGTCCAGTTAGAGCCCTGCGCTACTACTTGGACAGGACTGCAGACCTCAGGCAGAATAAGGAGTTAGTCTTTGTCTCCTTCAAGAAGATACTACATAGTGTAAATATGTTGAATGTACATATATTTTCAAAAAAAAAAAACTGTGACTTCGTTCCCTTGGGAAGTTTATTTCTTCTGGGACTGAACTCAGCCCCTCTCTCTCTCTATCTTTCCCTTCTCAAACCGACTCTGGAAGGGAAGAAAAAGGGGGGGGCAACGTCGGTAGACTCCCGGTTAACCGGTGAGTTGGTGGCCGACCTTGACCTGTCAGGGTTCTCTGACCCTAGGTCAAATGGGCCTGTACTATTTTGTTGTGTTATGAGTTCACAGAAGTCCCTAGCTGCTTACCTGCCTGCCAAGCGGTAGTTATTCAGCAATTGTCCATTGGATAGGATGTATTAACGCAATAAAATTGCAAATTTAATAAGTAAATTAAATTTTTATAAGTTAATACCCTATCCAATGGACAGGCAAGGCCCACCCAAGCGGCCCCGCTATCAGCTTACTAGGGGTCATACTAGGATTAGACACGAAAAAGATGCTATGACGTCAAGAGGTAAACAGGAAATGAAGTACGATGCGCCACTTGGCGAATGCACACTCTGTGACCGGTCCTGCCGGTAGTATATACAGGACGTCTTTTTCTGACATTTGGCGGGACCGGTCGTGCCGACCGGTAAAGCAATTGTCCATTGGATAGGGTATTAACTTATAAAAATTTAATTTACTTATTAAATTTGCAATTTTGTAGAAATAGATGTCAAATCATAAGAGAGCCAGTTCTATTGTAACTTAACCTGTTCACAGGATGTGCAAGTTGAGGCATCTCTCTGGTCCCTTTAGGTTTGAGATAATGGAATTTGACAAGGTATAAGGTTGCCAAGGTAACAAGTGATATGACTGTACAGAGTGTTTTAGTGAATACCATGTTGCCTGTTTTTAGATCTGTCATCTGAGGAGGGGGAGGAAATTATTGCAGAACCTGTGAGGCCAGCAATGATGCACAGCGAGACAGCCGAGTCATGTGATTACAGTGATGAGAGCGACGACATCAAAACTGGAAGTGGAGACTCGGAAAATGGGGGTGGGGTGAAACTAAGAAAGCGGGGAAAGAAAATATAGAGAGATTAATAGGAGTTTTTACGAATAAAATAGTTGAGCAGAACTGGTCCATGACCATATATTGTGGTCAATTCTTTCTGTACTGAGGCAAATGTATTCAAATATATTCAGAGGAAATTTACAATAATTGGGTTAAACAGCCACATTTCATGCAATGAGGAAGTACCAATTCACACCCGCCCGTTGTGTGTGTGGTAGTAATTCTAAATGCAAATAAATATCAGGTGGGTGTCCACTGGTCATGGGTGTGAACTGGTCTGCTGCCAATAGGTGTGCGGGTTTGGTTAGGGACAGAGGGAAATAGGGTGACACAAATAGTGAACAAAGATTTCTGACCACAGAGAAAAGAATCAGAAGACTCTCAAGTGTACTTGGGTAGTTACTATAGGAAATGCTTTTCAATTATTCGGAGAACAAAATTACATGATGTTGCAAATATTCAAAATATACTTAATGAATGAATTTTTGTGATAGCATGCATATTCTTATTTTATTTTTTCCTGGAAAAAGTATTTTTTGAACAGTTGAGTAAAATAAGTGGCTCTTGCACTGTCAGAGAAATAAAACATATTATTAAAATAATATATATAGTGGTAATAGTACAAAGATAACCATTTGTTTCTGCCTTTAAAATGTTTGGGAAGGCTCTTGTTTATGA
Source organism: Sabellastarte sp. h YS-2021 (assembly GCA_964017235.1). Lineage (NCBI taxonomy): Eukaryota > Metazoa > Annelida > Polychaeta > Sabellida > Sabellidae > Sabellastarte > Sabellastarte sp. h YS-2021. Next base: position 15,653,790 of record OZ024931.1, on the reverse strand, counting down.
GAAGGCTTATGTATGTAAATTAGATCTGTGAAAATTTGTTAGATTGATGTAGTTAATAATTTATCTCTAAAACATTCCGCATTTCTTTGGAAGTTGATACGGTGTCATGTGTTGGTGAAATACATAGTGAACCCAGTCACAGACTCGGAGGAAAACACAGATAAGAAGGGCTTGACCGGATGATGTTACATTGATTGAAGGAAATCTGATAAAATGACAATTCAGGGTTGAAAAAAAATCAAAGAACCTGGTTGGTTATACCAGTAACATCTAGTTAGGCAATTCAATTAATAATTATTGATAATCAAAAGTTTGGATGTACAAAATAGTTCATGGCCTGGATTCATACACAGCATCAAGTGTCAAAACAGAGCTTTTTTGGCAAACCTAAAGAAGTCTTAGATTAGTTTCCCTAAATGAGTTTTGTCTGAAGAGTTTTCCTAAATTTCTATTAACCGCTATCAGAACTACAGTAGTTTTGTGAGAAACTTGCAAGATTCTGATCAGCAGATCTAATTTCAGATGTGTCTTTATGTTGATAAATGCAGCTGAGAAAAAAAATCTTAAATCTTCAGACAAAGCTCAGTCCAGTTTAGGCTGACACCTGAGGCTGTTCGTGAATCTAGGTCCTGATGTACATGTATTCTAGTAGAAATTATTTTATTGATTTCTTATATGGACAGCTATTGTAGTGGATTTGATGTAATAAAAACATCTAGGTGTGTAATATTGTTTTGATGTTACTCCTTTATATGTGTGATAGATTATTGTTCAGATAACAGAAGATCACTGTACAAGCTTTCAGCAGTGTTCAGTTACTGCTATAATATATTTCCATTTTATTAAAACCAATATTCAAATGTCTGAATTGTGTTGACCTCCTCAAACATGTAGACTAGGTGTTATCTAGTCAAAACACTAACATCATCATTTATAATCCTGTCTATCATAAATGTCCTTTCATAAATTTTGTAAATGTTTAATGTAAATCAATAATTTTACTTAAAATCACACTGTTTTGGTTGCCTTCTTGTTACTTTATTTTAGTATGAGTCTTGTACATCATAAAGTATCCATAGGGGTAAATGCCATCACAGCATATGTGTGGGATCTCGTCTGGATGGTTTCCTGTTATTGTAAAACACCCTTCATGCCGGATCGAATGCGGCAGTAAATCACACAATATACAATTATTTTTGGCTTGACCTTCTTATAACAGCTACTCTGCTTCCTAAAATTGTGTAAATTGGGAGGTCACTAATGTGAAACTGTACTAATTTCGGGACTCTGTGTTTAAGTACACTCCAATCAAACATGTACATTTCTTCTTAATGACATCACATTAAAAGTTCCCAAATGCATAAAATATGACATAAATGTGTATAATTTCTTCAGATTTCTATTTTATTTCTAATACTTTATGTTTTCCTTCCATTTTAAGTGTTGACAAGCGACATTGAGGTTATAAAGTCTCATGACCAAAACATGGCAGTTCTGTTCAACATTTCGCTATAAAAGTCTGCAAATGCATGAAAATATGGGTTTAAAGCTTATAATTTCTTCAAATTTGGGGTATGTTTCTAATATTTAACTTTCCTTCCATTTTATGTGCTGACAAGCGAAATTGTGGTTGTAAAATCTCATCACGGTAATTATTTGAAGTATAAAACTAAGAAAATTTTTTCACTTAATTCACTTTGTGAATACAGGCCCTGGTACTAGAACTTATCAAATACAAAAGAGCAATAATCATAAACATTTCATTATTGATAAAGTTTCTAAGTAGTTGTGTTTTTCATGATTTTAATGTCAAATTAGGAAATATTATTTGAGTGTATGATACAGTGTGATCAGATTGTATCTCAGTGTGACTGTGTGTTTCAGTGTATTACAAGATATAGTGCTATTTCATTTTCATACAGACCATATTTTCTAAAGTTAATTTTGAGACAAAAAGAAAAAAAGATTAATGAAAGTTCATCTTGAGTTTGGTGGTTGTGTAACCATTGAACTAATTTTTGCCGCAACTTCCCTTAAGCACCTTTGAGAATACCGGTTTTTGCTGTGAATTTAGTGTAGACTGTTAAAGTATTTACTCCGTTTCATCTTATACCAATGGTGGTTTCTGGTGTCCCTCTTGAATTCATCCTGTTCCCCCAGATTATACTCCATAATCTGACCATGTATAAAATGGGGGGATGTGATGTGGGGGCTTGCACCAGTATCGGTTTGAAACATACAAAAACATAGACATAAATTGCAATCAAGGTATGTTTTTACAGGTAAGTTTTAATTTGTGCCGTCCGGGCTGCGGCGGCGGGCATAAAGCTTGTGGGTGTTCCACAGCCTGAACCCCTGCACGGATTTTCACCAAATTTTCAGAGTATGTCTACCCCAAGAGGATCTAGAGCTGATTAGGTTTTGGTGGGTATCCGATAACAACTGTTGCTATGGCAACACTTTTAAGATTTTCAAGTCTTTAACTTTGTGGGTGTACCACAGACTAAACCCCTGCACGGATGTTCACCAAATTTTCAGGGTATGTTTACCCCAAGAGGATCTAGAGCTGATTAGGTTGTGGGGGGTATCCGGTAACAACTGTTGCCATGGCAACACTTTTAAGATTTTCAAGTCTTGAAGTTGGAGGATCTCCAGCTGATTAGGTTTTGGGGATATCCAGCGGCAACTGTTGCCATGGCAACACTTTTAAAATTTTCTAGTCTTAAAGTTTGTTCTAAAATCTTTAATGTTTTCTGTAACCTAAAATATTGCAGCTAGCTTCATCAGATTTGCACAAAATGCAGATGGAAGCCTGCCTGTGAGTAATTGTGTCCTTGTTTTGGGAACAAAATGGCCGCTATATCATATCTTTAATGGCAAATAGGAGGGTCATCATATCAAAAAGGCCTTATATCTCCCTTATAATTGTTTTTTTGGCTTCAAAATATGAAAACTACTTGTAAGAAATCATGGCCTGTGAATCTTTTGTAGAATATCTTGTGGGTTCTCTATACTTCTTACAACAGAAGTTGTTCCTAAGATTTTCCCAAATCTCAATGTTGTTTGCCATTTAGCTGTACCTTCGGGCTGGGGTTCTTGCCTGCCGAGGCTGGCTATTTTTAAATTGGGGGATGTTTTAAAATTTTACAGTAGTTTTTCTCTTAAATTCAGTGTCTGGTTGATTATTGTTGAATTTCGTTGTTTAGGTGTTGTGAACTATTGTCTCTCTTGTAGAGTGAATCTCAGATTGACCTTTATCATCCTTACAGTAGTGACATCTATTTTGTTACAGTTTCATACCGTACCAGTAGTGAGATGTATTTTGTTAGTTTCATACCTTACAGTAGTGAGATGTATTTTGTTACAGTTTCATACGTTACAGTAGTGACATGTATTTCATTACAGTGTGACATGTATTTCGTTACAGTTTCATACCTTACAGTAGTGACATGTATTTCATTACAGTTTCATACCTTAGGGTAGTGAGATGTATTTCATTACAGTTTCATACCTTACAGTAGTGACGTGTATTTCATTACAGTTTCATACCTTACAGTAGTGATGTGTATTTCATTACAGTTTCATACCTTACAGTAGTGATGTGTATTTTGTTACAGTTTCATACCTTACAGTAGTGAGATGTATTTTGTTACAGTTTCATACCTTACAGCAGTGACGTGTATTTCATTACAGTTTCATACCTTACAGTAGTGATGTGTATTTCATTACAGTTTCATACCTTACAGTAGTGAGATGTATTTTGTTACAGTTTCATACCTTACAGCAGTGACGTGTATTTCATTACAGTTTCATACCTTACAGTAGTGACATGTATTTCATTACAGTTTCATACCTTACAGTAGTGATGTGTATTTCATTACAGTTTCATACCTTACAGTAGTGAGATGTATTTTGTTATAGTTTATACATTCTTCCACATGTGTACATTCACAGTTTTAGTATGGACAGCTGTGTGCAATGGTTTTCAATCTAAAATGGCAGAGTTTGCAGTTGAATTCTGATGCGAGGTGGTTTTCAATGCACTATTTTAACCGACCGGTATGTATGACTTTCCTCCACCCCCCTAGCTACCCATTGTGAAATGATCTATATAGTGAAAAATCTCTTCAGACAAATTTTCCAGTAAGGAGGCCATCCATTCAGCTGTAATTACTAAAGTACACGATTCTAATGACATTCCCGTACTCATAATGCACACATATATGAGACTTCACCTTAAATGTAATCTAAAACAACTAAGATCTGGTGTAAGTGAAGTGATAAGGCTGCCTGCATGTAAGTGTAATCTGCACTACTGCTTTTCAGCCACAGTATCGTGCCCATAAGGGGAAAGATCACCGAGGGACTTCTTATATGAAGTTTAAGTTAGTTCCGAAGAAATATAAGTTACACCAGTGATATTTCTGCACAAATATACTGAAGAAATCTGTATATGAGAGCCATTGACCAGTGTCCACAGATATGGTACAGCATAGAGTAAAAAGCTGTCCCACAGGATCAACTGTCATGGTGGCAAAATAAACCCAAAGATATTATATGAAAATTAAATTCTTCATTGTCACTACATGTATCGGATGATAAAGGTTCTATTTCGATAAATGTTTGCTATTTAATGGCATTGTGCCAAATGTATTAGTTTGTCAAAGTTTATTACCCTTTATGTGCCATGACTATAACTATTCGATAATTTATGTAGTTGTGACATGTGTAATTGGGTAAAATTACCATAGGCAAATAGGTATGAATGGTTGAAAAAAGATGTGAAAACTGGTAAAACATATGATTTGTCCAAAGTTGAAAGTTCATTTGTATGACCAGTGAGATAGGCTTTTACACCTGCTCCCGACTGACACAATCAGTGAAGATTGGTCAGAAAAACAACATGACAAACACCACAAGGTAGAGCAGTATGAAGATAAGTCATATGACCACAAAGAAAAGTCATAAGATAGGTCATGACAACTTCAATGGAAAGGTTCACTGGCAGCCATGTTAACAATAGGATGGATGTCTTCTGTTGCCATGCTTCTACTCTCATCATTTAAGGTCGAAAAAACAGTCTTGATATTTGGGGTTTAATCAGTGTTGATATTTTGTCATGATATTTCATGTTGTCATGAAGATTTATCCAATTGTGTTGATTCTATGTTTATCTTTCTGCAATGGTTGTTGTAATATGTTATAATTGTATGATCATATATTATGTAGTAAAATGAGAGAAAATCAGTCATTGTTGTCTTATTATGTCAGCTGACTTTGGTGTCCATGTGTGCATTATTGAATTCTTCTCACATGTCTACATTCATATCTCTTCATACTAAAACATTCAGATGATTTATGATCAACTTAAAAATCTTATTTTTTAGATAATCTCTATTTTTTTTGTCCAGGATTTTTGTTGTGGTACCAATAACAGTCCCACATAATAGGGAGGAGGGGGGGGGGGCGTTAATTTGAGTATGGTATTTTGTAGCCAAGAGGCTACAAGTTAATCACTTATTGAGATTCTTGTGACATGCTTGAATACTTGTTTAGCCAGAGAATAATCTTTATGGTACAACACTTGCCTTCCACCGGTCAGGCCATGGGTTTCAAATCTTAAGCCCAACCTTAAGCGGGAAAGTTGCCAGTACCTGATGGTTTGGAGTGTAGAATCTTGACTAGTATGTTCTATTTCCTTCAGCATCTCAACACCTATCAATGGGACACATTACAAAAAGGAGAAAACATCCACATGCTGTAGAACTGGTAAAATACAAACATGCTGAGAGATTAAGATTAAATTGGGATAACAGAAGGTTTGTCAGATTGAAGATGTATTTTAGTGTAAAGTAGTGGTGAATGTACAGGTTTTTTGAGAGTAATCATAATTAAGCGGCCCGTCAGGGATGCTTATTTGTTTTCACCGAAGTTCGACTGATCAGCGCCGCCGCCGCCGGATTATGGTCCCCTTGAATAACTTCTTAGCCTTTCAAATTTTTCTTCCCTTCTTATCTTTCTTTAAAACTATAGGGGCGGGAAAAATTTTTCAGATACTTTGCGCAGACCTTAAGCTTTACTTAAGGTAACCTTAAGCATACCTCCAAAACACCTCGTCATCGCGTTTCGGAAAAAAACACACACACCTGTGCTATAAAATTTATCAGGTACATTCTAGACCAAATTTCCAAGGTCGGAAAGGATTTTCTCATCAATCGGACCATAGATGCCTGAATGGGAGGCGTTTTATTTTCGTAAATTTTTTTAAAATGGGTACTTGGCCTGTATCTCAAAAACGGTCAGGATTTCGGCGTTTTGTTGGAATAACTTATTCAGCTACTTTTTGATAATCTTTCACATGCCGAAGTTTTAGCCCTGTATCTGCAATTTTAAGGTCACCTTAATGTCAAAAAACGGGGTTTTAGCCCTCCAGTTCACTTGGTTTTTCTCTTTTTTCAACCAAACTTGGCACATATATTAAGATTTGCCAAAGGAATATCCTGACTTTATGGTGACCTTAAATTCAAAATGTTAATGGACATTTGGCCTGCTTAAAGTCATCAAATTGAAATAAAATGCTCTGGCTCCTTTCTTTTTCCATTTTTTTATATCGAAATTATCACTGGTATTAAACTAGATAAAAATAATACTTATGGTCACCTTAAACTCTCAGTATGAATGGAGTTGTAGCCACCTTAAAGTGAAATAAGGGGGTTTTCAGCCTCCAAGTATCTTATTGTTCAACTGACCTCAGTTAAACTTTGCACACTTATAAAGGATGGCAAACTAAAGGGTTATCCTGAGTTTAAGGTGACCTTAAACTGTTAATATCATTTTGGCCCCCCCTAAAGTCATAACATTTGAATAAAGCCATCAGCTAAACTTTGTACACTTATAAAGGATGACAAAAGGGACATTCTCATTTTATGGTCACCTTAAAGTCGCAATATGGATGAAGTTATGGTCACCTTGCAGTGAAATTATGGAGTTTTTAATGTCCAGCTATCGTATTGTTCAGCAGAGCTCAGTTAAATTTGTACACTTTTAAAGATGACATTAGGGACATTCTTATTTTCTTTCCACCTTGGAGTTCCAATACAAGTACAGTCATGGCCATCTTGACGTGAAAATGAGGATTTTCAGCCCCTAACTGATTTACTGTTCAGTAACATCAGTTTAACTTGACATTGATTATACTAAAGTAAGATTTTGTATAACATTTCACTTAAAATTCCTGTACTTAAGAGGCTTTGGCCATCTTAACATGATAAACATATACTTCTTGCTCCCTCCTCATTTATTTTAACACTTTTTAAAACCACACCTGGCATATTTATGCTTAAAAATATTTATGCTGTCTGGCAAACCTAATCTCTTAGTGTTTATGAAGTTATGACATCTTCAAAGAAAAAAATGAGCTATTTATGATGCACTGATGTGGTTATTAACATACAGCAACTGATCAGTGTTCACATAATATAAATTCCCAATTTTAGGCAGATTAAAAAAAACGGTGGACGGACGTTTCGGCCTAGGACGTTTCGGACTAGGACGTTTCGGCCAGGCCATTTTTAAGGGTGGACGTTTCGGCCAAATCTATATTTTTAGGAGATTTATATAATAAGAACATCTTTTAATGTCCTTGTGTCCAAAAAGGGAAAATCTATATCACTAAGTGACTTGAAAGGAGAGCTGTGAAAGCAAACCTTTTATGGTTTAAGGAAAGCAGTGTCTGCACAATTTTCTTTGATCAAGTTGAGGAAACAGGCAGACTGTTTCCCTTTTTGTGATTATCAATCATCAAACATCTCATTTTTACACATTTAATGGAATATTATCATTCTCCACTTATATCAGCAAACTTAACCTTTGTCAAGTTGCTATTTCATCTTTAAACCCTTTCCTGGTCTTTTTGTGCAGTAAATTTTAAATTCAGTTGCTTTTCATTTTAAAACCCTTTGAAACCCATGGACTTTTTGTTCACTGCCTCAATAAAAAGGTAACACCCCAAAGGGAAGCTATTTAATAGATACCTGCTCAGAATTGCACTGCTCAGGTGATTGATCTACAGTTTAGCAAGTAAATCAAGAGAACCTTTCTGATTGATGCCTGCTCAGAATTGCACTGCTCAGGTGATTGATCTACAGTTTAGCAAGTAAATCAAGAGAATCTTTCTGATTGATACCTGCTCAGAATTGCACTGCTCAGGTGATTGATCTACAGTTTAGCAAGTAAATCAAGAGAACCTTTCTGATTGATACCTGCTCAGAATTGCACTGCTCAGGTGATTGATCTACAGTTTAGCAAGTAAATCAAGAGAACCTTTCTGATTGATACCTGCTCAGAATTGCACTGCTCAGGTGATTGATCTACAGTTTAGCAAGTAAATCAAGAGAATCTTTCTGATTGATACCTGCTCAGAATTGCACTGCTCAGGTGATTGATCTACAGTTTTGGGGATAAGTAATATCAAATCTGAATTGCAATTGAGAAGCCCTTAGAGAATATATATAGGGGCAATTCTTACAAGACATCAGTATATTTTCATAGTGCATGATATAAGCTTCCAGAGTTGTTCTTGTATAGATTATTAGATTTCAGCTAGCATGGAGATTATAAGTACTAAAAGGGGTGGCAAAAAACTATGTCTTGATGGATATATGTATACTATCAAAAATATTGCCAAATCTAAGGATGAAGTGTCATGGCGTTGTGTAAAGCGTGATTGTGCAATGAAATGTTCTGCTATGTTAAAAACAAACAAAGAGTACACTGGTGCTAGGCTTGTGAAAGAACACAGTCATCCAGCTGATGAGACAGGTGTTAGTGTCGAAAAGTGCCGCCATTCCATGAAGAGCTCAGCAAGTACAGCCAATGACAAGCCCAACCAGATACTCACATTTGCTGCAGCTGCTGCTCCTGATGAAGTCCAAGCCAGGCTTCCAGCTGCTGAAACTATCAAGAGAGTTCTACGCCGTGTCCGTGCACATCACCGACCCAAAGACCCAAACACACTGCATGAGCTGATCATTGAAGGCCAGTGGAGCCAGACTTCTGGTGAACACCCAACCACATTCCTGAAGTATGACAATGGGCAAGATGCTGATGAGCGTGTGGTCATATTTGCCACTGATGCCCGGATGTGTGCCACCCATATTTGCTCCCGCCCAATGGAATATGCATGAGGTGACCCTTGCAAACCAACCAAGGACCAACAACGTATCAGAGGGCTGGAACAACAAATTCAGGAACCTTGTTGGCCAAAGCCACCCTACAGTGTGGAAACTGATTGAGTGTTTGCAAGCAGAGTGTGCCCGTGTATCTGCTGTACTTCTACAGGATGAGCGTGGTGTGAGACCAAAGAAGAGGATCAAGAAAGTATACACTGAACTTCAAGGTAGACTGCACAATCTCTGTGAGGACAGATCTCTAGGCCGCAAGTCCATACCAGACTTCCTTCGGGGTGTAAGCCATAACCTGAGAGGTGGTCAGCCAAACATTTAAAATGACTCTGAATTGTGTGATCTGAAGTTTATGTATATAGCTTAATTGTGTAAAATGTTATTATATTATTGTTATAAAATGTGGGAAAGGTTGTACAATAAATGTTGTTATCACAGTTGTATTATTTGCATGTTTAATCATTGAAAACCTGATCCAAAAATATATTTGGCCGAAACGTCCACCCTCAAAAATGGCCGAGCCGAAACGTCCGTGGCCGAAACGTCCTAGTCCGAAACGTCCTAGTCCGAAACGTCCGTGGCCGAAACGTCCTACATTAAAAAAAAACACATTCTTCTGATTCCATTCATTTGGAAATGTGGGGATATAACTTTTCCTTTTTGGAAAAAAAGCTTCAATTGATTCAACTTTTTTTTTTGTAGAAGGAGTTGATGATCTAGCTACTTGTTCACATAGACTATATAAATTGGTCAAATGTATACACCTGACTTCTTTCACAATATAAGATGCTTGAAAAAAAAACACTTTCTCATAAACAGTTTTTCTTGTACAGCATTTTATGTATCTCCAGCTGAGTGGAAATGAATGACTTGTCCTTTTCTTCTTCCTCCCCAACTCTGTTGTGTGATATCTATCAAAAGGCACATTCATGGAAAGTCTTTCTATGCCGAAAGAACCCCCCAACTCCCCTTTAGTGCACACAAAAAGCAAGTGGAAAAAAGAATGGCCTCAGTGGGGGAAGTGGGGGGTTCATGGAGGGAGATGATAGAGATATATATATGTGTGTGTGAAGCAAAAGTGGAACAAAAAAAGTGGAATATTTATGCTGTTCTTTCGAATGTAAATTGTTTTCTTTTCTTTTACTTTCATCCATTTCACTTAGACTTCTACATTTAATTAATTTTAGCTCAAGTGGGAAATCAATTTTTGAAACTTTAATGCATTCAAATTCCTGAAGTGATGCGCTAAATCACTTATAACTTGAAAAGTATTGCGTTCACAGCATTTTGTTAAAATATGTTATTAGGCTACTTTTTCCACAGCTACACCAAGTCCAGTAACTTGTTTGGTCTTAATTTTGTGCATTAGTGAAGTGTGGAATGGATCATGATCTCCGACTCTTATTCCTAAGCCTAGATGTTTTATTTCAATTGCTAAATCATTCATAAATATTGCAATATATAAACTCATACTTTTTAGTCGAATCTTTGATTCGAGTTATGTACTGAGTTGCGGTCGCGATTTTAAAAGGGCCGTTTAAGCCCTTAAATATCAAATTCTTCATAATATTTGTTCACATATCGGTACATTAAGGTCTATACTATACACTCTGCCATTTTGAAGATTTTTAATGCTTTTATTCAGTTATATTTTATAAAGTAAAAAGCTTGTCTAGCACTTCGTCTGGCTTTCTCCAAGGACCCGTATGTCCTAGAAACTATTGTGTTTGCCATTGTAATGGCCTACTCGAACGAGTCTTTTTTAACAGTTTCGTCTGCTGGTTTCTAGAGGTGAAACCCCAATTAATTTATTTGTCTGCAGGGTTTACCACGCAGTCACTGTTAATGTAAAATTGCTGTCTGCGCATCTACGTGTACTCCATTATTTGTCAAACAAATAAACCGCAAAGAAATTAATGAATGAAGTGACGTCACGGTAGTACTATACATTTTTCGTTTAGCCAATCAAAATCGAGATCACCCCTGGCAGAGACAATGAAAATTCAAACTCCGTAGTTCTACATTCAACCACTAGAAGGCGCTTTTGTATGTCCTAGAAGGTATCATGATGGGGTTTCTAAACGTGAGGCTACGATGGGGTTTCTAACAACATTTTACAAATATAATCCAGCAATATTTCTGTCTTCTCGCAATATTTAAAACAAATAAAATATCAAATGCTGGTAGTTGTACACCCACAGAGTGATGAAAACGTGAGGCTACGATGGGGTTTCTGACATTTTACAAATATATAATCCAGCAATATTTTACTGTCGCCGCACCTCACTCAGTCTTCTCGCAATATTTAAAACAAATAAAATATCAAATGCTGGTAGTTGTACACCCACAGAGTGATGAAAACGTGAGGCTACGATGGGGTTTCTAACAACATTTTACAAATATATAATCCAGCAATATTTTACTGTCACCGCACGTCACTCTGTTTAGCGGGCGATAATACCAAGTTTACAGATTTCAACACCCACTGCTGTCCTAAGATTCGACTCCGTGGTTGGCAGAAGGCCAGCCACTTCACCCTAGTCTTTCCCAATAAAGTAACATTTTTCTAGCACTATAGCTTGACTTGTTTGTAACTTGATTTTTATGTCAGCTGACTTGTCAGTCAGCTGACATTATGTCGTCACTCTGCGGCGTGGGCGTACGCGTCCGCGTGAACAACTTCTCCAAAACTACAAGGCCTAGAGACGTGCTGTTTTTTTTAAAAGATACCTTATCTATCGAGGATGAAAAATTGTTCAAGGCATGCAAATCTGTCTGTTCGTCTGTTTGCTAGAGACATTACAAGGGGGGTACCCCCACCAAAAGTGTGAAAATTTCAACACTTAATCACAATTTTCTCAGTGACTATTGCAGGGATTTCTCTCATATCTTGCATATATGTACTAGGCCACGGGTAGATTCTCTTGTGTGAGTATGAGACCTGGATCTGTCTTACTTTTTTTTAAATAAATTTTTTTAATAATTTTTAATGCATTAAAATTCATGAAATCATGCACTAAATCATTTATAACTTGAAAAGTGTTGCATTTAGAGCATTTTGTTAAAATATGTTATTCAGCTACTTTTTTCATAGCTACAATATGGTGAGTAAGTTGGGTGCCTGTCTCAATAGCTAAGTGAGTAATAGCTACTTTTGGGCTTTTCAGTAACTTCCATCATGAGTAAAATCACTTGTAACTTAAAAACTATTGCATTTAGAGAATTTCGTATAAATATGTTATTCAGCTACTTTTGGGTCAGCTATAACATAGTAAAATTTTAGACCTGTAGCTCATGGCATAGCTGAGTAATAGCTACTTTTAGGTTATCACTGTTGAGTAAATCGCTTATAACTTAAAAACTATTGCATTGAGAATTTCGTATAAATATGTTATTCAGCTACTTTTGGGTCAGCTATAACATAGTAAAATTTCAGACCTGTAGCTCATGGCATAGCTGAGTAATAGCTACTTTTAGGTTATCACTGTTGAGTAAATCGCTTATAACTTGGAAACTATTGCATTTACAGTATTTTGTTTCAATGTGTTATTCACCTATTTTGGGATCAGCTATAACATAGTGAAGTTTCCGATCTGTGGCTCATTGCATAGCTGAGTAATAGCTACTTTGAAGTTCTCACTATTGAGTAAATCACTTGTAACTTAAAACCTATTGCATTTAGAGAATTTCGTATAAATATGTTATTCAGCTACTTTTGGGCCAGCTATAACATAGTGAAATTTCAGATCTGTAGGTCATGGCATAGCTGAGTAATAGCTACTTTAAAGTTCTCACTATTGAGTAAATCAGTTGTAATTGGAAAACTATTGCATTTAGAGAATTTCGTATAAATATGTTATTCAGCTACTTTTGGGTCAGCTATAACATAGTAAAATTTCAGACCTGTAGCTCATGGCATAGCTGAGTAATAGCTACTTTTAGGTCATCACTATTGAGTAAATCAGTTGTAACTTGAAAACTATTGCATTTACAGTATTTTGCTTAAATATGTTGTTCACCTACTTTTGGGTCAGCTATAACATAGTAAAATTTCAGGTCACTTTGAGGTTCTCACTATTGAGTAAATCAGTTGTAATTGCAAAACTATTGCATTTAGAGAATTTCGTATAAATATGTTATTCAGCTACTTTTGGGCCAGCTATAACATAGTGAAATTTCAGATCTGTAGGTCATGGCATAGCTGAGTAATAGCTACTTTGAATTTCTCACTATTGAGTAAATCAGTTGTAATTGGAAAACTATTGCATTTAGAGAATTTCGTATAAATATGTTATTCAGCTACTTTTGGGTCAGCTATAACATAGTAAAATTTCAGACCTGTAGCTCATGGCATAGCTGAGTAATAGCTACTTTTAGGTCATCACTATTGAGTAAATCAGTTGTAACTTGAAAACTATTGCATTTACAGTATTTTGCTTAAATATGTTGTTCACCTACTTTTGGGTCAGCTATAACATAGTAAAATTTCAGAGCTGTAGCTCATTGCATAGCTGAGTAATAACTACTTTGAGGTTCTCACTATTGAGTAAATCAGTTGTAATTGCAAAACTATTGCATTTAGAGAATTTAGTATAAATATGTTATTCAGCTACTTTTGGGTCAGCTATAACATAGTAAAATTTCAGACCTGTAGCTCATGGCATAGCTGAGTAATAGCTACTTTTAGGTTATCACTGTTGAGTAAATCACTTATAACTTGGAAACTATTGCATTTAGAGTATTTTGTTTCAATATGTTATTCACCTATTTTGGGGTCAGCTATAACATAGTGAAGTTCCAGACCTGTGGCTCATTGCATAGCTGAGTAATAGCTACTTTGAAGTTCTCACTGTTGAGTAAATCAGTTGTAATTGGAAAACTATTGCCTTTACAGAAATTTGTGCAAATATGTTATTCAGCTACTTTTGGGTCAGCTATAACATAGTGAAATTACAGACCTGTAGCTCATGGCACAACTGAGCAATAGCTATTCTCAGGCACTGACTGTTGAGTAAATCGGCTATAACTTGAAAAATATTGCATTTGGAGTATTTTGTTAAAATATATTGTTCACCTACTTTTGGGTTAGCTATAACATAGTGAAATTACAGACCTATAGCTCATGGCATAGCGGAGCAATAGCTATTTTCAGGTTCTCACTATTGAGTAAATCAGTTGTAACTTGAAAACTATTGCATTTACAGTATTTTGCTTAAATATGTTGTTCACCTACTTTTAGGTCAGCTATAACATAGTAAAATTTCAGACCTGTAGCTCATTGCATAGCTGAGTAATAACTACTTTGAGGTTCTCACTATTGAGTAAATCAGTTGTAATTGCAAAACTATTGCATTTAGAGAATTTAGTATAAATATGTTATTCAGCTACTTTTGGGTCAGCTATAACATAGTAAAATTTCAGACCTGTAGCTCATGGCATAGCTGAGTAATAGCTACTTTTAGGTTATCACTGTTGAGTAAATCACTTATAACTGGGAAACTATTGCATTTAGAGTATTTTGTTTCAATATGTTATTCACCTATTTTGGGGTCAGCTATAACATAGTGAAGTTCCAGACCTGTGGCTCATTGCATAGCTGAGTAATAGCTACTTTGAAGTTCTCACTGTTGAGTAAATCAGTTGTAATTGGAAAACTATTGCCTTTACAGAAATTTGTGCAAATATGTTATTCAGCTACTTTTGGGTCAGCTATAACATAGTGAAATTACAGACCTGTAGCTCATGGCACAACTGAACAATAGCTATTCTCAGGTTCTCACTATTGAGTAAATCAGTAGTAACTTGAAAACTATTGCATTTACAGTATTTTGCTTAAATATGTTGTTCACCTACTTTTAGGTCAGCTATAACAGAGCAAAAATTCAGACTTGTAGCTCATTGCATAGCTGAGTAATAGTTACTTTGAGGTTCTCACTCTTGAGTAAATCAGTTGTAACTTGAAAACTATTACATTTAGAGTATTTTGTTAAATATGTTATTCACACACGTTTTGGTCAGCTATAACATAGTGAAATTGCAGACCTCTATGTCATGGCATAGCTGAGCAATAGCTTCTTTCAGGTTCTCACTGTTGAGTAAATCATTGTATCCAACCTGTAGGAAATCATGGGCTGGGAATCTGTTAATATGGTCCGATTTGACCTTGGAACCCTCCTTCAAGGTCAAATGAGGATAGCCAAACATAAAAGTGCTTATAACTCGCTTATTATTGGTCCTAGAGGTTTGGAATGAAAACCAACCTATAGAAAATCATGAGCTGTGAATTTTTTGGTGTGGTCGGATTTCACCTTGGACCCCTCCTTCAAGGTCAAATGAGGATAGCCAAACTTAAAAGTGCTTATAACTCGCTTATTATTGGTCCTAGAGGTTTGGAATGGAAAACCAACCTATAGAAAATCATGGGCTGGGAATCTTTTGGTGTGGTCGGATTTCACCTTAGACCCCTCCTTCCAAGTCAAACGAAGATAGCCAAACTTAAAGTGCTTATAACTCACGTATTATTGGTCTTGGAGGTTTGGGATGGTAAACCAACATATAGGAAATCATGGGCTGGGATTCTTTTGGTGTGGTCAGATTTGACCTGGGACCCCTCCTTCAAGGTCAGTTGAGGATAGCCAAACTTACAATTGCTTAGAACTCGCTTATTATTGGTCCTACAGGTTTGGGATGGTAAACAAGCTACAGGAAATCATGGGCTGGGAATTTTTTTGTGTGGTCGGATTTGACCTTGGACCCCTCCGTCAAGGTCAAACAAGGATAGCCAAACTTAAAAAGTGCCTATGACTCACTTATTATTGGTCCGAGAGGTTTGGGATGGTAAACCATCCTAAATTCTTTGGCTGGGAATCTTTTGGTATGGTCAGATTTGACCTTTGGACCCCTTCTTCATGGTCGAACGAGGATATTGCATTTATAGTATTTCTCTAAATATTTTAAACCTACTTTTTACACTTAAACAATTACCTTGTTACTTTATTTCATAATACCATTTGCAGGGCACAACTTTTTTGTCCTTTTCTTCTGTCAGCTTCGGAATATCTTTCGAACATGCTGTTCAGTTACCATTTACTGTATTTCTGTACAGCCCTTTCCCTGATAATTATGCTTTCCTCTCATTATCACCATCACAAATCAAAAACATTCAGTCAGCTGACACAGTGCCCGTTCACGGGCACTCTCCTCTTGTTCTTGTAAGCAATAACTCTGAAGCAAAATCAGTAACTTTTGAACAAAAAGTCTAACACACTTTGGTTCACTGGATTTTATTAGTGGTTTTGTTAAGTTTTTAGTTGAAGCACAACCAGTAATTTTAAACAATAGTTCTTAAGCATCTTAGTCCACTGCATTCAATTAGTGTTTTATACTTAAGTCTGATACTAATGACATTTTGAACAGAAATGTCTCTGGTCAGTGTACCCTTTCACTTGAGACCTCTTCTCTGAGAACATTACCAAAGAATGTAGGACATACAGAATCCGGGAAAAAAAATGCCTCCTGGACAAAATGCCTCCCAGAAAAAAATGCCTCCTAGAAAGAATGCCTCCTGGATATTTTGTGACTAGGAAAAAATGGCTCCTGAGAAAAAAAAGTTATTTCAACTTGTAAACATGTTAGATATGAAACCTATAACGTATAATATCAAAAACATGTTAATTTCAGATATGTACAGTCAAAACCAGAACATACAATATCGTGAAGTACAAATTACAAATATCTTCTTGAAAGGGTATCCCTTCAGCTGTACTCTGGAGCAGTTTAAAGCAGGATTTATGGCTGTGAGGTTTCTTGATGAAATAGTTGTGGCCTTTATGGCTTACAATATGCATTCTTATCAAATTACAACATAGGTTATCCCCTCTGTAAGGAGTTGATTGCAGTTAGATGCACTAGGAGGGGCAGAAATGTAACTACAAGAAAAACACGACACCTGTCATAATGGAAACCATGGATGAGCAGCCAGCCAAAAGAGTGAGAAGCACCAGCAAAACCTTACAAGAGAAACTTACATACCTTTGTACAGCTAAGCAAAATGGGTAAAAGACTGTGAATTTTTGACAGGCATTGGTGACTATAAGACTCAAGTGGAAAAAATGAAGATGCCTCTGAAGTTGTAATGTGAACCTGTAGTGTTATAATACTTGAAAGAACTTTTTTTTTCTTAGGAGGTATTTTTCCTGGTCACAAAATATTCAGGAGGCATTCATTCTAGGAGGTATATTTCCTAGGAGGCATATTTTCTAGGAGGCATTTTTTCCAGGAGGCACTTTTTCCGCGCATCGGACATACATTCTTTTGAGAAGTAAATTTCACACCTACAATTTCTCTTCTGCCAAGCTGTGGTCGTTCTTTCATTTGTTAAATATGGTAACATACACAATGCAATAAACTTTACATTTTCTATTCCTTGTGATGCATATCTTCACATCTTTTACGGCTTACTTCACACTTTTTCATCAGGGCCGCTTCGTTTTTGTCAGCAAAAACATTTTTCTAGTTTCATTTCCAAATTATATTCTTCCTCTATGCTTTGTACTCATCAGCGTTTTGATGAAAGGGAAGAACACCAGTTTTTTAGTGTATAATATAATTAATGAATACAACTACAATTATCACAGCAAGGATGTTTGTAAATATAAATTCAGGTCCAACTGGAATTCAGTAAAATCTTCAACTTTTGAACACCAAAAATTGGTGTTAAAAACATCAGTTTGTTAAAAATATGTGTATCCAGAATCTTACACTCATTGTTCCCTCCTTTTTAATGCCTGGCCACAAATAGTTACATATATCCATCAGCTACATTGAAACTGTTCATCCACTAAAAACATCTCACCATAAGTTTCTGCAATAAAGAATATTAAGAAGAACAGAATAATTGAGGTGAGGACTGTGAGGTGGAAATGTTTTCTGTTTTGTGAGGTCACTGAAGTCTTATTCACACATCTGCTCTAATTGTCCTCAATGAGTTCTGATAAATACAAATCTTATCAATGAGTTCTGATAAATACAAATCTTATCGTATTCAGTGTCATCTTGTCAAATTCCCTAAGGCATTTGTAGTAATTTGGGCATTTTACATTATTCCAAAGTTTCAGAATATGTTTAATACAAGAGGACTTGTTGTCATTTGGTTTTAGGCAACATTTCCCAACTGCTGTTGCCATGGCAACACTTTTCCTGTTGTTTTTCACTTTTAATTTGGCGATTTCTTTATATACAAAGATTTTAACCAATATTTTCAGGATATATGTATTGCAAGGGGAACTAGAAGGGTAGTGATTTATGCCTTTTGGCAACCTTTTTGTTAACAACTCTTGCCATGGTGACACTTTTCTCTATTTTTTTTAACCTGCCACAAAGTCTGTGATTTTGGAGATACTTTGCATTCAAATCCTGTGCACAGATATTAACCAAATTGTCAGGATATGTTCATTGCAAATGGTACTGAGGCTAACTGGCTTTACAGCAGTAATAGGCAGCAAGTGTTGCCATGGCAACACTTTTTTCTGTTTCTTGGACTTATAAATATTTTTATGGGTTCTTTCCATTCCGAATCCCTGCATGGATTGGAGTTGATTAATTTTTCGGCAATACCTGGCAACAAGTATTGCCATGACAACACTTTTTGGGGGTTTCTAGGTCGAATGTAGGACGTTTCGGACACGGACATTTAGGCCTAGGATGTTCCGGCCTAGGACATTTCGGACGGGCCTTTTTTCAAGGGTGGACGTTTCGGACAGATTTTTTTATAAAAAGCATTTTTAATGTTTTGGTTTTTATTGTCACAAAAAAATAAATGGTAAAAATATTTATTGAATATCATTTTTGTCAACATTTATCACTTTAACTGAACATTTATCACTACAGTATGACTGGTAAAAACACAAAACAAGATATATGAACATTGAAAACGATTTTCATTTTAAATGTTTGGCTGACCTCTCAAATTGTGGCTGACACCCAGAAGAAAATCTGCTATGATTTACCTCTGTTGGAATTTAGATTAGCAATTACACACCTAAGAAACTTTGATCAATCACCTGAGCAGTGCAATCCTGAGTAGGTTTCAATGAAGAAGATTCCCTTGATTTAAGTCTATAAGAATATAGATTTTCAATTACACCCTAAGAAACTTGTGATCAATTACCTGAGCAGTCCAATTCTGAGCAGGTTTCAAAGAATATTTAGTTAATAGTTAAAAAGTACTGCTGCTACTCAGAAACTTTTGACCATCACCTGAGCTGTGCGATCGTGAGTACTGACAAAGAAGTTTAAGAAATTTTATAAATTATATCAAAAAATTTTATAACAAAAAAATCTGTCTGAAATGTCCACCCTTGAAAAAAGGCCTGTCCGAAATGTCCTAGGCCGAAACGTCCATGTCCGAAACATCCGTCCACGTCCTGGAACATGGATATAAAAAGTCCTGAAGAAGACCTGTAGGGTAAAGTAACATTACACTCCACAAGATTAGACAACATCTCAATCATTTGCTGTCCCAAATAATTTTTCCATTTGATGTTTCTGCTGTTCAGTGTTGTAAGTCTCACCCTTGGATGTTTTTCTGGAGGGAAAAACTCCCCTGTCCATAATAACTAATGAAATTGGTCTAGCTTTATTCTGCTTATAAAGGGATTTAAAACAGGTGCCATAAAGAGTATCGCAGTAAATTGGAAATGGTATGCAAATAAATGCACATGTACTCTTCAGAGAATAATAAAACCTGGTGTCCAATTACTCTCAGGAACAGACATTCCAAATTAACGGCCTGGAAATACAGTGCATATTGCCCTGCTTCAAACTGAAGCCTGGTACCAACTAATGCCAGGATAAAATACACGGCCCAGTGTAGAGTACCTTGGTTACAACTAAAGATGTGCTGTATTTGTTTAGTGTTACAGAAATATCACCTTTACATTGCAATTTTTTTCAGTTGGGATTCATTAAGTTGCCAAGTCTTAAGTTTCTCAAAGGATTATATCATCACCATTGGTGATACAGTAACACAGTAACCATCCCATTACAATTCATTGGAAATAGGGCTTTTCTTCAAATATTCATTTGGTGTTATCTGGTGAAAACAGACCGAACAAGTGTTTTACTTCTGCATATAAATTAGGCTACAATAACTTGAAATACTTTCATTTACAAAGCTAAACAACCAGCTGTCAATGTTGAGAAGTAGGGATTAGGATATCTTCCCCAGAGTTTCACATTCAACCAAGATCATACATTATTCTAAAGGCTATAATTAAAATCTTAAGATTGATGTTTTTCATCAGTTTTTTTTTTCACACAACACTTACAGTTTTTACAAGCAGGAATGCTACTTTATGTTTTCGTCACAGTGAAACATGTTTAAGTGGAACAGTAGATCATTCCCTTTCAAGTAGAAACACAAGCGGGAGTCCAGTACATCCAATGTATCCTCTTTTCTGTAGACATATGGTGGTATTCATGAAAAAAATGTCATACTCTAATTCAAATATAATCCTTATAATTTAGGGCTTAAAATTGAATTTTAGCATATACTAATGTAGGAATTTTCACTTGAGAATGCAAAATTTGAGTTTATACTTCTCTAGAATTGAGTTTGAGTTTCAGATTACGGCTGAGTTTGAGTTTGATTTGAGATTTTACATGAATACCAACAGTGGTTTAAAAGTATTTTTCTAATACCTTGAGGTAAGACTCAACATGACTCTCCGTGTATTACTACACTTGGATCATGGGTTTGAGCCTTATTCTGGGCATGATGTGAATGTTGCTAGTATCTTACATCTGCCATGGCTTATTATGTAGAGCACTGACTGGCTAATGCACAGCTTTTCTGCACTCTACCTGTCTTGATATAACCCAAACAAAGATGTTAAAAGTAAGATTATACTGAAAAAAAAATTAATTAGATTTCTGATTTTTAGTTGGTGTTTTATCAGTAAGAATTTATAACTTCTTAAAAAAGATTTCAGTACAGTAATAACGTTGGACTTATTGAAAGCTCTCACTTTGGCATTACTTGTTATGATAATTCAAACAGTTCAAAAGAATAAATTAACTTCTGATAGGACTGATGTCTGATTAAAAGTAACCAGATGGGTTCTCAGAAAATGATATTTGATATTGAGATTTTCCATGAAACGTTGTAGTATCAGCCACTGTAACCTTCACTGAGAGAACACAAGAAAAATGTTAAGCTTAGCTGTTAATTATTTTCACTAAAAATTTTATTATGCTTATTTTAGCATCTGGAATATAAAACAACTGATTTGCAAATACTTTAAACCAAGTTAATTTGAGGAAGTTCTTGAAAAAATGGCTGGAAATGTATATCATTTGCCTTTTAACTCTATTTTCTCTGCGTAAATCTCTACTTAAAAATGTTAATAAATCGGAGAGCTTAAACTGTTGCCAGTTTGTTATGGCTACTCCTGTTATGGAAATTCGGTCACTGAACTTATTGACGTAGACTAATTTGTAAGAACTGTAAGTCTCTCCACACATGAGACAATTTGACCCCCAAGCAGAAAAAGCCGCTTTCCTATGATATGAGAAAAAATCCAAATTGGCGGTTTTACATCCCTTTCAGCAGGTAAGATCATATCGCAAGAAGTCCTCAGTACAGCATTTCTGTTGGCATAACATGGATTTGAACCCCTGACTACAGGTTTGAAAAGCAAGGGATTAAGTACTAAACTGAGAAGCCATTAAGGCCTCTCATTCATGTCCTTGTACATTAAAATGCAATTGTCTAGATACATACAGTACTGTTATCAATTGACCATTAAGTAATAATTGTATTGTGTATTTATACTCCGCGCAATATCTCCATATACTACAGGACTCAAAGCGCTATTTAACCAATCCATCTGTACAAGTACAGCCCCAACTCACAAGTAACTGACATTCCCCTAACTGGAAGATAGAGGCTCAAGGATGACCATTTATCAACGTCCTTGAGGTTCTTTAGCCTGCCACTGGGGATAGGACCCAATGACAGAGGACTGCCATTTTAAGTGGTCATCCGAGCCACTATGTATTTGATTGTACCTGGGTTTGAACCCACATCCTCTGAGTTCCTAGACAAGTGTGGCCACAGTGGCAGATGAATAATGCACACATACAGATTCCTAGTAATCCCATGGTTTGTTGTGTATGTGTGTAAAATTCCTTACATTTTTCTATAGTCTTTAATTAATTGATAGGGGGATGGAGGACATCAATGCCGGTCACCATTCTGCACTGTAAGTCACTAGGCATCAGAAAACAACTACCAACTTTCCCACTCATAAGCAGGCTCAGATTCAAACCCACATCAGTGGTGTGAGGCATATGTATTGCCCACTTCATTGCTATGTCCCCTGCCATATTCAATGACTATTGCAGGAGGGAGAGTCGATAGGGGTCCTGCTTTCCCTGTTGCACCTGGCACTGAGCTAATCCTGGGATTGTCCCTCGGGCTACTGAGTAAATCCAGGGTTGTCAAAAACACTCGGAAACTTCAACTGAAACTTCATCTTGATCCAAGTAAAATAACTTAATCTCATCACAACAAGAAGGCTTAGAACCATTTTAGCCGTAGTCATTCTAGTCACAAATGTCTAAATATACAGTTGAATATTTGGCTCTATCAATTTGCAAATGATTATTAAATTACAATAACTTACTTACGATGCACAGCTCTAGACACACAGGATGATTAACAGGTTTTGTGGATTTGGTTAGAGAATTAGCTTTAGTACTTCGGTGTCATGTTCCGCAGCGAGGTGGTTCAAACTGATACGGAGACAGGAATATCAGGTGCTCCCAGGCACTTGGTGATGGACAGGAAATAGGAAAGAACATATTACAAATCTGTCTTGCTTTCAGTGGCCTATAGTGGTCAACAAGTCTGGGATCTAATCACTTGGATCTCCCCTCCTTGGTCGTGGGTTCAAGTCTAGGAGTGCCTAACCTATGGTCTGGTCAGAGTACAATTGAGAGACTGCAGTGACTGGGTGGTCAACAAGTCACAGAGCTCTCATGTCGGAGGTTTTGGGTTCAAGTCCAGCTTTTGGGAACGTGTGATGCATTGAGGCTCCAGATCTGATCTTGTTATGATCTCTCTGAGGTATTGACAGGGACATATGACCACCATAGTGTGGCCTTTAATCTCAGAAATCTCAACAAAAAAAAAAAAAATGCACATCAACTCTACTCATTTTTTGCTAGGGTTTAGTGGTAAATAGATAGTCAAAGATGATTAGTTTTATATTATTTAATCATTTTTAGCAGTGGCTCTATGCATTTTGTTTAAAAATGTGAAATTACCACTGAAGAAACTCCATTGATAAACTAGTGGGAGCAATGGTGTGTGACAAATATGTAAACCTATTATCATTTTTCTTTATATTTGACAATCGTATATCTGCTGTGGGAGACATGACATATGGGTAGTAATTATTTGCCAACATCAGCAGAACAGGCTTAAAATTGAACCAGGAATCTGTAAAAAAAATGGAATTCACAGCTGTAATCTAGGTAGGCTTTGTTCAATGATGATGGTTCTCCATGACTTGATAAAAACCTGGCTGAAATTATAAAGTGTGAATAGTGAAGACTAATTGCCATTCAAGTTTCAAATCTGTAGTTATCTCTCTAGTACAAAAGAATAATCATAAGTGAAAATTAAATATAGTGGATTTTTTAATATTTGAAAATGAGTGAAACATCCTCGGAGTTAAAATGTCCACTTGTGTACTACTTCTACTTGTAATCAGGATTTCCATATAACAGGGTCAAATTCAACAGGCCCTCTGAGCACCTGCCATTTACCTTTACTTAAATGGGAATTCTTCATGTCTGAGTTATAATTCTCATAAAACTCTTACAGGTGTCCAACAAAATGACAGACTTTAAAGTATATCAGCCAGAAAACTCTCAAATAAAACATCCAGGGACATTAAAACAGGGACTAAGCACTACAGAGGGTGGTGATACATAGGAAAAACCTAAAGTGGATTTTCTTACTCTACTTAAAGGAGTGGGACCATTGTATCCAAACTCCTAAGTAGAGTGGGGGGGGGTGTCAGAATGTATCCAAACTCCTAAGTAGAGTGGGGGGGGGGGGGGGTGTCAGAATGTATCCAAACTCCTAAGTAGAGTGGGGGGGGGGGGGGTGTCAGAATGTATCCAAACTCCTAAGTAGAGTGGGGGGGGGGGTGTCAGAATGTATCCAAACTCCTAAGTAGAGTGGGGGGGGGGGGGGTGTCAGAATGGTATGGTTGTGACACACGTCAAACCCAAAGATCGGTTTGATTATATGTACAACTGTCCAATTTTGAAGATTGGCAAACTTAAAATAAATCCAGTTTGAACATATTTGGTGAATGAATTTTTACACCTCTAAAAATTATCAGTGAAGAATCTTGACTTACTCGTATGATTTACTTTCCTCACTTACCATAATGATATGACCTGCACAATGTATTGAGCAGGACATTAGACTGAAAATTGTGTTCTTTTTAACTACTGCACTGAATCTCAAATAACTAGAAAAATGGCTTCTGTTTAACCAAGACTTCTAGAGAATTGAGTTAATTTCACTGGGAAAGACCCTCCAAGGGTACGTTTACATGTGTGCAGATGCAGCTTCTGGAAAAGCATTCACAGCTTGTGGTTTGTGGGTTTCAGCTTGTGTTAAGTTTTGAGCAAAATAGGACACATTTATATATATTCTGGAAACATCTAGAATAAGGTAATGTAGTATCAAAATAAGTGTCTCATTAAACTGAACATAATGGCAAACACAGTACCAAAATCTGACTACCAATAATGATGAACTTATGATGATCTTGTAGAAATCTACGTTAATTTATTTGGTGGCAAAGTAAAAGTAATATACACATAAGCCAGTCACATGAACATATACACTAAGGCTCATAAATAAATTTTACTTTAGGGTCTATTCTACATAATAGAGTTCCACTTAAAGGTAATTACAACATCTGTGATTTTAATTCCTCATGTCATCAGATTCCTTCAACTGTTTTGGAAGGGAAAGCAGTTTTGGTCCCGAGTAAAGTCTTAGCAGGACACACACTTTTGAGACGGTCCCGTTTGCTGAGGACAGTTTCCCTCACTGATTTCCTAATTAATCCAGAAAGATTATTGGCAAACAAATCTGCAGACTTTGATCCTTTTGTAATAGTGTGCACAGTGACATGAAGTAATAGCCAAGTCTTTCTGTTTAATTGATGAAAGTTTTCTCGAGATGAAAAGTAACAGTGTTAGATCTATTTAAACATGCATGGATCAATTTGCAAAAACAGAGAGGAATATACACATACTTAATGTGGCTGTGAAGCAGACAATTACTGCATGTTATTGCTACAAATAATTAAAGAGAGATATAAAAGGTTCTTTTTATTGTAAGTGTGGGGGGCTTGCATGAAATCTTGTATCTTTAGCAGTTTTGAGTTTATCATAACATCACATGTGGTTTATATTTAGTTGTAACTTTTATATATTCCAAAAACATTTTCATCAATTTTGGGAAGCTTTGAAAATACACCATTTCTAAATAAGGAGTCAGACCTGTTTCTGTCTTTAATAAAGTGCATTAGTGTAGGTTTTCATGCTGGTGACTTGCAGTTTGTTTCTTTGTGCATGAATTTTTTAGAGTTATTAATACCACACTTCAATACTCAAATATTTTAATATAATTAAATGCGGAGTGGATTTGGACAAAATCGTGTATTTGGAAGGGATTTATTACTGCTGGAGGATAAAATCCCAATCGAATTTTGCAAAATTATGCATTTGTATCCATTGACAGCACATTGTTATTCTTCAGAAGGAATTTTAGGAAGACAAACATGTACTGACTTGGCTCTGACTTCTGTGGTTTTGGGTACGAATCTAAATGGTGGCAATGTGTGAGATGCACTGGAGACTTGTTCGGATATGACCTTACTTTTTAATAGGGACGTAAACACTCAAACTTTGGCTTCTGCAAATTGTAGATTGATAATCGTAAACATGTTAATGCACATTTAATGGAAACACATATACATATGCCCCCTTCTAGTTATATTTAAGGATCCAGGAAATTGTTTTTTGTTTTTCCAGAAAGTTTAATGTTTTCTGACAGAAGTTAAAAATTCACTTGGAGGAATATATTAACACCTTCAAAAACAATAAACAGAAGGTTTAGCATGTGGTTAATAGAGACTGAAGTCTATTTAATGTCTGTTAAGTACACAATGAATTGAAGCGAAATGGAGAAATCCTATTAAAATTATTTTTTTGAATGGAGTGTATGGCAAGATTTTAAGCTGCAGAAATAATTTGTACATATAAAAGCAAAATTATTGTTTATAATAAATGTATTTCTTATAAATTATGCTTGTGAGGTGGCTAAGTTTCTAAAAAATTAAGGTTATAAGTTTTTGTTATAAAATAATAATGATTTACTTTTAGATGGCAGGAAATTCAATATTTGAAATAAGAAAGATATTTTTTAGATATTTTACTCTAAAAACATGAGTCAATATTTACATATTACTTAATTTGAATTGTTGAAACACTTTCCTTATTTGGACGCACGATTATGCAAACAGATTTACAAAGTTGGAAAGATTTTCTATTTAAACAAAATCTCAGGCAGGTTTTTGAAGAGAAGGTTGTGCATTTGTGATTGTTGAATAGAAACACATTCAAAAAACCACATCAGAGACCAAATAATAGGATTTAAGGGGATATTTTGAATACTGAAAAAAAGATCATAGCGTTTACTTTGTATTAGAACCTTCAACCCAATTACATGGTAAATCTTACAAAAAATAGTTTTTGTGATAAGAACAAAAAATTACATATAATCCTCTAAAGCTTTCTCCTTTAAATGGGTTGCATGATAGGTGACAGAAATGATTTCCTGTTTTTAGAAGCTCGACAATTTGACATAAAGTTTGATTTGCTAAAGGAAGGTAAATTTGTGTTACCTACTGCATGAAAATTGTGCATGCATATGAAAAGGGGATAAAGAAAATATGATAATAAATGAAAAAGATTGAAATTTTATACAGTTTTGTTAGAGATTTGAAACAACTCGTAAGATAATATAGGATGAATGGAAGGAAGTAAAGACTGAAATATTAGCACATTTTAAAATTTTTTACAGCTGTAAAAGATTTTGTAAATTTTAAAAAAGAAAGTATAATTTCATGCATATTTTTCAAGGAAGCAGATTTGTTTAACGGAAATTTTAAACTAATTTTTTTTTCATTATTTCACAGGTTGTGTATTTAAAATAATGTGGACAAACATATACATCTAGTGATATAAAGAGACACCTGTAACTGAAAAAAAATTTCAATTGATCACAGAACATTTAATTCCAGTAAACTGTGGAAGAAAACAAGTGATTTGAATTTAAACAGATAACATTTAGCCATGTATCTCGGAGTTGCGTACATGGTTTTAGTGGATTTTGCAATTGTCTGTGTTATCAGCCAAGCAATGCATGGATTTCACAGTGGTGGTAAGTGTCTTACATATTGATATAGTGGAACCACTGCTGTTGTACTAATATGTTTGAAGGATGAGATTTCTTCTGAATAGTTAAAGCTTCATTCTTAAGAAGATGTATTTTCATGTAAAACACTTGAAAAAAATAAATTTAGCAGAGTTGAACTGTGTTCACCAAGTCCAATATTTGGATAATATAATAGTTCAGATAATTGAGGTTCTACTGTAGTGTATTACTACTGTAGTATCTTATATAGTCAGAGATGCTTTGTTTCTACGATTTTCTAGACTGTAAACCACAAATTCTTTTTCAACACAGGTGTATTTGATTCTTGTGACTTTAATATCACTTTCAACATGTGATGAGTAGTAATATGTATATGTATTCATTCATCTGTGTCTATATTAATAATTGTCTTAAAATCATCCTACCCTAGAAATTTTATTGAAGGCATCCAGGTTCAAAATAGGATCTTTTCACTGTCAATTACTAAGATAAATTTCTACACAATTTTGTACTAAAAAACTCCTTGGCTTAGTATTTCAGCACGTGCCTGAGAGCGACACAAAATAATGCAAACAATAAATTCAAACCCTTGCCTATAGGGAACACTGAAGCAGAAAGTGTGAATACTTGTAAGCTATATGTTGACTGGTCATGTTATTTAAGAGACTGGTTTCAAGTTAGAAAGTTTTTTCTTTTTGAAAAGTGTTCCAAAAGGTTAATTCAAATGATGATTTGTGTAAATTGCATTTTAATTATTTTATAACTTGAGTTTTTATCAACACAGGTTTCTACAATAATAAATCTAACCTAATTTACATTTAATAAGCATAAATCGGGATTGTGTCTGTATATTGTACCCAATTACTAAGTCAGTCAGTGTCTAGGGTTTGGTAGATGGGGTTTAATAGCAGATACAGATTTAGGATGAGAAAAAGAGTTTGGTGTCAGAAAATGGCTACTAGTTGGTTGCAGTTGGTTGAATGCAATTTTGTGGCACTGTTGTTATATTTCATATAAATCCAAGATTAAGTGTTGCTGCCTGGCCTACATGTATATCCTTTAGTTAAGATTTAGTAAAGTGAAACATCAAAGTTCTGTTTTGACAGCCCTTTTAATAGTTAGGATCCTGTTGGAACAGGCCATTATTGTTTCTTAGTTCTGATGAAATGGATCTGAACCCACAACCATAGTTGAGAGAATCAGGTGAACACTTGTTGAACTTAATGTCTCAGCTACTTTGGCCTCTCTGATCAAGAGTGTATGAATAAGTTTCCAGCAAGACATGTTCCCAGTTGGACATCTTCCCCGCAGAATGTGTTTCAAGCTGGCCTTGTTCTCACATGGACATGTTCCCAGTTGGACATGTTCCCCGCAGAATGTGTTCCCAGCTGGACATGTTCCCCACAGGACATGTTCCCAATACGTTAAACTCCCATAATAAAAATCTAGGGTTGGATATTAATTGTAGCTTAGGTCACATACTTCTGTTGAAAGTCATGGGTTTGAACATCCACACAGGTTTAATTAGGCTGGTACTAGGCTTTAGCACATGGTCAGTGGTTTTATATGGCTTATGATTTCTGACCATCTGGTATATTCATTCCATTCATCCACCTTTTGCTTGACATGATTTAATGTAAAGACTATGTTAAAAGGATGTTACTATCATGATATCATGTTATAACATAAACAATGTGCTAAAAGGGGATGAGATGAACCCTGCAATGTTTCTGGCTTAATGATTATGGATCTTCTGCCCTCTGATCTCTGCAATTATCCACCTTCGAGTCTGTTAGTAGAGGGAGATTAAGTGCTATAAAAGTACTATTAGAATTAGAACATGTTGATATGACATAAACAGCATGTTAAAAGGATGTTTGCATCATGGTACTACACAAACAATGGGTTAAAATGGATGTTAACATCCCAACCAACTAAAACCACATTTATACCCAAAGTAGGAAAAGTAGCATGGTACAAACACACAAATAAAAAATATTATTGCTTCTTAGAAAACTTTTTCTTAGACAAAGACAGGCCCTAAGTGACCCAGTGATTGGGAAGTCTGGCATCTAAGCACAGGACAGGTTGTGACCTCTGTGTTGGTTGGAAACCCACAAGTAGCAATGCTGAGGGCATGTCCCAATATGGCCCTGGATGTTAAACGGGACATAAACCCCTACTTTGACTTTCTCTTACATTTAGACCAAAAACAGTTCTAAAAATATATTTGAATATGAGCCCAGGATGTGTTCAATGTTACATAGTGTTGAAACTTTAACTGAATGAAATCTTGTGTGTGCAGAAGAGTAAGCATTTGATTATTTAATTATTATAACATGTATTTCATATTTGTTTTATTTGTACATTTTATACCTATATGTACCACAGTGTGAAATTTGTAAAATAATAATAATTTCAGTGATTCGTGTTGAACAAGACATTTTGATGGACAGATGGGCTTATTATGAAACAAGAGGACACAGCCACCACCACAGAAGTGAGAAGGTATAGTGAGTTAATGTATAAGAGCTTTGTCTAGTCAAATTCCCCATTATTGAAGTTATATCACAAAGAAGACTTTTTCAATTGTATTTGCAGAGTAAAACTGCCTTTCCACTGTTCTACTTCCTTGATAGTCCTTCATTTGGAAACATAGCATCAGTGCTTTCATAGTTGATATGTCCCACCAGGTTGATGTCCCAAAGAAGGATTTTTCAAGAAATCTCGCTCAAGTGGTTCTTGTGGTTGTTTGACATTAGGTTTTTGCATTATATTTTTGTTGATATTAAGTTCCAATATGAAATTTTCATTGATGTTCATTTTCCCATGGATTGAAAGAGACCTAGAGAGTGAAACATGGAATTAAGCTTAGTCTTTAACAAGTGGACTGTCGTCTGCACTGATGAGTTCTGCATATGACAACATTGTGGATTTACTGAGGGTTTGACCTGATATGACCTTATTATGTATCTGTCCATTTCTAAAATATACTTACAAAACATGTAAAATCCCCTTTGTCTATGTAATTATGAGGGAGATTGCAGGTATTTCTCTGTTAACATGCAAAATGTGAGATTAAAACTTTTCCTCTTGAGAACCAAAAAATTAAGACAGGCAAATTTGACATGCTTTGACTCAGAAAGAACCTTATTATTAAACTTATCTAATAGTCTTTTTTATTTCTTCGCTCAGTGTAAAAGGTATAAAGATTTCCATTGCTACAATTTGCCAGTATTTTAGCCAGGTAATTTTTGTGCTGATTTGGTAATTTTCCCAGTATCTTTGTATTGCTATAGCTTGTCAATTAAATTGTCATTTTCA
Organism: Sabellastarte sp. h YS-2021; assembly: GCA_964017235.1. NCBI lineage: Eukaryota > Metazoa > Annelida > Polychaeta > Sabellida > Sabellidae > Sabellastarte > Sabellastarte sp. h YS-2021. The sequence continues at coordinate 15,622,752 of OZ024931.1, read as the reverse complement.
ATCCAAGCATTGATCTCCCAGGATATATCAGACCTTGTCACTTATAATTAATGCCATCTGACTTGTGTGAACATTTAAACTTAACTTATTTAGCCACAAGACTTTTTATTGCATTATATAATTTCTGTACAATTTAACCTGCAAATGTGTTTCTTTGAGTAGCATAAAATCTTGAAATCCATTTGGGTTTTATAACCTAAGGTGGAGGTTTTCACTCACTTAGTGCTACTCTTATTTCTTCTTTTGATGTGGATGTGGAATTATGTTTTCAAGTGTGTTTTACTGGTATTTTTTGTCCCAATATCTTTCAGTTTCCCAAGCACAGTTGAATGATCTTTAAACAAAATTTTATTCAGACGAAATATACCAGCAAGTAGAAATACATATCATGGTTCGAATTGACTTACATAATCATCTTTAGAATAACTCTTATTCTTAGAATTTTTTTGAAAGAATATGACAAATTTCTAAGAAATTTTTTAGATTAAGAGTTTGTTGCAAATTCAGACTGTTGGTGAACACAGGGCTTAGGCAGGTTTAATTCACTGATATTTTATCATGTTGTCTCGAATTCTTGCTTAAGTTAAGTGCAGATCTATCTGCTGATCCCTCCATATTCAACTGAAAAAAACAATAAATAAGGCTTTGGACAAGAAATATAACAAACAGAGGCTTTGAAGTTTAATGACAGAGTAATCATTTTGCATTGCTAGAAATTCTTTAAAACAAAAAGAAATTTAACAAACAAACCAATTGTTTCTTTGGCTTTGGTGAAAACCTATATTATCCAAAAGATGTTGGTGGACTGAGATTTTGTTTGGATAATAAAAACTTTGTGAATTGAAGAGGTTTGTTCAGAAGTTCAGAATATAGAGGTTCCACTGAGTTTTAGCACAATGAATTACATTACTGTCAAAGTTAGGAATTTGGCTATAAACTTTGAAATTATAATGTTCAAAGTAACAGGCAATACCCATGATTACAGATAGTTGTAAACAAAGACATAAAAACCCTGAGCTTTGATCTATGATTATGAATGCATTAGTTTTGGAATAAAAACTTGGACAATTCTACAAAGTTACAACAAAACCGATAGGAAGTAAAAAAGCTCTGACAATGTTGAACCATTGTCCATACTGCAAGATGACTGAGTTATTTGTACTTTGTCATACATCTGTCTGTCCAGGGGCTAATTCCATTGCTCCCAGGGTATGTGTGAGATAAAGGTTACTGGATTACCAGATCTTAATTAATTCATTAACCCAAGTTGAAGGCACAGGTCATGTACCTGATAACATTTTTTATAAAGTTGTGACACTGTTCATTATTTCTACATGTGTATAAAGAGTTCTGGTGACTTATGGTATTTTATACAGCAATGGATTAGGATCCAAATGTGAGTCTATAATTATCCACAGATAATTTCAGTTCAGTTCACACCGAGCCAGAAATGAGTCTGTATGTAAATAAAAAAATTGTGTTCCTTCACTATATTAGATGAGGTTTAAAATGTCCTGTGCATGAAATGATATTTAATAACCAACAAAACAGCCAATAATTTCTTCTTTTCAGCCAGCAAGGCATGAGATTAAAAAATGTGGATTCAAGTACATTATGGGTTAACTTATTTTGTAGGTGTACTTAGGTATCCATGAAAATGTCAACTTTATGGTAACCTCAAAGTCCCAAATATAACCTTATTATAGAAACTTTAAAGGCTGCATATGTTATGGATTTCATTTATATTTTGTATGTGGGTGTACTTGGGCCAGAGATATATCTGTACTTTGAATAATAGAAATTTCTGCTCCATGTCGTTCAATAAAGTCAACATATGATTCTGTCCAATTGTGACCATCAGATTACACTGTGTTATGCTGCTGCCACTGAATTATTCACAGTTATATAATATAGATAAACCAGCATAGATTTGTATCTTTGTAAAGTATGGAATATAAAATGGAGTATAGATTTAAAGTAAGTAATTCTGTTGAAAATTAGGGAGACCCATCTATAATATCTGACACATATCAAAAAAGATATTGGTGTAAATATTTCACTAAATAGACTTTCACGTCCTGATCCAAGGGCTGAAAAGATCTGGTTTTCAGATCCCAGTCCAGATAAGGCCATTGTGAAGTTAAAAATTAATACATGTAAATGTCAAAGAACTCAAAAAAATCCATGGCTTGGTACTAGGTCTGAGCAACACTGAACACTAACAATTTCAAGGAAATAGAAAAAAAAACTTCCAATTAATCATGACTTCTAGATAAAGAAGTAATTGTCATAGATAAACCTTTCTAGGAACCATCCAATACTTTGTTGCACTTAATATCATACCATTAATTCTAATGCATAAAAAATTCTTTGTTCTAAAATTATATGGCTGTGAGATAACCCTGGAAGAATCCAGTGCCTGTATGCCCAGAATTTAACTCATATTATGACACTTCTCTAGAAAATTAGTGTTTCCTGAGACAACAGTCTGTGAATAAGAAATATTTCTTTTAATAAAATTTTTAAATTTTGTTGTCTTTGCATTATTTATTGAAAATTCCAAAAATTCTTGGATAGTAAAATATTCTTATTCCTAAAAATTTGTGTTAATCTTAGAAAATTCCTTGAACAAGAGTGGTGCTACTAAGGAGAATGTTAGTGAATATGAACCTGGTTCATTATATGTAATTCATTTTTTTTAACTTTACATAAAATTCCACTTAAGTGTCTTGTCAAATCTGGTTTATATCACTATATGTTTCAGACCTGTTCATACAACTTTATAGTTCTTATCTAATTATATATTTATAGATCTTAATCTCTTGAGTAGAGTTTTGTGAAAGTCTTGATAGATGATATAACCTAATATGCTACCTGGTTTTTAGCATAGAGAGAAGAGAGCAGTGACATCTGTACCCGAGAAAGTCTGGCCTAATGCTACCGTCCCTTATGTGGTGGGGGACAACATTACAGGTAAGTACATTAATACATATTCATATTACTGCACTACAGTATAACAGATGAGTTTGAAATGAGGAACATATACAAGTACTTGTATCTTAACCTCCATCAAAGAGGTTATGTCTTTGGAGGTGTGCCCTTGTCTATCTGTCCATCTGTTTGTTTGTAAAATAACTCGAAAGGCTATGTGCAGATTTTGATAAATTTTTTGGGAAATGTTGAAATTGCACAAGGAACAAATGATTCAATCTGGGTGGTGATTTGGATCACCATTTGGATCCAGGATTTTTTGAAAGGATTTTTTTATCATTGCATTCATAAGCATATTTGGAGGTGATGAGCCCTGGAAGAGTGGTCTTGTTTATTATAGTTTGATGTACTCTACAGCCCTTTTTTGACAAAACCATGGTATTGTTGTCTAAATGCGTGACACAACCCCTTGTGATTATCTGAAATTGCGTTATGCCTCCCATTGAGAGAACTGGATAATTAACAGTTCACTGCATAAATGTTAATCCATCCTTTGGAACCTAATCATTGTCTAAGAAGACTACATTACATTATAAACACAATGTTCTGACATGTTTTGGAAGCTGCTTCAAATAATTTATACATTATCATGGCGCTGTCATGAAACTTGGCAAAAATGGCCTGACTTTGTTGTGAGAACTAAAGGGCATACTGTTGCAAAACGAACACTCTATTTTTATCTATCTGAGTAACACCCTGAGTTTTAACCAATCTGATCCTTTCTACTGTTTTAGAACTATGGAGAGCTATATTTTCATTGCAATATCACAACTTAAAATCATACAAGTAAACACAGCTTTTATTGCACTACAATAGCTTACCATGTGGAACTGAATGCGATCTTGGGATGCCGCAAGGGATCTGGCCAACGTCCAAGAAAAATAGACGTTTAGTGTTGACCGAATCCCAGTACCATAGGTGAACCCCGTAGTGTACTTCTGTTGTAAACTCCTTCTTTTCTCATTGGCCGCGTAACTAGGAAGCATTTATTTTGCCCACTAATATTACTGGTTTTCTCTGGATATATGTATTGTTGGATGTTTTTATTCAGCTAATTAATTTATTAATTGTCATAGCATATTCTGTAATGTTTTGAACTTTGCAAGATAAACTGGAGATCTGTGAATCTGTTAAACACAGATTACAAAATTTTGACCTTATCTAACAGACTGCAAAAAGTTCTACCCAAATTAATTCATACTGATCAGGTTGGATACATTAAAGGAAAGAATATTGGTCAGAATGTTAGAATCATAAAAGATGTCATGACATATGTTGAGAATAAGGACTTGTCAGGCTATTTGCTATTAGTGGATTTTGAAAAGGCTTTTGACAAAGTGGAGTGGTCATTCATGCTAAAATGCCTAGAAGCTTAATCTTTTTGGTAATAATTTTATGAAATGGATAAAAATATTATGTACAAATATACAATCATGTGTTTCAAATAATGCATATATCTCCCAGTATTTCAATCTCAGTAGAGGTATCAGACAAGGATGCCCAATGTCTGCCATGCTATTTATTTTAGTATCAGAAATCTTCTTAAGATCAGAATAAATCAATTCAAGGAATAGTTGTAAATAATAAAGAATATAAACTCTGCCAACTAGCAGATGATACAACATTAATTATTGCAAACATAAAGTCGATTATGGAGTGTGTATCTTGCTTAAACTTATTTTATACACATTCAGGCCTTAAAATAAATCTCGAGAAATCAATAATAATACCAATGGGTAGGTGCAGAAATAAGCCTCTAAAACTTCCAAAAGAACTTCATAAACTAAAATTTAATGAAGGCGCTTTTAAAACATTAGGGGTTTGGTTTTCAAATGATCGAGAGGAAATGACAAAGCTAAATTTTGAGAATAAGTTAAAAAGTATGGAAAAGATAATCAATATTTGGACATCTCGGAAACTCAGCCTAAAAGGTAAAGTTACAATTGTAAAATCCATGGTCTTACCACAAATTGGTAATTTATTATCCATGTGTTACTGTCCTCAATCCATTTTAGATCATGCAAATAGAATGCTGTTCAGTTTTTTGTGGAATAAAAAGCCACCTAAGATAAAGAAACTGTAATAGCAAATTTTAAAGATGGTGGACTAAGAATGCCAGATATCTTTGCCTATCATGCAAATGCAAAAAATGGCTGGGTAAAGCGATTGAATGCAGATGAAGATGCTAACTGGTCAAAACTCATGTGGTACATGCTGAATATAGACAAACATTTACTAAATCATAAATTTTCAATTCTATATTGTAATAAAAGCTTATCACAATTTCATAAACAGATACTTGAATGCTGGCATCATTTCAAATGTAGGCCTCCAGAAAGTGTAGAAGGGATATATCAAGAACATTTGTTTGACAACATGTTCATTTGTTCAAATAACAAGCCAATAGGTTAACAACATTTCAAACTTTGTAAGGATAAATGAAAAGATATAATGATCAAAAGCTTATTTAAAAATACTGGAGGACAACTCTGACAAACTATGCCTAGGTCCTCCACTACTATCTTGGGGCTGGATGATGAAAAAGGCCAACAGGAGCTCATACCAAGAGGCCCGTCCGTGGTGCTCCCTCTAAGTCCTTGCCTCAAAGATGCATTTGAGAAATTTGAACAGGACTTCCAGGCCTCAAATTTATCCAAGGGTAAATACATAAAACCCCCTGCTTCCACTGCAAAGTAGTACAAGGTGGAACAACCTTGTTTTGAGGACAAGATGCAGAAGTTAAACTCAGATTTTGCCAAGATCTGTATCTCTCCAAAACCCTCTGGGGCCCCTAAGGGCAAGGTTCCCTTACAGGTTCTTAAAGAACTTGAACACCAGGCATGGTAGAATTTCTACACCATCAACTTTGCGGCTACTCTTGCTAAGACTACTTCTGTTTGCAACTCCGCCATGGAGAAGTGCCAGGACAGTCTTAAGTCTACTTTTAAGAATGTTAAAGGCCAAATTCAAAAGGGTGCCAATCCTGAAAAAGCAGCCAGGAGTGGCTATGAAAATGCCTGTGACTACTTTGAGGTTCTGAATAAGAGGATTCCTCACAAATACCACCTAGATTCAACCCTTGTAAAACCCACTCAAGAGAGATGGTTCAATCTTCAGGATTTGATCCTACCCTTAAAGTTGAAACATGTTTTGACTGCAAGATGTTTGATGTCACTAATTGGGTTACTTCAAGTAACTTACTTGCCTCAACTGAGACGATGGTCCCGGGGGACGCCTTCACATGAGGTATGGCAGAATCCCGCAAATGTGATGAAGGGCACAGACCTTCACCCCAAAGACCACAGTATCCAAATCTTTACAGACGCCTCAAACGAAGGTTGAAGCCCTCACTTAGAGCAAGTCTCTACCAAAAGGTCTGTGGTCAGACAGGAAACAAAGGCTACACATAAATGTTCTAGAGTTGAAGGCAGTATCTGTGGCTCTGAAAAGGTTCAAGGACCAGTGCCAAAACCAAACAGTGTTGGTTGCAACAGACAACTCAACAGCGGTAGCCTACATAAACAAGCAAGGAGGAACCCACTCGGCTGAGATGTGTGCTCTTCTGTGGAAAATCATGATCTGATGCCATCATTACAAGATAACTCTAAGAGCCAGGCACATTTCCAGGTTGCCTGAATGTGATGGTCGACCTTCTGTCCAGGTCCAACCAGGTCCAATCAACAGAATGGTCACTGCATCCGCAGGTGTTCAAACAGATCTGTCAAAAGTGGTTCACTCCTCATGTAGAACTTTTTGCCACTCGCCTGAACCACAAACTTAAATTGTATGTATTTCCAGTCTCAGACCAACATGCTTGGGACATAGATGCTCTGAATATAAGCTGGTCAGTTCTTACAGGCTATGCTTATCCTCCCATGGCTCTCCTTCACAAGGTGATCCAAAAAATCAGGCAATGCAATTGCCTGATCATTGTAATAGGTCCAGGCTGGCCAGGGATGCCCTTGTTTTGGGACCTAGTGCAGCTCTCAACAGAGATTCCACTTCAGTTACCAGTGTCAACAACTCTTCTCAAACAGTCCCACAATTGTGTGTCTCATAGCAATCCTCAACATCTCAACCTCCATGCCTAGTGTCTAGGAGTGGACAGCTCCAAGAACAAGGCTTCTCTGTGGAAGTGGCAGAGAGAATTGCTGCTCCTCAAAGGTCACCAACAAGGACCATCTACAAGTGAAAGTGGGCCCTTTTCACCCCACAGCCTTTAAGGGCTGTCGGGGTATTGTTTTCACCCATGGTGTCCGGGTGGGCGGGCAGATGGGTGGGTGGGCAGCGGGAAATAGTTTGTCTGGGCTGTATCTCAGAAACCGTAAGGTGTAGGAAGTTCATACTTGGCAGGGACATTGGTTGGGGGGTGTAGGTGTGCAACGTCTGACCTTGATTTGACCTTTGACCTTGCCGTAGTGACCTTGGCCTTTAAAATCTTGTTCGGGCTATATCTCAGAAACCGTAAGGTGTAGGAAGTTGATACGTGGTAGGGACATTGGTTAGGGGGTGTAGGTGTGCAACGTCATAGTCTGACCTTGATTTGACCTTTGACCTTGCTGTAGTGACCTTGACCTATAAAATCTTGTCCGGGCTATATCTCGGAAACCGTAAGGTGTAGGAAGTTGATACTTGGTAGGAACATTGGTTAGGAGGTGTAGGTGTGCAACATCATGGTCTGATCTTGATTTGACCTTTGACCTTGCCGTAGTGACCTTAACCTATAAAACCTTGTCCGAGCTATATCTCTGAGGGCCTATCCCAATATACAACATGATGTAAAACCCTATCTTTGATTTATTTTTAAACAAACTGGTGATTGACATAATATATCATTGATATAGCACACTATAAGGGTTTGTTAAATGTCAAAGAATTCAAAAATATTTTATATTTGAATTATGTTGCCATCAAAAATAGCAAATCAAATGTTCAAGAAATACAAAGTGCTTAAAGTAGGGAGAATATAAACTCTGGACTCTAATGAAAGCTTTACACTTACTAACATTAAAATATTTTTAGGGCGCCAGGTCAATTGAACACTAGCTGCCACAAGATACTAAAGATTTTGCCTCCGAAATCTCTTGATAGCGATTCCGCACAGAACCCGTGAAGGATCTATGTGTTATTAAAACAAAGGCCCTTTTTAAGGAAACTGGATGTCATTCCAAGATATATAGGGGTTAGCAATGACTAAATTATGGTTTAAAAGGTTTGAATATCTTGCTTATCTGGATTTACAGATTATTGTATTTTAAAGATTTTATGAAGGAAGTGTTTTGTTTTTACCTCACAGCCCTTAAGTGCTGTCGGGGTATTGTGTTCACCCATGGTGACCAGATGGGCGGGCGGGCGGGTGGGTGGGCTGTTGGGCGGACGGGTGTCGGCTGTAAAAAGTTTGTCCGGGCTATACCTCGGTAACTGTAAGGTGTAGGAAGTTGATACTTGGTAGGGACATTGGTTAGGGGGTGTAGGTGTGCAACGTCATAGTCTGACCTTGATTTGACCTTTGACCTTGCTGTAGTGATCTTGACCTATAAAATCTTGTCCGGGCTATATCTCGGAAACCGTAAGGTGTAGGAAGTTGATACTTGGTAGGAACATTGGTTAGGAGGTGTAGGTGTGCAACATCATGGTCTGATCTTGATTTGACCTTTGACCTTGCCGTAGTGACCTTAACCTATAAAACCTTGTCCGAGCTATATCTCTGAGGGCCTATCCCAATATACAACATGATGTAAAACCCTATCTTTGATTTATTTTTAAACAAACTGGTGATTGACATAATATATCATTGATATAGCACACTATAAGGGTTTGTTAAATGTCAAAGAATTCAAAAATATTTTATATTTGAATTATGTTGCCATCAAAAATAGCAAATCAAATGTTCAAGAAATACAAAGTGCTTAAAGTAGGGAGAATATAAACTCTGGACTCTAATGAAAGCTTTACACTTACTAACATTAAAATATTTTTAGGGCGCCAGGTCAATTGAACACTAGCTGCCACAAGATACTAAAGATTTTGCCTCCGAAATCTCTTGATAGCGATTCCGCACAGAACCCGTGAAGGATCTATGTGTTATTAAAACAAAGGCCCTTTTTAAGGAAACTGGATGTCATTCCAAGATATATAGGGGTTAGCAATGACTAAATTATGGTTTAAAAGGTTTGAATATCTTGCTTATCTGGATTTACAGATTATTGTATTTTAAAGATTTTATGAAGGAAGTGTTTTGTTTTTACCTCACAGCCCTTAAGTGCTGTCGGGGTATTGTGTTCACCCATGGTGACCAGATGGGCGGGCGGGCGGGTGGGTGGGCTGTTGGGCGGACGGGTGTCGGCTGTAAAAAGTTTGTCCGGGCTATACCTCGGTAACTGTAAGGTGTAGGAAGTTGATACTTGGTAGGGACATTGGTTAGGGGTGTAGGTGTGCAACGACATGGTCTGACCTTGATTTGACCTTTGATCTTGCTGTAGTGACCTTGACCTAATAAATCTTGTCCGGGCTATATCTCGGTAACCGTAAGGTGTAGGAAGTTGATACTTGGTAGGAACATTGGTTAGGAGTTGTAGATGTGCAACATCATGGTCTGACCTTGATTTGACCTTTGACCTTGCCGTAGTGACCTTGACCTATAAAACCTTATCCGGGCTATATCACAGCAACTGAAAGGTGTAGGAAGTTGATACTTGGTAGGGACATTGGTTAGGGGGTGTAGATGTGCAACGTCATAGTGTGACCTTGATTTGACCTTTGACCCTTGCCGTAGTGACTTTGACCTATAAAATCTTGTCTGGGCTATATTTCGGAAAGTGTAAGGTGTAGGAAGCTGATACTTGGTGAGGATATTGGTTGGGGGTAGTAGGTGTGCAATGTCATGGTGTGACCTTGATTTGACCTTTGTACTTGCCGTAGTGAACTTGACCTATAATACCTGGTCTGGGCTATATCTTGGAAACCGTAAGAGGTGTAGGAAGTTGATACTTGTTAGGGACATTGGTTAGGGGGTGTACTTGTGCTACGTCATGTGACCTTGATTTGACCTTTGACCTTGCTGTAGCGACCTTGACCTATAAAATCGTCCAAGTTATATCTCAGAGACTGTAAGGTGTAGGAAGTTTATACTTTGTAGGGACATTGGTTGAGGGTTTTAGGTGTGCCACGTCATGGTGTAACACTGATTGACCTTTGACCTTGCTGTATTGACCTTTAAAATCTTGTTGCACCTTTGGGTCTGTCTGTTGATGCAGATTAAGCACTGTTAAAGTCATATTAGAATTCATTAAGAATTTCCTTTTGCAAGTTCCCATTGTAACAGATGGAATTTCATCAAGTGAGCCACAGGCTTTTCTCCAACACCACACATAAGCATTCATTGAATGTATTGCCACTTCTGTATGCATGGGTAATATTCAAAACATCCAAACCATAATTCGGCCATTTTTGGTTTACTGATAAATGCTGTCATTTTGTTATTGAATTGTCTTGTTTTAATACTTCATCTTTATATACATTTCTTTTCCTTAGATATTATTTTCTCTACTTAAGCATTATTTGGACCTTAATATAACTTACACTGCTCTGAAAGTATCTTGAACTTTGTACTGTTACACTACTTCTATATCTCATGGTGTTGAAAAATATTTCCCCAGCCTGTGGGGTACGGGCATCTCTGATGCTATTTTTGAGAAATGGTGCAGAGAAAATTCGGTGGATTTCGCCACTCCCTCTGTGAAACAGGTCTCAGACTTCTTCATGTATCTGTACCAATATTTAAACAGGCGCCCTTCGACCATTGATGATAATAGAATGGTCAATGTTGACACCTTGGGCCCAGCGGGCCTCCATATGTCTCAAAGCTCTGACCTTAGCAGGTTACTTTCTACTTTTCATAGGGATTGTCCCTACATGATTCAGAAATCTCCAAAAACGGAACCTTTCCGTTGTTCTTAATGAGCTCACTAAAGCGCCCTTTGAGCCTATGAAAGACACAGACCTCAAACATCTTACACTTAAAACTGCTTTGTTGCATGACCTAACCCAAAAATCTGTTTAATAACACAAATGTTGTAAATGTTCCTTCTATGTTCATATGATACATTCAACCAGTGTATAAAGCTGTTTTGTACTGAGATTTCCTTCTGTTGGCACACTGTCATTGGATCAAACTCTTCTTGGTGTAAAGAAAGCCTTCAAAACAGGGTTTCATTGCTCCTCTATCACCTGAAATTTCCTCCATCTTTGATTTTGAGAGTAAATTGATTCAATAAAACATTTACAATGAATGAAAACAAACAGGTGAAACTAAGGTTGTTTTTATACACACAAGAGACTAATCTGAATTGAATTAACTCAGTTCTTAACTTGTTGCCTGAGTAGTTATATAAGGAATTATATCTTTGTTCTTGCAATCATAAGCAGGTATTTGAATGTGTCCTGAGAATATTTCAGACATTGCTGCCTTTGAAATTTAATGATTAAAACATCTTTATGCCTAATTTTAATCCTGATTAGTCATCTAAGAGAACTAAATTTTTGGTGTTTTAATGCTGAGTAGTTATCGTATATTAAAATAACTATATTAAAGAATCATTCATATAAGCCTAATGGGCACTATGAAAAGCACTATTAAGTAAAATTAAACTTGTGTAAACATTTGGACCGCCAAAAAAATCAAAGGAGGCCAATTTTCCACCCCCTCCAATTTCAAGGAGGCCAATTTTCTAGGAGGCCAGTCTTCTAGGAGGCCATTTTGCTAAGAGGCCATTTTTCTGTTCCCCGTTCCAAACAGTGGAGGCATCAAAAGCAAAACTATAACCAAACTGTTTAACAGATTTATGAATAGAAGGGTAGACCTTTGGAATGACAAGGAAATTACCACCACTTTGACTGCGCCTGGTACTATAAGAACTGCTGTAGGAAGAAAGATATGGAGCAAAGTACTTACCAAGACCTGTGTGAAGAAACTTGTAAACAAGAGTGGCTGTTTTAAAAACTGTGTGATGTTCAACAGGAAGCCAATGCAATATTTTAAGCACAGGAGTTGACATCCACTCTTTGACACCATCTAGGCACCTGTTCAAATGTTCAAAGGCAGCAAATGAATTTTTCTGGGATAAATGCACATAAACTTGGGTGTGATCAGCATAAAAATGAAACTTTATTCCTTTGTGTTTACCAATAACCAAACTAAGGAGAGTAGTGTACAATGAGAACAACAAAGGGCCCAGGACAGAACCTTGGGGGATGCCAAATAAGAGTTTACAAAGATCAGACAAAGTAGAACCAATTTTTATTGACTGATAGGGCTCAGTAAAGTAGGCAGGTGAAATCATAACACATAGTTGGAGCATAATAAAATTTTATTAACATTAAAACATTAATTAACACACCCATGTTAATAGACTAGTCATTAAAAGTTACACTACTCATCAATCTGTTACTCATTAAAAGTTATACTACTCATTAATCTGATTAATATTACTATATTAATAAAATTTTAATAAACATGACATCCAAGGCCCAACTGGGCCACTTCAATTATCCAATTCTAATTCTAATTCGACTTTTATAGCGCTTAATCTCCACTGAGAAGTGGACTCTAAAGTGCAACAAGACAATAGCAATATGCAAAATCAAAGTCCAGGGACAGAAATAGGTCACCACCACGGAGAAGCCATAAGAGAAAATGAACTAAGGAGGATATGCCTTTGCATAGAGATAGGTTTTGAGCTTTTTTCTAAAAGAGGCAATAGTGGGTGATGCATGAATGTCTTCAGGAAGTGAATTCCAAACAGTTGGAGCATCAAAGGCAAAACTGAAGCCAAACTGCTTAGTGGACTTGTGAATTGTAGGTTGAAATTTTGGTACATTAAGGAAATTGGCAACACTCTGACTGCATCTAGTATTGTAAGTAGTGCGGTATGTGGATAGATATGGAGCAAAATATTTAGGGAAACCAGTATGAATAAACTTGTACACCAGGGTAGCCAATTTGAACTCTGAGCGAAACTGAACAGGGAGCCAATGGAGTTTCCTAAGTACTACACAATGCATTATGATCGCCTTCAAAGTTCATGGGGAAACCATACCTCAAGAATAGAGGCATTTGCCAGTCCCAGCAATCTTTTAACAAAAGGTCAAGCAAATCTAGATTAAGACCAAAGTTAACCTGGATCCTCGCCCCCAGAAAATTTGGTAAATCATATTTTTTGACCAAATAGTGAAGCCGAACAGGTTCCATAGAAAGTTCTTTATCTCTAACACACCTATTCATGTTTTTAGCTTCATGATGTACTAAATTGGACAAAGGAATAAATCCACTGATATATTTCTGTTGTTTCAACATAAGAGCCAAATCTTCACAAGAATGAGCTGCATCATAAATATTGATCAACCTAAGTTCATTTTTTGACACTTCTAAGTCAGTATGAGCACATGTATGCAATGGAACATCATGTAACATTGCAGTATTGCAACAGTTACTGTACATTGACCCACTATTAACTGTAACTCCATTCTAATTCTAATTCTAATTGGACTTTTATAGCGCTTAATCTCCCCAAACAAGAGGACTCTAAGGCGCAACAAAACAAAAAGCAGTCAACAAAATTCTGTGTCCAGGGCCATAACAGGGGTCGAACACCACGGAGAACGCCAGGGGGATGATTCAGGCTAGGGTGGATATGCTTTGGTGTACAGGTAGGTTTTAAGCTGTTTTCTGAAGGAGGCCAGGGATGGAGAGGCACGAATCACATCAGGGAGAGTATTCCACACAGTAGGAGCATCAAACGCAAAACTATTACCAAACTGTTTGACAGATTTATGAACAGAGGGGCAGAACTTTGGAATAACTAGGAAATTACCACCACTTTGACTGCGCCTGGTACTATAAGAACTGCTGTAGGAAGAAAGATGTGGTGAAAAATACCTGGGAAAACCTGTGTGAAGATACTTATAAACAAGTGTGACTGTCTTGAACACAATGCGCTGTTCAACAGGAAGCCAATGCAGTTTCTTTAGCACAGGAGTTATGCTGGTGTATCGACTGGTGTTTGATACAATTCTAGCTGCACTATTTTGGATGCACTGTAATTTGCGTAGATTGAACTTGGACAGGCTCCTGAAAAGTGAGTTGCAGTAATCCAACCGACTACTAACAAGAGCGTTGGCTACAAGCACAGAAACATCATGAGTAAGAAACCGCCTGACATGTCTGAAGTCACGGAGTTTAACAAAACAACTTTTGCAGACATTCTGAACATGCTTGGACAAAGAGAAATCTGAATCAAACCACACACCCAGATTTTTTACTGAATCTGCAGGGCAGAGTGAGTTGCCCAGGATATCAATTGGAAAACATGCTTTCAACTTATCCCTTTGTCTCTTCGAACCAAAGATGATAAACTCAGTCTTATCAGGATTCAGTTTGAGCTTACTAGTTGTCATCCACTCTTTAACATCATTTAGGCACTTATTTAGCTTTTCAAAGGCAGCAGATGCATTCTTCTGGGATAAATGTATATAAAGTTGGCTATCATCTGCATAGAAATGAAACTTTATTCCATTATGTTTACTGATAATGGAACTGAGGGGGGTAGTGTACAATGAGAACAACAAAGGACCCAGGACAGAACCTTGGGGAACACCAAATAGGAGTTTACAAACATCTGACAAAGTAGAACCAATTTTTACTGATTGGTAACGGTCCATTAGGTAGGATGTGAACCATTTCAGAACGGAGCCACTGACCCCAAACCAGTTTTGGAGGCAACCCAGAAGAGTAGAGTGATCAATGGTGTCGAAGGCAGCAGACAAGTCAAGCAATACCAAGGCAGTGGATTCACCTCTTGACAATGATAAGTGAACATCATTTTTTATGTAGAGAAGAGCAGTCTCAGTTGAATGGCCCGCCTTATATGCCGACTGGTACGGGTTATCTAAGTTATTGGCATTAATATGTTCTAACAGCTGCTTAGCAACCACACGTTCTACCAATTTAGATATAAAACTGAGACCTGATACAGGGCGATAATTTTTAAGGTCATTTGAGGGAAGATTTGGCTTTTTAATAAGTGGAGTGACCACAGCAGATTTGAAGGCATCAGGAACGCATCCCTCCATGAGTGAGCAGTTGACCAGCTTTGTAAGGGATGGTAGCAGTGTATCAATGCATTCCTTAATCAGGAATGTCGGCAGAGGGTCCAACAGGCATGATTTTGTTGGTGATGCTTTAATTATTTTATCAACAGCATCTTCAGAAACTTGCCTAAAGACAGTAATTTGGGGAGGATCTGAAGGAGGGTTAACATCATATTCAGTGCCAGAAGAAGCAAAATTATCTCTAATCTTCTTAATTTTGTTGGTGAAGAAGGAGGCAAACTGGTCAGCCAATGACTTTTCGGACTCATGAGATGGAAGTGTGGCATCAGAAACCCTGTTCAGGGTCTTATGGAGCTCACGCCAAAGTTTTCGAGAGTCATGACTATTGTCTGAGATCAGTTTGCTATAGTAGTCTGATTTATCTTTATTTACAAGTGCATTGCACCGAGCAATCTGGCGACGAAGCCTACTCCTGTTAAGTGTACTTTTAGCCCTACGCCAGGTTCTCTCAAATTGGCGCCTAAGGGACTTTGCACGTCGATAATCATCAGACATCCAATCGGCGGACTCCTTTTTCGTCAATTTAGATATAAGAGGTGCATGCCTATCCAGAACATCACTCAAATCATGTACATATTGATCATACAGATCGACAACAGCATCAGCTGGAGACTTGACGAAGGACGTATTTTTGAGATCTGAGCGGAAGTCAGACATATTGATACGGTGGAACCTTCTATATTGAACTACATTTGGAGTATGAGACACTTGACAAGGGAAGGCAACTGAACATTTTACTAATGCGTGATCGGAAACAAAGTCACAAATTTTAACATCAGCAATGGTGTCCTGATCACAGGGGGATAAAATCAGGTCCAATATGTGACCATGTAGATGAGTAGGTTTATTGACTAACTGTTTGAGGTCACATGAATCAAGAAAGGTAGTGAATTTCTGACCGTCACCAACTGGAACATCAACATGAATGTTGAAGTCGCCACAAATGTAATATGAAGAATTAATGGATGAAAGGTAACCAACAAATGACATGAATTCTTCCAGAAAATTACAGGTACATGATCCTGGAGGGCAATAGATGCAGGCAAGCAACACTGAATGGCCATGAAGCCCGATTGACACCACTATATTTTCAAATGACTGATAACAAGGAGTTTCAATTATATGGGGTCTGTAGGAGGATCTGATGAAAAAATCCACACCACCACCAATACCTGAGGGACGAGGCTTGTGAGGAAAGTTAAAATCGGGAGGAGTTATAGACCGTAAGAAGCTGTCAGAGTCAAATGGACGTATGTGTGTTTCCGTGAGGCATAGAAGATCAAGGTCATATGAAGCCACCATGTCGGCAAGGAGAGGACCCTTGTTCCTTACGGATCTGGCATTCAAAACACCGAGTGTAAATGGACCAGGGTTGAGGGATACATCTCCACCCAGTAACAGTAACAACATGAGCCCTCTTCCATTAACCATGGTCGGAAATTTTCGGCAGGAACACAAATATGATAAATTTTTCGCAACCCGTGTCAAAGGAGGACATGATGTGTAAGATGCTCTGGTGCTGAACCAATCATGCCTGTGGGCCAGTGCCACTGCAAACAGTGCCATGAAGAGGAGTAACCGAGGACTGAACATGACTGGTGGGGTTGTACATCAGTAAGAGAGTTTCATTACACAAAGAAGCATACAAAACGTCACTATTTGATACAACATTATCAGAAGGCCCATTATCAAGTGAATGTGGGTCAGAAGTTTTTGAATGATTATCATAGCTATCTAAATCATCTGAAACCAACTAAGTGATACCCAATAATACTTGGGACATCACTGCTGATTTTTCCCGTTTTTTTATTTCTTGTTATTACATTGAAACTCACCATCATTGTAGTAACGACCAAAGGAATACAGACAGAATGCACAGGCATGCTTGTAAATCTGACCCCCTATTTCATGATCTCCAGTTTGCACATTTATCAGTTTGAAAATCTATGCAAGGGATTGTAACCAATTTTTAATATTTTTTGACTGATCTTTTCCCTGTTGGCCCAAAGACTGAGCCTGAGGTGCCAAAAGATAAGTTTTCTTAATTTTTTTGCATTTTATCAAGCCATGCCATGTCACAATACCATCTTCCATGTTGGACATCACCACACTGTCAGCACCTTTTGCTTGAACCCAACCTTGATCACAGACACTTTGCATCAGTTCTGTTAAGTATTCCACCATGTTAGCCCTAATATTAGGAGAGCTCTCAAGCTGTACAGATCTCAACAAACCCAAGACAAATTGTTCAACGTTCAATTGCTCATATGTGAGCCTTGTTCTCAAATGACCTACAAAAGCATAGTCCTGTGGCCAGGTACATTCCACTTTCTTCTTTTTCTTATTGTTACTATCACAACAATGCAACAACTCACCCTGAGGTTGAGGAACTGCATGATCTCTTATTTGCTGTAGCCTTTCCTGTATCAACTGTTGATCTACTACACTAGATCTTAAAGTGTTCAAAGTAGGCAGTCCTGCCAACTGTTGCTGGAATTGATCCCCCTGAGGTTGCTGAAGAACAGGCATAGGCACAAAAAGCTGTTGAAAAGGTTGCAATGAAACAACATGTGAAGCAGGTGGAGCATAAGTAGGCACAAGATAAGGTGCAGTCACCTGAGAAACTACAGTAGTAGCCGCCATAGCCACCGTCTCTGTCCCTGTAAAGTTAGCATGCATACTCTGAGAAGGTGGCAGACCCTGGGTAACAACCATAGACGTAACCCCTCTCCTTATCACACCAGTCTGCACTTGTTGGGGAGGTGGCAAAGCCTGTGCATTACTGTGCACTTTTTGGGGAGGTGGCAAAACCTGATGATTACCAAGAGTAGATGCACATACCACCGCCTGATGAAGCCCTATGGATGCTTGATTTCTATTCATCACTGTCTGCCCACCAGCTGATAAGGCCAGGCTAGAGGTTGAAATGACAGGGTAGGAAACAATGGGCACCCCTACAGGAGACATATACATATAAGAGGCAACTGTAGTTGGAACTGTCCCTATTGTCCCTGTGGCAAGTGAGGTGGTAGAAGTTGGTCTTACCAGTGAGACAGTGGTAACATTCATAGCAGAAGCCATAGTCACAGCAGTCGCACCTGCAGACAATATGCCCCAGATAAATCACATGACATGCCAAGCCACACTGATAGACAGAAAACTAGTCATACCTTCACTAAATCACATGAAATGACATGCACATTGATAGAGAGAAAAGTTAAAGTCATGTTTCCACATGAGCCAAATATCACCCAAATGCCATAAACCAAAGTGAACCATTTAAGAACAGAACCCCCAACTCCAAACCAAAATCTGACCACAACTCAAAGGAGTGGAATGATCAATGGTATCAAAGGCAGCAGACAGGTCAAGCAATATCAAGGCAATATAGATTTGCCTCTTGATAATAAGACTTACACAGATCTACACTTATCTTTTATAAAACATCATGTGATCTGATATTTGCCAATGAAATTCACATATTTGGCACTGAGATACAATAAAATATGTCACAATATATGGTCAGACTTATATATACTGGCTGGTAAAATATTAGAGATACATGTAGTTTAAGTGTGCAAGATGTCGTAAAAAAACAATTGTATTTGGGTAAGGCATAATTAATCCTTTAAGCCATTATACACTAAGAAATACACAAGAGACAGCCCTGCCTCTCACTCTGTGTCTCATGTTTTTAGTACTTCTATGCTGTATGTTATGTCTACATTATCTAACAATCTTCTTGCCAACATCCTCAAGCCCATGTGTCCCATTTCTGCTGCCTCTGTACTTTGTATTTGCTCTGTATTCTGTGTGTATTTCTAGACACAGTACATGCTAATATCCTGAAGGCTATGTTTCACTGGGAAAAAAACACCTGTCTGCGGTTTGTGGAGAGATCCCACCAGAAAGACTTCATTCTGTTTGCCACAGGACCTTGTGGGTAAGTATGCATGTAGATGTAACTGACATACAGATGAACACAATATGAATTTCATGTGACCAGAAAACTTGCCAGTTTAAAAGGCCGAGTTTTTAAAAAACACATTGTATAAGTCTTATCACAAACAGATAGTTGAGTGGATGGAAGAAAGCACTGCTGAATACTTCTAGTTGGTTTTTTGAAAGCAACTGCAAGCCTTCCTACAACAGGGGGGACAGTCTTGCGGACTAGACAGTCATAATGGACATAATCAGTGTTTCTGTCTGTCCATTGTGTACTGTCCAGGGCCTGTATTCACAAAAGGGGTCAAACTCAAGTTGAGCCAAAAATCAGCTCAAATGTACAGCTGTTTATATGAAACTTGAGCTGATTTTTGGCTCATCTTGAGAGCTTGATCACTTTTGTGAATACAGCCCCTGTCTGTAAGTGTCCAGCCCCGGAGTATACTCTAGTTTCACTTTCAAAACATTTTTGTAAGACCTTCTAGATTTATAACTGGGGAGACTGCTATGACTAGTCTTATTGAAAGGGAACTGAAAATATAACTCTAAGGACTTGTTATAGTCTATATACTACAATTAATTAAACAGAAGCATCATGGCATACTTTGCAATGAACAAGGATTACATATTAATTTACATTAAATAGAAGAGTTAACCCATAACCATTTCACAATGACAAACTTGATGTTTTATATGCCTTTCAACAGCCAGGGGTGACCGTCAGAGCTGACAGCTAGACAACAAACCTGCTCACAACTAGGCCACTGATGATCTTCCATTTGACCATGAATTCATACATGAAATCTAAATATATTGTTTTAATTGGTTTGTTTTCTACACTCAGAGTTTACTACCACATAAACCACGCTACATGTCGTGTTCACAGATGCTGTTCATTTGTGGGTCGACGTGGAGGAGAGCAGCTAGTGACACTGAGCGAGCATTGTGCTGTGTATGGAGTCGTACTGCATGAACTGGGTCATGTGATTGGATTCTGGCATGAACACAGCAGGTATGGAAAGTTTGAGGTTAAAAGTTGTCTTTACAAACTTAATCAGAATGACATAGATCCCAAACTTAAAATGTTATGTCTTAATTTTGTGATTTTTTTTTCAGCTTGGAATTTGCTTAATTTGCAATAGGATTTACACAACACATACCTAAAACCAACTCAAACTCAGTCTGAGACTTTTAGTGAATGTCAGATGACGTAAAAAACCTTGTTCAAATCTCAGATTTGAGAGAAAAGCAACTCAGATTTGAGAGCTGAGAGTTTTTGTAAATCTGGCCATTAGGGTCAAGGTTTATTCAATAAATGCTATTCAGCTGCAAGTTTCAGTTTTCGTTTATTACACAAGAATTCATTTGGTTGATAAAAATCTAAATTGGCCTTCAAATTTCTTCGTTTTTTCAGACCAGACAGAGATCAGTACATCAATATATTGAAGGAAAATGTGGTGCCAGCAAAGATGGATAACTTTGACAAGAAAACTCGACTGGAGATTGATTCTTTGGGTCAGCCATATGACTACGACTCCATCATGCATTATAGAAAGGTATGTGCCAGTGTAAAACACAGTGAAGATAATGTGGGTCCTCCAAAATATACCTCAAGGGTTTTCCAGTCTCTTTGGCTGACTGGTAAGGATGTTACAGTTACTAGCAGAATATCTGGGGGGTGACACTCGCTTTGCTCACGGGGACTGCACTCTTGAACAAGGATTTTTACACATACATGTCCCTCTCCACCCACGAATAACATATGGAAACTGACATTAGGGAAGATACCCTGCACTAGACTGGTTGGTATTCAGTTTAAAGGAGGAGAAATGTTCAAATGTCACTAAGCCCTTTAAACTAGAGATACGTAGCAGTCACATGGATCATCTGGCTTGATGAATGACTTTACCTTTTCCCAGGGTAGAGTGTGTGCATCAACCAGATGAGCACTTTAAGCCATTTTCAGGTGAGTTTGTGGTATACTGGGTGGTATCCTAACCTTCCATTTCTGATGTCATGCGTTTGAATCTCAGCAACTTGGCAACACTGCTTGTATTGATGCAACCGATACCTTTGAACCTAATGTGTGACATTGTTTTGGATCAAACATATGACTGTATGCCTGAGTTATACGTTATCGAAGGATTTGTCCAAATATACTCTTGGTTGGTTGATTCCTTGGGTAAACTATACGAGTACTGGCCAATAGCACATAATATAAAGCTGTGGGCATTGGGCTGGCTCACTAGGATTCAGATGGATTATGATTTCTTTATTATATGTTTTCATTATCATTAGGAAACAATGTTCAAAGTTTGAATAAAATTTATATAGATGCTTTAGTTTTAAATGCCTTTTTATGTAAACTTAGTTTACAAAAAGTGACATCATGGACAAGTTTTTGTGGTATTAAATTTACAGTCAACCCATGCAATTACTTTTATCATATTTGAATACAAGTGAAGTAAACAGTCGGTGGATTAAAGTTGGTATGTTGTACTGAAGTGGACAAAGATGACTGAATCTATTAAACATTTACAAATGCAAATCTTGTTACCAGAAACAATTATCAGTTCCTGTCTGAAGTTCTACATTAATTCAGGGCCAGTGATTAAGGTTAGAGAGTAACTTAAGTGCTCCCACTATATTTTGTTATTGGAAACAAAAGCAACACTTTTTTTATTTCACTGGAATTACATTTATTTTAAGTATTCCTTTTAATGTTAAGGGCAGAAATTTGTATTTTGTCCTTGACTTTTTCACACTGACTCTGTTCTAAGGACATATAGGGCTCTGATCTGAGTATTAAAGAAGTTTAGGCTTGACGGTGAGTCATTTTAAGGCTTCATCAAATCCCTGCCCCCAATCCCCCCATCTCTCAAGGCCCTCACTGGGTCAGTGGGGGAAATTGGCTGCTGTTGTTATGTGTGTTTCTTCATTCTCTGGGGACTTGGAGGAGTTCAGTCCAGTAATATCCCAGTGATTGCATTCCTTCACACAGACACTAGCCTTCTCATTGACATTAGAATTTTGTTACACTTTGTGTGTGGGCTTTCAATCCATGGCATCAAGTAAACATGGTCACTTGACTCTCAGTTCTGTTGTGGTGGGTTCTAATCCAGTTGGTGATAACATGCGGAAAATACTGAGAACATATCCCAGTATGATCCTAGCTGTTAAATGAATGGTATCTGGCATATTACAGCAGGCAGTTTTAACTGCTGAAGAAAACAATGCTTACTAGTGAATAAATGGGTATACATAATGCAAAGGGAAAGCATGAAATGGGTTAATTCATGAAGTGGCTCGATTTTGCAGTAATTTAAAAAAAAAGATCAAAATCCAACATACTTTTATCATAAGACTCAATTATTCACAATGCTGAACTACACTACAATACATTATACATCAGTTTTTGGTTGTTTTCATGACCAGTAAATTAGTTGAATATTAAATTTGAAGTTTTTCAGCCATTTTCCCCACTTAATTAGGATTTTCAAATCACTAGTTACATTTTAACAAAAAGAAGTTCTTTTTAATTGGGTTCCACTTTTATGGATTTGACCCAATGTATGACTAAATTCAAATATAAAGCTGACCCAAATTTAACTAGAAAGCACTTTTAGAGTGCAGACCTCCTCCAGGATATATTTCTGAATATGAATTATTTTGTCTAGAAAATAATGTGGATCTCTTCCAAAATGTACACATTCCTCCCAGGCCCTACCCACACATATACATTTCATAAAGATCTGTTCACTACTTTTGGAGTAATCAGACAGACAGACAGACGAACAAGTACACCCCAAAACATAACCAACTTGGCAGAGGTAGATATACCATGTGTGAATATATACAGTGGATTTGGTCTAAGTCGAAGTTGCAAAATGTCAGCCATTTACTTCTACTTATGGCAACTTCTAGTTGTACCCACTTTGAGAAATATATGAGGTACTAAAGATACTATGTAATTTAAGTCTCTTGCAATAATTAACACTTTGTGATCACTGTACTTTGAAATTTATTTGTTTGCTGGTCAGACCTCACAAACACAAAAGTGAAGAATCAGGTACAGAGTGTCACAATGATACTATTTTGTCACAACTTTTGTGGATATTGACACTTCTGTACACACAACATTTATAGGTTCTACTTATACCTTGTTATTCCTATTGAAAAGGAACACTTTCTGTAAGTCGAATTTCTACTTATCCTTATATTTTGCACTAATAATTGTTGGGACTTAGAAACTACTTCTACTTATGGCAATATTCTACTTATGGCAGTTCTACTTATACCAAATCTACTGTATACTGAATAGGGGGCTGTGATTATAGGTCTAAATTCAATGAAATATGTACTTTTTAAATTTTAATTATCTTATTTAATTTAACTAAGCTAATGCGCTGGTTTGCAGGCATAATATCTTTCCTGCAATTGGGAACTCAGTGCACTAAGTTAACAAAAGTTTGATTAAAATTGGATAATCAAGGGACAATCTAAGACAGTATATCCAGGGTTACAGGTGTGACCAGAGGGAGAAGTACATATATTTATATTTACAACCAAGAGATTCAGACCCCACAAAGCACCATGTAAAATTAAAGAAATGCATTTTTCACAAGGTTAAAATACAAAGTTTTTAACAAAACATAATATTTTACTTTCATAGCATGTAGCATTGGTTAAAATAGTGCATGGCAAAAAATTGTTATTTTTATGGATTTGGTAAATGTCCTGAGGTACGAATTGTCCTGGTACGAAATGTCCAGGTACGAAATGTCCGGGTATGAAATGTCCGTACCCCTTTACATTTATGTAGTGCATACAGGGGCCAGTCAGCCTATGCAAAGGCTTGAGGCTGAAATTTTATAAAAATAAACTGAGTGGCCTTGGATAGCTAATTTTCTCCTTTGGAAGGCTATGTGAAAGCTGTCAAGTGTTAAATCAGGCCCATCTCCAACTAATCATCCACCCATCTGGCCGCCTATTGTTTGAGGGGAGGGGTGCCGGGGGTGGGGGGGTGGGGCTGGACTATTCAAGGAGGGGTGTGGCTTGTTGTAAAAGTACCCTTGTGGAATTATTTCACAGTAACTGTAAAAAGGGGGCAGCAAGTTTCAGCTAATGGCTTCATTTATCTCTTCTGATTTACAATGATGAACTATTGATGAAGTTACAAGAAAACAAAAGAAAATTTATGTGTAATATTGAATAACTTAATGTTACATGACAAGTAAGTTTTTATCAATTAAACAGATGATGTCGAGAATTGTGTGAATGAAACATAAAATATGTCATATTTTGGTTAATATTTAGCTTTGGTTGGTTTAGTATACAAAAAGGTGTAAAAAGGTTGTCATTTGAAAAACCTTCAAAAGATTTTTTATTGCAGGCAAAAGTTACATTTTCGTGAACAAAAGTTACAGTGCTGTTGCAAGATTAAATTTTCTTTATTTTCCTAATATTACAATCTCTCTTCAGTGTTAAATTAGTATGAGCCCATTCTCAGTTTTTCTGATTGAGCACCCTGATTCAGTGGAAAAATACCCAGTAAAAATGGCATCAGAGATGCCCGTACCCCACAGCCTGGGGAAATATTTTTCAACACCATGAGATATAGAAGTAGTGAAACAGTACATAGATTGGGATGCTTTCAGAGCACTGCATGTAGAGATTAAGTATTAAAACAAGACAACTCAGTAAACTAAATGTTATGAAGCTGTAAAATTTCTTATCTGGAGAATAGCTGTCAATGAAAATATCACAATTATGTTTGGTCGAATTATGGTTTGAATGTTTTGAATATTACCCATACACACAGATGTGGCAATACATGCTTATGTCACAGTGGAAACTCCAATCCAGTGCCATTTCTAATTCCCCTAGTGGTAGTTCCAATTGGAACTACCACTAGTGCTACTTCTAATTGGAACTAGCACTAGTTGTACTTCTAATTGGAAGTAGCACTAGGGGAGTTAGAAATAGCACTAGTGGTAGTTCCAATTAGAACTACCACTAGGGGAATTAGAAATGGCACTAAATCTTTGAAAGGTGTAATTTCTAAAATCATCAAGTCAACATTTTTATGACAACACTAATTTCTAATCTGAATTGCAGTTACCCCATTTTGTCCCTTTAATTGTGGTATCTGCTCCAATGAGCAGCTCTCACCAGAGCAGCATTTTCCTTTAATCTTCTAGATTGTAGTTGTGCAGGTAATCCATGCCATCATTTGACCTATCTCTCTTTAGAACACATAAAAGAGGGGGCCATCAAAGCAAAGGAATGCATTTCTGTAATTAACTGTGGTGCTGTGTCTATATAAGACCAGCCCATCTGGGAAATGGTCAGTTTAACTTTTGGTAACAGCAGTGAATAGTTATTATGTCTAAAGTTTCATATACACTAAGAAGTATGGATGAACAGAAGTCTGACTTTGTGAGACAGCTTGAAAAGCATATTGATGGACTTGTGGAAAAGAGTAAAAGTACTTTCTCTGTATTACAAGAGAAATATGACCAAGCTGTAGCTTCTTTAAGTACTGGGTTTCCAAACATTTTAAAGTACAAAAAATAGCATCAGAGATGCCCGTACCCCACAGCCTAGGGAAATATTTTCAACACCATGAGATACAGAAGTACTGTACCAGTACAAACTTCAGGATACTTTCAGAGCACTGTCAGTTATATAAAGGTCCAAACAATGTTTAAATGGAGAAATAATGTTTAAAAGAAAGATAATGCATATAAAGATGAAGTACTAAAACAAGATAATTCAATAACAGGATAACAGCATTAATCAGCAAACTAAAATTCAACACTCTTTATCTACACCTGCATGGCCCAATTATGGTTTAGATGGTTTGAATATTATCATGCATACAGAAGTGGTAATACATTTAATGAATGCTTATGTGTGGTGTTGGAGCAAAATCTGTGGCTCACTTGATGAAATTCTATCTCTTACAATGGGAAGTTATGAAAGTAAAATTCTTAATAAATTCTAATATGACTTTAACAGTGCTAAATCTGCATCAAAAAAACAGACTCAAAGGTGCAACAAGATTTTATAGGTCAAGGTCACTACAGCAAGGTCAAAGGTCAAATCAAGGTCAGATCATGACGTTGCACAACTACACCCCCTAACCAATGTCCCTACCAAGTATCAACTTCCTACACCTTGCGGTTTCCGAGATATAGCCCGGACAAGATTTTCGAACTCAAGGTCACTACCGCAAGGTCAAAGGTCAAATCCTTGTCAGACCATGACATTGCACACCTACACCCCCTAACCAATATCCCTACCAAGTATCAACTTCCTACACCTTACGGTTTCTGAGATATAGCCCGGACAAGATTTTATAGGTCAAGGTCACTACGGCAAGGTCAAAGGACAAATCAAGGTCACACCATGACGTTGCACACCTATACCCCCTAACCAATGTCCCTACCAAATATTAACTTCTTACACCTTACGGTTTCTGAGATATAGCCCGGACAAGATTTTATAGGTCAAGGTCACTACGGCAAGGTCAAAGGTCAAATCAAGGTCACACCATGACGTTGCACACCTACACCCCCTAACCAATATCCCTACCAAGTATCAACTTCCTACACCTTATGGTTTCCGAGATATAGCCGGGACAAGATTTTCAAACTCAAGGTCACTACGGCAAGGTGAAAGGTCAAATCAAGGTCAGACCATGACGTTGCACACCTACACCCCCTAACCAATGTCCCTACCAAGTATCAACTTCCTACACCTTACGGTTTCTGAGATACAGCCCGGACAAACTCTTTTCCCGCCGCCCGCCCGGATGCCCGCCCGCCCGCCCATCCGGACACCATGGGTGAAAACAATACCCCAACAGCCCTTAAGGGCTGTGGGGTAAAAATGGGTGGGTTACTGTAACTTTTCCCGGTGAGAAGATTTGGATGAGGAACTCTTACTGATGCAAAGTTTTCCTGGTAGGAACCTTTCAGGAATTTGTTTGAAACTGGCAATATTCTAATAACATATACTTGTCTGTAGAGGTTCAAACGGGGCATAAATCATGTTTATGTAACTTTAATAAATTTGAAAAAAAATTATAGTCAAACATTTAAGAAAATATAATGTCATAATAACTTAGGAGACAGTATTTGTGCATATATAACAACACAAAAGACGGTATTTCTGTAAATATGATACATGCATGTAAACAGATATCTTTTGAAGAATTTAATGATCTGTGTAAAAACTTCAACATAAACAGAATGTGGCGAGAGATCACTATACGATTTAAAAATAAAAATTATATGTTAATGTTTTTGGAGGTGTATTCTATACCCAATAATGTTTTTTTTTGTGATGTCAAAGGTAGTTTTTCAGTCTTTACTTATATACTGAGCAAGTTAAGGTAGATCTAAACTTTTTTGAAGCCAAAAGTTTATTCCATCTTGTATCATCATATTTTACAAATTCAGCCAAAACTATATCTGTGTAAAAGTTTCTTTTTACTGAAGTATTGCAATATTCTAGATTTATCATGAAAATACACAGTAACACATCACTTTGATAATCAATTTCAACATTTTGACTTTAATAACAAGACAGCAGCCTCAAGGTCAGCTTGCCCAGTGATCACTTGGTTTACGCGTTTTTAATGATTGGTGTGGATCTCATGCATAACATCACACAGGGAAAATTGATAACCTGCCCCAGTATAACATCAGCTGTGAATATAGGACATAAAAACCAATAGTAGATTTAATAAAATGACAGAAGTGAGGATGTTTGGTAATGTAGCATATACACATGCATTGAGATGCATTATTAAATTTCTTAGCTTTGTTACAAAATCAGGAATAATTATTGAACTGACTGGCACATAAAGACAAAAAAAAGTTTTTCAGTTATCACTTGTGATCATTCTTTGTATGCAGCTATTTTAAAGCCTTCTGAAAGTGCCACCTATTTTTTATATTTTATGAAGAAATGCTCATAGCTACGAGTCAAATTTTGACACCGATGAAATAAATTCGAATTGAAATAGATCAGCACACCTGAGAGCAGACTTAACTTTTGTAAGCACTGATTTAAATATGGCCAGCATTGGCTGCCATAAACTTTTATCCACTTCAAAATTTGTAATAGCTGAAAAAAAGTATAAATACTTAAAACACCTCACTAAAGTAATCTTTGGAAGTTTTGATATTGCTATAAGGTTTTCTGTCACAAAACAGTATCTTTCCTAAGAAAAAATGTGTCAAAGTAACAATATCTGTCACCAATAATATATTTTGAGTAGAAATTCAAGGGTCACATGACACAGAAAATCACTGTTGTTATATTCGATGAATTAGTCTAAGCTGGGTTTTAGCTAAGTCACCATTTGTGAAATTGATTTCAGTGCAAAACTCAGCCCAGTCAACAGTCTTAGATTTAAGTCTCTGACTAAGAGTCTAAGACCCTTTTTGAAATCAGTGCCAGATAGTTGTACTTAATTGGGATCTCTGCTACGGTCTCCACTGCAATTCTTGTCAGCAGAACTTCTCCAGTATTACTCAAAAAGTATGGGGGAAATTTTGAAGTGGTGGGTTGTGTTGTTCCATAAAGAGCTGATTACATTGGTTGACCATCTGACGTAATCTTAATAAAAACATGGAAACAAGAGAACTTAGAGAGCACACACCTCCACCAAGGTGTGCAAGGAAAATAAGTAACTGGGAAAATCCTGATTTTTCTTGTATCCAGATGGTGATCCAGCTCACTTTAATGGGGTCTAAGTTTGACCAAGACTAATTTTTTTATTTTGTATGAAGTTTTAACCAGTAGTATTCACATAATTCTGCTAACAAACAGACAAATCGACAAACAGAAGAGTCATAAAAATAATTCCTCCTCGGGGAAATAAGGTGAGTTTTCCTCATTGTGAATGACAAATATCAATTGTGTGAATGGAGTGTGTAATGTCCAGTATCACTCAAATCCACAGATCTAATAATTGCACATTCAGTGAACATTCAGTCTGTTGTTGTTGTCTTGACCTTGACCCACCAGGTATTTCATACAGGTATTTTGTTGTATTGGATTTTACAATACCCTGTCACTGAATTGTGTAGGCCAGTTACCTTGTCATATCTACCTCAAAGTTTAACAAAGTTTTGCTAAGTGTTCATTGCTGTGAAAACTTTTCTTGGACACTATTGCAGATGTCACCACATACCAGGAAAGGAAGACATTGTTTAGATGATACTGGTACTCGATAGAGCAGCAATTTTGGACTGAGAGTTGTTCTTAACTCTATTCTTTGATTAATACTTGAGTAGTGTCAAGAGCTCAGAGCTCCACAAAATAAGAAAGAGAACTCACTGTAAAATCCCAAGCAACAGAAAATTTGGGATAGTTAAAGTGACTGCATAAAATTGAATATTCGTATAACAGAAGTTCATATAAGAGAGGTTTTACTGTATAATTATAATGTGATAGTTCGTTTTCATTACAGAGAACCTTCAGTAAGAACAGGAAGAACACCATGGAGCCGCTCATCCGGGGAGCAAGGATAGGACAGCGGGAGAAACTCAGTGTGGGTGATGTCATACAGGCTAATCTCCTCTATGACTGTCCAAGTAAGTATTAAAGAAACTGACTTCACAAGGTACTGTCACAAGTCACTCTAGCAATCACTGGTTACCTGTGTAAACTTACTACTTCATTGGTTTTTTGCATTACTCACCAGGTTACCCATATTATTGACAAAATTTAAATAGAGTAACACAAGTAACATAACATGCTTGCTGGAAAATTTGGAATTCATCAGAAAGTGGTTCAGAAAGTGATGCAGAAAGATTGCCTTCATAGCTGTCAGTGGGGGGAATTAGAGGGTGTAATGTGATGCATGCTTCTGTACCCTGTTACTCTAGTGTTATAAACAGGATATTTTATTGTAAGATTTTGTCAGTCATTGTTGTTATAAAGGGCTTTTCAAAATATACAGACACCAATTTATTTTAGAGCTTACTTCTAATCTGTCCTTACCTGATTGGCCGTTTTTAGAGCCAGACTGCACGGAGGAACTCTTCAACTCTGAAGGGAACTTCAGCTCACCGAACTACCCGGTGGCATACTTTGCAAATCACAAGTGTACTTGGATCATACACGTATTGGCAGGTAAGCAGTGGAGAGAGTCCAGACCCCCTGATATTTACACAATCTCATAATTACTTGTATTGTTTGAATGTGTTCAATTACAAAGATAGTGTTTTATTTCTGAAGTTACTAATGACTAATTAGTTGTAGTCAGATGAAGAATCTTTCCTGTCAAAAACATTTTCCTAAGAATACATATTTTACAGAAGGCTAGTGTCACAAACTTTTTTATGTTTGAAGGTTTTAAGAGCGATAGTTACTTTAAGTGTAAAATATTAGTAGCCCAGTAAGTGCTCTTTATTATACTTTTGATGATATTCATATGGAACCTAGGTTTGAACATCAAATTTTATTGACTGTTGTTTTAATCGTATAATGTATTATGTTCCCACAAATTTATCTCTGTCATTCCCATTCTGCTTCAGTCAGTGGGAGGTGTAAGGCTGTCTTGAGAGTGGCCCAAATTTATTAAGTTAGTGGTCAAATTGGAAGAAAGCAAAAACAATTTCTAAGTTATGTTCTTTCAGACATCATTGCTTCAAAATAAATAGATAGACAATATACCAGCCATAGAATTACAGCAAACAATAGAGCTGCCAACTAAAGCATTTGCCTCCATGCTAGTAGTCACAAATTCCTTCACACTCCCACTTTCAACTGTAAGGTTCATAAATCAGTCAAACATTTCTCCAATTCTTTCAGTCACCATGCCCCAGTTCTCTGGAACTCCTTCCCCTTCCAAATAAGAAATAGCCCCTCTGTCACATCTTTCAGGAAACACCTCAAAACCCACCTCTTTAATTCTAGTTTTCCAACTTCGTTTCCTTCCCTCTCGGTCACACCCACAACTCTGGATTACTGACCTTGAATGCCCCTTGACTTTCTTTATGATAATGATTTTGTTATCAGCGCACTGAGTTCCCCTTTGTGCGGAAGATATTGTGCCTGCAAAGCAATAGATTAGATTAGATTAGTATAATGTAGTATAGATTCGGAACCTATGGAGTCAAAGATCATAAGGACAATAAATTTACTAGTACTTCCACTGAACCTTGCATTTAAGATAACATAGTTAAGTTCAGTGGTAAAATCCTTCTCTATGTCTGCTGTTCAAGTCTGCTTAAAGTAGAATACTACCAAACAGAGTTTCACCTAAAGAAGCTTCACTGTAGTCGTTTATGAAACACGTAAGAGAGATTATTTGCATTAAGATTTCTTTTAGTTCAAGCTGGAGAAGTGATTCATCTGATCAACTGATTGCTCATTTCCACATAGGTCACAAAGTTAATATTTTATACACTGTTTAACAGCTATCATTTTCTGCCAAGGTTTTCTTCAATCCATTTTCAGGAAGAAAGTTTTATCAGTAGTGCCTTTACACATCAAAATGGAAAATTTAATCTTTTACAAAGCTTTCTTTGTTCAGTTTTTAGGAGAGAAGATTTGTCTGCATTTCAATGTGTTCACGCTTAACAATTTGATCAACTCTTTTTATGACTTTGTTCATTTTCTCATAAAGCTTTCTTCACTGTGTTTTCAGGAGGGAAAATCTGTCTGCACTTCTATGTGTTCAAGCATCACAAGTTGTTTGACTTTTTTATATCGTTCATTTTATCATAAAGATTTCTTCACTGCGTTCCAGGACAGTCTTCATTTCTATGTAGAATTCTATATAAACTTGACAAGCGGTTCTTTTAACTGTTTTTTATTGTAAAATGGTTTATTTACTTTGTTTTCAGGAGAGAAAGTTACTCTTGAATTCTATGTATTTAACCTGGAGAAGTCAATGAATTGTACATATGACTATGTGGAGGTGAGGGAGGGCATTGACCAGTGGGGTCGGCTGGTGGGCCGGTTGTGTGGGGAGGGGAAAGGGGGCAAGGTGACAGCACGCACAAGTCTGTGGATCATATTCCACAGTGATGTGTCAGTTACAAGCAAGGGCTTCTTGGCTCATTATGAAAAGTCTGGTAAGTGATTCTGGATCTAATCTACCGGTAATTATAATTAATAACAGCTGTTTGTACACAGTAATTAAAGGGTTCAAAGGAAGCTTGAAAAAAGGAACCAATCTATTTACAAAGCTATAGGCAATTATTATTGTTTACTTTCAATGAGAATTATACTTTATTGAATGATTTTATATTTAATTCATGGCAAAGGTATCTTGAGCTCCCCTGTTTGCTTTTAGTTGCTGAGCTGATGTCTGACATGGGGTTACCTGGTAGTGGAGAGATCGCTGATGAGGCTTCCGGAGAAATAGAACTACTCTACCCCCAGTTAGAGAATTTGTACTCAGACAGGGCGGTGTACTCAGCAGGTACTGTGTGTAATATACTCATACAGGACAATGTACTCAGCAGGTATTACATGTAATTTACTCAATACAGATTGATAAACTCAGCTTGTGGCATAGAGTTTACTATCATCACTCCCCTGCCACCAGTGTGCTATGGTTACTACAGTTAATGGTATTACTGTCACACATTGGGCTAGGATTATAGTTATATATTGAAAGAGTACTGGCTCAGCAGTACAGTTTGATAACAGTAGTGTGCCCTGGATGTTTCCAAACCTTATACTACAGTATTATTTGTACCTTGTTTCAGCTTGTGAAAAGCTCTCTAAAAGAGTCACACCTTGTACTGTCTATTTTCAGCTTGCGATGTGTATCGTGTTGAGGAACGTGGCAGTATTGTCACACCCCTGGTACCTGTGGGCTATGTGGGCAAGTCTATGGAGTGTTGGTGGACTATACAGGGAGGTAAATTCTGACATTGATTTTATTGATTTGAATCTATTTTTGTGACAGTTTTATAGTTTAGTCGTTATGCTTCCACCTCTTATTCTTGCAGTTATATTTTTGAATTTATCCCCAGTCTTAAGTCAGTTGATGATGTTGGGTGGTTTACCATGCCAAAATTTGGCCAACTGGTATGCACTACTCTCAACCATGTTAACTGCTACTCATCAGGACATATGCGGTGTGTCCTGCTGCCAAGTTGGAGAGTTAGAGGGTTAGCTGTCAATACCCTGCACTTCACAATAGTCCGGTACTGAATTTTACTTATACAGGTCTGAAGTATAAATATCCTTGCTAAGCCCTGACTTAAGTGTAATATTTTGAGCTAACTTCGAGCTTATGTTGTGATACTCAAAAGAACATTTGTCTTTGCTTGCCAAGTCCATTGTAATAGATACTTAAATTTACATAAGTACAGTCAAAACCACTAATGGTGGTTCCTGGCTTCTATATTAAGTATAGAGGAGGTGAAAACAATTCAGGCCGGAACTATATGTGAAAGTGGCTTCAATGTTGCATTGGTCTATTTCTTGTGACAGCCTGTATTTACAAACACTACTCTCAGTATATATCATATAAACAAATTTTAATCTTCCAATTTATTCTGGAAGCAGAGTTTGTAGTATAGGATGTAGGCATATTTAAAAAAACCTTGAACCAATGAAGAAGAAGATATACAGGCAATCCATAAACATTTAATTCTTTTGTAATGCTAATTAAAGCATATTTTGGCAGGCTGAAAATCCACCTTTTTTACCTTAAGTTCAGAACAAAAGTGTTTGGTTAAGACAAAAGCCTTAAACTTAAGCCTATAGCACAACTGAAAACTTTAGTGAATCCCTCCCAAGAATGTTGAGTAATTAACCACTGCTCTAACTCTAACCTTGAAACTAGCAGTGACAAAACCTGACAGCATTCCCATTTCCAGTATTCAGTTCAATTATATCTTCATAACTAATACAAAAAAGAAACTGTTGTAGTAACTAGCTGTCCTTGTATTAATGTACATATTACAAACACATACACATTCCTGTTTGTTGTCACAATTTTTGACTTGTTCATATTTTATTGTGCTACAATAGCTTATCATCTGGGACTAAATGCTAACTCGTGAGGCCACTTGCGGCTCGGGCAACTAAAGAAAGATGTGCATGCATGTAGCCTTGAGGTGACATAGTTAGTGATATGGTACACAGCTTCCTTCTTCTCGTTGGCCACCATATTGCGCAAATCAAATATTTTATCGGCGATGATTCTCGTCTTTTACTAGTTTATAACTTTATATACATATTGTTGGATATTCATTTTTCATCATTTATGTTATATAACATTATAGATTAATTTAATTGTGAGATTTCACAGAAAGGGTTAGCGTTTTTTCCTTAAGTTCTAGTTTTTAAACCACATGTCTCAGTCGACAAGCAGCATGTCTTCTCGACAATTAGTTCCCAATAAGCCTCAGGCTTTAAAGTGTTGACAATTTGTTTTAATTTGACTTCTACAGTTATTGCCCCACCTGTAGAGAGGCAAGAAAAGGTGACGACCTTTGTGTTACTGGCAGTGGTACATGCTTAGTTTGCCCAGTCATTCTCTGATGAAAGAGAAATGAAATAAAAAATAGAAGGATCAGTATCAAAGAAAAGATCATAAATCAGATACCTCTCAAGAAGAGTCTGAACTATTGGGCGATTCCCAAGGTAGAAGAGGCAATGTTTTCGGGTTCCCAACAGGAACACGGGTCCTCAACATAAGCCTTTTATCAGTCTCCCCCAAGACCTTCACACATAGTTCAATCCTCCCCTCAGGCTCAACAACTCGTCTTTGAAGCCTGGTCTATAAAATCACTCAAACCAGAACCAGAGACACCTGGAACTCTACTACAAAAAATAAATGAAAGTTAATGTGTTCCCAGATACAGATGTAACAGCAAGAGGGGGCTTTAATTCCAGGCATCTATTCTCGATACTTTTAATAAGCTGTCTGAACAACAGCAACTCTTTCAAAAGCAAATGAAAGCTCCTTGTGCGACTGTATCAAAGCCCCCCTTCACCAGTACCCAGACAACTGGCTCATCAGGGCACCATCTCAGAGAGAGGCACTCCTGAACACAAATACCATTGTAAATCTAACAGTCATTGGGGTGGATCATTAACCAAGAAAAGTCAGAGTTGACAACAACTCAGGTGTTCTCCTTTATGGACTACAAATACCATTTAGATTCAGCCCTTGTAAAACCCACTTAGGACAGGTGGCTGAAACTGCAGAATTTGATCCTCAAAGTCAAAGTATGCTTTGATTACAAGCTGTTTGATGTCACTAATTGGGTTGCTAGCCTCAACAGAAAAAATGGTCCCAGAGGGTCTCCTTCACAGCAAACATTTTCAGTGGCACTTCAAAGAGAACTGGAAATTTCCTCAGTCATCATACAACCTCCTTCCATGGTCAGAGACCATATCAGCTCACCTGGACTGGTGGCAATATCCTCTCAATATACTGAAGGGCTCACACCTTCATACAGCATACAGATCTTTACTGACACCTCAAATGTAGGTTGGTTGGATGGGGAAAAAGGCTACACATAAATGTACTAGGACTGAAGGCAGTCTTGGTCCTGTAACATTTCAGAATTCAGTGCCGAAACCAGGCAGCCTTGATTGACATAAACAATTCAACAGTGGTAGTTTATATAAACAAACAGGGACCCAGCAGGCACGCAACTTTAAAATCTGGTTGAATCCAACGTAGAAATCTGGTTGAAATATGTGTAGATTTTGCAAACCGTTTTTGGTTGGATCCAACCGGTGAAATCAGGTTGAATTCAATCGGTGAAATCAGGTTGAATTCAGTGGGTGAAATCTGGTTGAAATATGTGTAGATTTTGCAAACCGTTTTTGGTTGGATCCAACCAGTGAAATCAGGTTGAATTCAATTGATGTAATCAGGTTGAATTCAATGGGTGAAATCTGGTTGAAAGACGTGTAGATTTTGCAAACTGTTTTTGGTTGAATCCAATGTATGAAATAGGTTTGAATTCAATGGGTAAAATCAGGTTGTTTACACTGTCTTCTTTATTTGAATCACTGTAGCTTGTGTGTAATAATTATAGCTTCTTAATAATACACAATAACTATCCATATGCATATTTTACAATTTGGATACATCTTCAAAGTAATTAATTCTTTCCAAGATGACATGTTTTCTTGAATATTCTATTTCTGCTGACATTGTAATAACACATCATTTTGTATCAGCTTTCAAATATAATTGCTCAAGATATGTAAATCCATATTTTACAACTAGATATCCATTTTTATGTTATTAATAGGACCGATATTATTCAGTGCCTTCAACTGAAAATCATTTTGTGAAATTTTAAAATAATTTTTTTTCTTTGTAAAGAACAAACAATTGTGACATTATTTATATCTTCAGTATTTTATCCAATCAGTTTCTTTTAAATGTTTTATTAAGTTGGCTATAACTAGATTGGGCCAACTCGGCGCCAACATATCCCCAGACAGGTCATCACTCACGCCACAGGTTTTGATCGGGAATTTTTTAAAACATAATTACCCATTATTATATGAACTTCAGCACATCAATCTACTCTGTTTATATCTCCCCAAGGAAGATGGTGTATCCCCAGACGCCGAATACATACCTCAAATTATATTTTCAATCTTCCTGCAATGAAAACTCTAAACCTATTTTCAAAGTATTTAAATGATTGATGATTGAATGTCCATTCTAAAATAATAATCCCAAAAGAGCATATCTGTTTCTATATTTGTTGACAAATAAAATATTATTTTTAACTCAACTCATCATATTTTTCAATCTTCCTTCAAAGTATTTAAATGATTGATGATTCAATGTCCATTCTAAAATTCATAATCCCAAAAGCGCATATCTGTTTCTATATTTGTTCAGAAATAAAATATTATTTAAAAAAAAATTATTTATATTATTATTTTATTATATTATTTTTAGAATTTGCAAATTGTTTTCAGTTATTCATTTCCTCTATACCTATATATGTGGTCCATATATATGCAACCTAAATATGTGACACAATCTCAGTTCTGACTCCCCTTTGTGTTATATGTAATGAAGCCCACCACCTCCCACCCCCACCCCTCTCCCCTTCTCCACACCTCTCTCACTATTACACAAGATCTGCAACCCCATTGAGTTCTTTGTTTCTCATTTGATATCACTAAATACCTTTGTTTATTTAGTGTCACTCAATATAGCTGGAGGTCCCAGAGGTGGGTGGGGGGAATCCGGGTGGGGGATGTGGGTTGAGCATAAATGGTAAACAAACAATCTATATAAAAGGGGTACTCAAATACAAAAAGAATTGAGAATTTTAAGTATGTGATTATCAACTGAAATGAGTTCATAACTGTAGGAGCTGTGCCAAAATTAACTGAGGCAAGTTGAATAAAACTGGGCTAGTTGAGGGTTAAAAATCCCCTAGTTTTACTACATAAGGATATAATTTCATTAATATTGGGACTTAAAGCTCACTTAAAGTGTCCATTTTGTCTACTTGAATATGTTTAACCAGTTTCATTTTAAAAAGTGAAAAACTCAGCAAGCAGAGGTATAACACACAAAAATAAGTTCTTAAAAGACTAAGATAGCCATAACATTATTAATATTCAAAATTTAAATAGACAGGCATTTCCTTTTAAAAATTCAAAGATTTCAGCTCTATAACCCACATAGTTTGACAGTTACTGGGCTTTAAAGTGGCATAATATCCATAAATTGGGTTTCTGTGGGCATTTTACAATTGTTAAAGAGACCTTAGCAATTAAACTACAGATCTGAAACTTTTTGGGGGACATACATAACAAACAAAAATTATATATAATAGAGTTTAAGACTTGTCACACTAAGCATTTCCAAATAACAGGGCAAAATACGGAAAAAATGTCAAAAAAGGCACTTGGGCGAGTGTCTATGGCCCTCATACACAGGTTAAATGTCTACTAAAAACCTTGATTTTCGGCATATGTAAAAAGGACATAATAATGCATTCCCAGATGGGATTTCAGCTCCATCAATCACATAGTTTAACAGTTACAGGGCTTAAAGGTGGTAAAAAGTCCAAATATTGGGTCATTGTGGGCCTTTTAGAGATCTCGATGTGGCTTTCAAATTAAAGCTTCAGACTTAAAATTTGTTACATACTAAGATTACACATAGAATATGTATCTAATAAAGTTTGAAACTTCTCAGACTTACCATTTCCAAGTTACAGAGCAAAATATGTGAAAAATGTCTTAAAAGGGTCACTCAGGTGGGTGTTTAAGGTCCTCATACACAGGTTAAATGTCTACTTGAAGCCTTGATTTTTGGCACATGTAAAAAAACATAATAATATATTCCCAGATGAGATTTCAGCTCTATCAGTCACATAGTTTAACAGTCACAGGCCTTAAAATTGGCAAAAAGTCCAAATACTGGGTCTTTATGGGGCCTTCTAGAGACCTAAATGTGGCCTTCAAATTAAAGCTTCAGACTTAAAATTTGTCACATACTAAGATTACACATAGAATATGCATCTAATACAGTTTGAAACTTCTTAGACTTACCATTTCCAAGTTACAGGGAAAAATATGTGAAAAATGTCTAAAAATGGTCACTCGGGTGGGGATTTATGGTCCTCATACACAGGTTAAATGTCTTCTTAAAGCCTTAATTTTTGGCACATATAAAAATAACATACTAATATCTTCTCAGATAGGATTTGAGCTCTATCAGTCACATAGTTTGACAGTCACAGGGCTTAAAAGTAGCAAAAAGTCCAAATATTGGGTCTTTGGGAGCCTTTTAGAGACCTCAATTTGACCTTCAAAATTAAAGCTTCAGACTTAAAATCTGTTACATACTAAGATTACACACAGAATATATATCTAATACAGTTTGAAACTTCTCAGACTTACCATTTCCAAGTTACAGGGAAAAAGATGTGAAAAATGTCTTATAAGGGTCACTCGGGTGGGTGTTTATGGTCCTGATACACAGGTTAACTGTCTATTAAAGGCCTAAATGTTGGGGCACATATAAGAAAACACATAGATATATTCCCAGATGATATTTAACTTAGATGAGAGACATAGTTTGAAAGCTACAGTGCTTGAAAGTGGCAAAAAGTGCATAAATTGGGTCTCTGTGGGCACTTTTGAGACCTTAA
The DNA here is from genome assembly GCA_964017235.1 of Sabellastarte sp. h YS-2021. Lineage (NCBI taxonomy): Eukaryota > Metazoa > Annelida > Polychaeta > Sabellida > Sabellidae > Sabellastarte > Sabellastarte sp. h YS-2021. Next base: position 15,583,510 of record OZ024931.1, on the reverse strand, counting down.
GTCGACCCCTTTGGGTAAACCTACAGCCCTAAAATTTTCTACAGACAAGGATTACATATCAAAGTTATACCTAGCGCAGTTTGAGACTCATCAGAATTATCACTTCCAAATTATAGGGCAAAATATGTGTAAAGTATAGCAAAAAATCTCTAAGTGGGGGTATTTATGGGCCTCAAACACAATTTTCTCCTCAACTTAAAGTCATGATTTTCGGCACATGTACTAAGAACATATTAATGTGTTGTCAGGTAAAATTTCAGCCAGCTGAGCATCATAGTTTGTGACCTACAGGGCTCTAAGTGGCCAAAAGTGCAATTTCTGACCTTAAGGTGGCCATAAGTTCTTTTTTACTGGGAGTTTAAGGTCACCTTAAAATAGGGATCTTCCTTTGGGCACCCTTAACATGTGTACCAAGTTTGAAAAAAAAATATTAATTTGTTTTTGAGTTATCGCGTCCACAAGGAAATTTCTACGGCGGCGGCGGCGGCGGCGGCGGCGCGACGGACCTGAATCCAATATATCCCCGACTTTCGTCTGGGGATATAATTATATTGTAATTATAAAGAAGCTATAATCATGTAGCAAAGCCACAATGCTCAGTTCAGATCCTTGTGTCTCATACAACTTTGTCATATAAATTGAAAAAAACAGAAGAATAGCCACATTATTAGAACTCCACCCATTACTCCCACCTTAACTAGTTATTTGTGTACAGGAGAATTTGAGAAACAAAATTCAAATTACTAAGTTTTGATGAATAAGTTTGAATTTATCTTTTTTTATTTAAGATAACTTTGACTTCAAAATGTTTTTTTAATTGGCAGGAATTGCATTAATCAAAATATAATTATAAATCATAAAAATTATATTTGGAAGCATCAGTTTTGTTGCTATAAATTAATAAGGAGAATGGATAAAAATGCACAAGTACATGCACACATAATCTTTATCATCTTTATAATCTTTAAAAATTAGTCTTTGCTTTACAAATACTACAAATTCAAAAACTATTGCAAAAATATTATATTACCCTCTAGAAAAACAATTTTCAATCAACGATCACTAGTCATTCATTTCCCAATATTCAACCTGTTTTCTGTTCAATAACATGACTAAGATTTCATGTCGAAAAACCTAACTTGATTTAGTGGTGATTTTTTCATGAAGTATCACTACTTTTTCCAGTCAAAAATCCAGCTTTGAAATAGTGTTGAAATTGTGTCAGTGTCAATTTTTCAACCAAAAATCACCATGATTTCTGGTCAAAATATCACTACTTTTTCATGTGAGAAAACTAACTTACATTTAGTAGTTGATAATGCGGATTTCAACGTCAGGACCTGCCCCTGCCAAATTGTCCAGTAATGACCATGGTTATTATAAGAATGCGTACACAGTAGCAGACACTGTCAGTTGAAGGGGTGATAGATCGTGTAACTGGGACCTTGCTTTCCGTCCTTTACTGTCGTATAAATATTTGGGTTAAATATGCAAATGCGTGTACTGGCTGTAGTACGAGTTACTCTGAAAACCTAGACATTCTCCCGCCAATTCGTCTTTATAAACTAGTGTAAAACAGCGTGGCTTTCAGTTGTGGGGTTGAAAGTCGAGAGTCATATAAACGCTGTGGAAGTACATATTGTCTGTACACGTGGTGGCTTGAGTTATATATTTTTAACTTGTGCAGTCCGTAGTATTTCACAGCGTTTTTATGCAATGGCGACTAAAGAGAGGAGAAAAAATAATTCAAAGAAAAACAGTAACAAAAGTACAGGACAGGAAAGCATTTTAATAGAAGGTAATACAAGCTCGCAGCTGAAAGACAATTCAATTAGTCAGAAATTGGACATGCTGCTGGATGTTGTGAAAGGTCTAGATGCAAAAGTCCAAGATCAGGATGCGCGCTTACAGAAGCAGGAAGAACGTGTTAGCATTGCCAACGTATCTGCACTACCTTCTGCACACAGCTCGCCCAAGAAAGCCACTGAACAACCAGAGAAACTGCCATCTTTTGAAGAGTTGAAAACGAACTCCAAGATACAGGCGGAGGTGGACAGACGACTACAAGAGTACCACAACGCATCTAGAAGCGAATTCTCTGGTAAGCCGAATACTGTTTTAAAGTCAGGTCGATTCAGAACTGGGGTAGCTCGTGTTAAAAATCAAGTTTGCTGGCCTCAAGATTTTTGTACAGTACTAGGTCCAAAACAACCTACGTACGATGAAATGAATCTCGAACAATGGGTTCAAGGATTTATGTATTGCATTCTTGATCAAAATGACAATAAGATTCGTGAAAATATGATGTTATATTTTACTTTATTAATGCAAGATGCTATCGAATTGTCTCCCAACACGGCTCGTCGAGCCCATGCTGCTGTCCTCCAAGAAATGGAGAGAGGCAAGGTATCGTGGTCCCAAATAGATTTGGTTGAAAAAATCAAATGCAGACACACTCAGCGTATATTGCAAAGTCACAAACCTACGAGCACTGGGTTTCAAAACCAAGTCTGTGTGCATTACAATAAAGGCCAATGCAAGTTTGAGAATGAACATGTTTCAAATAGCGTATTGTACCAAGATTATTGTTCTTATTGCATAAAAGAAACTCAAAGGAAATATGATCACCCCGCAAGCAAATGTATGAGAATGAAAAATGCTAATGGTAGTGTAAAGTCTGAATCCAACAAGCCAAAGCAAATTGAACAGCGAGTTTAATACAGCAAACTTTCTACCTAAAATATATGTCGATAACCAGGTCAATGACACTTGTAATGTCGAAAATATGTACGGTAAAAGTTGGGTTAATAGCAACAACATTGAATATATAAGTAACAATATTAGTTTATTAACTTACAGTAGGGCCTGCTCTTGCCCTGATGCTTTATGTTTATGTGATATTACAGTCAGATATGGCTATCCATGTTCTATTGAGGATATACAAGTGTATATCTGCGATAGTTTTAAACATCAAACACATCACACGAGTATTGCCTCGTTTGATATTTTTCAAGATTGTAAAGTATATATTGAAACAAGGTCACATTTGAAACTGTCTGGTGAAATACACAGTACCGATTCTGATAAAGTTAAAAATAATTCTAAATTTATATTGGTTAATGCCTGTAATAATGCTGGCTGCTCTGCAGATGACACATATTGGTTTACTAACACCTCGTTTACTTGTAGTGTCAAACAAGCTGCATATATGTGCCAGGTAGGTGCTAGAAATGTCAACACACAACTTGGTATTCTTGATTATGCATCACAAATATGTACTAACATGACACTTTATGGTGGCGTCTGCAGAGACGCCAGTATATTCCAAATTACAGATACCTCACATGGTGAAAATGACAATAATTATGTCGAATCTTATGATCAAAGATGTTTGAGAAATTGCTTAGATCAATATGTGGATCTAACTGACCTCGACTTTCAGCCTCGCAACTATAATAGTCAAGCAACTAATAGTTTTAAGTTTTTTAGTATCTTAAGTAGTAACTATACAAACTATAGTAGTTTTAGTGAAGTTGTCAACAATACTTACTTGGGGGAGAGTTATTATGACAATACTGACAGTAGTAACGCTGATTATACTATATATGCCAGTAAAAAATTGGCTGGTAATACTGTTTGTCAGATCGTGGATGGCAGGGTCCAGTACGAGGTGACAAGGGAGTTTGGGTTTATGCCAAATATTGCAAATATTCAATGGTCATTTCAGACACCTACAAGTTTCCAATATACATTGGACAGAGAAGGTATTACTAGGGCTCATCTAGCGGTTAAAGCTTATAATCTCCCCAATTATAAAGGGGCTCGAATACCTGTAATATCAGGTTTAAAAATGGACATGTGGAGATATATTTTGAAGGACTATGATCTTAAAATTATTGGGGATTATCTTCAATATGGTTTTCCTATTAATATTGATCATGATAACTTTATATATAACCAGAACGTGGTAAATCATGCGTCAGCTATAAGGAATCCAAATGGAGTTAATAAATATTTTAATACTGAAATTCAAGAACTAGCAATGGTTGGCCCCATGAAGGAATCCCCCTTTGCAAAAACCCACTATTCCCCTATGATGACAAGGGATAAGCCTGATGGTAGTGTTAGAGTGATAGTGGATTTGTCATGGCCTATTGGCAAGGGGGTTAATAACTATGTCCCAGGTGATGTTTTTGATGAAATTTATTTTACTTTAAAATATCCAACTATAGACTTAGTAGTGGAACAAATTCGAAGCATGGGCCCCACTGCTTTACTCTTTAAAGTAGATCTTCAAAGAGCATTCAGAAATTTACGTATAGATCCATTAGATTATCCCCTACTGGGCTTAAAATGGCAAGGAAATACTTATATAGACGTAGCCTTAGCTTTTGGATTTAAAAATGGTGCTGCAGCATGCCAATTATGTACTGACGTCATAACCCATACGTTACGTCGCCAAAAAATATGGTTAATGAATTATCTGGATGATTATATTGGGATCTCCCACCCAAAGCAAGCGGAAGGTCATTTTCAGTCATTATTACGTTTATTGGACCAAGTAGGTCTCCCTGTGAACAAAAATAAAGTAGAAGCTCCTAGTTCAATTATAACCTGTCTAGGAATACAAATTGATGCGAATAAAGGCATTTTATCTATACCTGATAAAAAATTACATGAAATAAAGCAGTTAACAAATTATTGGTTGGAAAAAACGTTTACTAATCGTAGACAGTTGCAAAGTTATATTGGAAAATTAATTGCCATCCACAGATGTGTTAAACCATCTCGTTTATTCATCAATAGAATGCTAAGAGTGTTGAGAAATACACCAGTACAGGGTTCTACTAAATTACCTGGTTATTTCTTCCAAGACGTCAGATGGTTCCATAAATTTTTGGACAAATTTAATGGTTCAGTTGAAATACATCCAAAAAATGTAAAAACCTTTAATGTCTTTGTTGATGCATCTCTTCAATGTACTGGGGGCATATTTGGCAATAAAGTATATTCTTGTGAAATCCCACAAGTATTGAAAGATTTAACGTCTATTGTTCAGCTTGAGGCAGCTAATGTAGTTATGGCCTGTAAATTATGGGGCAATCAGTGGAGGAATAGTAAAGTGTATATCTGGTGTGACAATATGGCTGTAGTTGCAGCCTGTCAGTCTGGTAAAATCAGAGATAATTGGTTAATGGCTTGCTGCAGAACACTATGGTGGCTGTCAGCTGTTTATAATCTGGACATCGTAGTAAAGCACATTTATGGTTCAGATAATGTAAAGGCTGATATTTTATCAAGATGGCATGTATATAAACATTGTAATAATACTGAAGTTAAATTTTTAAAGAGCTGTAAGTGGGAAAACACCCCTAGTGACATGTTATGGCCTGATTTTAAAATTTAGGTGTTCGGCTTAGGGCCTGGCTATGTATCACGAATGTCTTTTCTGCCTTCCTCATTTTATATTTGCAGACAAGCCTCTGATCAAAACACTGCGACATCAAGCTACGAACAGAATTGCTGCTGCTCTCAGACCAAGGACTTCTGCTAGTTACACCATGGCGTTCAACCAATTTTTAGCTTTCATTGTATATATGAACTTGACAAAACCATTTACTGAAGGTGTCATATCATCTTATCTTGAATATTTGTCACAAAATGGACTTAAGAACTGTTCACTAAGAAACCATCTGTCAATTTTAAAGCATTTCTTTGCAATGTTTAACTGGTCAACTGTACCGTTGACAACCAGGAAGATACATTTGTTTCTTAAGTCGGTGCAAGTAAACACCAGTATGAAGGTGAAAGTCAAAGGTGTGTTTACAGTGAAAATGTTGGAACAATTGGTTAAAAAGTCAAGGTCATTTCAAAATGGGCAGATATTTGCTGCAGTGTTTTTAACTGCCTTTTTTGGGTTTTTTCGATTATCAACTTTGGTTCCAAGTACGTTACATAGTTTTGATAAGATAAGGTTCCCAATACAGAATGATTTGATCTGGGCAAAGCCTGGTGCCCACATTATAATTACATGTAGTAAAAGTATGCAAGACTCTGGAAAAATACAAGTGGTTCAGTTGCCATCTTTAACCACCCTTGAGATATGTCCAATTAAAGCCTTAAGATGGTTGATGAATCATATTCCCCAAGGAAAACAAAAACCTTTGTTTCAAATTCTAACCAAAAATGGTTGGCAGGTATTGACAGCACCTAAAGTTAGATCGTTTCTAAAATTGGTAGTTAGAACCTTGGGCTGGAACCCTTCAACATTCACCTTTCACGCCTTTAGGCGCAGTGGCGCCTCCCTGGCATTTGACAATCACATTGACCTTGCAAAGATCAAACAGCATGGTAATTGGAGATCTGAGGCTATTTGGACATATCTCAATTCTACTCCCTCTTCGGCTGGTACAGTCCCCACTACGTTTCAATGTTTGCTTTTAACTACTTAAACGTTTGGAGTTTGGCAATTTTATTTTCATTTTTACTTACAGTTTGGTAACATTCTTTAGATGATAGAATTAAATCCAAACATACACTGCAATTATGTATGAATTATTTTAAACTTCTATGGCAGTGTCTTCAGGCTTGAACGCTTTATCACAAGCTACAAATCTGTGTACATATTGTAAATTTCTTAACATAGTGGTAGTAGTTGTCAAAGAGTTGCTTAACTAGACTGTAACTGATACTTGTAATGAGAAGTTCTTTGAAAATCTCTATATAGGCAATTCAGATAACTGTAATGGTAGTAACTTGGTGTATAACAAGACTAATTGTGTTAAACTAATATATATGTACTCACACTTGTTCATATCTATGTTATTTTAAAATAAAACTCCAAACTATAATGGTTAAAATATATATCAGTGTCTTTTCCTTCTACTGTGTTCACCTCCTGCAACTGTTATAAGAATGCGTACACAGTAGCAGACACTGTCAGTTGAAGGGGTGATAGATCGTGTAACTGGGACCTTGCTTTCCGTCCTTTACTGTCGTATAAATATTTGGGTTAAATATGCAAATGCGTGTACTGGCTGTAGTACGAGTTACTCTGAAAACCTAGACATTCTCCCGCCAATTCATCTTTATAAACTAGTGTAAAACAGCGTGGCTTTCAGTTGTGGGGTTGAAAGTCGAGAGTCATATAAACGCTCCCACCCACCTCTCCCCCAATTAAAGTACATTGTAGTTTGGCAATTTTATTTTCATTTTTACTTACAGTTTGGTAACATTCTTTAGATGATAGAATTAAATCCAAACATACACTGCAATTATGCATGAATTATTTTAAACTTCTATGGCAGTGTCTTCAGGCTTGAACGCTTTATCACAAGCTACAAATCTGTGTACATATTGTAAATTTCTTAACATAGTGGTAGTAGTTGTCAAAGAGTTGCTTAACTAGACTGTAACTGATACTTGTAATGAGAAGTTCTTTGAAAATCTCTATATAGGCAATTCAGATAACTGTAATGGTAGTAACTTGGTGTATAACAAGACTAATTGTGTTAAACTAATATATATGTACTCACACTTGTTCATATCTATGTTATTTTAAAATAAAACTCCAAACTATAATGGTTAAAATATATATCAGTGTCTTTTCCTTCTACTGTGTTCACCTCCTGCAACTGACCATTGTTAAAGCAAGGTTAACCATGGTTAACCATGGTAGTATAACCTTGGTTTATCCCATGGTTGACCATGGTCTACCTTGGTCAACCATGGTTAAAATTTAACATTTTTGACAAATTGCACCATTACCAACCATGGTTGCAAACCATGGTTTTAAGTAACCATGGTTTGTGACAATGGTCTACCATGGTTATTAACCATGGGTGACCATGGTTACAGACGACGATTATAGACCATGGTTAACTATGGTATACCATGGTCTACCACGGTAAAAATTTAACATTTTTGACAAATCGCACCATTGCTAACCATGGTTGCTTCAAATAACCTTAGTTTGTGACAGTGGTTCACCATGGTTAGTAACCATAGTCACCCATGGTTGTTAACCATGGTTACCGTAATACACCATGGTTGACTGTGGTTCACCATGGTTATAAACTATGGTTGTTACAATGGTCTTACACAATAATAAACTTGAATTAAATGTGTTATTCAACAAAGTGATATCAATAATATATGTCATCTTAAATACTTACACATAAACTCCAGATGGTTGCTGCAATTTTTAAATATACTTTATTTTACTGAAAGACATGACCAGTAATTTCATGTAACATTTAAAATATAAATCTTGTAACTGCAATATGTAATTATCTCAATATTCCCACAATCACAAGGGTATTTGTTCCTTCTATTGATATTTGGCTTCATCTTGAAAGCCTTCTGGAGAGAAGTAAGAATGTAACCCTTTAGATTATATATCCTGTTATTCCATTGATGAGTATGTACATGCATTCCTTCCATTATTATCTGACATCAACTTATATGCCTATTTTATAAGTATTATATATCTAGTTTCTTCTTTATTCCACTTGCATTGTTCATGTCAATATAATACTTGTTTCATTCTATCCAAATAAAGTGAGCACTATATAAAGCAAAAAGAAACAACAGCTTTATAATGCAACTTCTTGTTCACTTTTTCTTTTGTGTTTGAAATTCCCTCCATTCTATAAAAACTTCCCATGGCCTGGCCAATCAAAATGCAAGATACAAAGATGACTCAGCTAATCTTCTCTTTCACTGTATCTGTTGTTTATGTGATAAATAAAGAGCATCTCCCACACATCTATTCATAGATTCAGTCTGTGTGAGGGATGATGTGCTAACCTAAACAAATACCCTGTGGCTATTTTGTTTGCATGTGGGGTGTTATATATACAAGGTCTATTGAGGAACTGGACCTAGTATAACAGAGTATCCCTTGTCAATTTCTTTGGTAATGAATTAATCAGTCTTGTTGCATTAATTTTGTGTCTTATGTGATCATGCTAGAGTTCTGTATTTAGTGCATATTTGCTGTTTTGCATATATTCACTATCATGCAGATAATTCATTTAATTAAAAAGTAATCTATTCTGTATATTATATATTTGGTTATTAAATGTATTATTTATATAAGACAGCATGCAATAAAGTACAAATTCAGTACAAACTAAAAAATTATGGACCTAACTTTAACTGTATAGTTCTGTCATAGGATTTTTAATGTACTTGTAACCTTATAATTTATAATATAATAAGCCACCATTAACTACATTCAAACCAAGGTTAATTTAGGTTTAACCATGGTTATTAAAACTTAACCATGGTTTTGCTTTCAACCATAACTTGAAAGCATGATCATCCATGGTTACTCAGTGTTTGAAACCATGGCTAACCATGGTTAACCATGGTCATAATTCTAACCATTTCCAAATATTGTCCGGCAATGGTTTAACCATGGTTTCTCCCTTGGTTAACCATGGTTGACAGTGGTCAACCTTGGTAACCATGGTCAACCATGGTTGACTTTTGGCAGGGGTGTTTTCAACTCTAAATCAACGACATTTCAACGCGTGTGCCTGCTGGGAAGGAATCCAATCAGTGGAAATGTGTGCTCTTGGGTGGAGAACCATGATGTGGTGCCATCAATACAAAATAACATTATGTGCCAGGCACATTCCAGGGTGCCTAAACGTGATGACCGACTCAGTACAGGTCGATTCAGATCCCATCAACAGAATGGTCACTGCTGCAGAGTGTTCAAGTAGATCTGCCAAAAGTGGTACACTCCTCATATAGACCTATTTTCCACTCATCTAAACCAATCATAGGTTCCACTGTACATATATCCAGTACCAGACCCACAAGCATGGAAATAAATGCTCCAAACATAAACTGGCCGGGTCTCAAAGCATACGTTTACCCTCTGACAGCTGTCCTTCATAGGGTGATCCAGAAAATCTGTCAGTGCAATTGTCTCATAAACCCAGGCTGGCCAGGGATGGCTTGGGACCTAGTACAGCTGTCAGAGGAAATCCCACTCCAATTACCTTTATCAAAGACACTTCTCTAGCAGTCTCACAACCAAAGGTTCCATAACAACCAACAATACCTCAACCCTTCATGCTTGGCTTCTAGGAGTGAACAGGTCCAAGAGCAAGGTTTCTCTCTGGAAGTGACAGAGAGAATTATCATCAACAAGGACCATCTACAAATCAAAGTGGGCCATGTTTGAAAAGTGGTGCAGGGAGAATTCTCATTTCTTCTGTGAAACAAGTCTCAGCCTTGTTTATGTACCTGTCTCAAGACCTAAATAGATGTCCGTCCAACATTGATTGCTATAGGACTGCAATTGTTGACTTCTTGGGCTTAGTGGAGCTCCATATTTCTCAAAGCTCTGAGTTCAACAGGTTGCTCACCAGCTTTCATATTGACAGACTAAACAGTTCTGGAAATCTACCCAAATGGTGCCTCTGTGTTGCTTTAAATGAACTCACTAAAGCACCCTTTGAGCCTATGAAAGACACAGACCTGAAACATCTAACCCTTAAAACAGCCATCTTGCTAGCTCAGGGCTCTTGCAAGCACCACATCAAAATCCACACCTGGGTTACAAACAAAGTGTCAAACTAAGGCCAATGAGAAAAGGTAGCTTTGTTCCCCTCTTCAGACTTTATAGCCAAGAACCAGCTAGCAAGAGAAGGTTTCCAAAGTGTGTCCCCAGTGATTATTCTCACTTTAACCACTGTATTAGATAGACAATTCTTGTCACTAGAAGGCATATTACACTTTCACAAATTTTTATCTAAAAGACTTAACATGATCTGATAATGACAACAATATGTACCTGGGTCTGGTAGTGACAACTCAACAAGTCCTAGACGTTTCCCCTCAGAATAGTCAAAAAAGAAAAAAGAAAGGGGAGGGGGGCCTCAGCCTCTGCAGCCAAGCCTTCCATAATCTAATGACCCAGGAACATCAGGCACCATGGATACCATCTCAGAATATCTGGTAACAGAGTCATATTACCCCTTTTTGTGTTATTAGTCTATATTTGACAATGTTTGTTCCTCGAGTTGACCAACATATAACATCAAAAGTATCTCATAATTTCATGTCTAAACCATGGGTGGCAAAACAAAACAAAAGAATAATTATATCAAATGTTATTCAAGCTTGAGTGCCTTGTATTCACAGATAGTGTAGCCTTGGTAGGCTACTTTTAGTTAACACTGGTGTCACCTACTTCCTTCATAATAGTCCAGTTCACTATGTATTTTCGTTCAAAATCTTTGGAGATTAGCAAACCTATACATTTTTGGAATCCTCAGGCCCTAAGGCATCCAAAAATCAATGTTGGCATTTGCGCAGACATCGTTAAGGCCGCCATTTTGGATTTTCAAAATGCCCGCCATAAAATACATATTTTGCAATATCTCGGCTTCTAGTCAGCTTAAAAACTTGTATAAATATGCTAACCATATGTTTTCTGGGTCAAGGAATCCAATGGTGATATCTAAATAGTGCTCAAAATAAATGAAAAAGGCAAAAAGGGTTATTAGAGAAAAATTATAACTACAATATAAAACGAGTTTCAGAAAATGTGAAATCTTCAAAATGAAAAAAAAAAAATATATCACTGCAAACCTCTTTTAAATATAATAAAAATAATCTATTTGAATGTTTTTACTAGAAATAGCCCATATTTACTGTTTTTTTAACTTATGTATTTTGTTACAGTTGTATTATATGATGTGATCAGTGCACATTTTCACATTTATTGATTTTTGTCAAAAGTCACACATGCAGACTTAAAACTGGCACATGTGGGTCAACACGACGTCCTACTCTTTGTTTATATTATCTTCTGAAATGCAATCAAATGAATAAAACTCAATCAAGCATGATATTGTTTATGTTTAGTGTAAATTGATCAATTACATATTGATGATTATTGAAATAACATGCTTGTCAATGTACATGTACTTACATTTTTTTCACAATAGTTATGTGATATTATAACATCATTGATATGTGTTAAATATTATGTAATAGATATACAGGATATTTTATGATATTGTTATATATAAACTGTGGATGCTTTTAACTTTAATGAGCTGGATAACACATCAGGTATGTGGATGAAGTTTTTCCTTGTCTTTTTGCTGTTCTTATAGAAAAAATATTACATATTTTATTCCTGTCATGGGGCAAGGAAATTAGTGAGCGCATATGTTAGATAATAATATTAATATGAACACAATTGTTATTTTTTTTTCTGAAATTAAACAAGTTAGTACAACATAATCAATATTTTGTTTATTTACTTGCAGCTGATTTTTATTTATTGTAACAGTTTCATGAAATGTTTAACATACTCTGTCATATTTTTAAACACTTGGATGACTTTTGCATGTTTATATAGACTTGATATAGTCTTAGGAAAATCACCTAACGTGAATACTGATTTGAGACAAAACTTAGCTGAGATAAAAGTTGCAATTCTAAAACAACATTTAAACCTAAGACCTGGCTTACTCATAGACCCTTTGTGAATATGGACCTTTTCATTTTTTTGAGTTCTCTGCATTTTACAGGTGCCATCAGTTCAGCAATATCCATGTGCACTCATATCTTCAAACTTGTAAATTGTTGCACAAATTTCATTTTTACAATTGCATAAGCATAACCAGCTTCCTAGAAATTCTAACACACTACATTTTCTTAACATACATAGCTACTATACTATATTCCACTGATGTTTCTAATGTAACTAATGCTTATCTTGGTGGTGGTTTACACATATGTATGCTGGGCTGTTTTCTTCCAGAGCAGACGTCATAATGAATAAACATCCTGATGACAGCAACTCAAGGGATCCTGTAGACTGGAGGCTATGCATCCTTTGTCAGGAGAATAACTCCAATAAAGGACCGGTTGTTGCAAATCCCAGAACAGAATCCTACCAGAAAATACTTGATGTGGTGGTCGAGCGAGCAGGTGTGCATGATGGGCAATATGTTGCAATTCAAGGACGTCTCAAAGGATGCACGAAAGAAAAGCTGGTTCACAAAGAAGCAAAATGGCATAGAAGTTGTTATTCTTTTGCCACAAATCAGACAGAATTGCAGCGAGCCAGAAACCGCTTTGAACATTCGTTAGCCACAGGACAGTATGCCATGAAAAAACGAGGTCACAAAAGAACAAATTCAGAACTGGAAGAAGATACACCAGAGATACCAAGGACATCAAAGCCATTCACAAGATCAGCCACAGATCCATTATCAAAAGAACTGTGTTTTTTCTGCCAATTAGACAAGGATGAAGCTCTCTTTTCAGTTAGAACTATGAACTCTGGAAAGGCTGTCAGACAAGCAGTAGAAATTTCCCAAGATCCAGTACTGATGACAAGATTAAGCAATGCAATATCACCATATGATGCCCATGCAATTGACATTAAATATCACAAACTGTGTTGGACGCAAAATGTGTTTCATGTTCTCAGAGATCACACCAGTGACAAAGCCAAATCCACAACAATGGACCTGCCCATGCAGATGTCGTGCCTGATCGAGTTAATCAATCTTGTTGACATACAAACTCAGAATAAAGCATATCTTCCCATGGATCAAATAGAGGCAACATACATATCGTTGCTTGGGGGTAGTGATGAGGTACATAAACATACCACATTGCTAACAAGACAATGGCTGAAGGAACAGACTCTTCAAGAATTACCAAGTGTGAAGTCTGTGAGGCAAAAAGACCGACACATTCATTCGATGGTCCACACATTCATGATGCAAAACAGTCACATGGACAACACAAAGATGTTATATAAGACAGCCAAACTTATACGCAGAAGCATTGTCAACTTCACTGACCAAAAGAAAACATCAGACATGATTTCTGTAGTAAGCACTACAAAAGATGTTCCAACAGAATTGTACAGCCTTATGCGCTGGATCTTGGTAGGCCCTGAAGAGGAGTTGCAAACAGATACAAGATGCAGAACGGTCGACCAATCAGCACTTACACTATCTCAAAACTTAATGTATGCTTTCAAAACCAAAAAGCAGGTGCAACAACAACCAAAACGAGCAACAGCTGCATTCAGGACTCCGCATGCCCGAGAAAATCCTCAGGTTCTGGGTTTGGCAGTAACCACTCACCATGACACCAGGAATAAGAAACTGATTGAGCTTCTCCATTCACAAAACTATTGTGTATCATACAGCCAGACACTTCTCTTAGAAACAGCTATAGCAAATGCTGTTGTAGAAAACACACTACAGTTCAATGGGATGTACGTCCCTCCCTTCCTCAAGAAATAGGAGCATTTGTGTTTTTTGCTGTTGACAAAACTGACTTTGCTGAGGACACAGCTGATGGAAAAGGCACCCTACATGGGACGATTACTGTGGTTTATCAGAAGGATAATGCCCCAGGAGAAGCCATAGCACCCAACTTAGAACTTAGCGAGACAAAAAGTTTGACAATTGCCCCATACAATGTACCCATACAGGCATGTAGCAAACCAAAACCTCGAGTTGCCAAGAGAACACATGAATTTCAGACAAACACCACAGGAGTTGCTGCGTCTTATGAACTGAATACCCAAGGTTGGGTCATCGCATCAGCACTTTCTAAAAAACCCAAAGATGGCGAAAGTAAAATCCCAGGTTGGGCTGGATTCATGTCACTAGTATCATCTAGACAGTCATTGACGAAAGTTGGTGCACTGCCGCTGCTGCCAGAAGTTACACATGAGTGGTCTACAATGTTGACTGTAATGCTACAAGCATCAAAGTTGAAGACTCTTGTCACCGGTGAAGAACATCCAACAGTGATAACCTTCGACATGGCCTTATATGAGAAGGCAGTACAGCTGGTGGATGCAAGGGATGATCTGAAGGGAACAGTTCTTCCCCGGCTGGGTGAGCTACATGCTGTTATGGCTGCACTGAGGGCGCTAGGCTCATCGGTTGAAAACTCTGGAATAGACGATGCATGGATTGAGTCTGGGGTATATGGATCAGCCACAGCACGCCAAATCCTGAAGTGTGCCCACTACAAGAGAACTCTCCGTGCACACATTTATACCTACACAGCACTGAATGAACTTCTCCTGGAAAAGTTCTTTGAAGAAAAACCACATCTCAAAGCCATCTGCTCAGAGCCAGTGAACCAACTCCAGGAAGCCTGTGCAAAATCAGGACAAGTCACTGTTGCCAATAAAACCTTGCTTCAAACCCTCACCGATGAAGCAGTGATTGAGCAACTGAAAGCATGGAAAGAAGAAAAGTGCTCCAATGCAATGTTCAAGTCACTAATTAACTACCTCCACCATGTGGATATCATCCTGCACTTTGTTGAAGCTTCAAGAAATTCTGATTTGACTCTTCATCTGCAAGCAGGAGAGGCACTAAGCAAGCTCTTCTTTGCCCTAGACCGAATAAAGTACAAATGCCTTTGGCCACGGTACATTGCAGACATGCAGGAACTGCAGATAAGTCATCCGAAAACCTGGCATGAACTTCAGAATGGGAATATATCTGTCACAAAAAGTGAGATACCATTTGTCTCCATTGGAGCAGATCACGCCTGTGAACAAGTGAACAGGATGATGAAAATCTACTCTGGGTTGACTGGTATTTCAAACAATGCCAACGCACGACAGCGATTCTTTCTGGCCACACCAGAAATGTCACGTCTTTCAAATGAGTTCAAAGGCCAGTATGATATATCTACTCACAAATCACAGGAACACCATGAGGTAAAACCAAGTGTTGTCAAGAAAGAGCATGATGCTGTCAAGAAGATTAAAGTCGCCATACTTAATCATGGAAATCCTTTTGATGCAGAGGGTGAACAACTCTACAACTTCATGACACATGCTTATGTTCCTCAAAAAAGTGTCCCATCAATTCTAAATGTCGATGATGTTGGTCAGAAACTATATGAAGATTATGTTGCCGAGCGGATCAATGGAGATGTCAGTCTGTGGGCACCAATCAAGAAGCAGAATAACGCCATGTTCCTGTCAGGCACCAAAAAGCAAACAGTCAAAACTCGGGACCAATCGGTGGATCTGAAAGAAACAAAAGATCTTTATGGTCGTCTGATGGTTCTAGCCAAGTCAAGTCGGGACATCGATCAGAAAAATGCAATAGGGAACTATGAGTTCACTTTGACTCCCAGGGCACTTTTTGCTCCAGATGGATCCATTCTTCCATGTTTTGATAAATCGAAGCTCATTCACTGCCTGGAGAAGCTAAAGAAAGACTGTGAAAAAGATCAAAGTTCACAAGAACAATCATTTGGGGATCATGCTGAAAGCGTTGGTGAACCAGAAACAACATCAGTTCCTTCTGTGAGTCCAAAAATTGCTATTGTGGATGGAATGGTGCTTGTCCAACAGATGGCCAAGAAGTCAGGTACAATCAGCACAGTCAAAGATCTAGGCCAGCACTTCAATGACAGGCTTCTAACGTTGACAGCAAATTTTGACGAAATTATTCTGGTGTTTGATACGTACAAAGCTGATTCATTGAAACAAAAAACAAGGGAAAAACGACGGCAGAGTAAAGATCCAACTCAATACCAGATTTCTGATAACACAAGTATCAAGCACATACCCATGGGGCGGTTGCTGTCTCACGAGAAAACAAAAGCCGATTTAACTGAATATCTTGCTGAAACAGTATTCGAGAACAATGCAAACTCACAAAAGTTAGTCATCACATCAGCATCTGGCAACACAAGATGCAATCGCTCTATCCAGTTTGAAGAGAACAATCACAAGGAAGCTGACACACTGATGATCTGCTTAGCGGCATCTGCATCCCAGAGATGTCCTGCAGCACGAATGGTGTTCTTCAGTCCAGATACGGATGTCTTGGTTTAGCTGTGGCACACTTCGACAAACTCTGCAAGAACACTGCAATATCGATGGCATCAGGCATTTTGGAGATTGGGCCAATCTGGAGTGCGCTGGGAAGAGAAAAGGCAACAGCGCTGCACGTATTCCATGCATTTACTGGTGCAGACAATGTTGGAAGATTCTCCGGACTAGGTAAAACAAAGTGGTTTCAACAATACATGAGGGCTGATAAGGAAGTCATCTCAGCACTGCTGAAACTGACAGAGGAAGGTGATGTGACCCAGGATGTGAGGGATGTGCTGTCTCAGTTTGTGTGCTCACTGTACTGTCCGAAAGGCATCAATATAACAAAAATTCCTGACCTACGGTGGCATCTATTTTGCAAGTATCTTGCAGAAAGCACCAAGCTGCCTCCTACAGTCGGATCCCTTACAGAGCACATTGATCGTGTACATGTACAGGCTAGGGTTTGGTCCCAAGCCACGGAGATGTGGCAGCATCTTTTGGACCCACTGACACATGGTTATTATCAGGATGACAACGGCACTATACTGCCGACCACCACAAAGGTTCCACCTGCACCACAGGCCATTGTAGAGTTGGTTAGATGTCAGTGTAAAGGTCAGTGTAAAGGCCATTGCACAACCCAAAATATGTATATTATGGCGGCCATTTTGAAAATCCAAGATGGCGGTCTTAACGATGTCTGCGCAAATGCCAACATTGATTTTTGGATGCCTTATGGCCTGAGGATTCGAAAAATGTATAGGTTTGCTAATCTCCAAAGATTTTGAACGAATTTTTATTCTTAGACATAGTGGACTGGACTATAAGTCCAGATATCCAGACAGTAATTGTACTGTCTTCTGTTTGTCACTATCACTCAGGTTTTTGGTTTTTACAGTGTCAGGGTTTAGTTTGGGTACTTTAATTTTGACTTAGACTGGTACTCTGATACTAAAAAAATTTGCATAATACTTCCAGTCTCAGCTGTAATCCCTCCTCCTAGCAGTTGGATTCAGCATGTAGTCCCAAATGGTAAGTTATTGTAGCACAATAATATTGAAAATTTTACCTACATAACCTCAAGGCTACTGGTGCTGCCACTGAACAGGCGACTCGGTCACCACATGCTCATTTTTCAGGAGTTGGCCAAGTCACAAGTGGCCTCCGGATTGAGCACTTAGTCCCAGATGGTAAGCTTGAAGCTTATAAAAGCTACATTTAACTGATTAAAATTTTCAAGTTTACTGCTTGGAGCATGCAATATATATGAAAGCCCGGAAATAACATAGTTCAAAGTTTAAAATAAGTATTTGGGATTCAAAATATGTATTCAGAATTTTAAAAGTGTATTGAATTTTGAATGTGCTTGGTGGTTTTCATAAATAAATGATTTACAATTAATAAAATGATCCTTTTAAACTGTATGTGTTTCCTGTGTCTTGCAAAGTTAATTTTTTTTCATGCCAGGTGCATGGTACATAATTACACAAGAACAATAAAATTTGCTGGGAAATTCAAGTAATTTTCATTATGCAGTTACCAATCATTTCAAAGGCTGTGTATGTGTAAGATATCTTGTGGGTTCAACCACATCTTTGCACTGGGGTGGGATTTATTCACCACAGATTAATATTGACTGTTTGTCTTGTGAAGTTTATGCAAATATCTTAAACCAATATGTTTATATCCAATGAACCCTTAACCAGTAAAACAATAGATTTCAGCTGTACATTTATATATTATGATAAATACATGTATTAACATTTTTTAAACTTCCTATGGGAGTTTGTTAAAACATATATAATGGTCTGTAAAATATAAGGAAATCAAATTGAAGCTGTCAGCTTGTGGTGTGTGTATGTTTATTTTCTAGGATATGTAAACAAAAACAACATGTGCAGGTTTTTCAGGTTAAAAGCCAATGTGGGTTGTGGTTTAGTACTGGATGTAAATCTTGCATGTGTACAATCATAATGTACTCAGACATGACGCTAACATATTTCTGCACATGTCCGTGTACAGTCGTGTACTTTCGTCACATGATCCTGTCTTCACTCATCTTATACCAGCTCATAATTCACAGATTTGTGTATTTATTATGTACATGTCAATTTCAGTTATACAATTGTAATACACCAGTACTTGCAATCAGATTAGTCAAATTTGTCTTTTATTTATGTCAATATTTAACAAGGTGGAGATATGTTCTCATAAGTGGGTGGTGTGTATTTGCAATCTGGGCTGGGATTCACAAAAGGTCTTAAATTTAGGCAATTTTTTTGCTTAGACAAATCTTAAAGTTATGACTTTTGTCTTAGCTAAGATTTCTCTTAAATTGGGATTCACAAAAAGTGCTTAGCAAAATCTTAGCTGAGACAAAATTTGTGCAAAAAGTCTTAACTATTTTGAATTCAAATTAACAAATTTTAGTAAAACAGAAACATTTTTAATCGATAAATACACCAAACATGCTCTTCAAAATTATAAAACAGATTTGTTACTTTTTTTCTATAAAATTATGTAAAAATAGTAGTCTTTATGTTTTATTGTGAGTCAGCCATTTTTATGACATTATTTTTACCACAAGAAAGTAAAATGTGGAAATTTATAGGTAACTAAATGATGTAAATTTTTATTGCAATCCACAGAAATTACTTTTTATGTCAGCTGACTGACATCACTCTGCGGCGTGGGCGTCCGCGTCCGCGTGAACAACTTCTTCTCCAAAACTACAAGGCCTAGAGACATGCTGTTTTTTTTAAAAGATACCTTATCTATCGAGGATGAAAAAGTGTTCAAGGCATGCAAATCTGTCTGTTCGTGTGTTTGCTAGAGACATTACAAGGGGGGTACCCCCACCAAAAGTGTGAAAATTTCAACTTTTTATCACAATTTTCTCAGTGACTATTGCAGGGATTTCTCTCATATCTTGCATATATGTACTAGGCCAGAGGTAGATTCTCTTGTGTGAGTATGAGACCTGGATCTGTCTTACTTTTTTTTAATAAATTTTTTTAATAATTTTTAATGCATTAAAATTCATGAAATCATGCACTAAATCACTTATAACTTCAAAAGTGTTGCATTTACAGCATTTTGTGAAAATATGTTGTTCAGCTACTTTTTTCATAGCTACAATATGGTGAGTAAGTTGGGTGTCTGTCTCAATAGCTAAGTGAGTAATAGCTACTTTTGGGCTTTTCAGTAACTTCCATTATGAGTAAAATCACTTGTAACATAAAAACTATTGCATTTAGAGAATTTCGTATAAATATGTTATTCAGCTACTTTTGGGCCAGCTATAACATAGTGAAATTTCAGACCTGTAGCTCATGGCATAGCTGAGTAATAGCTACTTTTAGGTTATCACTGTTGAGTAAATCGCTTATAACTTGAAAACTGTTGCATTTAGAGAATTTCGTATAAATATGTTATTCAGCTACTTTTGGGTCAGCTATAACATAGTAAAATTTCAGACCTGTAGCTCATGGCATAGCTGAGTAATAGCTACTTTTAGGTTATCACTGTTGAGTAAATCACTTATAACTTGAAAAGTGTTGCATTTAGAGCATTTTGTTAAAATATGTTATTCAGCTACTTTTTTCATAGCTACAATATGGTGAGTAAGTTGGGTGTCTGTCTCAATAGCTAAGTGAGTAATAGCTACTTTTGGGCTTTTCAGTAACTTCCATCATGAGTAAAATCACTTGTAACTTAAAAACTATTGCATTTAGAGAATTTCGTATAAATATGTTATTCAGCTACTTTTGGGCCAGCTATAACATAGTAAAATTTCAGACCTGTAGCTCATGGCATAGCTGAGTAATAGCTACTTTTAGGTTATCACTGTTGAGTAAATCACTTATAACTTGAAAACTATTGCATTTAGAGTATTTTGTTTCAATATGTTATTCACCTATTTTGGGGTCAGCTATAACATAGTGAAGTTTCAGACCTGTGGCTCATTTCATAGCTGAGTAATAGCTACTTTGAAGTTCTCACTGTTGAGTGAATCAGTTATAATTGGAAAACTATTGCATTTACAGAAATTTGTGCAAATATGTTATTCAGCTACTTTTGGGTCAGCTATAACATAGTGAAATTATAGACCTATAGCTCATGGCACAACTGAGCAATAGCTATTCTCAGGTACTGACTGTTGAGTAAATCAGCTATAACTTGAAAAATATTGCATTTGGAGTATTTTGTTAAAATATATTGTTCACCTACTTTTGGGTCAGCTATAACATAGTGAAATTACAGACCTATAGCTCATGGCATAGCGGAGCAATAGCTATTTTCAGGTTCTCACTATTGAGTAAATCAGTTGTAGCTTGAAAACTATTGCATTTACAGTAGTTTGCTTAAATATGTTGTTCACCTACTTTTGGGTTAGCTATAACATAGTAAAATTTCAGACATGTAGCTCATTGCATAGCTGAGTAATAGTTCCTTTGAGGTTCTCACTGTTGAGTAAATCAGTTGTAACTTGAAAACTATTACATTTAGAGTAATTTGTTTAATATGTTATTCACAGAATTTTTGGTCAGCTATAACATAGTGAAATTGCAGACCTCTATGTCATGGCATAGCTGAGCAATAGCTACTTTCAGGTTCTCACTGTTGAGTAAATCATTGTATCCACTGGATAGCCGCAGTGTGTAGAGAGAGATTTCACCATTACTGCTCTGATGAAAAAAAATATTATAGCTAGCTTTCTTAAGTTTGCAGTATATATTAATAACCATAAAATGTTGTCTGGGAATATTTTTGGCCTCATTTTGAGAAACAAGATGGCAGCCACAGGTGTTTTTGTCAGTCATGAAAAGTGCTTATATCTCCCTTATTATTGATCCTAGAGGTTTGGGATGATAAACCAACCTGTAGGAAATCATGGGGTGGGAATCTTTTGGTGTGGTCAGATTTGACCTTCAATGACCCCTCCTTCAAGGTCAAACAAGGATAGCCAAACTTAAAAGTGCTTATAACTCGCTTATTATTGGTCCCAGAGGTTTGGGATGGTAAACAGACAGGAAATCATGGGCTGTGAATCTGTTGATATGGTCCGATTTGACCTTGGAACCCTCCTTCAAGGTCAAATGAGGATAGCGAAAATTGAAAGTGCCTACAACTCGCTTATTATTGGTGACAGAGATTTGGGATGGTAAACCATCCCATAGGAAATCATTGGTTCGGAATCTTTTGGTATGGTCAGATTTGACCTTTGGACCCCTCCTTCAAGGTCAAATGAGGACAGCCAAGCTTAAAAGTGCTTATAACTCATTTATAATTGGTCCTAGAGGTTTGGAATGGCAAACCATAGGAAATCATGGGCTGGGAATGTATTTGTGTGGTTAGATTTGACCTTGGACCCCTTCTTCAAGGTCGAACGAGGATATTGCATTTGTAGTATTTCTTTAAATATGTTTTAACCTATTTTTTACACTTAAACAATTACCTTGTTATTTTCCTTCATAATACCATTTACAGGGCACAACTTTTTTATCCTTTTATTCTGTCAGCTTCGGAATTTCTTTCAAACTTGCTGTTCAGTTACCATTTACTGTATTTCTGAACAGCCCTTTTCCTGATAATTATTCTGTCCTCTAATCACCTTCACAAATCAAAAACACTCAGTCAGCTGACACAGTGCCCGTTCACGGGCACTCTCCTCTTGTATAGGAAGTATAGATCCCCACAGTATATATTTTGTTGGCATAACAAAGGATAAAATGTAAATACATGCAATGGGATATTTTAAAATTGTCTTAAGTCTGCCCTGCAGTGGTCTTAAAGTTATGACAAAATCTAAGAGAAATTTTTGTCTAAGACCTTTTGTGAATCCCATTTTGTCTAAGCAAAAAAAAGTCTTAACTTTATGACAAAGTTCTTGCAGAGTTAAGACTTTTCTCCTAAAGTTAGGACAATTTTTTGCTTAAGACCTTTTGTGAATCCCGGCCCTGATGTGTACATTGAATCATGCATCATTCTACCATCCCTGTTACATGTAGAGATTTTTTCATTAAAAATGTGTTTTATGAACATTTTACAGTGCAAATAGCATCATCCTTTCCCAGAGAGTTTGGGATATAGAAGTTCTACTTACATTTTAAACTGTCCTCAAAGCTTGACGTATTACTTAATCTGAACTTTTGGTATATTTTATTACACTTATAATTAATCTGCTGTTTCTTCGATATTTGTTAGGATTCTGCTGAGTGGGGCCAGCTCACCACAAACTTTTATCAGCTGTATTAAGATATTGACTGTGCAATCCCCGATACATGTATTTTATTTGACAGTTTTTTATTTTAGCTCGCACAATTTTCATATGACAGGTCTGAAAGTAGCAGGTATAATTTATACATATGTGTACAGTACATTTAAACAGCCTACTTGGCAATTATATCACATATGCCTTTCTTTTTGAATAAGGATTATGTTCAAGGTTATCTTGTTTGTTCTAGATATCCCTTCGTTGTAATTGGTAGTTAAAATTAAGCAAATTAAAAAACCTTCAAAATAAAAAAAAACCACTTTTTTACCCCACAGCCCTAATTAAGGGCTGTCAGGGTATTGTTTTAACCCATGGTGTCCGGATGGGGTGGGTGGGTGGGTGTTCAGCGGGAAAAAGTTTGTCTGGGCTGTATCTCAGAAACTGTAAGGTGTAGGAAGTTGATACGTGGTAGGGACATTGGTTAAGGGGTGCAGGTGTGCAGCGTCATGGTGTGACCTTGATTTGACCTTTGACCTTGTCATAGTGACCATGAGTTTTAAAATCTTGTCCAGGTTATTTCTTGGATTCCATAAGGTGTAGAAGGTTGACACTTGGTAGAGGCATTGGTTATGGGGTGTAGGTCTGCATCATGGTGTGGCCTTTAACTTTGGCTCTGCCAAAGTTTGTTCACCAGCCATATCACATTTCTCTTATGACAAAGATATATGGATTACTGCAACTGATTATCATATGCACTTTTATGTGGGTGTTCCACCACACGACTAAGCTTCCCGATTAAGGGTTTTTTGTAGTCGGTTTCAAATATTTGCTTAGTCTCAGGCTTTCGGTATGGATCGGTAGTTGTCGGTTGGGGCCGTGAGAAATATCAAACATGTTTGATATTTCTCCCGACCCAAATCAATTATTTTTTCCCGCCATAAACAAAATGTCCAGTCCCAGGCTTCCCCAGGCCTCCTCAGACCACATTTACACAGTCCTATGTTGTCCCAGGCTGCCTGCGACCCTTAGTCCCCGACCATTAGTCCCAGACCCTTAGTGCCTTAGTCCCAGGCCTCCTGCGACCCTTAGTCCCATTGCAAAACAAGAATCGGACACATTGGTCTGGGGAAGACTGGGGACGCCTGAGGAGGCCGGGACTTAGTTGTGGGTTATTCGGGGCTTAGACCCAGGAGGCCTGAGGTGTCCTGGGACCCAGTCGGTATTCTTAGTCCCAGACCAGTCGGGGACTCTGTAGGGCAGCCTGGGGCCTCCTCAGGCCCCCTGGGGTCGATCTGACCTTAATCCCAGACTTTTACACCGATCCAGTATTCCCGCCCATTTTGCCTTTCTTTCCACCGACTGTCCACGATTAAGGGTCGGGGACAGGATCGGGGCTTAGTCCTTTGGTGGAACAGGGGCATTACATAATTGTGTTTTTTCCATTGACAGCTATTCTCCAGTTAATAAATTTTACAGCGTCATAATTTTCAGTTTGCTGATTAATGCTGTTATCTTGCTATTGAATTGTCTTGTTTTAATACCTTATCTTTACATACATTTTCTTTCTCTTTGATGTTATTTTCTCTACTTAAACATTATTTGGAGCTTTGTATAACTGACACTGCTCTGAAAGTACCCAGATCTTTGTACTGTTTCACTACTTCTATATCTCATGGTGTTTAAAACTATTTCCCCAGGCTGTGGGGCATGGGCATATGTGATGCCATTTTTGTCAATTTACAACTCAGGTTGGAAACCTTATTTCAGTAGCCAAACTGCTTCAGTAAGAACTATGTTTGAGTTAACTATTGTTAAGTAGAAATACGTATGAGGCTTACAGAAAGACTGTTTTCCATGAAATGCACCCTTATATCTAGAATTTCTGATTAAGTACATATTGTGGTCATTCATTTCAGATTTTACTGTCAAGGGTTCAGTTGTAAATATTTCTGTGCACCTCAATTTGAGTTTTGAATTGTATATGTAAAATTATATTCCAGGTAAAAATGCCAGTCGTATTTACCTGTGGGCGACTGTCAACCAAAACTTCCCGCTGAGACCTCACTGTATGGGTGACATCTATGAGCAGCTAGAGAAACCACTGAAAGGGAATGACAGATTCAAACTGGATAACCAGATCAACCCCAATAAAGAGCAGCGTAAAAACAGTGTGGATAGGTAGTGTAATGTCTTTGTGTATCTCTGTCCATTGTAACAACCTAGACCACAGGGCCAGATAAAGAAATATTTCCCAAGTCTGAGCCAGTTAAAGCTAAATATCCATGCTAAGTATCCAGGTAGAGTAATGTTACTTTTTGTAGGTATCAAAATGAACAGTTTCTGTGCACCTGCTAACTGTTCATTTGTTAGATGCCCTGGAAATACTGCTAGTGTCCTCTATGAGCAACACACAAGTAATCTAAATGATTTATTTGATAAACACACTCCTGTACTTTTGCTAAAGGTGCTGCTAAATGATATTCAGATTCTTATTTGCTGACAAAGGCTGTTAGTAGTCCGTATGAATGTATATGGTGCAACGATAAGTCACCACAAAATCGAGCTAGACTGTGCAAACAGATTGCCTGTTGCAACTCAACAGAGATAAATCCAATTATTACATATGAATCTTGTAAGTAAAATGCTCATGATTCAAAGATACTGTGGCCGGTCTTATGATGTGCATTGTATTCTGTTCTGTACTTCCTTCTCTTGACTCTCAAAAAAGTCTTGAAAAGCATTTTTTCTCAGATGAAATGATCAAGATCTGGGACTAATTTTTCCAGCTATGAGTCTTTCACACTTTCTAGTCCTTCAGGCCTACCTAAATTTGACATTTTTATAAATGTTTCTGAGGAAGAAATTCAAAAAGCAATAATGAAATCAACAATAAAATCTTGTTTGTTGGATCCATGGCCCACATTTTTGGTAAAAGAGTGTTTAGACATTCTTCTGCCCTCAGTCACTAAACTTTTTAATTGTTCCCTGTCCAAAGGCATTGTTCATGTTGGTTTGAAAAAAGCTGTTCCCACTCCACTGATCAAAAAGCCTCACTAGCACCTGATGAATTCAAGAACTACAGACCTGTGTCAGACTTGTGTTTCATCTCTAAACTTGTGCAGCGAGTGGTCGCTTCCCAGTTAAATGACTATGTCACTTCTTACAGACTTTAGAATGTCAAGCGGCTGACTTATAAGCTTGGTTACTCGACTGAAACTGCATTGCTGTTGATTAAGAATGAAATCCATCTTGCTCTAGATTCTAGATTGTCAGAGTTCTTGGTTTCGTGTTGGTGGTGTAGTTCTGAATTGGTTCAAGTCTTACATCTCCAGCCATTCTCAGTACTTCAAGATTAGTTCTATTCTATCTGATGCTAAGCAGTTCTTGCAAGGGGTGCTGCAGGGCTCTGTCATTGGTCAACTAGACTTTTCATGACACACTTCTCCCCTCAGCAAGGTCAGCACAGTTATATATTCATCCTACACACAAGAATGTAGCTCAGGTCTTTGACAGGTTGAAAAACTGCTTAGATTATGTCAATATGTGATTGTCTGCAAGCAACCTGAAGTTAAATCTGGATAAAACAGAATTCATTATTTTTGGTTCAAAAAGCGATATGAAAACTCAAGAATTTTTTCCCTGTCAATATTCTTGGCAATCTCCTCTCTGTCAGGAAAAGTGGTTGTCCCGGCTATTCTTAAAGCTAGACATAGTGTGTAAAATACACATAAAGTCAAGCTGGTGGTGTGTTGCTTGAGGTCCCTCACTTTGCCTTATCAGTGTATAAGTCTCCTGAGCATTTTGGCCTCAGCTTTGCTTATGATGCTCTTATGATTTGGAATGATTTTCCTGATGATGTATGTTCAGCCACTACTAGCTACTCATTAAGATAGGAGTTGGAAACCTGTCTCATTGCAAAACTTTAAAGCATACCCACCCTAGTTTCTGGCTTTGTCTTAGTCTGTCTAAATGGTGCTGACCCCTGCTATATCTCTATATGACTATGGATTTCTGCTGTTCTGTATTAAGTGCTTACATTCTGTCCTTAGATGGAGATTAAGTGCTATAAAAGTACTATTAGAATATAATCAGAAAGCTCACCTGTTTTGGTCTAAAGATTAAAATGTTTTTTCTAGCAGGGGTTATTGCTCAAATTGCAATGACAGAAAGAAGTCTCAAGTCTGAAGCCCCCCCCCCCCCCCCCCACAATAGTCTCACATTTGACATTTAGTTGTTAGCTAAGACAAAGTGTCAGATCTGTATTTATAAATATGCATAAATTATGCAACTGAATCCAAGTTGAGACCACTCTCAAGTCTTTGCATTAAACACAAACTCCAAATGGACATTTGTAGTTAAAGTATACCCAAATTAATACCATGTATAACCACAGCAGATTTTCGTGAATTATGCACTATTCTAGTGCACTACTCGTGTTAAAGATTGCTTTGCAACTCATGACTGTAAACTGAAACAAAGTTCAACCTTGTTTCTAAAATGAAATACAAGTCTGATCCTGTCTTAGCTTTTTGATCACATTTTCACCTAACTTAATAGTTAATTTAAAGCACATGAATTAAATGAACAAGTGCATTTTGGGGACACCAATCAAAATCATCATTACTGTAATTCATATACCGCTGAAAGATCCTATTGAAATTAGGCGTCTAGTAGGTGTATTTATGTATTATGAAATGCATACAGGTGTTTTGCTTCTTTTCTTTGTATTTTGAGATTGAGTATTAATACTATGAAATTATGTATGAGAGATTGAGGCAGGGGTATATTGCACACTTTTGGGATTTTTGAAATTTAGATAGGTGAATGTATTTTGTATGTCTGTATTTTGAGACTCAGGCAGTTGGGTGTATTGTGTATTTTTGTATTTTGAGATTCAGGCAGGTGGAGTATAATTGCAGTGAGGCAATGGACATTTTACTGGATACCAAGTCAGTTACCATTCATTGGGTGGCAGATCAACACAATGAACTGAAGCTCAGATACATTATAGGTGACTGTCTTATCATTTACCTTGCATGTAATATGTCATGTGGGAAAACCCATTAAACTGACACACATGTAATACATCATAGATGATGAACTTCAGTGCATGTATTTATTTAGTACCTTATTGGTTATTTTGTGATGGAGAGTTGGAAGGACAGAGGAAACCAGTACTTTCAGTTGGTCATGGTTCTGTAAACAGCCCTCCACAGCAAGCAACTACCAGCTTTCCCACATGAGGTCAGTCCAGGATTCAAACTCTGATCTCAGACATGGGAGGTGAGGGTGTTACCACTGTGCCACTGTGGCCCCTTCAGTATATGTATAGTTATATAAAGCATGAATAAAAAAAATATTTGAATACACAGACACATGGTATTTACTTCTTATTTTAACAGTTGAAGTTTTAATGAATGATGAGTAAAAGTGAGCTGCCTTTGTTTCCGTGCATAGTGCCTACTCAAGAACATTCAAAGTACCGTATGTTTTCATGCGCACTGCCTTTTGTGCCAGGTAGATCATCATTTCCTTCTGTTTTCAGGCAGAGCATCTCAGTGCTTCTTTTCGGGAAGAATATGACAGTGTACATTGATTTCAGGCACAACATCACAGTTCTCTTTGCTTTCAGGCAAAACATCACAGTGGCTTTTGTTTTCAGGCAGAATATCACAGAGTCTTTTTGTTTAAGACCTTTTTTCAGGCAGATCACCACGTTATCCTATGTTTTCAGGCAGATCATCACAGAATCCTATGTTTTCAGACAGATCACCACAGTATCCTATGTTTTCAGGCAGATCATCAGGGTATCCTATGTTTTCAGGCAGATCATCACGGAATCCTATGTTTTCACTCAGATCATCACGAAATCCTATGTTTTCAGGCAGATCATCAGGGTATCCTATGTTTTCAGGCAGATCATCGCGGTATCCTATGTTTTCAAGCAGATCATCACGGTATCCTATGTTTCCAGGCAGATCATCAGGATATCTTATGTTTTCAGGCAGATCATAAAAGTGACCTTTGTATTCAAACAGAACATCACAGTGCCCTTTGTTTTCAGGTAGATTACGATGAGTGTGCCTTGGGCAGAGCTCACTGTGATCAGGGCTGTACCAACACGCTGCAAGGATACAAGTGTTTCTGTCACCGTGGTTACATGCTGGATGGGATGGGATACCACTGTAAACCAAAAGTTGTGCAGTTCAAAGGTGAGACTCCAGGGGAGTCATTGTTTTGTGTGATGTAAATATTTGTAAATATTAAAAAGTTTTTAAAATGAATTAGTACATCTTGTGTAATGTTTCAGAGTAATAACTTGGGAAATCCACTAATTATGTAATAGCAGGATCACTGTATTCTAGTTCTATTTATTTTTGAATATGTCTCATATTACAAGTTAAAAAAAACCCACAACATTTCAAGGTTGACTGAGCAGTAATTAAGTATGTTAGACTTGATCCTTGTCCTAAAATTCTGTGTATAGTTACAAGCATTGAGGACAGAGACACATAATGCCAACCAATGTATTAAGTAAAACACCAGCTGTAGCTCTAATCTTCACTGTAAAATCTAATCACAGAGCAAAAACAATTGTGTCCTAGCCCAAATGTTGAGCTCACATTCTAATTAGTCTATGTTACACTGACCTGGTCCTCATGTCCTGTTGTTTTGATATAAAACTAATTTGATGTTCAACATAACCTCATCTGGATCCTCACAAAAGCTACGATGCCCCATGCTATTTATAGACAGAGGTTGCACAAACCAAGATATTAGCAAGGAACTAGGCCCACGCCTATCATCTTGGTCCATTTAAAGACTTATGTAAAGTGCTGCTCGACAAGACAGACGTAATGCAAATCTGATCTGCAGATGTAAGCCTTCATGTTACCATAATGTCCACAATGTCATATACGTGAATGTGGATGTAACAAAATTCTGGCAAAGTAGTGAGACAGATTTCAACCTAATTTAACTCATACAACCCCCTGTATTTAGAGACAGTTGACTGACTGATGTGATTTCAGAGAATGTAGGCCTAACCTTTGTGAAAGCCCTAATAAGTAGAGCAAAAGAGTAGATTCTTACCCTTATCTCTTGGTATATTTACACATGTACATGGAACACTGACTTGATTAGAAGATTTAGTCTGAGTATGTTTAGAAGTTCATATTACACTGTCCTAAACATTAATGGAGATTTTAAGTTTCGCCTTAATTCTGGGGCTGATTTCACACAAGGACTTGGCCAAGATTTAGACTTTTGTCACTGACTCAACTTTGTGGTCTTGGACTTGGCGCATTACACAAACTTTGGCCAAATCTTGGGCTTAAAGTTAAGTCCACCTGGGAGTGGGCTTAAATTTTTTTTAAAAAGACTTAAGTATGGTCATCATAAGTTTCACCCAGTCTTCATTTCAAAATTTGAAGTGGCTGAGTATAAATATATAGGATGGTTCCCCAAAATAGTTGTTATGTGGTTACAAGGTTTTCTGTTACAAAACAGCATTTTTCCTGAGATAAAATATGTCAAACAAAGGATATACATGTATAAAATGTGAAGTATATTTGAATAGACATAAAGAGTATTCACAAATCACATGACACAGAAAACCACTGTGATTGTTTGATAAATCCGTCTAGGCTTTGTCTTGGCTAAGCCTACCTCTGTGAAGTCCTTATAAGCCCAAAACTTAGCCAACAAAAAAGGTTCAGATTTTAGCCCATGACTTAGCCTAAGACTAGCTAAGTCACTGATCCTTTGTGAAATCAGCCCCAGGTTCCAGTGTCTTGCTTTATTTATAGACCGATGTAACACTAATCTGACAAGAGAAAGAGGACGTTTTCGGGCAGGCACAGAGCCATATGAGGACTGTTATTTTCACATTGTGCCTCCAGATGGTGGCAAAATCGTACTTTTGTTCCACAAGTTTGATGTACCAGGATATAACACCACCAACGGCACATGTGACGGGAGTTATGTGGAGGTGTTGGCTGGATCTAAAATGGTGAGTGCTGTAAAGGAATTTGCACATGAGTGGCACTATGTAATGGGCTATTCCATGCTGTCAATCAAACTAGGTGCGTCCTCTTTGCAAGTGCAGTAACAGCCAATCAAATAACTACATTTCTTAGGTCAAAGCTGGCCACCATTTTGAATTGGCAAACTGTGAAAATTTTCTATTGAATATTTTTTGTATAACATAGACCTTTGTCTGGGTAAGGAAAATAACTTACACATTATTGGGTACAGAATTTGAATAATCACCCCTCAACATTTGAAGCAATGGTTACCAATGACAACTTAAAAGTTGTTAATAATTCTTGAAATATAGTTAAGTCAGGAAGTATATCAAAATGGATAAATTGAGCTATAATCCTTTTTATAACTATTCTAACAACATATAGACCAGTATTTTGAGTATAATACTCTGGTATTCGATAATTTATGCTAATTGTCAATGTTTATTGTCTCACATATCTCAATTTTAAATAGTCTCTTAAATGTGTACACACATGTGATGCTACACATCACACTTCATTAGATCTTGTAAATACTTAGTCCTTTCCAAATCATCCGCTTGGACCTGTGTTCTGTTTTGATAGTGAGCTGAATGCTGCCCATTTAAGTTATCTGTGTATCACACATGTTTCCCCAGGCTGGATTTAAACCCAGAATCACAAACATGACAGCCAAGAGATTTAAACCAAACTTGTTCACCACCCAGTTACTGAGGTCTACAGTTATGTGGAGATATGTGACCAGTGGAAATCACATGAACTCTGTATGTGTGCCATGCCTGTTAACAATCACTTGAAGAGAAATTCAATATATCAACTTGGCAACCAACAGAAGTGTTTTTGAGTAAATGCCAAAACAGGATTGATGTATTCCAGCCGACACTGCTGCCACCACCGCAGTATCTTCTAAGTTGAATATCTCCCTTAATATAAGCCTATAAAAATGATTTTTGCCAGTTATAATCTATAAGCGTGGGAAAATTTACAAATATGACCTTTGATCTTTATCAAGGTCACAAGATCAAAAAAAAAAAATTTTTCTTTTACTTCTTTTTTACCAGATTTTCTCAGAAACTACTACAAAATTTGGAAGTGCTTTCCTAGCATCAAAATCTTGGTATAATCAAATTTCAGAGCAATCGGGTTATAATTGACCAATTGAGAGCCAACTGATTATCAATTAGTGAATAAACATGCTGAAATTTACTCTTTTCGGTATATTTATTGTATATCAACTAAAGGTCAAAGCCCTGGAAAAAGGACTTACCTTTTGCCCAACGCCAAAGGGTTCTGACAAATCTGAAATTTGGAATGACTTTAAGGAATTCCACAGAAGGTTGGAAGTCATGCAGTTTTTCCAACCCAAGGATGGTAACTCAGACACTTTGGTTTCACAAAGTATAATTGAATTTACGAATGAAAATGCTGCTGCTGACACGCTGGATAGCACCCAAAGTAACCCATACCAAACTATACACCAACCATTCACCAGTAAGTCTTCATGGAGACCAAACCCTCCAAATAAAACTTTGGACTCTTTCAAAAGGGCATTTAAAATGAACTTATTGGAAGACCAAACCTAACCTAACCAAGGACCAATGGTTAGGCCTTCTTGAACTTAGAATAAATCCCCATATAATCCAAAAGGCTGATAAGGGTTCTGCAGTGGTTATAATGAACACCAATGATTACCTTGGTTACAGACAACTCAGTGACCCAGACTTTTACACCAAACTAGACCATGACCCTACCAGTTCTATTTCTGAAAGAATCTGCAAAACCCTCACAGAAATGAAAGATTTTACCTACTCCCTAAAATCCATAAAAACAGGTCCCTGGTAGACCAATATGCAGCTCCATAGGACACCCCACATGTAACATCAGTAAAGTTTTGGATGCCCACATAAAGGACTATGTACCCAAAACAGCATCTTATGTCAGGGACACCCAGCTTTTATTAGCAGGTTAAAGACAATAGGAGTCCTCCCAGAAGGAGCTCTATTAGTAACCCTAGATGTGTCCTCGCTCTACACTAACATACCAAACAGAGAAGGTATATTAGCAGTAGCAGCACACCTAAGAAGGGACAGAACCAAGGACCCCATAACACCATATCTACTCAGATTATTAGAATTGGTGCTCCATAGTATGAACTTCACATTATCATTACTCACAAATAGGGGACACTGCCATGCTCACAGCAGTGGCACCAAATTATGCCAACCTTTTCATGGATAGGTTAGAAACTAAGGCCCTAGATGGATGGCCCTTGAAAACCCATTATCTGGCTCAGATTTATCGATGATATTTTCATGATCTGGCGACATGGTAGAAAAGAACTTGACAATTTCATTAAATACCTCAATGGCATGCATGAAAAGATCAAGTTCTCCTCAGAGGTCAGTAGCTCTAGTATCAACTTCCTAGACACAACAGTCAAAGTAGATACTGACAACAACCTATACACAACACTATATGAAAAACCCACACACACCCATCTGTACCTTCACTATGACTCGGCCCATCATGGCCCATGCCACACTAAAGGCCCATATGGACAATTTCTTAGATTAAGAAGAATGTGCCCTAGAAATGAAGATTTCATTGAAATGGTATTAACATGTTAAAATATTACCTCAATGGAGGGTACCCATTTAAGCAACTCAAAAAACATATGCTTAGAGCTTTCAAATTTACTCAAGATGAACTATTAGAGGTCAAAACTAAAGAATCCACAGAAGTCCCAGTTATGACCACTATGTTCAACCCATCCAACCCAGAAATTAAGAAATATATCCACCACAATTGGAATATTATCGAGAATAGCACTGACTGTTCAAATACATTCAGTCACAAACAAATCATTGGCTTCAAAAGGTTACCAAACCTTAGAGATATGCTTACTAGTGCTACAATTTCATACCCACCCAAAGACATTGTAGTCCCAAAAAATTACCCACTCATTGTACCAGACTGGGTAAATGCACATACTGCCCAATTATCAAAAAAAAACTGAGAATATCGCCTGCAAAATCACAGGTATTAAATTCAAACCAATAAACCTACCTAATAAAATATCATGTGAATTAAGTGATATTGTATACCAAATCACATGCACAAAATGTGAAATGTATTATGTAGGTGAGACAGGCAGAGCATTTAGAGCATGAATCTATGAGCACAAACTCTCTGTCACTAAACCTACGGATAACAGAATCACACCTGTCTCCAAACATTTTACTGGAAAGGGACATTCTGTTAGGAATATGCCGTTCTCTATCCTGGAATGGTGCACTCCCGAGTACAATACTCCAAAACAGGCTCACAGAAGAAGGCGTGAGCAGTGGTGGATGTGGAATATTGGAGCTGTACACCCAATTGGCATTAACCAATTTATCTAGTTGTTTGTGTATTTTGGTCCCTCTTCACACTCTAGGGATCCCTTGTTCTTGATATTTATTGTATATGTCTACATACATTGAGGACACTACACTGGTTCAATCTGCTATTAAAGCCTGAAAAATGGCTTTATAGCTTCAAACATTAGATCCAAGGTTACCTTGAAATCAGCAAAACTGAGTTTAATTGGTATGCAGTATACAGAGTTAGGAGAGATTTGTAAAATGTCAAATATCTCTTTTATTTATGGATTTACAGCTTTGAAATATATAGGGAGTTAATAACAAACCATGGCCTGGGATTCCAAAAATCATGTCAAATGTTTGCCCTGAGCCCAAATTTTAAAGCCATATTTTCAGAATGCTTATCAAACCTTCACCTTCAAACATGCCCAGACAAAGATGGCGGTGAGCAATAATAGGGGAATTTAGAGGACTTTGTCAAAAATTGTCGGACATGCAATCCCAAAAAGTAAGAATTGAATGGGGGCACAATTTGTAAGCCACTATCTTACATTTTTAGACATAAAAGTAATATTTTCATCAGTGAGCAACATTATAAAGGTATTGAATTTGACCTCTGACCCCAGATATTAATATGTTTATTTCTAACGTTTTTCTAACATTTATCATTAAACCTTTAATAAATGTTATTCATAAAATGTGCTAAAAACATTCTATTATAAATGGTTTTCGTACCCATCATTTTTTTAACCTTTGCAAAACGTTTCCTATCAAACGCTTGCAAGACCTAAAAATGTTTACTGGGAAGGTGAAACTGAGGTGATAAAGTTGAATTGCTTGTATTTTGCACTATATCTTCAAAAATATTGCCTGAAATCCAACTAAACTTAATTGAACTATCTTTATGACTGTTCAGACCTAGTGATATGGCTTTTTTGCCTCTTCTTACCTTTCAAGGTCAATTTTACATCAATTTTACATCTCCATATGCTATTAAATGGACTTTTTCTGTGTTCAAATATATTTTATTCCAATTTTGCTTATGAACTACAGTGAAATTTGGTCTCAGATTTGGTGTCTTAAGAATTTTTAACTTAAGACTGGTACATTGTTGTCTCAGATATGTTGATAAGAGTCTAAAGCATTATTTCATCTTAGCTAAGATACATATTAATGGTGTAAATTAGAAATCATTTACAACATGCATGAAATTATATTTGACCTAAAGTTTTATTAAATTGATAACCCAAATTTGGTATCAAAAGTACCTTAGTTTTGAGGCACTTTTCATACAGCATTTTCTAACTACATAGCAAGAGTGAAGAAGATAAAAAAAAATAGTAATAATTGACAAAATTTCTAATTTTCTTCTTTATTCAAATAGGTGTTATGACTTATATTGTGAATTGTAACAAATACTTTCTGGTCATTAAAAATGATGGGCCTGTAAGAATGTTTACAGTTTTTTTATAAATTTGATAGACTTTAGACTAATCTCAGCTTGGTCTCAGCTGAGAACCTGTTTGTAATTACAAAGTTGAGACTTGGTCTCAGCTGAAACCAAGTCTCAAAACTGAGACTATTTTGTGTCTCAGACTTAAGACCTCTTTGTGGATACAGGCCCTATTTTCATTGGAATTCATCCCTTGTGTAAAGAAACCCGTCGAAGTGCAACTATTAACTTCTTTTGAAATATTTGTGAACATTTTACCTGAAGTTAAGCATCAAATCAGCCTTTTCAAAAACCCAGTTTATTGTATGAAAAACCTTCATCATGTGAGGAAGCTGTGACAGCTTTAATTTCTTAATTGGTAAATCATATGAATTATGTCAAGTCAAGACAGGTCTTAGTTTACTGACACATACATCAATGTGGACTGCAGAATGTTTGTGACTGGTAAACAATGATCCCATTTGTGCCAACTTCATCCTGACAATACATCGGTATCATACATGTCTTGATCATAGCGTTGTGCTGTAACCACCCTTCCTCCAAAGTAACGGCCATTCACAGCTTCAATTGCCTTGTTCATTTCTAAAAAGAATATGATAATACCTTACAAATCACTATTATAATTCTAATAGCACTTTTATAGCCCCTAATCTCTGTCAAAAGACACATTCAAGGCGCATCACACCAAAAAAGATTGTTCAATATTTATAAGCCAGAGACATTGCAGAGGTCAGCACCGAGGAGAGAGAAAGAGAAGAATAGAAGAATTTGGGTGGATATGCTTTTCCAAAGAGGTAAGACTTCAGACTTGACCTGAAGGAGGCAAGTGAATTTGCAGAGCAGACCATGTCAGGGAGGTCGTTCCAAATCACAGGCGAGTCACACACAAACTGAGGCCAAAATGCTTACGAGACTTGAAAACTGAAGCAAAGTGGGGTACCTCAAGAAACATGCCATCAGATTGACTTTAACAAGTGTTATATGCACTCTGTCTTGGTATCAGAAAGGGTTGAAAGTACTTGGGTTTACCCCTGTGTAGAAACTTATATACAAACACAGCAGTCTTAAAGATAGAGTGGTACTTAATCAGCAACCAATGTTGTGCTTTTCTAACAGGAGTGATGTGTGAATACTTGGTGGTGTTGGCCACAATTCTGGCAAAACTGTTCTGAACACACTGAAATTTGCACAGATCCAGAGCAGAGAGACCTCTGAACAGAAAGTTACAGTAATCAAGATGACTTCCAACCAGTGCATTGGCAGCCATTAGGGCAGCTTCTTGTGTCAGATGTCCTCGGAGTCTCTTAAGATCCCTGACATGAGCAAAACAAGCCTTTGCAGACCTTCATGACATGGCAAGAGAAAGAAAAATTGGAATCAAACCAGACACCAAGGTTCCTAACTGCATCTACTGGTGATATAAGATTACCAAGTATATTGACTGGTAAGGAGTGATTAAGTTTTTTTTCATGTTGAGACTTTGGGCCAAACACAATGAATTCAGTCTTATCAGGATTAAACTTTAGCTTATTTGTACAGAGCCATCTCTTGACATCATCTAGCATCTAATCACTAAAATGATTTCAGCTGGCTTTCTCAAATTGGAGACTGAATTGATAAAATTTGGGCCCTTTGATGTTGCAGCATCACAGGCTAGACATATGGCCTTGGAAACACTTTTTACGCACTTATTTCCATAAGTATGAATTCTAAAGCACCAAGTCAAAGAAACAATAGCATCCTTCAGTCATAAATCATGGACAGAAGGAGGTTGCCAATTATAACGAGCTGGGGCACAAGAAAAGCTATGGGGGATACACCTGGCTGAAAAGGTGTGTCTTTAACCTGCAATGAGTACAGAGGTGGAGCAGTTCTTCTTCTTATATTCTGGAAGTCCATTCTACAGGGTTGGAACATCCACACAAAACTTTCATTAGCATGGACTTTTGACCCGTGAATGCCTCACCTAAATGTAGGAACCTGAAGAAATCTCTTTTTGAGATTACCATTTGGTTTTTGGAATTTGTATTATTGTCAATCCATTCTTTCAGCTGTGACTTTAACATTCAGATGAATTTTTCCCGTACTGACCTTGCTCTGTTCCAAACTCCACGAAGACCTTCACCACAAACTCAGCATCTTGCATCTGATAGTGCTTCTCTTTGTATATGATCACACGATGTACAGTGCCATAATGCCCACACTCCTCTGTCACCTCTGTTTCAAGCTCCTCATCCACGTCCTCTGGGCCAACCATATTAAGCAGGACCATTACTCGACTCTGTGAGAAATGTAAAATCCAATGAAATCTATTGTAAGATACTATAAAAATACCATGAAATATCTGAAATAAACAGTTAAATCGCATGTATTAGTCACTAGTGGATCCAGAAGGTGATTGTGGAGGTTTGAACCTTCCTTGAAAAATGTAAAGGGGATTCAACAGTGAACCCAAAGTAACAGACACAGATTCAAAAGTTGAACATCCTGCACTGGATCCTTATTTAAAATTATACTATTTCAAAATCTTCTTTAGTAACCTAATGTTGCAAATGTCAAATCAGGCTTAAAAACCTACTTAAATATTATGGATAAAGTTTATATGAAAATAACCCTGAAATTAATGGTATGTAAACAAATGTGGATGATAATATCCACGCATGGAGAGAATTCTAGTAGATTCTTAGTGAAGGAGTGCACATATTGAATTTGTGTTAACAAGAGTCTCAGAGATATATTTTACAATTTTTTCTGAGGGGAGTGGGCATGCCCCAGATCCACCTCCTTATTTGAACCTGGATATGCCCCTGTGAGTTAGCAGGGAAAAGACTGTTACATGGAACTATCACCAGCTCAGAGAAAAATGAATGGAAAAGTATACACAATGAAACACCTGATATGCACAACCAAACATGCTGTGCTGAAATAAGGCACACAGGAAGAAAGATACACCAAAAAGAGACAGAAAAATTCATGAATTTAAGGTTTATAAGAAAGAAGTCACACACAGTTTCAATTAAAAAAATGAAAAAGGGGCACATATAATTTTTTTAATAAGATCAAACGTAATTAAATTCTTTGATCAGCTTTATTTGAACAGCACAAAATTAATAATCTTTAACTAAAGAAATGGTTTAGCTAGGTAAAAGCAATTAATTTACACTTGTGAAACTTACTCATGAAACTTAAAAAAGAAAAGTATGCCTTTTCTGCTACATTATATCACAAATTGTGTGTGCGGTCTTTCCTTTGATCTTTTTTCCTATGTGTTTTTTGCCTGGAATCCCAAGCAGACCTATAACTCAATATAGTGTGTAACATATTTAACAAATACAAAGA
Organism: Sabellastarte sp. h YS-2021; assembly: GCA_964017235.1. Classification (NCBI taxonomy): domain Eukaryota; kingdom Metazoa; phylum Annelida; class Polychaeta; order Sabellida; family Sabellidae; genus Sabellastarte; species Sabellastarte sp. h YS-2021. The sequence continues at coordinate 15,544,263 of OZ024931.1, read as the reverse complement.
AAATTCAGTCATAGAGACCCACCTCCTTAGGTAGTGCCATCACTCTGAGAAAAAACTATCCAGTATTAAGTAAAAATCAATTTTTGTAACCACAACAAACATTGTTATACTCTTTCATGAGGTAAAGTATTGAGTACATGTACTTGATTGAGATTGCCATATATTTAGAATGGACTTAATTACCTGGGGCCGTATTCACAAAAGGTCTTAGCCAAGTCTTAGGCTTAACTTTTGTATAAAAATATAGCCAACTTAAGCCTAAGACTTGGCTAAGACCTTTCGTGAATACGGCCCCAGGTGTACTGAAATTATCTATTGCTTTTGCTCTCTAACGACTGGGGATTCAGGAGAAGTAAATACTAGTAATCAAGATATATCGATACATCCCCCTCCTCTTTTCACATGACATTGTATAACCATACACTTTACAGTTACAAGTGACATACAGGGTGTGTAATTACTTTGCACTTATGGTGTTATTTAAGTATTTGTTGACAACATGAATGCTGAATAGGGTGGAGGTAGGGACATGTACAGCTTTACTTATGTGGTAGATGGACAATACAGCAGAGAATAAACTCTATATTTCAAACCCCAGGAGATAACACCAAACCCATTTCCTGGAGAACTGCAAAGAAAACTATTTTTTACAGGTGATTTTCTTGTAGGTGAAATAACTAAACTGGAAAGAGCATAAAACATTCCATTTCTACCTTGATTATGTTTAGAATTAACTGAAAATTTTTATACTAAATAATCTTTTTAATTGGTAGTTTCTGTTTTTTTGTACAAGTGGAAGATTTAGAGTATTTATTTACTAGAGATACCCATCTACCAGAGCTAATACAACAACACAGACTTCATGTACCTAAGCTATTACACTTAACTATATCTGAATAGTTGGCCTTCACACACCAGAAGGAGGTATAATTATAGCAATGACTCAAACCACACCATAATACTTGATACCTTAATAGTCAATTGCATTCCAAGTCTGTGAAATAAATAAGGTATACGTTCCTGAAAAGCAAATAGGAGTTCTTTAAGTCAAGCATCATATTCGGATAAAAGAAAATTACAAGTCCAGTAGTTTGAGTTTAGCTTCAGTTAATTCAGTTTATTTGCTTTATTTTTTTATAAATTTCCAGGTGTGTAATACAAGTATTTCCATATATATATTTACAATCTATAATTACTATTCCCTTTGGCAGTGCAGTTATTTGTCTTTTGTTTTCATGTTTCTAGTGCTCCATTGGACTTCTTTGTGTGTTCCTTGTCCTGTATCCCTCTTTTGCTGGATGTAGGTTTTTATGGTCAATTTATTCTCTTGATTTCAGCTCCCTGTTGGCCAGTTTTGTGGGGATTCCCCTCCTGAGCCGCAGTCTGCCTCGATTGCACTCAGTCTGCGTGTGCACACTGACATCGCATCTTTCCTCTACCTGCCCTACTTCACTGCTGAGTATTATGTATATCAGGAGCAGGAACAGCAAGACGAGTCAGGTAAGAACTCAGGAAACTGACTTGTGTAATATAGCCAGGTAAAAACTGCCTCGTGTCATATAGCCCGGTGAGAACTCAGGAAACTGACTTGTGTCATATAGCCAGGTAAGAACTCAGGAAACTGACTCGTGTAATATAGCCAAGTAAGAACTCAGGAAACTGACTCGTGTAATATAGCCAGGTAAGAACTCAGGAACTGGCTTGTGCAATATAGCTAGGTAAGAACTCAGAAAACTGACTCATGTAATATAGCCAGTAAGAACTCAGGAAACTGACTCGTGTAATATAGCCAGGTAAGAACTCAGGAACTGGCTTGTGCAATATAGCTAGGTAAGAACTCAGAAAACTGACTCATGTAATATAGCCAGGTAAGAACTCAGGAAACTGACTCGTGTAATATAGCCAGGTAAGAACTCAGGAACTGGCTCGTGCGATATAGCTAGGTAAGAACTCAGAAAACTGACTCGTGTAATATAGCCAGGTAAGAACTCAGGAAACTGACTCGTGTAATATAGCCAAGTAAGAACTCAGGAAACTGACTCGTGTAATATAGCCAGGTAAGAACTCAGGAACTGGCTTGTGCAATATAGCTAGGTAAGAACTCAGAAAACTGACTCATGTAATATAGCCAGTAAGAACTCAGGAAACTGACTCGTGTAATATAGCCAGGTAAGAACTCAGGAACTGGCTTAATGTGCAATATAGCTAGGTAAGAACTCAGAAAACTGACTCATGTAATATAGCCAGGTAAGAACTCAGGAAACTGACTCGTGTAATATAGCCAGGTAAGAACTCAGGAACTGGCTCGTGCAATATAGCTAGGTAAGAACTCAGAAAACTGACTCGTGTAATATAGCCAGGTAAGAACTCAGGAAACTGACTCGTGTAATATAGCCAGGTAAGAACTCAGGAAACTGACTCGTGTAATATAGCCAGGTAAGAACTCAGGAAACTGACTCGTGTAATATAGCCAGGTAAGAACTCAGGAACTGCATGCTTGTGCAATATAGCTAGGTAAGAACTCAGAAAACTGACTCATGTAATATAGCCAGGTAAGAACTCAGGAAACTGACTCGTGTAATATAGCCAGGTAAGAACTCAGGAACAGGAACTGGCTTGTGCAATATAGCTAGGTAAGAAAACTCAGAAAACTGACTCGTGTAATATAGCCAGGTAAGAACTCAGGAACTGGCTCGTGCAATATAGCTAGGTAAGAACTCAGAAAACTGACTCGTGTAATATAGCCAGGTAAGAACTCAGGAAACTGACTCGTGTAATATAGCCAGGTAAGAACTCAGGAACTGGCTCGTGCAATATAGCTAGGTAAGAACTCAGAAAACTGACTCATGAAATATAGCCAGCCGTAAGAACTCAGGAAACTGACTTGAGAAATGCAGCCAGATAAAAATTTTAAAATTTTGACTTGTGTAATACAGCCATGTGAACACTCAGGAAACTGACTTGTGTAATACTGCCAGGTTTGAAATCAATTAATTGACTTATATAATATAGCCAGGTATGAATTCCAGAAAGTCACTCATATAAAACAGCCAGGTGAGAATTCCAGAAACTGATTCATGTAAAACAGCCAGATAATAACTGGGGGAACCAATCCATGGCAAGATAAGAACTTAGAGCACCAAGTTATGAGAAATAGTATGGTGAGAGAGCTGAGAAGAATGCGAGTAACATGACTCACAAAAATAGAGTATTTTAAAATGGAGAGCTGTCCAGTTGACAAAAATGCATTTCTGCATGTTTTGTGTGAGTACATTATAGAGAAACATTGTCAACTATTACATCCCACAAACATGATTTTGTGATATAATCTGGAAAATAGATTTTAAAATAAACTATGAACAGCAAACATTGAATAGATTATAAATTATCATTTTATAAAAGAAATAAACCACTTTTACTTTCCCTTTGGCCTCATCCTTTATTTGATTTTATTTTTGTGATTGACATAGTTTTTTTCTACAATACAAGAACCTGAAAAACTGATTTATGAAGTATATAGCATAAAAGACAGCCCTGATCTCTCTCTCTGTTCATCTGTATGAACAGCATAGTCTGTATCAATGTTTTTATGTATTCCAATCGTTTAGATGGCCGCTGTTTCTATCGCCTGCAAACCAGTGACATCATCACAAGCCCCGACTTCCCCTCCCCCTACCAGCCCTCTAGTCTGTGTGTGTGGCGAGTGTCCACCAAGTCAGGTCAACGGATACACTTCATTCTGGACAGCATCGACATCGAGTACACCAGGTCAGCATCTTTAGTTAGTGATGAACTGCAAATTATACTCATTTATTTAAGTAGAATCTGTCAAGTAGAATTGGAAGTAAATTGGAAGTAAATTCAGCTCCTCAGTGGGCTTTAGTTATTGCTATATTGACCCTGTTATCTGGAATCCCTGGCAAAGTAGAAGTGTTTTAAGTGACCCTTAAGACCTGACTTAACAACCAGGGTTAGTAGTTTAAAACTATCATTCTAAAAATTTTGCAGTTACCGGTATCAATATTCCAAAGTTAAATAACTTTATGCATGAATATTTAATACCTGTGAGTGTTTGTATCATATTAATGCATTTCATTCACATTTTGAACAATTTCCTTAAATTGTTTCTATAATTTTAATTCAGAAAATTTATTCAATAGCTCACTAAAAGGAATAAAAAATAACTCTACACCGTGTTTACCTCATGCTACTGTATTTGATACGCAGGAACTGTGCTTTTGATTTCCTGGAAGTTCGAGATGGACGACATAGGAACTCTCCTTTGATTGGTCGGTTCTGTGGCTCCAACTCTACACACACAATTACATCCACAGGTAAGCTGAAGGAATAAGCCAATCTGATTTATTCAAGCATTTATAGCAGTTTTTCTCTGCACCAATATATATTAAAAATCAAAAGCCAAAACGATGTAGCCATTTGACAAAGAAGCAGCTGACATCTGTGGTTTTTGGTTCAGCTCATGACAATATGTAAAACCTCACATTGGTGTTTGACAAACATTTACCAGAAACAATCAAATTTATATACTAGGACTATCAATTGGGAAGTCGCATAGAGTTTATATTCCTAGTGTTACTTGGGTTGGCAGAGGTTACTCTTGTTATGTCTTATTTAAGGGGTATATCTAATGCCCAGGTCACACACTGGAGAGGGTACTTTGATCATTTTGGTGAATATAGAAAAATACAGGTAATTTCAAATTTGCCAGAATTCGCTATGTGATAAAAAGATTTTCATACCTCCAGATGTTCTGCAACATTTTTCAACTGCCCTATGATTAAGCCTTAATAAAGTAAGATTATACTGAGAATACTGTATGGACTGGTGGTAATGATATCTGATGATTTTCCTATAAATACCGCACAAATTAGCTAAGGACAGGTGAGAATTAATGAGATTTGTGACTCTTCTGCCACAAAAAAAGAATGAGTTAGCAACAAGGAAGAATATCAGGCAATTTTACTGAGAATAAGGAACTGGTTACAACTCACTGATAACTGCCCTATGGCAGAGCTACAACGTGGAAGAATGTGCTACAAATTGTGGCGAAATGTCATGATAAACTAAAAAATAGACAAAATTATTGAACATGAGGTTGTTGTCTCCATGAGGTGGTTTAAAATGAAGAAGACTGAAGACAAAGAATAATGGGGAATCCACCAAAAATATTGAAGAATTTGATATTCACAGACATATATCATTAAAATTCGCCGCTGTCTGACTTGGGCATAATATGTGTCTGTCAGGAAGAAAGAGCAGTAGTTTGAAGTGTGTATTTCAATAATTATATGTAACTAGGTCAATTTAGTGAGAACTTCCTGTGAATAAATTTGAATATTCTTGGTTGTAAAAGAATAAGTTGAGAATGAAACAAGAGCTGTGAAGATTCTTGTGCAACAAACTAACAAGGGGGAGAGATAAAGTGAGAATACTTAGTAAGCTTTAAGATGATCCTCAGAATTCACTGAGAACAGGAAATATGAGTGGCATGTTGGCAAAGAATATACATGGGCTGCCTATAGTGGCAAGTTGTCACAGTGAACTTTAAACTTTAAGGTGAAGGATGCCCATGATAATTTTGAACAGCAGGTTTTTGGAACAGCAAGAGGGGGAATGATATAGAAGGCTGGAGACAACAGGGACTGATCAAGAGGTTTCTACAAACTTCAAAGAATGTTTCATTCTCAAATATTCATCTTCAAAAATTGTCACTGTTTGGCCTCTATATGGCTTTCATTATATATAATTTCATAAAACCAAAATGAAAATGCAGTCAAAGTTGTTCATATTTTAAAAATTTCTTTTTAAAATTCCCAGTGAAATCATTTTTACAAATTAAGGACTCATGAGTACGATATTTCTCTTATTTCCGTTGTTTATTTTCCATGTTCCTATACCTGTTGGCATTTTAACTATGATAAAACCTTTTTTTGCATACAAATAAAGCATATGTTTATGGTACAGGCTTTCCATAAAATCTGTGATGTCAAAAAGGATTATTTTTTTCAATAATGGCTGTAGGCCTTTATTAAAGATTTAGCAACAGTTTATATCAAAACCCTTTCAGGGAGAATGGATCATACCTGTAATTTGAAATACGTTTTATAATATCTGGTTAAGTACTTAGTTTTGAATTTTACAAGCCATTAGAGCTTTGCCAAGCTTCATCACCAAAGACTATGTAATTAAAATTTCTAAACTAAAATGTTATTTTTCAGGTCGACACTTGTGGATTGGCCTGATTACTGATAGTACTGGGTCAGGTCGTGGGTTCAAGGGTCATTTCCTCTCTGAAGCCATCACGCAGACAGTGTGAAAGGACACTAAGTCTTGTACTTAAATACAGTATATTTTTACCATAGTGCTTCTGTCATTAGGAACAAAATATGTTTACAAAACTCATGAAACCAAGATATAGTGGATGACCAGAAATTCATGACAAAGTATAAGCTGGACTTTAAACATAGATCTTATTTGAAGAGGTGGACTAAAGTCCAACCTTATTGTTGATGAATTGAAGTAGACATATATGAAACAATCTTTACACACTTTTTCTGACACTGGGACTAGATTCACTGAACTTCTTAACTAAGCGACTTTGTCAGTTGAGTTTTTGCTGGGATTCATCTTTGTCAACACACAAAAACATCAGTAGTCTGACAAGTCTTGAATTAGAGAAAGAAACCCTCACACATGAGAACCTATTGAATAACAAAAAGATTCTCAGAAATAGTGAATTTCTAAATTCTTGAACATTCTAGGACTTTAAACTTAATTATGACTAAGTGATACAATATAGCTTTGAAATTCTATGAATTGGAATTTAAATTAAACAGGACAGAGATATTTGTTATAATGTTTAAATCAGCAGAATGGATGCAATTCCATGTTTATGCATACAATTGTCATACACAGCTGTCACACAAAGTGCTATTTATATAATGTAGATATGCTATGATTTAAATTATATGCGATATTGTCTTAATATAATAATGTTCCTTCTTTTTTCAGTGTTCATGTTGAAATGCATTTGTGTATATAGTTGCCTTATTTTATGAAAAGTATATTGTGTAAAATATATTTTTTTCTAAAAACCTGTACAGAATTTGTACCAATAGTAGCCTTTGTATTATGCTATTTATTTTTGTAGATAAGCTATAGTGAGAATTATTGGTGTATTCAATTTATAGCAGAGTAGTATCAATGAAATATGTGTGAAAATATGTGTTACAACAGGAGTTATTAAGGTAGTGCTCAGAGAGTGCAAAACCTCTGCCATAGTGTGGTAAGAATATTTAAACTAGTGATCCAATTATCTGAATGACATTGTTGAGAACTGTTTATATATAATTCTTCAGCCCAAGAAATATTGCTGAATATATAACCAGGTTTTTATAGATAAAAGTATTGGTTTGACCCCAATAATAGTAATCCTGATGGTATGTTCCAATATGACCTTGACTGTCGAATGAAATGTTAATTCCTTGGACTTTGTACTAATTTTAATGCATATTTTGGTTAAAGAAATTACTCTTAATTTACATAAAAAAGTCACAAATAACAATTTTGTATCCATAAAATACTTTAGCATGTCACTGAATTGGCACAAACCTGAAGTAAAAAAAATAAAAACAAATTTTAACTCTTTGGAACAAACAACTGGTTAGTAATATGCTAATTTCACTAATCTACTAATTTCATGTTGAATTTGTATTATTTTCATGAAATTCAAGTGGTTGTTTTCATTTTAAGTATATTAATATTCTTTTCGCAGCAATTATATCGAAGAGTCCCTCAGTGGCCTAGTGGTTAGGAAGTTTGGTATGAACTTACAGGCTGCCATGTCTGTATTGGTTTGACCCCAATAATAGTAATCCTGATGGTATGTTCCAATATGACCTTGACTGTCGAATGAAATGTTAATTCCTTGGACTTTGTACTAATTTTAATGCATATTTTGGTTAAAGAAATTACTCTTAATTTACATAAAAAAGTCACAAATAACAATTTTGTATCCATGTTGCACCGAGTTACCAAGCCCCCAGCAGTTAGGTATTTCACAATCAGAAGTATTTAAGGAATGCTGATATGATATGGTACTTACCCATTGATACTTAATACATGTTTAATATATTTATACATAATAATAGTTTTGAAGTTGTGAGGTGACAGTGAGCATTTAATGTAGGGTTCATTGAGACAGATAGTGTCACTATACTGTAAAATCATGGATCATGTAGTACATACAGTATTAATGTGACACTTAGTGACTGAAAAATGATGGATTGAGATCCAAAAGAGATGAATGACTTCAAAACCTGCTTCATTTCAAATATTTGTTTGTTTTTCTCATTTCAAGACATTTGTATCTGCTTTCAAAAGATATTTAAATCCAGACTGTTTATAACTAACAGATTGTAAGTGACAGTGACTGGGTTGTAATGGAGAAGTTTGACCATTGTATAACCAACAGTTTTACCATTGTGAGCATGTAGCCAACTCAGTACATGTAGTGATATAAGTGTTGCATTCATAACACCTGTACAGTATGATACAATAAAGTAGAACTGTATCAAATGTTTATTTTTTATTGTTTATAAAACTGCTAATATTAAGAATATCTATCCTCATTGAAATATTACAAGCTGAGTCATTAGAGAAAGATTAAAAGCAAAGTATTAAAACAGCATTAAAATATTTCTTTCAAATTTAAGTTGGTTTAAATTATGTGAACCTACATCACATGTATATTTAATTTTATAATCAAGTAAAAGTTATTGAAATTGTACAATGCAGTATTTTTTATAATTATTATGAAAACCTACCTGACATTTAACTATATATCTTGGTGATTAAGTTAAATTTCACTAACATTTTCCTTTTTACCCTGGTAACAGGAAAATGTTTATCTACACATATACAATACATGTGTTAATGTATCTACACATACTTTGTCCCATGACCTTCAGAACTGAAACACCGATAAGCAACCACATGCGAAGGGCAACCACTTTTGGAATTTCATCTGGATGGTTGTTCCTCGCAAGTTCAACTATATATTTAACATGATTATCAAATAAATATTAATTTTTTGTGTAGACCAACTGAACAAAATCTTACTTGCAGAGTACATTTACGCAGGTGTCACCAAAAACTTTAAGTTCATTTAAACCCTCTGAATGAATATTTCATTTTGGCAAATGTGTATTGATGTGTCTATAGAATGTGTAGTCATGACGTGCTCTTCTAGACACTCTTGTTTTGTGACTGAAACAGAGAAATTTGGAAATTTTATTTTAAATGTAGCTTTTATAAGCTACAATACCTACCTATTGTAACCATATGCTTTACCGGTGGTTGACCACGGGAAGCTTCCAACCGGAGTAAAGTTGAAAACTATTACCCATGAAATTCAGATAGACGGGGCTATCTGGAGTACTGGTCACGGGGAATGCCGGTGATATAGTACCGGTGCGGGTAAACACGCACCTGCTGGCTTGGCCACGTGACCTAGGGAACCTATCAGATTGCTCCCATGAGCACTTCCTCCTTTTTGTTGGAACCAAACCCCTTGCCCAGTGTAGTCTGGAACAAGCGGGGAGGACCAGGGAGGGCCTGTACTATGGTTACAATAGGTAGGTATTATAGCTTATAAAAGCTACATTTAAAATAAAATTTCCAATTTTATTACGCTACAATAGTCCTACCTATTGTAACCATATGCTGAATCCCAGCATTTTGGATGGCTGGGAAGACTATACACTGGCTAAACAATTATATCTGGTAAAGGCAGCAACCATCACAGGCGAGCATCCGGAGACCAGGGTGAAGGAGGAAGCCCCCAATATGGTCATCAGGAAGTACACATCAGGAACTGAGGGGAATTCTCCAGCTCTTCTGAGGTTGAGGTGTGTCACCAAGGGGAAGAGAGGCACCATCTTGGTTCTCACCGCCAGCTCAGGCACTCCAAGCAGAAAAAATATCCAAAAAATAAAGTACACAAAGTACGATGAAATGTGATGTCAAGGAACATTTGATACAACATAAGACAATTCTTAAGAAAGCAAGGTTAAGTAAACAGAAAAAGTTAAACTTAAATTACATTCACAAGAAAATTGGAAAGAAAAAACTCCTGGTAACTACATGAGACGCAGGTATTTCTGTGAAAACAGCAGGTAAATAAGTGAATAAGAGTAAAAATTAAAATTCAAGTTACCTTAAAAGGGGTGAAGACCCCGCTCTACGATGTCAGAGGGTTCTGACACTCCCCGTCTAGGTGGTTCCCGACGTCGTGCCCCCCTCTTTTTTCTTCCCTGGAACTTGGTTGGAAGGAGGCATCACCTGCTGTGCTGCAATGAAGGCGCCTAAGTGGAAGGAGCCCTCTGATTGGTCTTGTCTGGCAAGATCTCTGAGGTAGAATCTGGTGAATGTGTTGTGTGATTTCCAATGGCAGGCTTGCATAATTTGATCCATGGAAATTCCCCCATAAAAGGCCTTGGAAACCGCAAAAGCTCTGACGTCATGGGCCTTTACCCCTACAAGGTCCATGTCTGCATTGTCTACCTTGGTGTAGCAAAATTTTATAGTGTTTTTAATCCAAGACGATATAGTGGAACACTGAATATCTTTAGAATGGCCCAATTTATAGGAGATAAACAATAACTGTCTACCCCCTCTGGAATCCATAGTTCGATTCAGATAACACTGAAGGGCCCTGACAGGGCAGAGTAGGACATCTGTGTCCGGAGAGTCTTGACTACACTTCAAGGCTGGAACGACCACTGGTGAGATAGATTGCGGTCCTTCCTTTGCTAATTGATTCTTGGCAATGAAGGAGGGAGAGGGGGACAGCTGGATCTGATCCCAGTCGCCCAGGCATAAAAGTCCATCTAGTGTCCAGGCATGAATCTCACGCCGCCTTTTCCGGGAGGCTAAGGCTAGTAAGAAAACTGTCTTTCATGTTAGGAATTTTAGAGCTGCTTCCTCTTGTGGTTCAAAAGGAGGCTGGGCGAGTCTCTATAAAACAAGGGACAGATTCCACTTAGGAATGGGCCTGGAACTCTTGGGTTTATCCCTGTGAAAACTGGCTATCAGTCTGGCAATCTCGGGGTTAGTACTAATGTTTTGTTTAGTATTCCCAAGGGTATCTGCTATGGCTGTTCTGTAGCCTTCAATGGTAGAAGGGCATCTATTTAAGTCATTGAACAGCATCTTGTTGAGAGTCTCTGAGGAGCAGCAATTCTTTCTGCCACTTCTGCAGTGTAACCATGTTCTTGGAGTGCTGAACTCCTAGATACCATCAGAATTATCCTGCATGTTTGTGATTGAAGTTTTTGTACAACCTTGGGCAGCAGGGCGGTGAGAGGGAACGCGTAAGCAACCATGTTTTGCCACGGAATGTTGAGGGCATCTACTGCCCATGCCTGAGGATCTGGAATTGGAGAGACATATGTAGGAAGTTTTTTGTTCAGGCTGGTTGCGAACAGGTCCACTTGGGGACTCTCCCAAAGTTTGGAAATTTGTTTGAAAATCTGTGGAGACAGAGACCACTCTGTTGATTGAATCTGGTTCCTCCTTGAGAGGCCGTCCGCTATCACATTGAGTGAGCCCGGTACATGCCTTGCTCTGAGTGTGACATTGTTTAGGTGATACCAAGTGAGGATTCTCCACATGAGAGAGAGCACAGAGTTCTGCTGATTTTGTGCCGCCCTGTTTGTTGATTTAGGCCACCACTGAGGTGTTGTCTGAGGCAATAAGGACTTGATTGTTCCTGCAATCTGTCTTGAAGAATTGCAAGGCCAGAAGAACCGCCTTCATTTCTAATAGGTTGATGTGAAGGTGCTTTTCTGAAAGAGACCAGAGCCCTCCTGTAGAATTTTGACCTAAGTGAGCACCCCAACCTGCGTTTGAGGCGTCTGTAAATATCAGTTTTTCATGTTCCTTGGGGTGGAGATGTTCTCCTTGTAGCACATTTTGAAGGTCTAACCACCATTCCCCGTGTCGTATCATCTTCTGATTCCAGGGGATCAGTGTATCCAGAGGCATCGGATATTTCCAATGAGTTTTGAGATGCCACTGAAAAGGTCTCATATGCATCCTGCCCAATTTTACAGTCTTCTCCATTGATGCAAGCAAACCAATGGTGGACATAAGAGTCCTTGCACTGATAACAGACTTCAAGGAGAGGCGATGAAACATCTGAAGTTTGGTCCACCTGTCTTGCGTGGGCTTCATAAGAGCCAAATCTAGTAAAAAGTGGTAACCCAGGAAGTCGAACCTCTGAGATGGTTTGAGTTCTGACTTCTTGAGGTTTACTATAAAGCCCAAATCCTTCACCAGCTTTAGTAGTTTTTGTGTTTGAACCGTGCATTGTTGTTCTGAGGGGGCACGGATCAACCAGTCGTCCAGGTATTGGTGGAGTCTGATTCCTGATTGCAAAGCTATCAGTTTTACCTCTTTGACTATACTGGTGAAAATGAGGGGGGCTGTTGCTAGCCCGAAGGGGAGGCTGGTGAACTGGTAAGTGACGCCTTTGAAATGAAACCTGAGGTATTTTTGAGACTGGGTGTGAATTGGCACGTGTAAGTAAGCGTCTGTGAGATCTATAGATGTGACCCATTCCCCTTTCCTAAGGGAGGCACGTATGGACTCTGGGGTCTCCATCTTGAACTTTGGGATGGCCAGGAATTTGTTTAGTGAACTCAAGTCTATGACTGGCATCCAGCGGTTGCCTGGTTTTGGAACCAGGAAGAGACGTCTGTAAAATCCCAGACCTTCTGGGGTATGAACGACTTCGACTGCGCCTTTCTGCAGCAGGTCTTGAATAGAGGTCCATAAGGCATTTTGTTTGTCGAAGCCTGCATAACTGCTGATTATGCAGGGTACCCTGGATAGGTTTGGGCGTTCCCTGAAGGGCAACTTGTATCCGTCTCTTATGAGCCCTGTGATCAACCGGTGGGACCTATGTTTTACCACTCCGGAAGGAACTGCCTTAGTCTTCCCCCCACTGGCAGATCTTTTTCTTGAATAAATACACTTTTGAACTGAACTAGATTGGATGTATCCTGAGACTGTACAACCAGAGTTTTCTCCCCCTCTGGTGGGGACTGTACACACAGAGTCTTTCCCCCCTCCGGTGGGGGCTGTACACATGGAGTCTTTCCCTCCCCCCTTGGGGACTGTACACATGGAGTCTTTTCCCTCTCCAGTAGGGATAACACACTCAGAGTCTTCTCCCCCTCTGGAGGGGTTACAGCGAAAACACAGTGTAAGGGATCTCCTTAAAGCATTGTCGGTTCTAATCCAGGGTTTTGTAAAGGTAGCACTTGGTATTGAGAGTCATTGAGGAGGTTGCTGCTGCTTGTAACCACCTGTGCTGCCTCCGCGGCCGCGACCTCTGCGACCACCACATCCTCCTCTGCGACCACCTTGGGGTGGAGGCTGAAAGAAGGGTTGCTGCACCATATATTGTGGAGCCGGCATGGGTTGGTAGTAAACCCCTTGTGGAGCTTGTTGACGTCCACCCCTACCCCTCTTGTTTTTCTTATATGGGTGGAAACACTGCTCCTTCTTGGATCCAGGCTTCACTACTAGTCCTATCAAGTGTTGCTGATACTCCTGCATGAGACACCTCTCAAACAGGTCTCCACCTGAGACTGGGGCAGCACAAAGATTGTGCACCCTAAAAGCATCCAGGTTGGGGTGAGCATGGCATAGATAGGCATCACACCTGAGAAGCACCAGGTTCGTGAGAGTGGATAAGAAGTTGGATACCAAGTCTGCGTAGGCCTTGGACATACTCCTACTTATATCCAGCATAACCTGCATCTGGGCAGATTCCTGTTGGGTCATGGTGAACAACTGCAACATGATTTGCTCTCTGGTGGGCCCGTCCGTGGTTGCACGGAACTGGTCAAACAATCTCTCTCTTTGGTCCCTTGAGAGACGAAGATTGTTGAGACACGACTCGCTGGCCATCCTGAAGGTGGAGAGGAAATTAGCAATGCTGATGTTCTCTTGAGTCATGTATTCCAGCTTGACTAGATCCTTCTGTTGGACTGAAGCTGGGGGTCCACTCCTGTAGCCAGGCTTTGCGATGTTGGAAAAAGCCTGGGGAACCACCTGTGGTGTCTGTGCAAATTTATTGTCCACTACACTATACCAGCTTCCCTTGAGTGGTGGAATGCCTGGAAATTTCCCTATCTCCAGAGTATTTGACGTGCTCGGTTTGACTGAGTCGTCCTGGGCAGTCTGACGGCGAGATAGGTCGGCAACCATTGGGAGCTTGATAGATGGGGGTCTATCCAACTTTTCCTGTTGCAGGAGAAGGGGATCACGTCCCAGTGCTGAGCCCAGCTTGTAGTCCTCTTCTGCTGCTGGGTCAGGAATGGACAAGAACTCCCTAACCTTTTGGACCAGTTCCCTGAAAGGGAGGTTAGGGGGTGCCGCCTGTTCTCCAACTTCCGTAGGGTCTTCTGGCTTTGAAGCGGAAGAGAAGGAGGAAGCTGAAGCATCAGTACCATATTCCTCTTGTTCCAAGGCTTGAAGAGGAGATGCAAGCCTTAGAGCAGAAGCAGCCGTCGGCAAAGAGGATGGCTGTGTAGAGGGGGTGGTAGTTGGTACCTTCACTTGAGAGACCACCGCTTGGATGGACTGTTGAGCGATAGTGGAGGAGCCCTTAACCTTTGAGAAACCCTTCTTTATCTCAGCAGGGGCAGGTTGAGATGGAGCCGAAACCATTGGTTCCTCTGCTTTGGCAGGCGGTATAGCAGACACCGGTGTGATTGACACAATATGAGGTGGCTGTGCTGTAGATGTAGCTGCTGGAGGTTGAGTTTGTGCCGGGGCCAAACGAGTAAACATCTGCTCCATGGACTGTTGAAGGAATGCCTGCAGTCCTGTTTACAACTGAGCAGAGAGATCCTTGATTTGTTGCTGGTTTTTCTGCTGCAGAGAGTTCATCATCTCAAAATTCTGCTGTTCCAGCTGGCTCCTAATGAGTTGAGTCCTAGGAGTCTGTGGGATCTCTGTTGTTGAGACAGCCCTCTGTGGTTGTGGGAATGACAAAGCCGCCATTCTTTCCGCAACTGATTGCCTGCCAGGAGTTGTGTGTGGTAGATATCCTGAAGGCAGAATATCCTGTGTGACTGTCTGAGACAGAGGGTGCGGCGCCCTGAAAAGGGCTGAAGAATCAGTCGTAGACTGTTGTACCGGACCCATAGTAAAAGAAGTCGCCGGGACATTCTGTGCAGGTAATGAAGCCGGTAGGCTAGTAAGAGGGCTGATGCCGGTGAGAGGTGCACTGGTACTGGAGTCTTCCGGTTCAAGATCCAGAAGAGTGTCGTCCACTCGCGAGAAATCTTCACCGGTCAGCGCCGGTTCTTCTGTCTCCGGCTCCTCAAATGAGTCACCCTGTGAGCCGGTTTTATGCCTGTAAGCAGACCTCTTGGCAAAATTTTCTCTGAGGTGGGACCACTGCTCTTCTGTCAGTGAAGCACACACTGAACACTGCGTGGTGTCAGCTCCTTGTGCACAGGGATCCAGTCCCTTGCACTTGGCTCTACAGCCAAAGCAAGAGCCATGAGTATCAAACTGGGGCATAAAATGTCCACACTTGCCCCTTTTCTGGTAAGGAGGTGTCTAACCATGTTACCAAAATGATCTATAAACTGTTATGAAACAATTTAATCACAATTTAACTGTCCACCCACAGTTATATAGCTGTAACAATTCACTAAAAGTGAGAGTCACTAGCAAGCCAACTTGACAAGATGGCTTTCAACAAAAAGAAGGAAGTGCTCATGGGAGGTTCCCTAGGTCACGTGGCCAAGCCAGCAGGTGCGTGTTTACCCGCACCGGTACTATATTACCGGCATTCCCCGTGACCAGTACTCCAGATAGCCCTGTCTATCTGAATTTCATGGGTAATAGTTTTCAACTTTACTCCGGTTTGAAGCTTCCCGTTTTTTGATGGTTTTGAATGCAAAAATATCAAACATGTCCAGGGAATATTCTCAAAAACTGGATCGCTTCTGTGTTACTTATTTTTTATTTAAAAAAATAAAAATGTCACTAGTGTTTCATTTGCACTAAGATTCCAGACTGGATATTCATTTTACCATCCTGTTGCAGAAATTTTACATTTGCTCAGGGTTGCCAGGTCTTTGATCATTATGAATGATTAAGTAATGGATTATTTTCCTACCTTTATCCTTCCTTACTTTTTTGCCTGTTATGACTCTTGTTGGGATTTTTTGACATTTTCAAACATTTTAACAAGGTTATGATGCTTTAAACCATTTTTTTTTGTCATCATGTCAAAAACAGATGTATGACATCAAATACCCAACCGCTCTTATATACAATTCACATTAATCCGTCGTAAGCCAATTCAGACTAAACAAATCATAAAGAAAGAGATGCAACCTTTTAAAATAGCATATTATTAAGATTCTCTTGCATTATCTTAAACACCATACGTTGCTCAAATGGAATAACAAGAAACTTTCAAACCTGTACAGTATCCAAGTGTATTATGAGAGAAAGATTTTGGTGGATAAGAGAAGGTTCATAAAATAGGAGAGCTCATGAAAATGTGGATAATAGAAGGTCAGATAAACAAGGTTCTTCGGTATATTTTACACTGATTTGTGAAAACTAATGTATTTTTTAAACTGGTATTGTAACATCATTTATCTTTGACTTCTCAACCTATATGTCAAAACTATAAAATAAAGATTTAATGATATCATGTATTAGTTGGAATTAAGGGTCGTTTTCTCGGTACAATTAAACCATTCGGAGTCCTCTGCAAGGAATGGTATAAATTCACACACTGACAAGAGATAGAATAAACTGATTTGAAAATATCTTCCATTTACAGCAAAACTTTCATATAAATGTTATTGATTATTTAGAATTGAGAGGTGTGGTTTTTCGGTTCAGTCATTTCAATTTTCTGTGAGATATGGAAGCTATATACACAGAGCTATAAGGTAATGAAAAGACATTCTATTTATGGTACCCGGTATTCCCTGTTTGTACACATAACCTATAAAGCACCTTCAATCAGAATATATATGTCTTTTCAAAAAAGGTTATTCATTTTTCAAATATCAGGCTGTGGACTATTGTGAATCTGACTTTAAAATTTATAAGATACAGTTTTTATTTTATAGACCTGCATTCTAATTGTGAAACAAGATTTCTGAAACATAAATGCTTGTATTTCTAAACATATTTACCAAGTCTAGAGCTTCAAACAAGGAAGTATTTATGCATTATAAATTGTCACACAAATATCCATTTGGGTAGACTATTTGGATATCTGTATGTATTTTAGGAACAGTCATTTTGATGTGGAGTTAAACAGAACTGGGGATAATCATTTAGAGTTATTTTGTTTTAATGAAGATTTACTGAAAAAATAGCTGCAAATACATGCAAGTATAGTAATTATACCGTCAGGATTTATGCAAGATTCACAAATATGTAAGCCTGTTGAACTGAATCTCAAAGTGCCAGAAATACACTATAACTAAAACCAGGAACTCTACAGTAACAGGATAGAATTGGATGTTTAAAGGTCCTGTAAGGACCATATATATGCATTTCTACTTAAAAGGGCATGCTTCTTAACAGTTCTACTTAAAGGTCTGCATAATAAACACAAAAAAGGTCAAAGATGGATAAGTTAGAAGAGGAGTGCATCAAACTGATACAACAGTGTAAAAAAGAGGGTTTCACCGAAGATGAAATCAAACAACTTTGCTATCAAAACCTAAAAGATCCCGAGATAAAAAAATGTTTTGCCAAAGAAATGAATAGACAACACCGGTCTAAACAAAGAAGTTTCGGTCTTTGCCTTTGGCTGATTGTGCCTGGTATCTTATCTATGATTGTTGGAGTTGTTGCCCTGGCAACCCACAATCTAGTACCCAGGGATCTTTCAGAATTTGTTGGTGACCAGCTTAAATCCATGCCTTGCTTATTGGACCACAATGAAATAAGCCTGGAACTAACACGGCCTCTGTTTAACTGTAGTTTATGCGAAGGGCTGAAGGAAGTTCCCACAGAGACTAACCTTTCTCAGGCAAAGTTTGAAGAACTCTACGCTTACACAAGTATCCCTGTTGTAGTCCGGGGTACCGCTGAGCAATGGGAAGCTAGAAATGTGTTCTCCTTTGAATTCTTTAAGTCCTTATACACCGAACAAGATGGAGCTTTTCAATATGTAGAAGAACAATGCCAGTTCTTCCCTTACAACACAGACTTCAGAACACTACAGGATGTCTTTAGCATGTCCAAGGAAATGTCTGAACTCAAACAGGGGAAGTGGTATGTGGGATGGTAAGAGCATTTACTTATTCTAGTGTGTTTATTCATAGACCTCACTATGGTCTCTTCTTATACTAAGGTCATACCTTTCCATGTTTGGGTCATACTACATTGTGCTTGTCGACCTTCAGTTGTGGTTAAACTACATCTGGCCCACTTTATATTTTTGTCAGATTTGTATTTGTATAAGACATCTTCATCATGGTTTGACACAGCTTGGAATGCATTTTGTATTTGGGACTGCTGCTTTTTGAAATGTTTGAAAAACCTCCTATGATCTCTCATGGACTCTATTAAAATATACATACTGGGGGTTAAGGGGGTGGATAGCCTTGCCTTTCAGGCCATATGCACCATAATGCAAACGTAAAATATTTGTGCCATAATGCACACTGTATCAGAGGCCTCAGCATATAAAGAAAGATAAGGAAAACCAAAACAATAGAGGGACATATGTGGCAGCTCTTTATTATCCTTGTAAAAACTATAAAGATGAGATAAAACTATGAGATGGAATATATTTTTCATAATGTTCTCATATATTTATTTAGCTTAGCTAGCTGAGAACTGTCTCCAAGACTAGAAAGGCCTCTGATACAGTGTGCATTATGGCACTAATATTTCATGTTTGCACAAAGGTTCAGACAGCCTTGAAGACTGATAAATAATATTAAAAGTGATGCTAATGGTGAATCTATTCATCATTTGTTGTTAGACAGAGTCTGTATAAATGCAAGAATTAAGTAAAAGTTAAATAGCAATACTTTAAAAACACCTTTAAAATTGCAACTTATCAGTATGCTGATTTAGTGTTTGTTGTAGGTGTACTATTTATGTCGCCAAAAAGCAATAATGTACTCCATATTATAACAGTTCATTATGGATCCACTGTTTAACTTCAGATAATGTATATTGAAATTTGCATAATCCTGTACATTAATGTACAACATGGTTAGTTGATTTAACATGGGAGTATTTAACAGAATATTCAGCACATTGCAGGCCTTTAGGTCATATCATGTTGGATCTTTGAGTTTAAAAGGTGGTTGAATCAGTCCACACTATAGATGATCAAGACTTTGTACTGTTAATCATTGGGCACCAGCAATGTAGCAAGCTACAGCCAATTATGCCCCATTTTACATGAACAACAATATTCCTGTGCAAGACATCAGAAAGTTGTTAAATATATAAACCATGATACAGCAGAACATCAAAAAAGGCTTTAAAGGCTGTGGGGGTATAGTTTTCCCCCTTTTTAAATTGTCATTTCTGCTGCACCATTACATAATTTAAACTATTCTGAAAGACCCCTTATCTTTGCACTTGTTCACCTCTTCTATATCTCATGGTGCCCGACACTACCTCCCAGCCTGTGTTGTATGGGCGTCTCTGCTTGCTTGATTTAATGGTATTTGCCGCAATTGTGAGACTTTACAATGATCTGAATTTTGTAGATCATCTCCGGTCACAGGTTCAGTTTCTTAAATTAATTCAATTTTAAAATAATGTCAGTAACTTGATTCATGCTCATTCCCTTACCACCTAACACATGTGACTTTCCAGGAGTAACTGTGTACCAAGCATAGAACAGGAGTTACGCAGACACTACCCCAAACCTGCCTTCCTGCCAAACACCTCCATGTCATCCCACCTCGACTGGATCTTCATGGGAGGGTGGGGTCAAGGGGCTTCACTTCATGTGAGTATACTTAGAGAAAACAGTGACCTCAATGCATGTTGACAGAACAAAATAAACCTTACGACATGCTAGTAGTCAAAACATGCACTTCACTGCATGCAAATAGTCAAAACAGGGACCTCTCTGCATGTAAACTATCAAAACACGGACTTATCTGCATGTAAACAGACAAAACAGCAACTTATCTGCTTGTAAACAGTCAAAACAGTGACATCACTGCATGTAAATAGTCAAACAGGGACTTCTCTGCTTGTCAGTAGTCAAAAAGAGCGCCTCATTGCGTATAAGTAGTGAAAATAGAGACCTTATTGTATGAAAGTACTGAAAAAATGGGCTCCACTCAAAGTGAGTCGTCAAAACAGGAGGCTCAGTCTATGATGAGCAGTCACAATTGTATCTTTAATGCACAGATGTTACATATCAGTCAAGGCACTTCACTTTGTTTTAGTGAATGACTGAAAATGGAAAAACTCTGTATGAACATGAAGTCTGTGCAGGAGCTTCAATACAAGGAGCAGCAAGTTAAATCTGGAATGTCCGGCTAACTTTAAACAGGGTCACGTATAGCCATGGCTTTAGATTTTCAGATAATAGATATTTTGTCTCCTATTTTCAGTATTAGGATTTAATATGGTTAGACTATGTATTTACCTTTTACAGCTGGACAGTGTAAATCAACACAGGCATACTTTTCACAATAAGTGTTACTAGGTATATCAGACTGATGTGTTTTGTTTCAGCTGTATAATGTATTCTCCCTCTATGCAGGTGCCGGTGCGTGGACAATTGGCCGGAGGACAATTGGCCGGCGGACAACTGGCCGGTGGACAACTGGCCAGTGACTTTTTTTGGGAGTAGGACAATTGGCCGGTGACTTTTTAAAAGTTGTTTTAGAATCTGTTTTTTTTTTCAATTTTATTGACTCAAAACATACAGGATTGAACTCATCAAAGTGTTTCACAAGCACTGTTATTGGTATACAGGGTAAAACAAGGTTATAACAATTCATCAAAACATATTAAGCACTATCATTGGTATAAAGAAATGAAACATAAAATAGCAATACATCAAAACATTACATTATCATTAGCACTGCCATTGATATAAACACTAAAACTGGCACAAAGAGCCTTTACTTCTTTATTGTAGCAATCCTGAGTAGTTATCGAAGAGCCTTTACTTCCTTGTTGTAGCAGTCCTGAGTAGTTATCAAAGAGCCTTTACTTCTTTGTTGTACCAATCATGAGTAGTTATCAAAGACAAACTCTTGCAGCAATCCTAATTGCAAATTCTGATTAGGGAAAAAAGGCTTTTGGTTCTTTCATGATCTTTACAATAAATGGAAGCAGGTAATGAAAAATAAATTTATAAGCATATCATTATTATAAGATTTCCTAATTATGAGCAGCTAAATAAAAGAAAATTTTAAGGCAATCTGAGTAGGAATCAAGGGACCTTTAGTGTGTGCAACCAAGCAAAAAGACATACTATGACTCTATTTGCAATATGAAGACAACTTGTAAAATTTAAAACAATATTAAAATAACTTTTAAAAAGTCACCGGCCAATTGTCCTACCCCCAAAAAAATCACCGGCCAATTGTCCCACCGGCCAGTTGTCCACTGGCCAGTTGTCCGCCGGCCAATTGTCCACCGGCCAATTGTCCCGGATTCGCAGGTGCCATGTTAACAGGGTTTGGTGTTTGGTATATCTTTATTATTCAGTTGAAAAGAACACATTTATATTAACTAAGGAAATAATAATACTTATTGAGTGATATTGAATAACCCAGATCAGACCACCTATGATAAACAATGAGAGGGCTTTTATGGAGGGTTTGCTACATTCACCCCTTTGATAACTATACATCATTGTTTTGAAAAGAGTACATAAGAAAACAAAAAGAAGAAAAGAAACTTGAGGTTAAGATACCAAGCGTCTTTCCTTTTTTCAGTCAGAGAACATAGTACAGTTGCTGGCACACCCAGCTATAAAGTGAGTTTTAGGAAAGAGCCGGCTATTTCCCAATGTTTTCCTCTATTACAGTTAGACAATGTAGAGCGACCCTCCTGGCAGGCACAGTTATCAGGCAGAAAGACATGGACATTGGTTCCTGTACCCGAGTGTGAGGCAACCTGTCACACACTGACCGCAGAGATGGGAGCAGGCGACGTCATTGTGGTGGACACGAACCAATGGTACCATGCTACGTACATACACGAGGGAGAAATCAGTATTACAATAGGCTCAGAGTACAGTTGAGAAGAGTTTCACTCTATAATTTGTGCGTTATATGTCTTGGAACCTATCAGAACAGAGATCAAGTGCTATAACCATCTGATTCTTTTTTGTTTCCCTAACCATATTCAATTCAGATAAGTAAACAGTGGCTTGCGCTGAAGGGGGTGCTCATATTTTTTATATTAATCATAAAATAAAATGTGTAAATAGCAATGGAGTTGTTTATCACTGACAGCAAAATGCAATGAATTTATTCAATACATGTATATACTTTTGTATCTTTGTTGTAAATATTAATGAACATAAATGTATCAAATGAGTGCATGTCTTATGTCATAATGTAATAGACAGCTTATACAGCACTTCTTATTATTGTACAAGCTATCTACCTGAATTAGATAAATGGTATGTATAAAGAACATAAAACATTTTAACAGAGAAACTAGACAAATGGTTTTTCCTAATGCAAAAAGTGTATAAACATAAAGTGTATAAAAGAAATAGTAAAGGGCTAGTAAAATACAGTATTATACGTAAACATTGTTAACTATCTTTTATACATAGCTTTTATATATTTAAAAAAAAACTTTTGACCTGGAGGAGAGGGGGGAGGAGAGGGAAATTCAATACTTTTTTCTAAATCCCAGGCCATGATTTGCTTTAACCTCAAAAACATTAGACAACTCTAATCACAATAATTAAAAACCAAAATAAAGCAATAACTGAAAATCTTAACCATTTGGGGCCAGAAAATTGACCTAGAAACAGCAAGAAAGATGACAAAAAATCACTAGGTCTGAATAGTGCTGAAGAATATTTACTGAAGTTTCAAAGGGATTCCACACAATTATCTCGTAGATACACTGCAAAATACAATAAAATCAACTAAAACCACAGTTTGATTACGAGGATAAATTTGTTGGGTTTTTTCTATCCCAGACCATAATTTCCTATTACATTCCCAATACATTCCAAAGTCTAAATCCAAAAATAAAGATATTTGACATTTTATTTGACATTTTACAAGTTTCTTCTGTCTGCCAGAGATACCTGATTTGGTGCATTTTACGGCAACCTTGACATGAGGTTTGCAACCTTTGAATTTGTACCTGTCTAAAACTTTTCACATGCCCATAGAGGATTAAACTGGGAAAAATCATGTCAGTAGGCCTTATAGTAAGGGTTAGAAATTGCTGCTGTGGCGTTGGCTGTCTGAAAACATGGGGAACCAAGAACTGTCCCCTTTTCAAACTAGAAATAGGCCGCCCTGTTGATAGTAGATGCGAATAGAAACAGGATAGCATAGAAGAACACACATTATCATGTGTAATGTCCACCCATGAACCTTTTGCCCAAATTGTACAGTAGTCTTACAAGACCCTGTTTCATTTGTAAAATATATCAATGATGCTTAAATATTTGATAGTGTAGATGTAATTTATTTCAGCTTCATGCCTTTTTGCATTGGTTGGGTTGAAAATTTTGACGAAATCACTCTATCTTGCACGGTTAAGAAGATAGAAGCCAATTCCTGTTTTTCTATTTTTGGCAAAAATTTGAAAATTCAAAATGGCCGCCATTATTGGGAAAAGGAAATTTTTTTGAAAATTGCCAAGAGTACATTTCTTAGATACCCTATGGGTCGAAAATTTCAACAAAATAACTCTATTTTGCACGGTTAAGGCCAGTTTGTGTTTTTCCATTTTGGGCAAAAATTCGAAAATTCAAAATGGCTGCCATTTTTGGGGAGGGGAAAATTTTTTGAAAATTGCAAAGATTACATTCCTTAGATACCCTGTGGGTTGAAAATTTCGACGAAATCGCTCTATCTCGCATGGTTAAGGAGATAGAAGCAAATTTGTGTTTTGCCATTTTTGGCAAAAATTTGAAAATTCAAAATGGCCGCCATTTTAGGGGAGGGGAAAATTTTTTAGAAATTACCAAGAGTACAATGCTCAGATACCCTGTGGGTCGAAAATTTTGACGAAATCACTCTATCTGGCACGGTTAAGGAGATAGAAGCAAATTTGTGTTTTGCCATTTTTGGCAAAAATTCGAAAATTCAAAATGGCCGCCATTTTTGGGGAGGGGAAAATTTTTGGAAAATTGCAAAGATTGCATTCCTTAGATACCCTGTGGGTCGAAAATTTCGACGAAATCGCTCTATCTCGCACGGTTAAGGAGATAGAAGCAAATTTGTGTTTTGCCATTTTTGGCAAAAATTCGAAAATTCAAAATGGCCGCCATTTTTGGGGAGGGGAAAATTTTTTGAAAATTGCAAATATTACATTCCTTAGATACCCTGTGGGTCGAAAATTTCGATGAAATCGCTCTATCTCGCACGGTTAAGGAGATAGAAGCAAATTTGTGTTTTGCCATTTTTGGCAAAAATTCGAAAATTCAAAATGGCCGCCATTTTTGGGGAGGGGAAAATTTTTGGAAAATTGCAAAGATTGCATTCCTTAGATACCCTGTGGGTCGAAAATTTCGACGAAATCGCTCTATCTCGCACGGTTAAGGAGATAGAAGCAAATTTGTGTTTTGCAATTTTTGGCAAAAATTCGAAAATTCAAAATGGCCGCCATTTTTGGGGAGGGGAAAATTTTTTGAAAATTGCAAAGATTACATTCCTTAGATACCCTGTGGGTCGAAAATTTCGACGAAATCGCTCTATCTCGCACGGTTAAGGAGATAGAAGCAAATTTGTGTTTTGCCATTTTTGGCAAAAATTCGAAAATTCAAAATGGCCGCCATTTTTGGGGAGGGGAAAATATTTTGAAAATTGCAAAGATTGCATTGCTTAGATACCCTGTGCGTCGAAAATTTTGCCGAAATCGCTCTATCTCGCACGGTTAAGGAGATAGAAGCAAATTAGTGTTTTGCCATTTTTGGCAAAAATTCGAAAATTCAAAATGGCCGCCATTTTTGGGGAGGGGAAAATTTTTGGAAAATTGCAAAGATTGCATTCCTTAGATCC
This sequence comes from Sabellastarte sp. h YS-2021, assembly GCA_964017235.1. Classification (NCBI taxonomy): domain Eukaryota; kingdom Metazoa; phylum Annelida; class Polychaeta; order Sabellida; family Sabellidae; genus Sabellastarte; species Sabellastarte sp. h YS-2021. Next base: position 15,518,986 of record OZ024931.1, on the reverse strand, counting down.
CCTGTGGGTCGAAAATTTTGCCGAAATCGCTCTATCTCGCACGGTTAAGGAGATAGAAGCAAATTTGTGTTTTGCCATTTTTGGCAAAAATTCGAAAATTCAAAATGGCCGCCATTTTTGGGGAGGGGAAAATTTTTGGAAAATTGCAAAGATTGCATTCCTTAGATCCCCTGTGGGTCGAAAATTTTGCCGAAATCGCTCTATCTCGCACGGTTAAGGAGATAGAAGCAAATTTGTGTTTTGCCATTTTTGGCAAAAATTCGAAAATTCAAAATGGCCGCCATTTTTGGGGAGGGGAAAATTTTTGGAAAATTGCAAAGATTGCATTCCTTAGATACCCTGTGGGTCGAAAATTTCGACGAAATCGCTCTATCTCGCACGGTTAAGGAGATAGAAGCAAATTTGTGTTTTGCCATTTTTGGCAAAAATTCGAAAATTCAAAATGGCCGCCATTTTTGGGGAGGGGAAAATTTTTTGAAAATTGCAAATATTACATTCCTTAGATACCCTGTGGGTCGAAAATTTCGACGAAATCGCTCTATCTCGCACGGTTAAGGAGATAGAAGCAAATTTGTGTTTTGCCATTTTTGGCAAAAATTCAAAAATTCAAAATGGCCGCCATTTTTGGGGAGGGGAAAATATTTTGAAAATTGCAAAGATTGCATTGGTTAGATACCCTGTGTGTCGAAAATTTTGCCGAAATCGCTCTATCTCGCACGGTTAAGGAGATAGAAGCAAATTTGTGTTTTCCCATTTTTGGCAAAAATTCGAAAATTCAAAATGGCCGCCATTTTTGGGGAGGGGAAAATTTTTTGAAAATTGCAAAGATTGCATTCCTTAGATACCCTGTGGGTCGAAAATTTCGACGAAATCGCTCTATCTCGCACGGTTAAGGAGATAGAAGCAAATTTGTGTTTTGCCATTTTTGGCAAAAATTCGAAAATTCAAAATGGCCGCCATTTTTGGGGAGGGGAAAATTTTTTGAAAATTGCAAATATTACATTCCTTAGATACCCTGTGGGTCGAAAATTTCGATGAAATCGCTCTATCTCGCACGGTTAAGGAGATAGAAGCAAATTTGTGTTTTGCCATTTTTGGCAAAAATTCGAAAATTCAAAATGGCCGCCATTTTTGGGGAGGGGAAAATTTTTGGAAAATTGCAAAGATTGCATTCCTTAGATACCCTGTGGGTCGAAAATTTCGACGAAATCGCTCTATCTCGCACGGTTAAGGAGATAGAAGCAAATTTGTGTTTTGCAATTTTTGGCAAAAATTCGAAAATTCAAAATGGCCGCCATTTTTGGGGAGGGGAAAATTTTTTGAAAATTGCAAAGATTACATTCCTTAGATACCCTGTGGGTCGAAAATTTCGACGAAATCGCTCTATCTCGCACGGTTAAGGAGATAGAAGCAAATTTGTGTTTTGCCATTTTTGGCAAAAATTCGAAAATTCAAAATGGCCGCCATTTTTGGGGAGGGGAAAATATTTTGAAAATTGCAAAGATTGCATTGCTTAGATACCCTGTGCGTCGAAAATTTTGCCGAAATCGCTCTATCTCGCACGGTTAAGGAGATAGAAGCAAATTAGTGTTTTGCCATTTTTGGCAAAAATTCGAAAATTCAAAATGGCCGCCATTTTTGGGGAGGGGAAAATTTTTGGAAAATTGCAAAGATTGCATTCCTTAGATCCCCTGTGGGTCGAAAATTTTGCCGAAATCGCTCTATCTCGCACGGTTAAGGAGATAGAAGCAAATTTGTGTTTTGCCATTTTTGGCAAAAATTCGAAAATTCAAAATGGCCGCCATTTTTGGGGAGGGGAAATTTTTTTGAAAATTGCAAATATTACATTCCTTAGATACCCTGTGGGTCGAAAATTTCGACGAAATCGCTCTATCTCGCACGGTTAAGGAGATAGAAGCAAATTTGTGTTTTGCCATTTTTGGCAAAAATTCAAAAATTCAAAATGGCCGCCATTTTTGGGGAGGGGAAAATATTTTGAAAATTGCAAAGATTGCATTGGTTAGATACCCTGTGTGTCGAAAATTTTGCCGAAATCGCTCTATCTCGCACGGTTAAGGAGATAGAAGCAAATTTGTGTTTTGCCATTTTTGGCAAAAATTCGAAAATTCAAAATGGCCGCCATTTTTGGGGAGGGGAAATTTTTTTGAAAATTGCAAATATTACATTCCTTAGATACCCTGTGGGTCGAAAATTTCGATGAAATCGCTCTATCTCGCACGGTTAAGGAGATAGAAGCAAATTTGTGTTTTGCCATTTTTGGCAAAAATTCGAAAATTCAAAATGGCCGCCATTTTTGGGGAGGGGAAAATTTTTGGAAAATTGCAAAGATTGCATTCCTTAGATACCCTGTGGGTCGAAAATTTCGACGAAATCGCTCTATCTCGCACGGTTAAGGAGATAGAAGCAAATTTGTGTTTTCCCATTTTTGGCAAAAATTCGAAAATTCAAAATGGCCGCCATTTTTGGGGAGGGGAAAATTTTTTGAAAATTGCAAAGATTGCATTCCTTAGATACCCTGTGGGTCGAAAATTTCGACGAAATCGCTCTATCTCGCACGGTTAAGGAGATAGAAGCAAATTTGTGTTTTGCCATTTTTGGCAAAAATTCGAAAATTCAAAATGGCCGCCATTTTTGGGGAGGGGAAAATATTTTGAAAATTGCAAAGATTGCATTGCTTAGATACCCTGTGCGTCTAAAATTTTGCCGAAATCGCTCTATCTCGCACGGTTAAGGAGATAGAAGCAAATTAGTGTTTTGCCATTTTTGGCAAAAATTCGAAAATTCAAAATGGCCGCCATTTTTGGGGAGGGGAAAATTTTTGGAAAATTGCAAAGATTGCATTCCTTAGATCCCCTGTGGGTCGAAAATTTTGCCGAAATCGCTCTATCTCGCACGGTTAAGGAGATAGAAGCAAATTTGTGTTTTGCCATTTTTGGCAAAAATTCGAAAATTCAAAATGGCCGCCATTTTTGGGGAGGGGAAATTTTTTTGAAAATTGCAAATATTACATTCCTTAGATACCCTGTGGGTCGAAAATTTCGACGAAATCGCTCTATCTCGCACGGTTAAGGAGATAGAAGCAAATTTGTGTTTTGCCATTTTTGGCAAAAATTCGAAAATTCAAAATGGCCGCCATTTTTGGGGAGGGGAAAATTTTTGGAAAATTGCAAAGATTGCATTCCTTAGATACCCTGTGGGTCGAAAATTTCGACGAAATCGCTCTATCTCGCACGGTTAAGGAGATAGAAGCAAATTTGTGTTTTGCCATTTTTGGCAAAAATTCGAAAATTCAAAATGGCCGCCATTTTTGGGGAGGGGAAAATATTTTGAAAATTGCAAAGATTGCATTGCTTAGATACCCTGTGCGTCTAAAATTTTGCCGAAATCGCTCTATCTCGCACGGTTAAGGAGATAGAAGCAAATTTGTGTTTTGCCATTTTTGGCAAAAATTCGAAAATTCAAAATGGCCGCCATTTTTGGGGAGGGGAAAATTTTTGGAAAATTGCAAAGATTGCATTCCTTAGATACCCTGTGGGTCGAAAATTTCGACGAAATCGCTCTATCTCGCACGGTTAAGGAGATAGAAGCAAATTTGTGTTTTGCCATTTTTGGCAAAAATTCGAAAATTCAAAATGGCCGCCATTTTTGGGGAGGGGAAAATTTTTTGAAAATTGCAAATATTACATTCCTTAGATACCCTGTGGGTCGAAAATTTCGACGAAATCGCTCTATCTCGCACGGTTAAGGAGATAGAAGCAAATTTGTGTTTTGCCATTTTTGGCAAAAATTCAAAATGGCCGCCATTTTTGGGGAGGGGAAAATATTTTGAAAATTGCAAAGATTGCATTGCTTAGATACCCTGTGTGTCGAAAATTTTGCCGAAATCGCTCTATCTCGCACGGTTAAGGAGATAGAAGCAAATTAGTGTTTTGCCATTTTTGGCAAAAATTCGAAAATTCAAAATGGCCGCCATTTTTGGGGAGGGGAAAATTTTTGGAAAATTGCAAAGATTGCATTCCTTAGATCCCCCATGGGTCGAAAATTTTGCCGAAATCGCTCTATCTCGCACGGTTAAGGAGATAGAAGCAAATTTGTGTTTTGCCATTTTTGGCAAAAATTCGAAAATTCAAAATGGCCGCCATTTTTGGGGAGGGGAAATTTTTTTGAAAATTGCAAATATTACATTCCTTAGATACCCTGTGGGTCGAAAATTTCGACGAAATCGCTCTATCTCGCACGGTTAAGGAGATAGAAGCAAATTTGTGTTTTGCCATTTTTGGCAAAAATTCGAAAATTCAAAATGGCCGCCATTTTTGGGGAGGGGAAAATTTTTTGAAAATTGCAAATATTGCATTCCTTAGATACCCTGTGGGTCGAAAATTTCGACGAAATCGCTCTATCTCGCACGGTTAAGGAGATAGAAGCAAATTTGTGTTTTGCCATTTTTGGCAAAAATTCGAAAATTCAAAATGGCCGCCATTTTTGGGGAGGGGAAAATTTTTTGAAAATTGCAAAGAGTACACTCCTCAGATACCCTGCGGGTCGAAAATTTTGCCGAAATCGCTCTATCTCGCACGGTTAAGGAGATAGAAGCAAATTACTCAAAAGTAGTACTGAAAATACACAATGAAGTACCTAAATGGCTATTACTCATGTACTGACAAAGCTATCAGTCCCAAATGCAATACCAAGCGAGCTATGGACATAACAATCTTGTATTCAAAATTGTAGTAAAATATCTTTAATTATTTTGGCTTAAATGCACGGAAACCAATGGGTACTGAAAATAGCTGTACTTAAGTATTACTCAGTAAGCAAAAGAGGTACAACAGCCAAAAGCAATCCCAAGCAAGCTACTGACCCAATAAGCCTGCATACCAAATTTGGTGACAATAGCTCTAATACTTTTCCTTTAAATGAGCGGAAACCATGCGTGACGCCGGACATCGGACGCCGGACGCCGGACATCGGACATCGGACATCGGACGGCGAAAAAAGCAAAAATAATATATCCACCCCCCAGGGGGGTGGACATAATTATGACCCAACTGATCTGAGATTTAATGTGAGGACCACATTTACCAAATCTGACTGATGAAAATGTACTTCTTGTGAAAAAGAAGTACAAGAACAAATTGTTTTGATATTGACCTTCATATTGATATCACATTAGTATCAGTCAAAAAATTTCTCCCCATGCCAATAGATGAGAACTGCCTAAAATAATTTTGATGGGCTTTATGTTAAGGGATGTTTAATTAGAAAAATAAAATAACGTTACTAGATTTTGCACATGTCACTGTGAACTTACTTTCTGCAGACACACCACAAAGCTTTACACATTCTATCTTTGCCATTTTCTGTCTTTATGTGCTGTTCAAGTTCAGTAAGAAAGTTGTTAAACACAAACATGGGAACACAAATTTTAAACTGGTCTATCTTGCCATGTTAAAACTTCAGGAATATCTCTTTTATTTTATATGTAAACAGATTATCCACAAAAAGATGTACCACATTGTTGTACTATATGCTTTACTTTATTATTATTAAATATTGCTTAAAACTGAAAACCTGTTGGTCACTGAAATAAAATAATTCATTCAACAAGTTTTTCTTGAAGAATATCATGTGCAGATTTCACATCTGTGGCTGCAGAACTTACAGGTACTTGGACAAGTACTCAACTGATAACTTTTTTTACTGAATTTTTTTTTTCAGCTACTTGTTTATGAAATATACTGTTTGCAAGTTTCAAATCTCTAGCTGTAGTACCAATCCCTTACTTCGGTACTGAAATTTGTACTTTGAAACTTTAGAACCATTAGGAATTTATCTTGTTGACTGAAAAAGTTGTCTACATATATGTTTTCCACTGGAATATTGTGTGAAAATTACAGACCTTCAGCTGCATTACAGAGTTCTTGGAAATTTAGGCATATTTGCTTGTCCTTCCAACGTTTTGGCAATTTTCTGTAACCTGAAGTGTATTGAAATATGAATGTTACTTCAACACTTTTTTTAAAAGTTTTCTGATCAACAAAAAGGCTTATTCACTAAAAAATGTTCCGTATCCAGTGAAAGTACAGGGATTCGATATATCAGATCTCTTGAACAATTGGGAATATACTTAAAAGCCACAATTTAGGAACTTAATTTACAGGATTAAGAGAACGTGGCACATGGACAACTGGTGCATAATTTTATCCACTGGAAAAGATAAAGCACTGTACTTTGCAAGCAGTTTACCTGGTACCCAGACTGGCAACAATAGCAAGTAATCTACAGGCATTTTATGTCTGGGTACCTCCCATTTGAGCACATGTTCAAACGTCTTGGAACAGGACAGAAATATCTCTCCATTTGATCTTTCAAAGGTTCTTTTGAATAAAAGTACTTTTCATTTAGTTTTTAAAGCAAACAATAGCTTGAGTTCTATAGTCTTCTGGTGGTTGGTTTTACAGACTAAGAGCCAAAACAGAAAAAGATCTGACACCAAATATAGTCTGTGTTAAACTTTTCACCTTTTCAAGCAAAAGGCCTTCATTTTGTACTAACTTAAAAAACCCATAAAAGATAAAAAATGTGGTAAAAGATATTCAAAAGCTTGGAGAACTCATTTTAGCTGTTCTTTCATTATTTTTGATAGCCACTTGTCTTTTGGAACATGTCAAAAATTAACCATTCTGAGATGTTAAACCAAAGTGGGTTTCTTTTTTTTTACTTTAAATAAAAAAAAAGAAAAAAAAAGAAAAGAAAGAAAGATTTTTGGTTAAAAATAAAGACAAATTTGTCATTCTATAGAGATTCTTCATTCTGTCAGAGCTCATAGATCAGTTACATAAGCTGGAAGCATTAAACAGTGGGAGTCAATAAAATAACTGAGAATTTTCTGATAGTTTATTTCTTTTCCTATCCACTTCATATCATGACTTGTACCAGCAAACCTGGCACAGACTGGTTTCTTTTCTCCCAAACAATGACAATTGGAAAATATACCTAATTACTGATAAATGGATTACACATTTAATTTTTGCATACAAATCCATTTTTTGCACATTGCTCCTAGCCAATTTACTGTCACTATTTTAGTGCTGATTCAGTGACACTGTTTTGGGCAGTTTTATAACATTGGCCATTTTAAAACACAAAACTGTTATGAGATGGATTAGTTGTTTTAAACCATTTTAACCCACAGTTAAGTTATTGTCATCCAAAACATACATGTAAAAGCCCTACTGCAGTCTTTCAAAGCCCACAAACTGATATTTTGTTTCTGACTGAAGCATGCCTCATTACCACAGAATACAATCAATGGTTTGTCCTGGTGTTTATTTTGCCAGTTTTGTCTTAACCTTTGTAAAAATCAAGCATGCATGCATTTCAATTATTTTACACATCTTTACAATATACTAGGTGTTATAATAGATGTGGCTTATATAAAAACTTATTTAGTCTTAATATTAATATAAATGTTTTAAAAGTTTTAAAATGGCCAAATCTTTAAAACAGCCCACAATATCACCACCTCAACAGATTTGCATAAACCATTATGTAAAAATAGGTTTGTCAAGATTAAAACTGTTTTCCAATTGTGTTTACAGTCCCGGACCATATGTGGGAAAGTTTGTAGTTTCTTACCAATGGTCGTCAGTTTACAGAACAGAACCATGACCAACTATATGTACTTTCCCCCTAAGTTGTGGAGCACTGATACTAATACGGCTCCATCTACCGGTATACATTCACAAATGTAATCTTATTGGTGGTGCAACTTATTGTCCACTTGTGCAATTTTGGAAGTATAACTGTGGTACTTGTAGAGGCTCATCAAACACATTCAACACTACTAGGGAAAAAGTGCAACAGCAGCATAAAATACAACTGAATTGCTCGTGCATAATATGGCAATAATATTTTTGCGTTACAAGGCTTGAAAAATAAAAACTAATTGGTTTTCCTATTGGGATTTAGACCCTGTGTTTTTAAAGTTAACAAGTCATTGCCATAAACTAGACCGAGTTTCTGTCCCGTCGCCAATTGCTATTGATATACTGATGGACACAATGGCGAGGGACAGAGCTCACATGTACTTGTTTTCTGTGTAAATTTTGAACGGCATATTTCTACACATATTGAAACAAATATAAAGTGTTATTTGCCTTCTTTGAGGTATGTATGTATGTATCCTTTTGGTATGTGTATATTTCAACACATTTTTAAAACGTCAACAAAACTTCACCACTGGTATGTTCTGTACAAAAACAAATTCTGGCATGCAAAATCAGCTTAATGTAACAACATATGTATTATAAACTGGATATATGTGTATAGTCATAGCAAGGGCATTATTAAGTAAATGCAAAAATTGTCTGCGGTTCAAGATTTACACAGAAAACCAGTACATGTGAGCTCTGTCCCTTGCCATTGTGCCCATCAGTATATCAATAGCAATCGGCGATGGGACAGAAACTCGGTCTATGCCACACAGAGGTCTTTTAACCGCCATATAATTTCTATAATTTATTGTCTTTGCACTGGCACTTCATAGTACACACTCAGCACTTTGCTGGGAATGTGCCAGCAATGGAGTGGATATTAATGTACAAAATATGGAGGCACCAAAATGAGAACACCACTCTGATCTGTTCTACAATACACACAGAAACTGTCCATGTACTTGCACAGTTGAAGTTCTGCTATTGGAATTTTGATAAACCAAAATATTCAGTTTTACAAAAATTGTGCTTTCAAAAATTTCTGATTCTTACTAGAACTCCATGAATTACTTGAGTAATAATATTTTTCTAAAATACAAAAGTAGGAATACACAAGAGCACTCAGAGAACACATACCTCCACCACGATATGCATGATTTTTTGTTAATGGTTCAATAATAAGTAAATGGGAAATCTGGATCTTTGACATTTTTTTGTATCCAATCACTAATCTGGATCACTCTCAAAATTTAATTGGATCTAAATTGGACCAAGACCCAGCTTCTCATTTTTCTTCTTCTCCATGTTCTCAGTAGTACTTGCATAATCCTGCTAACAAGTAACCAAATAAATGGACAACAGACAACTAAATGGTCATGAATTTAATGCCTCCTTGGTGGAGGTAATAAGATGCCAACCAGACACAGTCGACCAAGGCATGGTAAGGTTGAGTACTCATAAACAATTTCAGCAATGAAATATTAGGAAAAAAATGTACACAAGGTCCTTTCCTTGAACAATGTCAGAAATATTATAAATATTCTAAGAAAACCCACTGAACCATTGTAATTTTCATCCAACTTTCCCATCAGCACAATATAATTTGTGGCCATATTTATGCTAACTACAAGAAGTACCCATCAAAGAGTACAGTAATGGTGCGAAAGTATTTGGTTACGATTAACCTCTGAATACTTATTTTAGCTGTCTTACTGATTTATACCAAAATACCTCTGCCATCTGTGAACCTTCAGTTGGTAAACAAAATCTAACTCTCCAGTTATGTTCAGATAATGAAGGCCTTACTGTCAGATTTGAATCAAAATGTTCAGTTGTGGCTTTGATATCAGCAAGTCAATTAAACAGCCAAAATTGTTTTTTGTAATTCGGATGTTTTTTTCCAATATAAACAGTCAGACAAAAACAAATAAAATTTCTTTTGAAAATACAAACCATTGTTTTTCTTGTTTTGTTGTTTTGATATGCCTTCAATGCTACAGAACAAGATCTTTAATAAGATACCATGACAATGCTCTCTTGTTAGTGCAGAAATTGAACTGCAAGTGCAAGTGCACTAATGATATTTGACTTAAACTTGTCTATGCAAATCGATGAATATTGATATGGTTCAATGCCAGAATATGCATAATTTTACAGCAAACAATAGATCAGATATTTAGGAATTTCAAAGATTGTTTAACCCCAGACAGCTGCTCAAATCTTCCAACATGTGTATACTGATAATCAATAGTGCAACAGTTGGAAGACATTGTCTTATGAGTAATCAAGTATAAGGTATTCAAGTGCTTAATCTCCAAACTAGCACATTCTAAGGCCAACCATCCAAAAACGTAAGACATAAATTAGAAGCGATAACAACGTGATCGGTGTCATGACTGAGATCACCGATGATCAGTAGTGAAGAATTAGGAAGATAAGACTTCTGAAACAGATAGCTTTTAAGTTGCCTTTTGAAACATGAAAGAGCAGGAGCAGTTTGAATTTCCAGTGGCAATTCCTTCCTTTGGAGCATTGTATGAGAAACTGTTATTTATTTATATATTTGGTGTTTGAGGTCGCTTTCAACACAGTACAGGTCATATCTCAACAGGTAGATTTGTGAGGAAACTAGTACATACAGTTGGTCACGGTTCTGTAAACTGCCGACCATCGGTAAGCAAATACCAACTTTCCCACTTAAGGTCCAGGGTTTTAACTGTCGACCTTGGAGGTGGGGAGCGAGTGTATTACCACTGCGCCACTGCAGCCCCAAGGGAAACTATTATGAATTGAGGAATTATAATAAGGAACCTTAAGGAACATACTCTCCAGATTGCTGTATATTGTTTTTACAGCATACACCATGACAAACAATACTGAAACAAACACATTTGGTATTGATATTGAAATGTAGGAAACTTTATCGACCAATATACGACTCCTCCTCCATTTCTTACATATTCCAATATATAAATATCAACGTTTGTCATCATAAATGCTTATCTTATTTTTATGGTAAATCCAGTAAGCCATTCTCTGTAGGTATTCTATTTTTGAACATGTTGGGCAAGCCAGATTGTGATCAAGTTTGCTAAATAGAAAAGGTATTTTCATACAAAATAGCAGGAAAGATTTAATTTGGTGAAGTAGAATGGTGTTTGTAACATTAAATATTTGGATAACAGAGATGTTACTGTATTTACAAAGAAAAGAAAACTAGCTAGAGAATTACCGTGAAAAAAAGGCTTTTGGGAGATTATTTTGCACGGCAAAATATTTTAGGAATGAATATAAGAATTCTGCACAATATCAGAGTTTGCTGATCATGATACGATTCAAATCAACACGCCTGTCAGACATATGCATTCAATCACAGATACACCTAGCCACACATTCAGTGACATGTGAGCTTGCCTTGCTGGCAAACTCACAAGATTTGAACACAGAACCTGTATTGTCAAAACCATTAGTCAGTCCACAAAACAGTCAATAAAACCGGACATATAAAAACCTTGTCACATTTACTCAAAATATAGACCGCATCTCATTTATTCAAAAGCTGTTTTCCAGTTGTTTTGCACAACACATTTATTGAACTGGGCGTCAATTTTGTATCAGAGATTTGAGAAATTTCTTGTAGCAGCAACTGCACATACAATTTACTGAATAGTGCTGTTGCCATCCTGATGTTACCTGCAAGACTACTTGGAAATTGATGTTTGCTTCAAACAGAAATTGTTCAAAGACTACTGAGTGTTCTAGACAAGCTACTTACTCATGGGTACACTGGAAGCATGCTTAATATTTACTGACCATACAGGTTTGGTAAATAGAGGTTCTGTTGTATACACACAAAATGTCACCAAAAAGAAACTCACATAAAGGACAAAAACAGAAAAATGCTGTATCACAAATAGACCTTGATAAAACACGAGATCTCCACACCCCTCCCTTTGATGGAGGGGTAAAACTCGCAGTGAGATAATAACACAAGATGGCAGCAGCGGTAGCTTGTTGGCGCGATGTCAGAAGAACTGCCACTTGCCAAGTATTGAGTCTTTAATGGCATCCACGTACTGTGCAGGCACCCAATACACCCAGTAACGGGACGCCTCTGTGGGACCGAGTTGTATACCCTGAAAATAGTAAAGAATGGTAAATAAAGTATTACACAGACACTCAGTAATAGTATGCCTCGGTTGGAACAAACTGTATAAACTGGAACAGTGAAAGAAGTGACGCAGGATATTTAAGCAGGGCCAAGTTTCATCCACTGGAACTATGACAGCAGTCACCCTTTGTGTATTAACAGATGGACATCATATTCCCAGTATCGGGACACTTTGGTGAGACCACACTGTATGCTCTAAAAAGAGTGGAAAATTATAAACACAGTTTGTAATATATGACTACAGGTACCCAATACATCCAGTAAGGGGTACACCTCAGTGGGAACAAGTTGTACAAACTTGACCAGTCAAAGCAGTGACATGTCCCATATCCATAAAGGGACATTGTACACGCAGTAAAGGGTCACTTTGGTGGGATCAAGTTGTATGTCATAAAAAGTGGAAATAGCCATCTGTGAATGGTTTTTAACACATATAGGAAGTTAATCCAGCCAGCAAAGGATTCTATTGCTTTTCAGAGTAAAAAAAAATAGTATCAGAGATGCTCGTACCCCACAGCCTGGGGAAATAGTTTTCAACACCATGAGATATACAAGTACTGAAACAGAACAAGTATCAACGTTTTACACCTTACAGAATCAAAGAAATAGACCAGACAAGATTTTAAAACTCATGGTCACTTCAAGGTCACACCATTATGTTGCTCACCTACAACCCCCAACCAATGTTCCTACCAAGTAACAACTTCCTACACCTTACAGTTGCTGATATATAACCCGGATAAGATTTTACAGGTCAAAGTTACAGCAAAGGTCAAAGATCAAATCAAGGTCACACTATGATGTTGTACACCTAAAACCCCCAATCCCTACAAAGTATCAACTTCCTACAACTTATGGTTTCTGAGATATAACCCAGGCAATATTTTATAGGTCAAGGTCACTACGGCAAGGTCAAAGGTCACATCATGAGACATTGCACACCTACACCCCCTAACCAATGTCCCTACCAAGTAACAACTTCCTACACCTTACAGTTTCCGAGATATAACCCAGACAATATTTTATAGGTCAAGGTCACTACGGCAAGGTCAAATCAAGGTCACACCATGATGTTGCACACCTACACCCCCTAACCAATGTCCCTATCAAGAATCAACTTCCTACACCTTATGGTTGCCAAGATATAGCCCGGACAACATTTTCAAACTCAAGGTCACTACAGCAAGGTCAAAGGTCAAATCAAGGTCACATCATGATGCTCCACATATACACCCCCAAACCAATATCCCACATCAAGTATCAACTTTCTACACCTTATAGTTGCCGAGATATAGCCCGGACAAGATTTTATAGGTTAAGGTCACTACGACAAGGTCAATGGTCAAATCAAGGTCATACCATGAAGTTGCACACCTACAACCCCTACCTAATGTCCCTACCCAGTATCAACTTCCTACACCTTATGGTTGCCGAGATATATCCTGTACAAGATTTTCAAACTCAAGGTTACTACGGCAAGGTCAAAGGTCAAATCAAGGTCACACCATGACATGGCACACCTACACCCCCTAACTTCCAACATTTTACAGTTTCTGAGATACAGCCCGAACAAAGATCCAGATATACATGGAGAATGTCGGTCATATAACAAAGAAGATTTCAAAGGTAGAAGAGGCCATCTAAGTTACTCAATATTTTGTTCTGTAAACTACCACAGTCCCACTTTGGCCAAGGTTCTTTTTGGCCAGAGATTGTAGTAAATAATTATGGAAAATATGGTTATAAATTAGTGGTCGGACCGGTTATGAAAATAAAAACCGGTTTTTGAGGCTTTGAAACAGAACGAAATTTGGGATTTCAAAAGTGTACAGATATATGATAAAAAGTTTTACGCGAGCGTACATGAGCCACATTAGAATAGGAAATATGGATTCGCAAGATATTTTGAAGTTTGTAAACTTCATTTACAATGAATATAAAGCGAAAGTGTAAGTTTTTCCTCAAAGGTATATGCTCTTTATTGTTTTGACGAAATATTCACTAGTAGAAAGCCTAATATGATGACGTTTTCAATAACCGGTACTTGATTATTCTTTGCAGATTTCGTCATTTCTACCTAAACGAAACAAAATGCGGTATATCGGTTTACCGTTCATACCACTACTATAAATTGACGGAAATGTCTGTATAACCTACAAATAGAGTTTTTCTTAGAATTACACTTAAGTCTAAGAAAAATTCTAATCTAAGAATATTTTTATTCTCAGAATAAAAACCTATTAAAAATAATTCTTAAGAGAAATTCTTCATTATACATCAAGCTGTTAAAATTTTGATTGTTTTTCACATATCGAATGAAACATCAACCAGTCATTTTGTCTTATTAAAAAAAATGTACGATATTTAGAAAACTTCATCAACTGTGATGCTACTCTATCACCAGCAATCCATTGATTACTTATCAGGTCACTGTACTGGTACCATTCAGTGGCAGTGTTCATCCACTGGTCACTTACCATTAAATGATATTCTTCGTGTCCTTCTATTGGCTCACTGACGACTGCTTTTATAGAACCCATCGGGATTTTATCTGTTCTTTCTAAAACACAGGAAGTGGAACTACTTTCACTGATACAGCTTTCATGTTGTTTCCTTAGAATTAACAGAGAATACATGCATTCAGTTTGCAAGATGGAAAATGAGCCACACATTTTTGAGTTTTGTTAAATGAAGAAGGTTATTTACACAGTAATGTGACAGTTAAGATTTCCTATCTTTAAGACCTAACCTTAATTTGAAGGTTTCTTACCTTTAGTACCTATCCATAACTGATCAAGCTCCAGTTTGAAAGTTAGTCGGACTTTGCCACCCGATTTGTTGTACATTCCTGCTAAAGGTTGAGTAGGTAAGCGATCTTTCTTGTTTTTGATACCAACTAACACATCATCTGGCTTTCCATGTTTTTCTAATACTGTTTTATGTGGCTGCAAAAACAATAGTTTTAAAACATTAAAACATTTAATTATTGATCAATCTAAACAAATTTGCACCATTTGAATAACATTCATCACCTGATCTCATCATATCAAATACTCTAAAGCCTGGTTTTCAAGCTTCACATTTGTACAGTCTTTGCAAAGCTTTTAATCCCCCTTTATTCACTGTTTTGTTTACCATTTGCTTACACAGGCCTATTTTATTCATGGCTACCTCCTTTTCTCTTCTTCTTTGAGGCCCTAAGATGTTTTTTCTCACTATTTTGCCACCCTTTGATTTACAGTATTTCTTTTGCTTACCTTTTGTTTACACAGTCTCTTTTGCTTACCTTTTGTTTACACAGCGTCTCTTTTGCTCACCTTTTGTTTACACAGCGTCTCTTTTGCTTACCTTTTGTTTACACAGAGTCTCTTCTGCTTACCATTCATACACTAAGTATTCCCTCTGCTTACCTTTTGTTTACACAGTCTCTTTTGCTTACCTTTTGTTTACATTGTCTCTTCAGACTCTTCTGCTCACCTTTCATACACTAAGTATTCCCTCTGCTTACCTTTTGTTTACACAGTCTCTTTTGCTTACCTTTTGTTTACACAGTAGTTCTTTATTTGCTGCCGCCTCCTTCTTCTCCTCTTCTTTGAGTACCTTTGGGTCAGGCGCTGACACTGAGAGGATGTCAGTCACTGTGCTACCCACCAGCATCAACTTGGATGACTTGCTGACTTTCTGTTCTCTCAATGTGTTCTCATCCCTCATCAGGCCCTTAAACATCACTTTCTGCATGGAGACCGGTACATCTGGAGAAAGGAATGGACAGGACATTAAACAGACACAGTTAAATAGACCTCTACTGAAACATCACTTTCTACATGGACATCGGTACATCTGGAGAAAGGAACGGACGGGACATTAAGCAGACATAGTTAAATATACCCCTGCTGAAACATCACTTATGCATAGACACTGGTACATCTGCAGAAAGAAATGGACAGGACATTAAACACAGATAAAAAGACCTCAGCTGAAACATTACTTCATGCATGAACACTGGTACATCTGGACAACGGAACAGATGGGACATTAAACATAAGCAGTAAAAAAGACCTCAACTGAAACATTACTTTATGCATAGACACTGGTACATCTGGAGAAAGGAATGGATGGAACACAGTAAAATCGACCTCTACTGAAACATCACATAGCACAGGCACAACTAAGTCAAAATTTACTGAAACATTGCCTTCTGCATAGCCAACAATACTTTATAAACAAAGACATACTAGCATATAGCATTGGATGAGATTACACCACCTTCACCACACAGGGACATCCAGTGAAACTGGTACAAACATATAAAGGAGCATACTGAGTACATTACCATCTGTATGGACCCAAAGACTTCTTCTGACAAAAATTTCAAGACTAAGGAAACAAATTAGTATGAAAATCCCATGCAAAAAAATCATATTATCTTCTGCATGGATACAGCCATTACATGGACAGCTGGAAAAAGGAACATACAACAGCAAATCACACCAACAATTAAAATTCTTAGAGTTCTAATCAAACATCAAAACTTAGAACAAAATATAGTAGATTTACTATCTTTAACATAACATTATTATACTAATTCCAGTCATTTATTCTTAAAAAATTGTTGTGCAAACAAGTGAAACTTACTTGTTAAAGTCTGTAGATGTTCTTTCAGTTGTGATACAGTTTTGTCAAGTGGAAATGTGACATCTAACTTCTGCTTGTTATATATGACTTTAAATGAGACAGTTTCCTCTGGTGCACTCTGATTTTCTTCTGAAGCTGAAAAATCACCACTTCACATATATATCGTGAAACCAGGACAATTGACCTTTAGACCTTTTTTGGTTTGGTCTACAGACTTTCATGAATTGTGTACTGCTCTAGTGCACCACTCATTGCTTTGCAGCCCGGGCATGTAGAATGACAGAAATTTTGCCCTTGTTTCCTTCCAGGCTGGTGCGCTTTTCTAAGATAAAGGGAGGGACAAATACTTTGCATTGCCAGAAAATTAATTGAATGCAAACTGAGCATTTCAAAATATTAGTTGTAATGTTAACAAGTTCAGACTCCAATAGCTGAATAGTTTCATTAGTTAACCTCAGTCATATGTTATAATTACATCTTTGTAATGGTATGTATGCATACAATAAAGCTCCAACTAGTCACAGACAGTAACGTTATGATCAAAAGTAAATTTCATATTAATTCACTGTGTATTAATATAATATACACGTGATGCAAGTACAAGTACATTATTAAGCATTTCTGTGTAATATTTAATACTTTTGCTGTGAAACATGTGGCTTTTCAGCAACGGTTCTTGCATGTCTGGAACCAGATCTTGTTTACATTTATATCGTTTTCCATCTTTAACACCAACAGTCAGACACAGGACTTCAAATCCACCAGAAGAGCTCTAGTCACATTGTGATAGACTACCAGTATTTCCGAACATTTGTTGCCAGCAATTTCAACCCACAACTACACAGGGGTCGGAAGTAATCACTTGTAATATTTTTACGGCATGTGTTATACTAATTAAACCCAGCTTGATTAAAACATACAAATCCCAATTACCTGGAATAATCATGGTCACTGATTAAACAGAATAACGATAAACATAACAATACCTTGAGCAGGTGCAGCTGCATCACCTTCATTGGCCGGTGTACTTGAGGCCGCATCTTCTCCCTTGTCTTCACATTTAGACATGGAGGACTCAGCATTCAGATCACCTGATGCCTCACACTGAACACTTGCTACAACACAATGATATAAAATGTTAAAAAATTTAGAACAAGCAATCAGTGACCGTGAACGGGCTCTGTGTCAGCTGACTGTGTGTTTTGAGTTTCAGGATAGAAGTGAAAGAAGGTTTCGAGTTACAACTGATTTACTCAACAGAGAGAATCTCAAAGTAGCTTTTGCTCAGCTATGCAATGCATTAAAGGGCTACAATTTTACTGTGGTATAGCTGACTCAAAAGTAGGCCAATAACACATTTAAAGAAAATACTGCGAATGCAATAGTTTTCAAGTTACAACTGATTTACTCAACAGTGATAACCTCAATCTAGCTAATACACAGCTATGTAATGAGCTACAGGTCTGAAATTTTACTATGTTATAGCTGACCCAAAAGTAGGTGAACAACATATTTAAACAAAATACTGTAAATGGAAAAGATTTCAAGTTACAATTGATTTATTCAACAGTGATAACCTCAAAGTAGATATTTTTCAGCTATGCAATGAGCTACAGGTCTGTAATTTCACTATGTTATAGCTGACCCAAAAGTAGGTGAACAACATATTTAAACAAAATACTGTAAATGCAATAGTTTTCAAATTACAACTGATTTACTCAACAGTGAGAACCTGATATAGCTATTGCTAGTGCAGTAACGATGCGGCTCGACTTAGTCATAGTCGTTTGTGATTGTTGAAAATATGAAGCGTCGGTTCATACATTATAAACATCGTTTTTTCATGAAAACTTTTATAATACACCAAAATATTACTTACCTAATAAAATATTATGATATTTAACATTTTTAAAGAAAATAGTCACATTTCAAGTTGTCAAAGCTTTCAAGTGGAAAGGCTACTTCCCTCAATTTTTTAACCGCAAATATAAATTCTCACGAGATTCAGTTTCACAGATACTTTTTTTTAATAGAGTCAAAGATCAAACTATAAAATTGTGTTTTTAATTAAATCCGGCTAATTTATAAGATATTTTTCTTCTAAAGACCTTCACCAACACAATTGTGACAATCATTGGTTCACCGTCATCTATTAGTTCTGAGGCATTGACTCCGGTATTTCTTGACAACTTACAGCACTAGCTATTGCTCAGCTAAGCCATGAGCTACAGGTGTGCAATTTCACTATGATAGTCTTATAGCTGACCCCAAAGTAGGTGAACAACAGATTTTAACAAAATACTCTAAATGCAATAGTTTTCAAGTTACAACTGATTTACTCAACAGTGATTACCCAAAGTAGCTATTACTCAGCTACAGGTCTGAAATTTTACTACATTGTAGTTGACCCAAAAGTAGCTGAATAACATATTTATACAAAATTCTGAAAATGCAATAGTTTTCAAGTTATAGGTGATTTTACTCATTACGGGAGGTAATAAAATGTCAGAAAGTAGCCACCACTCACTTAGCTATTGGGATAGACACTCAATTTACTCACCATGTTGTAGCTATGGAAAAAGTAGCTGAATAACATATTTTGACAAAATGCTCTAAATGTAATACTTTTCAAGTTATAAGTGATTTAGTGCATGATTTAATTAATTTTAATGCACTAAAAATTATTTTAAAAAATTCATAAAAAATATTTAAGAAAGATCCAGGCCTGATACTCACACAAGGTTATCTACTAGTGTCCTAGTACATATATGCAAAATAAGAGAAAAATCCCTGCAATAGTCAATGAGAAAATAAGTAATTTAGTGCATTATTTCATGAATTTTAATGCATTAAAAATTATTTAAAAAATTAATAAAAAAAAAAGACAGATCCAGATCTAATACTCACACAAGGTAATCTACTATTGGCCTAGTACATATATGCAAGATATGAGAAAAATCCCTGAAATAGTCAATGAGAAAATTGTGATAAAGTGTTGAAATTTTCACACTTTGGATGAGGGTACCGGACTTGTAACGGCTCTGGGGAACAGAACGAACGAACAGATCTGCATGCCTTGAACAATTTTTGATCCTCGATAGTTAAGGTATCTTTTAAAAATCAACAGCATTTCTCTGGGTTTTGTAGTTTAGGAGGAGAAGTTGTTCACGCAGACGCGGACACGTACGCAGACGGCCACGCTGCAGAGTGACGACATAATGTCAGCTGACTGACTCAGCTGACATAAAAAGTTATCTAAAACCCAACAATATCAAAATGGATATCAGTACCCAGATCATCTGAAGCCTCACACCAGAAATGGGGTCAAATGCATTTGCATTAAATGCGTTTTAAATACTTTTTGAAAGTCTTTTGCATTTTAAATTTTCAAAATAAAAAGTATTTGCATTTGAAAAAAAAATTCAAATACTTTAAAATACATTTCCAAATACAATTTATGCTGCCAATGAATGAATTTATTAATTATTATTTCATTTTACAAAGTAAATAATTTAGTTTATATAACTTAAAATATTTTATTTGTATTGATTTATTAGTTATCACTAATATTATAAATATGCCTTTCTCAAGGTATTTATTAATGGTTGATAAATAAAAAGTTTACCAAAGAGTGATTGATCTTTTAAAGTAATATTGCAATTAAAATCAACAAGTTTAAAAATAGCCAGCCTCGGCAAGGCAAGGACCCCAGCCCATAGGTACAACTTAACTAAATGGGCAACAATATTGAGATTTGAGAAAATCTTAGAACAAGTTCAGTTGTAAGAAGAATACAGAATCCACAGGATATGTCACGTGTAAGAACTTTCATGTAGTTGAAGAAGGGGGAAAACTTACATATTTTATTCATTCACGATGTAACTTTCAAGCCCGAAGCCCAATATCTAAAGGAGGTAGGAAAAGAAATTTACTCAAATATATTTGAAAGTATACAGGGAGTTGTGATGAATGTACATAAAAACACCACCCAGCAGGCTCTGTTATGTGTAATACATAGCTTTTTATCTCCACTCTGATAAGCAATCCCTCTCTCCACACACAACTGGCAAGAAGGGGGAAATGACACCACTATTGTCAGAGTCTCCCACACTAGCTGTGAATGGATACACTTTCTTAGATGTTGAGGCACTAGTTTCACAGTTTTATTTCTTTCACATTAAAAGGTTACATGTCTCATTTGAAAACCTGTAATGTTTTAAATCAGATTTTAAACTTTTCCACATTCTATCTATCAAACTAGAGGAATGCTTTTGCTAACAAAAAACTTTTATTTTGCTAACAAAAGCGAAGCGTCCCTTAAAATTTAAAAAGTTTTGTGGTTTTAATAAGCATGCTGTAAAGCTAAGAATGCACAAAGCTGCACTGTATGCTTTCCCAATACCTCTTAATACATTCTGAAGCTATAAAAGCAACGATAAAGGAGATATAAGGCAAAAACTCCAAAGCAGCTATTTATGACCCCAGTTTGGCCCATAAGGGGGGGGGGGGGGTCGGGGGGTAAAACTGACCGGCTATTTAGACTCTCCACATATGCTTTCCCAATACCTCTTAATACATTCTGAAGATCTAAAAGCAACAATAAAGGAGATATAAGGCAAAACTCCAAAGCAACTATTTTATGACCCCAGTTTGACCCATAAAGGGGGGTCGGGGGATAAAACTGACCGGCTATTTAGATTCTCCACATATGCTTTCCAAATACCTCTTAATACATTCTGAAGCTATAAAAGCAACGATAAAGGAGATATAAGGCAAAAACTCAAAATCGGCTATTTTATGACCCCAGTTTGACCCATAAGGGGGGCTCGGGGGGTAAAACTGACCGGCTATTTAGACTCTCCATATATGCTTTCCCAATACCTCTTAATACATTCTGAAGCTATAAAAGCAACAATAAAGGAGATATAAGGCAAAAACTCCAAAGCAGCTATTTATGACCCCAGTTTGGCCCGTAAGGAGGTGTCGGGGGGTAAAACTGACCGGCTATTTAGACTCTCCACATATGCTTTCCCAATACCTTTGAATATATTCTGAAGCTATAAAAGCAACGATAAAGGAGATATAAGGCAAAAACTCAAAAGTGGCTATTTTATGACCCCCGTTTGACCCATAAGGGGGGGTCGGGGGGTAAAACTGACAGGCTATTTAGACTCTCCATATATGCTTTCCCAATACCTCTTAATACATTCTGAAGCTATAAAAGCAACAATAAAGGAGATATAAGGCAAAAACTCAAAATAAGCCATTTTATGACCCCAGTTTGACCCATAAGGGGGGGCCGTGGGGTAAAACTGACCGGCTATTTAGACTCTCCACATATGGTTTCCTATTACCTCCCAGTACATTTTATAGCTCTAAATGCAATACTTAAGAAGATAATAGGGGGGTTGGCCTAAATTTAAGGCTTTCAGATTGGAAGGTGTCAGAAAATCACTCATAAATGAGACATTTTTCAAGGGATTGCTCCC
This sequence comes from Sabellastarte sp. h YS-2021, assembly GCA_964017235.1. NCBI lineage: Eukaryota > Metazoa > Annelida > Polychaeta > Sabellida > Sabellidae > Sabellastarte > Sabellastarte sp. h YS-2021. The sequence goes on along the minus strand of OZ024931.1, from coordinate 15,496,955 downwards.
AAAATCTAATCAGCTCGCGTTTTCGATAGTATGTACAGGTGTGTCAAATTACAAGGCTGTGTAGCAAGTAGTTTTTCCTGAACTGCGATGACGGGGGGTGGGTGTGTGTGTGTGTGTGTGCTTCAAAAATTGTTTTTGATCATGTGACCTTCATAAAGGTCAAAGGTCAAATTTAAGCATGCAGAAAAATTTTCCCACGCCTAAGGTATATAACTGCCAAATATGGTTTGAAACCTTCTAATAATAAGGGAGATATTCAAGGGAGACCATAATGCGGCGGCGGCGGCGAGGAAACTGAGGCAAAAACAAATAAGCGCCCTTTCAGGGACGCTTAATTAGTTTATAAAACTGTATTTAATGATTTAGGCTTCATCAAGTAAGAGGTACTGTTAGAGATATAAATGGACAGCAAGTGCAATATAAGAGGAAAAGGGACAATGAAAATACAGTCTATTCACTTTGTTATGACTATTTTAGTTCTGATATTCTCAATAAAATTCCAGAACTAGTAGGTTATATGTCTCTTAAAGAACTGCAGCCATTAATAAGTAACAAATTATTGTGTGAAAGATATGCAAATTATCCCATTCAGATCAGATATCTTCAGTTTAGACTATGTTTTGGTTTTGTTTTTTTTTTGGCATGGAGTTTATTACTTTTATTTCAGAATGAGAAAAAAGAATCTTATTGGAATATCTAAACTGTAACCAGAAAAAGGTTTTTTTCTAACAAAAACGAGCGGCCAGATGGAGATGTGGGCCGGTAATTAAAGCTGTAGTAGTTGCGGTATCAGACTGTAAGCAGAATGTAAGCTTTACTGTGTTTTGTATCTGATAGAAAAGCAGATTATTTAAAAAGTGCAGTCGTTGGAGTATTAGACTGTAAGCAGAATGGAATGGCTGACAAAACACCGGAGGACAAAACCCCGGAATAATATAGCTACTAGGAAAATACTCCGGAGTTAATTTTAAGAGGGTGGACAAAACCCCAGGCTCTTTTAAATTGCCATGTTATTTTAAACTGACATAAGTATGTATATTTGTATAGTTCTTTTTACAGGACAGTCATGCACATATTGGTAGTTAGTAGGTTAAGCTTTTCACTATGAATATATTTTCAATCCTCATATTGAAAGTCCCCCAATATTTGCAAACCCTTAGAAAATTCAAAGAATGGAAATTGAAAATACCCAGCACAAAAATCTAATAATGATAAATGCAATAATGATGTATCTTCCAATTCTTATCATTTTCAAAAAAGACTTGCGTGTGATGGTGATGTGATGTGGCTTCCAATTCCTGTCATCTTCAAAGCAGAGTTGCAGCCCTCCCCGATGCTTTTGTTATTAGTGAAAGTGGATTTCAATTGCTACATTTCAGTTTCTTTCGTTTAAGCATTGTATATAATTATTAAGTTATTAACTCTTCTCTTTTTTGTTGCTTTCCAGTGTAACCAATTTGTATATATATATAGTGTAAAAATGCATGTTCTGCAACTCCCCTTTTTCTTTTCATCTACAGGTAAAAGGCAACTGCTTGAATAGACTTAAATAGTCAGAGTAGTAATTTGTGACTTTTAAATTACATCAGGATTTCTTTAATCTTTAAACTGAAGACATTTTGCCCAAGTAGATTTCAAGTGTGAACAAGATGGAAATCATGTTTAAATTTCTTTTGTGCTTTACATATGATAATTCTCTAGAGTTCCAACTCTGGGGTTATGTCCACCCCCTTAAAATTAAATCCAAGGTTATGTCCCAGTAGTCATATTTTTCTGGGGTTTTGACCTCCGGTGTTTTGTCCTCCGGGGTTTTGTCCATTTATCGCAGAATGTAAGCTTTATTGTGTTTTGTAAAGTAGTATATTTTACAAAAAGAATAGATCATTTTTACTATAAGTTGGCAGAAGACAAATTGTAGCTGTAAAATTTACCTGCTAGAAAAAAAATGCTTTTGCAGAAATTCAACCTAGAAAGTATGCATCTTGCATATTTGTATTCTGTAAGGCCTAAATATATGCCCCTTAAATGTGTCTTAAGAAATAACAAGTCAATCTAAAATGTTACTGGATTTATTGGGAAAGAAAAGTATGAGTTTACATATTGGAATATTCATGAATGACTTAGCAACTGAAATTAAAAATGTAAACTTAGGAATAACAGTAGATCATGATCCATGCGGTTCAGTAATGCACAAAAGCAAGACCAAATTAAGATTCCATAATGCTAATAAATATTTGTATGTTTAGTAGAAGATTATGATAGTTTGGGATGTTTAATGACTTCTGTGCGACTATATAAGATTACCTTAAAAGGCAGACAAAGGTCCCACTCTGATTAGACTTACTTGAAACAGGGGATTAAGTTTCTTTATAATGACGACCATATGTAGGCTGTTCAATCCAAGAACTCTTATAATGAAAAGCTTTTGTGTTTTATACCACTTTCATTGGAAATTGTGTTGAAGGACATTGTTTTTTCTTGTGTGACTACAATCCTTCAAACAAAACTTACAAATGGTACTCTTATGTCTTTTAGGGGCACTACACACAGGGGATTTACAACAATTTAGTCACTAAATTTCAGACCTCTTTATAGCCACTGTTTCATATTGCTTTTTAAATAAAGTCATTTGGCTTTAAATTATTTGCTGAGTGGGGATATTATACTTTTATTTTCTAGTTAACAATTTCTTTATTGGTTAAGAGGATTATTGGTGTGCAGATGAATAGACTGGAATAGTGTGGGGAAAAAGTATTGTCAGTTTGATTTTCGTAATCTTGTGAGGTGTTTGTTATTTTACAAGTAATTGATACTATAATGTTTAAAACAAATCTCCTATTTCTCTACTGCTGGTGTGTATCTGTTTTAAACAGTGATATTTTTTGTGCTTTTGTATGAACAATACATTAAAGCTTGTCAAGTTTTGGTAAAGGCTTGTTTTTGGGTTAAGGATAAAGTATGCATTCTTCTGGTAAGTGAAATTTATGTTTTGGTATTTTGTTATAATGTGGACAATGTAGAGAATAATATGTTGCTGATGCTTATAATTGTATGAATGGTAAATTAATTCTAAAGAAACCTTCCTGTGAGTAAGCCTAATCAATGTGTCAAGTTTAACTGATGTTAGTTGAACAGTAAGTCAGTTGGGGGCTGAAAACCCATTTTTTACTGTAAGATGGCCATAGGTGGACTTCAAGGTGGACAAAAAATAAGAATGTCCCTTTTGGCATCCTTTATTAGTGTGCAAATTTAACCGACGTCAGTTGATCAATAAGATAGTTGGAGGCTGAAAATCCCGTTCTGTTACTGTTACTGTAACTTCATTCATATTGGGGCATTAAGTTGACCATAAAATAACACTGTCCCTTTTGCCATCCTTTATAGGTGTGCAAAGTTTAACTGAGGTCAGTTGAACAATAAGATAGCTGGAGGCTGAAAACCCCCTTATTTCACTTTAAGGTGGCTACAACTCCATTCATATTGAGAGTTTAAGGTGACCATAAGTATTATTTTTATCTATTTTAATATCAGTGATAATTTAGATATAAACAAGAGGGTCAAAGATGCCCCAAAAGGCGGGTTGTGCAGGCAGCAATAAGGTTAGCAACTGCTGTAATTACATTTAGAAACAAGGAAAGAAATGTTAGGTTACCCAGTTAAGGTGAATGTGTTAGACGCGCTAAAAAACGTAAAACTTGTAATCTAGGTTACATAATTGTATCTATGCTATAAACGGACAAACGAAAGGACGGAATTACACCAATTTTGAAAGTAACTTAGCTATGATGGTGATATATCTCCCTGTCAAGTTTGAATTCGATTGGACAAAGCGTTTTCGAGTTAGAGTCCGGAAACAGAAATGTTGACGAACAAACGGACAAACGAACCGACAGAATTACACCAATTTCAAAAGGAACCTAGCTATGATGCTGATCTATCTCCCTGTCAAGTTTGGCTTCGATTGGACAAACCATTTTCGAGTTAGAGTCCGGAAACGAAAATGTGGATGGACAGACGGATGGACAAACGAACATACAGAATTACACCAATTTCGAAAGAAACCTAGCTGTGATGGTGATCTATGTCCCTGTCAAGTTTGAATTCGATTGGACAAACAGTTTTCGAGTTAGAGTCCGGAAACGAAAATGTGGATGGACAGACGGATAGACAGACAAATGGACAAAAAACGGACAAATGGACAAACGGACAAACGAATGGACGGAATTACACCAATTTCGAAAGGAACCTAGCTATGATGGTGATCTATGTCCCTGTCAAGCATGAATTCGATTGGACAAACCGTTTTTGAGTTAGAGTCCGGAAACGAAAATGTGGACGGACAGATGGATGGACAAACGGACAAACGAACAGACGGAATTACACCAATTTCGAAAGGAACCTAGCTATGATGGTGATCTATGTCCCTGTCAAGCATGAATTCGATTGGACAAACCGTTTTTGAGTTAGAGTCCGGAAACGAAAATGTGGACAAACAGACGGATGGACAGACAGACAAAAAACGGACAAACGAACGGACAAAATTACACCAATTTCGAAAGGAACCTAGCTATGATGTTGATCTATCTCCCTGTCAATTTTGAATTCGATTGGACAAACCGTTTTCAAGTTAGAGTCCGGAAACAAAAATCTCTGGAACGGAAATGTTGATGAACAAACGGACAAATGAACCAACAGAATTACACCAATTTCAAAAGGAACCTAGCTATGATGGTGATCTATCTCCCTGTCAAGTTAGAATTCGATTGGACAAACCGTTTTTGAGTTAGAGTCCGGAAACGAAAATGTGAACGGACAGATGGACAGACAAACGGACAAAAAACAGACAAACGAACAGACGTAATTACACTAATTTCAAAAGGAACCTAGCTATGATGGTGATCTATGTCCCTGTCAAGTTTGAATTTGATTTGACAAACCGTTTTCAAGTTAGAGTCCGGAAACGAAAATGTGGGCGGACAGAGAGATGGACAAATGGACAAAAAACGGACAAACAAACGGACGGAATTACACCAATTTCGAAAGGAACCTAGCTATGATGGTGATCTATCTCCCTGTCAAGTTTAAATTCGATTGGACACACCGTTTTCAAGTTAGAGTCCGTAAACGAAAAATGTGGGTGGACAGACGGACGGACGTCGGACACATCAATCTAATAGGCGGGTTGGTTACACGCAACCCGCCTAAAAAATGGAAAAAGAAAGGAGCCAGAGGATTTTATTCCAATTTGATGACTTTAAGCAAGCCATAGGTCTATTAACATTTTGAGTCACCATAAAGTCAGGATATTCCTTTGACAAATCGTAATATATGTGCCAAGTTTGGTTGAAAAAAGTGAAAAACTAAGTGAACTGGAGGGCTAAAACCCCCTTTTTTGACATTAAGGTGACCTTAAGATTGCAGATACAGGGCTAAATCTTCGGCATGTGAAAGATTATCAAAACGTAGCTGAATAAGTTATTCCAACAAAACGCCGAAATCCTGACCATTTTTGAGATACAGATCAAGTACCCATTTAAAAAAAATTTACGAAAATAAAACGCCTCCCATTCAGGCATCTATGGTCCGATTGCTCAGAAAATCCTTTCCGACCTTCGAAATTTGGTCTAGAATGTTCCCGGTGTTTTGAAAAATGCTTAAGGTTTCCGCAAAGTATCCCCAAAATTTTTCCCGCCCCTATAGTTTTAAAGAAAGATAAGAAGGAAAGAAAAATTTTAAAGCCCAAGAAGTTATTCAAGGGAGACCATAATCCTGCGGCGGCAGCGGTGTTCGGTCGAACTTATGTGAAAACAAATAAGCATCCCTGATCGGCCACGTAATTATTTAAAATAGTAGAAATAAATAAAGGTGTTTTCTGTTGAAGCAGTTGACTTGAAATATAAATTTTCCAAATATTTGTTATTCTGAAAGTGTACTTTGGTGCAATGTTTATGACATCGAAAATAGGTGAGTGTTTGTTTTTGAGTAATAGTTTATATCTATATTACAAGATCATAAAACAACCACACTATGGTTTAGTTCAGCTCATTGAAATGAACACAGAGGTGAACAGATGATAAAAAGTTATGCTTATGTAAAGTAAGTTAAAATGAATGAAAACAAAGTGAAAAAAATGTGATTGCTAAAATTCTTAATTATCAGCCATTTAAACCCTATTCATCTACCTCTGATGGCTTCAGATATAAACTGCATGGGAATTGGTTACTGGATGCATAGCCACCTTGAGTTTTATACTTTTATAATATTTGGTACTATATATAATAATTAATGAACTAGAAATGATAAGACCAGTCAAGAACAAAATTGTTAAACTTGTACCTATATGGTTCTACTTGTACAAAAAGTAAGTTAAGTTTGCAACACTGACGTCTGAATTTTGCTAAATTTTAGTTCATATTTCTTTGTCTTTTACCAATGTACCATAAATAAATCAGCTAGGGCCTATTTTCTTGACTACTTTCTGAATATTTTTCATCATATGTATCAGAAGATTTTTGTGGTTCAAAACAACAGAGTTTTAAAAGTTAATGAAAATTCTTTTAACTATATGCAACATCAGAACTCCTACTTTTATCCGTAGATCATTACACTAACTTTTAAATCCATAGGAATAATGAGCTTTATTGGTCCCAAAAAATGTTATTTTTTCATTTTTTGATAAATCTTTTAAACATAAAACTTGCATATAAGCTTTAATGTTTGATAAAACACAAGGAGGACTTGTGTAAATGTAGAGTTGTGTACTGAGATAAACAGGATCACTGCATTATCTACAGTGAGGTAGTTCAACTGAGGAGGGATTTCTCTGCAGTGGAGATGAAAAGCTAATGATGTGCTGTATTGTGTACTCTCTTCAAGAAAGAACTTTATAAATGTGTTTCAGTGCACCAAACAAGCTGTGGGGGTATGTTTGTTGAGTTTCATAAATTTTCTTTTCCTATCGCTTTTAGTTAGTTTAAACATATTTTATTCACAATTAGGCAACAATTGATTTAACACTGAAGTCTGTTTCCTGCAACAGATTATCTCCTTTAAGAGATATATGGCTGTTTTAGTATGATGACCCTACTCACCCTTGAAATAGGAGTCAAAGGTCAAATCTGACACTTGCAAAAGATTCATAGGCCATGTTTTCTTACAACTTGTTTTCATATTTTGAAAACCTAGAACGAATTATAAAGGAGATATAAGGCCTTTTTAGCATAATGACCCTACTTGACCTTGAAGCAGGGGTCAAAGGTGAAACTTGACACTTGCGACAGATTTGCAGGCCATGATTTCCTATAAGTTGTTTTCACATTTAGATTCACTAGAACCAATAATACGAGAGATACAAGAACTTTTTAATATAATGACACCATTTAACCTTGAAGCAGGGGTCTGAGGTCAAATTTGACAATTATAAAAGATTTGTAGGCCATGATTTCCTATAAAATGTTTCCTCATTCCAAACCCCTAGGACCAATGATAAGGGAGATATTGAACCTTTTTGATATGATTACCCCCCTATATGACATTACAGACGTGATATGGTGGCCATTTTGTTTTCAAAACAAGGCCAAAATTACTCTCATGCAAGGTTTCCTAGCCATTTACATCTTGTACAAATCTGATGAAGCTAGCTAAAATATTTTAAGTTTTAGAACACATATCCTCAGAACGAAGCTAATGCTTTGTACAGCCATTATCACTCAACCTTGTCAAGCCTGATTGACAAACATGCCCCCTCAGACCAAACATGTCAAGGCACAGTACACCCCTGTCACTAACGTCAGACAGCATTAATGTTAGATAGATGTTTTATTTCAGACATATGCATTGGCAGATATAAATTATGGTTCATTTGCTGCATTTCTTAACATTTTCAGGAAATCGCGAAAAATGGGACCAGATAATGACAATTAGTGACATGGGTGTATATCCCAGGATGGGTAAACAAATGTATAATAGTGGCCAAAAAGATCAAGCATCTGTATGAGTGCATTTTGTGCAGAAATAAATCTTCCTTTAATAGATCACAATACACGCAGAAGGTTCATCAGTACAAAAGAATCTGCATGAGGGCCAAATCAGAATTCCTGAGAACAAAAATTCAAGAAAATCAACATAACCCACAAAAATGGTGAGTTCTGGCAGATGTGCGACATAGAGGATCCAACATAGATTACCTGCTTAAGTTGCTCCCATCTACAAACCCCCTTCAGCTTCTGAATGATAGATTTGTTAAGTTTTTTTCACTGACAAAATTGAGAAAATCTGCTCAACTTTCCCTTTATCGTTGGAAACTGGTCAACTCGGCCCTTCGCCAGTTCGGCCCCTGCAAACTCGGACCCATTTTTACAAACTCAGCCCCATTCCTTTAGAAATACAACTTGACATAAAATCTTTATTTATGGATGGATTTCAATAATTTAGGTGTCATTGTTGACAGTTTTTAACCGTAGATATAATGGTGTGACATAACCTTGAATCAGGCTTACATAGTTGGGAGTAAGAGAATCGAGTGTTTTATATCAAATACATTGGTAACTGCTTTAATAATGTAGCCATCATTTGTAAAATACTACCTTCTAACAACCATTTCCATGTAAATTTGTCTCTTAAAATACATAATACATTAATATGATACATATCCTCGATTGACAGGTTTTTGATATGACAACGTAAACGGAGAATGATGAGCATCCAAACGTATACAACCAAAATGATCATAAAAATAACAATAAAATTAAATCCACGAAGTGTCTGATTCAGTGTGACTTCATATTCATTCTAAAATATTATAAAAACGTAATTCAAAAAGGAGACTCTGAGCCGATAGTTTAAGTGATCGGTAATGTGAATATATCGAAAACCCGTACATTGGCTATACTTAAATAATACATATGAAAAAGGGTCAACTTGGTGGTGATAAGTTTTAGAAGAGGCAGAGTTTGCATCAAAATGGGACCAAGTTGGTTTGGGCTGAGTTGGCAAAGGTCCGAGTTGTCCATGATTCTTATCGTTCACTCCCCAGTGAAAGCATTGTCAGTTGCAACAACACAAAGGTGGCCATCGAATGGGAAAAAACAGTTATTGCAGATTATCTAATAAAAATTATTACCAATTGACTATTTTGTTCAGTGTGCGAATTTGTTTAAGGGTAGTCCAAAGCTTATCGACGTATCACGGCCATGTGTGTACACGTAGCGGGCGACAGCGAATAGCGAAGTGATAAGTCTAAAAGATTTGGACTACTGCTTCCCTACATAAGTTGGCCGCGGGTCGTAAGTTGGCCACCACTCATTTAAATGTATCAAACAGACAAATGTGTGGTTGCACAGGTTTTAAAAGTGGTAGTGGTGGTGGACCAGTTCACGCCCGGGTACCAATTCACGCTCACCCTCAATTTTCTTGAAGATTGATAATTTTTCATAGAGAAGATGTTTACCACATCATAGATAATCATCAAATTGATCATATACATTTGTAATTTATTGTTTAACCGTGATTGTTTTGGATAAACTTAGGGGTGGGCGTGAATTGGTACCCGGGCGTGAACTGGTCCACCACCACTAGTTATAATAAATTTTATTATAATACACCATTCAAGAATGATACAGGCCTTTAGATTTATAGAAATTTCAAAATATGATGATGGCGGCCAACTTACGACCCGCGGCCAACTTATGCAGGGAAGCAGTAGTTTAAGGGGCGAATTTTCTTCAGGAAACGGGGGCGAATTGTTTCAGGGGGCGAATAATCTTGATACCATACTACACATGTTAATAGGTGAATCCAAACAAAATAACTACAGAGACTTCATTGTATACATATATTTATTTTATGTATCGTGTTTATTCACTGGTATACCTGTTTCATCTGAAGACATGTTTTCTATAAAAGTTGCTTTCGTTTGATGTCTGTACAGTTGATAACTGAAACTTTGTTCTTTATAATAGTCGGCTAAAAATATCCTCTAACAGATGGAATCACCAGCAACCATTTATTTTTGTGTCTGTTATATAAAATCATTTTCTATTAATTATTTTCAGTAAGGATAACACTTAAATATAAATCATATGTGCTTGCAGACTTACCCTTAAATATGGCAACTTGGTGCTCAACTCTGGTGGTTGTGCCCAGCTTATTCCAAAATCCAAGATACAGTCTAAGTGATCCGGGTTGCTCTTATATCAAGAAAGTCAGTCTTTGAGGCCAAGTTGTAAATTCATCAATCAAGTTGTTTGACAGTTAACTACGACACTAAGAAGGTTAGATCATAAATGTAAGTCATTAACTTTTGGGGGAGAGAAAGGGAGATTTATAACTTAAATCATAAAAATGATTAGTCACACAGTAACCACTATTTAGAGGTTGTTTATCAATACTAGAGATTTTGCTGAAGAAACAGGGAATAATGTCAAGAATGTTTTTTCTTTCTCTCTTTAGGAAGTAAACAATTTTACATTGGATAATTCTACATTTGGATACATTAGCTTTGGAATACTTTGGAGTTTGTGGATGTTTAAGATAAAGTTATTTTATCTTTTCTAAGAAGGTACCTATTTACCATATAATTTAATCATGTAATGATATATATATTTTAATAAATATACCCATTCACCCTAGTTTTTTCAGTTATATATTGACATTTGTACAAGTAAATATAATGTGGCTAGATTCCAAATGATTCAAAATGCTCTTTGCAGAATTGGTTTTTGACTTGATAGAACAAGCCGTGTCACTCTCTTTCTTCAAAAATTACACTGGCTCCCCATTACATACCTCATCTTGTTTATATATAATCTGATTACTTCCAAGGCCATCAAATTCTCCCAACCTACATACTTATCATCCTTGATCAAAACCAGTAGACTCACGCATCTAAATCGGCTATGTCTTTCCTCAGTTTATCCTAGAAAGGCCATGCATTGGTAAGTGGTTTTGCAATGGCTTCCCCCACTGAATGGAACAGACTCCCATAATCGGTCTGATCACAGCACACAATAACAGGTTTCTGAAGCCAGCTAAAAACCTATTTGTTTAGACTAGCATATCCTCCACCATAGTATATCTCCATGGTGGTTGCTAATTTGAATCTCGACCTGATATTGTCCCTGGAGTTTCCCTTTTTGAACATGAGCGCATTACAAGATGTTGTATCAATTTTGCGCTATATATAAATGTTTCTATTCTATTCTATTGCTAATGACTGACCATTAAATACATTCAACTGGCTGAAACCTTGTTAATTCTATTTGTGTATGAGTTGTGGATACAGGTTAGCGGTAATGAGCTCTCTTGGTCATGAGATGCACATGTTCCCATCATTATATGATACTGACATGACTTATTTGAGAATCCTGTGTGACAGGAAAGTTGTCACCTTGACAATAATACTGATAAATAACTGAAAAAGTTATATAATCATGTTAAAAAAGGAGATTGTTTGGACCTGCAATCACACAAGTGAAAGACAGGTGGTCAAATATGATGAATAATAAGCCACTGATGTCTTAGTATATTCATATATGCTACTATATGAGGTCTACTAAGTAATTATATTTTTATATGACCGACAGATAAACCATAGGTTTATTTATATAGACAGGTACAGTAAAATTTTAGAAATACAAAGTTAAACTATCGGTTGCAATTTTCGGTTAAGAACAACATGACATCGTTGGATGAAAAATATGATTCTGCATTTCTTGCAATATTGCAGAATGAGGGAAAAATTCCTTCATTTTTGGACCAACTTTTCAGCTTTTTGTATAGGAGGTATTTGTTGATTATTACTATTTTTGGCGTTTAAAACAAAGGTCCGGATTTCCGATTGGGGGCGATAATATGATAGTTTTTCATGTTACTGGGGCATTCGGATCCCGGGCATTCTACCAGTAAACGCCCACCTACCAGTGAACGCCTACCTTATATTTCTTTGTTGGAGGTCAAGGACAAATACTTATACAGTAGAACCTCACTCATCCGAACCCCATGGTAGACATACAATCCGGCCGGATAATCGAGGGGTTCGGATAGATGAAGGAAACCGGAATTCACAGTCTATGGGTTACCGAGCGGTCGATAATTGAAGAATTGTCGTTTTTATGCAATAAACATAGACGTTGGTGGTCCTTAATAAAATAATTTAATATTTTTGTGTCATATAATATAAGTGACCCTTCAGTTGTCGTTTATTTGCTCCATATCCATGGATATTATTATTATTTTTATTTAACATATTACGCGGACTTGAGCTGGTTGTGTTCGGTTGGTACTTGCATTGTTAATGTCTTTTTTCTTTTCTACACGTTGTCACTCTGTGGACCTACTCCGGGAGATTATATAAATTGCGAAACCCAATCGAACACACTTTCATTGATTGGCGCATTATCAAAGAAGTTGTGTAGCGGGGTCGTGTAATTGAATTAATCCCTCCCCTATTGTAACAATGGTGATAAAGATGAAAGAAGTTAGGCGTCTCTGTGAATGGTACGTTTTATAAAGCACTGGAATTCATCGTTTCCGAGACTGTGTAAATCTTGTATTATCGCTCACGCTTGACCGTGTTTTATATGTAGGGAGACATGATTTCGGTTCGGTTAATCCGGAGATTCGGATAATAGAAGGCCGGATAACCGAGGTTCTACTGTATATCTTTACTAAATGGGCGTTCACTGGTATTTCCGGTTTGCGGTGAAAACGGTCGATAATAGAGGTAACTTATTCAAATAAAAAGCTTTGAAACAAATGTGACAACATGCACGTCAGTTATTAATTGTAGTGTGTGTCATTTGACAATCTGTTGGTAAAAGAATAAAATATAAAGCTGTCAATATAATTTAAATTCAATTTATTAACTTCTGCATGGCCGTTACTGGTAGAATGCTACTAAACCAGTAGGGTGTTGAACCAATTCATGCCCATGTTCCCATTCATGCCCACCTTAAATTTTCTTGAATTTTTATACTTTTTGAGACTACTCAGCTAACTAAGTTTGTCCCCTATCAAAGATCATCATTTGCATTATTTGACAATATTAAAGCTTCATCACAATTGTGGAGGTGGCGCCCCAATAGATTTATAACAAATTGCAGCTCCGAGCCCCCACCTAACAATTTGTTAGGACAAAAACTTTAATTACCAATATGTTACGCAACAACCTTAAAATTGCCCGAGTTCATTGACCTGATTCTTAACGGAGGAAGATTGACCTTAATATTCGCAAGAGAATAATACCAATAAAATCTTTAGTGGTGGTGGACCAATTCCCGCCCGGGTACCAATTCAGGCCCACCCCCAATATACTTGAAGATTTATAATTTTTCATAGAGAAGATGTTTGCCACATCATAGATAATCATCAAATTGATCATATACATTTGTAATATATTGTTTAACTGTGATTGTTTTTGGATAAATTTTTGCGGTGGGCATGAATAGGTACATGGGCATGAATTGGTCCACCACCACTAGATTTAATGTAACAACTTATAAATAACACCATATTAATATAAATTTGACATTTATTAAATCTAATATAAAATATCAAGCAATACAAGTACAATAATACACAACACACCTAAATTAAATTGTATCACTGTATTATAGATATGAAATATTAATATTCCTAGAGACAAAGTTTTAAACTAAAATTACTACTGCTACTGATACTGATCATAATAACCTTTTAAAATTACTACTGCTACTGATACTGATCATAATAACCTTTTAAAAGCCGAATACATTTATTACCGTTATTACCATATATATTACTGTTATTACAACATATTACAGAGAAAAATTTCAATTTTTGCCACTTTTGGCGGCCATCTTGGATTTTAGCAGAAAATGAAAAGTGTGAATATCTCGAAAACCGTACGAGATACAGCGATTTCGAGTGAATTTTTGAACCACAGGTTAGTACAAGAGTGTCCTATGCAAAGGGGAAAAATTTCAATTTTCGTCACTTTTGACGGCCATCTTGGATTTTAGCGGAAAATGAGAAAAAGTGTGAATATCTTGAAAACCATATGAGATAGAGCGATTTCGAGTGAATTTTTGACCCACAGGGTAGTACAAGAGTAACTTATGTGGGAAGATTGACCATTTATTGTATCCCCGGACAAAAGTCGGGGATACTTAGGATTCAGTACGGTCACGCCGCCGCCGCCGCAGAGATTTCCTTTTGGACGCGATAACTTAAAAAATATTTTAGTTAGAACTTTCAAATTTGGTATGTGGGTATATATGGGCAATGCCACGAACACTATTGTTTTGTGACCTTGACCTTCAATCTCAAGGTCACTGGTGGCCACTTAAAGGTCAGATTTTGGCCATTTTTGCACATTTTGGCCCAGTTCTCCAAGACAGAAAGTTAGATCATCCTATGGCTGGTATATATAATACATATATATGTCCTCTGTAAGCATGCAGAAATTTGACCTTGAAGCTCTTCATTGAAGGTCATCCACTGACCGCCAAAGTACTTGACCGAGGGGCATTTTTGGCCTCTTTGGAGATATTTTCACACTTAACGCTGACTATATTGCATGGAAACTATTGAAAATGGCTTTGGAGGTTGAGTACATGATGGACTTCTGCCATCCAGGTTTACTGGTTACAGATCTTCATTTAAGGTCATCCACTGACCGCCAAAGTACCTGACCAAGGGTCATTTTTGGCATAGTTGGAGATATTTTCACACTTAATGCTGACTGCATTGCGTGGAAATTATTGAAAATGGCTTTTGAGGTTGAGTACATGACGGAGTACCAGCATCCAGGCTGACCGGTTACAGATCTTCGTTGAAGGTCATCCACTGACCGCCAAAGTACCTGACCGAGGGTCATTTTGGGCCCTCTATTTGTTTGTTTGTTTGTAAACAAGATAACTCAAAAACTGACAGACGGATTTTGATAAAATTTTCAGGATATGTCCAAATTGGTAAAAGGAAGATGTGATTAAATTTTGGGAGTAATCCGGATCACTGTCTGGATCTTCTGGATCCATGAAATTTAATTTTTAAACACAGATAGCTCAAAAAGTTATGGGTGCATTTTGATGAAATTTTCAGGAGATGTCCTTATTGGGACGAGGAACAAGTGATTAGATTTTGGGAGTGATCCGGATCACTGTCTGGATCATCTGGGTCCAGACTGCCAGATGTGTTTGTGTACAATATAGCTCAAAAACTTATGAACGGATTTTGATGAAATTTTCAGGATATGTCTGAAAAGGTAAAAAGATGAAATGGTTGAATTTTAGAAGTGATCCGGATCACTATATGGATCTTCTGGATCCATGAAATGTAATTTTTAAAGACAGATACCTCAAAAAGTTATGGATGGATTGTGATGACATTTTCAGCAAATGGCCTAAATGGTGCGAGGAACAATTGATTAGATTTGGGGAGTGATCTGGATCACTGTCTGGATCATCTGGATCCAGGTTGCAGATGTGTTTGTGTACATTGTAGCTAAAAAACTTATGGACGGATTTTGATGAAATTTTCAGGATATGTCTGAAAAGGTAAAAGGATGAAATGGCTGAATTTTGGAAGTGATCCGGATCACTATGTGGATCTTCTGGATCCATGAAATGTAATAAGACAGATACCTCAAAAAGTTATGGATGGATTGTGATGACATTTTCAGCAAATGACCTAAATGGTGCGAGGAACAAGTGATTAGATTTGGGGAGTGATCTGGATCACTGTCTGGATCATCTGGATCCAGGTTGCCAGATGTGTTTGTGTACATTGTAGCAAAAAAACTTATGGACGGATTTTGATGAAATTTTCAGGATATGTCTGAAAAGGTAAAAGGATGAAATGGCTGAATTTTGGAAGTGATCGGGATCACTATATGGATCTTCTGGATCCATGAAATGTAATAAGACAGATACCTCAAAAAGTTATGGATGGATTGTGATGACATTTTCAGCAAATGACCTAAATGGTGCGAGGAACAAGTGATTAGATTTGGGGAGTGATCTGGATCACTGTCTGGATCATCTGGATCAATGTTGCCAGATGTGTTTGTGTACATTGTAGCAAAAAAACTTATGGACGGATTTTGATGAAATTTTCAGGATATGTCTGAAAAGGTAAAAGGATGAAATAACTGAATTTTGGAAGTGATCCGGATCACTATATGGATCTTCTGGATCCGTGAAATGTAATAAGACATACCTCAAAAAGTTATGGATGGATTGTGATGACATTTTCAGCAAATGACCTAAATGGTACAAGGAACAAGTGATTATACTTTTGGAATGATCTGGATCACCGTCTGGATCATCTGGATCGAGCCTGCAACATGATTTTACGATGAATTTTGATGATATTTTTAGGCTATGTTACAAATAGTAAAAGGAAGAAGTGGTAAAAGGATGAAATGATTGAATTTTGGAAGTGATCCGCATCACTATATGGATCTTCTGGATCCATGAAATGTAATTTTTTAAGACAGATACCTCAAAAAGGATCCGGATCACTATATGGATCTTCTGGATCCATGAAATGTAATAAGACAGATACCTCAAAAAGTTATGGATGGATTGTGATGACATTTTCAGCAAATGACCTAAATGGTGCGAGGAACAAGTGATTAGATTTGGGGAGTGATCTGGATCACTGTCTGGATCATCTGGATCCAGGTTGCCAGATGTGTTTGTGTACATTGTAGCAAAAAAACTTATGGACGGATTTTGATGAAATTTTCAGGATATGTCTGAAAAGGTAAAAGGATGAAATGGCTGAATTTTGGAAGTGATCCGGATCACTATATGGATCTTCTGGATCCATGAAATGTAATAAGACAGATACCTCAAAAAGTTATGGATGGATTGTGATGACATTTTCAGCAAATGACCTAAATGGTGCGAGGAACAAGTGATTAGATTTGGGGAGTGATCTGGATCACTGTCTGGATCATCTGGATCCAGGTTGCCAGATGTGTTTGTGTACATTGTAGCAAAAAAACTTATGGACGGATTTTGATGAAATTTTCAGGATATGTCTGAAAAGGTAAAAGGATGTAATAACTGAATTTTGGAAGTGATCCGGATCACTGTATGGATCTTCTGGATCCGTGAAATGTAATAAGACGTACCTCAAAAAGTTATGGATGGATTGTGATGACATTTTCAGCAAATGACCTAAATGGTACAAGGAACAAGTGATTATACTTTTGGAATGATCTGGATCACCGTCTGGATCATCTGGATCGAGCCTGTAACATGATTTTACGATGAATTTTGATGATATTTTTAGGCTATGTTACAAATAGTAAAAGGAAGAAGTGGTAAAAGGATGAAATGATTGAATTTTGGAAGTGATCCGGATCACTATATGGATCTTCTGGATCCATGAAATGTAATTTTTTAAGACAGATACCTCAAAAAGTTATGGATGGATTGTTTCAGCAAATGGCCTAAATGGTACAAGGAATAATTGATTACATTTTTGGAGTGATCTGGATCATCTGGATCCAGGCTTGCACATAATCTTGGAATGGATTTTACTATTTTCAGGATATGTTACAAATGGTAAAAGGAAGAAGTGGTAAAAGGAAGAAATGGTTCAATTTTGCGAGTGATCTGGACCACTATCTGGATCTTCTGGATCCGTGAATGTAATTTTTAAAGACAAATAGCTCAGAAAGTCATGAATGGATTTTTATGAAATTTTCAGGAAATGTCTTAAATGGGACAAAGAACAAGTGATTAGATTTTGGGAGTAATCTGGATCACTGTCTGGATCATGTGGATCCAGGCTGCCAGATGTGTCTGTGTACAAGATAACTCAAAAACTTATAGATGGATTTCGATGAAATTTTTAGAATATGTCTGAAAAGGTAAAAGGATGAAATGATTGAATTTTGGAAGTGATCCGGATCACTATATGGATCTTCTGGATCCATGAAATGTAATTTTTAAAGACAGATATAAGTGAAACAACTAGTGATTAGCTTTTGGAAGTAATCTGGTACTATGGAGAATCCTGACCTGGTGCTCCAGGAAACAGGCTCAAGCCCGACACATTCACGCCTTAACTATGTCCCGTCCGGGGATACACTGCGTTGAGACGCAATCTCTAGTTTACTCATTGGGATAGATGTCTAGATGTCTTCAGAGCATATAAATAGACATATGGCATTTAACAGTGACAAGCTGTTTCATGTAAAGGGCTTTTATTGAGTTGCAACTTCCCCCTTAGCAAATTTTCCTTTAAATGCCTGATATATTAGTAAGACTTTCATAGTGACATAATATTTAGCATCAAGATTTAAAAAGTTTTTTTAAACCAAGTCAATTCATGAATTGATCTGGTTCGCAAAACTTGATTTGCAAATTGATTCAGTTCACAATTTTATGATTCCTTGCACCCCCAGTAGTAAGGACTCTTGTGGAAATAAATTTGAATTTTCAATATTCTGACAGGGGTCTTGAATTTTTGTGGAAAATGGAAAATGTCATTTATTTAACTATAAAACATACAGTGATTTTAGCAAATTTTACATCTGCTGCTTAGTAAAGTTGCTTCAAAGTTCAGTTTATCATATGGAAAAGTTCTTTTATCCCTCTCATTATTACTTCTTGGGCTTTCAACCCAGTTTTGTGGTCACACTACCCCATATATGGAGAGTCTATATAGCCAGTCAGGTTTACCCACTGACCCCTTCTTACGGGTCAAACTGGGGTCATAAAATAGCAGATTTTCTTGTTTTGCCTTATATCTACTTTAAAACTACTCTTCTTACAAACTATAACATTTATTAAATAAACTTTATACAATTTATGACCATAGAAAAGAAAATAAAGTTTTTTCTTTTGCGTTAATGCATAAACTTTCACACTGTCTGCTTAACTTTAGCTTCTTCTCTCAGCGCTGCGTGTTTTACTTTTCAAAAACCTTTTTCTACTTTATACTATAAAGCATCTGACCTTTTGGGACACTTTGTTTTTGTTAGCAAAAACATTTTTCTAGTTATAATTTCTTAGATACTGTACAATTCTAAGTATGACATTGTAGTAAAACATTTCAGTTTTTTTATTCAACAAAATTTGTCAAAAATATTCAAGGCAGACTGCTGAAGTATTACGATCTCTCTCCACTTGATTTATGGCCTTGGTCATTATTCCCCATTCATAGGGAGTATGCATGTTGTGTATGAAGCAGTGAAAGTTAAATTTAATTCAGGTTGAACTTAGTTTATTGTATTAAAAGATCTTCTAAATACGTACAGAAATTTTGAGTTTTAATTGTAACCAACAGGAAGTAGATACCAGTAAAAGAAACATGGCAGATAATGTAAACAAATGTTACGAAAATAAAATGTTAATTATCTGTAGAGAAAGGGAAAATTAGGTGATTTATAAATCTTACTTTCGATTCACAATCGATTCTTAAAATGAGAATTGATTTTCTACATCGAAACTTTTAAACAGACGTCGAATCGATTTTCCATCGAATCATAGTGACCACTATACATAAAGCTTAGATTAAACAATGCACTTATGTAGTGCCCATATATGTAACAATCATTGTTTCACAACATAAAATAAGTGGGGTTTTGGGACAGGTGGAGTAATGTACAAAGCTGCATGGTTTGATGTTCTCTGTTTCAACACTTTTAACCATAGATCTAAAAGTTTATGTAATTGCTGTAATATCAAAACAATTACATCAATACCCTTCACTAAAATTCTGATGCACAAACATTTCCTGGTCAGTATTACAAGAATGTATTAGAAACTACAATTAGACTTCAAAATGGTGTACCACCTTTGAGGCCGGGGTTTGGTTCAACGCTCTACCTCAAGTCGGACAGCTGGTAGTTGCTTGCTGTTGGTCGGCAGTTTACAGTACAGAACCTTGACCAACTGTATGTACTGGTTTCCTCTGCCCTTCCAACTACCCGTCGTGATATGACCTGTACAGTGTTGAAAGCGACGTAAAACCCCAAATAAAGAAATAAATAAAAATGGAGTAACTATGATATTTTTGTTGATCTTCAATGAAACAATAGCATACAACAATTTTTACACTGTGACTAGATGACTCAATAATAATAAAAAAACCCTTAAAGAACTTACTTATTAAAGCCAAAATGGGATATTGCAACTGAATCACTGCGGTTGCAATCATAGCCAAAAGGGGGAATTGCAGTTGAATTGCTACAATTGCAGTCAAGTGATATATTCGTGTAAGTGCCAGTGTCTTAGAGTCCATCAGTGATGGAGATTAAGCGCTATAAAAGTCCACATTAGATTAGATTCATGAACTTTCAAATTTGACCTGAAAATAATAAATGATTGATGAACGGTACTGAAGCAAGTATCTCAAGTGTAGCAGATAACTGGTACCATGCTCGAGTATTTATTCTCAAGTGATAAATCACCGTATCATCGCCATTGTTATCAAAATGTTGGACATAGTTATCTTGGCTCTCCTTTACTTTTGCTTAGAGCCGTGGCATTAATCTGGCTTAATCCCACTGCTTTCCACCTGTCAGCTTCTCTGATTTAAAACTTGATCCTAACCTTAAGGAGGAAAGTCGATATTTTCAGACTAGTGTCTGGTGGTTTAAAGTCTAAAATCTTTGCAAAGTATACACACGTATATACTTTTTATAAATTTTTGTACATGTATGACTAGTATATATCCAGTTTGGGTCCACCATTAGCCGTAAAATATACTGGGTAGAGCAGTAATGGAAATTATTAAGATAGACCGTGTTCTGTGGTTATTTAGGTGAAAACAAATTAACCCGTTTCAAACCAACTTACCTATTAATAAGGTAACATAAACATACTGTTACCCGTTTTCACAATCTCCAAAAAAAAAAAAAAAAACCACCAAAATAATAATAATAATGCAACAAGCAGTACCTAGGAGTGCACAAACTCTCACCCATGGGTAGTGCTAGCACGATGTTTGCAAACTTCACTTTTATTGCTCACTAGTTCATTGTCAAGCAATGAAAAAAAGTCAAAATTCAAATACAACTGATAGTTTGTAAACTCATTTCTTTGTAGCCTCTTTGACGCAATAAAACACTAACTAGAATCATATTTTTGAAAATTTGGTACATTCGCTGGTTAAAATCTCATAACTAGATGTAAATGCAAAAATATAAAGTAAATGGGAAAACTTTAGGGTTTTCCCGTTGTTGTCAAGGTGATCACAAAACCAGTCAATCATAAATGAGGATAGATAAAGCATGGGATTTGGTGATATGCTTCTTTGTGAAAAGCTTTTAGGTTATATTTTGGTTATATTAGTGGTGATTTGTGTCTGTCTTCCTCGTTTAAGTTAATATTTAATTATTTGATTGTCTTGTTGACACTCTTGACTCCATTATTGGCAATGATCAGTGTTTGTTTACATATTCCCGAGTTTGAACCATTAACATGTAATGCCTTGGTGATCTCCCAGTACCACCTGCATGTTCTACGCCAAAACAGTTGTGGTGACTCAATCCAGATCCAGACTATATTCGAGAAGAACCGAGTCACAGGTAGTTCCCAGTTCCCCTTTTATTGTGAAGATATGGCCTATTCATGAGTAAAACTTAGAAAAGTTGTCTTTAGATCTAAGTAAAGGAAGGTTTTTCACTCAAGTTTTTCTCGGAATTGGTATCCATTAAACAAGAGTCAGGAATGTTCGTGAATACAGTGTCATAATTTCTTACTTGAAATCTAAGTAATACATAAAATCTAAATTAGGAATGGTTAAGTATTGTTCATGGATATGACCAAAATGTATAGTTTTTGTGATGTCTGGCTTTATAACAATATTACCAAGTGTTGATATGATACAGTACACACTGTTTCTCCATACTGTTACAGGACTGACTTCTTCATCACAATGAAAACACAGCATGAGAAGATGGGCTTTCCTCCTGGAGTGGCTCTCAAACTGGTGGTTGATGTAAGTTAAAGCAGTGGTAGCATGAATATATTCTGTAGTGTTAAAACCAAGTGAAGAATTTAATTTATTAAGCGGCCTGTCAGGGGCACTTATTTGTTTTCATGTAAGTTTGACTGATCACCGCCTCCGCCGGATTATGGTCTCCCTTGAATAACTTCTTGGGCGTTCAAATTTTTCTTTCCATCTTATCTATCTTTAAAACTATAGGGGTGGGAAAAATTTTTGGAATACCTTTTTTTTGGATAACCTCAAGCATTTTTCAAAAACACCCTGTCATCGTGTTTAAAAAAAAAACTACACACACCTGTGGTATATAATTTATTAGGTACATTCTAGACCTTGTTCTGCAGGTAGGAAAGGATTTTCTGATCAATCAGACCATAGATGCCTGAATGGGCCTGTTTTATTTTCGGAAATTTTTTTTAAAAGGGTACTTGGTCTGTATTTGCAATCTTAAGGTCACCTTAATGTCAAAAGGGGGGTTTTAGCAATCCAGTTCACTTAGTTTTTCACTTTTTTCAACCAAACTTGGCATATATATTAAGATTTACCAAAGGATTATCCTGACTGTATGGTGACCTTAAACTGTTAATATAATTGGAGCTATGGCCCCACTAAAGTCATAAAATTTGGAATAAAGCCGTCTGGCCCCTTTCTTTTTCCATATCTAATGTATATTGATATTGAAGCACATCAAAAAAAGACTCTTACTACCTTATGATTTGTTATGGCCATCTTAAACTTAAAATTTAGGGTTTTCAGCCCTAAGCTCAGTTAATGTTTAAACTTTTAAAATAAAACTTGGCACACTTATAAAGGTTGTCAGAAAGGAACATTCTCATTTTATGGTCACCTTAAAGTCACAATATGAATGAAGTTATGGTCACCTTACACTGAAAAAAGTAGGTTTTCAGCCTCCAGCTATCTTATTGTTCAACTGACCTCAGCTAGACTTTATGCACTTATAAAGGGTGACAAAAGGGACATTCTTATTTTATGGTCACCTTAAAGTCCCAATATCAATGAAGTTATGGCCACCTTGCAGTGAAATTATGGAGTAATTACTCTCCAGCTATCATATTGTTCAGCTGACCTTGGTTAAATTTTGCAAACTTATTATTGATGAAAATAGGGACATTCTTATTTTCTTTCAACCTTGGAGTTCCAATACAAGTACAGTCATGGCCACCTTGAAGTAAAAATGAGGATTTTCAACTCCCAACTGGCTTACTGTTCAATGACATCAGTTCAACTTGACACATTGAATGACATCAGTTCAACTTGACACATTGATTAAGTTTAAGGAAGACTTTTAATGACCTTTTTCATTAAAATTCCCGTTTTTATTCATTCAAACAAAGCTTCCATCCTACAAAGACAACAACTTTTGCTTTGATGCCACACACTACAGAAAAACCACAGCCAAAGGACTTATTTTAATCTCTAAACCTAAAATAAGTTCCTTGTTGACCCTCTTTATAGTACATGCCAGTATAATAAATGTCACATATGGAAACTATAAAACTTACACAAAATTGTTATGAAGTAAATGTAATATATAATTTAGTTTATATGTACAAAACTAAAAAATGAAGTAGATTTTGTCCTATGTCAGATACTTTTTGTCCAGTTACTTTTGTTCAGTGACTTGTCAGTCAGCTGACATTATGTCATCACTCTGTGGCGTGGGCGTACGCGTACGCGTCTACGTGAACAACTTCTTCTCCAAAACTACAAGGCCTAGAGACATGCTGTTTTTTTTAAAAGATACCTTATCTATCGAGGATGAAAAATTGTTCAAGGCATGCAAATCTGTCTGTTCGTCTGTTTGCTAGAGACATTACAAGGGGGGTACCCCCACCAAAAGTGTGAAAATTTCAACTTTTTATCACAATTTTCTCAGTGACTATTGCAGGGATTTCTCTCATATCTTGCATATATGTACTAGGCCAGAGGTAGATTCTCTTGTGTGAGTATGAGACCTGGATCTGTCTTACTTTTTTTTTAATAAATTTTTTTAATAATTTTTAATGCATTAAAATTCATGAAATCGTGCACTAAATCACTTATAACTTCAAAAATGTTGCATTTACAGCATTTTGTGAAAATATGTTGTTCAGCTACTTTTTTCATAGCTACAATATGGTGAGTAAGTTGGGTGTCTGTCTCAATAGCTAAGTGAGTAATAGCTACTTTTGGGCTTTTCAGTAACTTCCATTATGAGTAAAATCACTTGTAACTTAAAAACTATTGCATTTAGAGAATTTCGTATAAATATGTTATTCAGCTACTTTTGGGCCAGCTATAACATAGTGAAATTTCAGACCTGTAGCTCATGGCATAGCTGAGTAATAGCTACTTTTAGGTTATCACTGTTGAGTAAATCGCTTATAACTTGAAAACTATTGCATTTAGAGAATTTCGTATAAATATGTTATTCAGCTACTTTTGGGTCAGCTATAACATAGTAAAATTTCAGACCTGTAGCTCAGGGCATAGCTGAGTAATAGCTACTTTTAGGTTATCACTGTTGAGTAAATCACTTATAACTTGAAAAGTGTTGCATTTAGAGCATTTTGTTAAAATATGTTATTCAGCTACTTTTTTCATAGCTACAATATGGTGAGTAAGTTGGGTGTCTGTCTCAATAGCTAAGTGAGTAATAGCTACTTTTGGGCTTTTCAGTAACTTCCATCATGAGTAAAATCACTTGTAACTTAAAAACTATTGCATTTAGAGAATTTCGTATAAATATGTTATTCAGCTACTTTTGGGCCAGCTATAACATAGTAAAATTTCAGACCTGTAGCTCATGGCATAGCTGAGTAATAGCTACTTTTAGGTTATCACTGTTGAGTAAATCACTTATAACTTGAAAACTATTGCATTTAGAGTATTTTGTTTCAATATGTTATTCACCTATTTTGGGGTCAGCTATAACATAGTGAAGTTTCAGACCTGTGGCTCATTTCATAGCTGAGAAATAGCTACTTTGAAGTTCTCACTGTTGAGTAAATCAGTTATAATTGGAAAACTATTGCATTTACAGAAATTTGTGCAAATATGTTATTCAGCTACTTTTGGGTCAGCTATAACATAGTGAAATTATAGACCTATAGCTCATGGCACAACTGAGCAGTAGCTATTCTCAGGTACTGACTGTTGAGTAAATCAGCTATAACTTGAAAAATATTGTATTTGGAGTATTTTGTTAAAATATATTGTTCACCTACTTTTGGGTCAGCTATAACATAGTGAAATTACAGACCTTCAGCTCATGGCATAGCGGAGCAATAGCTATTTTCAGTTTCTCACTATTGAGTAAATCAGTTGTAGCTTGAAAACTATTGCATTTACAGTAGTTTGCTTAAATATGTTGTTCACCTACTTTTGGGTTAGCTATAACATAGTAAAATTTCAGACATGTAGCTCATTGCATAGCTGAGTAATAGTTCCTTTGAGGTTCTCACTGTTGAGTAAATCAGTTGTAACTTGAAAACTATTACATTTAGAGTAATTTGTTAAATATGTTATTCACAGAATTTTTGGTCAGCTATAACATAGTGAAATTGCAGACCTCTATGTCATGGCATAGCTGAGCAATAGCTACTTTCAGGTTCTCACTGTTGAGTAAATCATTGTATCCACTGGATAGCCGCAGTGTGTAGAGAGATTTCACCATTACTGCTCTGATGAAAAAAAATATTATAGCTAGCTTTCGTAAGTTTGCAGTATATATTAATAACCATAAAATGTTGTCTGGGAATATTTTTGGCCTCATTTTGAGAAACAAGATGGCCGCCACAGGTGTTTTTTGTCAGTCATGAAAAGTGCTTATATCTCCCTTATTATTGATCCTAGAGGTTTGGGATGATAAACCAACCTGTAGGAAATCATGGGGTGGGAATCTTTTGGTGTGGTCAGATTTGACCTTCAATGACCCCTCCTTCAAGGTCAAACAAGGATAGCCAAACTTAAAAGTGCTTATAACTCGCTTATTATTGGTCCCAGAGGTTTGGGATGGTAAACAGACAGGAAATCATGGGCTGTGAATCTGTTGATGTGGTCCGATTTGACCTTGGAACCCTCCTTCAAGGTCAAATGAGGCTAGCGAAAATTGAAAGTGCCTACAACTCGCTTATTATTGGTGACAGAAATTTGGGATGGTAAACCATCCCATAGGAAATCATTGGCTCGGAATCTTTTGGTATGGTCAGATTTGACCTTTGAACCCCTCTTTCAAGGTCAAATGAGGACAGCCAAGCATAAAAGTGCTTATAACTCATTTATAATTGGTCCTAGATGTTTGGAATGGTAAACCATAGGAAATCATGGGCTGGGAATGTATTTGTGTGGTTAGATTTGACCTTGGACCCCTTCTTCAAGGTCGAACGAGGATATTGCATTTGTAGTATTTCTTTAAATATGTTTTAACCTATTTTTTACACTTAAACAATTACCTTGTTATTTTCCTTCATAATACCATTTACAGGGCACAACTTTTTTATCCTTTTCTTCTGTCAGCTTCGGAATTTCTTTCGAACTTGCTGTTCAGTTACCATTTACTGTATTTCTGTACAGCCCTTTTCCTGATAATTATTCTGTCCTCTAATCACCTTCACAAATCAAAAACACTCAGTCAGCTCACACAGTGCCCGTTCACGGGCACTCTCCTCTTGTTGTCTGGGTGCAATACTTTTCGTCCAGTTACTTTTTGTCCTACAGTCAAAGATATACAACATATGAATGTCCCTATCTATAGCCAATTATAGTTTATTACAGTGTATCTTTATCATTATAAATCTTTTATTAAATATCTCCTGGAAAAAAATTACAATCCCAAATTTACAGCAAAAATGATACAGTCTTTTCATAAAATATACCACTCTGTGAAACACAATAAAGCTGCCATTCTGCTTACAGTCTAAAACTGCAACTGATACAGTTTTTAGATAATCCACTTTTCCATCAGATACAAAACACAGTAAAACTTACCTTCTCCTAACAGTCTCATAGCACAACTACTACAGCTTTATTAACTCAAGTCTCCATCTGGGCTGCTCGGTTTTGTTACCAAAAACCTTTTTCTAGTTATGGTTTGGTTTAACCATAAACACATTGTAGAACCGTCTAGGCATATCCCACCGGATATTTTTGATAAGAGGAAAGAAGTGTATTCTCATCTGATATGAAATTAAAACCTACCTCCTTGTCCAAGACTGGTAACTATTCTCATGGACCTGTATCTTTCTACAGTTGCAGGTCTGGATGTCTGAAATGATGTGGGGGCCGCCCAGCATCACCACAACACATTCTTGCCATTATGTTATTACTCTTTAGCATTTGCCATTTGGTCAGTTTTAAAACTCAATATTAATTTGACCTACGTTGAAATACAGTCTGGCAGTGTTTGCAATGGACCTGTAACATCTTTGAGTTGTAGGTCTGGTAGACCTAGTAAGTTTTCTGACAAACTTCATACACTGGTCCCAGTGGTCAGATTCTGCACCAGTGGTGAGAAAAACTAGTGCTTGGTGCAGGTCCAGGGCCAGTATGCATACTCATAACTTTAAGTGTTTGCCATGATAGTCAACCCCTCATAAACTGAGGAAAATGTGCTTACAAATGAAATGTGCTTACAAAAGAAAAACAATAAATTTTGCAGGGATTGAAGTTTTGAGGTTTTATATTACTGTGTGATGCAGTCTTGGATCGGTTATTTTGTGTAGTATCGTAAATTGTTTTGTTAATTTGTTTTCTTATAGGCTTTTAAAAAATTTGAAACAAGGGCAAAGAAAGATGCTGAAAGAAAAGAACGGTTGCAGCGGGAAAAAGAGGCCAAAGAAAAACTCACTGAAGGTACGGGAGTTAAAAAACTTGTGGCATGTAAAAGACCAAGTGGCTACTGATTAAAACAAACCAGGCTCTTGTCAAACTGTACTCCTAAACTGGTCCCAGAAAGATGAAACAGATACATGAATGGGTGTTGCTCATAACCTTTGTTATTATTGGGTACATCAATTGGCTGTGTGGATATCGATATTGAATGTAGAAATATTTCCATATTGTTTTAAGTGAGGGAATGGAGTATTATTGTCTGCTATAGTGTTTATATCTGTGATACCCAGAAAAAGTTGTTCTAGCAAACTTCCACCTGCTAACAGGAAGTGAAGTTTGTCAATAAAAACATTGCAGTTCTGATCAAAAATGCATTAAAGACTACAAAAATACAAAGATAAAAGTTTACAATTTCTTCAGATTTAAGATTTCCTTTAAATATTTGCAGTGTAAGTTATAAATAAATGACAGTATAGAATCTTTGCACGTCAATATCGACAACCCCGTCCCAAAACAATAGATCTCGCCAATATTGATAAATGATGTACCACTATTTGTTACATAAAAACTTTTGAATTTAAGTTATCAGTAACAAGAAACAAAGTCGCAAATCTGCCCTCAAGTTCAACAGTATTTACAATTTTGGCATCTGTACTAATGTGAAAATAAATTGAACATGAGGGAGAGTGCTCAGGAGGAACACCAAAAATTGAATTGACAAAGGCTTGTGTTGATTAAAAAGTATACAGTGGAAGAATACACAACTTTAATTATATCCCCAGACGAAAGTCGGGGATATATTGGATTCAGGTCCGTCGCGCTGCCGCCGCCGCCGTAGAAATTTCCTTGTGGACGCGATAACTCAAAAACAAATTAATATTTTTTTTTCAAACTTGGTACACATGTTAAGGGTGCCCAAAGGAAGATCCCTATTTTAAGGTGACCTTAAACTCCCAGTAAAAAAGAACTTATGGCTACCTTAAGGTCAGAAATTGGACTTTTGGCCACTTAGAGCCCTGTAGGTCACAAACTATGATGCTCAGCTGGCTGAAATTTTACCTGACAACACATTAATATGTTCTTAGTACATGTGCCGAAAATGACGACTTTAAAGTTGAGGAGAAAATTGTGTTTGAGGCCCATAAATACCCCCACTTAGGGATTTTTTGCTATACTTTTCACATATTTTGCCCTATAATTTGGAAGTGGTAATTCTGATGAGTCTCAAACTGCGCTAGGTATAACTTTGATAGGTAATCCTTGTCTGTAGAAAATTTTAGGGCTGTAGGTTTACCCAAAGGGGTCGACTTAAGGTCTCAAAAGTGCCCACAGAGACCCAATTTATGCACTTTTTGCCACTTTCAAGCACTGTAGCTTTCAAACTATGTCTCTCATCTAAGTTAAATATCATCTGGGAATATATCTATGTGTTTTCTTATATGTGCCCCAACATTTAGGCCTTTAATAGACAGTTAACCTGTGTATCAGGACCATAAACACCCACCCGAGTGACCCTTATAAGACATTTTTCACATCTTTTTCCCTGTAACTTGGAAATGGTAAGTCTGAGAAGTTTCAAACTGTATTAGATATATATTCTGTGTGTAATCTTAGTATGTAACAGATTTTAAGTCTGAAGTTTTAATTTTGAAGGTCAAATTGAGGTCTCTAAAAGGCTCCCAAAGACCCAATATTTGGACTTTTTGCTACTTTTAAGCCCTGTGACTGTCAAACTATGTGACTGATAGAGCTCAAATCCTATCTGGGAAGATAATAGTATGTTATTTATATATGTGCCAAAAATTAAGGCTTTAAGAAGACATTTAACCTGTGTATGAGGACCATAAATCCCCACCCGAGTGACCATTTTTAGACATTTTTCACATATTTTGCCCTGTAACTTGGAAATGGTAAGTCTAAGAAGTTTCAAACTGTATTAGATGCATATTCTATGTGTAATCTTAGTATGTGACAAATTTTAAGTCTGAAGCTTTAATTTGAAGGCCACATTTAGGTCTCTAGAAGGCCCCATAAAGACCCAGTATTTGGACTTTTTGCTAATTTTAAGGCCTGTGACTGTTAAACTATGTGACTGATAGAGCTGAAATCTCATCTGGGAATACATTATTATGTTCTTTTTACATGTGCCAAAAATCAAGGCTTCAAGTAGACATTTAACCTGTGTATGAGGACCTTAAACACCCACCTGAGTGACCCTTTTAAGACATTTTTCACATATTTTGCTCTGTAACTTGGAAATGCTAAGTCTGAGAAGTTTGAAACTTTATTAGATACATATTCTATGTGTAATCTTAGTATGTAACAAATTTTAAGTCTGAAGCTTTAATTTGAAAGCCACATCGAGATCTCTAAAAGGCCCACAGAGACCCAATATTTGGACTTTTTGCCACCTTTAAGCCCTGTGACTGTTAAACTATGTGATTGATGGAGCTGAAATCCCATCTGGGAATGCATTATTATGTCCTTTTTACATATGCCGAAAATCAAGGTTTTTAGTAGACATTTAACCTGTGTATGAGGGCCATAGACACTCGCCCAAGTGCCTTTTTGGACATTTTTTCCGTATTTTGCCCTGTTAAACTGTATTATATATAATTTTTGTTTGTTATGTATGTCCCCCAAAAAGTTTCAGATCTGTAGTTTAATTGCTAAGGTCTCTTTAACAATTGTAAAATGCCCACAGAAACCCAATTTATGGACATTATGCCACTTTAAAGCCCAGTAACTGTCAAACTATGTGGGTTATAGAGCTGAAATCTTTGAATTTTTAAAATGAAATGCCTGTCTATTTAAATTTTGAATATTAATAATGTTATGGCTCTCTTAGTCTTTTAAGAACTCATTTTTGTGTGTTATACCTCTGCTTGCTGAGTTTTTAACTTTTTAAAATGAAACTGGTTAAACGCCGGTTAAACATATTCAAGTAGACAAAATGGACACTTTAAGTGAGCTTTAAGTCCCAATATTAATGAAATTATATCCGTATGTAGTAAAACTAGGGGATTTTTAACCCTCAACTAGCCCAGTTTTATTCCACTTGCCTCAGTTAATTTTGACACAGCTCCTACAGTTATGAACTCATTTCAGTTGATAATCACATACTTAAAATTCTCAATTCTTTTTGTATTCGAGTACCCCTTTTATATAGATTGTTTGTTTACCATTTATGCTGTAGCACTCCATCTCTTTGAGAGAACATGTAAACTGTGTAAAAAAGATGTAGAAGATGAGATACATTTTGTTTGTGTTTGTCCAGCTTTAGAGCTGATTCGTATGAAATATTTCAAAATTTTAAATATAGGTAAATCTGAATTATTAATAGATCAATTATCAAGGGTATTAACTCGTATGAATGTCAATATGGTTATTAATTTTATTTTTGATTTGTAGCAAGAAAGAAAAAGTAAATTATATTGTTAATTTTTATGTATTGAATTGCTGTCTTTATTTACTGTATCTTACCTCAAAATATGTTTGCTCTGTTTGTTATTAACTCTCTATTTAAAGTGACTTATAAGCCCATATAGGGCTGGGTATTACTTCAATAGTTTTTGTATAATCCTTGTAAACATAATACATGTCACTATAATAAACTAATAAACTAAACTAAGTCCGAGCCCACATCCCCCACCCGGATTCCCCCCACCCACCTCTGGGACCTCCAGCTATATTGAGTGACACTAAATAAACAAAGGTATTTAATGATATCAGATGAGAAACAAAGAACTCAATGGGGTTGCAGATCTTGTGTAATAGTGAGAGAGGTGTGGAGAAGGGGAGAGGGGTGGGGGTGGGAGGTGGTGGGCTTCATTACATATAACACAAAGGGGAGTCAGAACTGAGATTGTGTCACATATTTAGGTTGCATATATATGGACCACATATATAGGTATAGAGGAAATGAATAACTGAAAACAATTTGCAAATTCTAAAAATAATATAATAAAATAATAATATAAATAATTTTTTTTTAAATAATATTTTATTTGTGAACAAATATGGAAACAGATATGCGCTTTTGGGATTATGAATTTTAGAATGGACATTGAATCATCAATCATTTAAATACTTTGAAGGAAGATTGAAAAGTATGATGAGTTGAGTTAAAAAGAATATTTTATTTGTCAACAAATATAGAAACAGATATGCTCTTTTGGGATTATTATTTTAGAATGGACATTCAATCGTCAATCATTTGAAAATAGGTTTAGAGTTATCATTGCAGGAAGATTGAAAATATAATTTGAGTTATGTATTCGGCGTCTGGGGATACACCATCTTCCTTGGGAAGATATAAACAGAGTAGATTGATGTGCTGAAGTTCATATAATAATGGGTAATTATGTTTTTAAAAATTCCCGATCAAAACCTGTGGCGTGAGTGATGACCTGTCTGGGGATATGTTGGCGCCGAGTTGGCCCAATCTAGTTTAATCTTCCACCAAATTTAACAAAAATAACTGAATGTTCAGTCAAGTAATATGAATAACCTGTCATACCAAAGCATTTATCAAGCATTTGTCCAGTTTTTAGGCGGCTTGCGTGTAACCAACCCGCCTATTTGATTGATGTGTCTGACGTCCGTCCGTCAACATTTCCGTTTAAGGACTCTTACTCAAAAACACTTTGTCCAATCAAATTCAAACTTGACAGGGAAATAGACCACCATCATAGCTTGGTTCCTTTTCGAAATAATTCTGTCCGTTTGTTTGTCCATCAACATTTCTGTTTCCAGACTCTAACTCAAAAACGCTTTCTCCAATTGAATTCAAACTTGACAGGGAAATAGATCACCGTCATAGCTAGGTTCCTTTCAAAATTGGTGTAATTCTGTCCTTTGTTTGTCCATTTTCTGTCCGTTTGTGTGTCCGTCAACATTTCCGTTTCCAGACTCTAACTCGAAAACTCTTTGTCAAATGAAATTCAAACTTGACAGGGAGATAGATCACCATCATAGCTAAGTTGCTTTCTAAATTGGTACAATTCTGTTTGTTCGTTTGTCCGTTTATAGCATAGATACAATTGTGTAACCTAGATTACAAGTTTTACATTTCTTAGCACGTCTAACACATTCACCTTAACTGGGTGACCTAACATTTATTTCCTTGTTTTTAAATATAATTACAGCAGTCGCTAACCTTATTGCTGCCTGTCCAACCTGCCTTTTGGGGCATCTTTGACCCTCTTATATTCTCATTTTATCATCAACCAAACCCCGTAAAACTGTAAAGTAACAGCTACCTTCAGATTTCATTCAGCACTGATAAAATATAAGGGTTACCTGCCCCCAACATTGTCACTTTTCATATTTTAACCCACAGCAACTAACATGTAATATTTCAGTGTATATCTTGGTTTAGTGGTTGACATGGAAACTGAATCCCCTGTGGTTAATGAAGTAGAAATCACTACTCAAGTTCAAGATAACACAGAGACGGTTGTCCCCAAGGAAACAGAGTGTAGGTCAGCGAATGCAGATTGCTCAAGTGACGAAGTGAACATTAGCCAGAGCAATTCTGAACCTGTTCGGAGTCGAATTGCAGAGACTGCACCAAGTAAAGAAGAAAAGAGTGCACAGAATAAAGTCCAGGCTGAGAATAAGACTGAGAAAAAGGCTCACAGTGTTAGTGAACAGAATAAGGTTGATAGTGATGCACGGGTTGAAAAGTCAGATACAGAGATAGTAGAAAACACCACAAGAGCAGAGGGAGGTGAAGAGAATGAGAAGCAGGAATCAACTGGAAAAACAGACAAAAATGCATCAGATGAAGACGATGATCCAGAGTTGACAAAGTGAGGCATTTTAAAGTCAAATTTATAGTTTTGAGAAAGCGATTTTAGCAGTGTGAGGCCACACATTGACAGGCCATCTGTATTCCTTACATGTTGACATTAGTTGGATTTAAACCCATAATAATAGCGGTGAGATTCAACTGAACAGTGACGTTCAGTGAGGCAGTATAAAGTTGGTCATTAAGCTCACCACAAGGGACACCTGTTTGTATGCAGGAGAAAGGGAGAGAGAGAGAGTTGGTCCGCCGGCTCTCACATTCTCTTCAAATTTGGCACATGTATGCATTAGCCCCGGGAAAATTTTCTGAATATGGTGGCATGACATTTTGATCAATTAGAGAAGTCACATGACCAAAAACATGTTTTTAAAAGGCGTGTGCTTGTCTGGATGATAACTTAAAAAGCTCTTCACCTATTCTCATGAAACTTGGCAATTGGGTTTGTTATATAGATGTCTGAAATGTATTTATCTCAGAAATTGTATGGGATGGAGCAATTTCGACGAAATTTTTTACCCACAGGGTAACAGCAAAATCATCTGTCACTTTTTGCCAAAAATTGTTTTCCTGCCGTTTTGGCTGACCATCATGAATTCTGCTAAAACGCAAAACAGACAGCCATCTGGCACTTTTTCAAGAAAGCATTTTCCTGCCATGTTTTTTGGTAAACAGACCTCTATAGTCATTTGTCATTATTGCTCAGCCGCATTGGGATTTGGGACACTTTATTTTTGCAGTGCAAAAACAATTTCTTTTTCTCTTGCGAAGCAATACTCTAGTTGTAATTGGATACAGGACAAGCTTCCGTTATTTTTAGTCATTATTCTATTCTTGGAAATAAAAAGTGATCATTAGTCAAAGATTCTTCCAAATTTCTAACAGTTTAAAAAATTAGTGATATGTTTGATTCTGCTAAATGTTCAATTGTATACCAGTGTTAGTAATGACATTTACCAAAAACTTTTGAGGTGGACCAAAAAATGTTACAGCTCCATAACAAAAGTTGCCAGTCCGTATTTCAGTGCAGGTTAAAACGGTACTGAGTTTCAAAATTTACCAAGATACTTTTCACTCCCTTGTACTGTATATTCAGACAGCAGAAAGAGTTCCAGGCATGTCCAGAGTCTTACAACGGAGCCATCCGCGACAACTACTGCTGGTCACAGAGCATCACAGACGTGGACGTCAGCATTAAGGTGATTTTCAAACTTTATTCCTATGTCAAACTTATCAAGGTACTTAATCACTTTGCTTGCCAAAGGCACCAAAAACATAGGTGCAAATGTGTAATCTGTGTCAATGTGTATTGCCCTTCAAGTTTTCTTTCTCTGTAATACTGGTACAAAAATTCAGTTGAAGTGCCAGTGCATAATTAGTGTTAATATTTTAAATACCTTACAACTACCATTGTAAGATGACCTGTGTCAACAACATTTCAACAGTAATGGTGAACCACAATCAAATCCAATTTTTGTGAATTATTACCAGAAACATCCACTCTCTTCTGCATTGAGATGCTGTTCTAACTACAGTTACCAGTACATACAGCATGTGTCTGTCCAGGTATAACCTCGGCCATTGAAAAGGACATTATAACCCTTACTTTTACAGGTTCCAGCATACATAAAGCGAGGCAAAGATGTGATTGTGAGTATCGGAAAGAAGAGACTGAAAGCCTCGTGTAAAACAGACAGCGGCAGTAGCAAGACACTGTGTGAAGGTGAATTAAGCTGGGACATCAGACAAGAAGAGAGCATGTGGAGTCTGGTACCTGGAGAACACATACATGTAGGTATATAATACTGGTACAGAATAGGTACATAGAGGTACAGGTACAGAGAGGTACATACAGGTTTACATAGAGCAAAGCTGCTATATAAGAGAGGAGGAGAGTTTAGGGAGTGTGGTACTTGGATAGCATACACGTGTGGGTATACACGTGTGGGTACAGAGTAGGTACATATATGCACAAGTATAGAGAGGTACATACAGGTAGCAAAGCTGGGATATAAGAGAGGAGGGAAGTATAGGGAATTTGGTACTAGGAAAGCATGGTACACTTACTTGTGTTGCCAGGTACACAGGGAACAAAGATGGGATATAAAAGAGGAAAAAAAGATGTGGAACTGGTACCTGGAGAGCATATACATGAATGTACATACAGAGGTAGGGGGAGATGTATACAGGTATACAAAGACCAGACCCAAGGTATGAGAAAGGAGGAAAGATGTGGACACGCATATTCAGTATACCCAGTCATACAGAACTGAGCACAGGTATGAGAGAGGAATCTGGCACCTGGGACGTTTATATATGTAATTGTATACAGGTGAGGGAGTAGGGTGGGGTGGGGGGTACGTAAAATTATACAGAGGTTTTCAGAGAACTTTCTGAGATATAGCAGTGGAGGAAAATAAGTGCATCCAGGTTCCAGGGATGCACATACACGAAGGTACACCCACAGGTATATAGAGATATAACCAGGTAAACAAAGAACTGAACTGGGATATGGTAGAGGAGGGCAGTTGGAATCTGGTACCTGGAGGTACTGTACATGTGGGTATTTACAGGTACATACTGGTGCATTTATGGACAGGTACAAAGGGGTAATCAAGGGTGTGCACAGGTTATATACTGACCAGCAGCATGTTTTTCAAAGTAATATCCCACAACTACAAAACCAGTTTGTTCTGGGGCACCGAAAAAGATGTGTCTGGCATTATCCTAATTAAATAGGGCCTCCGACAGTGAAGTTCTTGAAAACAAAACTTGTCAGTTATACTCAAAGAAATCACTATAAAGGCCTAAAATTATAACAAAAGTATGGAAAAAAGTTTATAATTTACAATTCCACTGCCCTCGATAGGCACAAAGAGGCTTACACATGTATCTTTTTGGGGTCAAAAAAGTGACTTCAGTTACTGTCATCCATCCTTTAAATCCCTGCTTGTTTTGTTTGTACATTAGGGACGTTTGTCAGCCATGTGGGAATTAACTCTGTCTAAATCAGAACTCGGCCTTGACTATTTTATGTATGAGGATGTGCATTACATGATGGGTTTCTTCAGTTATTATTACTGCTATTTAGAAATGTTTCAGTCATTACATCAAATTCTGAGGTGATTTAGAATCCGAGAGTAAAGCAATAACATAAGTGCTAACCCTGAGTTTTCCTACTTGTAGGTGATTGTGTTTCATGAAGTTTACCCTAATATTCAACCTGTTAAAACTTTCTGCTTATTTCAACTGCAGGTGAATCTTGAGAAGATACAGGAGCGCTGGTGGGAAGCCTTACTGACTGATGAACCCAAAATCAGTGTGCGCAAAATTGACCCGAGCCGTCCAGTGACTGACCTGGATGATGAAGCACAGGCCAAAATCTCAGAGATGATGTACAATGAACATCAGAAGAGGCTGGGCAAACCACAGAGTCATGAACAGGTATTAACACGTGAAAACTCAAACAGGTATTAATATGCAAAACCTCAGAAATGTACAGATAATCACACAAAGTAAACATTGTGAACAAATATTTTACATAAAACAGGGTGTATCCAATCATGGAAAACCTGAAAAAGTCATGGAATTCCATTGTCTTTTTCCAGGCCTGGAAAAGTCATGGAAATTGACTACAGGTTTTGGAAAATTCATAAAAGTCATGGAAATTAAAAGACATCCTCTTGCAAAATGGTGTTGTTCCTTTCTTTCATCCAGCATATCAGTACAAGGATACGTTTATGTAATCAGATCAAATTTTGGTGTCTTTCACATCTTCATGTACTATGACTGGAACCTTGTGAGTGGTTCTCAAAGGCAAAACCGACGGGAGCTCGTGGACTCGGTGGGAGCTCGTGACCTCAGTACATGTCTCTGTCATGCCACAAAGCATGTGGAAGGTCCTTAATTTTAAAGCTTCAATCATGGAGAAGTCATGGAAAAAATATTAAAATTTAGTGGATACACCCTGATAAAACTTCATGAACAGGTATTCAGAAGAAAAGTGGCTAGCACCAGGGTAATGGATATTCTCCAAAGATAATCATCGGCTTGAGTTTTGAATTTGCCTAAAGCTTTTAAATAAGTTGTTATTATTTAAATAGAAAAGTGTGAGTCTTTAAGAGACTCTTAAACAAATACTTGAGAAACCTTTAGTTAGTACCTGAGTACGTTTTAAGGGTAGTTAAGTACTTTCTAATAGCTCTAGTTAATACTCAGTCACTTAGTGTTGGTGTATGATACAATCTCATTACATTAAGATGACCTTGACATAATTACTAGTAATAAAGCAAGATATTTTTAGAAAAATAGAAATTTCCCTTTTGTCAAAGTTTAATTTCAAACCTTGTGTTTTCACAGAAAGTCCATGGAATGTTGAAGAAGGCTTGGGATGCTGAAGGTTCTCCTTTTAAAGGGACACCATTTGACCCTAACAAAGTGAACGTGTCATCTGATGGAGGGATGGGCTTTCCACCCAAGTAACAAGAAAATAGTTTGCAGAGGTTAGACTGAACCATTTGTTTGGAACACTTGGGTTTTAATGCATCACAGACCACAGATGTAGATCAACACCAAAGTCTGGGCCACATTTACAGGTTCAGAGAAGCTGATCTGTTTCATCAAAGGACATGTCATTGCTAAGCAGTCAACAAACTCAATGCTTGTTTGTTTACAGGGGGCTTGTCACATATATGTGCACAGGATCCACTGGTTCAATAACTGTGTAATGACGAGGCTGATTTTATTATGTCCACCCCACTGGGGGGTGGACATATTATTTTTGCTTTTTCCGGCGCCGGCGTCCGGCGTCCCACTTGGTTTCCAGACATTTTAGGCAACAGTTCTTATCCTATCTTTACCAAATTTGGCATGCAGGTTTATTGGGTTAATAGCTTGTATGGGATTGCTTTTGGTGATGATAGCTCTATAGCTAACTGAGTAATAGCTACTTTGCTACTTTTGAGTAGCTCTTTGGTTTCCAGACATTTTAAGGAATGCTATTAAGCCTAGCTTTCTGAAATTTGGTATGGAGGTTCATTGGGTTAATAGCTTGTATGGGATTGCTTTTGGGGGGAATTGCTTCATAGATGAGTGAGTAATTAATTAAATAAATGAGTAATTAGCTATTTTGAATACTGAAAAAGGCAAATGTGCTCATATCTCCTAAACCGTGCGAGATAGAGCGATTTCGTCGAAATTTTCGACCCACAGGGTATCTAAGGAATGTGCTCTTTGCAATTTTCAAAAAATTTTCCCCTCCCCAAAAATGGCGGCCATTTTGAATTTTCGAATTTTTGCCAAAAATGGCAAAACACAAATTTGCTTCTATCTCCTTAACTGTGCGAGATAGAGCGATTTCGTCGAAATTTTCGACCCACAGGGTATCGAAGGAATGTAATCTTTGCAATTTTCAAAAAAATTTCCCCTCCCCAAAAATGGCGGCCATTTTGAATTTTCGAATTTTTGCCCAAAATGGCAAAACACAAATTTGCTTCCATCTCCTTAACTGTGCGAGATAGAGCGATTTTGTCGATATTTTCAACCCACAGGGTATCCAAGGAATGTACTCTTTGCAATTTTCAAAAAATTTTCCCCTCCCCAAAATTGGCGGCCATTTTGAATTTTCGAATTTTTGCCAAAAATGGCAAAACACAAATTTGCTTCTATCTCCTTAACCGTGCGAGATAGAGCGATTTCGTCGAAATTTTCGACCCACAAGGTATCTAAGGAATGTAATCTTTGCAATTTTCAAAAAAATTTCCCCTTCTCAAAAATGGCGGCCATTTTGAATTTTCGAATTTTTGCCAAAAATGGCAAAACACAAATTTGCTTCCCTCTCCTTAACTGTGCGAGATAGAGCGAGTTCGTCGAAATTTTCGACCCACAGGGTATCTCAGCATTGTATTATTGGCAATTTTCAAAAAATTTTCCCCTCCCCCAAAATGGCGGCCATTTGGAATTTTCGAATTTTTGCCAAAAATGGCAAAACACAAATTTGCTTCTATCTCCTTAACCGTGCGAGATAGAGTGATTTCGTCGAAATTTTCGACCCACAGGGTATCTAAGGAATGTACTCTTTGCAATTTTCAAAAAAATTTCCCCTCCCCAAAAATGGTGGCCATTTTGATTTTTCGAATTTTTGCCAAAAATAGAAAAACAGGAATTTGCTTCTATCTTCTTAACCGTGCAAGATAGAGTGATTTCGTCAAAATTTTCGACCCAACCAATGCAAAAAAGCATGAAGCTGAAATAATTTACATCTACACTAATAAATATTTAAGCATCATTGATATATTTTACAAATGAAACAGGGTCTTGTAAGACTACTGTACAATTTTGGCAAAAGGTTCTTGGGGTGGACATTACACATGATAATGTGTGTTCTTCTATGCTATCCTGTTTCTATTCGCATCTTCTATCAACAGGGCGTCCTATTTCTAGTTTAAATATAGTGGTTGTATATTGTTGGCCTGATAAAACCTCCTGACTGTGTGCTTTTAACCATTTAGAAAGTTGATTGAACATAGTAACTGATATTTTTCCTGTAGTTACTGTACCAGTATCACTGCTTTGATTTTGCAAATATATGAGGCTGTGACTTTGTTAGAAAAACGACACCGATCTGAATTTGGGTAACCATGTTTTAGTTGTCACGCAATGGAAGTATCAGAGAAGCAAACATGGCGGATGATGTAAACAAAACCCTACGAAAAATAATGTCAAATTTCTCTATAAATAAAGAAAATTACGTGAAAAACAAACGGTAGTTAGAGAAATCTGACAGAATACTAAGGTCTACCCAAGGTTTTCGTTGTTTTACAGTATATTTAATTTTTTTTGGTTACCCGCTTCGCCACTTTGTTTCTCAAAGAATTCGAGCTGTTTTCAGGTAACCGGGTTACCTATCGCAGCCTTACAAATGCAGAGCGGTTGGGGATTGTTTACGCACAATACAATGCT
Organism: Sabellastarte sp. h YS-2021; assembly: GCA_964017235.1. NCBI lineage: Eukaryota > Metazoa > Annelida > Polychaeta > Sabellida > Sabellidae > Sabellastarte > Sabellastarte sp. h YS-2021. The sequence continues at coordinate 15,456,409 of OZ024931.1, read as the reverse complement.
TGATGTGTCTTGTTCCTTATATGACAATTAACAGGTTTTAGTTGGTGAAATAAGTTATCAGTGGAGATAGGAAACTAAACAAATGTTTTCAGAATCAAAGATATAGATGCATGAAATTTTTCAATTTATTAAATTTATAAGATTGTTGTCAATAGGTCGGTGCATTCTATAAAATTCTGGCAGGTATTCACAAAAGGGATCAGTAACACACCAGCTCATGTATAGAGCTCCCTGTCTTAAGTTTGAGTGGATTTTTGGCTCATCGTTCCCTGATCCCTTCTATGAAAACAGCTTTAGACAGTAGAAATGATACAAGAGAGATTTAACACAATCACAAATTCTGTTGTACAAATGTGTTTCTGTTTACCATGAATCTAAATTAAGGAAAAGTAAGCTAGTGGTGTAAAAGTAAAGTTGTCAAGAAAAATGTGAAAGCCTCCCAAACTCCAAATTCACAAGCTATTGTTGTTACACAGCATTTTACTTAATTCTTTTGAAATCTAGTGCACGCTGATTTGAAGGGGTTAGTACATATTACTAAAGGTGTACCGATACATAATATCTCTCATTCATGTAAGCTTGTGATTTATAGGTTCTAGTCGTGGTATATTTATGGCTCATCTACATGAGTAATACTCCTTAAAGTGAAAAAAAAATTCTACATTTCATTGCGTTAATACATCTTACATAACAGACGATAGCTATTGTCCGGCGCCAGCCGGTCCCGCCAAACGCCAGAAAAAGACGTCCTGAGTTTCACCTCCGGCCGGACCGGTATACTCCACTCCACTCGCCAGGTGGCCTAGTTCCTGCTTTATTCGCCAGAGGGACGTGACGTCATAGCATCTTTTTCGTTTGGCGCGATTAGGAAGTAGTGAATTTTTTCACAAAGTTTTCAAATTGGATATATAACCTTAATTTCAGTGTTTTGTGTTTCTTGGTGTGATATACGGATATTTTATCTATCATGGCATCACCAGGACAAAGGAAGGGAGCCTGTGGCCATATTATGGCTTCATTTGACCTACATTCTAGGTGTGCTCGATGCAGGGACAAAAGTCTGGGGGATGACGCATGCGTGAAGAAACTACCTTGCGAATTTTGTGAGTTGCTAACGCCGGAGCAGGTTTTACAACTTTCAACCCCTACTTATAAAATCAGAAAGGAAAAGAAACTAGAGCGTGAGTCCCTTATTGATCCCAGTACTGTTACTGTTTTGTCTTCAGTGGATCAGGACAAGTCGGTGGGTGCTTCATCTTCTTTATCTACTTCTCAAGATCTGTCCTTACCTCAGCCTTCCTTTAAGAAAGACTTACAGGATTTGGACGAGAAATGGTCTCTGCGTATGGCTAGGCTTGAAGCATTAATAACTATGGGACAGCGTCCCCAACAGCCTACATTCTCACCGGTCAAGGCACCGGTTTCTCATGCACCTCCCGCAGGCTCTCTATCTCAAGCCCCCTTTCTACTTTCAGCCGTTCCTTCTGGCCAGGCCGGTCCGGCCTCCGGTCCGGATAGAACTAGCTTTACTACAACTACTACAAGTGTGGGTATGACTTCTCCTCTGGAAAACATTTACCCGGAACCAGAAGCATACATTGACTCTACCGAACCGGTGTTCTCTCAGCCCGGTCCGGTGTCTTATGGTGACCTATTATCTCACTCTGTTCCGGTCTCCAGTTCCAGTTACCTGCCTCCGGAACCTGTTGAGGAAGGGGAAGTATCAGACCCGGAAGAACAACCGGATTTTGAAGCCGGGGATTCTGACAAAGTACTGAGTGAAGAACAGAACTATAGAGAAACTGTAAGAGGAGTGAGAGCGTTCATGGGGTGGACACACATCCCCGACTTGGAGTATTCCCCTTCCTCAAAATCTGATAACCCCTGGGTAGGACACCGTGCACAACCAGTGGGAAAAGTTTCTGTAGACCTTCCACCTGAAGACTGGTTATGTCGTAAACTAGAAACTTTGAATTTAGTGTTGCTCGAGGGTTACCCCTCCAAGTCTAGTGAACCCGGAGGACTCCATGTGGATCAATTTCTTAGACCACCAAAATCACAGAATAGATGGTATGGCATCCATCCTGCAGAACCTACAGACCCTCTGAGGCCTAGGAAATCTGTAAATACATGGCCCAACGATGCGGCAAAATTAAACAGTGCCTTCCCCAGAATCTGTAAGCCTGCTGTTGCAAATTCCCAACCCTCCAAGCCGTCCCATTAACCAGGACACCTTACACAAGTGGGAGAAATCAGCTAAGGAAACAAGCTATGTATGTAACCAAGCTGCTGGTTTTAATCGGTGTATAACAAAGATCCAGGATTCCGTACAAGAGCATTTAAAGTCTTTACAAGCAGAATTATCCAAAGGAAAATCCTCTTCCAAGGCTCAGGCCTCCTTAGATGAATTGCACTACTTGGCTTCATTCAACCAAAACGTCAGTTTTGCCATTGGAAAATCTCTGCAACATTTGTCAGATTTTATCTTTGTTCAGATGGCCAACTTGACATTGACTCGCAGGGACTCATACCTGGAGAATTTGAAAGTCGGAGTTAAACCGGATACATTCTCAGCTCTTCGCAACTGTCCTCTCAATGGATACGCACTCTTTCCTGATGATATCATAAGGAAAGCTGAGGACGAAATCACTCATGTTGAAAACGCCAGGCGTACTTCCCAGCCCGGACCGGGCCGTGGGGGGTTCACTGGTGGCTTTAAAAAGCAACAGCAACAGGGCGTTTCCAACCTTACCCTACAAACTGGACAAAATCTCAGGACACGACCAGATCTGGAGGTCCAACTGGCAAGGATATGCCTGCATGGAAATCCTTTGGAGGCAGAGGAAGAGCTAGGGGTCGTGGCAGGGGTGGTCAACCAGGACGCGGCACCCGCCCGGCCAAGGATAACCATCCATATAAATGACAATTACTGTTTACTAAGTCCGGAGCCGATGGCCCGGCCGGTCGATTGTGTACTAAGAGTGTTGGGACAGAACTTTCATGTACGTCAAGAACCTGTATTGTGTCCTGTTGCCAGTCCTGTACCTTCTGTCTTAAATGTGAGAGGGCAGCCACAAAAGAAAGGCGGAAGTCCCTCATCAAAAGTGAAAGCAGAAATAAAATTTGTGAAAAGTGTTTTTTCTGTAGATCATTGCGTTTTTGCCCCCATTGCTCCAAATGTCCACAATGTTGTCAATGCTCACCTGATAGGGGGACGTCTCCAAAAATTTTGGCAGAAGTGATCCGAGAAATAGTGTCCGAGAGTAGTGTCCATTTTGAGGGACGGCTACATTCTCCCATTCAAAATCAGACCCCCTTTGGTAAGGGATCCGTTGATAGTCAGTGGTTATGCAAACCCCCTCAGGAACCTCTACCTGAAGGAGGCTTTGCAGGCCTTGCTGCAGAAGGAGGCAGTAGAGATGGTGAGGGTTCGAACATCTCTAGCCTTCTTCAACCGACTGTTCATAGTTCCAAAACCAAACCCAAAATGGCGACCAATCTTGGACCTCAGTGCTCTAAACAAATTTTTGAGCGTAAAAACATTCAAAATGGAAACCCCAGAAACAATTCGGATTTCCTTGCAACAGGGGGAATGGGTGACATCGTTGGACTTCAGCGATGCCTATTTCCACATTCCAGTTCATATGCAGTCCCGGAAATATCTCGGGTTCCATTTCCAAAATCAGTCCTATCAGTTCAAGGCCCTTCCCTTTGGCCTCTCCACCGCTCCGATGGAGTTCACTTGTGTGGTCAAAGAGGTCAAGTTAATGGCTCAATCCCGGGGTATAAGGATCCACCAGTACCTAGACGACTGGTTGATTCGAGCCCCTACCAAAGAATCCTGCCACCAGGGCACTCAATCCCTCCTCGCCCTTTGCCAGGAGTTGGGTTGGATAATCAATGTACACAAGTCAGAACTAGAACCCAAACAGACTTTCGAGTTCGTGGGTTACAAGTACGATCTCTCCCAGGGACTGGTCTTACCGACCCAGAACCGGTGGGAGTCGATCCTTCAAAAGTTGGCATCCATCCTATCCAAACCAAGTTGCCGAGTCAGGAACTTCATGTCCCTGATAGGCCTACTTACAGCGACGGAAAAACAGGTTCCCCTGGGGAGACTCCACATGAGACCCATCCAGTGGCACCTAAAACGACATTGGAGAGTTCCAGAATCCCTGGAAAAGGAGATTCCTGTACCAAGGTCACTTCACCCACACCTTCTATGGTGGACCAGGGAGACAAATGTCTTGACAGGACAACCCTTGCACCCTTTGAATCATGCCGTGCAAATCTTTACAGACGCCTCAAAAGAAGGCTGGGGTGCTCACTTTGGAGACTTCACAGCAAGAGGCGTTTGGTCAGTTCCAGAAAGTCATCTTCACATAAACTTCCTGGAACTAAAAGCGGTCTTACTGGCCTTGAAAAGGTTCCTGCACTTGGTACAAGGCAAAGTAGTTTTAGTGGCCACGGACAACACAACAGTTGTGGCATACATCAACAAGGAAGGAGGTATGAGGTCAGGCTCACTTTGTGCCCTTCTATGGCGACTCCTGTGTTGGTGCAATCTGAGACAGGTAGTCCTAAAGGCCAGACACATCCCTGGTCGTCTGAATGTGATTGCAGACAAATTGTCTCGTCAAGGCCAAGTCATTCAGACAGAATGGTCACTGCACCAAGGGGTCTTCGACCTCATAGTTCAGACCTGGCACCGTCCCCAGGTGGACATGTTTGCAACAAAGTACAATTGCAAACTAGCCCAATATGTGTCTCCAGTGCCGGACCCCAATGCTTGGGCAGTGGACGCCCTAACAGTCTCGTGGGAAAACCTGGACATGTATGTTTTTCCCCCAGTATCGTTACTGGGCAAGGTGGTCAGCAAACTGTCGGACCATCTTTACAAGAGAGTGATCCTCATAGCTCCGGGTTGGCCCAACATGCCATGGTTCTGGGACCTGGTGGAACTGTCGTCTCAGATCCCTCTTTGCCTACCCAGTCATCCCGACCTAGTGACACAGCCATTCAACAAGGCGCGTCACAGGAATCTGACCAATCTAAACCTACACGCCTGGCTCCTAGAGCCGAGGCTATCAAGGAGCAAGGGTTCTCTAGTCCAGTGGCGTCACGAATTGAGGCTCCTCAAAGAAGTTCAACCAGAACAGTCTGTGAGGCAAAGTGGGCCGTTTTTGTCAGATGGTGTGAATCAAGTCAGGTGGACTTCCGGTCTCCATCTGTCAAACAAATAGCAGATTTTCTCCTGCATCTATTCCAGGAAAAGAATCTCCAACCCAGTACCATTGATGGTTACAGATCGGCCATTGCGGACAAATTAGGAAATTCTTCCTTGAATGTGAGCAAAGATGAAAACCTAACTCGTCTTTTGGACAGTTTTCACAGAGATAGACCAAAGGGTAGGCAAGGAATTCCTTCATGGAATCTCTCTCTCGTTCTACATCAGCTCACCAAACCACCATTTGAGCCTCTCAGAAAGGCCTCATTAAAACATCTGACCTTTAAAACGGTTTTCCTCCTCGCTCTAGGTTCTGGAAAACGTAGGAGCGAAATACACGCTTGGCTGAACAAAAATATTAGACACCAAGCTGACTGGTCAAAAGTGTCCCTTTACCCGTCTCCGATGTTCTTGGCTAAAAACCACTTAGCAAAAGAAGGTCCAGAGTGCGTGGCGCCAGTGGTTATACCAGCCCTGGCTCCTACTCTGGACAAGTCCTTGAAGGAGGACAGGTCACTCTGCCAAGTGAGAGCTCTGCGCTACTATCTGGACAAAACTCAAGATGTCAGACAAGGAAAGGAGCTGGTTTTTGTCTCCTTCAAAAAGGGTTTCACGAAGGATATTTCTCCTGCTACGATCTCGTCTTGGATCAAGCAGACGGTTATCCTTTGCTATGATCTCTCAGATCAGGAGTCTCTAACCCTTCACCAGGTGAAGGCGCATGACGTTAGAGCCTTCGCGGCTTCTAAAGCCTTTCAAGGTGGCATCTCACTAGACCAGATCTTAGCTGCATGCCACTGGAAGTCCCACAACACCTTTACTCAGTTTTATCTTAAAGATGTGGCGTGGTCAGATTCGGAGCTTTTTCACTTAGGTCCAGTGGTGGCTGCACAGCAGATCCACCAATGAACCTTTTTGGCTCCTATTTTGTAAATAGTGTACATAATAATTAAGGTTTTTACTAGGTTGCCTGAGGCACTGAGTATGAGACCATTATTCCACTCTTACAGGCTAATTGGAATCTTTAGGACTGAACTCTTCTCTCTTCCTCCTCTCAGAGCAGAAAAAAAGAGGGGGGGGGGGGGGAATGGCACTGCTTGGTAACTTAAGGAGCAGTTGTTAGCTTCTTTATCAGCCGGGCCAGAGGTTACGTGCCTATTTTATAGAGTTCCTTCTAGTCCTTAGGAAGCTGCCCTCCTTCCACTGGGTAGTTATTCTAGCTATCGTCTGTTAGGTAAGATGTATTAACGCAATGAAATTGCAAATTTTAATTAGTAAATTAAATTTTTATTAGTTAATACCTTACCTAACAGACGGGAGATTCCCACCCGGCCTTCCCCGCTTTCAGCTTCAATTAACCTAATTTGGGACGAAAAAGATGCTATGACGTCACGTCCCTCTGGCGAATAAAGCAGGAACTAGGCCACCTGGCGAGTGGAGTGGAGTATACCGGTCCGGCCGGAGGTGAAACTCAGGAAGTCTTTTTCTGGCGTTTGGCGGGACCGGCTGGCGCCGGACAATAGCTATCGTCTGTTAGGTAAGGTATTAACTAATAAAAATTTAATTTACTAATTAAAATTTGCAATTTTGTACTTCTTATCCCCAAATGTTTTACACTAAGCGTTGTTGGTAAGAATTGATTACTGTTTGTAGTACAATGTATATAGTAAGCAACTGAATGGACAGCATAAATAGTAAACATTACAATGTGAAGTAATTGTATAAATATGTGCAAGACATTTAGCGATTTCTACATTTTCTGATGATGCATTTATTGTGTATAAATATTGAATGAAGACTTTCTGAAATTTTTTTTCATTCATTTATAAAAACTTTTGTATGTTTGCAATGTATCCAGTTTCAGTAGATTACGTGAAGTAGAGAGCAACCCTGTGTCTTTGTTATTGGGTGATCCAATAAGAAAATGTGTCTTACTTGGATGACGATAGCTTTGTCTGAAAACATTAAACACAGTATTAAAAGTTTTTCATGTCCTTAGATAGGTTTGTTTGCCACACCAATTCACAGTGGGATATTCCTTATCACATGCTTTAATAGAATAGAATATCGTTTATGTAGTGTCCTGTTTGTAATTAACAATAACAGTAAATTTCACATATTTTTAAACAAACCCAGCCTCATTTGGGCTTATAAGACACTTTAATCAAATACTATTTCAGACAAAGTGACATTGAAGGTAAAAGAAAAAATACAAAAACATGCAAATTATTTGAATCATACTACATTTATCCAAGACAATAAGAGACCAATTGGAAATGTATACATATCTGTTTTCAACAGGTAGAGAATTATGTCCACCCCACTGGGGGGGTGGACATATTATTTTTGCTTTTTCTGCCGTCCGCCGTCCCACTTGGTTTCCAGACATTTTAGGCAACAGTTCTTATCCTATCTTTACCAAATTTGGCATGCAGGTTTATTGGGTTAATAGCTTGTATGGGATTGCTTTTGGTGATGTTAGCTCTATAGCTAACTGAGTAATAGCTACTTTGCTACTTTTGAGTAGCTCTTTGGTTTCCAGACATTTTAAGGAATGCTATTAAGCCTAGCTTTCTGAAATTTGGTATGGAGGTTCATTGGGTTAATAGCTTGTATGGGATTGCTTTTGGGGGGAATTGCTTCATAGATGAGTGAGTAATTAATTAAATAAATGAGTAATTGGCTATTTTGAATACTGAAAAAGGCAAATGTGCTCATATCTCCTAAACCGTGCGAGATAGAGCGATTTCGTCGAAATTTTCAACCCACAGGGTATCTAAGGAATGTACTCTTTGCAATTTTCAAAAAATTTTCCCCCTCCCGAAAAATGGCAAAACACAAATTTGCTTCTATCTCCTTAACTGTGCGAGATAGAGCGATTTCGTCGAAATTTTCGATCCACAGGGTATGTAAGGAATGTAATCTTTGCAATTTTCAAAAAATTTCCCCTCCCCAAAAATGGCGGCCATTTTGAATTTTCGAATTTTTGCCAAAAATGGCAAAACACAAATTTGCTTCTATCTCCTTAACCGTGCGAGATAGAGCGATTTCGTCGAAATTTTCGACCCACAGGGTATCTAAGGAATGTAATCTTTGCAATTTTCAAAAAATTTTCCCCTCCCCAAATTTGCTTCTATCTCCTTAACTGTGCGAGATAGAGCGATTTCGTCGAAATTTTTGACCCACAGGGTAGCTAAGGAATGCAATCTTTGCAATTTTCAAAAAATTTCCCCTCCCCAAAAATGGTGGCCATTTTGAATTTTCGAATTTTTGCCAAAAATGGCAAAACACAAATTTCCTTCTATCTCCTTAACCGTGCGAGATAGAGCGATTTCGTCAAAATTTTCGACCCACAGGTATTTGATCATTGTATTCTTGGCAATTTAAAAAATTTTTCCCCTCCCCTAAAATGGCGGCCATTTTGAATTTTCAAATTTTTGCCCAAAATGGCAAAACACAAATTTGCTTCTATCTCCTTAACCATGCGAGATAGAGCGATTTCGTCGAAATTTTCAACCCACAGGGTATCTAAGGAATGTAATCTTTGCAATTTTCAAAGAATTTTCCCCTCCCCAAAAATGGCGGCCATTTTGAATTTTAGAATTTTTGCCAACAATGGCAAAACACAAATTTGCTTCTATCTCCTTAACCGTGCAAGATAGAACGATTTCGTCGAAATTTTCGACCCACAGGGTATCTAAGGAATGTAATCTTTACAATTTTCAAAAAATTTTCCCCTCCCCAAAAATGGCGGCCATTTTGAATTTTCGAATTTTGGCCAAAAATGGCAAAACACAAATTTGCTTCTATCTCCTTAACCGTGCGAGATAGAGCGATTTCGTCGAAATTTTCGACCCACAGGGTATCTAAGGAATGTAATCTTTAAAATTTTTGAAAAAATTTCCCCTCCCCAAAAATGGCGGCCATTTTGAATTTTCGAATTTTTGCGAAAAATGGCAAAACACAAATTTCCTTCTATCTCCTTAACCGTGCGAGATAGAGCGAAAAAATTCTACATTTTGTACTTATTATCCCCAAATGTTTTACACTAAGCGTTGTTGGTAAGAATTGATTACTTTACTGTTTGTAGTACAATGTATATAGTAAGTAACTGAATGGACAGCATAAATAGTAAACATTACAATGTGAAGTAATTGTATAAATATGTGCAAGACATTTAGCGATTTCTACATTTTCTGATGATGCATTTATTGTGTATAAATATTGAATGAAGACTTTCTGAAATTTTTTTTCATTCATTTATAAAAACTTTTGTATGTTTGCAATGTATCCAGTTTCAGTAGATTACGTGAAGTAGAGAGCAACCCTGTGTCTTTGTTATTGGGTTATCCAATAAGAAAAGGTGTCTTACTTGGATGACAATAGCTTTGTCTGAAAACATTAAACACAGTATTAAAAGTTTTTCATGTCCTTAGATAGGTTTGTTTGCCACACCAATTCACAGTGGGATATTCCTTATCACATGCTTTAATAGAATAGAATATCGTTTATGTAGTGTCCTGTTTGTAATTAACAATAACAGTAAATTTCACATATTTTTAAACAAACCCAGCCTCATTTGGTCTTATAAGACACTTTAATCAAATACTATTTCAGACAATGTGACATTGAAGGTAAAAGAAAAAATACAAAAACATGCAAATTATTTGAATCATACTACATTTATCCAAGACAATAAGAGACCAATTGGAAATGTATACATATCTGTTTTCAACAGGTAGAGAATTATGTCCACCCCACTGGGGGGTGGACATATTATTTTTGCTTTTTCTGCCTTCCGCCGTCCGCCGTCCCACTTGGTTTCCAGACATTTTAGGCAACAGTTCTTATCCTATCTTTACCAAATTTGGCATGCAAGTTTATTGGGTTAATAGCTTGTATGGGATTGCTTTTGGTGATAATAGCTCTATAGCTAACAGAGTAATAGCTACTTTGCTACTTTTGAGTAGCTCTTTGGTTTCCAGACATTTTAAGGAATGCTATTAAGCCTAGCTTTCTGAAATTTGGTATGGAGGTTCATTGGGTTAATAGCTTGTATGGGATTGCTTTTGGGGGGAATTGCTTCATAGATGAGTGAGTAATTAATTAAATAAATGAGTAATTGGCTATTTTGAATACTGAAAAAGGCAAATGTGCTCATATCTCCTAAACCGTGCGAGATGGAGCGATTTCGTCGAAATTTTCAACCCACAGGGTATCTAAGGAATGTACTCTTTGCAATTTTCAAAAAATTGCTTTTTCTGCCTTCCGCCGTCCGCCGTCCCACTTGGTTTCCAGACATTTTAGGCAACAGTTCTTATCCTATCTTTACCAAATTTGGCATGCAGGTTTATTGGGTTAATAGCTTGTATGGGATTGCTTTTGGTGATAATAGCTCTATAGCTAACAGAGTAATAGCTACTTTGCTACTTTTGAGTAGCTCTTTGGTTTCCAGACATTTTAAGGAATGCTATTAAGCCTAGCTTTCTGAAATTTGGTATGGAGGTTCATTGGGTTAATAGCTTGTATGGGATTGCTTTTGGGGGGAATTGCTTCATAGATGAGTGAGTAATTAATTAAATAAATGAGTAATTGGCTATTTTGAATACTGAAAAAGGCAAATGTGCTCATATCTCCTAAACCGTGCGAGATAGAGCGATTTCGTCGAAATTTTCAACCCACAGGGTATCTAAGGAATGTACTCTTTGCAATTTTCAAAAAATTTTCCCCCTCCCCAAAAATGGCAAAACACAAATTTGCTTCTATCTCCTTAACCGTGCGAGATAGAGCGATTTCGTCGAAATTTTCGATCCACAGGGTATGTAAGGAATGTAATCTTTGCAATTTTCAAAAATTTTCCCCTCCCCAAAAATGGCGGCCATTTTGAATTTTCGAATTTTTGCAAAAAATGGCAAAACACAAATTTTCTTCTATCTCCTTAACCGTGCGAGATAGAGCGATTTCGTCAAAATTTTCGACCCACAGGTATTTGATCATTGTATTCTTGGCAATTTAAAAAATTTTTCCCCTCCCCTAAAATGGCGGCCATTTTGAATTTTCAAATTTTTGCCCAAAATGGCAAAACACAAATTTGCTTCTATCTCCTTAACCATGCGAGATAGAGCGATTTCGTCGAAATTTTCAACCCACAGGGTATCTAAGGAATGTAATCTTTACAATTTTCAAAAAATTTTCCCCTCCCCAAAAATGGCGGCCATTTTGAATTTTAGAATTTTTGCCAACAATGGCAAAACACAAATTTGCTTCTATCTCCTTAACCGTGCAAGATAGAACGATTTCGTCGAAATTTTCGACCCACAGGGTATCTAAGGAATGTAATCTTTACAACTTTCAAAAAATTTTCCCCTCCCCAAAAATGGCAGCCATTTTGAATTTTCGAATTTTGGCCAAAAATGGCAAAACACAATTTTGCTTCTATCTCCTTAACCGTGCGAGATAGAGTGATTTCGTCGAAATTTTCGATCCATGGGATATCTAAGAAATGTACTCTTTGCAATTTTCAAAAAAATTTCCCCTCCCCACATATGGCGGCCATTTTGAATTTTTGCCCAAAATGGAAAAACACAAACTGGCCTTAACCGTGCAAAATAGAGTTATTTCGTTGAAATTTTCAACCCATAGGGTATCTAAGAAATGTACTCCTGGCAATTTTCAAAAAAATTTTCCTTTTCCCAAAAATGGCGGCCATTTTGAATTTTCAAATTTTTGCCAAAAATAGAGAAACAGGAATTTGCTTCTATCTTCTTAACCGTGCAAGATAGAGTGATTTCGTCACAATTTTCAACCCAACCAATGCAAAAAGGCATGAAGCTGAAATAATTTACATCTACACTAATAAATATTTAAGCATCATTGATATATTTTACAAATGAAACAGGGTCTTGTAACACTACTGTACAATTTTGGCAAAAGGTTCATGGGGTGGACATTACACATGATAATGTGTGTTCTTCTATGCTATCCTGTTTCTATTCGCATCTACTATCAACAGGGCGTCCTATTTCTAGTTTTAATTATTCTTTCACAGCTTTTAGAGACATAATTTGTCAATTTATTGTAAATTGTACACAAATATCCTTCTTTTATGCCATGCATTACTAATATATAATACCAAACAGTAAATCTTATTTGTAGTCATGATTTTTACAAACAATTCGAGACATTCATTTAAATTTATATTTAGTTCCCTGTAAAGTTTCGGTCTAAAATCATCATAGAATAAACATACACATATAAAATGCTTTTCATCTTCTATTAAATTACTGTTACACAGAATACATAGTCTATCTTCAAGTGGGATTTTTCTAAATCTGCCTGTCTCAATGGCAAGTGGCAACGTACTGGTTCTTAACTTAGCGATTAGAGACCTTTCATGCCTACTTAAGTTGCCATGAGATATTTCTCAGTTTCAATCTTTCTTTTAAATAGTTTATACAGTCGTAGCTTTGGTTTATCAAGTATTTTCTGCTGAAACTCTTCGTTATTGATGTATTCTAGTGCTTTTCTTGCTCTATCCATTTCAATGGTTTCATGATCTCGAAGATTTTCCTCCTTATTAAGAATTTGTAAATTTTTTTCTACATTACCACACCAGTTGTTGTTTGTAATGTGGTGTAAATCAAATTCGAATGCTGGGCGTGTCAATCGGTCACTGGGCATTGTCAAAAGATGGTTGTAATATTTAAGCATATTGAGATAATGTTTGTATTTCATGTTTAACCAACCAGAGGTGCCATTAATAGCAAGGGTAGGGTCTGTTTATGGAGACCCAAGAAATACCTCAATGCTCTCAGCCAGGCCTGGGGCGAGTACAAGTACTTGTACTTGGTACTTGTACTTAATTACTCTTTTTCAAGTACTTGTACTTGACAGCTGAAAATTAAAAGTACTTGTACTTGTGTTTGTACTTGGCTAAAATATCCAAGTACTTTTCAATTACTTTCAAGTACATTCCAAGTACATTGATTTTGTAGTTTTATAACTTTAATTAAGTGACTTATTAGGTGTAAATTTTTACTGTTTCTTTCAGCAGAGTGTAGATAGATTAGTTTGTGTTGTTTTGTCAAAGTACAAAGGGCTGTTTAGTTAGCCAGAACTTTGGTTTTCTTTAATTATAACAAGGCTGCATTTAATCAACACCTTTTAACATTTTAAACAAAATACCCACTCATTCAGAATATAGCTGTGTTTTAATCATAAAGGTGCCGCATTTAATCTATCCTTTTTCACTTTTACACAAAAGATCCACTCAGTCACAGCATAGCTTTGCTTTTGTCATATACCTACCCTTATTCATTTTCACACAAAAGACCCACTCAGCCTGAGTGTTGATGCCAAGCTTAGTGGACAGGAGGGCCAATTACTTGTTTATGTAAGACAAACAAGCTAATCCCTTACACAAATAAACTGTTGACTCGTTCATTTTAATACACCCCTTTATAAACAAATATCAATGTTTAGTATATCTGCTTTGGCTTTTTACACTATACAATTGCCCTTAAATATAAAGTTTTATTTCACTTGTTCATTCATTCATTTAATAAATGTATTCCAACCACCAACCATATGTAATATCAGTTTTACATAAAGGACTGGTACAAACCCTTTAAAAACGTTTTATGTGCCCCAAGTAAATAATTCATTATCTGTCAACACAAGCATACTGATGTCCAAGTGGATCTTTTGAAATCAGATTTTTTAGCATTACAAGACAGGATTTCCATGCATTCAGGTGTTTACTCACACTGTGAGTCTCACGGACAAAATTTTTGAAAGACCTGTATTTATTAAGTGTAACCAGAAAAGTAATGGAGCAGATTTTAGCTCATCAGTGTTTATTGAATGATTGCTTTAAATTGTATGTCTCAATAAATAATTAATTTTAAATAAATAGTGATTATCTAGTTATTATAGTTTTAGGGTCGTACACTATAAAAGTACTTGTACTTGCAATTTTTCAAAGTACTTGTACTTGTACTTGACTCTTGAGATCAGTACTTGTACTTGTACTTGCAACTTGGCAAAGTAATTGTACTTGTACTTGTACTTGGCTCCATGTACTTGACCCCAGGCCTGCTCTCAGCTGAATTTTTTGCCCTAATAAAAATTTGTCATAGCCCCAAATTCCTGAACCATAAGTACAGACAGGTTCAACACCTGTTTCAAAAAGTTTGGTAAATCAGTTAAAACCTATATGTTTATATTGTTTAACTTTCGCTATAATTCCTCCCAAGGCCCTACCTCCTGCATCTGTAAGTTCCTGACATGCTTCATTGAAAGAAAGATGCTCGTCAAAAGTTACACCAAGGTATCTGTATGCTTGCACATAATCAATTTTCATATTTCCAACTGAGAAACTAACTTGTGATCGTGATTTCCTATTTTTCCTAAAGTGAATAATTTTAGATTTTGATTGGTTAATTTCCAACTTCCATTTAGTGCACCATGCATATATAGTTTATCCAACAGTTTTTGAAGTATTGTCTCGTTTTCAGCCAAAATCACAATGTCATCGGCATAAAGCAAAACATTAATTTTATATTAGAGCAACACAAAAACAGGGGAGGGATATGTCTGAAATTAATTTCCATACATGATTTACACAAGTGTGGTATGTAAGTACATAGATTGCAGTTTGAGGCTTAGTGTACACTGAGTAATAAAGCTCAGAATACACTAAGTTGAAATCACTTGACATAAATATAGATGTATCCAATTATCTGTTTCACACTTCCCTATAAGAAGTTGTTCAGGCATTCAAATTCCTTTATTTCAAAAACATGATTTTGAGCATTATTTGGGAACACTACCCTTACAAGCTTCTCAAGATGTTCTCTTTGTATGTGTCTTGCACGTAAAAAAATGCACCGTGCATGATATGTAATTTGCATGTCCATAGAATATACTGCAGTTGAACTGTGCTCTGCACTGCAAAGATCACTTTAGAGAAGTATACATGTATCTATGTATCTATTTCATACTTACTATTTACAAGCTGTACCCTCACACACTGCATAGGGCGTTCTCCTTGTTTGTATCATGTTTGTCAAAAACGATATTTCATTGGAGATAATCCCGAAATAACAAAAAGAAATTGAAGTAATATAAAGACAAGTGATTTTCTTTAGGACAATAATGTAATGACATGAAAAGGTCACTGTCATTTGCCATTTTTGCCTACTCCCCGTAAAGGTCACCCAATGTCCACCAGCTAATTGTCCCAGATTCAGTACACTTCACTCAGATAAGATGGCGAGAGAATAGAGTAACCTGGCTGGCCATCAGTGCAAGTTGATTTGAAATGTATGACAGTTTTTATGTCAGACACTGAGCACATGTCTGAGATATGGTCCCCTTTACTCACAGATATCAGTCTTTTTTCACGGTTAAAACTTGTCCTTATTAATTGAGAGTCTGATAAACAAAATAGATAAATAATGTTATTCATGAAAATAGTTCGTTCATGGAACATTATGTTCAAAGTTAATTTTTACCCTACAGCCCTTAAGGGCTGTCAGGGTATTGTTTTCACCCATGGTGTCCGGATGGGCGGGTGGGCGGCGGGAAGAAGTTTGTCTGGGCTGTATCTCAGAAACCGTTAGGTGTAAGAAGTTGATACTTGGTAGGGACATTGGTTAGGGGGTGTAGGTGTGCAGCGTCATGGTGTGACCTTGATTTGACCTTTGACCTTGCTGCAGTGACCTTGACCTATAAATCTTGTCTGGGCTATATCTCAGAAACTGTAAGGTGTAGGAAGTTGATACTTGGTAGGGACATTAGTTAGGGGGTGTAGGTTTGCAACGCCATGATGTGACCTTGATTTGACCTTGCCGTAGTGACTTTGACCTATAAATCATGTCCGGGCTATATCTCGGAAACTGTAAGTTGTAGGAAGTTGATACTTGGTAGGGACATTAGTTAGGGGGTGTAGGTTTGCAACGTCATGGTGTGACCTTCCTTTGACCTTGCCGTAGTGACCTTGACCTATAAAATCTTGTCTGGGCTATTTCTTGGATTCCATAAGGTGTAGCAGGTTGACACTTGGTAGGGACATTGGTTAGGGGGGGTGTATGTAAGTGTATGTGTGGATCATGGTGTGACCTTTTTGCTCTGCCAAAGTATGTTCAGCTGCCATATTTGAGACACCTTTCTCTTATAACAAGGACATATGGATTGCTGCAACTGATTATTATATGCACTTTTACATAATTATGGTATTTCCATTGACAGCTATTCTCCAAATAATAAATTTTACAGCTTCATATTTTTTAGTTTACTGATTAATGCTGTCATCTTGCTGTTGAATTTTCTTGTTTTAGTACTTTATCTTTCCATACATTTTCTTTCTCGTAGATGTTATTTTCTCTACTTAAACATTATTTGGACCTTTATATAAGTGACTCTGTGCTGAAAGTATTCTGGTCTTTGTACTGTTTCACTACTTCTATATGTCATGGTGTTGAAAAATATTTTCCCAGGCTGTGGGGTATGGGCATCTCTGATGCTACTTTATTATCAATTTTTAAGCATGGGTCATGGTTACTGTTTGGCATGGAATATTATTTTGACTACATTTTGTGGGAGTAAAATTTGAGACCCGCAATTACAGAGACTGAAGCATATTCATAATGTGTAATATACTGATGGAGGAAATGGAGAGGCAAGAAAATAATATGGTGGATACCAGGTTAAGTATGATTATATTTCTTTATTTACTCTTACTTAATGGTGTGATCAGTGCGATATTAAAATGCAAACAACTAAATTAAATATGTAGAGGTGGGAGGGTGGGCGGTAGGGTGATTATTGGCTGGAGTAAAAGCCTCCATTAGTGCTACAAATGGGCTGAAACTACAGTAGTGCAAGTCTTTAGTGTGGCTCTTTTGGGTCCAGATGAAGGCAGATTTTCAACACACTGACCTGGTACTTTGTGGTCACTCTCATGGGGCTATGTTTGACCTATGTAATTTATACATCCTTTCATGTGAGAACAGGATTGTTTTAGTACGCTACAATAGCTTACCATGTGGGACTCATTGCTGTTCTCGGATGGCCACAAGGCATCATGGCCAACGTCTAAGAAAAATAAACATTTATAGTTGGCCGTAGCCTCCAGTTGTCGTCACGTGATAACTTCTGACCAATCGTCCTACTTTCTCGTTGGCCACGTTGAACTGGTAGCTGTTTGTAAATAATACAGACATTTTCATTTATTTCTCAGCTTTTACGTATTGTTGGAGGTTCCTTTTTGGTTATTTCTTTTATTATATATCATGGATTATTCTGTAAAATTTCTGTTTTGACAGGATAAGTATATTTCTTGTTTTCTCGTGTTTTGAGTTTTCCTCGGTTCAGGCTTTTTTATATCTACGTCTTTTATTGCGTTTAAAATGTCCATCCATCAAACGAATAAAGACAAACCAAGAGCACAAAAATGCCGCCATTTTTGTTTTTCCTTTGATTTACACTACTTGTAGGGAATCTGGCAATGGTGATGACCCCTGTGTCACCTTTGAAGCGCCCTGTGATATCCGTGCATCTGTCACAGATGACCAAATGAAAAAAATTCAACACCGGAAAGGCTATATAAAGAAACAAAAGGCGGACGCTTCTAATGCAAAAGATGATGAACTTGATCTTTTGGGTGAAGGCGACGGGGATTCTTTCACTGGTTCAAATGCAGACCTTGAGAGTGCTGCAGACAATCTTTTTACCTCACCCCAACCCCAACCCCCCCCCCCCCACACCCCCCCACACCCCCCCACACCCCCGTCCTCAGCCCCTACCCTTCAGTTTTTTGTCGCTTAAAACACCAGCCCAAACTGTCCCACCCACCCCAGGTACTGCCTTGCAGCATAAACAAATCTAGAAAAATCCCTGGGCAATTCACTAAACATCCATTTACAGCAGCAAATGGGTTCTTTCCAGGCATCTATGTTGGAAGCTTTTCAGTCGCTCCGAGAGGAGTTGACGTCTAAAAAACAAACAGAGGTGAATCAGACCTCGGTTTCTGCTTCCAAACCTGGTACATCTTCCCGTACTGCTGTTAATCTGGACCTACCCCCTCCGAGACTTAGAACTACCATTCAAACCGAGGATATGGATGTGGACTATGGTCCAGCACTTCCTCTACGTCTCGGACCTGATCCTCATAATACATCGGATCAGAACGTTAGTGCATCTGAGGAACCTTCTAAGAAGGTCTCGGATAAACCCAAAAAACACTGCCACTCTCGCAGTAGGCATGAAGTTGAATCCAGGTCTGCCTCGGATCAATCCAATGAGGAATCCGATGAATCTCGGATCCCATCTACTAAACCTAAAAAACACTGATAAGAGTAAACATAAATCCAGGTCCAGATATGTGTCATCTTCCTCAGAGGAGGATCAGTCCTCTGTAGCCAGACACAGGTCTTCAAAGCCCTCTGGGGCTGCTTCTGATCAAGACCTCCCTCAACATGATCCAGACCCCCTTATTATAGGGAAGTAGCTCTGTCTGACATTCCCTCACAGTACGCTGAAGAGGTTGACACTTTTAGGCGCATTCTTTCCCTCCCTGACCCCAGGGAGTCTATGCCTAGGTCCTCAACTTCAATCATGGGTCTGGACAATGAGAAAGGCCGTCAAGAGCTCAGACCTAGAGGTCCTTCCTCTATACTTCCACTTAGCTCAGTTATCAAGGACGCCTTTGATAAATTTCAACATGACTTTAAGGCCGCTAATTTACCCGAGGGTAAATATATCAAACCTCCTGCTTCCACTTCTAAGTGGTACAGGGTGGGAGAGCCCTGTTATCAGGACAAATATCAGGAGTTGAATACGGATTTTGCCAAAATCTGTATTACTCCTAAACCCCCTGGGGCTCCTATGGGCAAGGTTCCTCTACCAATTCTTAAAGAATTGGAACACCAGGCTAGGCAAAATATCTCCACGCTCAACTTCACTGCTGCCTTTGCCAAAACTTCATCTTCTTGCAATGCTTCTCTTGAGAAGTGTCAACATAGCACCAAGTCAACTGTCAAGAAGGTTAAGACACAGATCCAGAAAGGTGCCAATCCTGAAAAAGCAGCAAAGTGTGGCTATGAGCAAGTCTGAGTATCTAGATTTTTGGAATAAGACAGTTCTTATCCAACACGGGACTCTTGCATGCCTCAGCAAATCCCTAGCCCATATACTCCAGAGGGAACTATATTCTATGGGTAACACTGGCTTGCTTAGGCGCGAAGCGGAAATGACCCTCTTACAACCACAATTAGGGGAAACGAGATGCCAAGAACCCAGGAACTCGTCCTTTTGGGACCCCTCCTTGTTCCAGTCTCAACTTGTGAAGGAAGGTGAAGACTTCCTCCTCAAAAAAGGCACCTCTAAAGACTCAGGGTTTCGCACCCTATCAAAATAAGCCCTTTCGTGGTCCCCACCACAAGAAAAGAGGCTCCTACAGGAAATGCCCCTATGGGGGCAACTCCTCACAAAGCAGTAACCAATCGTTTTCCTCAGGAAGGGGGAAACCGAACTTCAGAGGCTCCAGGGGTCGTTTTCGACCACACCACTGGGGACGGGGGCGTGGAAACCCCTCTCCCCAATGACTCCTTGAAAGCCTCCCTCAGTCCACCAGTAGGAGGTCGCCTCCGTTCTTTCAGAAGAGACTGGCAAACAAATGTTCTTCAAATGTGTTAAACATTATCACCAATGGCTACGTACTGCCATTCATTTCAAAACCAAATTTGGTCAGATTCCCTCTGATTCTGTCAGAGTACAAGGCTCGTCAAAAAGACCAAGCACTGGCCACTTGTATCCAGTCTCCTCTGTCAAAGAATGTAATCGAAAGGGTGGAAAATGTAAAATCTCTCGGGTTTTACAGTCGCCTGTTCCTAGTACCCAAGCCTCACCAAAGGTGGAGGCCAGTCATAGACCTAAGCAGGCTCAACACTTTTCTACATGTAGAATAGTTCAAAATGGAAACTCCAGAGTCCATTAGGACCTCCCTGATTCCAGGGGAATGGGTATCGTTGATAGATCTGTCGGATGCTTACCTGCACATCCCCATCCATCCAAACTCAAGGAAATACCTTGCTACAAGTCTCAGGTGTTCCAGTTCACCTCCCTCCCATTCGGACTAGCCATAGCGCCCCAGGTCTTTACAATGATTGTAAAGGAAGTGAAGCTAATGGCCCTCTCCAGAAGACTCAGACTTCGCCAATACTTGGACGACTGGCTGATCAGGTCCCAGTCTCAGGAGGAAGCCCAAGTGAACACTCAGACGGTGGTAGACCTAACCCAGTCCTTGGGTTGGATAATAAATCAGGAAAAATCAGAACTGAAACCTACTCAGGTGTTTTCGTTCGTGGGCTACGAATACCATCTAGATTCAGCCCTTGTAAAACTCACTCAAGAAAGATGGCTCAAACTTCAGGATTTGATCCTACGACTCAAGTCAAAACGTGTTTTGACTGCAAGATGTTTGATGTCGCTAATTGGGTTGCTTGCCTCAATGGAGAAAATGGTCCCGGAGGGACGCCTTCACATGAGGCCCTTTCAGTTTCATCTCAAGGAGCACTGGAGATATCCTCAGTCGCTGGACAGCCTCCTTCCTTGGACAGAAGCCATTGCAGCCCACTTAGACTGGTGGCAAACTCCCTCAAACGTGATGAAAAGTGCAGACCTTCATCCCAAAGACCACAGTATCCAACTCTTTACAGACGCCTCAAACGAAGGTTGGGGCGCTCACCGAGATCAAAATTCTACAAAGGGTCTGTGGTCAGACCGGGAAAAAAGGCTACACATAAACGTCCTAGAATTGAAGGCGGTCTCACTGGCCCTTCGAAGCTTCAAGGACCAGTGCCAGAACCAAACAGTGCTAGTTCCAATGAACAACTCAACAGTGGTAGCCTACATAAACAAACAAGGAGGAACTCACTCAGCAGAGATGTGTGCTCTCCTGTGGAAGATCATGACCTGGTGCCATCACTATCACATAACATTGAAAGCCAGACACATTCCAGGGTGCCTGAATGTGATGGCCGACCTTCTGTCCAGGTCAAACCAAGTCCAGTCAACAGAATGGTCACTGCATCCGCAGGTGTTCAAACAGATCTGCCAAAAGTGGTTCACACCTCATGTAGACTTATTTGCCACTCATCTGAACCACAAACTTCCACTGTACGTATCTCCTGTCCGAGACCCAAAGGCTTGGGACATAGATGCTCTGAACATAAACTGGACGAGTCTCACTGCCTATGCTTACCCTCCGACGGCTCTCCTTCACAGGCTGATCCAAAAAATCAGGCAATGCTATTGCCTGATCATCGTAATAGCCCCAGGCCGGCCAGGGATGCCCTGGTTTTGGGACCTAGTGCAGCTCTCAACAGAGATCCCACTACAACTTCCGGTGTCAACGACTCTTCTCAAACAGTCCCACAATTATGTGTTCCACAACATCTCAACCTCCACGCCTGGTGTCTAGGAGTGGACAGCTCCAAGAACAAGGCTTCGCTGTGGAGGTAGCAGAGAGAATTGCTGCACCTCAGAGGTCATCAACAAGAACCATCTACAAGTCAAAGTGGGCCTTATTTGAGAAATGGTGCAGAGAAAATTTGGTGGACTCCATCTGTGAAACAAGTCTCAGACTTTTTCATGTACCTGTACCAAGATCTAAACAGGCGCCCCTCAACCATCGATGGTTACAAGACAGCCATTGTTGACACTTTGGGCCCAACGGGCCACCATATTGCACAAAGTTCAGACCTTCATAGGTTACTCTCCAGCTTTCACATGGATCGTCCCAAAAGTTCCAGGAATCTTCCTAAGTGGAACCTTTCTGTTGTTCTTAATGAGCTCACAAAAGCACCCTTCGAGCCTATGAAAGACACAGACCTCAAACATCTTACTCTCAAAACTGCTTTCTTGCTAGCTTTGGCCTCCGGCAAGCGCTGCAGCGAAATCCATGCCTGGGTTGCAAACAAAGTATCTAATCTAGGCCAATGGGAAAAGGTTGCCTTGTTCCCTTCTTCTGACTTCATAGCCAAAAACCAACTAGCAAGAGAAGGTTCTCAAAGTGTGTCTCCGGTGACTATTCCTGCTTTGACTACCATTGTAGATAGACAATTCAAAGAATACAGGACCCTGTGTCCGGTACGGGCCCTGAGGTACTATTTGGATCGAACCAAAGACCTGAGAGGGTCTCGATCCCTCCTTTTCATCTCCTTCAAGAAAGGGCATACCTCAGACATTAGACCCGCTACTCTCTCTTCCTGGTTGAAACAGACCATTTTACTTTGTTATAAACAAGCAGACCAACAAGCCTTGGACTTGGTCCAAGTTAAAGTGCATGACATCTCGGCATGGCCTCTAAGGCCTTTTACGGTAGGGTATCGGTGGACCAAATCATGCAAGCCTGTCACTGGAAAGCTCACAACACATTTACAAATTTTTACCTAAAAGACCTTACTTGGTCAGACAACAACAACAATATGTATCTGGGACCCGTGGTGGCGGCACAACAAGTCCTAGATCCTTCCCCTCAGACCAGTTGTCCTCGGAAAGAAAAAAAGGGGGGGGGGCACATCCGCTATAACCAAGTCTTCAGGAGTCTAAGCCCAGGATCTAGGTATTCTTTTACCTTCAAGATGTTACGGGTAAGGTCATTTTGTTTTTTAGTCTATCAAAATAATATGTATTAAGGACTTATTAAAGTTGTCATTAATCTCATATTGGGTGTCAAAAAAAAAAAATTTTATGAGAATGCCAACCATTGGGCTGGTCGGTCACACGTGAAGGGCCCCTAAGGACCCTTAGACCTCTAAGTGAGCACTGCTGCACTTCCGTCCTACAATCAAAACATCTAGACAGTTTTAGCACTGTCTTCCATTCTATTTAGGTTTTTGGCTCTTTACAAGCCTCGTCTTCGGGATTGGGGCACTGTAAACGGGACTCAGACTGGTATTTCTAACACTCTTTCTAAAATATATTACTTCAAATCTAAGAAAAATTGACATATCTTCCAGTCTCAGCTGTAATCCCGCCACCAGGCGGTTGGATTCAGCAATGAGTCCCACATGGTAAGCTATTGTAGTGTAATAAAATTGAAAATTTTAATTACTTAAATGTAGCTTTTATAAGCTACAAGCTTACCATGTGGGACTCCCCTGAGTCCCACCCTGCCTCCCCGCTGTTTACAGCTGAGGAGTAGGTTTAAAAAATTTCAACGAGAAAGTAGGGCGATTGGTCAGAAGTTATCACGTGACGACAACTGGAGGATACAGCCAAATATAAATGTCTATTTTTCTTAGACGTTGGCCATGATGCCTAGTGGCCATCCGAGAACAGCAATGAGTCCCACATGGTAAGCTTGTAGCTTATAAAAGCTACATTTAAGTAATTAAAATTTTCAAATCTGTATATTTCCATTGTGACTTTACAAATTAGATATTTATAAAAGTCCAATTAGACTTAATCCCAGAACTTACAATGAGAAAGAATATTTATTCTAAAAAGGTAGGTCCAGAACCGATAAACTGGATTAAAGCCAATTAATGGCCTTAACAAAATCTCCCAAATAAACATTGGTCTCAAACAAGCATTGTCCTCTTTTACTCTGTAGAGAATGCAAATCCTCTTCTTTGTGATAATCTCTGGTTTATCCACAAAATATGTTTGTGTTTAAATCTACTAGGTAAATAGGCTTCAATCATGTATTTGTCCATGCCCTAAACCAACTGAATTGGAATTATTTTTATTATTAACTTCATGAAGGAAATTGCCCCCAAGAAACGCATTATAGAACACAATGAATGATTTGGTGAAGGGAGTTAGCCTTGTCTACAAAACAAACTTTCAGGTACAATCCAAAGAACTGTTAACATTGAAAGTTTGTCTGGGTTGCCTGATGTGCCGGTTAAAAACAAAAAAATTGAACTTGCAACTTTAACTTGCAAGGCTTGTTTTGGGGTCTGTTTACTTGTCCGTGCACATAATTCAATAAATGTTGCATCGGATCTGCATCATAGTTTCACACAAGGTGGAATGGACTACCTGTGGCTCCGTCCTACTCAAAGATGACTCGGATCCATATCCAGGTAGATTTTCCAAAATTTTTTGTTCCTTTCTTTGTCTTAAATGTTTAGCACTTACTGCACACAAAAGGTGACTGCAAGGAAGACTATTGGCAAAAGACAAGAAAGGTGTGTGTGGGGCCATTGTGCAAAGCAATAAAAGGGCGAGAACTGAGAAGAAATTAATTACCCCTACACTTTGCCTCCGTCATCCTTTCCCGTTTGTGACAAGGCTTGGTGTTTATATTCATATAATGAAATTTTAAAAGTATTCTATGTATGTTAACAGCTGTATAATATTTACCAATATGTATAAAATAAAGCCTAAAGCTGACGCTTTCACTGTCCCCCGAACTTGCTGGACCTACGACAGATAATTTTGGGAATAAATCCTTAGCTATCTGTGATAAGCATGACCACTTTAGGGGTCTCCTGTGGCAGTTGGCTTCCATTTAAACTTTCATCAGGTATTCTGTTTCTTGTTTAAAAATCTTTCTATCATTCTAACACCATCCAATCACAGCCCATCGCCTCCAAAATTGAACAGACGGCGGCAGTTAGGGTCATAATAGATTTGAATTTCAAAGAACGAATGTTTAAGAAGTTTGCCATCCGTCTACCAAATGTTTGGCCCTGATTACCACCTCTTAATATACAAATACTCTTTGACATGGTGATGCTATATAGGTGAAGCTCAGCTATAGGGAAATCTATTGGTATGTGTTTTAGTAAAGATCTTTCGATCTTTCCTTGGTTTTTCTTCCAAGGTTCTGATTTACTAATATAGCTGGCTACTTTGACCCCATTCAAGGTCATGTCACTTCCTGGGAGATCTCTTTTATTGGCTCAGAGATCTCTCTTTTTGATGTTGTCTTTGGTAGCTCTGTCAAAGGGTTTTGAGCTGGTAACAGAGCAAACTTTAGGACAATTCTGACCCCTGTAAGGTCATATCACCTTCAGAAACTTCTCCTATTCTGGACTGATGGAATTTGCCTTGACATTGAGATAAGGCAGTCCAGGCTAACCCTGATAACCCCCTCGTGGATTTGTTGACAGATCTTTATCCCTTGAACCTGTATATCTTTAACACAAGTCTCTTTTTAAGGTGT
Source organism: Sabellastarte sp. h YS-2021 (assembly GCA_964017235.1). Classification (NCBI taxonomy): domain Eukaryota; kingdom Metazoa; phylum Annelida; class Polychaeta; order Sabellida; family Sabellidae; genus Sabellastarte; species Sabellastarte sp. h YS-2021. Next base: position 15,431,003 of record OZ024931.1, on the reverse strand, counting down.
CATATTGACTCAAGCTATATCATATCTTAGACTTAATCCTTTGTTTTGGCCTTAACCAGGTTTCAGCAACAATATACCTATATAAGGTAGCTGTGACCCCCGTGAGATTATCGAACTCCAGGTCTCCGAAGGGACTGATGTAGGTTACCTGTGTATTGAGACGTAAGTCAACCCAGACTGACCCTGGCTTTCCCTAATTGGCTTCACAACACAACGATTTTACCTTGGTTGGTAAGATGACCTTTTGCAGGTGTTAGTGAATCACCCCTCTGGGTAGTGCATATTTCATGTTTCACCTTTAAAGTGCCACTGTGCTGTAGCGATAGCTTCCTATAAGTATTCTTGTGGGTAGCCTGTTTTGTGATAGGTTATATATGAGTGTAATAATCATTTATATGTCTGAAATACATGTACCACCCCTTTTGATGGCTTGTGTATGGTGTTTAAAATTCTTTTCATGAAATTTTAAACGTATTTCTGTGTGTATTTAACTGTAAATTATTTACCTATATCTATAAAATACAAAACAACACTAAATCTTTCACTATCCACAAACTTGCTGGACTCAGAACTGATAATCTTGGGTTTGAATCCTTAGCTAACTGAAATAATAAACAATAATGAAAATAAATCAACCTTTCTGATTGTCATCAAAATAACTTTTTAATGCAATACCACACTTTTCACAGGAACACACATGCGTCTGCTCCAAAAAAAAAAAAAACATTCAACATCGGAACTCTGTTATGGCCGTTAATCCCTGAGTAGGTAGCGCCAGCATGTTTGATGAACTAATGAATTATCTGAGAAGCCAATCCAAGAAAGGTGTTCCACAGTAGCTCAGAGCTCTGAACCTCAGCACACCCTTGCCACACTTGACTTTTGGCTTGCTATTATATGGGATGTCTAAACTCAAATGGAAGTAAAAGTTGAGGAGGGGGGGGGGGGGGGGGGGGGGGGGCTTCATGCTGGTAAATAAAGTTTTAAAAATCATGATCAGTGTCTCTGTTGAGTTGCACCCTGTAGTCCTAAACACCTTTGATGAAAAGGCAAAATTTTACCAATGTCGGTGAAATCTGTTTTGTGTGATCCTGTAAACAAGCCAACCTGTGAAAATAAACCAAAGCTTTGGAACACACACTAAATAAAATTTTAAAAAAATAATAGAAATTGTAAAAAAAACTGAGAAATTTCTATAACTGTTTTAAACCGATTTTCATAGTGAATTTAATTTCTTCCTTATTATGTTAAACACAATATGATTCATTTACATGTAGATTCTACTAGTCTTCAGATGTAAATGATAAGATTTTACTTTTTTCTTAACAAAATAAAGATTATATCAGTGTTCTTTTTTCAATGAGATAGTATCTGTGAAATGATAAGCTTTGGATGAAATCTCGACAGAATTTAGAAGATCCAATGAGAATGATGACTTAATTTGATATTCATTTTTTCCCAGAATAATATAAGTATTTTTCAATGACATTTTTATTTACCTTATGATATAACAAGATATTTATCTTGTATGTTAAATTTGAACCGTATGAGATTGAGCCATATTAAATCTGCCAAATATAAATTGATAAGTTATCAGTAGAGTAAGATTGATTTTATCTGAATTTTTGTTCCTTAAAATCTGTCAGTACAAAGTTAAAGTGATTAAACTGGTGTTTGCATAAGATGAACACGTGTTTGTAAGTGTCCTATCTATGTACTAAATAGACTCTCTTATTAGCATAAAATTCATCTTATCTCCCTGATAAAATTTCACAATGATAATGAACTGGTCCCTGTGTGACATAACTGTTGGCCACAGCAAAGCTTGTATGGTTTTACAACCAAGTCACCAAATTATACGGAGAACTAGTAGGGACACACTGAATATTTAGTTTTTCTAATTGTCAATATCCTAACCCGATAAATTATTATAATACTCGTAAATCATTGATTTAGTAAGTCGTTAAGTTGAGAAAACCACACATTTTGATTAATTGAGGTAGTAGGTCGATAAATTAGTACCAATATATATAACTGGCCATTTATTGGGGCAAAATTTTAAAATTTAATTCAAGATAAAATTATAATGGTTGCTCCTAGTAATCTTCTGTAGCTTTCACAAAAGTTTTAAAGTGTCCGTCATAACTTTGGTACAAGTATTCACTTATTATCTCGATAAATCCAGAGAGTTTTCAAGTTGGCAAATCGATAATAGGAGAACACTTTTAGATGTGGCCCCTCTAGTCTTCTGTTGTGTTGACAATTGGTTTATGTAAGATTTTAAGCCTCTAGAACTTAAACACACGTTCCTAATTAGATTTACATAATAAATATTAAAACTATGAAAGACTGTACGATCAAACAGCTGCATTTTCTTAAAAACAAAATATTTTCTAAATCTTAATATCCATAAGATACTTTTATCATCATCTTATCACATATTATCAGTTCTTTTGATAATCATTTTACCGTTCAGTTTTCCTCAGAGTCTCAAGGAGTGAACCAATATTTTTGTGTGGAGGTCAGTTACTGTTTACCTGTGTATATATACACTTGATCTACTTCTCACTCTCATTCTCGTGATTATTTACACTTGCTTTCTTTGTCAGAGCTCATTAAGAAGAAACCATCTTTGTATTTGGTCACAGTTCAATCAGATTTTTAATTGGGGAGACTTTTTGACAGGAATTTTAATAACTGGAGGCAAACAAAAACAAAACCTATCTGAGCTCTGTACAAAATTATATCTTTGTTGGAACTGTCATATATACAAGATTAAAGTTATCAAATTAAAGATAACACAAAACAGGCTGCAAAATTACAATATTTTAAACTGGGACCCAATAAACAGTCATAATAGATAGTAACAAAGAGGATAAATTGACTCAAGCATCTATACAGTGTAGTGACATTGAGCTGAATTGTGTATATGGCATTTTTAAAAGTGGAAGACAAAGAAAGATGTGGCGTGCAATTGAAGACATCCATAGAGGTCATGGATACACAAGAGCAGGTCAGTTCTGGTGTCTTATTATGGTCAGATCTGTGTTGCTTTTTAGACACCTGTGACACACACATCCCCTACCTCTACGGTTGAGTCCATTTCCCAGAATTCCAATTAAAGTATTATTGCATTGATATACACAGGGATATTACGTACCTAGCCTTTCAGGAGATCGGTCGTAATAGGGCGACATTATTGCAACAACAATGTTCTCTGTCGCCCTTGTGGTTAGGCTGCTGGACTTGACAGCAGAAGGTCTGTAGTTTGTGGCTGGCCAGGTCATGAAGGTTATACCCTTTGAAAGGTACTTAACACATGTGTGTCACGCTTTATCAGGAGTACATATGGGTACCAATACTAGTTGGGGAGGTGAGCCCGTGACAATCTGAAATACGGTTCAGTGGAATTTAAATACTCAGAGTAGCTTCAGGCCAAAGAAACCAGAAATAAACACAGACCATATGGACCACTAAGCCAAAAGAAGGACTTTAGGGTTTTACTGCTACATCTGAAGTCACGTGGCTTATTAGGAGAAATCTGGTGGCATCTGAAAGCATTAAGCACTCACAACTTCCACAGCGCCTTTTCTTTTCTAAACAGCAGAAGTTATAGATCAAATTCAATTTCTTCCCATATCTGATGTGGGTTAGCATACTGGCTGGGTTTTAACAGTAGTAAATCTTTATCACCTCTTTCTTCCATTCCATTAAAGGTCTGCGGTGATATGATCTGTACAGTGTACTGAATGCGACGTTTAACTCCCATTGCAATGTGATTAAGTATAAAGTGTTAACAAGTGGAGGCAAACCTTGGAATATTTTCTCTTTGCCTCACTCACAGACTTTGAGTTCAGGAGAATGCGACATGTTCACTGTACAGGGTAGTCTCTCTGCTTTCCAGACTCTACCAAATTACCCCACTATTGGAAAAAAAACCTTCCACTGATTCGCAGCAAAACATACGGGACAATTAAAGCTTGGCTGATCGCATATACGTAAACTTCTGAAACATGGCCAGGCAATTAACATACTTCAATAAAAAAACTCTAGCTCTACACTTAGTCTAGACATACCAGCTGCAGTTGCTCACAGTGTAAGTCATTTCAAGTCTCCTCTTGTGAATATATATTTAATAAATCAAATTTCTATTTTTGCAAACCAATCAACCATTACACAACTACATTCTGGAAATCGTTCTCTTTCATCATATAAGAACCAATCCTTCAGTAGCATATTTCAGAAAGCTTTAAGTTTCTTCCATACCAATGTGCATTTTTCACCTAGAAATGTCCCGTAACTGTGGCTATTGATCATTCTTTTGTATGTTGAGCACATTGAGTTCCCCCTTGTGGGGAAGGTATATATAGCACATGCAGGGCAGTAGATCTGGCTAGGTTAGATCAAATGAGATTTGATTACATTTGGCATCTCCACCATCATTTTAACTCAGTGTATTGTGGTAAGTCACAAGCTCTAGTGAGTTTCATTTACTGAACAAGTTGAAAACTGAAATCTTATACTTCCATGACAAAAGCTGAACTAGTCTAATCTAATCTTTTATAGGGCTTAATCTCTCCACTCACTTAGGAGGTGGATCAAATCAAGTTAGCATAATTAGTTGGACAAGGACAGAATATTGTGGAAATCATAACTTATCAACTAAACTAGTGCTTTTAAACATTGATCAATATTTAATATGAAGACGGTTAGAGCTTTTTAAAAGATGGATTGACCTGAGTTTATTGGGATTATTGGTAACTATTGTTGTGCGGATGGTTAAATAGACGGTAAAATATGTAGTTTTTAAAAGGGAAGAGTTTGATGAAGGGCATGACGTGCAGTCATTAAGGCAGCTTCCAACAAACCACTTGTACTTTTGAAAATATGATATGTTTAATATTCTTGTAGTAGCTGACTCAACATCAAGAAAAATATTCTCAAATGTCTTACATTGTCAAGTGAAAAACAATGAAAGTATATTTAACCAAAAAAGAAACACGTTTTATAAAGAATAAAATATAATATATCTAGTGTTTCTTTTCTTTTTTTAGCAAAGGATAATTTACAAAGCAAGCAAAAAATAGCAGTGTCTCAGAAACTCAAATCCTGCCTGAGGCTAATTAAGTCTCGAAAACAAAACAAAAACAAAAAAATCTGTATTTTTATCCAAATCCACGTCAGAATTATCAGTCGGGTTCTGGGTCAACATAGGAGAGTACAACATGGCTAGATCTCACCTTATGTCTTAATACACCCCAATCCAAGGAATAGTTTTTGTGCTATGCATGTGGATATTGCCAAAAAAATCATAAAAGAAATTCATGATTCAGATTACATTTGAGGGGGACAAAGCTCTACCTTTCCTAAAAATATGGCTCCAATCCAATGTATGGTTTTCCATTTCTGCGTGGACAAACAGATGCTATAACAAAAAAACCTCACCCCTCCATTTTGGGTGATAAGGGTAACAAAACTTCATTGAAAAATCACTGCATTGCTTCCCTCTGATTTCTAGGAATGTTCCAGCACAAACTAACATGCTATGAAAGCCCCTCGAAATATGTGAGGTAACTGTTGAATCAACGATTTAAATTAGTTATTGTATTTTTCAGTTTATAAAGTATCCTCAAAATGACCTGTCGATATTACTTATCATACTGGAGAGTAATAGCATATATCACTTGAAGGAGTTTTTGTAGTATGTCCACAGCACGCGTGTGGTCATCTATATTGGGCATACACAGCCATCATCAGCAAGTGAGATTAGAAAGAAAAATAGAAACTATATACTTGATTCATGAGTAACACTTCAAACAAACATAAAACTGGTTCAAAATGAACAGTTTAGCTTCGTCATCTCAATTAAGATGTGCTTGAGATAAGATTGTTATTGATAGCAATAAAAATAACATAAATTATTGGTAAAATAAACAAGTTAAAAAAGCAAAGGTTACCACAAAACTTAAAGGTATTATATACATTGGATTTTTTTACAAATTACATCAGTATGTGCTGAAACTTTTGTATTATTCATGAAACTATGTGGCAAAAGGTCATGAAATAGAAGCAGTAAAACTAACTCCCTTATTAAACTAGGGAGTTAAAAGGTAATGCCCCGGTCACACTACAGGCAGTACGTCCCACAGTTAGAGGTTTTACTCAGCAGCGGAACCGCCCACAAGGACGCCTCATACCTTCTGAGATGTGGTGTTTCCATCACACTACAGGCAGTAAATTCACGGTTAGAGACATTGGATGAAATGCCCCTATGCTTCAACTATGGTGTGAGGTTTGTATGTGAAGTTGTGAAAAAAGTGACAAAATGTCCACCTCCTCAACTCACCTTATGTCGCCATATTACAACGAAAAACGACCAAGTCACAGCCTTAAATTCACCATAGACTAAACCTTCAGTTACTGTTGCAAGAAATTCATATGCTCATGTGCACATTCATCTGCGCATGCTCACAGTTCCAAATTCAGAGGCTGAAATTTTAAACATTTTTGAAACTTCTGTAGACCGTGGAAGATGATAGATGTTTTGCCACTGTGTTACAAGGTCACATAGAAACCTTGGTCAATAGTTAAAGGACAGGGGCGTTTCATTCAATGCCTATAAATACGGGATGTACCACCTGTAGTGTGACTAGGGTTTAAATTTAATGGCACAAGTCTGTTATACATCTGTGTGTTTCCCATCTTTGGGACATATATTTTCAAGATTTTTTGTGTCTGAAATACCAACAATTCTAACAATAATGCAATGCCAAAAAATGTCAGAATGTTTAACGTTTTGGAAAAAAAATATTTTCCATTTTCTGAAATTTATCTTGAATATTTTTTGTAATGTACTATTTTCTTAAAATTTATCTAAAATAACTTTTTTTTTGTAATGTAGTAATATGCTTTATGTTCCAGTCATTCCATTGATTTCAATGTCACTGTCATTTCTACCAGTCTTAATAACATAATTACAACAATACATGTATATATAAGTAGGTGTCACACATTCCCAGACAATTAAGCGGTATATTATTTCACCTTTCCAGCTGATCAGGAAACAACCACATATGTTGCATATAAAATAGTAATGTTTTTACTATAATATATATACTGACGTCACAATTGACTGCTCAGTGCAGCTCTGATATACATCCGACGTGACAAAATGTTTAAGGTAAAAAATAAGACAAACTTAGATAACAAAAAAGGGAAGTAGTCATTGCTTCTAAAAATGATGTCACATTGGACCAACTGGACACCTGTTGTTTCACAATTTTTTTTCAGTTTAAAATTCTCAAGTAGCCTCGGGATCAAATTAAGAATTAATATTGACCTGGTTGATACATGGAGATCAGAAAATAATACAGCCAAAAAGTTTACATGGGTTAGTGGAAAAAGGCCAGTAAAAATGGCAAGACTAGATTTTTTTCTGGTAACCAAGGACATTCATGCTAACATAAGCAAGCACATACTTAGTTCTGGTTACAGGAGCGACCATTCATTGGTTGGTATTGAGCTCAATACTGAAAACTCAGAATGCGGAAAAGGTTTTTGGAAATTTAATTCAGCCCTTCTGAAAGAAAAAGAGTATGTAACACTGGTAAAAAACGAAATTGATAACTTAATAATTGATTTAACAGAGGGTCAGGGCTTGCAATCTCTTACAACATCGAAACAAATGTTTTTCGAAGTGCTAAAGCTTAGAATAAGGGGGGTCACTATTCCTTATTGTGCCAAACGTAAAAAGAAACTAAATGAAAAAGAAAAAAATATAGAAGCTGAAATTCAAAGGTTAGAAGCGTTAATAGTAAGTAACTCAGAAGAAAATCTAATTGAGGACATGCAAGTTCTAAAAGAAGAATTAAGGACCATAAGGGAGACTAAACTGAGGGGGAATATGTTAAGGGCTAGAGCGCAGAGGTACATTGATTTTGAAAAACCAACCAAATACTTCTGTAATCTAGAGAAACAGAATTATACCAGTAAAGTGGTAAACAAAGTCAGGACAAGTAATGGCATTATAACCAATCAACAAACTATTCTGAAAGAGTTAGAAAAATTCTACAAAACTCTTCTTCAGAGTAAACACAAAGATAATCAAAATCAAAGTAAATCTCCTTTTTTGGTCAAAGAAAATATTAAAACCTTGAGTATGCGGGACCAAGCAACATGCAAAGGTTTGATAACTGAAAAGGAGGTTCTAAATGTATTAAAAACTATGAAAAATGGGATATCTCCAGGTACAGACGGTTACACTGCAGAATTCTACAAATTTTTTTGGAAGGACATAGGGAATTTCGTTTTGGAGAGCTTGAACGAGTCTTTTACTACTGGTAAACTATCTATTACACAAAAACAAGGTCTGATAACCCTGCTGCCGAAAGGTAACAAACCAAGGGAACTGATAAAAAATTGGAGGCCAATCACATTGCTAAATGTTGATTATAAATTATTGTCAGGAGTTCTAGCGTCCAGGATCAAAGAAGTGCTCCCCAGTATAATACAGAGTGAACAAAAAGGGTTTTTATATCGTTTCTATATCGTTATATAGGGGAAAACATTCGGACAATAGCAGATTCCCTAGAGTATATAAGACAAAAAAAAATTACTGGGATGATACTTCTTATAGATTTTGAAAAAGCCTTCGACTCCTTGGAATCGGTCCTAAAAGCATATAATTTTTGGGAAGACTTTAGAAGATGGTTTTCTATACTCTATAAAAATAGTAATAGCTGTGTTATAAATAATGGTTTTTTTACAGAGTCCTTTAAAATTGGAAGGTCATGTCGACAAGGAGATCCGTTAAGTCCCTACTTGTTTATTTTGGCAGTGGAACCCCTGGCAACAGCAATAAGGAATAGTGACAGAGTAAATGGTATCTTAGTAAAGGATCAAGAGCTTAAAATTGGGCAGTATGCTGATGATACTTTCCTCCTGCTTGATGGCACAGTTTCATCTTTGAACGAGAGTTTCTACATTATAAAGTCTTTTCAGACATATTCAGGCCTCAAAATTAATATGGAAAAGACTGTAGCAGTTTGGCTTGGGAGTGAAAAAGAGAGACTAAAGATACAAAATACCCATCAGCTAAACTGGGTAAACCAATTTGAGCTTCTCGGTATAACCTTTAATGTAGTCCAAGAAAAAATGTTTCAGTTAAATTTTGACAAAAGATTAAGTGAAATTGAAAGAATAATAAGTATGTATAACAAGTTAAGTCTGTCCTTAACTGGGAGAGTTACAGTAATAAAAACACTGAGTAACGCCATTGATTTCAGAACCTACCCGTTATGGGGAACCTTTTATATGACAAATCCAAATTTGAATAGTAGATCAACAGAAATGATTTCCAAGGGCGTAGCATACGTAAATGACCTATTATCACAGTCAGGAGTTTGTCTTGGCTACAATGATTTTAGGGAAAAATACCAAATTAAAATAAACTTTGTAGATTTCTATAGTTTGACTCATTCTATACCAAGACAATGGCTAGAAAATTGTAAAACAAAATTAAATGAGTGCGATATGAAACAAATTTTCCTACAAAATTTTCTGCAACAGAAGCATACAAGTAAGTGGGTCTATCAAAAACTCCGGACTTTAAATAACTATAATAGAGGTCATGAAACAAAATGGGCTGAAACCTTAGGTAAGCAGATATCAGAAGCAGACTGGTCAAAGTATTATCGAAATAATTTTCAAAGTGTAATAGAGACATCTTTGAGAGACTTTCAGTATCAAATCTTGACCAGATCAATTCCAACTAATAGATTTTTATCTAGATGTAAGTTAGTAGAAAGTGATAAATGCTGGTTCTGTAAAGAATGTGTTGAACCAGTAGAGCATCTCTTCTGGTTCTGTCCAGTGGTGAAGACTTTTTGGTTCAACTTGCTTGATGTAATTTTAGTAAATACAGAAATTAACATTAACCTGAATGATGTAAAAGTGTTGTTGGGGGGCACGGAGAATAAAAATAAGGACTTTTTGAATTATCTTTTCATAGTGGTAAAAAAATATATTTATAATACAAAATGTAAGGAACAACAACTTAGTGTTAAATGCTGTATAAGTTTATTACAGTATTATCACTCTTTAGAGCAATGTATAGTATTTAAACTGATCAATATTCCTGTTATGGTTTTTATATTTGTAATAAAATTATTTTGAAAATAAAAAAAAAATAAAAAAAAATAAAAGAATTAATATTTAGTGTAAATTAGATGATAAAATATTTAACGGTCGCTGAAACCAATGAAATGTAACCGTTATTGTCAGTAGCTGAGTCACCTCATTTAATAGTTATTTAGTTTTAGCAATAATTACATTACATGAAATAGTGGTAATTCAATAATATAATAATAATAACACTTATTTTTACCATTCTGTAATTTCAGACACAGTTTGAAGTGGCTGAAACATTGACACCAGGTGAGTTTTGAAGGGACTGTTTATCATGACATTTACAAGCAGTTTGTAAACCTTTCCATTCCATTGAATTTGAATTTTCCAAAAGTTAGGTCAGTGGACGTAACATTCCCAAATATATCAGCTCACAATGTAGTTTTATGACTTCAGCTGAAAGTAGTTGTGTGATACAGACACAAATGACAGAATAATGTGAGCTTGGAAAGTACTCCCAGAGTGCAAGCCTACACTAAGACCCTCTACTCTTCCCATGTTATAATTTCATCCAAATGTTTTTTTATTTCAACCCTGAAAAAAGTTTGACCATGAAATTGTCTTTTAATAATTTTGACTAATTTCAACCATAAACCTAAAAGCATTGAAAATGTGATTGTTGAAAACTCGAGATTGTTTTCTATACAGGGTATGTTCCGGATCCCCAGCAAAAAAAAAATCATCTTTTTCCCTTTTTTCAGCTTCTAGACACATAACAAATCATCAAGATGCCTTCATTACTTTGGGGGTAAATCTTCAACAAACAAATAAACACACCCAAAAAAACACAATCAACATAGCCAAAGTAATAAATTAAGGGCCAAACGTAATAAGGGTTTGATGAAAATTTAAACTGGTAGATAAACTATGTTACTGTTCTGATTATATTATGCAAAGTGAAAGTAACACTGAACAAAAAATTGTAATGTGTATTGTATCTTTTTTCTGTCAAAGATATAGGTATTTTTTCAAACTTGTACTGAAGTGAATGCTATAGATAATCATTCAAAAATAATGATAACAAAATTTTGCACAACTTATTAATCTTGCAGAACAACATTGTTGTACCAAGCTGTTTATTTTGAAAGGAACTTTGTTTTGATATCAACAAAACACAGCTCTTACTAGTAGGTGTACAGTGATGGCTAGGTCTTGCTTGTATTTAATTTCTAGCTAAGTGTCATATATTACCCAGGCTTGATCACCTCTGAAAATATATGCAGTAATGTCAGTGATACTTAAATCCAATAAAAGCCAAAAACAGAGAAGCTTGGACTTCATAAAACCAATTGGAATTACATCTATCTATATATAGAATTCTATTCTTATTTGGCATTCATTAAAGGCCCCAAATTAAGTTTACCTAACTATTCTTTAAATGTAATGCAGGTGTTCCACTGGAGCCAACCCTGTAACCGACCCTACGACCCTAGGGTTGGTTGCAAAAATCGTAGAGTCGTGAGAAAAAAGCACGAAAATGCTGGGTCGGTTATGAAATCCCAAACAGGACGGTATAATTACAGACAGGCCGTAATGACCTTCCCGACAAGATGTAGGGTCGGGGATGCTTTTTGCATGGTTAGTCGTAGAAGTACTATGACAAGCCCCTAACAGACAAGCTGGATAACAAATAGACAAGCTGTAAAGACAAGCCGGGAACATGTTCCTGACCCTTCCTGACAGGACTGATTGTTTTTGTGTGTCGGTATCTATAGTCATGATCCAGAATCGGGATCCATATCACACTATTTAAACTGTTCTCCCCTGTGATGTGCCATTCATTTCACACTTCAAAGATGACAGGAACACATCAAGAGCAACTGATAGATCACTTAAGGGTCTTTTTGGTTTTTATTGAGTTTAACTTTTTTGTACATGATATTTTCAAGACACAGAAGACAGCAGAACCCAGCACCTGCCCAGCCAGCATCACCATCACCCCCACCACCCAGAAGGAGAAGGAAGCCACAGAATCCATGGGTCCTGCCCTGGATACTGCAGAGAGAGGAGAGAGGTTGCTATAGAACACTCTTGGACGTGCTAATCACTACTGACATACCAGGCTACAGAAATTTCACCAGGATGGAGCCAGCATTTTTTATTTGATTGAAGAAAGAATCACCCCCACCTCAGGAAGTCAATTATTAACTTCAGGAAGCCACTGGAAGTCGGGTTGAAACTGGCAGTTATTTTGAGAAACTTATCCACAAGGGAAAGCTACACCTCACTGTAATACCAATGGAGGGTTGGAAGAACCACCAGCTGCATATTTGTCCCCCAGGTCTGCAAAGCCATTTTGAAAGAATTTCAACAAGAGTATCTGGTGTGCCCCACTGATCCTGAAGACTGGAAGAAAATTGAGGAAAGATTTAGAAACAGATGGAATGTCCCCCATGCAGTCGGTGCATTCGATGGAAAACACATTGCTATCAAGAAGCCCAAAAAGTCGGGCAGTGAATATTTCAACTACAAGGGCTACTTCTCCCTGGTACTTTTGGCTTTAGTCGATGTAGATTACAAGTTCATGTGGGTCAATGCGGGGGCCAGTGGGTCATCATCTGATCCACAGATTTTCAACCGCAGCAAACTGAAAAGAAGAATTGAAAATGGAACCTTGGGACTACCACCACCTGAACCACTTGGAACTTGGGGGCCAGATCTACACTATTTCCTACTGGGGGACGATGCCTTTGCCCTGATGCCTTGGCTGGTCAAGCCTTACAGTAGACGGCAACTGACAAGAGAAGAGAGAATAACCAACTACAGGATATCCAGGGGGAGAAGGGTGGTCGAGAACTCATTTGGTATACTTGTCAAGTGATTCAGGGTGCTGTTGACCACCATGGAGCAGAGGCCAAAAGTTGTGAGAGACATTGTGTTAACATATGTGGTACTACATAACATGCTAAGAAGCCATCAGGGGGCAGCAGACAGACCACCCACACCAGCTGATGACATACAACCACCACAGGCAGACCAGGAGGAACAGAGACATCATGAGAACTTAAGAAACCCATCAAGGGAGGCCAAACATCAACAAGACCTACTGAAAGACTACTTCAATCACGTGGGGGCACTGGCTAGATGGAGGACAGAGTTTAAGAAGACTGAGGGGGAGAACATGCCATCATCTATCAGTCCTTTCAGGACTACCCAAATAATCCAAGAACTTTTATTTAGCAAAGTGTCGCCTCAAATAAAAAATAACCCCAACTTTCTAACAATTTAATTTAAATTCAGTTTCACCAAAACATTCCCCATCACAAACACAAATCCATCCCAAACTCAGTTCAGAAAAATATATTTTATCACTTACAGATTTAAACCCAGGTCCACAATCTACAAACTCAGTTCACAAAAATAAATTTCAGCACTAAACCCAGTTCCTCAATTTACAAAGCTAACATCCCACCCCAACATGACCTGGCTTAATTCTCAGAAAAAATAACTTACAAAATAAGGAGAAAAAAGTTTCAAAATAAATACCTGAAAATATTTTATTGCAAGAATTTAAAAAAAATTGCTAGGAAATTTGCAAGACAAAATTATACAGGTTTGCAGTCCCAGTTTAATATTTTTTTTATTCAGTTTGTCAGTCCATTGCCACTCATATGTTTATATATTTTGTTAGGGCTCATGTTTGTTTGTCTGTGAGTGTGGATGTGGCATTTTATTTCAAGTTGGGTTTTGGGAGGGATGTGGGTATGAGTCTGTATCTTGATTTTGGAGGACATGGGTTTGAGTCTGCATCTTGATTTTGGGGGACATGGGTTTAAGTCTGGATTTTGTTTTTTGGGGGTGGGGAGTGTTTATTTAAAATTGGGTTTTGTTTGGGGGGTGGGGTTGGATTTACTTTTACTTCTTAGGGGATTATTTTTTCTTAAGGGATTTTTTTTGTCAAGTTTTTTTTTGTTTTGTTGTGGAACTTCATTAATATTTGTTTAACATTCTCTCATTTATTCACACATTTTTTTGTGTGTGTACTGTGGGGAGGTGTAAGTGTTGGACAGTGTGCTTTTTATGTTTTTGGGCACAGACATGTAGCTTGTTAATTGTTTTTGGAAGATTCGGGTGGCCCAGAGAAGGGCTGGGTTTGGTGTGACTTGTGTGGGCTAATCCGCTGATTTGGGTTGACTCTGACTCTGCTGGCTGGACTGGCTGGGAGGTCTTGACTGTTCATAATGAGTGGAAGATGGCACTGGTGATGCTGCTGGTTGAAGTTGAGAGGGTGAAAATGGCTGTGGTGTGTCCATCTGCTGATACTAAAGCACACTGGGAATCGCTGCAAAGAGACTGGATAATCCAGAAGTGTTGTGCTGACTTTCCTCCTGTTGTGAAGATGCAACTGAAGGTGGGTTGAAAAGCATCTGTCTGGAAGTCCCAGGCTGTTGGTCATCCACAACTACGTAAGAAGTTGTCTGTGCTGACGCTGATGAACGCCTTGGTGGTTGCAGTACTTTGGCAATCACTGTAACAGGTTCTCCTGTGGCTGTCTGTGTAGGCTGCACCACTGGAATGGAGACTGATTGAGTTTCCAGTATGGTGAGTATGTATTCACCTCCTGCTGTGGCCTGTGATGCTTCTGGAAGTTGATATGTGGTGACCGCTTGACTTTTGGTGACCTGTCTCTTGCGTTCTTCGGCCTTGTACTGTATTTCACTGAGAAGCTTCACTGTCTCATTCCTGAAGGTTAAAAAGTAACTTTCTTCCAGGTTTTCAATCTCAGAGTGGAGATAGTTGTAGAACGACTGTCTAGGACTTGGAGTGGGGTCCTGACGTGCACCCAGAAATCTGGAAATCATCGACCTCATCTGCTGGAACTGATCTTAGACTGGATCTGCAGACGTGGTGGCAGTCACGACTGGAGGCTGTCGTCGCTTGGGACTGGTGCTCGAAGGTTGTTGAGTAACATCTGATCCAATGCTGATTTCCATCTCAGATTCTGTGTCCTTGGATGTATCTGGAACTGAAGCTGAGGCTGCTTCTGCAGAAGGCCTCTGGGGTGACTTGAATGCAGAAGACTTGGAAACTCCCTTCCTTCTGATGTGACCTCGTAGAAAACTGAAATGTCCTTCAGTCTGGTCTGTCTTTCTGTACTCTTCTCAGTTGCTTGTCCTGACTTCGTCTGGGTGAGTTTGACATATCTGGTATGTTGAGTATCAAACCACTTCTTTACAGTCTTGACAGGTGAGTTTCTGGTAGATGCTAGCTGCTCCCAAAGTCTTTCTTTCTTCTGCTTGTCCTTGAAACTGTCGTTGGTCTTGTCATACAGTTCCTCGTGCTGTTTAACGAACTCTAAGATGGCTTCTTCATCTGAATCACTCAGGAAAATGGACTTCATCTGGCCCTTCTTCTGTCTGGACTGAGTTGATTCTGCATCAGTATCTGTGTCAGTTCGCACTCTCTTCTCTCCTCTTTCTGGGCTCTCTTCCCTCTCTCTCTCCATCCTCTCTCTGTCCCTCTCCTCCTGTTCAATCCTCTCTCTCTCATCCTCTCGTTCTTTCCCTCCTCCTTCTTTCTATATCTGCAGCTGTATCTCTTAACTCAAACTGTGGTTGAGTGTCAGCTGGTACTTCAGTCTTTCCTCTTGGCATGCTGATCAATCAATCAATTGTACAGCTTGTTTTAAAACACAAAAACTTAAAATAAAAGTGAAACCTCACAGAACAGATTTCACTCCCAACCAGTCCAGCCTAGCTCAAAACTTAAGCTAATTTCCAAAAAATAAAAAACCTTAAATCAAAGCTGCGCACCAGTTGTCTCTAGACAAGTCAAAGCCACAATAAACGCAGATTGTCTACCGACTCACCTTTTTATACCCACAGATTTTGAAACCGACAGGCTGTTAGACGCAAAAATATTGCCGGCCTGTCTGTTACAGTTCCCAGCTTGTCTGTTAGTGTTACAGGCCTGTCGGTTATTGTTTATGGCTTGTCTGTTTCAGTTTACAGCCTGTCGGTTACAAATTTTCCCGACTCAAGGACCCAGTCAGTTAAAGTTACCGACCAGCCTGTAAACTTTACAGGCCTGTCAGGAATGCTTACAGACAGGCTGGCTAAAATTTCAGACTGTACTGAAACACTTCCCGCACGGTCGGTGAGTCATCACTTACAGTCGGGAAGTCCATATGTGGGACAAACCAGATACTTGTTACAGACAGGCCTATTTGATTAACCGACAAGCCGTGAAGTGAAACCGACAGAGTGTAACCAACAGGCTGGTTGCTAGGGGGCTGAAATTAGGGTCAGATACAAGGGTCAGCAATGGTCGTAGAAATATTAAACATGTTTGATATTTCACCGACTCTCCCCGACAGGCCGGTAACTTGCAACCAACTCTAACCGACCATGTAAACATTGGTCCCGACTCTCCAAAAATGCATAGTTACCAGCCTGTCGGCTCCAGTGGAACACCGGCATAAGACTGTAGGAAGAGTTTCTCACTTTCTCAAAGTGGTTTTGATGAAAATCTTGCCACATTTTGATTGACAGGTAAAATCTCTGCGGAGTGTATTTGTCTCATGTAAGCTCACTGCTTTTAGGTAACAGACTTCTCGGATTTGACACAAAACTTGGATGTGTTTGAGACTTGAGACAGTTTGTAAATCTGGCCTCACAGTTGTATTAACCATTTGCAGAAATCAGACCACAAGTATTAGAAATGTGACACAGCTCTATTTCAACAGGATAATAAACTGTATTGATCAAATATACAACAGATAAATTTGTTTTTGAAGATAAGCTTATTTGTTCGCCAGGGTTTGTTCTTATAGTAATATTACATATTTTTACCTTTCTCCAAACCTCTTCAATTCAATGAAGGTTAATTATCAAAAGCCAATATTGGGCTAGAGTTTTCTAAAGTGACTTTTTAAACTGTAAGATATGTATTATCAGTTTATCAACCCATGTATTTAAGGCTGGATATCTTGTTTTAGATTATATAATCTCTCATAGTATCATAGTATAGCTGTTAAATTTTGTCGTTTGGTTTTTCTAATTTCTAACATGCCAACAGTTCCGTAAATATAAAAGGGAAATTTGTATACAATTATAAATAATAAACTTTGTTAAATCATGAAGAATTATTTAACATGTAGATAATAAAATTAATTTATATAAGTAGCAGTTTTACTGCTGTGCTGTTGTTAATTGCATTAGGTGTTCACAAATACCTTGTTGTTTATTTGTTGTTTACTTGTTGCCTTACTTATCAGCATGTTGTGTGAATTAATCATGTTGTAGTCTGTGTAACTATGATAATATTATTCTATTTGAAGTTGTATATCTGGCTAATCAGTAACCGGTGACTTATATGTTACACAATCATTGCACAGCCTAATCAGGTGGTTGCGTTGCAAAATCTACATTGCAGAAAATTTATAGGAGCAAATTAATAAATCATCTATGTTATATATGGCAACTGATTTGGCTTGAAAGAGTTAGTAATTATAAATTATGGACATCTGATCACTTGACCCTCCCTCCTGTGGTTATACCTGTATATCCAGTTCAAGTTGTGGGAAAATGATGACATGTCCCAATGCAATTTTACCCTCCAGGGTGTCTTTACTTGGCAAAACCTGACCACAAAGGCTTTTTTGGCTTTTTTGCATGTAAAAATATGGAATTTCTATGAACTGATGTACTGACATAAGCACAAGCTATGAATAGGCTTCAGCTGCAAACAATCAAATTAGTTTTACAGTGTTTTTAAGTAAAATAAGTAATTTCTACTGAAAAAATACCACCCCAACTGGGCACAATTTGCAAATGAAAATTGGCGCAGGCAATTAATGTCCTGTTATTTGGTAAATGGGTCCTTGGCTGAGGCTTGTTTCAACATAGATTCAAAAAAGGTTGTTGTTACTCCTCTTATTAAAACCATCTCTACCAAGTGAGAATCTGAAGAATTACTGCCCTATAAAGGTTTTGTTTCATGTCAAAACTGGTAGAGTGAGTAGCTTGTCAGGCAGTTCAGCAATCATATTAACAGTAACCTACCTGACAATCCACTCCAATCTGCATATAAGCATTTATCTCCCGCCCGGTATTAAGCAGAAATGCAGTTAGTCTGACCAGAAAAATCGGTTCAAAACCCTATGATCACTAATAAAGAAGATAAAAGGCCTTTTCAATACGATGACCTGATTAAGCAGGGGCCAAAAAGATGCAAATGATTTGCAGGACATGATTTTCTACATCCTGTTTTCACATTTGAAGTTGTAGAACCAACTAGAGTTGCATCACTGTGACACAGTACATCCCCAGATGTGACATGGTATAATGTAACATATAGAGAATTTTCTCATTCTGAAATGAGACATTTTTATTCTCCTCCAAAATTCAAGATGGCGGCCAGATTTCGTAAAATAAAAATGTTTTCATAGGCATATATTCCAGGGTCTAGAGTACCCAAAGGGTCCAAAATTTGCTCAAAGTCGCTCCATCTCTACTGGTTTATGCGATAATAGACATTTTCAACATAGAAATTTGACCTTTAGAAAGGCTGCCATTGGTCTTCTAGTGGAAGCTAAAGCCATTGTGAAGCAATACAATGAGCTACAGGTCTGCAGGTTTACTTATGTAGTTGACTCAAATGAATGACATATTTTAACAAAACACTCTAAATGCAATACTTACCGGTGATTTACTCAAAAGTGAGAATCTCAAAATAGCTATTGCTCAGCTATGCAATGAGCTACAAGTCTGCAGTCTTACTATGTTACTACCCAAAAGTAGGTGACCAACATATTGAAAAAAAACATTTACTCTTTCAATAATTTAGCTAAAATTAAGCTATTACTCACTTATACAGTGCAATATAGCTCCGAAGTACATACCATCTTGTAGGTAAGGAGAAAGTAGCTGACCAACATATTTTGACAAAATACTCTTAATGCAATAGTTTTAGAGTTAGAAGCCATTTACTCAAATTAGCTAAAAGTGCTATTACTCACTTAGGTGTAGGCCAAAGTAAAAAAAAACACTAAAAATGCATTAGGACAAGTAATTTACCAAAAATTTGTAAAAAAATAGTTTTATAGGAATTTTTGTGACACACTAACGGATGCACCCCCTTCCCAGCAAACACAGGATGCATTTCATAATCTCAGTCGAGGGCTAAGCCCGGCAGGAGATAACATGGACCCCCAACAGAGCCCTGTTACATATTAAAACGAAATCCACCTCTCTTTGGCATGTGGTAAGCTTACTGCTCTTATTCTACTTGGTTTGTCAGTGGCCTTTTATACTATGGACCATGGTACTCGGCTTGATTCTCTCACTTCCTGATTTGGTGTATGTGGAACAGCATTGCAGTGGTTTATCTGTTATCCAAGAAATAGAAGTCAGGCCGTTTAGATCCACTCTACACTGTCAGAAGTGGATGAGTTCATTATGGGGTCCATCAAGCCTTATTGCTAGGTCCACTTATGTTTTTTCAACACCACTCTTTCGAGCATAGCTGACAGGCACTCTGTTATTAAATTTCACATATATGCCGATGACAACCAGTTATTTGTATACCTGTCTCAATGTTTGATAAGATGAACTCTTGTCTTCATGATGTTAAAGAATAGATATCTTCCAGACAATTAAAATTAAATCCCAATAAAATTGAGTTCATTATTTTTAGTTTTCTAGCTCAGTGTAAATGGTTGGACTCTTTTGTCCCAATAAACATAAGTGTTAAACTTTTACATCCAGCTGAGAAAGGGAGAAATATTAGAATCTTGTTTGATGCAGACTTTTCTTTTGCAGATCATGTGTTTAATGTTTTTTAAGAATTCTTATCTTCAGTTGTTTGATCTGGGCATATTAGACAATATCTTTTTCCACAGTTGATAGTGCTGGGGCCAATTTCACCAAGTGGCTTAGTCTGTATTCTTCGTGAAATCGGCCCCTGCCCTTTTGGCAAATGCTCTTATAAGCAGTTGGTTGGTTTTCTGAAATTCCTTTTTCTGATGCTTGTCTAATTTTAACCAATGTAAATTGCAATACATTCTGATCACTCTTGTACATATTGTCACCACCCATAGTAAGTACACCAGGGCTAATCCAAATCTAAATAGTGTCCATTAGATTCTGCTGTAAGATGGCTACATTTGTGAACAAGTTCTCAGCAGTTGTCATCCTAGTTTTTTCGAACCTTTTCTGATTTTCTGTAGCAGTTTAATTGATCCTTGCATAAAGCAAAGAAGTGATATGGTCAGTTTTATTTTCCTTGCTCCTATCAATTTGGAATGAATTGCCTGATAATATTCCTTCTTCCTCTGTCCGACCGGAAGAAACTGGAAACATATTTATCCACCAAGGCCTTTTCATCATAGTTTCTTATTCAGCTAGTGTCTCTGTGGTAACGACTATTGCTATGTCCATGGACTGATGAATTTTACAATACTGTTTATGACTGTTGAGCCTTAGAGTCTTCCAAAATGCTGATATTAAGTGGTATAAAAATCCAGTACAGAGTTGGATATCCAACATCACACTGACTACCTTATATTGTATAAAGACATCGCCAGGGACCGATTTCACAAAGGGACTTAAGCCCAGACTTAGACTTAAATTTAAGACTTTGGGCTTAAATTTTGCCAACAGAATGCCAAGTCCGTGGTCTTAGACTTAGTAGATTTCACAAAGCAGGTTAAGTCCATGAAATTGCTAAGTCAGTGGACCTAACTTTAAATCTGGTAGGTAGTGGGCATAAATTTTGTTAAGAGGACTTAAATATGGACGCCATAAACTTTTCTCTACTTCAAAATTTGAAATGGCTGTAAATAAGGTATAATTATATAGAAAAACTCACTAAAATAGTCTTTGGAAACTTATATTTCAAGACAGCAGTTATCCTTAGATAAAATGTGTCAATGAAGGATATGTGTCAAAAATAGTATATTTTGGATGATATAAAAAGTTACATAACACAGAAAACCCACTGTGGTTATTTTAAAAAAATGGACTCAGCTAAGTCACCCTTTGTGAAATCCATTTTAGTCCCAGACCTAGCTAAGGCCAAAGACTTAGATTTAAGTCCCTGACTTAGTCAAAAACTTGGCTAAGTCTAAGTCCCTTTGTGAAATCGTCCCCAGAAATGTTGCAGGTGACATTCAATTGTAAATAAAAATTCTGTCTTCCAGTTTGTGTCAAGTTGAGGTTTGTGCCAAGTTTCAGTTACGTCGCTAAGCAGTACATTTTCCAAATAATTATTTTTTCTACAACATGTACATGTTTGTCCAATAAAATAAATATTTTTTTCAGTGGATGTGTACTTTAATAACGTTACTCTGAAGTGCAGATGTACTTTCCTGCCTTTGCTCTGTAGTAATATATATGTCATGGTAGAAAGTCCAATCTGGTAGAATTTCAATTTACTTTACTCTGATCTATATGTTTTTACTAGAACTACACACAGCCTTTGGGATCCTGGACAGGAATTCAGACGGTCATGTGTATGCTGATGATATCTACGACATGTTGTTGGCCTTGGGACACAATGTGGACAAAACCTATGTGCAGGCTTTTATCAAAGATGCTGCCAATGGAGGTAAATAAATGGGATGTAGCTCGTAGAAGCATTAGACTGGGTATTTTTGATAAATATGTCCTACTACTTGGCTTGGTTAACTGATATAAACAAATACAAATCCTTATTTTAGCTTATTTTATCAAAATCGGGGCTGTTTTTTATTGGAATATATGTGGCAACCCAGGGGACAGGTACAAGATGGACATGAAATGAAATAAAAAGAAGCAAATTCATGAACATTCTTAATGACTTTTAATGGTGAATCATTACATTTCTGTCTTTTGACGGAGATTAAGCGCTATAAAAGTGCTATTAGAATTAGAATTAGAATTACACAACCAAGCAGCTCACAAAAAGTATCTATGTTATGTAACAGTAATTGAGACCTGGGGTGATTTTCAAGAATGGTCTTAGCCTGGTCTCATTCTCAAACTTGAGGGTTTTGTCTCAAATTATTGGAACAGTTTTCTTGAGCCCATGGGCTCAGCCTTTATGGGCTTCACTAAAAGTCTCAGTCTCAGCTATGGCTGAGCCACTGGCTCAAATCTTAAGACTGGTAGGTAGTCAGCTTAAGTTGTGTAAGCAGAGGCTCAAATATGGCTATTTGAAATGGCTGAAAACAAGGTGCAGGTAAATCTTTGTCTCAAACGGTTTTCACAGAAGGTGTCTCAGTTGAGACCAAGCTTATCAAATAACCACAGTGATTTTCTGTGTCATGTGACCCTTTTTTGTAGCCAAACTATTCTAGTGGTGATATGTGACTGTGTTCCTTGTTTAACACATAATATCTCTGGCCAAATGCTATTTTACAATGGAAAAAACTTGTAAACATGTTCAAACACCCACAGATTACTTCAAGAGGTGGTTGTATATACATGTACATTATTTTCAGCCATTTGACATTTTAAAATGGTGAATGAATTAGGGAAGCCATATTTGAGCCTCTGTTTACAAAACTCAAGCCCACCCCCTATCAGTCTCAGCCTTTGAGCCAGTGGTTCAGCCAAAGCTGAGACTGAGACCATTTGTGCAATCAATGATTGGATCGTGTACCCTTAGAGATACTTTATCAAAACATAATTAAAGGTTATACTGAAACCCCTTTCTGTGAAAACCGTTTTACCTGAGACTTACCTGATCCAAAAGGCTCAGATTTGAGCCAGTGGTCCAGCCTAAGACTGGGCTAAGTCTGAGACCTCATGAAATCCGCCCCTAGTCACATGTATCCTTTTTATCTTTGGGATGGAATTTGCAATGGAAAATCTTGTAACCACATGAAAATATCCAAAGACTACTTTAGGCAAGTTACATGTATATTTATACTTTATTTTCAGCCAATTCATAATTTAAAGGGGATGAAAATTTATGGCGACCAAGTCTTTGTTTGCAAAAGTAAAGCTCACTTTCACGTGAACTTGACTTTCAGCTCAAAACTTTGGCAAAGCTAAGTTCAGTTTGGCTTGTTTAAATCCACTAAGTCAGCGTTCACAGAATTAGCCTACATATCAGACAAAAGTTTTATCTTTAAGTAATTTTGTGAAACCAGTTCTAGACGATAAAATGTCAATAAAGCCTCTATGTAAAAATGATCCTATAAAGTTAACTAAAAATACATTATACACAGTATTAATCTATTTCTTTTCTGAATACATTTAGACTTTTAACCTTTCAGCCCAGGGTTTTAGGGAGGAACAGTTCATCTCATGGATGGAAAAGCTGAATGGAAATAAGAGCTACGATGATATACTGATTCTCAGGGGTGCTTTCGAAACCTTTGACAAAGACAAAGATGGCTACATTAGCAAGGTTGGTTGAAACCTCAAATTTGTTCATCATGAAGCTTTATATTGGCAGTCTTGCTTCCAATTGTGAAGTAGCATTGTTTGCTCAATAATTATGCCTGAAGAATTGCCAAACACTTGGTGAAAATCTGGTCTAACATTCCAGCTATGGTTTCTTACGGCATGGGAATCCATTATCAAATGATCAACGTTTATAATCCTTTAAACTGATACATTAATTTTTCCTACAACACAGTGACATCACAGTTAGCCTAAAAACAGCTTTTTGTCAGTGAAAACAAAATCAAATACACTGGCTTTGGGGTATTTTACCAAGACCAAATCCAGATCCTTCAGACACGGTTATCATCACTGCATAGACACATTACAATAATTCAGAAATTATGCACTAATACTGTAGCCATGTTTAGTAATTACATGAACTTCCAACTGGTACAGCTATATCATCTGTCTATGGTAACACTTTTACTCCCAACATGGTTCATAATATATATTTTATACTCCGTTTCAAGTAAAATATACTAGGCTTTTAGACCATTTGCTTAGTTTTATTTATTTATTTGGGGTTTTACATCGCTTTCAAAACTGTACATGTCATATCACGACGGGTAGTTGGAAGGGCAGAGGAAACCAGTACATAGAGTTCGTTAGGGTTCTGTACTGTAAACTGCCGACCAATGGCAAGCAACTACCAGCTTTCCCACTTGAGGCCGTGCCGGGAATCGAACCCCGGCCTCAGAGGTAGGAGGCGGGAGTGTTACCACTCTGCCACCGTGGCCCCCTCCATTTGCTTAGGGTCAGTGTCACCAATGAAATGGGCCAAAAAACTCATGTTCCACTTGTAAGGTCACGGATTCTAATCCAGTCCCATCAACTGTGGGAAGGTTGCCGGTTCCTTGCATATGCCTGTTTTAAGTGCCTTGTGCCTCCAACTGCTACTGGAGTGTACTTGATTTATTTTCTACATTGCAGTGCAGTAGACATTAAGTTTTATTAAATTATCCTGTCTTCTGGAAAGAAATACAACAATAAATTATTCTTTATTACTACTGTTGATAAAATGCACAAATCATAATATATTTGCATATGCAAATGGACAGCTAGATTGGTGCTTTTATAATCAAATTGATCATCATTAGTTGTAAGGCTGTGTGTTATTAATGGACTTATTATCACTGTGGTAGAAAGACAAATTAACCCTTATTCTTACATATCTGAATATTGAATACTGATCAATAAAACTATCCAACTGTTGCAAGAATTATTTGTTACTGTCCAATGATAAATATATACTTGTGGTTTCCAGCATACTTGTAATCCGATTGGCACATTTATCATAACGTTAAGATATTTTATGTTTATTTTTAACCTGTTGATATATTTAGAACATATCCTAAATGAAAAAAATAAGTGGGTTAATTTAATGTCTCTGTTTTGTCACGAAGAAACTGATAAAATAACAACATTGTACATAGAATCGTTCTTATACAAAAAGTAGTTACAGTTAACATTCAAGAGTGGTTGTTGAACTAGGCTAAATAGATAACCGTGTCCAAAATCGCATTAATCTAAAATACTGTAAATCTTCCTGTCATAGTTATAAGATGATAGTTATTCCTGAATACAAGACACATCACCATAAGCCATCCCCATGGCATACTATTGAGCAAACTTAAATACAGACACGGTATAGTCTGTATTCTCCAAATATTCCATATGATTAACTCATTTTCAATCCTTCTGTTGTCTTATGCGATAAAACTTTATCAAATTTTGAGAACCAATTTTCATTTCTTGTATTTTATTTTAAAAGATCTCTTCTGTTAAATGACCCTTCAATTATTATTCAAGCACATTTTAGTCTCTCACATTATGGCCGGATAATGGAGGTTATATTGCAGTATGTTTGCCAAACACGTGATATTGGATTCAATTTTAACTGGTTTATGGTTAGTGTTATATTTATGAGTACACACATGAGAGACTTGTCTCCTATCTAAGAGATTGTGGACAAAGGGAAAAGTTGGTGCTTACACTTAGGTTTCATTCTGTAGAACGTTCATAAAAAATTAGAAGAGCTTTCCTGTCATTAATTGACCTACGTTTGTATTGTTAACACTTTGAACCCCAAAGAAATCATGCCAAATATTAATTAAAATAGTAGCAGGCCACAAAACGACACTACATTATTGGAGTATTTTAAAATTTGACAAATGAAACAGCAACATACTACAGCGTCAATGGCTGCAGAAATAGGCTTTTTTTCACAAGCGGGAAATTGAATTCAAACAAATCCAGTCGAGGTCCTGTTATCTGGATTTCTGTTTTCCGCACAATGCATTTCATGCATACAGTTCTACTGGCCAGTGTTTGTTTTTATCCCCACCAAACAGGTTATATTTTTGTCTACTGGTTATATTTTTGTGTACGTGTGTTTGTAATATTTGTGACTAATCCAAAACTAATAAAAACATCTTTACTCCATTGACACTACAGGAAGTATCACCCGTGGTAGGCCGCGTTTGGGAAAATCTCCTTGTCCTTGGATCTCCTTGGATCACCTTGTGAATCCGTGGCGAACCGTCCACTACCCTGTCAGTCCTACAGAAGTTTTAAACTGTTTAAAATTTCTGCCTCTGATTTCGATACCGTGAGCATACGCAGACAATTTTGCACATGCGCGTTGTAATTTCTAACTACGGTAACCAAAAGTGTGGTCCATGGTGTACATAAGGTTGTGACTCGGTTGTCTTTCGGTGTAATACAGCAACATAAGGTGAGTTAAAGTATTGGACTTTTTGCTGAAGGTGAGTTAAGGTTAATGGAAGTTGCTTCACAGTGACCAAAGTTTTTTGTGCTGTCAAACATCATGTCCAATCAGTGGCCGTCTGCCTGCAGTGTGAACAACTCGGATAAAATGGTGCGACCTGGGAGGCGGTTCCTCCACCTGGGATCATGGGTGGGGGATACCGCCCGTAGTGTGAATGATGCATTAATGACATTTTATATCTAGGACCTGACAAAATTAAAAAGTTGGAAAAAGATCCAGGTTATATTCTGGATAAAAAAATGCTGAATATTCACACAGTCACATTTTCACTGTATTTCTTGTTTATGTTTATCCAGTTAAAATCGCTAAAATTTTTAAAAAGTATATTGTATCTTGGTGAAATTGCCATATAGGAGTACTTGGATGCCTTGACAGAGGGCGGCCTGTGGTCTACAAGCACAAGAGCTTTTCAATTTACTGCTGGTTTACACTATAACACATCATCATGATATCTGTCACAAAATCACTTTACCATAGTGTTCTGTGGGGTTCCAAATTCAACTTTTCAAATTAAAACAACTTACAATCAGTGCATGTGCTGCTGGAAAGTACTTTCTTCTCAAAAGAACTTAATTAAGCCACATTTTAAAATGAACCTTGTAGACTACTATGGTTAAAACAAGGCGTGGATTTTAATATTTATAAGACTGAAGAAGAAAATTTCGAAAGTCAGTGGGTGTGTACTAATAAGAACTATTTTGGAGCTGAAACATTGTAAAGTAGTTAGTTGCCACATAATGTAAAACAACATCTGTGTGTACTTTCTGTACTAGTTTTTGTGTACACAATGGCGTAACCATGGCAGCAATCAAGGCCAAATTTTGTCATTAAATGAATCTATAGTCACGTTGCATATAAATAAAAGTGCACATATTTACGGAAATTTTCAGTAAATATAAATATTTACTGATTTGGTCAGTAAATGCACGTATTCCCTGAAAATTTTACTTTTATGTATATTTCAGCTTACAATTCAATATAATATAGTCACAACCAGTAAACTTCAGAGATTCGTTTCACATATTTACTGAAACTCGAGCCAGTTAACTTATTAAATAACAGGTTATTCACTGAAAATTTTAGGGAATACACATATTTACTGACCAAATCCATGATTACTGTAACATTTACACCAACGAACTTTCAATATAAAAATGTTCCACCATTCTTTACTTGGGCTCCCTGCCTGATGGCTACACGATTTTAAAACACTAATTATGTTTTTGTTTACTGCTCAAAGTCTTCTAGTGCAGAGATTTGGTACCATAAAAGTCTTGTTAGCTTAGACTGAATTATATCCTGATGCAATAGAAAAGCAGTACAATTAAAACATTGTCGCTTTTGTATCAAAAGATGAATGGAATGACACACAGTCTGTATGTAATGTATTGCTGTTTGTCTGTTGTTTATAGGAAGAACTACAAGAAGGTCTGAAGCTGATTGGAGAGAATGTCTCCCAGAAATCTCTGGATCTCATGATGGAAGCCGCGGACATTGACCGCGACGGGCTCATCAACTTCAAAGGTGAAGAACCATGAACTGTTCTTACATCTGTTCCATCAGATTATAAATTTGAAAAAAAAAAACTTTTAGTTTCCTCATAAGATGATGTGAAGCAATGGGATAATTTGCCTGTTGATATTAGCAAAAGATCTTAAACTTACTGTAGCCTTAGGCCCAGCCACTAGTTGAATCTTACTGTTTCTACATAAAAATTACTCAAAATATTTCATTGATTTAAATGTCATAATTAGGATATATACTCTGTGCTAAAAACTAGAGACACCTCCCTGGCAGGTTTTTAGTTGAACCCATGACTCACCCAATTACATGGAGGAGTCTCTTTGTAAAACATCTTGAATTTAAGCCCTTGAAAATAGTGTCAAATATTTGAGCCAAAAGCCTAAAATTTGACTCTGAGACCAGGGGCCGTATTCACGAAAGGTCTTAGTCAAGTCTTAGGTTTAACTTTTGTACAAAAATACAGCCAACT
Source organism: Sabellastarte sp. h YS-2021 (assembly GCA_964017235.1). Classification (NCBI taxonomy): domain Eukaryota; kingdom Metazoa; phylum Annelida; class Polychaeta; order Sabellida; family Sabellidae; genus Sabellastarte; species Sabellastarte sp. h YS-2021. The sequence continues at coordinate 15,402,664 of OZ024931.1, read as the reverse complement.
TAAGCCTGAGACTTGGCTAAGACCTTTCGTGAATACGGCCCCAGGCCTCAGCCTTTTCATAAAATGGTTCCCAGCTCACTTATTTGAAGCTTGTTACACCCAAGTAAGTTAAGAGTAATAATGTGTCCATGTAAGACCTCAGAATAGGTCCTTCTTGATTTACGTGAAAATCACCATCAACAAGGCCAAAATTTGCTTCAGTCTACATGGGCTAACTGCAAAGCAATCAGAACACTGAGTAGTGCACTACACAATTCACAAAAGTCCAAAACAGAGGAAAAAAAGAAAAACAATCTCTAGAGGAGTGAGCATCGGAGAACTCTTGCTTGACAATAGCTTGGTTGCGTAGGACAATCCAAAGTTGACATAGATATGTCTGTTTATTTCCGTATGTTCACAAATCAGAACATAATGGGGCCACATCCTGGCAAAGAGACAATATTATATTTACTTACCTTTGACACCTGTTTTAAATTGTAAATTTATTTTAAATGTAGCTTTTATAAGCCACTATATTATAAGCTACAATACTTACCTATTGAAACAGTATGCTATTCCGGTGGTTACTGGAAGAGCTACGAACAAAGTAAAAACTTTCCCGGCTATTGCAGAGTCTACGGGGCCTCTGGAGCAAGTCCACGAGGTGGGCTCACCTGTCCGGTGACCGGTCAGTTGAGGGCTGCACATATTGTCTGCACAGCTCCTGTGATTCTTCCTTTTTTCAGTTGGTAACCATCCCAAAACCATGAGCAGTAACCGTAATTAATACACACTATTTTTTCATGAAAAATATAAGGATGGAAAATCAAAATAACGAAAAATTACAACTATTTTCTTGTCCTTACAAAAGGTTACAATGGAATAAATCAAGAATTGGAGAATACCTGATTGGGTAAAAGAGACTTCCAATGACAGACCTGCATGATTTGGTCTGTTGAGATTCCCCCATAAAAGGCTTTTGAAGTAGCAAACGCTCTTAAATCATGGGCCTTAACCCCTAATCGGTCCATATCTGCATTGTCCACCTTTGAGTAGCAAAACTTAATAGTCTGCTTTATCCAAAAAGATATTTCTGGGTTGTTACTAATTTCCAAAAAAGAATTGCCTAGTGTGTCCAAAATGGCTGTTCTATATCCCTTGATGGTCGAGGGGTGTCTGAGTTTGACATTGAAGAGGTAGCCCAGGAAATTGCAGATATCACTTACAGAGGGAATCCTGAAGTCCACCTGTTTTTGTTGCACCATCTTTGGAAAACTGCCCACTTGGATGTGTAGATGGCCCTAGTAGTTTGTCTTTGTGCAGCAATTCTGTTCGCCACATCTGCAGTGAAGCCCTGGTTTTGGAGATGAGCTCCGATATACCAAACGTGGAGATTCAGGGATTTGGGGTTGGTGTGAAATTGGTTGTTCAGTGGTAGTTTCAGCAGAGAGCATACTGGTGGAATCTGTCGTGGAGGGTCGAGTGATAGTTCCACCAGGTCCCAAAACCAAGGTTTGGTTGGTCAGCCTGGGACGACAAGTATTAATCTGCAGTTTGCTGACATCAGGTGTTTTGTTAGTTATGAGATCACCCAGATCCATATACATTCCTGTATTTAAGGATCTTTGTAATTTAATACAAAACAATGTAACACAATGTAGCTGTGTCATGTGATCTGATATTTTTGCATATTCATTAGTAGGAAGTACACATACAGTTGTTTCAGATGCATGAGTCACTCAGTGTTACAATAATAGACTTGGATATCACAACATCAGGTTTTGAACTACCATTGGGAGAAGGGCTGTGGGGGCAAAGGCATATGCTACCAGGATTTTTTCAAGAAATATTGAGGGCATCCACTGCCCAAGCCTGCTCGTCCGGAATGGGAGAGACGAATAGCGGAAGCCTGTTGTTCAGTCTGGTCGGAAACAAGTCCACCTGTGGATATTCCCAAAGTTGAGTGATTTATCTGAAGATTGGAGCTGACAGCCCATGCACAATCACATTTGACGAGCCTGGGATGTGGCATGCCCTGATGGTGAACTCCTGTTTGTTCCACCATGTTAGCAGTCTCCACATTAGGGCATAAAGTTCTGCATAGAGTCCAAACGGAAGGCTGGTGAACTGATAAGCTACTCCCCTGTGATAAAACTGGAGGAACTTCCTGGACTGTGGATGAATTGGTATGTGAAGATACGTGGCTTGTGTTCTTTCCTCGGCCTCTGCGGCCACCCTGTCCTTGGTGACCACCGCGCAACTCCCATTTCTGAGCTTGTGGTTGAGGGTATAAAGGTTGAGGGACTAAGTACTGTGAGGGTTGTACCGGAACTTGATAGTATCCACCCTGTTGGTAAGCACCTCTACCCCTGCCTCTTTCTTCTTGGATTTCCCATACGGCAGCCTTGTTGAGTGCCAGTCCTAACACCAAGTACTATGAGGTGTTGCTCATACCCCTGGAGGAAGGAACATTTGAAGAGATCAGGGCCAGAAATGGGAGCGGGTCTCAGGTTGTAAAGGTGGTATGCATCCAGACTCTGGTGAGCATGTTTAAGATATGCGTCTCAGCGTATCAGAACTAAGTTTGTCAGGCGGTGTACGACCGCAACAATCCTGCTAATGTCCAGCATAAACTGCATCTGTGAAGTATCCTCTGGGGTACTATTGAGTTGTTGTAGGTACTGGTCTCTAGCCCTTGGGTCAGGGTCTGAGGCTAGGAGACCAAAGGTCTTTTCCCTTTGATCCCTTGCAGAGCGCAGATTATTGAGCATAGACTCATTTGCAGTAGAGAGAGTGGATAGGAAATTTAAAGTGGCGATGCACTCCCTGACCATGAACTCCAGTTTTACTAACTCTCTTTGGTTCACCAACGCATAAGGTAGGCCTTTGTATCCAGGTTTGGCAATATTTGCAAAGGATTGTGGTACAATGTGTGGCATTTGCTCGAATTTGTCCCCTGCAGGATACCAATTGCCTCTGTCAGGTGGGTTAGAGATGAAGTGGCCAGTGTCAAGAGAGGAAGAGGAGGGGCCTGGTTTGACCACCGAGTCCTGGTTGTGTAATAACTTCTTGATGTCATCCATTAGGGGAAGTTTGAGAGATGGTGGATGTGAGGACTGCTCCATTTTAAACATGATGGGGTCCGAGTCCGGAGCCCAACTTATATTCCTCAGTCTTAGCCGGGTCATCGATACCCAAGTAGATCCTGACTTGGGCGATGATGCATGGAAGTCTACTTTTGGTGGGGAGCCAGGTTTTCTGGTTCTGTATCCTGCGGTTTAGAGGTGGAGGTATATGAAGAGCTTCAATCTGCACCATATTCTCCCTTCTCAAGTCTTTGGAGGGAAGACAATATTTGAGGCTGAGCAGGTGGAGTAGGAGGAGATACCACTGCTTGAATTGAGGAAGGGGCGATTTCTGATGAATCTTTAATCTCTGTTAATGGAGGTGTCCATGGGCTCCTGTGGTTTTTCCAAAGGCTGTGGCATTTGAGGAGCGTCGACGACTGGAGGAGATTGTGCCATGACAGGTGTCAGTGTAGCTGGAGTTGTAGAAGTTGCCGGTGTTGAGATGAGGAACAAGTCTTTGTGGAGTAGGTGCTAAACTATACGCACTTCCCACTGAGGTAGTGCCTTGGTTTATAACTGGTGTGGAAACTGGTAGTAGGGTTTTGAAGATGCCAGTGGGAGTAGCACTGACCTGTGTAAGAGTTGGTCCAGGTTGGAAAGCCAGAGATCTCGGGATGCTGATGAGAGGAAGTGGCAATGTCTGGTCCTTGTTAGTGGAGACTGTCAGTTGTAGTGGAGACAACTTGGTTGGTGCAGCAATCCCAGAGGTGAAGTATAACCGGACCCACTTTGAATAGGGAGCTGTTCATCTGGATTAAGATGGAATCGTCAATCTATTGGGCTTCCGACCCGTTTTCATCATCACTCTCCGGAGCTGGTGCCGGTTCCGGAGCCGCTCCATTAACCAGTGTAGACTTGTTAGCTCTCTTTGTGCTTCTCTCAGTAAAGACTGTTTTTAAATGTTGAATAAGGGCGCCAGAAGCACAGGGGTCTTCCCCTTTGTTATTTCTTCTGCAACCGCATATGGGTGTCAAAAGCCAGAATTCAATGGCTGCACTTGCCCCTTTTCTGATGGGGAGGTGTGCCTACCATGCTGGTAAATTAGTGTCACAATAAAACTGCTGAAAGCAGGAGATTCACTACAAACAATATATCAAAAGTATCTGTGCACTTGCATGAACAAACTATAAGAAACTCAGAGTTGTAACACTCTGGCCAGTAAGTAGGTGAAATCCGTTGACAAAGTGAGAACACTTTATTGCCTTCTAACAAGATGGCTACCAACAGAAAGAAGGAAGAATCACGTGAGCTGTGCAGACAATATGTGCAGTCGTCACCTTACCAGTCACCAGACGGGTCAGTCCGCCTCGTGGACTGGCTCCAGAGACCCCGTAGTCTCTGCAATAGCCGGAAAAGTTTTCACTTTGTTGGTAGCTCTTCCGTTAACCAACGGAATAGCATACTGTTTCAATAGGTAAGTACATTGTAGTGCAATAAAACATAGCTCTTACAAGACATCGACTTATTTCTCAAACATGTATCACATTTGTCCAATTTGTTTATTTATTTAGTGATTTATGTCACACCTGACACCTTATCGGTAAAATTGTGCATACATTTGGTCGAGGTTCTGTTCAGTGAATCTCAGAGGTGGAAGGTTAGTGTCTTACCACTGCACCACAGTGGCCCATTTGTCAAATATTCAGTCATTATAATGTTGTATTGTTTGTATATAGATTTTGTATTTGTAGATTTTGCTGCCATAATGGCCTGATTCTGTATCAGCATTGACCAAGTTTCCTCGTGGAAGAGAAGCAAGACTTGTACATAAACACAGACAGTTCAAACCAGTATTAATGATGATACAGTATATTCATCAGATTTAATTTGGTATAAAATTGACATTTGGCACGTCTGTTCAGACTGTCAGAAGTCCTTTGAAATATTAAAGTATATATGTCCATTGGTATGTTTTAGAATTAGATACTTTTCTCGGGTTTTGTCTGTACAAGTGGATTACCCAGTGGGGAGGAGATAGGAATAGTTTGTGACTCTAATACCCCAGTCACACTTCAGGGGGGAATTACCTGCGTTTATAGGCGTCCAAACACCCTAAGAGTCTTTTGGGAGGAAATTTTGAACATTTTCAAATTTCCATGTGTATTTACATGTGAAGCAGGGAAATTAGATTTTTTCAAGTCACAGACAGTTTATCAGTAATTGAAGGAATGGGGTGTTTAACAAAACGCCTATCAAAGTAAATACCGCCTGTAGTGTGACTTGGTTATAATAGTTTGTTTTGTTTTTTTCAGTGCAAGGAAAATACAATTTTCAGTAAACGGAACTTAGTCGTTTTTGTTTATCTGTAGACTGCTCAGTTAAAATGGTGCCATCATATTAAAGAGACATGTCAAAGTAACAAAAAGTGTGATACATATTAGCACTTGCTAGACCTAAAACCATTTTGGAATGTGGCACAATAGCAGTAGCATATCAAAAGTGTGGGGCCAAGTTAAACTCAGTGGTTGTGTTAATTTATGACACCGGTTGAAGTGATCCCATTCTCAAGGAGTCAAGGGGATGTCACGTGAAAATGCAAATATTTTTGTAATATTTGTTTTTTTTTTAGTCCTCAAGACATGCTTTTAAACTTTTAGTATCATTTTTGTGGAACAAAGGTAAAGTTTGCACAAATTGCAAAATACATTGAAGAATTTGTCTCTGATCTTAAATGAATCTTCCATGAATATATTACAAACTTTTACATCAACAGAAGTTACTGTATCATTAAAAGAATACAAAAAATACAATGGTTAATTTTGCTTAAAAAGACTAGTCTGATTAAACACTAAATAATCAAATTCCAACTTGCAAGTTAACATTAGGAATATTGGAGCCGCAGTTGACGGGCGGGGGCATCCAGAAACTAGAAAATCACTCAAAGAAGACCTTCATCAGGCCACAGGGTCTCTAAACTCATATCCATTCTGGATCAGCATTAATCTGCAAACAGCCAAACCTAAACTGTATTAAAGTTTGTTGTAATTATATTCAACATCTAATCGGCGGTTGTGTTTTGAAATGGTTCACATCCTACCTAACAGACCGTTACCAATCAATAAAAATTGGATCTACTTTGTCAGATGTTTGTAAACTCCTATTTGGCGTTCCCCAAGGTTCTGTCCTGGGCCCTTTGCTGTTCTCATTGTACACCACCCCCCCTTAGTTCGATTATCAGTAGACATAAGGGAATAAAGTTTCATTTCTATGCAGATGATAGCCAAGTTTACATACATTTATCCCAGAAAAATGCATCTGCTGCCTTTGAAAAGCTAAATAGGTGCCTAGACGATGTTAAAGAGTGGATGTCCACTAGTAAGCTCAAATTGAATCCAGACAAGACCGAGTTTATCATCTTTGGTTCGAAGAGACAGCGGGACAAGTTGAAAGCATGTTTTCCCATTAATATCTTGGGCAACTCACTCTGCCCTGCTGATTCAGTAAAAAATCTGGGAGTGTGGTTTGATTCAGACTTTTCTTTGTCCAAGCATGTTCAGAATGTCTGCAAAAGTTGTTTTGTTTAACTCCGTAATTTCAGACATGTCAGGCGGTTTCTCACTCATGATGTTTCTGTGCTTGTGGCTAATGCTCTGGTTAGTAGTCGGCTGGATTACTGCAACTCACTTTTCAGGAGCCTCTCCAAGTTCAATCTACGCAAATTACAGTGCATCCAAAATAGTGCAGCTAGAATTGTATCAAACACCAGTCGATACACCAGTATAACTCCTGTGCTAAAGAAACTGCATTGGCTTCCTGTTGAACAGCGCACAGTGTTCAAGACGGCCACACTTGTTTATAAATATCTTCACACAGGCTTTCCCAGGTATTTTGCTCCATATCTTTCCTCCTACAGCAGTTCTTATAGCACTAGGCGCAGTCAAAGTGGTGGTAATTTCCTTGTCATTCCAAAGTTCTGCCCCTCTGTTCACAAATCTGTCAAACAATTTGGTAATAGTTTTGCGTTTGATGCTCCCACTGTGTGGAATGCTCTCCCTGATGAGATTCGTGCCTCTCCCTCGCTGGCCTCCTTCAGAAAGCAGCTCAAAACCTACCTGTACACCAAAGCATACCCACCTTAGCCTGGATCATTCCCCTGGCGTTCTCCGTGGTGCTTGACCCCTGCTATGCCCCTGGATACAGAAATTTTGATGTCTGCTTGTTGCTTAGTTGCGCCTTAGAGTCCTCTTATTTGGGGAGATTAAGCGCTATAAAAGTCCAATTAGAATTAGAATTAGGAGACTAGACCCAGTGCAACGTCCTTCCTTAGTGCACTATGAGTCTCTGAGTACATTCCCTCCAGTGTGAATGTAAAATCCAGATGGTGGAGCAGTGGTAACACACTAGCCTCCCACTTCTGAGGTCAGAGTTCGAATTCTGGTTCAAACTCATGTCGGGAAGCTGCCTAGCAGGCACACAACTTTGAAATCTGGTTGAATCCAACAAAGCAATCTGGTTGAAATATGTGTAGATTTTGCAAACTGTTTTTAGTTGGATCCAGCTGGTGAAATCATGTTGAAACCAATGTTGAAATCATGTTGAATTCAATGGGTGAAATCTGGTTGAAATACATGTAGATTTTGCAAAATGTTTTTGGTTGAATCTAATGTATGAAATAGGGTTAAATTCAATGGGTAAAATCAGGTTGTTTACACTGTCTTATTTATTTGAATCATTGTAGCTTGTGTGTCATAATTATAGCTTCTTAATAATATTATACAATAACTATCCATATACATATTTTACAATTTGGATACAACTTCAAAGTAATTAATTCTTTCCAAGATGATATTTTTTCATGAATCATTATATGTTCAATATTCTATTTCTGATGACATTGTAATGACACATAATTTTGCATCAGCTTTCAAATATAACTGCTCGAAATATGTAAATCCATATTTTCCAACTAGATATCCATTTTTATGTTATTAATAGGACCGGTATTATTCAAATGTCTTCAATTGAAATTCTTTTTGTGAAATTTTAAAATAAGTTTATACTTCTTTCTTTGTAAAAACAAACAATTGTGACATTATTTATATCTTCAGTATTTTATTCAATGACTTTCTTTTAAATGTTTTATTAGGTTGGCTATACTTATACTGTAATTATAAAGAAGCCACAATGCTCAGTTCAGATGCTTGTGTCTCATACAACTTTGTCATATAAACTGAAAAACACAAGAATAGCCACATTTATAGAACTCTACCTTTATTAGTTGTCAGTTTTGACCACAAAAACAGGCCTTAAGAAGTAAACACCATGCATGCAATTGAACAAGGGTAAACCCCCACCTCCACCCCTGCTCTGTTATCTAATTATTTTTAGTCACAGGCATAATGTTCTGTGTAGCAGGGTACAGATAAGAAAAAACCAGGAACCCTCAGGACCTCACTGCTGTGTGATAAAATGTTATAGCTTAGGTTCTCTGTATAGAGAAGTATTCAGTGTCAACTTGCAAACTGAAAACTAAGTTTTGGTGAATAAGTTTAAATTTATCTTTTTATTTAAGATAAGTTTGACCTCAAAACTTTTTTTAATTATCAGGAATTGCACTAATCAAAATATAATTGTAAATTATAAAAATTATATTTGGGTGCATCAGTTTTGTTGTTGCTATAAATTAATAAGGAGAATGGATAAAAATGTACAAGTACATGCACACATTATCTTTATCATCTTTATAATCTTAAGTCTAAAAATTAGTCTTTACTAATACCTAAATAAATTCAAAAACTATGGGAATAATAGTTCTTTCAAAAAGTTAGACTTAATCACTATATCCCCCTCTAGAAAAAGAATTTTCAATCAACGATCACTAGTCATTCGTTTCGCAACATTCAACCTGTTTTTTGTTCAATAACATGACTAAGATTTCATGTTGGAAAACCTAATTTGATTTAGTGTTGATTTTTGTATGAAGTATCAATACTTTTTCCAGTCAGAAATCCAGCTTTGAAATAGTGTTGAAATTTTGTCAGTGTCAATTTTTCAACCAAAAATCACAATGATTTCTGGTTAAAATATCACTACTTCTTCATGTCAGAAAACTAACTTAGCTTTAGTAGTTGATAATGCAGATTTCAACGTCAGGACCTGTTTTCAACTCTAAATTGATGACATTTCAAGATGTGTGCCTGCTGGGTGGTACTTGTTTGCCTTTGGTCGGCAGTTTACAGTACAGAACCTTGACCAACTGTGTGTACTGGTGTCCATTGTCCTTCCAACTATCCTTCACAATATAACCGATAAGGTACTAGGCATGAAATAAAACACTGAATCCTTCACAATATAACCGATGGTACTAGGCAAGACATAAAAAACTGAATAAATAAACAGACCGTCATAAAATGTATTCATTTATTGTCTAAAGAAATTACCCAAAGTAAAGACTTGTAAGAGGGTCCTGGAAGAAACAGAAGATTGTGGAATTTTTTGTAAATAATTCTGGTCAGATGCCATTTTACAAGTTATCAGTAAATCAAATTTTACTGTAACATCTCTGTTCCACTGTCCCTAGTTTACATCCTGACCGCCCAGACAACTAATCTTGCAGGCGCTATAACATACGTTAAGGCTGTTACAACCAATGTTTAAGTTGCTACAGCCTGTTGTTATACATTCTTCTGTAAAATGTAGCGGGTGGTCTTGTTTCAAGAGAAGCTCTGTCTCGGAAGAGCACAAGCATTTAGTGTGCAAGAGTGATCATGGCTTAGTGTTTTGATTCATCTTTATGAATTGGAGTAGTCAAGGGAAGGCCTTCTAAAAGTCCATTTTTACAGGTTCATTCAAAAGCCCCAATTTTGAAAATGTACCGTATCCCAGCAAACATTCTAAATGTTTATAAATGTTTATAAACCTTAAAAACGTTTTGTAAACCTAAAATAAACCAATTTTTTCATCAATTTTGGCTCTAATGGTTTAGATGGCATTTCACGGTAATATAAACCTTTCATAAACGTTTATAAATGTTTTTAAAGGTTTAGTTGTAAACCGCCTCATTTTGAATTTCGATGCTGATGTCATCATAGCCATTACGCCATTTTGTTTTGGAATTGAGAAAACAACTTTGGTAAGTATATCCTTTTATATCTCTTTTATTATGTCAATATATGCTATTTTTATAAGTGGCATTGGACTTAAGGTGGGAACTGTGTAAATGTATTATCGTACTTTTCTTTGGTTTAAAAACGTTTATAAACATTTCGATAAACGTTTACAAGTATTTCATTTTAAACCTTATTTCAACCTTATCTAAACCTTTCTCTTATAGGTTTTAAAATGTTTATAAACGTTAGACATGTGGTTTATAAACGTTTAAAAACGTTTACATAAACATTTGCAAGTATTTTATTTTAAACCTTATTTAAACCTTATCTAAACGTTTCCCTTATGGGTTTATAAACGTTTATAAACATTTGAAATGTTTGTTGGGATGATTGATTGTAACAGTGGAATAAAAGATAAAGAGATACACCAACTTTATGTTGGAGACAAAATGAAATAAAGATATATTGGTTGAATCTCAGGACCATAGCGGTCTGATCTGAAACATCTTAATCACTGAGTTTCAGTTTTGTGTTAAAAAAACTAAAACTCAACAGTTATAATTAAAACTATATAGCAACCTTTCAGTAAATATTAGTAATGCTACATATTTTTGTACAGTACTCAGTTTCCATTTAAGCATATCTGAAATGTCAAAGCACATCAGTACAGTAATTATAACTTATGTTTTTGGGTTTTCTTTTTGAACATATGCTACCTGTTTTTTGTTCAGAATAAAAACTTCCTATGTACCTTTGTGTATTCCTTACCTATTTTCATTCTGTTTAATTGTTAAAAGTTTACTGTTGACAAAAATATAATCATAAAAGGTCCAAGGGTTTCCACACACAGGGGGCATAAAAAGAGGGTGTTAAAAATACTGTTAAAACATTCTCCAAACTAGAAATGTTTGAAACATAATTATAAAGTTATGTTAATTCCTGCAAATTGATATGTTATGACAGATATCCAAGGTGAGACACAGCAATGATTTCTAATAAAAAACATAAAAATTATGTCTATTTTTCCAGAAAATTTTTATTTTCAAAACTAGCAACTATAAACTATTGTTTTATTATTCCACATTATTTTAAATTGAGAACATGATGTATTTGTTGATCTCCTCTGACACTAAGTATAGTCTCATTAATTAGTTTTACTTTGTAGCTCATTTTTAATGCATATCATATCCTGTTTCATCAGATTGGCAAAGCTTTATCAAACAATAATTTAATGTTAAATTTCCTGTAACTACGCCCTTTGATTTGCATTTATTTTCACAAAATCTACTCAAACTTGTGGCAACTTTTGATATACATTTTGTTTGCTCTCTGTTATGTTAACATATGCACATATTGAAGTCATCTTTTATGAACAACCATAAGGCCATATGAGTAATAAGACATGATGTAATGAAATAAATGATATAATTTTATGTATTGGAAATTGGATAAAAATGAGTGACTTAAACTTGCTACATGAAAAAGTCTAAAATGTTTGTTTACAATGAACTGGATAGGTATGTTTGTTTTAAAAGAAACTCAAATACACTCACTAAACATAGTAAGTATTCTAAACAGTATGGGGATAATGAGCTGACTGTGAAATATAAAGATATGACCTCAGAGGAACAGATTTTAGGAAATTTAAAGGTCTAGATTAAGAAGACAGGCTTTAAAACAAGATTTTGAAAGATCTAGTCAATATTTGACAAACTGCACAGTAAAACAGAAAGGAAATCTCATAAAGAGGAAATAAATTCTCTTAAAAAGTTTTGTGAAGTTATTCCAACCAAATTCTGGAATAAAATTAAAAAGGATCTAGGGAAACAGATTATAATAACCCAAATCTAGATGTTAATAAGATAAACTTGGATTTTACTCAGGAAGTAAATATTTTAATGAATTCATTACATACTAATTATTTAATGATCACCAATAACTGATATGCATCTTTTTACTGCAGATAAAGTAAATATGGTAGACTATGATAAATTCCAGTACATAGTGTTCAGTGTAGAATTATAAACATTAATATTAAAGTTTATTTCTAAAACACCAGTCATAGCGTGCCTGTCTTAAATGACAAATAAAAAGATGCAATATAATCAATGGGAACAATGGACAATACAACCCTGATTTATTGAAAGAAAATTGTGCATTGGTGAAAAAGGTGTGGTCTTCGTTGAACAACATGTTGAACAGGACCCAGATTTCTCTCCATCTTTTCCATCTCTCCATCTTTTCCATCTTTTGCTGATGTCATTGAAAAACAGTTTTGGCTGTGTACATTATGTATTCGTACAAGATCCCGGCAGGAAGGAAAGAAGGGACTGAAAATAAAGTATTGAAGCCAATACTGGAACTTTATTGTTTTGTTTAAATCTTTCAATATCTAAAAAGTGATCAACATAAAACAGCCAGAACATTACACACCCTCTTTCAGTTCATATGAAGTTCTCAAGTTTATTAAGGGATCTCATACGAAGACCTGGTCATTAAATCCTTGGCCTACATTTTTGCTTAATAAGTGTATTGATATTCTACGTCTATCAATAACTAAACTATTCAATCTGTCTCTTTAAAATGGTGTTTTTCCTAAACCTGTCAAAAATACCATAGTCACACCTCTGATCAAAAAGAGTTCTATGTCTACTGAGAATCTCAGGAACTATTGTCTAGTGTATGGGATTAATTTCTTGTCTAAGTTGGTGGAATGGGTAGTTGCTGCATAAATCATGCCTTAAATAGACTCAAATGATCTTGGCGATGCTTTCGGGTTAGCTACAAAGTGGGACACTCAACTGAAACTGACCTGTTGTATATTCAAAATGAGAAGCATCCAAGGCTATGCTTAGAGTTCTGGGCCCGTATTCACAAAGATTCTTAGAATTAGTCTTATTCTTAGAATTTTTCTTAGAATTGTTGTTTTTCTTAGAAAAATTCTAAGAATAAGAATTTTCCTATTCACAAAGATTCTTATTCTTAGAATTATACTTATTCTTAGAATTTTTCTAAGAATAAGAAGTTGCTATTCACAAAATTCTTATTCTTAGAATATTCTAAGAATTTTGTTTAAATCTAAGAATGGCACATAGCATGCTTAACTTAAGAAAAAAATAGTTGTTTTGGTGATTATAGTGCAGCAAGTGATTGCAAATCGACATTCAGAACAGAGTGTTACATATTAGTTGTCAATTGTGTGTACTGTAACGAAATGCAGCCTCTTTATATTATTTCAAAAATTTCAGTTTTCTGTTCACATAGGCCAAGATATGTATTCTTAGAATTTTTCTAAGTCTAAGAAAAATTCTAAGAATTGCATACATTTCCTTTTACTCTGTTCTTAGAATTATTCTTAGCTTAGAATTGTTTTGTGAATAGGTTTCTATTCTAAGAATAAGATAATTCTTAGCATAGAATTTTTCTTAGACTTAAGTGTAATTCTAAGAAAAATTCTAAGAATCTTTGTGAATACGGGCCCTGGTCCTTTTTGACTTGTTTATTGCCTTTGACACCAACAAACATGACACATTTCTCACCTGTCCATCAACAAGTCACGGATACTGCCCTAAGATTCATTTTTGATCAATCAAAGCTGTCAAAGCAATCTCTAACTTGTTTAAATTAAAGTTTGGTCGTATCAATATTCCGATTTGGGTCATCCTCTGTTTTATCTATACTCTACTCCTCTGAGCCAAGTGATAATATATGAATGTGAAATGTCTTTTCAATGTTCATGACACCCAGTTGTTAATTCATCTATTTCCTGGAAATTGTGCAAACTCTTTTCATCAGCTCAAGGCCTGTTTGAATAAGATTCCTACCTTGATATTTGAAAATAAGCTCAAATTAAATCCTGAATAATTCCAATTCCAATTCAACTTTTATAGCGCTTAATCTCTGCCAAAGTGACAGACTCTAAGGCGCAATATCATAAGCATAGTCACAAAAAATCATTGTCCTTATCCATAGCAATGGTCGACATCACGGAGAACGCCATATGGGGTGGAAAATACTAAGGAGGATAAGCTTGGCAGAATAGGTATGCCTTAAGTTTTTTCTGAAGGAAGCAAAAGAAGTGGCAGATCGTACATCATCTGGGAGTTCATTCCATATTTTGGGAGCATCATATGCAAAGCTTAGACCAAACTGCTTTGTGGATTTGTAAATAGATGGTTTGTATTGAGGAACATGTAGAATTATACCCTCAGATTGACTCAACTGAGTATTGTAGGCACATTGTCTAACTTTGAGGAATGGGCTGAAATATTTTGGACAGTTAGTATGTAGGTATTTGTATACCAGCAAGGCAGTCTTGAAGATGCAACGGTGCCTTATGGGTAGCCAATGAAGGGCTTTTCTTAGTGGAGTGGTATGAGAAAGACAAGTGGCTCTACAAACAATTCTGGCCAGACTGTTTTGAATGCATTGTAGCTTGCGTAGGTTAGAAACAGATAGACCCCTAAACAAGGAGTTACAGTAGTCAAGTCTACTCCCCACAAATGCGTTTGCAGCCATAAGAGCAGCATCACGAGTCAAGTACTGTTGAATTTGTCTAAGATCCCTCATCTGGACGAATCAAAGTTTACATAAACTTTTAACATGTTTGGTGAAGGAAAAGTCTGAGTCAAACCAGACACCCAAATTCTTAACGGCATCTGAAAGTATCAGTGATTCACCCAATATATTTACTGGAAAGAATGGGTTTAACTTATCTTGTTGAGACTTGGAGCCAAATACAATGAAGTCGGTCTTATCGGCATTCAGCTTTAGTTTATTTGTACACAACCACAGTTTGACATCTTCGAGACACTTTCCTAGCCGATCGAAGGCAATTTTTGCATTTTTGTGTGTCAGGTGAATAAACAGCTGGATGTCATCAGCATAGAAGTGAAATTTGACATGTGGATGTTTAGAGATTACTTTGCTCAAAGGTGTGGTATACAACGAAAAAAGAAAAGGACCAAGAACTGAACCTTGAGTAACCCCAAACTTAAGCTTACTAGTCTCAGAGAGAACAGAGCCAATCTTGATGCAGTGGATACGATCAGAAAGGTATGACTTGAACCAATCAAGGCATCTACCCCCAACACCAAACCATTTTCTTAAGCAATCAAGGAGTTTGTCATAATCAATCATGTCAAAAGCTGCAGATTGATCAAGCAGCACCACAGCTGTTGCCTCACCTCTGGCTAGAGATAGGTGAATCTGATTCTTTATAGACAAAAGAGCTGTTTCAGTTGAATGGCCACGTCTATAGGCAGATTGATTCTCATTTTCCAACCCATGGAGAGAGACATGTCTACTCAGTTGTGAGGCAACAACTACACGTTCCACCAGTTTTGAGATGAAGCTCAGCCAAGACACAGGGCGATAGTTCTTTAGATTGTCTTTTGATAAAGAAGATTTCTTTATCAGTGGAGTGACAACAGCACTTCGGAAGCCATCTGGGACAGCACCTTCCGACAAAGAACAATTCACAAGTTTTGCAATAGAAGGAAGCAATATATCAAGGCAATCCTTAACTAGGAAAGTAGGCCAAGGATCCGGGAGACAGGATTTTGTAGGTGAATTTTTGATTACCTTCGCAATATCATCAGGTGAGGCATCATCAAATTTGACGAGTCCTGGCGGATTCATAGGAGATGGCAAGGAAAAGGATGAAGAACTGGAAAAAGACTCTCGGATTTTAGCAAACTTGTTGGTGAAAAAAGCGGCAAACTGATCAGCCAATTTGAACTATTTGATGGAAGAACCTTGTCAGGGATACGGTGTAAGGTAGAACGCAGAACTTGCCACAGTTTCTTAGGGTCGTCACCGTTTTCATTTACAAGAGCTCTGTAATATGTGGCTTTGTCTTTATTGGCAAGTGAATTTCACCTGGCAATTTGTTTGCGCAGCCTTGCATGGTTGAGAGGAGTTTTCTTTTTACACCAGATGCGTTCAAACTGTCGTCGGATGGATTTGGCATTTTTGTAGGTATCTGATAGCCACTTTGCTGGCTCCTTGGCAAGACAGCGAGTAACCTCTGGAGCATGTTTGTCCAGTAGGTTGGAAAGATCATTAGTGTATTGATCATACAGTTTATCCGCAGTGTCACCCGGACAAGCAACAAAGGAACAATTGCTCAAGTCATTGCGTAGAGTGTCCATGTTTATTTTATGATATCTCCTGTAAGTCACTCTGTTAGCTTGTGAGTTAGGAGTTATTGAAGTTTCAACTTGGCATTTGATCATTGCATGGTCGGAGATGTAGTCACTTACAACCACTTTTGAAACCAGAGAACTATCCGAAGTAAGGATGAGATCTAGGGTATGGCCATGAAGATGGGTAGCAGAATGAACATGTTGAGTAATATTGCAGGAGTCAAGAATATTAAGGAAATTAACACTCTCCCTTGATGTTGTGTCAATATGAATATTAAAGTCGCCACAAATGATGAAGGAGGAATTCGTAGATGAGAGGAACTCAATCAACGTATAAAACTTATCATAAAAAGGATTGGAACATGAACCTGGAGGACGATAAACACAAGCAACCAATGTAGAATGAGCATTCGGATCCACAATTCTATGAGACAGGCTGCTGTTTATGAGAAAGCCAACTCCGCCACCTGAGCCATGTGCACGAGGTCTTTGACACAGTTTATAAAATGATGGTGTGATGGATTGAAGCAGACAATCAGTATCAGTCGGGCGAATATGAGTTTCGACCAGTGATAATATTTCCAGTGAGTGATTGAATATAGCGTCACAAAACATCGGACCCTTGTTTCTTACAGACCAACAGCTAGCTACCACCATCACAATAGGTCCAGGATTTATGGATATATCCCCATATAAAAGCAAGAGAACACAGAGGGATCGTGACTTCACTGATGAAAGCATCTTGCATTTGTACCAAAACTAGCCAGTCTGAAAGATCGAGGTAGTAAGGAGCCCACAAAACAACCCTTGACCTGTACTTTATGGTCGGACGTACTGATAAGGAAAAGACTGATCAATACCAGGAAGCGTATAAGGTACATTTTTCATACTCCAGAGCCTTAACACACAAAAGGACTCTGGGGAGTCTAAAATAAAAATAACCTTATAGCTAATGTCCACTAAGCTTTACAGTCAGTTCAGTCAACTTACATTCAAGTCAATCTTCGTCCTGTGGGCATCTCACAGGCACCCTAACTCCCCACTGGAGCCACTGTAAAGAAAATAAAAAATAAAAAACCCTTAGAGGGGCCTGAAAAACATAACAAAGCCTTATTGGGACCTAAATAGATGGAAATTCTGGAGTATGGGGTTGTGCAATTAATATGCTGTGAAAGGAATGTAAAAACACAATGTAACAGAACTTGGTTATATATTGAACGATAATTCCTGGTAGTGGGCGATAATACCCGCAAATATCAAGACATGGGAATATTATTGTACATCAACAGAGATAAACTCCCAACAACAACAATATGAAATAAAAACCAATATAAGACAGAATACCATCAGTAATATATGAAATATATGTGTATAGTGACGATCAAAAACAAATAAAAATCACTATTTAAATTTTCAGCGTCTCCGTGATGGGTCCGTACTATATTCGTACTATAATAGAATTCATATTCTTTGGCTTAATGGATAGGTACAAATGGCTTTAGACGTTTTTTCCTACCAATATTTTGGGAAATTGTCTCTGCCCAACTGACATTGTTCATAATCTATTTGTATTGATTGACTCAAATATTTAGTTTTATTAATTGCATCAATTCTGTTGCAGATTCATGTCTAGCTAAACTGCATGCATGATTTGCATTGTACTAGACGTTTCCTGTCCTTCAATGCATCAGTCATAGTTAGAAATCCATTGGTCAGTAGCCATCTAGAGTATTGCAATTCACTGTATCTTAGTTTGATTTCCAAAAATATTACTTGGCTCAGAGTACCCAAAACTGGTAAGCACCACAAATTTTCTCAAATTACTCCAACCCTCAAGTTGCTTCACTGGTTTCCTGTAAACCAATGAATTATCTTTTAATCAATGCCTAGATCAAGTTTGAACACTTAATCACCAGACCTCTAGAGTACGATTTGACTACTTTTCTTGTCTAAGGTCTAGACTAGATAAAGTTGATTATTCTTTAAAAATATGACTAGTTTTTCAAGTGGGAAGTCTAATATAGAGTTAATGTTGAAAATGTGTACATCAATGTCAGGATTAATTTTCTGCAGTAAATCACCAGGATTTTTTGTCTAAAATATGATCACTTTTCAAGTAAGAAAACTAATCTAAATTTAGTGTTGAAAATACACATATCAAGGGCAGGATCGATTTTACACACTAAATCAGCATGTTTTTAAAAGTCTGTGTGGGTGACTGGTTGAATCCAAATGAAAAATGTTTGCAAAATCTTCACATGTTTCAAAAATATTTCATGCGTGGTATTCAACCTGACTTCTACCATTGCTTTCAACAAGATTTCACCAGTTGGATCCAATAAAAATAGTTTGCCAACTCTGATTGAATTTCAAACATATTTTGCTGTTGAGTTCAACCTAATTTCAATGTTGTGTGCCTTCTGGGTAAGCAAAATAAATCAATACAAACTAACATAAAACTAACAAAACTAGTTCTTGCTTGCTGAATATAGAATATAAAATGTGCTTATGCACTTGCAGGCAGACTTGTCTGATACATTCACACATATTTTGTGACGTTTACCCCACATCCAGAAATGTCATGTAAGCTTACTTTATGTTCGAACTACCTTAACTTGAGTGTGCCCTTGGCTCATCGTTAAATACTGTGGATACCAGTTTGGTTTAACAATTCTATAATTGAATAATTTTACTTTTACATATGAACACTGTCGATTGTGTGGTACATATTATTTTAACTTTTGTAAAATGTATATTACACAGGAAGTTAGTCAATTTAATTTCAACCAATCAGATGGTAGAATACATGGACCCTCTTAATTGCGGTACTGCCGTTGGCAACAATGTCAACATCCTGTGGTACTCGACTCAAAATTTAATGAAAACCTTACTAAATAATTGCATTAAAAATGGCCAGTTATAGACGATATAAAGAGTTGCTTGAGCAAGAGGCAGAAGATGAAGGGACTACAAGATATGAAGCGTAAGCCACGTTGTCATATAACACCCTTGAACATATCAAACCGTCGGTCCTTTTTAAGTACCCGGGTTCACCCCATAAATATTTGTTCAAATAAGCTCAAATAAACCAAAATTTATTCCAAAAGCAACATATTAATGATGAAGACATACATATACTGCCTTGCTACCAACTATCGCCGGGTACCAATTATCGCCAGACAGAATTCAAACCGATACTGCCTTGCTACCAATTATCGCCGGGTACCAATTATCGCCACCAGAAAATAAAATATTCATATTTCAGTAATGGCCACACATTTTGAAAGCTTTTCATCTGTGTATCTGTTCTATTCACTGATGAAATAGTTTTACCTTATTTACTAGACTTGAGATGTACTTTTGGACAATTTATGTATACTTCAATTTTGTCTGGCGATAATTGGTACCCGGCGATAATTGGTAGCAAGGCAGTATAATTTCACCAAAGTGGCATCCCAAGTCTAGCATATAAGGTAAAAGTATTTCGAAAGTAAATGGAACAAATACACAACAAAAAGCTTTCAAAATATATGACCATCACTGAAATATGAAGGTTTATTTTTCTGGTGGCGATAATTGGTACCCGGCGATAATTGGTAGTAATTAAGGCAGTCCCAGCAGGCACGCGACTTTGAAATCTGGTTGATTCCAACGGTGAAATCTGGTTGAAATACTTGAAGATTTTGCAAACCGTTTTTAGTTGGATCCAACCGGTGAAATCATGTTGAAACCAACTGTTGAAATCTGGTTGAATTCAATGGGTGAAATCTGGTTGAAATACGTGTAGATTTTGCAAACCGTTTTTGGTTGGATCCAACCGGTGAAATCAGGTTGAATTCAATCGGTGAAATCAGGTTGAATTCAGTGGGTGAAATCTGGTTGAAATACATGTAGATTTTGCAAACCGTTTTTGGTTGTATCCAACCGGTGAAATCAGGTTGAATTCAATGGGTGAAATCAGGTTGAATTCAATGGGAGAAATTTGGTTGAAATATGTGTAGATTTTGCAAACTGTTTTTGGTTGAATCCAATGTATGAAATAGGGTTGAATTCAATTGGTGAAATCAGGTTGTTTACACTGTCTTCTTTAGTTGAACATTGTAGCTTGTGTGTCATAATTATAGCTTCTTAATAACATTATATAATGACTATCCATATGCATATTTTACAATTTGGATATAACTTCAAAGTAATTAATTCTTTCCAAGATCACATGTTTTCATGAATCATTGTATATTCAATATTCTATTTCTGATAACGTTGTAACAACACATAATTTTTAATCAGCTTTCAAATATGCTCAAGATATGTAAATCCATATTTTCCAACTAGATATCCATTTTTATGTTATTAATAGGATCGGTATTATTCATTGCCTTCAATTGTAATTCTGTTTGTGAAATTTTAAAATATTTTTTTTTCTTTGTTATACAATTTAGTCTGAAACAATGAGTAACTGTTTTATAACTTTTTATTGTTCAAGGTCACTGTGACAAGGTTCAAAAAAAGTTTTTCTCATGACACACCTGAAACAATGTTCCTACCAAGTCAAGTCTGCATCCATTTTACTTTAGTCTGCGCATAGGTAAATATCTGCACAGCCATTATGATGTTATTGGGTTAAAAAGTTCTTATCTCCAGTGTTTCAAAATGGCATTTTCTTGTCTCACAGATCTGATGGAGTTGAAAAGCCCAACTTTTCCGTCTAATGGCTTTGCGATCATCAGTGCCCAATGTGTCCCTCCAAAATTCACTGGCAAGAAGATGGTGGAATAGTCTGCGAAGTTTTTCTGTGAAACAGTTCAATCAATAGCTGCTTGTTTTTCATGTCAGTACCCTGTCCAAAAAACCTCTTCAAAAATGGTGGTCGTATTGAATTTTTGCCAAAAGTAGAAAATTGAAAATTATGCTTGTATTTTGACCAAATTTTTGAGCCGCACGGTAATTAAGTGAAATTTCCAAAAATTTTTGGATTTCTCAACATGGTAGCCATTAGAGTCTTTGAATTTTCGGCAAAAATAAGAAACTTCAAAAATGCTTGTATCTCAGAAACCATGAGACAGCAATTTCCACAAAATTATTTAACCGACATGGTACCCTGTTGTCAGGGTAATTGTTTAAAAAAATTCTCTCTTCAAAAATGGTGACCAGTTTCAACTGCTTATTTTTGGCCAAAAGTTGCAAATGAAAAAAATGCTTATATAGTAAAAACCATACAAGATCGAGTGTTTTTTACAAAATTTTTTAAGCACAGGGTATTTTTAGAGGATAGTAAAGTCATTTGTCAAAAACTTTTTGCCACTTCAAAAATGGCGGTAATTTTTAATTTTTCTCAAAATTGCCTACAATAAAAATGCTTACATCTCAAAGACCAAGTAAGATAAAGTGGAAATAATCAAGTGAAATATTGGATCTACCTGGTATCTACTCTGGGGAGAGAGACTTGTACAATTAAAATTTAAAAGAACTTCCAAGGCTGTATTGGTTTTGTCTGTTGAATTTAAACACTGAACACATTACCAGTCATTTCAGAAATTATTTTTAAGGTTGTCAAAATAAGGAATTTGATATCTACAGGATGGCCACGTAATTTATCTTCCAATGGCTCAAACTGGTGAATAAAATATCTTTTTTATTTCTGTTTTGCCTCATATCTCATACCAATGCCTATACAAGATTCTTTTCAACATTGAGATCACTTTTTCTTCACCTTCAGGGACGCTTTGTTTTTGGCATTCGATAACCTATTTCTAGTTTCTATTTTGTATATTCCATGTAGTTCTACCTTAATGCTTCAACAAGTATAAATATTACTAGCTTGCCTTGTTGAATTGCCAGATTTTGTACTGGCCTCTTTCCCAGAGGTTGAAAATGTAGCAAGGTAAAACAAAGCAGCACTTGTCACCCTGTTGATTGGCTCTTCTTTGCAACAGGGCCAGATATGCATGGATAGCCTAAAAGAGTAATCCAAGACATTCAAGAGATATTACAATAGCACTTCTATTATCTGACATTGTATTATTGTACCTTACAGATTGGCAGCTAGATTTCCTGTTTCACAAATGCAGTCTCGGAGATAAGAGTGGATGCAGTTATACATCTAGGCAATTAATTTTACCAAAGAAAAAAAAAAAACGTATGAAAAAAGCTTATCTGATGATATATTTGGCCTCATTTTGAAAAAGGTGATCACCTTGTGCTTTCTTCAATTACATAAACCTCCTTGTTTGAAATTAGCTTAACCTCATTTTTTTTATACATACTTGATCTGTCAGCCAGTTGTTTTCACCCACACTGTCAAGGTCATCTTTGGTGAAAGTGCAATTTCCAATTCGCATTTTCTGTGTACAAATTTTTGATCTATTTTGCAAGATTTTTTTGGTGTCAAACACATGTTTCATGTGTCCTGGCTTCTGTTTTAGAGTCTCACAAA
The DNA here is from genome assembly GCA_964017235.1 of Sabellastarte sp. h YS-2021. Taxonomy (NCBI): domain Eukaryota; kingdom Metazoa; phylum Annelida; class Polychaeta; order Sabellida; family Sabellidae; genus Sabellastarte; species Sabellastarte sp. h YS-2021. The sequence continues at coordinate 15,379,929 of OZ024931.1, read as the reverse complement.
ACTGAAGTATATCGCATTTCATGAAATATGCTCCGGTATATAGTGCTGACAGGAGCTGGACATAAGAAACTTGATCCATTGTGGCATCTTCTCTTAATGCCGGGAGGCTGTAACTTCGAGATACAAGTACAGCTGCCTCCCTTGCTTCCTCAGAAAAGGCCCGGTCAACATCTAGACATAAAGTCAAGGGAGGATTACAGCATTCTCGTATTGCAGTTGAAAATTTCTTCACAACAGGCAGGTTTTCGTATTGTACTTTTTGCCCAATTTCCTCAAGAGAAACAGCCAGCTGACTCACTAATTTCTCCTGAAATAGTTGTGATACTGTGTTTTGTCTCATTTTTGGATCTGATTTACCTTTCTTACTTCCAGTGGATTTAGATGATGGGGCTTTTCGTTTGAGTGGCAGGCCAATGCAGTTAGTATGTGATCCTTTTGGTCTACCTTTCGGAGCCATTGATTTTGGCAATTTCAATTTCACACGCAGTTTATCGATTGTGTCAGATAATTTGTTTTTTCCCAAATTCTTCGGCTTTAAAATCAGCCAGTGCTTCATCCACAAAATCTAAGACTTCTGTTGGTTGTGTGGGTGTCTTCACTTCTGTGTGGTTTTCTCCTGATAATCTTTTCTTCCCTAAATTCTTCAAATTCTTTGCATTTCCATCGTACATCATATTACCTAAATCTAAGGCTTCTTCTTCTTCTGAGAGTGATATTACATCTGTTGCCCTGTCTCCCGATGAGTTTTCGTTCATTTTTTTTTCGACTGGGACAATAACACACTCCTCTTTGTTGGACCAAACTTTGTGAAGATGACTTAGTTGTTCAAATCTGGCATCGAATTCATTTGTTCCAACCTCAGAGCAAAGATCTGCGAGGGAATTCAAGACTGTCGTTAGTTTCTTAAACTTTTCTTTTTTTGTCAAAGGACGTATGTTGTTAATGCTCAATGTCGTCTTGACTTTAAGTGTTTTTGGCAATGCCATTTCCTTATGTTGGTACCTCTTGTGCCATCTTTCGGGAATAAAAGAGGGGTCGAACATCTTTTCATCAATGCTTGCTTTTACAGCGAAAATGTGCCTGCACATCAATTTCTGTGTGGTTGATATGGGGCAGGAGCAGATATGTAGCTTGTCCTTAATGTAGATGTCATAATTTTGACTTTCACTGCTCACTTCAAATTTCCCTTCTTCTTTTTCTTTGACGATGGATTTATTTCACTTGCAACAGGCCAACTCTTTGGCCATTATATCTGCTGCATAGGAAGTGCAGGAAGATAGCATGGAGGCCACATCTTCTGAATGGTCATTTTGGCGATATCGAACATACAATGGCTCCATTTTATTCTTTATAGCTTTGGAATGGGCTCTTGAGCATTCAAGGGAAATCACTTCTTTAACACATTCATAAATGTTCTTTCTGTGGCTCAGAATTTGCTTCACCTTTTGGTGATGTGATTCAATTCTACTGTTTGTGCGGTTCCCAAGAGTGAATTTGGAATTTCTGTGGTATTGTACCCACTTTTCAACATTGCAGTGCCAGTTACTGTCAAAGTATGATCTGAAATTATCACACGCCATTTGTGTTAACTGTTGGTACAGTTGGTCATACTTGTCTTTGCTGAGGCTATAGGTCATCCTTTGGAGTATTTGCCTAAGTTTGTTTTTTTTGTCTTCCGGATATGGCAAGGCAGCCACTTTGAGTTTGAATGTCTTCAGGGCATGAAAGTGGCATAAAAACACGGTGACATGCTCCAATGACTCCTCCAAGGCACTCAGTTCGCTAAAATCTTTGTCAATAATCACAACTTTGGTGTTCTTGACATCTGGATTACATGCTTTGAAAAAATTCAAAAAAGTTGAAATCGATTCCCTTGTCTCATCGGCCAAAAGCCCATATGCTGCCACACGACCCTCACCACATCCATCTTCAACTAGAATAGAGAACAGCACCATGTTCTTGTCATTTGTCCTGTAGGTTCCATCCAAAAAGATAACCTCCGGAAATTTTCCGAAATTCCGAATCATATCAGAAGTCTGAAAATATAGTACTTTCATCTCACCATCAGTATCAAGACTGAAACGAACTTGACCTTCATCGGCTATAATATTCTCTATTGCTTCGAGTAGTTCATTTTTTTTGTCTCTTCCACTTTGTTTGAGGCGGGCTTTCACATTAAAGATGTCTCTGTTTGTGACCTTCCCTGAGTAACTGCGTAATACTTCATTAATCTTGCGTGCAGGGACATTCAAGTTAAGCAGCATTTCTGCTGTGTCTTGCTCATCTTCTGTGAGACGTCGGTTTACAGGATAACACTTGTACAGGTCTCCTGAAGTTTCATGACTATGGACCTTATGAGACTTAATGACAATGAGTCTGTCTTTCTTTCGATTCGCACTGAGGGTTATATGGCAGGGGCATTCTTGTTTCATTGATCTGTAACAAAATAAATGTTACAGACTTTTTACCCCATTTCAATTTACCTTTAAAACACCCCAAAACCTTATTTTAGTTCAACTTTTGCTGTATTGGAGATCAGAATATCTCAAGAATAACCAAACAATACATTATATTTCCACACAAAATAGCTGCCCAATGATTGATGGAGGTATCTTTCAACTAAATGTGGTGTCAGTAAAGGCACACTTTAACCAAGTTGTAAGAAAGCTCCTGTACCAAGTATGCATTTTGATTCTATATTCAATATCAACATACCGTATTTATCCATATAAACGCCCCGGGGGCGATGCATTTTTCCTAAAGGGGGCGATTAATAAAGATACATTTTCCTTGACTCACGGACACGTATGGTTTTTATTACAAATGTCAGCTACCAACCTTGGATAGACATTTCTTATCTTTCAAACAGTCTAACTCAAGTGATCTCATCATTTAATAGCCTAGTAAAACAACAAAGAAGCATAAGACAAGCCATCATCACCAGAGTCCGATGTAGGTAAACACTCAACCACATGGGACAAATTAAGTACGAATCAGTTGTAAAAACAGATGGCAGATTAGGCCCCGGGAAATATTTACTTTCCGATATATAACTGTTTTATATTACTTTCTCTAGTCTAGGCAGATGCCAAACCACAAGAGACAAATTAAATACAGAGATGGGAGACTGGCTTGCTCATGAGATTTACTTAAAAAAATTAGCGTGAAGGAATCTAGCCAGGGTATCTAGGCTTTAAACAAATGGGCAGTTCATTATGCAGCATTTCATACATAAGTTTCATTTCTGTTATATTTGGGATATTAGAGCATATATACAGCACTAATCACTCATGCCAGGTCTATACAGAATTTAAATTTAAAAAAAAAATAGAAAAAAAAAATGTATTTTTTATTTGTTTGTTTTTTTTAAATTTATTTGGAACTGAAAACAGGGGGCGGATGTTTATTAGGGAGGGGGCATTAATACGGATAAATACGGTAATAGAAATTAAATCGTTTAATTATAGTTACCTATTACAATACTTATAGGCCAAATAATGGAACTTATTGCATGTCTTTTAAGCATTTATCAGCAAATGTCCAATCAACATTTGTAATATAGTAATTCTGTTGCCAATCCCAATCACAATCAGTTCATGTAAATATTATATTATTTTTGTATCTCTGGCATATTTGCAATATTATAATTACTATTCATGGACTAATTGGAATAAATATAATTCAAGCTCAATATGAATTCGCAGTGGTATTAACGCAAAACTTTTTTTCATTTTTGGCAATCCCGTTCCTTGTAACTAAAAGAAACAATTCAGCAAATTTTTTTTTTTTTTTTTTTAAAAGCATTGATTGAACTAACAAAAATATTCTAAGTCTTTCTTAACCATTGTATCTCTCTAATATTGTAGGAACATTTCAACATTAACTATATTTCATGTGCATAGTCTTTCTTATCCATTGTATCTTTCTTATTATTGTAGGAAGGATTCAACATTAAGTATATTAACTATATTTATGTACAAAGTAAATCTCCTTCAATCTGTGCCTTTCATTGCAGAAATTATAAAACCCAAGTCAGCATTCAATAGATCTGTAACATTTGTTGTGACAACAGACCTATTATCACTGTCCAGGGAAACCAACTGCAGCATTACCTATTCATGGAAATAGCAATTCTTTCTTATCCATTGTATCTTATTATTGTAGGAAGGATTCAACATTAACTATATTTATGTACAAAGTAAATCTCCTCCAATCTGTGCCTTTCATTGCAGAAATTATAAAACCCAAGTCAGCATTCAATAGATCTGTAACATTTGTTGTGACAACAGACCTATTATCACTGTCCAGGGAAACCAACTGCAGCATTACCTATTCATGAAAATAGTAGTTCTTTCTTATCCATTGTATCTTATTATTGTAGGAAGGATTCAACATTAACTATATTTATGTACAAAGTAAATCTCCTCCAATCTGTGCCTTTCATTGCAGAAATTATAAAACCCAAGTCAGCATTCAATAGATTTGTAACATTTGTTGTGACAACAGACCTATTATCACTGTCCAGGGAAACCAACTGCAGCATTACCTATTCATGAAAATAGTAGTTCTTTCTTATCCATTGTATCTTTCTTATTACTGTAGGAAGAATTCAACATTAACTATATTTATGTACATAGAGTCTTTCTTAACCATTGTATCTTTCTATAATTGTATGAACGATACAACATTAAGTATATTTTGTGTATATAGTGACTCCTTCTTAACCATTGTTGCTTTGTACTATTGCAGCAAAAAAATTCAACATTAACTATGTCTAATAGTAGTATCCCGTTCTTATTTCAACAGTAACTCATTAGGTACAATTAAACCACGTAATTACGAACAGACCATTTACTCTTCAATGTCATTTCTCCCAAACTTTTACAGTTTCTTTGTATTTTTAAAGGGGGATGGGGGAAGGGTGTTGTAGACAGTAATGGATGTCGATCAATGATTTAAGATCCTAATTACAGGTATGTTACCTTCACCACGGTTTCTATGTGATATTACATAATAAGGACCGTCAACGCCCAAGAATTTGACTTTTTCTATAGTGTAACTTACGTGTTTGACAATGTATCGGCATTTATTTACTTAGGAAGTAAAAATTTGCAATAGTCGGCACATTATGTCTATTAATTCATGAAAAACTTGAAAATTTGAAACCTTTTCCTACTGTAACATTTCACTTTGGGTTATAAAAGTGCATGTTCATTTTAAAATATGTTGACAAAGCCATTTCCAGCTAATATACTCTTGTTTAAGACATATTTTAAAATCTTCCTAAACATGTCTTAATATCATGGCATATCCGGAACAAGATATCACAGTACCCAAAAGGTGTAAGGACGCCCATTTCTTGAATAATTATTTGCTTCCTACAAAACAAGAAGACAGAACAGAAAGCAATAAAAGAGAACAAGCAAACAGATCAAACAATAAAGAAAAATCATGTCAATTGATTTAGGACATACCTCTGATTTGGCCTTAAACCTTTACCACGACAAAATCAATACCAAGCAAGCTATTGACATTGTACAGCCACATGTATGATTTGGTAATGATACCTGCAATACCTTGTTTTGGACAGACCTTTAAGCCTTAAATCATGTTATATGCATTATTAAAGATTATGCTCTGTAAACTTGCAATTACACGCCTATGGCAGCCACCTTGTTTTCCAACAGAGAATCTAATAGTGATGAACATATCCTGCAAATCTGATGACTCTAGCTCACATACAGAAAGAGCAGGCATAAGTGGAAAACAGAAGAAAATAAACAGTAAAAATCATAAAAATTAATTTGTTATTTTTGTTAAGCACTATAAGAAGCTAACAATTTAAAATCAAGTCAACATGAATTTTAATAAGAGCAAAAAATATAAAATCAGTTAAAACACTATCTTCATGCACTGGATGGCAACGTAACAATTGTGGGTTTGAAACTGTTTTTATATACCAGGGGTAATAATGGGAGATGAATAGTCAATTGACACAAATTACACATGATGAACTGTGATTTAACCTGGCAATTGTTTGTCAAACCTTTGTTAATTATATACTGGTGTTCCAAAATAATTATAGGTAAAATAATAAATAATACATTATTATGAAATAAATGTCAAACAGTATAGTGTTTGACTAATGTCACATTGTTACCTTCAATTGAAGCTTGAAATTTTTTAAATACATTATTTACATGATGGTTCAATTCAGTGGTTCTTTACCTTATTTATACGTACTTATGGTGCTCTACAAATCTTGTTAATGGTTTCCCTCTTTGAATGCTGCCATTAACATTATATACATCAAATAAATCTGTCTGGTTACACTAACTTGCTTAAAACTTTGCTAAATGGATTGCCACTACCTAAAATATAAAAATAAAAAAATTAATGTAGTGCATTAACTCGACAATTTTTACAAGTTCTTGTTGAGTCCGACTGTGACTATTCTGTTCAAAATTTTTGACAAATATAACAAACTGGATTACGAGACAATTCACACCAAAAGGCTTTTGCACCAAATTTTTCAGATTATTCGCAGTATTTCGCACCCTATATTTGGTTCACAGCTCAGGTTTTTTTAGCAGCAAATTAGTAATAGTAATTGTTTTTGCAATAAACTTTACATTGGAGTGCAATTGCATTGGGGATTACAGTGTAATCAAGGTTGGGGCTCATCTTCCTTTAATCTCTTTAAAGAAGGTAATTAACTTTGATGTGACTACACAGAAACAATAGAAAGAACTTTAAGTAGCAATTTTCAAAAGATTATTCTTTTTCCCAATATTTGAGTATTGACATCCAAATGAGAAGTTTTATTTAATTTATTTTTTGTTTTACGTCGCGTTCAAAAGCCAGGGTCATATTGTGACGGGTAGTTTACAGGTGGAAGAAACCAGTACATACTGTACTGTAAACCACCCGGCATCGGCAAGTAACTACCAACTTTCCAACATGAACCACCCGGCCCAAGATTCGAACAGGCAGCCTCAGAGGTTGGAGGCAAGAACTCTAACCACTACACCAAATAAATTACAATAAATAAATAAAAAACCCAAAATAAGCCAGTGAAATTCATCAAATGACCAATATTTTTCTATTGACTACTGGTCAGCCACCCAATGTCGCCACCTACTCATTATCGCCACCTGCTATAAAAAGCGATCAAAGGTTACAGTTTATTTTGTTTAATTGGGTGGTTTTAGTGCCTTATACCATGGTCAACATTAAATGTCAATGCTAAATATTTCGGAAATAAGATGTTTTGATATGGTGAAATAATGCACAAGATGGTGACATTGGGTGGGTGTCGACATTGGGTGGCTGAGCAGTAAAGGCAGGTATTGATAAAAACTGCATGAATTAATTTTTTAACAGTGATGTCCATCATTGTCGGAATACAAAGAATAGTACTAATTTATTATAGTACTTTCAGCTTTTGTCAATGCTCTCACTAAAACAGTAAAACCAGTCAATTAAACAAACAGGGACCATTAAACAGCTTTGATATGTTTCATAGCAGATGGAAACATTAGGTAGGTGGTAGACGTGGTTACCTCGGCTCTATCCTTGGGAATAGAGCCGTGGCCCTACCCCACATAAAAGTGGAGATTTGCAAGAATCAAAGGATATCCTATAAATAAGTGCATTCAAACATGTTTACAACTATTTGGTTATATACAAAGTTGTTTTAAACCATAAAATAGTAAAATTGAGCAAGATTTATAATTTTAAAGGCTCTTTTTGAAGATTTATGAAAAAGAATTAAAATATCATTTTCTTGAAAAAGTTGCTTGAATCAACTTGTATATTTCACATTCCTTCCATCTTTGAATTATTATTAAGTGTTAATAAGTATTTGGACCACAGAAAGGCATTTTTGAGCTCATTCATTGAAAAAAATTCACTGTGCAAATCTCCACTTTTTATGTGGGGTAGGGGCACGGCTCTATTCCCAAGAATAGAGCTGAGGTAGGGGGGGGGGGGGGGGGGGGGGGTTTGAGCAGTAGAAAAATAAGGGGCGAGGTGGAGCAGTACTGTAGAAAAATATGGTGATGGTGGCTTTATGTCCCTGGCCAATTTACGCCTGGAAACAGTAAACACAAAAAAACACATTTAAAACTTACGCTCTGAAGCTGAAGGTTTATAATAACAGTTAATGTGCAAAATAATTGAAAATATTACGAAATACAATAGAAAATCTTTGAACAATACAATATCAATACTTTCCATGCAGCTAGTACAGCGAAATGGCGCCAAAACAAGAGAGATGTAAAACCCATTCTGATTGGTCGACAGCTGTGGTGTACATAAAGAACTGAAATACCTTATGTACACAGCCGTGGTGTAAATAACCAGTTCGAATAAAATAACAATGAAAAGTGTTCTTTTCATTGATCCATGATAAATATCACCCTGGAATCTTCTGGCTGGCATTCCCGCTGAAGTGGTGTCATAAGCATCTGCTGAGTTGTGGTCTTCTTGACCCCTCTTAAAGGAAGGGCAATTGAGCTCCCACATACTTTAGGCAGTTGTTTTGCGGCTATTGCTCCACTGCTGAATTAATCCCACAAAGTGAAACATTTACTTTTGAGCTTCCTATGTGCCACAACTCAGATAAATTATTCTACGGAGTGGCTGGAGTACGGTAAATCACCGCACTCGAGAAGAAATTCTACAGTACGGTAGCATTCATTTACCGTATTCCAGCAAATTGACTGGAGTGCAGTTCAAACTGGTAACCTAAACATCTTATGGAGTGACGGAAATATGAAGCAATATGTAGCAATATTTTACAAATAAAACATCAAATTGTTGTACTTGTACACGTGAAGACTTAAGAAAATATAGGAGGCCACAATGGATTTTCTACCATTTTACAAACAGAAGTCTGGCAATATTTTACTCTTACCACAACTTCTGTTGAAGTTTTCTAACAATATTTGACAAATAAAATATCAAATGCTAGTACTTGCACAAGCAGACTTAAGGAAATATGAGGCCACGATGGGTTTCTAGCCATATTTTACAAACAGAAGATCAAGGCAACCAGTCTTTCGTCTGCAAACGTGATTAATTTAATTATATCCCCAGACGAAAGTCGGGGATATATTGGATTCAGGTCCTTCACGCCGCCGCCGCCGCCGTAGAAATTTCCTTGTGGACGCGATAACTCAAAAATGGATTAATATTTTTTTTTCAAACTTGGTACACATGTTAAGGATGCCCAAAGGAAGATCCCTATTTTAAGGTGACCTTAAACTCCCAATAATAAAGAACTTATGGCCACCTTAAGGTCAGAAATTGCACTTTTGGCCACTTAGAGCCCTCTAGGTCACAAACTATGAGGCTTATTTGCCTCAAATTTTACCTGAGAACACATTAATATATTCCTTAGTACATGTGCCGAAAATCAAGACTTTAAGTTGAGGAGAAAATTGTCTTTGAGGCCCATAAAGACCCCACTTAGGACTTTTTTCCTATATTTTTAACTTATTTTGCCCTATAATTTGGAAGTGGTAATTCTGATGAGTCTCAAACTGCACTAGATGTAACTCTTATATGTAATCCTTGTCTGTGAAAAATTTAAAGGCTGTAGGTTTACCTGTTAGGCCGACTTAAGATCTCAAAATTGCCCACAGAGACCCAATTTATGGACTTTTTGCCATCTTCCAGCACTGTAGCTTTCAAACTATGTCTCTCATCTAAGTGAAATATCATCTGAGAATATATCAATATGTTTTTCTTGTATGTACTCCAAAATTTAGGCCTTTAATAGACATTTAACCCATGTATGAGGACCATAAACACCCACCCGAGTGACCCTTTTAAGACATTTTTCACATATTTTGCTCTGTAACTTGGAAATGGTAAGTCTGAGAAGTTTCAAACTGTATTAGATATATATTCTATGTGTAATGTTAGTATGTAACAGATTTTAAGTCTGAAGCTTTAATTTGAAGGTCAAATTGAGGTTTCTGACGGGCTCCCAAAGACCCAATATATGGACTTTTTGCCACCTTTAAGCCCTGTGACTGTTAAACTATGTTATTGATGGAGCTGAAATCCCATCTGGGAATGCATTATTATGTCCTTTTTACATGTGCCGAAAATCAAGGCTTTAAGTAGACATTTAACCTGTGTTTGAGGACCATAAATCCCCACCCAAGTGACCCTTTTTAGACATTTTTCACATATTTTGCCCTGTAACTTGGAAATGGTAAGTCTGAGAAGTTTTCAAACTGTATTAGATACATATTCTATGTGTAATCTTAGTATGTAACAAATTTTAAGTCTGAAGCTTTAATTTGAAGGCCACATTGAGATCTCTAAAAGGCCCCATAGAGACCCACTATTTGGACTTTTTGCCAGTTTTAAGGCCCATGACTGTTAAACTATGTGACTGATAGAGCTGAAATCTCATCTGGGAATACATTATTATGTTCTTTTTACATGTGCCAAAAATCAAGGCTTCAAGTAGACATTTAAACTGTGTATGAGGACCATTAACACCCACCCGAGTGACCGTTTTAAGACATTTTTCACATATTTTGCTCTGTAACTTGGAAATGGTGAGTGAGAAGTTTCAAACTTTATTATTAGATACATATTCTATGTGTAGTCTTAGTATGTAGCAGATTTTAAGTCTGATGCTTTAATTTGAAGGCCACATCGAGATCTCTAAAAGGCCCACAGAGACCCAATATTTGGACTTTTTGCCACCTTTAAGCCCTGTGACTGTTAAACTATGTGATTGATTGAGCTGAAATCCCATCTGGGAATGCATTATTATGTCCTTTTCACATGTGCCGAAAATCAAGGCTTTTAGTAGACATTTAACCTGTGTATGAGGGCCATAGACACTTGCCCAAGTGACCTTTTTTGACATTTTTTTCTGTATTTTGCCCTGTTATTTGGAAATGCTTCGTGTGACAAGTCTTAAACTGTATTATATATAATTTTTGTTTGTTGTGTATGTCCCCCAAAAAGTTTCAGTTCTGTAGTTTAATTGCTAAGGTCTCTTTAACAATTGTAAAATGCCCACAGAGACCCAATTTATGGATATTATGCCACTTTAAAGCCCTGTAACTGTCAAACTATGTGGCTCATAGAGCTGAAATCTTTGAATTTTTCAAAGGAAGTGCCTATCTATTTAAATTTTGAATATTAATAATGTTATGGCTATCTTAGGCTTTTAAGAACTTATTTTTGTGTGTTATCTCTCTGCTTGCTGAGTTTTTAACTTTTTAATATGAAACTGGTTAAACATATTCAAGTAGGCAAAATGGACACTGTTATTTTCTGGTGAGCTTTAAGTCCCAAATATTAATGAAATTATAGCCTTATGTAGTAAAAATAGGGGATTTTTAACCCTCAACTAGCCCAGTTTTATTCAACTTGCCTTAATTTTGACACAGCTCCTACAGTTACAAACTCATTTCAATTGATAATCACATACTTAAAATTCTCAATTCTGAATTATTATTATAAATCTGTTCTTGTCGTTTGATAATTTATATTTAATTCTGGAGGTATATAATCTTCCCGTTGGACATTCCTTATTTATATATTTGATTTTATTTTAGTGATAAGATTAACTGAGCTTTTTGTATTTGATTACCCCTTTTATATTATAAGTGTTTGTTTACCATTTGTGCTGCAGCACTCCATCTCTTTGTAGTCCCACTCCCCATCCCCCACCCACCTCTGGGACCTCCAGCTATTGAGTGACACTAAATAAACAAAGGTATACAGATCTTCTGTAATAGTGAGAGAGGTGTGGAGAAGGGGAGAGAGGTGGGGTGGGGGTGGGAGGTGGTGTTTGCTTCATTATCTAATTATCTAAGACAAAGGGAGTCAGAACTGAGATTGTGTCACATATTTAGGTTGAATATATATGGACCACATATATAGGAATTGAGGAAATGAATAACTGAAAAACAATGCAAATTCTAAAAATAATATAATAAAATAATAATATAAATAATATATGATTTTTAAATAATATTTTATTTGTGAACAAATATAGAAACAGAGATACGCTTTTGGAATTATGAATTTAGAATGGACATTCAATCATCAATCATTTAAATACTTTGAAAATAGGTTCAGAGTTACCCTTTGCAGGAAGATTGAAAAGTATGATGAGTTGAGTTAAAAATAATATTTTATTTGTCAACAAATATAGAAACAGATATGCTCTTTTGAGATTATTAATTTAGAATGGACATTCAATCATCAATCATTTAAATACTTTGAAAATAGGTTCAGAGTTATCATTGCAGGAAGATTGAAAATATGATCTGTTGAGTTATGTATTCGACGTCTGGGGATACACCATCTTCCTTGGGAAGATATAAACTTAGTAGATTGATGTGCTGAAGTTCATATAACTTTTCTCAATATTTATGGCATACAACAAATGGATTAAATAAAAAATTCCCGATCAAAACCTGTGGCGTGAGTGATGACCTGTCTGGGGATATGTTGGCGCCGAGTTGGCCCAATCTAGTTAACCAATGAAATCATTTGTTACTGAAACCTCACTCGAGACAAAGTTCTAGAGTGCGGCAATCTGTACTGTAGCATATTTTCTACGGAACGGTTTTACCGTACCGCAGCCACGCCCATTATTCTAACAATAGGCGTATTTGATTCACAATGATTTAAATGATTTTAGTGATCGGAAGTGATCTTTTCTATTCGATTGGGGCCTCTCATGTAACTAAAATCATTACCCAAGTGATCCTAGACCGATTAATCTGTCTCTCAGCCAATTTTTAAAAGATGGATGCATTGGCGAGAGACAGATGGCATAAGTATGCAAAAAACATAAACGTCCTGAAGGGCAACAAATGGTACTCATCCTGACATTACACATACTGTCATGTACTAGGCTACCATCTTGAGTGTAGTCCCTTCATCTTAAAAGAAATAAACTTTTTGCATAGTTAATGGATACATTTACCAAAATTTATTTCACTTACAAAATTTCATCATTGTTTAAACAAACAGGAAGTGCAGAAAAAGTGTCTATATTACTGCAAACAGAAAATTGTGTTCCTACATCTAAATGCTTTATACTGTTAATACATTTAAGTGGATATTTCAAAGTTTAAAGTGACAGTAATTTTCAGATATTGAAGTTTTTTGTGTGCCGAGGAACTCTGTCCCAAAATGCCATCCATCAGTTTTAAAAAGGCATATTTTGGGACAGAAAACTCAGTCTAAAGTGATCCTACAAGGGAGACTGGTCACTTAGATCATGATTCAAGTGAACAAAGTGATCGTGAATCAAATAAGCCTAGTGTGACACGAGTGCTCAAGAAAACTGTTATGACTAATATGCAATCACCCTTAAAATGGACTTCAGACCACCATTTAATTGATTTGACAACAGCGATGGATTCTTCTTTTGAAGCAGCATAAATTATACAACTTGTGTAATTCCTTTTTAATTTAGAAGGAGTCCTTTGATCTACTTTGCAAAAGTTTAGGCTTTAGGGAAGGTTTAAATATAAATAAGTGTAAAAGTGTAAATTGTGCTTTTAATATACCTTAAATAAAAACAGGTTATGCTTACTGATGACAATGGTACCAAACATATGTACAATAATAAGGGGTGAAATTTCACATGGGTGAGATCTGACATGGGGTGAGATGTCTTTAAAAATATGGGGTAAGTTCGAAATGGGGTGAGTTGTCCTGATACCATACCTATTGCCTTCCATCTTAAGTTGGCCGCCCCTCTCCTCCTCTTGCATTGTGTCATATCGACAGTTAATAAAATGTAGTACAACATTCTGTCATTGATATTTTAACTCTCCATCTCAGAAACTCTGTTATGGCCACCTTGTTTCATGCCATACCTGTCCACGCAAGTAAAGTAGAGCTCAGATAACCATGTCTATAGTTATTACGTACTGGCATTTATGCAGATCATTAACATCAATTATAAATATGATTAATTCTGTGATTTGTACTACCTTACAAGCAATATACTCGGCTATATAGACAGAAATTTTGAAATTATTGGGTGATTTTTGTATTTTTAATATTATATACAGATAAACTCAAACTGTATCCAGTTCTCATTTGTCTCCTGCTAATAGTGTTAGAAACCTTGGGGTTTGATTCAGTGTAGCGTTTTCAATTGGTACCAATGTTGGGAAAGTATCCGATGGGTGCTTTGATCAGATGCATGATTTCAGGTATATTAGTAAATACCCCAAGCATGAAGCTGCAGTACAAATCTTAAACGCTTTGTGGGCAGTCATCTTGACAAAATAACTCATAGATGAGAAGCCTGTCTGAATCTGATATAAAACACTTAAATTTGTCCAAAAAACCTGGGCAAGTATTCAGAAAGAGGTTTTAAGTTTAAGTTTAATTTAAGGTATAAAATATGACAAAGCTACATGTCACATGATAAATTTTCTAAGTACAAAAAAAAAGGATTAGTAGAAGAAAATAAATGGTTTTTATACAAGAGACCAGCATTATATACAAGTTAACAAACTTTAAACCTGAAACCAGATGTTCACCAAATCCCACAATGAAATATTTAAGTATTTAGTCATGGTATTTGGCAAATATTTGACATTCTATATTGCAGTCATTTTGCTGTTCCTTTTCAGCCTTTACTCAAGCAATCCTTTTTGTTAGCCTCATTGTATTAAGCTCTTGATAATGCTTTAGCAGAACTCTTGTGTTTTTCTGTTTAGGGAAACAAGGAAGCTCAAAAGCAGTCGTCATGTACAGCAGAGTGAGGAGGAAAGTGAGGGGTCAGTGAATTTTGTATGTCTATCTGCACTCTAAAATGGCTGTATGGCAAGGACAGTCATGTTATTTTGTATACATTAGAATCTTCCAGAACAGAGTTGAAACACTATAAAATGCTAATATCCATTTCGGGAAAATCTAGCTAACTTGTAGTGTCAACTAAATGATCACTGGTAAATTTTAATATACCAGGCAAAAAAAAAGAAAAAAACCAATGGCTGTTTTCTTTGATGTGCAAAATTTTTCTGATTTGAAAGAAAATAGTACCTGCAAGTTCTCTTATTTGGTGAGATAGAGGAAACACAATTTTCAGAGTGAGTAACTTTTATGAGTAAGTGCGCAAGATGAAGGCAAGAGTAACAGTGACTTCAATCAGTTTGATGCAGTGATGTCTTGAAATACTTTAAATTATGCTGCCTCAGTTGCAGTTTTAAAGCTGTGACAGTGTGAAACCAACAAGTTTTTGACATTATTTATAATAATATTCACTTAGAAATGTGGTCAAAATGCATAGAATGTTTTGGCTCTTGTTTCCTAAAGGTGGATTTTTTTGTGAAAACTGCATGGTACAATTGATTATTACGTAGGTCATAAATGTCTCATAATTAAATCTCATGACATCAAAAGTATGTCGGTATTTTTAAGCATGGTGTGATAATATCCTGAAAAATTTGCCAGCATTTCTGATTCCACTTAAGTATCATGATGACATCATTTGTAAGGTAGTTGTATAAATTTGGGTATAAGACTAGCATCTCACTGGTCATAAATTTCCTAGATATGTGGAGCCAACAAAGTGTTCTTTAACACTTTCTAGTGTGGGTTCATCTAGATCAATGTATTTCTTGTGTTTATGTGTGTAGTGATGTCCTGGATATGCAAAGAAAGCATAGTCGGCAGCGTATGATGCAGTCATACAATGAGGTAATGGAAACGTACAAAGAACAGCAAGCAAAGCTTGCAAACAAAGCTGCCTGGGTGGACATAAAGACACATGGCTCAAAAGAACCGCCAGACTTGTACGTCACCCACATCAACCAGACCAGGGACTTGCATGTAAGTGTTGATTGATGGACTGATTGATTTTACAGTACACCAGTCAATTAAACCAATGCGTTTATAATACACTAGTCAATTAAACCAATGCATTTATACTACACGTCAATTAAACCAATGCATTTATACTACACAAGTCAATTAAACCAGACTGAGTGTGTTTATAGTCCATTAAACCATGTACAGTAAAACCTCTATTATCTGACCTTCTATTATCCGTATTTCCAATTATCCAACCTCAAACCCACTCTCCCAACTCCATTTAAACCTGTTATTTTAGGCTTTCTATTATCTGACCTTTCTATTATCCAACCTAATTGTTACTCCCCCACAAGGGTCAGATAATAGAGGTTCTACTGTATTTCTATTTGATCCCTGTATTAACCTGACCCAGCATTTTTCATGTAAATATTGGTTGAATGAGTGCTTGAGTTTTTCATGCTGGCCATCCATATATAGTGCAGTACACTGTAAACAGATTTCTGTGTAGTAAAATAAGGTTTAAAATTAACAATAACCTAATTCTTCTTTTGTGAGAGAGCAATGAAGTCTGTGAGTAACATCTGTGTAGAATTAACCCAGTCTTATTCTTTCAGAGAATCTACTGGTAAAACTTGGAACCAAAACATAGAAAGTGCCATAATGTGGTAGGGTTAAGTATTGAACCCTCATCCAATTCTGGTCAGTCACAACAAGGAGTTCATTAATTCTAATTAGATTTTTGTAATTTTGTATCAGAATTTGTTGGAGTTGCTTGACAGTCCTAGAATTAATTGCACTTAATCAATTTAATTTGTATACTTTACAGGAAAATCCTGTTTAGATGCTTCACAGTCACAGACTTGAACATTTTAAATGCAATCTAATTTCTGTACTTTCAGAGAGCTGAGGGCCTGGAACCACAGAACACAGAGCAGCAGAATTCTGCTGAGTGGCTTCGCAGTCACAGTATTGAGTATCTGAAACTCACACTCAAACACCTGGTGGACAGAGGCAGAATGAAACGGCCAGACTCAGACAGTGGCAAAGTGCAGCAGAAACTCGAGTTTGATGCTGTGGACATTAACGAGTTTGAGTACAAACTCAATGTGTGAGTGTGTTGTATACAGAATCATGGATATCCAAATGTAATAACAATGACATGACAGACAAATATGGTTGAATATTGGTTTCATCAATGTTACTTTAGAATATTAACTGTATGTAAGTAGTTCTAAAGTACCCTGCTTGCTTGTTTACTGTCCTTGATGCAGCTGGCCCATTTCATATAACCAGGCACCTTGTCACAGATCTGACAATTAATCGATTCTTTTTCAATATAAATCTCTGCACTGTGGAGCTAGATATTGTTGTATATATTTATTTTATATGAATCTGTGCACGATAGAGGAATGGAAGTGAATGAGCCATATTAAGTAGATACAACTCTGTGTATTACAGAGCTATAGAAGAATACACAAAAAGAATCAAGTGGCTGTTGACGGGAAGCAAAAGGGTAAGTGACATAAATCCAGAAGAGTTTGTCGAAAGTTGTACTAATTTTTGACACAGATTTTTTACAGCGAGTTTTTATGACGCAAATATAGTGCGTCTCAGCTAACTTTTATACCAAACAAAAATTGCAATTCATTTACATGGTATGTGTGCAGTTGAAATCCTTTAAATAAAAGTTTGTTATGCAGAATTCCTTATAAGTTTTAAGTAGAAGTAGCCACTCCCAAAAAAAGAACCTTTTCCATTGTATGTTTCACTTTTGACATGGTGGCATACACGATTGGATAATTATTCATTTTGTTTTAAGTAACCGAAGTCTGGATTAGTATATTATAGTATTACAACCACCTTGAAGTACTGACAAACCAAAAGTATCAAATATTGGTGGCAGAATGGAATATTATGGGAAAACCAAAAGTTAGGAAGACAGAAAAAACAAATCAAGTATGACTCATGTTGTGTATGAATATATCCAGTAACCCTATGATCGCCTAACTGTTATATAGAAAGTCTAAATTAAATTAACTGCATTTATTTGAATAAATTTTGTATATTGATCAATTGATTTTTGTTGTATTTCATCAAAAGTTACATTTTTTATAAATAGTTCATGTGCTTGGGAGCTTGCGTGTTTTGTAGTGCTGTGAAATTTCTTCGAATATCGGGTTCGATGTTTGGTGTCTGTATAAACCAGTGAACTTCAGTCTAGTTCGATCTTTGAAACAATGTTTCAAAACCAGTTAAAACGCAGAAATCTCACTTTAAATCTTGTCACTTTGTTGAAAATATAGCAAAAATATAAAATCCATGTATATTTTAAATAAATTCCACCATATTTTCAATAAAAATAAACAGATTTTAGAGATGGCCCAAAATAGGATCCATTGGGATGTGTGATGTTGGTGATTTCTAAACATTTTACAAACTAATTTAGTCCGAATTTCAGACGTTTGAACCGAACTCCGAAATCATACAGTAAACGAGCAAACTATCGAACGTCTTCAAACATTGTCGCAGCACTAGTGTTTTGTGTATTTTAAGGATTTAAGAATGTCTAGTTGTGACAGTATGAGAGAATTTTATAGCACACGTAAGAAGGTTCATTAAATGTCATTTTTTATCTTAATGCTGGATGGCACTTTGTTTGTTAACAAGGTTCATTAAGTTTCATTTTTTATCTTAACGCTGGATGGCACCTTTTGTATGTTTTATATCTTTGTTAAGGTTAATTAAGGGAAACCCTTACTAGATATTTCCTGTATTTAGTTTATAACTGCATGCCTACTTGTCAAAGTTTTGGACTGATAATGTACGTTTCAGATATTTGGGCTGGTGAAGGGTACCAAGGTGGGCATCCTACTGGACGCCTCAGATGCTCATTGTAACTTTGGCCGACTCACACCCTATGTTGAGTCCATCATTGTAAGTATGGCTACATAGTGTTTGTTTTCTAGTGTTATATAGAAGATGTGTACATTGAAGTAACATGAAGATGAAGATAGATGAAATACAATGCGTTGATATGGCTTTTTACCCCACAGCCCTTAAGGGCTGTTGGGGTATTGTTTTCACCCATGTTGTCCGGATGGGCGGGTGGACGGGCGTCCAGGCGGGTGGGCGGGCGGCGGGAAATAGTTTGTCCGGGCTGTATCTCAGAAACCGTAAGGTGTAGGAAGTTGATACTTTGTAGGGACGTTGGTTAGGGGGTGTAGCTGTGCAACGTCATGGTCTGACCTTGATTTGACCTTTGACCTTGCCGTAGTGACCTTGAGTTTGAAAATCTTGTCCGGGCTATATCTCGGAAACTGTAAGGTGTAGGAAGTTGATACTTGGTAGGGACATTGGTTAGGGGGTGTAGTTGTGCAGCGTCATAGTCTGACCTTGATTTGACCTTTGACCTTGCCGTAGTGACCTTGACCTATAAAATCTTGTCCAGGCCATATCTCGGAAACCGTAAGGTGTAGGAAGTTGATACTTGGTAGGGATATTGGTTAGGGGGTGTAGGTGTGCAACGTCATGGTCTGACCTTGATTTGACCTTTGACCTTGCCGTAGTGACCTTGACCTATAAAATGTTGTCCGGGCTATATCTTGGAAACTGTAAGGCTTGGGAAGTTGATATTTGGTAGGGACATTGGTTAGGGGGTGTAGGTGTCAACGTCATGGTGTGACCTTGATTTGACCTTTGACCTTGCCGTAGTGACCTTGACCTATAAAATGTTGTCCAGGCTATATCTCAGAAACTGTAAGGTGTAGGAAGTTGATACGTGGTACGGATATTGGTTAGGGGGTGTAGGTGTGCAACGTCATGGTGTGACCTTGATTTGACCTTTGACCTTGCCGTAGTGGTCTTGACCTATAAAATCTTGTCCAGGCTATATCTCAGAAACCGTAAGGTGTAGGAAGTTGATACTTGGTAGGGACATTGGTTAGGGGGTGTAGTTGTGCAGCGTCATAGTCTGACCTTGATTTGACCTTTGACCTTGCCGTAGTGACCTTGACCTATAAAATCTTGTCCGGGCTATATCTTGGAAACCGTAAGGTGTAGGAAGTTGATACTTGGTAGGGATATTGGTTAGGGGGTGTAGGTGTGCAACGTCATGGTCTGACCTTGATTTGACCTTTGACCTTGCCGTAGTGACCTTGACCTATAAAATGTTGTCCGGGCTATATCTTGGAAACTGTAAGGCTTGGGAAGTTGATATTTGGTAGGGACATTGGTTAGGGGATGTAGGTGTGCCACGTCATGGTGTGACCTTGATTTGACCTTTGACCTTGCCGTAGTGACCTTGACCTATAAAATGTTGTCCGGGCTATATCTCAGAAACTGTAAGGTGTAGGAAGTTGATACGTGGTACGGATATTGGTTAGGGGGTGTAGGTGTGCAACGTCATGGTGTGACCTTGATTTGACCTTTGACCTTGCCGTAGTGGTCTTGACCTATAAAATCTTGTCCAGGCTATATCTCAGAAACCGTAAGGTGTAGGAAGTTGATACTTGGTAGGGACATTGGTTAGGGGGTATAGGTGTGCAACGTCATGGTGTGACCTTGATTTGACCTTTGACCTTGCCGTAGTGGCCTTGACCTATAAAATCTTGTCCAGGCTATGTCTCAGAAACCGTAAGGTGTAGGAAGTTGATACTTGGTAGGGACATTGGTTAGGGGGTGTAGGTGTGCAGCGTCATGGTCTGACCTTGATTTGACCTTTGACCTTGCCGTAGTGACCTTGACCTATAAAATGTTGTCTGGGCTATATCTCAGAAACCGTAAGGTGTAGGAAGTTGATACTTGGTAGGGACATTGGTTAGGGGGTGTAGGTGTGCAGCGTCATGGTCTGACCTTGATTTGACCTTTGACCTTGCCGTAGTGACCTTGACCTATAAAATGTTGTCTGGGCTATATCTCAGAAACCGTAAGGTGTAGGAAGTTGATACTTGGTAGGGATATTGATTAGGGGGTGTAGGTGTGCAACGTCATGGTCTGACCTTGATTTGACCTTTAATCTTGCCGTAGTGACTGGGCTTTATCTCGGAAACTGTTAGGTGCAGGAAGTTGATATTTGGTAGAGACATTGGCTAGGGGGTGTAGGTGTGCAGCATCATGGTGTGACCTTGATTTGACCTTTGACCTTGCCATAGTGACCTTGACCTATAAAATCGTCAGGGCTGTATCTCGGAAACCGTAAGGTGTAGGGAAGTTGATACTTGGTAGGGACATTGGTTATTGGCTAAAGGTGTGTATTATCATGGTGTGACCTTAATTTGACCTTTTACCTTGCCGTAGTGACCTTGACCTTTAAAATCTTGTTGCACCTTTGGGTCTGTCTTTTGATGCAGATTAAGCAAAAGTCATTTTAGAATTTATTAAGAATTTTACTTTCATAACTTCCCATTGTAAGAGATAGAATTTCATCAAGTGAGCCGCAGATTTTACTCCAACACCACACATAAGCATTCATTAAATGTATTACCACTTCTGTATGTATGGTAATATTCAAACCATCTAAACCATAATTCGGAAATGCAGATGTATATAAAGAGTGTTGAATTTTAGTTTACTGATTAATGCTGTCATCTTGTCATTGAATTATCTTGTTTTAATACTTCATCTTTATACACATTATCTTTCTTTTAAACATTATTTCTCCATTTAAATATTGTTTGGACCTTTATATAACTGACAGTGCTCTGAAAGTATCCTGAAGTTTGTACTGGTACAGTACTTCTATATCTCATGGTGTTGAAAATATTTCCCAAGGCTGTGGGGTACGGGCATCTGTGATGCTATTTTTGGTTATGTGTTACCTTAATATCAAAGTAGCTTTATCATTTCCTTGAATAATATTGTCTGTGGCTATGTTTTTTTTCATATAACTTACGCAATATATTGAAATATGTTACAACTTTTTATTTTTATCATAAATTTTGCACTTGAAACAATATTTCAAAATTGATTGATCTGAAAAGCCATACTGTAACAATATTTACATTAGCATTTTATTCTCAACACAAGCTTACACACAGTTACATTGAATCTAGTAATGACAATAATCCCCAGTAAATCTCTTGTTCAAGTCAGATCTTTCAAGTGGCACTCTAATTAGTGTTCCTGTTTTAGTAGAAGTAAATATGAAGTCTGTCCTAGGACATTTTTTCAATGTAATTTAGTTTATTTATCCAGACTTTATCCAGTTTTCTGGTGTCCAGTTAAGCCTAAGTATTTTCTTGTCTTATACTATGACATAGTTTGACAAAACACAATTTCCCCCTTTTAGCACTTGCTGGATGAACAGATGAACCCCAAGAAGGCGCTCTACCTGGCTTCCTTTGGCTCCAACGTCTGGCCGCTGTGGCCTAATGTCATGGACATTAACTGCAGAACGTGAGTTGTCAGCTATTACAGTCTCGTTGGTTTGTGTGTAAGGTAGCATTTACAGTTGGGGATGTTTTTGTGTGAACAGATCTGTCCTGGTGGGGACACTGGTGAGGATCTTCACTACTGAAATTACCAATTATCCTGGAACTGAGTCTCCCCTGTGACATGTTCACAAAGACTGGGCAGCAGTCATCCCACCACTGCTGTCTGAGTTGTAGCTAGCACTAAGTTTGGATCTGTGCAGAGTGCCTTGATATCAGATATAGCTGGGTTACTACTTTCATTACACTTAGCAGTAAGATGATGAAGTTGAAAAAGAACCTTTTTTTGCACTGCATCTGTCGGTAACCTTTTAATAAGAAAGCACTCGGAAGATATTTACAGAGACTCTGCTATAGCACCGAGCACCGGGATGCTAAACACATAGAGTATGAAATAAAAACTTTTTTTTTTTTTTTAAATTTACTACCAGTCAAAGTGATTTGATATTCTACTACATATATGATGAATAGGGTAAATTGTGAAAAAATTCTCAACTTTATTTAAAAGATCAAAGTAACATGCTGAGATAATTTTCTTCAGAGCACAATTTAGCATTTGACTGTTTTCTATTTTACATTTATTAATCAGTGTGAAATATCAGTATATATTAATTAAAGTACACTTTTAGCTCATTTGAAGTACTTTATTCAGATATGGAATGTTTGTTTTGTAGACTTGATCCCCAGTAAGTTGAAGACCAAAATATCTTACTTTTTAAAGACTCTTCTTGTCCTGTTCAGTTTCTTGTTGCCTCTTTGTTCTTGTGAACTATATATAGTTCTATGTTAACAAATCTTTATTTCATTTTTGTTTCTTTTCTTTCAAATGTTCAGGTAATACCAAAGTCAGACTTGAGTATCTTGAAATATATGTCACAATAAGAAGCCGATACGCTAAAAGTCACCATCATAAATTTATTTTTTTTTTCTTTTGCTGACTCCTTATTTGAAACATTGAGCATTTCAGATAATTTTTAATATTTGGAAAGAAATTAATTCAAAAACAGTTGAGCCTCATTAAGTCAAATCTCTTATCACTAGAAAAATGTTTGTATGTTGGAATGAAGTGGGTGACTGGGTCAGTGTCAGTGGAAAGTCTCTCTCTGGAACTGAGAGCTTTTATTCAAAAGCAATACATCTGATAAACAGAGTTCTTCAGAGTTTGTCTATTTTAAAGCCCTATGACCTTTGTGTTCAACCTTTTCAAGCTGAAGGAGCCCTCGGTACTCCCTGATTTTTGACTAAATACTGTACATAATTATTATATGTCCCACAGCATATTGGTTGCTTGATGGCTTAATAATATTATTTGAACATCTAAATGGGGGATGATGGTGTTTCCTTTGTTAGCATTATATACACCTACTAATTAAATTTTAAGGTAATTTTCAGGTAATTTTTCTCATTTAAGTTTTAACTACAATTTATTTCAAGTAAATCTTCATGTGGTTAATATGATAAGGTTATATATAACTACATTTTTTAGGTTTTCATAATGGTAGTCATAATTCAGTTTTTTATTTTCAGTATAATGCATGAATGTATACTCATACCCTCATTAATATTTATTGCTCTTTTGTAATATTTCAGGGCAGATGCTAGATTATTTTACCCATTTTATGTTTGTTTCACTGTATGTCATTCTTGTGTTCTGTCTTAGAAGTCTGACACCATAGACTAAATTAAAATATTTATAACTTAACATGCAAAATACATTCAGTCACATTATATAGGAGACTAAGAAGTTGGATTATTCCAGAAAAAGTTCCCCGGCTCCAATACTATCGTTCCACGGCTCCAATACTATCGCTCCCCGGCTCCAATACTATCGTTCCACGGCTCCAATACTATCATTCCCTGGCTCCAATACTATCGTTCCCCGGCTCCAATACTATCGTTCCACGGCTCTAATACTATCATCTCTTTAGAGGAGGTTTCTCATTAGTTTAGGACTGCATAAATTTTTCTATAATTGTAATTATTTCCGTTTTTTTTTTTTACTTCATCTAGTGTCAATAACTTTGAACACATAGTGTTGCTTTAAATTGTATTTAATTTGTATAATAATTTATTTTACAGTTTACTCAGACTATCAGTTTTGCCAAAATGTGAAAAAAAAGTATTTGGAATCTTCACTATTGGTAATTAAGCGTCCCTGAAAGGGCGCTTATTTGTTTTCGCCTCAGTTTCCTCGCCGCCGCCGCATTATGGTCTCCCTTGAATATCTCCCTTATTATTAGAAGGTTTCTAACCATATTTGGCAGTTATATACCTTAGGCGTGGGAAAATTTTTCTGTATGCCTATATTTGACCTTTGACCTTTATGAAGGTCACATGATCAAAAACTATTTTTTGAAGTACACCCCCCCCCCCTCCCCGTCATCACAGTTCAGGAAAAACTACTTGCTACAGAGCCTTATAATTTGACACACCTGTTCATACTATCGAAAACGCGAGCTGATTAGATTTTGGGAGCAATCCCTTGAAAAATGTCTCATTTAGGAGTGATTTTCTGACACCTTCCAGTCTGAAAGCCTTAAATTTAGGCCAACCCCCCTATTATCTTCTTAAGTATTGCATTTAGAGCTATAAAATGTACTGGGAGGTAATAGGAAACCATATGTGGAGAGTCTAAATAGCCGGTCAGTTTTACCCCACGGCCCCCCCTTATGGGTCAAATTGGGGTCATAAAATAGCCGATTTTGAGTTTTTGCCTTATATCTCCTTTATTGTTGCTTTTATAGCTTCAGAATGTATTAAGAGGTATTGGGAAAGCTTATATGGAGAGTCTAAATAGCCGGTCAGTTTTACCCCCGACCCCCCCTTATGGGTCAGTTTTATCTCCTTTATTGTTGCTTTTATAGCTTCAGAATGTATTAAGAGGTATTGGGAAAGCATATATGGAGAGTCTAAATAGCCGGTCAGTTTTACCCCCCGACCCCCCCTTATGGGTCAAACTGGGGTCATAAAATAGCCGATTTTGAGTTTTTGCCTTTATCTCCTTTATTGTTGCTTTTATAGCTTCAGAATATATTAAGAGGTATTGGGAAAGCATATGTGGAGAGTCTAAATAGCTGGTCAGTTTTACCCCCCCCCCCCCCTCCTTATGGGCCAAACTGGGGTCATAAATAATTGCTTTGGAGTTTTTGCCTTATATCTCCTTGATCGTTGCTTTTATAGCTTCAGAATGTATTAAGAGGTATTGGGAAAGCATATGTGGAGAATCTAAATAGCCGGTCAGTTTAATCCCCCGACCCCCCTTTATGGGTGAAACTGGGGTCACAAATAGCTGCTTTTGAGTTTTTGCCTTATATCTCCTTTATTGTTGCTTTTATAGCTTCAGAATGTATTAGGAGGTATTGGGAAAGCATACGGTGCAGCTTTGTGCATTCTTAGCTTTACAGCATGCTTATTAAAACCACAAAGCATTTTAAACTTTAAGGCACGCTTCGCTTTTGTTAGCAAAAGCATTCCTCTAGTTTAGTTTTATGTTTGTTATATTTAAGTAATAAACCATGCATGGCTACATATTTCACTAAGCCGTTAAAATCAAACATAAAGACATTAAGTAAGAAGTATTTTATTAAATTATGTCAAAATATTGACATACTGACCCAGTTCTCACTATCTTAATGTCTTTAAATAGGGTGAATGGGAAAAACTAGATGTCAAAGTTACACTCAAGTTTTCACTTTTGTCACAAATATTTTGATCCCACTGTGTTCAGTCGTTTGGTACTTCTTTACTTGTACCTTGTTGTAATACTATATTGGTGTATTTGTCCAGTATTGAAGAAGCCAAGGAGTGGACAGCACAGCTCAAACCTCGCGGCGGTTGTAACCTGCTGTATGCACTGAAACACATGATCAAACAGACAGAACTTGACAGAATCGTGGTCGTTCTCGGCAGTGTGTGAGTACATTGTCTATAGTGGGAAGACTCAACAACATTTGTCTCGTTTTTCTAGATATTGTAACTCTGGTAACCATTGAGTTGAAGAGATTTGGCAAAATCCAATCAAGATATCAGCAGTATTGATAATTGGAATAAAGAATATATTTGTGTGCTTTATGATGGTTTTCAACTATCGGCCAGCTGTATAAAACTCACGAAGCCCAAAGGGCTGAGTTGTTCAATAGAGCCGATCGGTAGTTGAAAACTGTCATAAAGCACAAGAATTTGTCATTTATTGCTCTTCTTAAATAGTTACTTTGATATTTTGGTTAAAATAAGGCATAGATCTTGCCTAAAAATAAAAACAAATCCAAGGCCATGTTGGCTGTTCCATCAATGAAACTTACGTATTTGGGTAAAAATACAAGTATTTTTTACAAGTTATATATTGAGAGAATGTCATTGTAGATACTTTCAATTTGTTAAAATCAATCAAGAAATGACAGTCTTATGAATATTGTAACCACTTATTTTCCCACAAGTTGTTTGTTTACATTTACGCAAAGGGATGATGTACATAGAATTCAACAGTGTTCCTTTACAGTTCTATATTCACAATTTCAGAACTACACAAAAGACGTGTGCAGCCTACCATTTTAGGATATGGATTGAATTATTAAACAATGTTGTTGAAATATTCAGCAAGCTTGCCTGGCCTTTACCCTTTTTATCATTTTTCAACAAACTAAATTGATATTGAAAGAGATTTTTCCTGGTTTTTATCAGAATTTTGGGTGTCCAAACTTTCAACATTTGGTATCCCATGGAACATAGCTCCTTCCTTGTTATGAAAATGTAAACAGAATAAATAGTTCTGTGAAAGTCATCTCCTGTTATCAAAGGAAGCAACACAAAATAATTAAAAAACACTCAGATATTTATGTTTTTATGGGAAAGTAAGATTTATGCTTTAACTTACTGCTCATTCAAAAGAATCACATATCTTTAAATGGGAAAGATGTTGCTGTTGGTTTGCAGGGCACAATTTTGAGCCAACTAAAATGCACTGTTCACTCACTAAAATTTTGACTGGCCACTATGATACTTAATATGCAGTGATTTCAATGGAGTCTTTAATGTCTTCATTCAGACTTTATGTAATATGTTGACCAGAGATTTTCAATGTGTATCTGTGTTACTACTGCTCAACACTGTGGTAAATTTGCCACAACTAACTGAATCGAACAATATTAAATTTAAATTTTATTAAATGAAATTAAAACAATTGAAATTAAGGGCTGTTTAACTTCCCTTGTGTATTGATTTCGTATTAGAAAAGCTCTATTTCTGCCCAGTTTACTTGAAATCTGAAGCACGATTTCCTGACTAATACTTATACCACTGTTCACTTGTCTACTCCTAACAACCTTAGGACTTATTTTTTCACACGGGAGAAATCACAATGTCATATTATTCTTTTTTAGATGTTTTGGTTTTTATGCCTTTGTCAACAGGATCAGTCCTAACAATCACCTGAATTATAAATCAACTAGATTTATATTGCCAAAAAATTGCCAAACTGGACCAGGCTATTGTATGTGCTACTAATTTACAGTACTGACAACAAGGTCTACTGGCATATAGTGGTCAGCAGGAGTAAACTTGTCCCAGTCCACAAAATGGAAATCTATCCATGCTTGTTAATTCTGTATCATATGCCAGTCAATATTCTGGTGTATTTTGTGTGCAGACCCGATCAGAATACAGATGTGCTGTGTGACTACATCGACCAGCTGACAGTGGGGGAGGGTGTTACCATAGATACGGTGGCTTATGACTGTAACAACCAGCACACAAACGTAAGATGTAAAGCTTGGTGAAGCATGTGTAACATAGACAGGCTGTAGTAAATAAAATACAAGCATAAGATGTAATACATTGTAACTTGTGTGTAGGTTCTGTAAACTTTAATAACAAAAAGATGAGAAGATATATAAAGCCTTGTAAGGGGTGTCCAGTGTGCATAGATTGCAATAATAAAGCAGGTATAAGATGAAATGCAAGGTAACAATTGTATGACACTCATAAAGTAAAGCAGTGAGGTAACAAACACAAAATGTATGACATGGTAACACGTGTGCAACATCTATCAAGTCAAACAAAAATGACAAAATAGGTGGGCAACCAATTTCTTGTACACATTCGATTGTCAGTTGTTTTGCCTGCACCACTTCTTAAATGCATGGACAGAATTTCTTCATCAATATTGTGAAGAATGTGTATAATATGAAGATGAAACTGTGAACAAAAGTGTGTTTTTGTGTTTAGATCACTCTACGCAAGTTGGCAGAGCAATCTGGTGGGAGATATCAGTGCTACTCCTCCACTGTGGAGGTAAGTGTGATATGTAACATAATACAGTCAGTACAATGTAATCGTGTACTGAATACAATGTACAGAAAATTGTAACAACAAGGACTCTACACACCTCCTTACTCTTACATAATTAATCCGTTACCATTTGGTGGGATATGTATAAAGCTATAAGCTCAAATGTAAACTGTGTCATATTAATGGAAGAAATATGATTTCCATAAATGTTTTTGTGGTCAAGTATTTATTGTTTTTTCTCCAAAACCAGAGCACTATACAGATAAACAGTTAGATCATTTTTTATTTGTTTGAATAAGTATACACTTATAGGCCCAACTTAAAGTGTATTTCATATTAATGCTAGAAATGTAATTTTGATAAATGTTTCCTTTTGTGTTCAGAAATTTACAACAAGCAGAGTGTTTTGTAGGAACACATCTACTCAGGCACAGATATCGGCACACTACTGAAAGAAATCCAGAAAGCTCAGGACATCATCAATAAGATCAAACAGATGAGAGAGGGACTGCTGGGTACAGCATTAGTCAGTATACAGAGTCAGGTGAGACATCTACACAGGTGTGTACAGGTGTAAAAAGGATTGAAACCAGGTGAACACAGGGGTAATACTTGGTTAGAAGTCAGGCGTGAACAGGTTTGAAACCAAGTGTGAATAAGTTTGAAACCATGTATAAATAGGTTTGAAACAAGGTGTAAATAGGTTTGAAACTGGATGTATAGAGGTGTGAAACCAGTAGAGAAATCAAGTCTGAAGAGGTTGAAACACAGGTGTAAAACCAGGGGTTTACTGGTATAAAACTAAATAAAGACCAGTGTGAAACCAGGCATGCTCAGGTATGATACCAGGTGTAAACTCAGGTTTGGAACCAGCTTAATGCAGGTGTGCCACCTGGTGTGTACTTGTTTAAAACCAGGTAAATGCTGGTGTTAGTGTGAAACCAGGTGTATGCTGATTAGAAAACATACATATGAAGGTGTGGCATCAGGTGAGAAATGAGGTGTATCCAGGTGTGAATGCAAGTGGAATACCATTTGTGAAATCTGGTGTGCAAAACTCAATGTATACAGGTGTGAAACCATGTGAAATCAAGCCAGAAATTCGATAATTCGATAGGTCCTTCAGTCATTCATTAACAATTTTATATTTTCAGATCAGTACAGAAGTAGCCCGCCTGCCTCCGGCTCGTCTGTTGCCCCAGCCCCCAGGTCACAGCCTGCCCCTGACTGTGGAGCTGCCAAAGTTCCAGGCAACTTCCTCAGTGGAGTGGCTCACCAAACACGGGCTGAAAGGTAATGGGATTTAAGTCCACTTTATAGCTGATTATGTAAAACTAACATACCGTATAGTTACTCTGGTAATTCTACATGTGTACCCATGTCTGTTTTTAGGTAAATCACATACTTGTATATTTATGTTGGAAGAAGTAATCAGAAATAGATTAATTTCAAACTCTCTTGAGGACCTTTTCCAGTTGGCATGGATATATGAGGGATTCACATTTGAAATTATTTCAAATTTTCCATCTTTTGCCGGTAGCATGAAATTGTTGTAAGGAATACACAAGTCTTGGTCAGTTCAACTGGTACAGAGCACAATTCAGATACCATTTTCTTGTTGTCCTTTTACAGCTAAAGGACTGGACCTGTACCAGGTGTTGGCTCCCAATGCTTATTCATATAGAGAAGAATTTGTGCCTGTTATACGCAAAACTGTCCAGTCACAAGTTCATGAGGTAACTATTCTATATCATTCTGTGAGGAAGTTTAAATGCAAGTGCATAATGCTCTATTCAGATTTAATTCGAGGGATTCTAAGTTGTTCCTTGAAATTACTCTTGGTCCAAATTTATCTGAAGGGATATTTAGATAAAGTTGGATGTTAAGGAACCAGATTAGTTTTACTTATTAATCAGAAATTCCATTTTGGCTAGTTTCAGTGAAGGTGACTATCAGTCTAATATTTAGTTTTCTTTGAAAGTAATTTAACTTGACAGAATTTGAATTTTTGATTTCTAGATGCTTTCTTGTCTGACATTTGATTGGCTAATGTTTTTTATTTGTTTATATTTGATTGGCTGATATATTTTCACAGTGGTCCATGGTTCAGTTGTAGTAATAAGATGCTTTTTGTTGTTTTGTGAAGTTTAGTTGTTAGATTACTTTGTGTTTCTGACTTTTAGTTGGTTGATTAGTTTGTTTTCTGACATTTGATTGGGTTATTTCTATTCACAGCGAGCTATGGCTCAGTTTAAGTGGTATGATGGCAGCATGAAGAACATCCATGTGGACATGACTCAGCTGTTTGAGTACCAGAAGCAGATGGGTGGCACTGTCAAACTCTACGAGAAACGCATCGACTGGCTCTCCTCTGCAAGCAGAAAGATCTTTGGTTCAGTGGTCGAGAAAAAGTGAGTTCAGTTTTGACATTGATGCCAGTCTGTGAAAGGTTTGAAGTAGATTATGTTTCAGTCACTGGTGTTGCAATGAATGTGTTTGTGCTTGATGATCCAACAAATAAGACAATTTCCTATTATCAATGATTCGCACCTGTCTTGTGGAAATTATATAAAAATAAAAAATAAAATGCAATTACTAAATAAAACAAAGACAAAAGATATATATCAAGAACTTGTATAAAGATTTTCAGAAGCCCCAGTGTCTTTTAACACTTGGATCAACCTGTATCCCTTTCTGGAATCCCATGATTGGCAAAACACTTACATACTACCATACCAAACCATGACTGAGCCATATTTTCAAAGTTTTCAATTTAAAGTGATACACAGAATCATTAACTGCAATGATAATCTTTTCAGATGGAAAATTTTGGACAACCCCAATCTGCTTTTATTGCACCTCAGTTGATACTATTGAGCATGACTTTTTGTACTATGTTAAAAGTTTGGAATTTTGTAAAGGATTTGTCATGTGTTATTGTTACAGCACTCAATTTTTCACTGTATGTGAAATTAAACTACCTTGTTTTATTGGGAAAATGGTTCTTGAATTATAACAAGAAAAGTGCGAAGTGTCCAATCTTTTTCAAAGAATATCTGCACTTTATTGAAACAAAATTAGAAGTCTTATACCTACTTCATCAAAAGGAAAGAAACATAGAGAACTTCACTGAAATTTATTTAGATTTCCTAAATCTTCTACAAAAGCTATAGTGCCAAGTGGAAAAATGTATGCAAATAATAATATCCAAAAGAGTTACCCGTAGTTATTATGAATGTGTTGTGTGTGTGTGTATGTTTGTATATCTTTCAGTCTATAATTGGTCTTTAATATGAATGTATTATATTGTACATTGTATTTATGTAGAAAACAAATTTAAAAAAGTTGTCTTGTTAATGAATTGAAATAAATGTGAAAAAATACAAAACCCCATGAGAGTAAAGAAAATCATTGTTTGATCAGACAACCAAATAAAATGAAATGACCTGCACTTAAATAGAATAACCTTGTTTATTGTCTGGATGAATATAAACAAATGTTGTGCAATATTTTATTCAGCTTGATTGTTGTACTATCTCCCAACATA
Organism: Sabellastarte sp. h YS-2021; assembly: GCA_964017235.1. NCBI lineage: Eukaryota > Metazoa > Annelida > Polychaeta > Sabellida > Sabellidae > Sabellastarte > Sabellastarte sp. h YS-2021. The sequence continues at coordinate 15,347,844 of OZ024931.1, read as the reverse complement.
TCACAGTATTTTGATGTTTTAAATTGTAGTTCCTGAGTTTTACACATTACTAGCAGAACTTATTTCCTATATTTCAGTGTACTGATTCTGGTGGACATTTCCTCCACAAACACCAACTACCTGGTACACATCCAGCATTCCCTCAGACTCCTGCTGGAGCAGCAGTTGGCCAATAAGGAGTACTTTAACATAATAGCGTGAGTATACCAGCCAATAAGGAGAAGTTTTACATCATGGTGTCTGTTTATTGGCCAATAAGGAGTACCTGCACATAATATAATGAATATTCTAATTCTAATAGTACTTTTATAGCGCTTAATCTCTATCTAATGATAGACTCTAAGACGCAGAAAGCCAAAATCAGAGATCGTAATCGTTAAATCAGGGACATTGCAGGGGTCGACACCACGGAGAGACAAGATGAAAAACTAGGGATAATCTAGGGTGGGTAAGCTTTTTCAAAGAGGTAAGTTTTCAACTTTTTTCTGAATGAGGAGAGAGATTTAGCTGAGCGTACATCATCAGGGAGATCATTCCAAATCCTTGGGGCATCATATGCAATGCTGAGGCCAAAATGCTTTTTAGACTTATATATTGAAGCACAATGTGGGACCTCAAGCAGCACACCATCAGATTGACTTCTACGTGTTCTATACACACTATGTCTGGGTTTAAGGAAAGGTTCAAAGTATTTCGGATGGCCACTATGTAGAAACTTGTACACCAACAGGGCTGTCTTGAAGACAGAGTGATGCAAGACAGGCAGCCAATGAAGACTCTTTCTTACAGGAGTGATATGTGAGTACTTGGTAGTATTAGCCACAATTCTTGCAAGACTGTTCTGAACACATTGGAGCCTCCGAATGTCTAGAGCAGAGAGACCTCTGAACAAGGAATTACAGTAGTCAAGACGACTTCCCACCAAGGCATTTGCAGCCAAAAGAGCAGCTTCACGTGTTAGATATCCTCTGAGTCGCTTTAAATCCCTGATATGAACAAAACTAGCCTTACAGATATTCTTGACATGGCAAGAGAAGGAAAAATCAGAGTCAAACTAGACACCTAAGTTCTTAATTGCATCAACAGGTGAAAGGAGGTTACCAAGTATATTAACTGGGAAAAATTTACTGACTAATCATGAGAATTGTGCAACATAAATAAGAGTAGACTGTCCAGTCATATTCTACATAACATTGTGTCACCACGCTTTAACATCATCATATGATCATACCATCCAATAAGAGAGTTTACCATCATTGAGTATACTCTGAGTATACAAGTGCTTTGTATAAGAATTTTATGATAATGACAGTCAACCAGGAAGAGCTGATCAGAAGTCAGGTTTAATGCCGAGTGTTAACCAATGGCTAATGTAGTAGTATTGTATATCCTTGTGATCTTTAGGTTTGGACGGGAGATTCGGCCCTGGAAGAAAACCCTTGTTAAGCCGACTCCTGACAGATTACAAGAAGCCTGGCGCTGGGTGATGGACTTACAGTGTGAGGGATCAAGGAACTTCATGGGAGCCCTCAGAACTGCAGTGGAGAATGAGGAGGAGAGGCAGCATAATATAGGTGAGAGGAATAGATGGGTGACAGACAACTCAAGCTGTAATGTATTCCAGTGTGATGGCATATTATGTGAGAGGAATGTGTAGGCACGTAAAACTGAAGCTGTAAAGTATACTGTGTGATGTTATAACATAAATGAGATAATGGAAAGGTGTGGAAAAAGTACAGGTGTAATAGAACATGTTTACTTGTTGTGTCATTCAGAGGTGAAGTATATCATATTGCTGTTCACCTGTCAATGTTTCAGAGGTAAAGGTATGCCTGTTTCCTCTTCTGTCTTTGAGAGGTGTAGTATACCTACCACTTTACATAACTTTCAATGTGGCGAGTGTGTAGTAAGTAATTGACAAATTCCACCATTAATCTCTTGGCTGTCATCTCTTTGGCTTTTGATCTGAATCTTGCTTACGATAACATGTGAATGTATCAAGGATTTCTTCTTGTTTGACTTGAAGTGTTGGAAGGGAACATCACCCCACCTTCTTACATGTTACATGTAGATGACGTCTAATTGCTCACCGATTCTGTCTAATAAAGCAGTATATACTGTTTACCTATTCTAGTTTTCAGTGATGGATTGTACCTGCCTCTTTGCCTATTGTAGCTTTCAATTATCTACCTGTTTACCTGCTTTATCTTCAGAGGTGGAAGGAATCTACCTTTTCACCAGTGGCATACCAGACCAGACCCATGACATCTGCTCTTCCTACCTGGAGGAGACCTGTGGTGGTAGGAACCTCCGTCTGCATGTGGTGCTTTTTAATGTGGATGATTATGATGCGAACGGCGCCATCCCAAGTCGCTATGCCAACATCACCAAGACAGCGGAATCCCTGCGTGCCCTCGCTCATTGTACAGAAGGAAGATTCCACTGGTTCAGAGAAACTGGTAAGTCGTGGGAAATCTCCAGATATGTGATGAAAATGATGGGAGGAATTGTTCATACTTTCAGAATTCTCAATGACTTCAGAATTTTTTGACATTTTTGCATTTACAATGATATACAAAGTTTGAAAAGTTGCTCAGCATATGGTGCATATGTTATTGTGAATAAGACTAGAATTAGGTGGTATATAGCTCAATACTATTGAGAAATAATTATCAATATTATGATATAAGCAAGAAAATATCTATTCCTTCAGATGAAGCAATTGTTTTTCTTTAGTAGTGTTGAGCAAATCAAAGGATTCTGTTTGTTCATTCACATAAACATAGAATTGACGAAATAGGGCTTAAAACCTTAATGTGATGAACAGGGGTTTAAGTCTGTCATTGACATCATACACTTTCAGTGAGCCTGAGTTAATCACTCATAAATGCTTTTCTTCTCTTGAATGATGAACAAAAAGCCAATCAGATTTGTTTGACACCATAGTTTGTATATTTCTAGTGTACAGTTATAAGATAAAGTTGCTTAAAATTGGTTCAAAGAATGTAACACACTGGTGGTGACACACTTCATACAAACTGTAGTGTGTTTTGCACATTTCTTACTGTATGTTTTACCAACTCCAGGTATCATAGAGTCAGATGACATTTCCCTGATCTCACTGGAAATAGAAAAGGCCTTGAACTTCTCAAAGAAAGCAGCCATATTGGTGGAATCTGTCAAGAAGAAGTATGGGCTTGTAAGTGATGTACTGACTGTAAATTGAAACACACTTTATGTTATGTTTTTTGATGGAAACAGTATAGGCTTTAGTTATGACTGAATGGTTAACAAGTTTGGCATCTACCATTCACTTGCCTCTGACCTGTGTGGCCGTGGGTTTGAATCCAGCTCATGACAACATGACAGATATACTGAAGGCCTGTTAACAAATTAATTCAAAGTGTTCAGTAGACTGTTACAGGATTCAGGCATGCAGCTGTCAACTGTCAGTTTGCCTAGATTAATGCTTTGTTCAAACAAGCATCAGAAGCCAGATACATGAAAGCTTCAAGCCATAGCCAAAAGCTATAGCCTTAGCAGAGTCTTGTCTCAAGTTTAAGATTGTTGTGCAGCTGACGTTTTGCTCGACTTGCCTGCGAGATTTGCAGAACAAATCTTGCTTGTGTCAAAAATACTCATCTGAGGCTTGACCTGTCAATCAAAGTGTTGTGAGCTTTTCATATAATCACTGGGACACGGTGAGAACTTTAGCCACTCTCCAAACAGTGAAAAGCTTTAGTGAATAACAACTGAAAAAACTTAAAAGATAAATGTACGATCTGAGAAAAAGGTACATCAAATGTGAGACTGTAGACCCATCATGAATCTGTTCTTTGGTTATGACACCTTGATTGCCATTTTCATCCTAATATTATTATTTCATATAAGTGCTGGGGTTAAATTAATGCTTTGTTGACTAGTGTGTGAAAACAGTTAATGTCCAAGCAAATTTGTCCCAAAATTTGGCTTGCCTTTACCATGACTACAGTTGAAAAGATCAGTTCCTCTGTACTGATTTCCGACAGTGAGAAACATAACTGTCCAAATATTGTACATGTCCAACATTTAGGTAGAAGAAAATGTGACTACTTTCGTAAGTTTAAGAAATTCACTGAAATTAATCTTCAGTATTGGTCATTTTCTACAATAAAGGTAAAAACATATTTTAAATTTCCCTACTTAAGGTCATTAGAGCTAAAATAACTCAAATAAATTAAAATAAAATAAAATAAATTTCCACCAGTAAATTACCTATTATATGACTTATGCAATGCATTGAAATCAGTGTTTAAATAAATAAAGATGTATGGTTGTTTCTCAGGACTTAAGCTATGAAAAGGATTATGAGCTGATGGCGAGTCATGCACAGCAGATTGAGGACTCAGCGGCTCTCAGAGCATTACCAATGCCACGTCACACTGCACTCTCACAAGCCAGGGTGGTAAGTGTCAAAACGTGGTAAGACGGGGTGTCTGAATCTACGCCTTTGTTAGAAAAGCTAGAAAAGCTAGACTGGGTATTCATTTTTAATAAGTAGTTCATTCATATAAACAACATTTTAATAGTTTTTTTGGTTACTAGATGCTCTACAATACACTCAGTCTCTCTACAAATTCAAACCATTTTTGGGTAGCCAGGTAACCTATTACACCCTTAATTAAAACAAGTCATTTACCAAAAATAAGCAAATTGGAGAAGATCTTATAAAACAGGTAATATTCTACTGGGTGAGAGTTGGAGAAGATCGTCAGTGACCAGTGCTACTGCAGGTTTACATTCTAAAATATTAACCAGTTATATGGAACCATTTTACTGAGAAAGGTAATATGTTACCAGGGTGGTAGGTGTTAGAATAAGTTAGAACAGGGTCCACAAAACCAGGAAATCTGGTACATGAACATTTTAACGTAAAAGGGTTGTACAGTATCAGGTTGATTTGTTTTAGAATTGGATACAATAGAGTCTATAGAAACAGGGTGTATAGAACTGTCTCAAGTCAGGATGGCAAGATTTTGGCAGAATTGGTCAACAAACATGGTCTTCTTATAACAGGCATATAAGTATTACAATTAGATAAAAGGATTCCATAAAAACAGGTATACTGTCTCGGGTCACAATGGCTAGTGTTAGGAAAAGTTTCAGAAAGGGTCAACAAAAACAAGTTGTACACTTACAGTACTTTACTGTAGCTAATACAGGTCACGGGCCAAATAAACACCAATCACAAAAACAGCTGAAGAAGTGATATATTTGTAATTTGTTTTAAGGTTATGTACTGGTTTCAGGGAGCTGAGGTACTAGGTTCAGAAGAGGCCGTGTCCAAACCTTCGGGCTGGAGACCAAGCAGTGCCAAGACTCACAAGGAGGAAAATGGTACGATTATAAATCGTAATAAGTAGCTCAAAATAGAAACTGTGATGCTGATGAGTTCAAATAATTTTATCATGCATAGCTCTTACTAAATTTTTCTCTATAGATTTTCTGTGCACGAAACCTCAATTGAGCCATCTTATCTAATTATTTTAAAGGATTAGGCAACATCAGATGATTTTTAGCTTAAAAATTCATTAAAGACTTGTGGTTAGTGATGTCATCGTCTGGTTATATGAGGTTTCGATACCATGAACAAAACAGTGAGCAATATCGCGGTGTCATCGTTTCACAAATTAAACCTAAATTTGATCTTCAAATAATGTGCAATGACAACTAATACTGAAATAAAATAGATTTTATGTTTCATTTGTGCTGTTAGTTGTTAAAATGGTGAATATTTGAAGCAATAAAAATTAAACAAAACTTACGTTTTTTTACTTCCTGTAGGAAGTGGAAAGGGTCATCACCATAGTTACATCACACATCAAAACAAAACCGCATAAAAGTAGAGATTAGATGAATATTTCACCATATTTTTATTAAATCCCTTCGAAAATAAGCTAAAGTTAATGGTTGAATATGTTTATGAGATGCATCGCGGATGATCATTAATCCTCGATTATCGTCCATTTTTTTCATCACCGGTGAATCCGCGATATCGCCGCTCGTGATGACACCACTACTTGTGGTTACAGAGTACAAAACTTACTACTGGTTCCAGTCCAACAGTAAATAGATCTATTCAGTGCTTGAAACTAAAATCAGTGCCAACTAATAAAAGTTCACACGAGTTGTAGTGAATAGGGGTCCATGTGTAGCAACTAATGACGCTCATATATTTTGGGGCAATGATTAAATGATCTGATATAGTTGTTCTATTGACAGATTATTGTGGATAATATGTATTTACAAATAATAATAAATAATAAAAGCTCCACTAATTATTGAAATTTTGTATAAATGATAGAGTACAAAATCATTCTGTAATCACATGGATTTAGCTCAAAGTGATTGCTAATCTAACTACATGTATATATATGAATTTGATCAGCCTCAAATTTGTCTTATGTAATTAGATACAATTATATTGTTGGATGTACTAAATTCATTTCTTCTTGTAAAAATACTTGTTATGCAATAGGAATAGCCTTAAGGAACTTTAAGTGTGCAGCACCTTTATTATGACCTAATTTTAACCTTTAATCTGAGCTTATAGTGACCTTCCATATGTCACATACAAAAGTAAAATTGCCATTCATTCAGAGAAATTCTAACAAAATCAGCCGACAAGATCATATCAAAAGTTATTCTTGTTGAAGTATTAACACAATGACTACAAAAACTTATAGATCATAACTCTAGTGCTTCCCAGTGATTCTGATATCTTTAATTGTCTGAACATGTTGCAAGTAAGGTAGAACCTCTATGGTAAAACCTTCTATGATCTGAATCTTCTGTTTTCATGAACACTCTTCTTATCTGAAGTCCTACACTCTTGGCATGTTTCGTTTGGATGATAGAGGCTGCACTGCATTGTATAACCTTAACTGCCAGTCTGCATTAGTGTCCGCTGCATTTATAAGTTGTTGAAACCTGTAGCATTTAATCTTTAACAAGGTGAGGCCAAAGTCATGAGAGTGAAATCAGCCAGGACTGCCCGTACCATTTCTGTGGACAATTGTGAGAGACTGGGTATGATAGACAGGCTGTATGATTGTCTCGTCATTGTTAGAGCATTGTATATTGGCATGTGGCACTCGTATTATAAAATGCACGGATTGATGGAATTGTTATTAGAGCATTGTATATTTGCATGTGGCACTCTCATTGTTATAGGCACAGGTTGAGGGAATTAGTTATTGGATACGTGGCTTGTATATTTACAATAAATATTTTCATTGGAACCCGTTATGAGAAATCCCTTCCACTCCACCATTTCTGCCTTCCCAACACAGTAGTCCTCAGTACTGAAAGCATCATTTTTTCCAAATAAAGGCTTGCCTCTTCCCTCTGTTGTTACCTCTACCAAGGAGGTTACCTTTTAGATGTGTTCCTTAGTTTGTTTGTCTGTTTGTCTTTGTTCAAGATTACTCCAAAACTAATTAACACATCTTTAATATGTGGGTATGTCCTGACCATGAGAAATAGTGATTAACTTTGGCTAACATACTGTAATAATTCTGAATTTTTAACAGTCCCGTTTTCATTGATTTGGGGTTTGTAGTTGAGATTAATCCAAAAATGATAAATAAGCAGTACACGTATTTGGGTGGAGTTACAATGTTGGGATACTCAGCTGCCGTGGCAGAGTTCTGCGTTCTAGGAGTGCTTTCTAGCTGTGGGTTGGAATGCAGCTCATATCAGCATGTGAGAAGTACTGATAACCTGACCCAGCAGTGAAAAAGGGAAAACCAGATTTACCATTATAACTAAGCCTGTAAGGACTGGGGTGATTGTTGTGTGCTATACTATCCGAGAGGGCACTGATGGCAGGCAGGCATATACATTAAAATAACAAGACTCACTTAAATATTCCCTCCCACCTCTTTGAAAAAGTCTTAAATCTGACTCTAGGCCCGAGGACCAGTCCATGTTTTTGTCATTAATTCAAGTATGGACTTGTGACCTCTGGTGAAGATGTATACACACACATGCATGACAAATAATACATGCAAAATTCTTGCCCTTTTGACATCTTGCTTTGTGCATAAATGAGCACATCCGATTGTCTTTGCTCTTTATTTGCATGTTTTCAGACAGAAATTTCACTGCATGTCTAAAGAAGCCATTGCTTTGCACACTTTTTATAAATGAACATGCCAAGCTGTTTTTTATAGGCATGACATCATTTCTAACAAAGTGTTAAAAAGCTGGGACTATATATATATGCATGATTTTCTGTGGTGTTGCTGTTTGTATAAATATCCCAAAGTTTTTCTCTGCATGACTTTTAAGTAGAGTATAAATATTATAAGAAGCTGCTTACTCCAAATATATTGTATATCTTAAGCTGCTTATATTCATGCTTTAAGTAGCTTTCCATGTGCGGGATTTTAGATGTCACAGTAAATTGTGCAAATGATATAAATGACTTAAGCTGCTGTCAATACAAACAGTTTTGTACATAAACCTGTAAACATGCTTGTCTGAAGATCATTGTTTGCATGATTGTGTTATGTGTATGCTGTAAGCTGTTTATATGCATGTCGAAAAATGTTTTTCACATATACCATATTGCAGTGTTTATATACATGACATTGGATACCTATTAGGAACATTTTGTTAGCTGTGTACTCAACTGAAACGGTTTATTTACAGTCATACCCTGCTGAGTCAGGTCCCTGGGGGGGCCAGACAAATACACTGACTTTCCAGATAACGGGGTCAATGTCCAGCAGGCCAGTTCCATTATGCTGAGTGGCCGGGTCTAAATTTACAACCCAATTATAAATATTGTCTGTTTGGAAGCTGATCTTTTCATTTGGAACATTTGTAAACCACAATCAGAACATTTACTACCGACTCAGGTTGTAATGGATTGGGAATGTTTGAGAGCATTCGGGAGTGAATAATATGTGTACCTAATCTATTCAAAGTATTTGACATTACCGTAAACTGTCATTGATCCTTAACAGCTCTTGCTTTCTGAAACCTAATCACAAACCTATCTTAGAGCTGTCATGACATGCAAAAATGTTTGTAACCCATTCTGACGGAATCCGTAACCAATTGGAATGTTTTTGGAAATTTCGGGAACCAATTGGATGAATCATAGACAAATCGGCCCTTTGCCAAATCGGCCCCCGTCAAATTGGCCCTCAAAATAAAATACCCTAGTCAAATGGACCCCCTGGAAATTACTGTACTCTTAAAGAAAATATATTAAACAAATGACAAAAATCACAACCTAATAAGAATCTTTTAATAAAAACTTATATCACTTAATCTGTTTAAGTCAGCTGCACTTCCAATAAAACTGACACTTCTTTAAGGCTAGAGGATTAAGGATATTGATTACAGCATCCAAAAATCTTTCATATACTAGTATGTTAATTGCACTTTTGCTAAATATCACTCAAGTAGTTTTCACCCTTGATGTGATTATCTAATTGCACTTAATTATTGAACTTGATGAAACATTGAAATATCTTTGATACATGTTAATTGTATCTTGCAAATATCACTTTAGAAGTTGTCAGCCCTTTGAAACAAATCTAACAATATCACAAAGAATTATCTGCCATAACTTGTTATTAATAACCTAATACATGATCACCTGATGTAGGAGATTAAGTCCTATAAAAGTACTCTTGTTGCATTACATTTTATTTTATTAACCCGTAGGAGATTAAGTGCTATAAAAGTATTCTTGTTGCATTACATTTTATTTTATTAATCTGGGGGCCGACTTGCCCAGGGCCGAGTTCTTAGGGGGCCGATTTGCCGAGGGCCTATTTGGCAAAGGGCCAAATTGTCCAGTTTCCAATTGGATGGATCAGAAAAAATTTGCGATATTTATGGGAACAAGTGGGAAGGTTTCTGGACTTGTTTCTAGTTGTTAATTCTCAAAGAATTTAATATTCCACTCTTGTAGGAGTACTCAAGACTCAGGTATTTACTGACAGGTACAAAAAACCAGTAGATTTTTAAATTTATTTGGGTTTAACGTTACTTTCAAAACATTGTGTAAATTAATGCATCATGATGGGTAGCTTTAGGGGATGACTGCCAAGCATTGATAAGTAACTACCAACTTTCCCACATAGGGTCAGATCCAGAGTTTAAACCGCCTACCTCAAAGGTGGTAAGTGAGTTTGTTACCCACTACACCACCGACCCCCCCCTACAAGCCGTAGGTGCAAGATACCTATGGATACTGAACACCCCAAGGTACATTGTAGTCCTTGGTACACAACACATCCTGAATGTACAAGGCACCACTCCAAGGTAAAACATCATGCCTAGGTACAGAACAGCTGTTTGCATGCAACAGCCTAAGTATATAAAAGCCCCAGGTACACAACACCTTCAGTACACAATACCTTGAGTCCATTATTATGCACTATTATGTTTTCATATTACAGCATCGAGTAAAGGTCGTGCTGGGTCAGCACGTGATCCTATGCAGAGTGTGAAAAAATCCTCAAAGAAGACACAGAAAGCTTTCTTCTACACAGACTCAGGGAACAAGCGGGCGGCAGATTACGTTGGTGAGTGGTCAGGGTGGTATCAGTTTGTCAAGACATTTAGATGTGAGAAGTTTGGGTTTGTATCACTTAGCTCTCATCTCAGTGGTTATGGGTTTAAATCCAGCTATGGACAACATGTGTGAAGTACTAATGTAGAAATAAAGTCCGAGGTTTTGTGATTTATAACCCCAGATAATTCACAAATTTCCGGCGAATAACGGACGAGCGCGCAGCGGACCGGTTTCATTTATTAATCCATAAATATTATTGTAAATATGCTTCAAAACACACCTAGTTGTCGCACTATATTTTGTCTGTATCGTTTGGTCCTGTATTATCGACGATCGTCCCATTATTGCCTCAGATAATTGTACGCAAAAATTTGCGCACTGCATTGTTTTCTGTAGTCTGCGCACTTCCGGTCTTTATAATACCCTCCTTCCAATACCTTGTATTGTCCTCGGTATGGAGGTAGTATGTGAGGTATGGAAATTCACAATACACCGTGTATTTAAATTTACCTTAACCAAATCATCTTTTCCAATTGGTTAAATTTAGTTTCTTAAATCCAAAAGCTGCTGCAATGTAGTTTAGATGTTTAGTTTTTAGCATGAAAATCAGGTATCGAGTCTAACATTTCCCTAATTTACCACTACAAAATCTGTATTAAGAGCTTTGTGATCATTTGTGCGATTTACTACTACTTCAAATAATACACTGCTCGATTCTTTGAAAGGCACTCTGACTTGCCCGCTTTTCGATTTCATAATATGCTTATTTTTACCTGCACTGTGCACTCTTGTATACCTGTAGCTCCTGTGTATAATGCGGCATTGTATCAATACAGCCCCTGTGTATAATGTACTCTTTTATAGCGAAATACCCTTACCATTTCCTAACAGTAGCTATTTGTTGGAGCCATCCAACCCAATGGCCAACGCAGAGATGCGATTTTTAAGGTTATATAACAACCTTAATCAAGCCATTGGGTTACAGTAGTCCGTCCTCCCGCCAATTAGGTCACATGACCACATTGTTTACTTCATTATTTTTGTTGGCCATCATCAGTATGGACGTCTTTGGAAATTAGTAGAAGTTTGTCAAGGTTCTTATTTATTTTTTGAGATTTTACTGTGAATCTCACTTAATATTTATATGTATATGATACAGAACTGATTCATTTATTGAATCTTCGAAGATATGGTTTATATTATGCAAATGAAGGATTTTTTGTAGGGCGACATTGAAGTTCTATCGTCTTCAACTCGAGGAAATAGTCTTCATAAAGAAGGTCCTACTGCAATATTTATATTATTGTTCAGCTTGCCAGTCGTCTAGTTCAATTTGCTGGATGTTGGGAGCTTTAATTGTACAGCATTTATATTTCATATAGCTTGCCAGTCGTTTGGTTCAGTTTGCTGGACGTTGGAAGCTATATTTTGAAGGAATGTACTCTTCAATAACAGAAGCGATATGGACGACGCCATCTTGAATGACAATTCGAGTGGCCGTTATTGCTGTTCACGTGGGGTTCTATAGCCAGGCGTTGAAAGCAATTTTTTCATCACATTATTCATCCCAGTCGAATAGATTGTCGACGAGTCAGTAGAAGGAATCTCCCTTGGGGGCAGCCATTTACGTTACCATGGACATGGCACCGTGGAGGAGTTTTGAATGCAGAAAAGACTACCTCTTCGGAAAACTCTTCCGTTGAGTTCCAGTCGAAACATTCAATAGAGGAAATACCTATGTGACGTCATTTATGTGCAATCGAGTATCTATTCCTCCCAAAAGGTTTAGATTCGGGTTGTCAGATGACGGGGAGTGTCATTCATATCTACAAGCAAGACATCTACAAGCAAGGCATTTGATTCAATGTTTTGAAGAGTTTAGCAGTACAATCGGGTTTTCTATACCTCCCAAAAGGTTTAGAATCAGGTTGTCAGGAATATAAAAAACCTAGTCCATATGTTTCAGAATTTTTGGTTAGTATACATATGTACAAGGAGAGGCACAGCAATTGTTTTCAATCGGGTTTCTATACCTCTAAAAAGGTTTAGAATTCAGGTTGTCAGGTGATGGGGATTGTGGTTCATCCCAAGAATCAAGAATCTAGTCCTTATTTCACATTCCTTGGGTGGATAGCCAGCATTGAATGTGGTTTTTGTGTTGAGTTTCAAGGAGTTTGAAGCCTCTACTATTTTTAAAGAGCAGTTATACAGGAAGAAGTTTTGCTTGGACTTCCTTTCATACATCACTTTCCTGAACAGCTCCTTAGTTGCGGAAGGTCTGCAGGAGGAACATGACTTTTTCAGTCACTTTGGGAACAAGGTCCCTGGTAGGGGACTGTAAGAGAGAGGAAGTGTGTATTGACTCGCTTCTTCAGTTCAGGTCAAATGTAAAGGATCTTAGGGATCACTATGATGTATTATACACTTCAATATGCCTTGGACTGGGTGCAGTGATGTTGCATTTCCAGTCCAGTCAATCAGTTTGTGTTCAAATCTTCTTGTTGGAGTGGGACCATGTCTAAGAACATGTATTTGTGACTGCTAATGTACTTCTCCTGCTGGACATATCACATGTTCAGAGGATTTTCATGGAAATAAGGTTTTCATGAAAATAAGGATGATGAGTAAGTTAGAAGTGAGCATGCTCTTACTCGAGACTAATCAAAGGACAACAGGCCTCAGAGCAGATTTTTTGTCCCAGTCATGACAGTTACCCTGGAAATAGAGTGACAAGTGTCTCCTACTCCTCAGTTAGTTAAAAGGGGAGTGGATCTTACTTATACAGGCCCTATGGAAGCAGGGATGACTGGCTTCCTGTGGTTTCAAGGAACCTTTGCCCAGTTGTTGGTACTATACAAGTCTTGGGAAAGGAAAATATTCAGCCAGACCTTTTAGAAGTGAGGTTGGCAGCAGTTAAAAAAAACAAAAAAAAAACGAGAGAAACAGCAGGTTTGACAAGAGCTGTTTATGAAATGATCGACAAAAGGGGCGATATTACCAGTCACATTGCTGGGAGTTTTTGTTACAGTCTATTTCTTGGGATTAGTAAAGAAGAAATGACTTTCAGTGATACTTAAGGTCAGGTAAACAAGCTTTGCATGTACCTTACTTAATATTAACTGTTACAGTATATTCTGCATTCGTTTTAAGAAGGCGACTGCTTGACGTCACTAGAATTTTGGGTGTAGTACATAATTCACCGATTCGCCCAGCGAACAAGGTATCTTTGCTTCATTGGAGGCTACAGATTCTACCAGTTCACTGCCTTACCCTGCAGTATTGCTACAGTGTTTTCTCGAGTTCACCAAGGTAGCAAAAGAGTTGAAGCTGATGACTATCGCATCAGTATTCACCAGTATATAGACGGTTGGCTAATGACAAACTCAGTGCAGCACTGCCAGGGATATGCCCACTGGGGGTGCATCTTGTTGTTGAAAGCCTGGGTTGGATCACAAATTTCTAAAAATGAGATTTATTTCCAACTCCATTAATCGAATTTATGGTTACAATTCGACCTCAGGGTAGGTCTAGTCTTCTCAACTCAAACGAATTTATTGTCTTCTTGGAAAGACAGTTACCATGTTGAAAGCTTCTCATTTATCTCCAGAGAAACTCGTGTCACTTTGAAAGCATGGCTTCAATGGAAAATACCATACCATTGGGTTATCTGAACGTGAAGTCACTCCAATGGTATATGGAAACATTGCTGATCTCTTCGGTCTCTGGATGTTCCATTTCTTGGGTCTTTGGTTCAGGGAATATCTTCAGTGGTGGACCAATAGTTTAATTTTGAAGGAGGATACACCACTCCTTCAGGAGCAGTTTCTCTCTGTTCACAGAGGCTTCCCTCATGGGTTGGGGTGCTCTCTCAAGTCATCCACAGCCATTGGTCTGTGGCATCAGGAAGAGTCAGGACTCCTCATAACATAACATTATACATCTGGAAGCAATGTTGTTAGCTTTTAATGATTCAGAAATCAGTTTGAGTTGAAATCAGTTGATTTTCACAGACAATTCTTTAGTGGTTGCCTATATGAACAGCCGGGGAGGCATCCACTCAGGGAATTTGTACCTTAATCTGTAGAGTCATGGGTTAGTCCGATGCCAGAATGATTCAGATTCAGGGAAATTCATTCCAGGGAATATACATGTTCTGGCAGATTCCTTGTCTAGGAAGATAAGCAAAAAAGACCAAAGCGGTTATGAATCGCCAGGTTTTTCAATCAAATTAGACATTGTTGCCATCAATCAGTGGTTGATGTGTTTTGCAACAAGATGACTCACAAGTTTCCTAGGTAGGTCTGCTGTCAGGCTTGGGAAAAAGGTGCTTGAACACCGCTTGTGATAGTCTGGGCAGACATGTATTTGCCCAGGGTCTTGATCCTCATGTCTCATGTCCCAGACAGTCGGGCTTGGGGAACAGATGCATGGAATGTCTTTGGGGAGGGTCTGGTCAGTTATGTCCAGTGGCCCTCATCCCTCATGTGATTCAACAGATGACCACCTACAGGTATAGAATCATCATATTGTACCAGGGTGGCCAGGATGTCTTGGTTTTGGGTCTGGTGGATCTGTCCACAAAACCCCTTCTAAATGGGTGAATCTGTTGACTCAACCATTAAGCAACAGATTTCACAACAATCTAGCTTACTTGAATCTTCATGTGTGCCATCTGGAGTCCGGCATGAATATTATGGAAGATTCCCAGAGGAAGTGGTGAAACAATGAAGGAGCACTCCTCAAGGAGAATCTGAGAATCAATTGTTGTATTTTGGGAAGTGGTGTGTAGAGAGTCATGTATATATCTCAAACCCCACTATTCCACATTAGCAAATTTCCTGAAATACTAGTTTAAGGAAACTTCCTAATGCCATACAATATAGAACAGCAATTGCAGATGCCTAATACTATATACTATTGTGTGTTATACAGGAGCAATTGCTGATGGTTTGGGGCCTAAAGGGTCAAGAAGTATCTAAAAGTTGAGATAAATAATAGATCAGTAACTTTTAGTAAGAGACAAACCAATAATTTTGGATTTTGTCATTGATATCAAGCAACCTTTGAGCCTGTGAGGAAGGCTTTCTTGAAGTTATTACCTTTCAAGATGGTCTTTGGTTTTGACTTCAGGTAAAGTAGTGAATCCTTCCCTTAGTTATAGGGAGAATTGATCACAGGTAACTTTGGCCCATTAACTGCTTTTTGGCCATGAACCAGTTGGCTTCAGATGGACCTACTGCGATTACTGCAATTGAGTCAGTGATCTTTGTCTCTGTGGATTACAGAATCATGTAAAATAGTGACATTAATGCTTGGACATATTTTTCCTTTAGTTAAGGAGAATGAGTCACAAGTAATTCTGGTCCCTTCAATTGCCAGAACCAGTTGGCTTTGGATGGGTCTACTGCAATTAACCCTGTGGTCATACCAGCTCTTAGCTCTTTGGACAACAGTATTGACTCAATATGGGTCTGTTGTCCTGTTAAGGGTTTGGTGATCAAAAGGTTTGGAATAGAGTAAATCTTTTGTTTTTACTGCCATTAAGGAAGTTTCATAAAAGGTCTTCTCTTTTGGCACCTATTTCATCTTGATTCAGTCAAGATTGAGTCACAGAAGCTATTGATGTATGTTTTGATTGCATCTCTAGTTTATAGGTGATTTCCTTACATGAGTTTCTTGATTCATGTTTTTGGAAATTCCATTGTATGTATACCTTTGTTGTCATAGGGTCAGATTTGAAATTGGGTCCTACAGTTGCAGTTACAGTTTTGTTACTTTATAAGTATGTGTTTCATACTTATATTTGTACATTTGCAGTTTGTGGCTGGTATGTCTGCAATGCTGGATGTATTTGTATTAGGTATCAATGTTGCCTAAAATCTGACTTGGGAAGGATTAGGCATTATGCTGATGACACTGCCAGGTTGGTTTGACCTTGTCTTGAGGTCGGATGTTGCAATGTAGATGGGCTATCTATTTATGACATCCTTTTGCTACACCAACATTGTCAGCAGTTGTGAGAACTACAACTACATACTGTCATTTTTGGGAGTTGTATGTTGTGATTTTTGGAAGTTTATATGTTCATTAATGCATGTAAATTCCATTTTGAAGTTCTCATGATGTTCAGTTGTAGGTTGGGTAGTGGTTTTCTTAAAAGAATTCCCTCCATCCTACAAGGCTGAATTCAGCTACTGTTATGAAATGGTAAGGGTATTTCGCTATAAAATTGAAAAATTTAATAGTAATTTAAATTTTTATTAGAAATACTTACCATTTCCTAACACTCAAATTTCCCTCCCGCCTCCCCGCAAGTCATTCTTTTACTTGCAACAAAAATAATGAAGTAAACAATGTGGTTATGTGACCTAATTGGCGGGAGGACGGACTACTGTAACCCAATGGCTTGATTAAGGTTGTTATATAACCTTAAAAATCGCATCTCTGCGTTGGCCATTGGGTTGGATGGCTCCAACAAATAGCTACTGTTAGGAAATGGTAAGTATTTCTAATAAAAATTTAAATTACTATTAAATTTTTCAAATTTATATGTATAAAAATGTTCTCTTGTATATACTATCTTCTGTCTGTAACAGAATCTTGTATACCTGTAGGTTCTGTTTATGACAAATATGCCAACACTAAGAGTGTGAGGAAAGGCATCAAACTGACCAACATCCCAGAGAAAGAGGATCAACTCACATCTAAAGAGGTACACAAAGCTACATTGGTGTGATGCTGCAGTGTCATCCTACTTGTTTGGTGGGCAAGCTACCCATCCTGATATATTAGGATAAAACCCAGACCCATGCATGTAAAGTATTTTCATGTGCTTGGTGTGACCAACATTAAAACTGAACATCACAAACTGGTTTCAACTCAGGTTGGGTGCAAAACCCTAAATTCAGTATATTGGTATTGATATATTGTTCTGTGTTTTGAAACCATTGTTGAGTTTTGGTACAACATCCCTTCTGTATCATGTATTTTGTATACATTTGCTTGGTTTTGTTTCGTAGTGGTGTCCTGTAAGTCTGTAAATTTAAATTTGGTTTCTTTGTATCTTGAGATGTAGTGTCTGACAAAGTTAAAACTAGATCTCGGCGAATTAAGGTCTCCTTAGGTTAGAACCCCAAATCTAATATAGATTGTACAGTTTCCTTTCTTTTTAAATTTGCAGTGGTTACGGATGTACAGTCTGACCAAGTTAAAACTGGATCTCAACAAACTGGTGTCAGGGCCTGACTGTAAACACATCAGCAAACCTGTGAAAGCACTGAATAAACAAGCAGAGGCAAAGTGAGTGTAGTGCCTTAATTAATATAAATATTCAGTGATAAACACAGGGCAGTCTCAGCAAATCTCAGCAAATCTAGGCTCAACCTTAAATAAATGAGTAAACTTGTGAAGGTGCTGAATAAACAGGTAGACACAAAGTGACTAATGTGCAAAACACACTTATTAAGTAAATTAGTACCTTAAGATAAATAGTCAAAAGATAATTACAAAAATAGAGCCATCTCAACAAATTGGCATCTAGACTGAAGTGCAGGTAAGTCAGTGGAACCTCTGTATGTGGTTAATGAATGGGCCAAGACAAAGGGAGCTTACAGTAAAATATAAATTAAGTAACATCGTAATCAAGTTAATATAAACAGGGCGGTCACCAGAAACAGGTGTTTGTATCAAATCATAGACCTGCAGAAAAATATAGCAGTAAGTACACACCCGGGAGCCGTGATTCGGCCATCAAATGGAATAAAAAACGGGCAAAAATACAATTAAGCTGCTTTTCTGTGTCACATTAAGGTCATAATATAATGCAAACAATTAATTGTTATTCTCGTAATGTTTTTTGTTCAAAACTTTGTTTTATTTATATTTACTGGGGTCAATTATTATATCCACTGAAGAGTAAAATTTTCTAACTAAGGGATCCAACTTTTGGCCCCCTATATCAAAAGTAAGGTACAATTAAAAAATAATGTATTTTGAGTTATTTTTTTTCCAGTGTTTCAGTTAATTGACCTGAAAACATGTTTGATGGTACATTTGATGGGCAAGATCTTTGTAATTGTACATTTATAAACCAAACACTTATGACAGCCTGCTGGCTGTTTAAAAATTCAGTGTAAAAATATATAATGTAAGATAAAACAAATAATAATATGCACCTGGACCGTAAACATGATCATTATGATCCTAATTATGATACTTTGCTCATGAATAATTACATCATAGGCTTATGAGGACTGACATTATGATCATGTGATAAATCTGGCTAGGCGGCCAAATCGTGACTCCCGGCCGAATCGCGGCTCCTGGGTGTACAGGTAAACTTAAATTAAACCCTCAAACGTAACACATAAATAGAATCAAGAAACGGATGTCAGCTTCTGATTTTAATGTGTCTGTAAACGTGTAATAACTTTAGATGAACAAGTGGAGGTGAAATGAGTAAACAAATAATGTAAACAAATCGTCACTGATCAGTGTATCTGGAATGTTTCTCATCCACTCTTTTTTTCTTATTGCAGGTATAGTGTTATAGGTTTTGGATGTTTACTAAATATATTTACATTTCCCACTTACCAATTTTTCTCAGTTCAGATTAAAATTATTGTGGTATATCAGTTAATGGATGACTAACACACATCTGTTACAAGCATTATTAACTGGCAGAGCTTGCTTTGTTCTGTTCTGTTTCTAACTATTGGTGTAACTGGTACACACAATTACCTTGCTTTAATATTTATATATTGTTGACCGGTACTTATTTGTTATACAAATGAATAAAATGTTATTAATGTTTCTTATTCACTGCAGTCAATGCTTTATATATTAATTAGGTACTGCCATGTGTTTCCCACCATCAATGTGTCGGGCACGCTCAAACACCTGCAGCTTCTGCCCCACGAACTGCAGCAGTACGAGGAGTCTGTGGAACGCGTACTGAAGAGGTACCTCAAGAGACTGCAGTGGTTGCTCAGTGGTAAGGGAACCAGTGTACATACATGTAGACAGAAAGGATTCTGAGGGAACAAGCTTAGATACTAATGAATGGAAAGGGAACCAGTTTGCGTTAGATAGATGAAGGGAGTGGCAAGGGTACCAGCTTAGAAACTAACAAAGAGGAGGTTCAGGGATGAAACATAAATAGAGAAAGTGAGTTCCAAGGGAACTACCTTAGGTACCATGAAATAGAGAATATAAGGAAACCAACGTACATAGATGGAGAACCAACTTTGGAAGAAAAAAATTAATTAATGCAGAATGGTGAGGGGACCAGCTTAAATAATCTGATAAACACAGTGGGTCCTTTCAAAGACTACACTGACTGGTTGCAAGAGAATAAGCTTGGATAAATACAGAGACAGGGTACAAATGGAAACCGCTTATATAGGTATAACATAGAGGGAACCAGAGTGGTTAAATTTAGTTCAGATAAAAGAAGTTTCTTCTAGTAAAAGAAGTATTTTAGTGTGAAATAGCAGGAAACTGTGAATGTGAGAGGGTAAAATTCATGTTTGGATAATGGAAGTTCTCTATTGTATGCTTTGTGCCATGTTTCCAGGTAGCAGACGTACATTCAGTACAGTCGTAGAGAAGAAGGTAACTGTTCTGATTGACACATCAGGGAGCATGGATATCTCCATCGAGGAACTCAAGAAAGATGTGGCATCGCTCGTGTGGGATCAGATACACAAAAATTGCCAAAAGTGAGTAGGAAAGCGATCCCTATCAGTATTTCGACATCACCTGCAAGATAGCTCTCTGGATATCAATTCAGAAAGTGTCATTTTATTACGCTACAATAGCTTACCATGTGGGACTTAATGCTGTTCTCGGGTTGCCACACCCGGGGCCAACGTCTTAGAAAAAAAGACCGTTCTTGTTAGCCACCGGATATACTGGTAGTTGTCGTCACGTGATACCTTCTGACCAATCGTCCTACTTTCTCGTTGGCCACGATTGACTGGTAGCAGTTTGTAAATATACAGACATTTTCATTTATTTCTCAGACTTTACTTATTGTTGGAGGCTAATATTTGCATATTTCTTGTAATATATATCATAGATTATTCTGTTAAAGTTTCATTTTCACAGGATAAGTATTTTTATTGCAGTCGCGTGTTTTGAGTTTTCCTCGGTTCAGGCTATTTCTTTCTACGTCTTTTATTGCGTACAAAATGTCTACACATCAAGCAAATAAAGACAAACCGAGAGCGCAGAAATGCCGCCATTTCTGCTTTAGTTTTGATACACATAATTTCTGCCCTACCTGTAGGGAGGCTGGCAAGGGAGATGACCCCTGTGTCACCTTTGAAACCCCTTGCGAAGTTTGCACGTCTTTTACAGATGAGCAACTTCAGAAAATTCAAAACCGGAAACGGTATTTGAAAAAGCAGAAAGCGACAACTAGTTCCAAAGATGAACTAGATCTTTTGGGTGAAGGCGACGGGGATTCCTTCACTGGGTCTAATGCTGACCTCGAGTGTGCGGCTGATAGCCTTTTTATTTCACCCCCCCGTCCACAACCTCTTGCCTTCAGTTCCTTGTCTTTGAAAACGCCAGCAAAAACCGTCCCACCCACCCCTGGCACTGCTTTGCAAAATAAAATCCAGTCAAATTTAGAGAAATCACTCGGTGATTCCTTAAATATACACTTACAGCAGCAAATGGGTTCCTTTCAGGCATCCATGTTGGAAGCTTTTAGGTCACTCCGAGAGGAGTTGACTGTAAAACAGAAAGTCGAGGCACAGCCCTCGACTCTTGCTTCAAAACCTGGCTTGTCCAGTACTTCTGCTGCCCCTCTGGATTTGCCCCCTCCGAGATCTGGTACTAACATTCCAAGCGAGGATATGGATGTGGACTACGGTCCAACTCTTCCTCCCCGTTTAGTATCTACTCAACCTTCCTCGGATCAGTACGTTGCCCCCTCTGAAGGTCATCCCGAAGAGGTTTCGTACTCTCACAAAAAGCAAAGCCATAGGCAGCCAGTTGACCCGAGCTCTGCCTCGGACCAACTAAATGAAGATTCCGATGAACCTCGGATCCCTTCTTCTAGACCCAAAAAGCACTCTGACAAGAGCAAACATAAATCAAGGTCTAGATACGTGTCTTTTACCTCAGAGGAGGACCACTCCCCTGTAGCCAGGCACAGGTCTTCTAAGCCCTCTAGGGCTCAGCCCTCAGGAGTTGCTTCTGATCAAGACCTCCCACAACATGATCCAGACCCCCCTTATTATAGGGCAGTATCTTTGTCTGACATACCCTCACAATACTCTGAGGAAGTTGATACCTTCAGGCGTATTTTGTCTCTCCCTGACCCCAGGGAATCTATGCCCAGGTCTTCCACCTCGGTGTTGGGTCTGGATGATGAAAAAGGCCGTCAAGAGCTCAGACCTAGAGGTCCCTCCTCTATTCTTCCACTTAGCTCAGTTATCAAGGACGCCTTTGATAAATTCCAACATGACTTTAAGGCTGCCAACTTATCTGAGGGAAAATATGTCAAGCCTCCTCCCTCAACTTCAAAGTGGTACAAGGTGGGACAACCAACTTTTCAAGACAAAATCCAGGAGTTGAATACAGACTTTGCTAAGATCTGTATTACTCCTAGACCGTCTGGGCCCCCAGTAGCCAGAGTTCCCCTTCCAGTCCTCAAGGAGCTAGAACTTCAGGCTAGACAAAATATCTCTACCCTCAACTTCACCGCTGCTTTTGCCAAGACCTCCTCTTCTTGCAATGCTTCATTGGAAAAATGCCAACATAGCATCAAGTCTACGGTCAAGAAGATTAAATCTCAGATTCAAAAAGGTGCCGATCCTGAGAGAGCAGCAAAGCGCGGATATGAGGAAGTAGCTGACTACTTAGATTTTTGGAACAAGACAGTACTTGTTCAACACAGGGCCCTCACTTGTCTCAGCAAATCTCTAGCCCATATTTTGCAGAGGGAATTATACTCTATGGCTAATACCGGCTTGCTTAGGCGCGAAGCCGAGATGACTCTATTACATCCTCAATTAGGAGAAACGAGACGTCAAGAACTCAGGAACTCGTCCTTTTGGGACGCCTCCTTGTTCGAGTCTCAATTAGTGAAGGAAGGTGAGGACTTCCTTCTCAAAAAAGGCACCTCAAAAGATTCTCAGGGTTTTCCACCCTACCAGAATAAGCCCTTTCGTGGTCCCCACAAGAAAAGAGGCTCCTACAGGAAACGCCCCTATGGGGGCAATACCTCTCAAAGCAGTAACCAGTCCTTTCCTTCGGGAAGAGGAAAATCCAACTTCAGAGGCTTCAGGGGTCGTTTTCGACCCCACAATAGAGGAAGGGGGCGTGGAAACCCCCCTCCCCAATGACTCCTCCAAAGCCTCACTCAGTCCACCAGTAGGAGGTCGCCTCCGTTCTTTCAGGAGAGACTGGCTCACAAACAAATGTTCTCAAAACGTGTTAAACATTATCACCAATGGCTACGTTCTGCCATTCCGTTCAAAGCCAAACTTGATCAGATTTCCTCTGATTCTGTCAGAGTACAAGGCCCAACAAAAAGACCAAGCCTTGGCTACTTGTATCCAGTCTCTCCTGTCAAAGAACGCTGTCGAAAGGGTAGACAATGTAAAATCTCTCGGGTTTTACAGTCGCCTGTTCCTAGTACCCAAGCCTCACCAAAAGTGGAGGCCAGTCATAGACTTAAGCAGGCTCAATACTTTTCTACACGTAGAAAAGTTCAAAATGGAAACTCCAGAGTCCATCAGGACCTCCCTGATTCCAGGGGAGTGGGTATCGTCGATAGATCTGTCGGACGCCTACCTGCATATCCCCATCCACCCAAACTCAAGGAAATACCTAAGGTTTTGCTACAAGGCTCAGGTGTTCCAATTCACCTCCCTCCCGTTCGGACTAGCCACAGCCCCCCAGGTCTTTACAATGATCGTAAAGGAAGTGAAACTAATGGCCCTCTCAAGAGGACTCAGAATTCACCAATACCTGGACGACTGGCTGATCAGGTCCCAGTCTCAGGAGGAAGCACAAGTGAACACTCAGGCAGTAGTAGAACTGACTCAGTCCTTGGGATGGATAATAAATCAGGAAAAATCAGAACTGAAACCTACACAGGTGTTTTCGTTCGTGGGCTACGAATACCACCTCGATTCAGCCCTTGTAAAACCCACTCAAGAGAGATGGCTCAAACTTCAGGATTTGATCCTACGACTCAAGTCAAAACGTGTTTTGACTGCAAGATGTTTGATGTCTCTAATTGGGTTGCTAGCCTCAACGGAGAAAATGGTCCCGGAGGGACGCCTTCACATGAGGCCCTTTCAGTTTCATCTCAAGGAGCACTGGAGATATCCTCAGTCGCTGGACAACCTCCTTCCCTGGACAGAAGCCATTGCAGCCCACCTAGATTGGTGGCAAAATCCCTCCAAGGTGATGAAAGGTGCAGACCTTCATCCCAAAGACCACAGTATCCAACTCTTTACCGACGCCTCAAACGAAGGTTGGGGCGCTCACTTAGACCAAAATTTTACCAAAGGTCTGTGGTCAGATCGGGAAAAAAGGCTTCACATAAATGTCCTAGAATTGAAGGCGGTCTCCCTGGCCCTTCGAGACTTCAAGGACCAGTGCCAGAATCAAACAGTGTTGGTTGCGACGGACAACTCAACAGTGGTAGCCTACATCAACAAACAAGGAGGAACACACTCGGCAGAGATGTGTGCTCTCCTGTGGAAGATCATGACCTGGTGCCATCACTATCACATAACATTGAAAGCCAGGCACATTCCAGGGTGCCTGAACGTGATGGCCGACCTGCTATCCAGGTCCAACCAAGTGCAGTCAACCGAATGGTCTCTGCACCCACAGGTCTTCAAACAGATCTGCCAGAAGTGGTTCACCCCTCATGTAGACTTGTTTGCCACTCACCTGAACCACAAGCTCCCTCTATACGTGTCTCCTATCCCAGACCCAAAGGCCTGGGACATAGATGCTCTGAACATAAACTGGACCAACCTCACAGCATATGCGTACCCTCCTACGGCTCTCCTTCACAAGGTGATCCAAAAGATCAGGCAATGCCAGTGCCTGATCATCGTAATAGCCCCAGGCTGGCCAGGGATGCCCTGGTTTTGGGACCTAGTGCAGCTCTCAACAGAGATCCCACTGCAACTCCCAGTGTCAACAACCCTACTCAAACAGTCCCACAAGTTGGTGTTCCACAACAACCCCCAGCACCTGAACCTCCACGCCT
This sequence comes from Sabellastarte sp. h YS-2021, assembly GCA_964017235.1. Taxonomy (NCBI): domain Eukaryota; kingdom Metazoa; phylum Annelida; class Polychaeta; order Sabellida; family Sabellidae; genus Sabellastarte; species Sabellastarte sp. h YS-2021. The sequence continues at coordinate 15,323,023 of OZ024931.1, read as the reverse complement.
GGTGTCTAGGAGCGGACAACTCCAAGAACAAGGCTTCTCTGTGGAGGTGGCAGAGAGAATTGCTGCCCCTCAGCGGTCATCAACAAGGACCATCTACAAGTCAAAGTGGGCCCTATTTGAAAAATGGTGCAGAGAAAATTCGGTGGATTTCTCCACTCCATCTGTGAAACAAATCTCAGATTTCTTCATGTACCTGTACCAAGACCTAAACAGGCGCCCCTCGACCATTGATGGCTACAGGACTGCAATCGTTGACACTTTGGGCCCAACGGCCCAACATATTGCACACAATGCAGACCTTCATAGGTTACTCTCCAGTTTTCACAGGGATCGTCCTAAAAGTTCCAGAAACTTACCCAAGTGGAACCTTTCTGTTGTCCTTAACGAGCTCACCAAAGCACCTTTTGAGCCCATGAAAGACTCAGACCTCAAACATCTCACTTTAAAAACTGCTTTCTTGCTAGCCTTGGCCTCCGGCAAGCGCCGCAGCGAAATCCATGCCTGGGTCGCTAACAAAGTATCCAATTTAGGCCAATGGGAAAAGGTTGCCTTGTTCCCTTCTTCTGATTTCATAGCCAAAAACCAACTAGCAAGAGAAGGTTCTCAAAGTGTGTCTCCGGTGACTATCCCTGCTCTGACTACCATTGTGGATAGACAGTTTAAAGAAGACAGGACCCTGTGTCCCGTACGGGCCCTGAGGTTTTATTTGGACCGAACTAAAGACCTGAGAGGGTCTCGTTCTCTCCTTTTCATCTCCTTTAAGAAAGGACATACCTCAGACATCAGACCCGCTACACTCTCTTCATGGTTGAAACAAACCATTTTACTTTGTTACAAACAAGCAGATCAACAAACCTTGGACTTGGTCCAAGTCAAAGCGCATGACATCCGGGCCTTCGCGGCCTCTAAGGCCTTTTACGGTGGGGTATCGGTGGACCAAATCATGCAAGCCTGTCACTGGAAAGCTCACAACACATTTACAAATTTTTACCTAAAAGACCTTACTTGGTCGGACACCGACAACAATTTGTACCTGGGACCCGTAGTGGCTGCACAACAAGTCCTAGATCCTTCCCCTCAGACCAGTTGTCCTCGGAAAGAAAAAAGGGGGGGGGGCACATCCGCTACAACCAAGTCTTCAGGAGTCTTTCCCAGGATCTAGGTATTCCTTTACCTTCAAGATGTTACGGGTAAGGTCATTTTATTCTTTAATTATCAAGTAATTTCTATTAAGGACTTATTTAGTTGTCATTAATCTCATATTCAGCTTGTAAAAATTTTTATGAGACGCCCAACCACTGGGTTGGTCAGTCATACGTGAAGGGCCCTTTTGGACCCTCAGACCTCGGAGTGAGCATTGCTGCACTTCCGTCCTACAATAAAACATCTAGACAGTTTTTAGTACTGTCTCTCCTTTACTTAGGTTTTTGGCTCGTTACAGGCCCGGCCTTCGGGGTCGGGGCACTGTAAATGGGACTCAGACTGGTATTTCTGGCACTATTCTATAAATATTAATTCAAAATCTTAGAAAAAAATGACATACCTTCCAGTCTCAGCTGTAATCCCGCCACCGGGCGGTTGAATTCAGCATTAAGTCCCACATGGTAAGCTATTGTAGCGTAATAAAATTGAAAATTTTAATTACTTAAATGTAGCTTTTATAAGCTACAAGCTTACCATGTGGGACTTAGAAGAGTCCCACCCTGCCTCCCCGCTGTTTACAGCTGAGGGGTAGGTTTAAAAAATTTCAACGAGAAAGTAGGACGATTGGTCAGAAGGTATCACGTGACGACAACTACCAGTATATCCGGTGGCTAACAAGAACGGTCTTTTTTTCTAAGACGTTGGCCCCGGGTGTGGCAACCCGAGAACAGCATTAAGTCCCACATGGTAAGCTTGTAGCTTATAAAAGCTACATTTAAGTAATTAAAATTTTCAATTTTCAATCTTACTTCTGATATAACTTGCCAAACAGTATTTTTATTGCGTAAAATAGCCTTACCTTATCCTCACAAGTGCTTGTTTGGTTTTGTGGAGCAAAAACGTATCGACCGACAAGAATTTTTTAAGGAATATTCTTGTCACAAGAGGTGACCCCTTTGTCTGCGCATGTCTGCGCATGCGCCGTACTCATTGTCGACAGGTAATTGTCGAGAGATCTTCATTATATTTTTGGTCGATATGGGAGCAACACGTATTTTCTTTTATTATCGTCCATTCACAGACGAAGATCTATGAAGTTTTGAAGCGTGCAAGCGTGCACCTACCTGTATTTATCCATTATTCGACTGGTACTACCACTATTCTGCCTCCCTTGTCCTGAAAAGGGTCAGAATTAGATGTGCAAGAAGATGTTGCTGTAAAGTCTTCAGTGGAAGACGTGTATATCTTCGGCTGTACTCACCCATTATTCGACTGGAACTTCCTCCGTGTCGATGAAAAGGTATGCAGAGAGGAGCTCCCGTAGTTTTCAGTGGAAAACTGCTTTATTGTCCCTTAATTGATGGCATAACATGAGTATTAGCGTATGCTCGAAATCAAAGAAGAAAGAATGCAGTTGTCTTTGCAAGGAGGTCGTAGATTCTTTACTGTGGGTGGAGCGCCACTCTGGTACAGTAACAGGTCTCCCTCCAAAGAACGACTACAGAAGCATATCCACTGATCCTTGCAGTTATTATTTTGCTTCCCACCAGGTACAGTGAACTTCCTGCTTCTCAGACATGAAAATAAGGACAGGTTACCTTCATTTGCTGTAGATTTAGATGAAGATCCAACAGACATCTTTGGGGCAGTATGTGCACTGCTTGTCTTTTCAGCCCTGTTGAAGAATTAAACCTTCCTATGACCATGTCTCCAATGGAAGGAATACTGTGACTTTTGAGTTAATTCTTTTGCAAACTCAACGAAGATCAAACTGGCTAGATGAGATATGGTGTTGAAGTCCTAACTACAAAATATCATCGTACCACTCTTCCTTGTTTACCAGGACAGAGGGATACAGAAGAACGTGGCTACACTATAAGGCAAGTCACCATGGAGGCTCTTCTTGCAGTGTTACTGACAGTGATGGGAGATTTTCATTGCCATCCCAGAGTTGTGCGAATCTTGAGACGGAGTTGTCGAATTACTCCCCAATCGAATTCACCAATGCCTGTACTACCCACAATGCAAAGCGATGACGTCAGACAGGAAAACATGGCTACAGTACTAAATATAAATATACCGCTAAAATGCTTCAAAAGAAAGCGAGTTATCCACTCAACAATTGCAGAACTTCAGGTTTCTATGGCAGTTTATTTCTTGTACAGAAACTCGGCTAATGACGACCTGTGATAGATCTCAGTGTCCTGAATTGATTTCTAACTACGACTTCAACGGTCACGGCCCACGAGTGAAGTGCGTTTACTACAACAATAAATACCTGCTTGTCCCATCATTTAAACTGGAGACAGCAGAAATTATTAGAAATTCGGTTACAAAAGATGCATTCTTTTATGTACCGACTCACCAAGATTTTCAACATCTACTTCAGTTTAATGTACACTGGCAAACCTATCAGTTCAAAGCATTATAAAATTCGGGTTAACGACACCTCTACAGTATCATGCGAGTAGTAAAGAGGCAAATCTCATTCTTCAGTTTCACAGAATAGGAGTTCACCATATACCTAGACCACTGGTTGTTTAGTGTACTTAAAGACACCAGTATTGGGTTCAAACCAAAAAACTCATCCAATTATGCATCAACTGGGCTTCGTGATATCGATTTCCTAGGTTACCACTGCATTTTGGTACCAGGAAATTTCTTTCACCATATACCTAGACTACTGGTGGTTTGTGTACGTAAAGACACCAGTATTGGGTTCAAACCAAAGAACTCGTCCAATTATTCATCAACTGGGCCTCGTTATATCGATTTCCTGGGTGACCACTGCATTTTGGTACCAGGAAGTTTCTTTCTACCTCGAAAAAATTAAATACCTGAGAATCTATTCAAGTCATGGCGATCTCATCACAGTTAACCTCAAGGTTGCTTATATCCCAGGTAGGGATACCAGCATCTTTGGAAAAGACTATACCAATGGGTCAGTTATGTATGTGTGCCTTTCAGTGGTATCTAGAAAAAACTGGCAATATCTCCAGTCACTAGTTGTGAGAATTCCTGTTTCAAATCCTTCTGAAAAAGCATATTCACTGGTGGAAAATGCCAAAAAATGGGAAATAGGATGCCTTTCTATACACAGGTGCACAATTCCCTTATTTTCGTAGATGCATTAAACCAGGGTTGATGATCCCATCTATAAGCATCACAGTTAGTGGCTTTGGACAGTTAAAAATGTATATATTACATTTCAATGTCATACAGCTGAAGGCAGTGTGTTCAGCCCTTAAAAACCTTCAAGACAAATTCCACACAAAAGAATTCTGATAACATCAGACAACACCACTGTGTTCGGTTATCTGAACAAACAGGGGGGGGGGGAGCGTATACCTCCTAGTTTGGCGCAGCTTGGCCTACTGCAATCCTTGAAATATACTCATAACAGACATATTCTTGGTTGCTTAAAGGTCATACTCAACATCATCTCCAGAAGGGATAAAGGTTTGGCGCATCCTGGCCTACTACAATCCTTGAAATATACTCATAAGAGACAGAAATATTCTGGGGTTACTTAAATGTCATGCTCAATGATCTCTACAGAAGTGACAAAAGTAATATGTACAGAATGGTTCTTACTCCCTTTATGGTTCTAGACAACGTGCAAGTTTGGCACAAATCAACAATAGGTGTTTTATGCAGGTATGCTGCATCTTGGCCTACTGCAATCCTTGAAATATTCTCATATGAGCCAGATATATTCAGGGTTGCCTAGATGTCATGACAGCCTCTCCACAAAGAACGAAATAATACAGACAGGAGAGTCTTCATCTTTAATATTCTATTTGATTTACATAGTTTGTCAAATACCAATGGTAGAGATGTTTGCCACCAATATCAGTCATAAACCTCCATTCTATGTTGCCAGTCCCGGATGCAGATGCTCTGAACACATATGAATTCAACATCTTGTTGGAGGTTCTGGACGGCTAGGCCTTTTGTCCTATACCACTTATTCCAAAAAGTCATTGAACAAGTGAACACCAGGTGCAAAATGATTGTAGTGGCCCCTTGGTGGCCCATGATACATTGGCTTTGGGGTCTGGTGAGTCATTCAACCAAACCTCCATTACAGCTACTTCACTGGTCTCAGAAACAGCCATTCAGTCAGAAATACCATCTGAATCTGTTGCATTGGCACCTTCATGCTTGGCACCTTAACACCACTCAGAATCTCTTATATCATTCTCTGGGCAAGGGATACAGAGATTTAGGGCATCTCAAGGACCCTCATCTTGGAATGCATGAGTCATGATGGGCCATTTTGAGCTCTGGTACCCACAGAATAAAGTGGCCATCTCAGAGCCTACGGTCTCAATTATACCAGATTTTTTGATCCATTTGCTTGCAAAAATCTGAAACCTGTCACTATTGTTGGCTTTGCAGCAGCCATAGCTGATCATTTACATTTTTTGTGCAGGAGTTGAGCCAAAGCCTGCATCTTTATAGGCCTATTGCAAGTGTTATAGAGGGAAGTCCACTGCTAACAGAGGTGCAGCATCAAGGGATTTGCCTTTGCTTCTCTTGGTTTTCACAAAAGGCTCCTTATTAACCTTTAAAAGAAGGTCAGTCTAAAGAAGTTTGACTTGCAAGACTGTTGCAATGCCATTGGAAGTGTATTCTGGGACTTTGGCTCCTTCAGACACAAGCCTCATAGGAAGGAGTTTACAGTTCTCCCTCCTACCTACCTTTTCAGCAAGGACCTATTAGCCTCAGTTGGTCTAGATTACCTCCAGTGGTCACTTCAGCTCCAGATCATTCCTGAACTCAAATTGCCTGGACTCTTGATTCGTTGTCCTCTTACAGCACTTAGATCCTTCTTGGACTGGACTACTGCTTGGAGAAATGGGAAAGTCTCCTTCTCCTGCCTTTTAGCAAGAATCAGTTGGCTTCTGATGGCCCAGATGGCTCAAACCAGTGGTCATTCCAGCTCACAAACCTTTCTTGAGCTGATGTTGGACTGATGTTGTGACACTCTGCTCTCTTACAGTGCTTAGTTACTATCAGGACAGTACAAATACTTCAAGGAGGGGAAGAATCTTGCTCATATCTTTTAAGGAAGTCTTGATGGAGATATCTTGAGTTCTGCTATCTCTTCCTGGATCAATCTGGCTGCATGATTAGATTGCCAGTCCTTTAATTTTGATTCTCAGAATCTATTCTTTGAGACACATATTAGATCCATTGCTGCCTTTTTAGTTTCCAAGAGTGGGGTCTTACCTGAGCAGATATCAAACTCTTGTTATTGGAAGACCCACAATTCTTTACTACATTCTACTCGAAGATGTAGCTTGGCAATCCCATGACCAGTCCATGAACAGATTGGGCCTTGTGGATTCACCTCAGCATGTAGTCAATTTTTGTGTATTTATACATGTTATTGATATGACTCGCATATTTATGTTCTCTCCAGTTATACAAGTCTTGTGTCACTGACATATGTCTTTCTTGGCTTACATATGGCCCCATATCTGCAGTTTATGCAGTTCAGTTTGCCTGCTTGGAGATATTCTCATTGTCAGATGATGACATCTTGTTTGGGGAGTCATGCAGCCATCTCCGGCCAATACCGGGTGATGGTTAATACTGGTATATAATTTGTTGTAAAATTGTCTACAACAGCAACAGCAGCAACAATGACGACCACATCATGGATCTCTTGTTGAGGTTACCAAATTACTTATCTGTGTTCAAGAAGTAATATATAACCTAAGATGTGGATTATGGAAGCTTATCTTATCCTCTTATCAGTGCTTTATTTGGTGACCCCTTGTCTGTCAATCATCTAACAGTGTGGCCAAAACAAATACCCTCCACCTGTTATGGTTGTATTCAAGCACTTGTGAGGATAAGGTAAGGCTATTTTACGCAATAAAATGTAACAAATTTTATTGTAATTTAACTTTTTACAAGTTAAATACTTACCTTATCCTCACAAGGATAAACCCACCCTACCTCCCCGCATAATTTGTTTTCTGGGGACCAAAAATACAATGAAGATCTCTCGACAATTACCTGTCGACAATGAGTACGGCGCATGCGCGGACATGCGCAGACAAAGGGGTCACCTCTTGTGACAAGAATATTCCTTAAAAAATTCTTGTCGGTCGATACGTTTTTGCTCCACAAAACCAAACAAGCACTTGTGAGGATAAGGTAAGTATTTAACTTGTAAAAAGTTAAATTACAATAAAATTTGTTACAATTTCGAACTTGTGGAATAAGTTAGGAGAATTCCTGCTTATGAAACAGTATACAAATTTTATCACAAAGTGTACAGAGATTTCATGAAAATATCAAAACTGCAATGATTTAACTTTCTCTGTATATTGCAAAGTCTGTAATACAAGTATTAATAGAGGCGACTGGGAGGTGGAGGAAGGTAGTACTGTTTAAAATGTTACCTGTGATAGATTAATAAAGCTTTGTATATGTAAATACTGTATTGTAAACAACATACTGCTCTTGTGCCTAAATATTGGTAAAAAGGTGGATCTGTGTGTTTGGGTTTGACACTGTAAATCACTGGGTATTGGCAAGCATAACAGGTTTTCTAAATTCAGGTCAGGTTCAAACCCAAGGCACCAGAGGTGGAAAGGGAAACATGTGTGCACCCGATAAAGTCCTATTTAAAACATTTAATGTCATTGGTTTATGAAAAAAAAATGCAAGTTTTCTGTCATAGGTTTAACCTGATCCGCTTTTCACGGACTTGTGATCGTTGGAAGCCAACAATGGTCGCCCCAACGGAGGAGAATTGTCATGATGCGGTCAAGTGGGTGTCTGCATTCATGGCCAATGGAAACACATGTACACTGGAGGCACTAGAGGTAAGGGGCATGAGAGACAATATTGCATGAATAAATCTTTTCAACATCAAGTAATGTGTATTTTTACCAGTAATAGGTGTGACCCTGACATTCAGTGTATATTTATCCTTCCATGTACCATGGTCTCTGTCTCACATGTAATATTTACTTTTGCCTGTAGATGGCATTTTCTGACCCTGATGTGGAGGCCCTGTACCTCCTGACAGACGGCAAGCCAGACAGTAGCACCTCGTTGGTGTTGCGAGAAGTTGCACGCATGAACAGCGACAGGAATGTACGCATCAACACCATCTCCTTCAACTGTGAGGACCAGTAAGTGAACTAATACCAATGTCTATGAGAGAATAAATCTGTATAACCATAGGAAATAATGTAAACCAACTATCTTCTGCAGAGAATTGACAGGTTGTCATAATAAATATACATTTAACTGTCAGACGTTACAGTATTTTCAAGAATAAAACATTTATTCAATACTTTCGTGGGCACTGTTTCTTAGTTTACGTGGATTTACTCATGATGTTTTATATTGTTTGTTATTCTATTTAGAACTGCAAACAACTTTCTGAAGATGCTTGCTGCTGAGACTTCAGGCAGATACCACCGTTGTCATGGCAACTTCGACCCAGAGAAGTTTGCCCACAAGTTACTGAACGAAGGATTTGACAATCCAGATGTAAGTTTGTTATATCACTGAAAACGGCACAAAACATAACAGAATAGAACAGAGGTGTCATTGATCGAGGAAGTAACCAGTTTAGTAATCATTTAGACCTCACATCTGTTGCTGTTCGTGTAGACTGAGTTAGTGGTTATAGTAAGGATTCAGTGAGAGTCTGTCATTATGAAAGTGATGTAAAATTCCAGTATATTTTTAAGCTGAGCCTTGGTAGAGCCCGTGCTTCTAGAGATCATTTTTCTTGTCTCTAGACTTTTATGAATTGTGGCAATGGCTGTGTTTTACGGAAGTTAAGCAGCAATGGGCTACGTTAGTACTGGGATGGGTTCCCGCTTCAGTGCACTACTCGTGTTGCTGATGGCTTTTGTGCTCACACTAGGGGACCGAAACACCTTTTGGCCTTGTTTATAGAATAGCCTCATAAAGTTTTTTGTGTATTTCCACAGCATCCCCAGCTGCCAGAATTTGAAGGAGATGACCTACACAGACTGGGTTTAGAGATTTCACAAGCTCGCAGATATCTGCATCAGTCCCGTTCCTACAGAGCCATGTATGATAGTCTGAAAACCCCACGTGATACTCCGCATGATTGTAAGTATAGAGAGACTTATATTAAAGTCTGAAAACCCCATGTGATACTCTGCATGATTGTTAGTGTAAAGAGATTTGTATAAAATTTTGAATACGTCAGGTGATAGTCCGTCTGAATGTAAGTACTAACTATAGAGTCGTGTGTGAAACTCGTTACAATACTCTGCATGTTTATAAGATTAGATTACAGAGACCTACACAGCAGTCGGTGTAGTTTTTAATCACTTGGCTGCCACCGGTGTGCTCATGGATTTGTGCAGGTCTGTCCTGAGGCATCAGAAATATGTGGTGTCAGCCAGCTCCTGGATCTTTGTAGATTCTACAGATAACATACTCCAAACTCAGTGCCATGGTGGATGTAAATCCTGCATGGCACTAGCCTGTAGACTTGGATGTTACTTTTAAAAATACCAAGCCTGGCTGACTGAACACTAACTAAATTGGAGCAGTAAATCAGTAACTAAATCGGAACACGGAATTGAACATTGTTGAGACCATGTGTTGTATGTTGTGTCTTTCAGAATCACACGGAGATTAAGAAGGATACATCCACACATATGCCCCTTGTTACTTGAATTTACCTTAAGTTTTAGAACTGATTATTTTTAAATAATGTGAGTACAATACTAAAACGCCAAAAAACAACAACAAAAAAAACACATTTTTGTAAGCTGTTTTTTCGTTAAAAGTAACCTTTAAAAAAACTTTTTTTTGTTGAAAGGCACTGGGATGCCTGCCTACTATTTTAGACAGAATATTGTTTTTTCATGGTTCACCAATCATGAATTGCAATCAGCAGTTCATGGACATGTTGCTTACCAATGGTCATTCTTTAAGGTAAAGGTTTAGTAAGTTCCGTTGTTTTTGTTTCCAGGTTTCACAGTCGGAGCGGGGAGTAAACCAGTTGGGAAAACAGGCAACTGAAGGTTCCCAAACAGTGTTACACCTGCAGGAAAACCTGGAACATTTGAACTTGGGTAATCTCCACTCAGTCTGGGAGTCCAGTCTTTCTACAACCCAGTGGTGCATCTGGCAATTACAGCATCCACCTAGAAAGTTTCTCCATGTATTTATAAGGATCCACTTGAGCTTTTACTTTGGAATCATCTCTGAACCACTTTGTTAATAAATGATTCAGTGCTTCTACTCATTCATACCTTGGACACAAATTGTTTATTTCCGTGTGCTTTCATGCAAGTTGCTGTAAATTTGGCTTCAATAAAACATACATGAGCAAAAGTACAACTTTTACATAGGCTTTACACGAAAACAGTTAGCTTTCGAAGATCTCTTTTAAAGGGCAATAATACAATTTCTACAGGAAATTGGTGCAGAAACAATGTACACCTTACAGTACTTTATTTTTACATCAGTAATAGATTGGTTACAAATTGATTAGTTTGTGCCAGCTAACGGGTTGATTCATGGCAGGAAGCACTGCAGTATGTATATCAGTTATATCTGTTCTAGTTTGAAATTCAATGTTACTGTGATAATCTTGTCCATGTTTATAAACCACAGATTTCTCAAATATAACACTGACACTTATCTTTGTCAATTTCAATCAATTCTCACCTATAAAAATACTTCTAAAACTTATAATTCAGGCATTTTTATCTGGGGTTTATTTACAGTCGCAGGAAAGAAGAGCAGAAATCAACTGGAGCTAAAAATAAAAAGCTGAAATACATATACTGATTTTTCACTGCACTTAAAAAGATCCATTTTATGAATTCCAGTCATGGTGTTTATTTAAACTAAGCATTGATTACTCTCAGAAAATATTTTAGACATTTGTAGTATGGTAGATTACAACTGCGACCTCCAAACTCCACAAAATTTGGTTCAAGTTAAGGCTAACTTTACTTCTTCCTTCAGAAATAAGTCTTTTCCTGATAATGGGGATTTCAAACTGGCTCCAGTTATAACTTAACAGTCCCACCCATTTAACCTACATTGGTTCTAACTATACAGAGTCCACTACAGAATTAATTCATTCTAGCTAATCGGATTCAGACATTGAACAGAAAGTTTTTCAATAAATTGGGTTGTTTACCATGTAGTATATAGATGTAATTGCTTGATGGCCAATTGTTATGTTTATAGCAAATGTAGGTCTTGTGTGCACTTCAAACACTGTGATATTTTCTAACATAGTCAATGTTTCTTGTCACAGAATTTCATTTGTGGGTATTAGATTAGTTCAAAGAAACATTGAGATTAAATTCTTTTGCAAACATTTCATCTTTTCATTATTAGAGATTTAATTTTTATTTTCATGTAAATATTTAGTAGGGTTTGAAAGAGTTCTTGGATATTTATTAAGAATGATGAACTATTGAAAGTCACTCACACGCTTTATTAAATTGTTTGATATCAGAAATTTTATAAATATACTCTAAAAATGACTTCAACTAAGTTGGGTTTTTTTTCTCAAATTATACAAATGAAATTATTGATATTTGGGCTCTTATTGAGCCAAAATGAGTATCTGTTTAAAATAAGTAGATGTAAAGTACTCGTGTATAAAGTTACCACTGGTTCCAGAGCATGAAAATGTTAAACTTGTATTTTTTGTACACGGAACATGGACACTCTTATGGTGCATCAGTGATGGAAGATTTAAGTAGATAGACTTTTTAGAACTGGAACCCATTATTTTTACAGGGTTTGGCTCACAATGTGGTTAACTTCCACTGATACCTTCAGAAATGCTACACAATGTGATAGCATATCAAGCCCAGGTCCATTTATAGCTAAGTTTGAAATAGAGAGGTTCTAGTAATGGGGAATCTTTTCTGTTCAAAGTAAATTTGAAATTTTATTGCGTAAAATACCCTTACCTTATCCTCACTAATGCTAACGTGTCGGCAGGAGCAAACATGGACGACCAAACGAGAATAGTTTTAAAATAAATATTCTTGTCCGTACCATTATGTACACATGACTGCGCATGCGCCTGCACTGTTGAGCCTCACTTTTATTTTGGTCGTGAGGGAGTAAACATCGTTTGACACAATTTTCGTTTGCGAAGAATTTCAACATGGCTGGCAAGAAAGGAGACTTTTTAAAAAGAATTAACGCTTTCATAAGAATTGGAAGGTTTTATTCTTGCTATTGATGATTGCCAGCCTTCTTCAACTGGAAGTCTGCATTTAGAGTGGATTGACGGCTCTTACAGACCTTTTACATAGTTATGTAGGGTCCGGTTTGCCAATTAACAAGAATATTTTTCTCGACATTTAAAGACAAGATTATCATCTTCCTGGCCTTCCACTACATCCATTTCATCTTCTGACCCTCTGCAGCTTATAATAGCACGTCTAGAAGCTTTGCATGGTCTATCAACCGTCTTATTAATGAACATAAGAACCTCATAGATAGGTCTTCTGCTTCATTGTGATTAACTACAGAGGTAAAGACGGCAGAAACTGCAATTTTTCAAGATCTACCTCTTCAGAGTACTACCACAGATCTTTTCCTTGAGACAGAAGAGTGGCCAGAATAAGATCTTCATCTCACAAAAGGGTAATACCTCTGCCTCCTCTAGTGAGGTGAATATGACAGAGCCAACCCCTGTAGCAAAATAATCTGCCAGGGACAGAAGTTCTTTTCATCAGATATTTACAGAGACTAGAACTTATAGAAGTTTAACAGAAAGCTCTCCAGGAATTGAAGTTCTTCTCACTAGGTAGTTTCAACAAAAGCAGAGGTCCATGTTGTAAATGAGGTGTTTTCTACTGGAAGAAATTACCTTTCAATGTAAAACAGATTTCAAAGACTAGAACGTCAATAAAATAAGGTGAGGTAAACACGCCAGAGGCTGCACTTGGTCAAGAACTAACTAAGTCAGATCTTCTTCTCAGCTATCCTATATTTGAGTATAACGACAAGTACATTGACCATAGCCATTGTTTCCTACCTCCAGTGTTAAAATAATCACTTTCCAGTATTCTACCATCAGTGAAAGAAATTCTCACCGTTTAGAACTTGACACCAGTGGTTGGATATTCTGCTAATAATGGAGACAGTTTGCTTTCTTTCTACCTTATACGAGATCTGTCATGAGGTTTTGTAAAAACAGATTTCTCAACAATTGCACACAAATGCCAGGATTTTTCAGAAGCATTTGTTCAATCTACCTTATCTTCCATGACTTTATGTTCATGTTACACAGTTGGCAACCATGCAGTTTAAACCACAGCATATTCAAATGCTGGGGTTGGCCATCTTCTGGTTACAATTCTCGACAAAATAACCTTCAAACTTGGAAGAAATACTGCAATGTTTTGTTTTCGATGCAGTAGACCAGCACTTCATTAAGACATTGAAGAACTGCTCATTGGGAAGTTTTAGAAATTATAAAAGAGGCATCAGTGACAAGGACTTATAATAGGAACTGGCTAGTCGTGATACCATACCTTTACCTGCGTCTATCTAACATGACAGAGATTGGCAGGAATCTTCAGTTATAGAAATTATGACCACATCTACACTAATATGACAGAAGTTCTTTTGTGGTAAAACAGACAAGAATTAACAGAAGGCATCACAATCCACCATTGGGGGTTATGGTGACCCTTCAAGTGACAAACAAGAAAACAAAAATAAGGACACTTGCTGGAGGTCTGCTTTAAAACGTATGCCATTTCAGAGTTGTGCATGTTGCATTACGGTTAAGTACTGTACAACCAATCCATTTGTCGAGAATATCCACAATTCACAGCAGAATGATTATATTCTGACAGGAAACAACAAATTTAATGGGGTGTGTATATCAAATGATTCTATATGTTTATAATCTCAGGAAAATGTGTAGAAGCCTACAGTTTTACAGCTCATTGGTGACCTGTGATGGTAGTGTATTAATCAAAACATCATACGGTCCCAGCTTTGAGGATGAAAACCGCAAGGTAATCCGTACTCCTTTTGTGAAGGTGTATGGGTAGTCGCATTACATCTAGCTGACGCATTCTTTCTCATTCCCAGACACAACTAAATGTTAGTTTTCTTTGGAAGATTGCTTGTGAAAGAATGTACCTTGTCATAGGTTGTTCTTTTCAGTTCACAACCCTATCCTTCGGTATAGCAACGGGTCCACTCGAAAGTATCCGCGTAGCACCACACTCACCAGTATCAAGACCACTGGTTATAGAGTAAGAAATCTAAAATTCGCCAGGAATCTAAAATTCGCCACCTCTAAAACCTTAGTTAATTTTATGAAGAAAATGATGTTTTTGTCTAAAAATTAGTATTTTTCAATTCAAAAAGTATTAATTTACTATACAGTCAACAAATCTCACCAGAATTCATTTATTTTATTAGTATTTTCACATGTGGCGAATTTCAGATATGTGGCGAATTTTAGATTTCTTACTCTATACTGCCAGCTCCATCACAAACTTGCTTGGAGAAATCGAGGCATTTAGTGGCGTGTGTACAGGAACTAGTTTGGGAGATTAGCTTTTGAAGTCAGTACTCATCCCAGCGAAACACTTCCACTTCTTTGGTTATAAATTCAATCATGGCAAGGGTGAAGTGTCCCCATAGAAGAAAAGTGGGGTATTTGACAAGGTTATGGATGGTGTACATGCAAGTTTGTCAGCCATTCCCAGAACTCTAATGTCATTTATAGTAATCTCGAACCTATAAATTCAGTCCCAATGGATGGTCTTCACATAGGTGGTACATGAGAACCCATTAGAAGTATCCACAATCTTTACACATTCAGGTTTGTTGTTCATAGTTTTGAAGATATATCTGTTTTGGTGTAAAACCACAGAGATCTTGCCAGGATATCTTCTCCATACAGAAGATGTGTCTGTAAATGGTTTAGGAACACATTAGGGAGATCTGACAGTTACTGTCATGTGGTCAATTACAGAGACCAGGCTTCTTAAAACATTTTAGAACTGAAGGCTGCATTTCTGATTTCAAACTCACCTTCAAAACAAGAGGGTTTTACTTCAGATAATGGCACAGTGCTATCTTATCTTAACGAACAACGGGAGACCCATTCATTAGATATATGTCTGGTGGTCTGGCATCTAATGCTTCTTTGTAAGCCCACAACAATTTTCTGAGGGCTCACCACATTTAGGGCTGTCAAAATGGGATATCGGACAACTTTTCATGCAGGGATAAGTTGTTCAAAAAGAATGTCATTCATCCCAAAGTTTTCCCATGACTTGCCAAATTTGGCACACTTACATGGTAAATATATTTGTAACAAAGATGAACAACAAACTATCTGTGTACCAGTTTAAGACCCTAATATAATGGCAGTAGATGTATTGAATATCCTGTGGGAGTCACTATTTGGTTATGCCTACTGTTGAATATTTCTCATTTCAAAAATGGTACAGAAAATGAGAATTATGCTTGTTAAATGATAGTAGGAGTCCCAGGGTAACTAGGGATGAGTTGGTTGCGAGACCTGATGGACTTATTCACAAAACCACTATTGCCCTGCTTCATGGAGGAATCTCTTTGAACAGCTATTCAGTCAGAGATTTACTAAAGCCTGCCATATTCCATGGTATAGCATATATACAAACACAAAGCTGGCTGGAAGGAGGTCACAGTTTCTCCTTCATCAGTATTCCTAGCAGAGAACAGATAGCCTCAGATGGGCCAGATATTGTTCAGCTGGGGTCATTCCTGCTTTTAGGCCATTTTAGATCATTCTTGGACTGAAGATATGACTCTTTGTCCCATTAGAGCTCCAAGATACTATTTGACAAATTAGAGATCTTAGATAGGGGAAATATGTGCTATTCATCTCTTTCAAAGATGGCTTTTCAGGAGGTAAACAAGGAGCTACCATGTCAACAGACACACAGTTCTGCTAGCTTATCAAAGATCTGACCTTGAAACATAAAATGTTCCCATGGCCAAGGCTCAAGATGCTCCTTATATGGCTGGAAGTCACACTCCACAGTTTTAATTTATGCTTTGAGTTGTGGCTTGTAAGTCAACTAATGGGTCAGACTATTCTTTGAAACTATAGTCTTGCCTGTGGTTCTTTGATAGCTTGTGTATTGTATTAAACATTACAGTAATTATATGTATATACAGTTCCAATGGCCAGATCACACATATTAGTGGTATCTGAAAACCCATTGAAAATATCCCAGTCATTAGACATTCAATTCCCCTGTTCAGAGATTTTGGAAAAGCCTCTGATCTGGTGGAACGACTGAAAAATGTGTTAATAGGTTGTCCTCTCCATGCATAGGAGCACAATCTACCGTCATTTACCAGTGCATCTGTCAATGGTTTGGAACACATTGGTTTTTAGTGTTAGTGTCATATTCTGGACAGTTTCAGTTTACTTAATAACAAAATATAACTATATATGTTATTTTGTTAAGTTTCTAAGTATGCTTGTCATAGTCTTGTACTTATCATCACAAGTGTGTTTGAAATTAGTACTTTGAAACTAAAACTGCATACAGGGCCAAGGCACCTTTGGGGAGGTTGCCAGGTTAGTGCTTACAAACATAACTATTAATGTTATTTTGTTAAGTTACTTTTATTGCACAACGTAGTCTAGTACTTTATCCTCACAAGATTGTTTGAGATTTGTCCTTTGACTTTTCATTTGATTATACCTGCTTTTGGTGACAAAAACATTAAAAATCCCACCACCAGTATGGTTGTAATCAAGCATTAGTAAGGATAAGGTAAAGATATTTTACGCAATAAAATGTAAAAATTTTATTGTAATTTAACCTTGTGCAAGTTAAATACCTACCTTATCCTCACTAGTTTCGGATTCCCGCCCTGCCAACCCCACATTTTCAAGATTTTTGGGTTTACAATATATTATATTGGCTCCCAAAATTAATGTGAGGCTTAACAGGGTTCTTCTGGTGCAGGCGCATGCACAGTCATGTGTACATAATGGTACGGACAAGAATATTTATTTTAAAACTATTCTCGTTTGGTCGTCCATGTTTACTCCCGCCAACACGTAAGCATTAGTGAGGATAAGGTAAATATTTAACGTACAAAAAGTTAAATTACAATAAAATTTTTACAATTTGTGTTCTAAAAGGTTTTGACTAAAATACTAACCAGCACTGACTATATTTACATCAAATGCATTATGTATAAGCTAGAGTTCTGTGAGTTATATTGTTTCATATTAAATATTTGTCTGGGATTCAGTATTCTGTGTAATTTGATGGTTTGAAGAAGATCTGTGTAGAATTGCAAAGGATTTCAGTGGCATTGAGGAAATGTAAACAATGTGTTGACAAATGTCATACAATTATGTCTTTTATTCATGTCAAATATGTATTTCTTATAAAATAATATACAGCTTAATTCATTCCATTAAATTAACTAATCAAGTTTTTGTCGTTCCTTTTATACAAAACACTATTACTCTAAAATCCTAGAGTTCATAAAGTGATGTGAAAGTCACCACATCAGTATGAAGTAAAATTTACTTCAACCCACAACATAGTTATACAGACTCTATATAAATTTTTAAAATCAAATGAAATTATCTCATCGTTAAAAGTGAAAAAAGTGTCACTTTTGAGTGATGGTGTTCACATACTGCAGGGATCATTTCATATTTGTTGATATTTAGGTATTTTATGCTGCACAGTTTTCTTGTTGGTAATTTACAAGAATTTACCCATTCTGAATTTCAGTTTGTCAACACCTATTTTTAAGTAAGTTGTGTTGTTATTTTGTTTTGTGTCTCGCTTTATATCCACATGTAAAAATTATGTGATAAAGTGACAATGATTTTTGTCATTTTTTTCTCTATAGAAAAAAAGAATTAAAGTTACTTAACGATTATGTTACTATTCATTTTTTATGCTTTTTTAAAATGATTTTTTTGTTACTTCATTATTGTTGTATATTGTTTATATGTATTTTTCACACATTTATCATTGAAGCATGCAATCGTCTTCTGTATATAGTGTCAGTAAATAATCTGTTATTTTGTTTGTTACCAATGTTCCGTCCACATTCCACACAACCAGTCAGTATTCCTGTTCCTTGCTTTCTGTGTGTGCCCATCATTTCACTTGTTTTCATATCATTCATATTCTAACATTAATATCTAATATATCACTGAGTTTGAGTTGCGTTAGAAATACAGTGGACACCACTGTGTAGGACATGGAACTGTCTAGAAAGTTACGATCATTTTCACTGGAGCCGCGTTTTCCAGTGTTTACATAAAATTGTTATACTGTTAATTGAAGGGTAAGCATAACTTTTATTATTCAAAAATACTAGGAATTGGCTAAAAAAAAGTACAGTTTGGATAATACAACCTTCATAAAATTGAAGAGAATGTAACCTGTAAAATATGAGAAAACTATAATGATTTAAAATGAGTTTATCAAGTTTATTATACAAGTTTTGATTAATTCAGTTTTCACAAAATCAATTTTGAAAGGTGACTATTCAGATAACAGAAGTTATGTATCTGTTACATGTTTTCAGGCAGACATATTGTAATCCATCAAATGTCATATTGTTATAAAATATTGTTCTTTTTAACTGTTTGGAAACTTTCTGTAAAACTAAGTACAGATTATACGACTTGTATTTAATTTTCACAGCAATGAATCACTCTTTGGTTCTTTAGTTGTTACATGCTATAAAACTTGCAAAATAAAGGCTTATTCAGCTCAGTTGTCTTTTACTCAAGTTATTCCATCACACACTGGGATCTAAAAGTCATCAGTCACAAAATTGCAAATTTTAATTAGTAAATTAAATTTTTATTAGTTAATACCTTACCTAACAGACGATAGTTTTTCTTCTGATATTTTCATTTGTGCATATTTCTTCTAAACTTATTTGTGTGTACCTGTAGTTTTGTCATCGGATACTTCTATCATCATGGCATCTCCAGGACAAAGGAAAGGAGCCTGCGGGCATATAATGGCGTCTTTTGACCAACATTCACGTTGTGCTCGCTGCAGGGACAAAAGTTTAGGGGAGGACCCTTGTGTGTTGAAACTACCCTGTGAGTATTCCGAAGTGCTAACCCCAGAACAGGTTATCCAGTTGGCTACACCAACTTATAAACTACGTAAAGAAAAAGCAAAGAGTAAAGACACTCTCATTGATCCTTCTACTGTTACTGTGGTAGCCCAGCTCGAATCTCAGGATTCTGAACCTGCAATTTCCTCTCACAACACGTCTGTAGACCTTGCTCTGCCACAGCCTACCTTCCGTAAGGAACTTCAAGAGCTTGATGAAAAGTGGTCTGTACGCATGGCTCGTTTAGAAGCACTATTAACCATTGGACAATGTCCTTCTTCACAGCCATCCTTCTCACCGGTGAAGGCACCGGTCACTCACAAACCCCCACCGGGGGCTTTGTGTCACAACCCTTTCCTTCTATCATCTGTTCCTTCCGGCCAGGCCGGTCCGGCCCTTGGCCCGGATAGAACTCAGACAATTGCTACTACTACTTCTTCCTCCGTGGACATGGTCTCTCCACTGGAGAATTTGTACCAGGACCCGGAACCGGTTTTTGCTGAACCTGCTTCTTCCGGTCCGGTGGCTTCTTTGGAACAGTGTGCTGAAACTCTTCCTGTATCTACCCGGGACCTGATTCAACCGGAACAAGTGGAAGAGGGAGAATTGTCCGAATTAGAGGATCAACCGGACGTTATTGACACTGAGACTGACCGCGCGATAAGTGAAGATCAAAATTATCGTGAAACAGTAAGGGGAGTCCGAGCTTTCATGGGTTGGTCTCACATCCCAGATCTTGAATATTCGCCTGCTACTCGTGCTGATAATCCCTGGGTAGGGCACAGATCTCAGCCGGTAGGGAAAGTATCTGTTCTACTTCCGCCAGAAGACTGGCTGTGCAAGAAGTTAGAGAACCTTAACCTTGTGCTTATAGAAGGATACCCTTCCAAATCTTCAGAGCCTGGAGGGTTACATATGGACCAGTATCTCCGTCCCCCGAAATCTCAGAGTAGATGGTACGGGATACACCCGGCCGAACCCAAAGACTTTACCAGACCTGGGAAATATGTTACTACATGGCCCAATGATGCCGCAAAACTGAACAATGCTTTTACAAGAATTGCCAAGTCTTCTTCTGTGGTCTTCAATTTCGTAGAAATGCAAATTTGTTTGGGGGTGTATCATATGAGGATTTGTAAAGAAGACCGATAGCAGCATCGCGAAGTAATGTGAAGCCAATGGGATTATACAGATCCATCATTGAAGTATTCGACAACTCACAGAAAATTAAACACTATAGAAACTAGAGGATCGCTAGAGGATCGTCCCGAAAAGGAGAAATAATGGCAGCTTAATCATGTAAGAAAGTTCTGCTTATAGCTCAACAAAGCCAGAATATAGGAAAAGTGGTTCTTGGGCAGGGTAGTTCTCTTGGATACAGTGTGTTTCAAAAATTTTGATGAAACTGCTCTATCTTGCACTGTTAAGGAGTGTTTTGCACTTTTTGATGGGACAAAAGTTGTTTGAAAATTGGGTCTGCTACTCAGAAGAGTTGCCCTGTGGGTCAAAAATTTCATCGAAATCGCTCTATCTAACACGGTTTTCGAGATACAAGCATTTTTGTGTTTTGCATTTTTGAAAAAACTTCAAAAATTCAAACTGGCCACCATTTGTAGTAAGTGAAATATTCCTTGAAACTTGGAAAGCTAGTCTTTACAGATACCCTGTGGGTAAAAAATTTTGCCGAATTCGCTGTCTGGCACGGTTTTCGAGATACAAGCATTTTTGTATTTTGCAATTTTTGCGAAAAATTTGAAAATTCAAAACTGGGTTACCTACTCAGCAGAAGTACCCTGTGGGTCAAAAATTTTGTCGAAATTGCTCTATCTAGCACAGTTTTCGAGATACAAGCATTTATGTGTTTTGTATTTTTGAAAAACATTCGAAAATTCAAAATAGCCGCCAATTTTGGCGAGTGAAATATTTGTCGAAACTTGGAAAGGCTAGTCTTCACAGATAGCCTGTGGGTCAAAAATTTTGCCGAAATCCCACTAGTAAATTTTTATTTTATGACAAAAATGGTTTCAAAAAGTACTCGTATCACTTAGTATTGTTCTATATGTGTACCTTATCAGCCTATATTTCCAATTTTGTGTTTTGCATTTTTTTTCTCAAAAATTCGAGAATTGAATATGACCCCCATTTTTGGGGAGGAGAAATTTTTTAGAAAATTGGAGAGTAGTTTGTTTAGATACACGGTGGGTCGAAAATTTCGACAAAATCGCTCTATCTCACACGGTTAAGGAGATACAAGCAGTTTTGTGTTTTACTCGTTAAGAAAATTGTTAATGCTTAATTAATCATCAATAACTCAGTCATTTCTTAACCTATCCCTGTCAAAATTTAATGTCACCCAGATCTTTATATGAGGAAGGTATTTGCTAAATTTCAGATGGATAGATAAAATGCTTCGCAAGTTATCATCTAGACAAGGATGCCCTTCCAAAAAACACATTTTTGGTCATGTGACCTCTCTGATTGGTGAAAATGTCATCGCAGAATATTCAGAAAAATTTCCCAGGGCTACTGCACACACCTGCTAAATTTGAAAAGAATTCGCCTTATGGCTGCGAAGCTATTGCGAAAAGAAAGTGCGGATCCGGCGGAGTCGCTTCTCCTATATACAAATGCATGGTGATGGACAGAATACCTCTGTACTGCCTTATCTGCATACATTAGCCAATATTACAATGCGGTAATGTAACCCCACCAGTGGTCATCAGGATGTAACGAGGACTAAAAACAGAGTGTGCAATGTGGGTACAGGGGCACCAACTATACAATAAGAGGAAAATAATAACACAAATATTAACTGATGCCAATAGGTTGAATGGTGTGCACATCCCAAATAAATTCAAGCTCTTTGGCTCTGCGCCTTTCCTGGGTTTTTCCTATCTTTTATTTGACTCAAGGTGTGGGTTCAAATCAGGACTCTTTGGCTTTTTCCAATTAGAACAGATGTGGTGGGGAGAGCTGGAAGGGGATGCATGTCTTGAAAATATTCTAAACCCATAATGCTTTCAAACTAAATCCTATTTGTTGATTTGTCTTCCACTCATTGTTAGTTCTACTTGCAAAGATCGGGTACACCTTACCCCCCTCAAAAATAATAACAGAAATAAGAGTATCTAAGTTTATTTACTGACAATTCATGGTGTTTGTTGTTACATGAAAATGTTAACACATCAAGCACTTGTTTGACAATACTGAGAACTACAACACATTTATAATAATAATGCACACAGAACCTGCACGTGAATCTATTGGCCACCCAATGTTGTTGTCTATATACGATGACTGAGATTGTCAAAGACCTCAATGCACCAACAAGGATACAAGACAATACAATAATAAAGTTGGATCTCATACGAAACATCTTGTGTTTTTGCACTAGCAAAACAATTGTCTATTTTGAAAACTCTACAACTTCTATCTGATTGATAGGCATTTTCATCATAAATCATATAGTGTCATTTAAAATGAACAGAACTTCTTAATTCTTTGTCAACTTATACTTTTTTCTCAGAAGTGTCTTCAGTTTGAAGATGTTCATATCTGAATCTATGGTACTGTTTTTCTGTGTATGTACCTTCAGTGAAGTTGTTGAACTTAAATTCCAACATTGACAACAAACTTGATCTTTCCTGTTGACCTATGTTGACATATTGTTTTTCATGTTGTTAAATGCACCAGTATGTTTCAATTTTGAGTGCAAATCATCAGAACATTGAAACACATGCAACCAATAAATTAAAAAATTTTAATTGATAGTTGTGGTAACTTACAGAATATTCATGAAGATATAATTGCTGACTTATTTTTCTGCAAATGAAACTGAAATGTGGATACTGAAACTGGAAAGCCTTATGGATCAATATCTGATACCAAGACTAGTTCTGTTACATCAAGTTACTTCTCAGGAGTCTATCCTCACTAAATCTATGAATACTATGACGAGGCTGCATATCTTATCTGTTTTCACATTTTGGTCCATTTTAGTACAGTAGAACCTCTACTATCCGACGCTCTAAGGGGAGTAACAATTAGGTTGGATAATAGAAAGGTCAGATAATAGCCTAAAATAACACATTAAAATGGAGTAGGCAGAGTGAGTTTAAAGTTGGATAATTGAAAATTCACATAATAAAGGGTCAGATAATAGAGTTTCTACTGTACATCGCTCTAATGGTGAATGCAAGAAACTGTAGTAAATTTTAGAGTTATTTTTTGGATATTTAAGAAAGTAATTTGGGTCAAAGATCAGAACTAGTGCTGTAAATATTGGATTATTATCTAGGTTTGGATGTATGCTTTGTTTAAATTCTTAATTTTCTGCGGAATACCTATTAATTACAATTGTAAAGGGTTGTGTGCGCCATACCGACACAGTCTCTTCCAATACACTCTGATAAAACCTCTATTTATACTGAGGACAATGGTTGAAAAAACTTTTAAAATGGGTACACCAGTAAGAAAGTGCTGTTCATTTGAAGTGGACCTTGTGATATATGATGATCGTACTTACCAAGCTTCTTCAAAGTAAAATTGGATTCATACTGGTTCATATCACACGATATATCACGGGAATTACAACTCCAACATTGGACCATCTTGTATTGTCACTGGTGTGAACTGTAACTTGTCGTTATTTTCACAAAATGGCAGCTTTGTACTAACATGTGATTTGTTGATGATTTTTCATATTTTAAAGCCTGGGTAATATCACGGAAAATATGGCAGTTTAAATTCTCTTTTGCTTTCTTTACAGGTTTCAACAAAAAAAATTTTTTTCACAAACACAAAATATATAAAATCACACAAAGTTTCACTGAGAAGAAAACAAACATGGCATGTTTGACTCACATTTGGTTTTTGGTTATCATAGACATGTAAGTCAGCCATTTGTCTGTATGAACACAATTAGTGTCAATTACAGGTATCTGGGATGAATTAGACAATACTGGGAATATGTTGACACACACTACTTTGTTGACCACCAGGCCTGGGGCGAGTACAAGTACTTGTACTTGGTACTTGTACTTAATTACTCTTTTTCAAGTACTTGTACTTGACAGCTGAAAATTAAAAGTACTTGTACTTGGCTAAAATATCCAAGTACTTTTCAATTACTTTCAAGTACATTCCAAGTACATTGATTTTGTAGTTTTATAACTTTAATTAAGTGACTTATTAGGTGTAAATTTTTACTGTTTCTTTCAGCAGAGTGTAGATAGATTATAGTTTGTGTTGTTTTGTCAAAGTACAAAGGGCTGTTTAGTTAGCCAGAACTTTGGTTTTCTTTAATTATAACAAGGCTGCATTTAATCAACACCTTTTTACATTTTAAACAAAATACCCACTCATTCAGAATATAGTTGTGTTTTAATCATAAAGGTGCCGCATTTAATCTATCCTTTTTCACTTTTACACAAAAGATCCACTCAGTCACAGCATAGCTTTGCTTTTGTCATATACCTACCCTTATTCATTTTCACACAAAAGACCCACTCAGCCTGAGTGTTGATGCCAAGCTTAGTGGACAGGAGGGCCAATTACTTGTTTATGTAAGACAAACAAGCTAATCCCTTACACAAATAAACTGTTGACTCATTCATTTCAGTACACCCCTTTATAAACAAATATCAATGTTTAGTATATCTGCTTTGGCTTTTTACACTATAGAATTGCCCTTAAATATAACGTTTTATTTCACTTGTTCATTCATTCATTTAATAAATGTATTCCAACCACCAACCATATGTAATATCAGTTTTAAAAGGACTGGTACAAACCCTTTAAAAACGTTTTATGTGCCCCAAGTAAATAATTCATTATCTGTCAACACAAGCATACTGATGTCCAAGTGGATCTTTTGAAATCAGATTTTTTAGCATTGCAAGACAGGATTTCCATGCATTCAGGTGTTTACTCACACTGTGAGTCTCACAGACAAAATTTTTGAAAGACCTGTATTTATTAAGTGTAACCAGAAAAGTAATGGAGCAGATTTTAGCTCATCAGTGTTTATTGAATGATTGCTTTAAATTGTATGTCTCAATAAATAATTAATTTTAAATAGTGATTATCTAGTTATTATAGTTTTGGGGTCGTACGCTATAAAAGTACTTGTACTTGACTCTTGAGATCAGTACTTGTACTTGTACTTGCAACTTGGCAAAGTAATTGTACTTGTACTTGTACTTGGCTCCATGTACTTGACCCCAGGCCTGTTGACCACAAATTAAAACTCTTATTAACAGATTAACAAAATTAACAATATAATATATTTACCACACTATAAAAAGGGGTGGCAGCCTCAACTGAAAGGAATACCATATTGTGAAAATCTGGCTCAAATCCATGTAGAAGTTTTAGATTTATCTGTAGGCCACCTGTCACAATGTCACAAACATGCTGCCAGATGACATTTACACTTTATGAGTTGAAAAAAAGTACAGTCAAGTATTTGACATAACCATATTGAAGTCTGGGTTCTGTTTAGTCTACTGTATCCCCATTATTTCCTAATTCTCATCTTATTTGTGATGATTTCTGTCACACCACTTTGTACTCCTGTGTTTGTCTTTGATATCTTTGTCTTATCCTGTGTTATTCATCCATTACTAAATGTTTTTTCGCCCATCACCCCATGTTTTTTATCCATTGTTCCATGTTCTTTCACCCATTACCCCGTGTTTTTATCCATTGTTCCATGTTCTTTCGCCCATCACCCCATGTTTTTTATCCATTGTTCCATGTTCTTTCACCCATTACCCCGTGTTTTTATCCATTGTTCCATGTTCTTTCACCCATTACCCCGTGTTTTTATCCATTGTTCCATGTTCTTTCGCCCATCACCCCATGTTTTTTATCCATTGTTCCATGTTCTTTCACCCATTACCCCGTGTTTTTATCCATTGTTCCATGTTCTTTCACCCATTACCCCGTGTTTTTATCCATTGTTCCATGTTCTTTCACCCATTACCCCGTGTTTTTATCCATTGTTCCATGTTCTTTCACCCATTACCCCGTGTTTTTGGCCTGATTTCTGACCACTCCCTCCAGCATGTCACACCACTTTGTACTCCTGTGTTTGTGTTTCACTTCCTCCACACTTCTCATCAACACTTCCGGGGCCAGAGTGGCAGACATCTCTAGTACTTCTGAAACAAAAAGTCCAACACACAATTAACACACAATACAGGAGGGTGGGCTGGGAAGGATATGCATGATCAGATTAAATTGTGGTACTACTTGTGTAATGTTACAGAGGAAATCAGAACAGAGTGTTAAGTTACTGTACCTCTTTGAGACATATATACTGTGTACCTTAGAGTCTGCTACTCTATCGATTAAGCACTGTGTAAGTACAGTTAAATATCATAAGGCTAGGGCAGTATGTGACTCACCATACACAGCTTCTTGGATCCTCTGATCTGGATCATCCAAATGAACTAACAGTCCCTTGTAAATAGACTCAATGTGAGCTCTGTACAGGTCAACTTGGTAACCAGACTGAAAAGTATGAACACACTAGCTCAAATTCTGCCAACAGACCAAAACAGAGAGTATAAACACATAATGAAAAGCTCATCCATACATGCACACTGGAATTGAACACCAAGTGAATGTACACAGGCATACCAAAAATTATAATGACAAGAAATGCACTTCGAATACAAATGCCGTCAGTGCAGAATTGTCCGAGTAAACAAAGTATAACTAGAGGATCGCTCGCAAAAAAAAAAGATAATGTTTTTGCATCTTTTCCGAGATATTCACAATTTTTCATTTTCGTGTGTGAAAGGTCTTCCAAAAGTAGGTGAATGAGTTATTTGAGAAAAATTGGCTATCTGCAATACTATTAAGAGATAATTCACATTTACTCATTTTGAGTAGGTGAATAATTATCTATGGGTCTGAAACTTCACAATGTGAAAGCTCTCCCACAAGTAGATGAATGAGTATTTGATAAAAATTGGGTATCCGCAATACTTTTACAGATAATTAGCATTTACTCATTTTGAGTAGGTGAATAAATAGCTATGGGTCTGAAACTTCACAGAGTGAAAGCTCTCCCAAAAGTAGGTGAATGAGTTATTTGAGAAAAATTGGCTATCTGCAATACTTTTAGAGATAATTCGCATTTACTCATTTTGAGTAGGTGTGTAATTAGCTATGGGTCTGAAACTTCAAGTGAAAGCTCTCCCAAAAGTAGGTGAATGAGTTATTTGAGAAAAATTGGCTATCTGCAATACTTTTAGAGATAATTCGCATTTACTCATTTTGAGTAGGTGAGTAATTAGCTATGGGTCTGAAACTTCACAGAGTGAAAGCTCTCCCAAAAGTAGGTGAATGAGTTATTTGAGAAAAATTGGCTATCTGCAATACTTTTAGAGATAATTCGCATTTACTCATTTTGAGTAGGTGAGTAATTAGCTATGGGTCTGAAACTTCACCAAGTGAAAGCTCTCCCAAAAGTAGGTGAATGATTAATTTGACAAAAATTGGCTATCTGCAATACTTTTAGAGATAATTCGCATTTACTCATTTTGAGTAGGTGAGTAATTAGCTATGGGTCTGAAACTTCACCAAGTGAAAGCTCTCCCAAAAGTAGGTGAATGAGTTATTTGAGAAAAATTGGCTATCTGCAATACTTTCAGAGATAATTCGCATTTACTCATTTTGAGTATGTGAGTAATTAGCTATGGGTCTGAAACTTCACCAAGTGAAAGCTCTCCCAAAAGTAGCTGAATGAGTTATTTGAAAAAAATTGGCTATCTGCAATACTTTTAGAGATAATTTGCATTTACTCATTTTGAGTAGGTGAGTAATTAGCTATGGGTCTGAAACTTCACCATGTGAAAGCTCTCCCACAAGTAGATGAATGAGTTATTTGATAAAAATTGGGTATCCGCAATACTTTTACAGATAATTAGCATTTACTCATTTTGAGTAGGTAAATAATTAGCTATGGGTCTGAAACTTCACCATGTGAAAGCTCTCCCAAAAGTAGGTGAATGAGTTATTTGAGAAAAATTGGCTATCTGCAATACTTTTAGAGATAATTCGCATTTACTCATTTTGAGTAGGTGAGTAATTGGCTATGGGTCTGAAACTTCACCATGTGAAAGCTCTTCCAAAAGTAGATGAATGAGTTATTTGAGAAAAATTGGCCATCTGCAATACTTTTAGAGGTAATTCGCATTTACTCTTTTTGAGTAGGTGAGCAATTAGCTATGGGTCTGAAACTTCAAGTGAAAGCTCTTTGGGATAGCTGCTCTGCAGAGATACCCTGAAGATAAAAAATTTCGTTGAAATCGCTCTATGTAGCACGGTTTTCGAAATATTAGCATTTTTGTGTTTTGCAATTTTTGCGCAAAAATTCGAAAATTCAAAATGGCCGCCATTTTTGGCGAGACATAAATTTTTCAAAATTGGGATAACTACTCTGCAGAGATACCCTGTGGGTCAAAAATTTCGTCGAAATCGCTCTATCTAGCACGGTTTTCGAGATATAAGCATTTTTGTGTTTTGCAATTTTTGCGAAAATTTCGAAAATTCAAAATGGCCGCCATTTTTGGCGAGACATAAATTTTTCAAAATTGGGATAACTACTCTGCAGAGATACCCTGTGGGTCAAAAATTTCGTCGAAATCGCTCTATCTAGCACGGTTTTCGAGATATAAGCATTTTTGTGTTTTGCAATTTTTGCGAAAATTTCGAAAATTCAAAATGGCCGCCATTTTTGGCGCGACAAAAATTTTTTGAAAATTGGGAAAAGTACTCCGCAGAGATATCCTGCAGGTCAAAAATTTTGTCGAAATTGCTCTATCCAGCACTGTTTTTGAGATATAAGCATTTTTGTGTTTTCCTTATTTGGAAAATTCGTAATGATTAATTAATCATTAATTACTCGGCCATTTCTTGACCAATCAATGCCAAAATCTAATGATTTCCAGATTTTAATAGAATGAATGTATTTGCCAAGTTTCAGGTGAATTGATAAAATTCCTTTCAAGTTATCATCCGGACAAGCTTCCCCATCGAAAAAAGACATTTTTGGTCATGTGACCTCTCTGATTGGTTGAAATGTCACTGCAGCATATTCAAAAAAATTCCCCAAGGCTACTACCTAAACCTGCCAAATTTGAAAAGAATCCGCCTAACGGTTACAGAGTTATAAGGAAAACAAAATGCGGAGCCGCCGGAGCCGCCGGAGCCTGAAGCTCTCCCATACACCAACAAGCGTCCCTTGCGGGACGCTTAATAAGTAAAAAGAGGAAGTAATAGGAGGGAAATATAATCTGGAAAATATGTTGCTCATGATATAACCAGCTTTAATATACCAATAAAGTACAATCCCTCGAATTTTATTTGTACAGTACACTACCATACTAACAAGTACATTCATATCCAAGAAAGAAAAGTCCAAATTTGAATGGTTGAAATATGAAATCACTTGTAACACCTTGTGTAGGTCATGTTGATTTGTGGCAGTTTTTTAGCGTGGTGGAAAGCAGTGTGTTTCCATTCTACAATGTTAACTACCAGACATCGGCAAGAAACTACCAAGTTTAACTAGTTCAAGTAAAGATTGGGAGATAAGATGGAGACAACGGCTCTAAAAAAAAGGGATTCACTGCCAGTATGGTGGGGGAATGGTTCGCAGAAAGTGAATTTACTCTTGCTAATTTAACATAGAATTTCAAGCTTTTGAACAGGTCTGTACTTAATCTGTAGCAAAAAGTATTTTTTCTTTAGCATGAAGAAAAACCTTTTCATTTAAAGCTAAATATCTGAAAATATTGTTTGTGAATTTGGTCCTAGCTGATTAATAAAACTAAAATACAGTTATGACAAGACATAACTTATGTCCATCCATCGTCTGACCATGTAGCTGTGGAGAAAGAAGCTGAACAACATATTGGAACAAAATACTGTAAATGCAATAGTTTGAGAGTTATAAGTCATATAATTATATTAGGTAAAAGTGCTATTACTCACTCAAAAGTAGGCCAAAGTTCACCAAACCCAATGAAATTTTTCCTCTTAGGATACTCTTGTACTACCCTGTGGGTCAAAAATTCGGTCGAAATTGCTCTATCTCTTATGGTTTGCGAGATATTTGTGATTTTTCCCATTTTCACTAAAAGTAGCAATAAAATAGCCATTACTCACTTGTACATTGAGCAACAGTTGTGAAACTTAAATATGTTACAGTTCACCAAAAAGTAGATGAACAACATATTTGAGAGAAATTGTGTAGCTGCAATACTTTTGAAGATATAAGCCATTTACTCATTATGGTTATCATTAAAAATTGACAAAGTAGCTATTACTCACTTAGCTATGGAGATACATTTCCAAACTACTGACAATGTTGTAGCTGTGGAGAAAGTAGCGGTACAACATATTAGAACAAAATACTGTAAATGCAATAGTTTGAGAGTTATAAGTCATCTAATTATATTAGGTAAAAGTGTTATTACTCACTCAAAAGTAGGCCAAAGTTCACCAAACCCAAAAAATATTGAAGAGCGTAAAAATTCATTAGGACAAGTAATTTACCAAAAATGTGTAACTGTAGTAGTTTCAGAGAAAACTGCGTGACCCACGCACGCATGCACTCACATGGTGCAAATTATAATCTCCCGCTGGTGAGCTGGGCGGGAGATAAAAAAAAACACTGGAAAACCTGAAGTTTTGTGTACCAGGAGCTTATCTGAAGTATTAACATGAGCCAGACCATATTTCAGATTTACAGTGAGTCATATCATCAGAAGCTCCCAGGGCTCACCTCAAAACAACTGAAGTAAGACACAAATGTCTTGCACATGGCCACTCTGATGTCATCAGAACTGTCGTCAAGTCGCTTCAACAGCTCAGGGTACATGTTGTGAAGCTTGTCCTGGAAACACACAGGTAGTCAACAGCTAAACAAACGCGTAAATTTGGAAAATTTAATAGTAATTTAAATTTTTATTAGAAATACTTACCATTTCCTAACAGTAGCTATTTGTTGGAGCCATCCAACCCAATGGCCAACGCAGAGATGCGATTTTTTAAGGTTATATAACAACCTTAATCAAGCCATTGGGTTACAGTAGTCCGTCCTCCCGCCAATTAGGTCATATGACCACATTGTTTACTTCATTATTTTTGTTGCAAGTAAAAGAATGACTTGCGGGGAGGCGGGAGGGAAATATGAGCGTTAGGAAATGGTAAGTATTTCTAATAAAAATTTAAATTACTATTAAATTTTCCAATTTTATAGCGAAATACCCTTACCATTTCCTAACAGTAGCTGAATTCAGCCTTGTAGGATGGAGGGAATTCTTTTAAGAAAAACCACTACCCAACCTACAACTAAACAACATGAGAACTTCACAATGGAATTTACAGGCATTAATAACATATAAACTTCCAACAATCACAACATACAACTCCCAAAAAACTGAAAGTATGTAGTTGTAGTTCTCACAACTGCTGACAATGTTGGTGTTGCAAAAGGATGTCATACATAGATATTCCATCTACATTGTAACATCCGACCTCAAGACAAGGTCAACCCAACCT
Organism: Sabellastarte sp. h YS-2021; assembly: GCA_964017235.1. NCBI lineage: Eukaryota > Metazoa > Annelida > Polychaeta > Sabellida > Sabellidae > Sabellastarte > Sabellastarte sp. h YS-2021. The sequence continues at coordinate 15,291,166 of OZ024931.1, read as the reverse complement.
GAAAGTGTCATCAGCATAATGCCTAATCCTTCCCAAGAAAGATTTAGGCAACATTAATACCTACTGCAATACAATATCCAGAGACTGAAGATATCATATTATGAAGTAACAAACTATAACTGCAACCGTAGGACCCAATTTCAAATCTGACCCTAAGACAACAGAGGTTTTTCAGACAGAAAATGGTAAAAACTAAAGATGCAATCAAAACATACATCAATAGCTTCTGTGACTCAATCTTGACTCAATCAAGATGAAATAGCTGCCAAGAGATAAGTCTGTAAGAAAACTTTCAATGGCAGTAAAACAAAAGATTTGTCCCATCCCAAACCTTTTGATCACCAAACCCCTAACAAGAACAGAGAGACCCATATTGAGTTGAACTGTTGTCCCAAGAGGCTAAAAGCTGGCATGACCACAAGCTTAATTGCAGTAGACCCATCCAAGCCAACTGGTTCTGGCAATTGAAGGGACCAGAGTTACTTGTGACTCATTCTCATTAACTAAAGGAAGAATATGTCCAAGCATTAATGTCACTCCTTTATCATGATTCTGTAATCCACAGAGACAAAGATCACTGACTCAATTGCAGTAATCGCAGTAGGCCCATCTGAAGCCAACTGATTCATGGCCAAAAGGCAGTTAGTGGGCCAAAGTTACCTGTGACCAATCCTCCCTATAACTAAGGGAAGGGTTCACTACTTCACCTGAAGTCAAAACCAAAGACCATCTTGAAAGGTAATAACTTCAAGAAATCCTTCCTCACAAGCTCAAAGGTTGTTTGATAAGAGCATGAAGGACCAATGACAAAATCCAAAACTATTGGTTTGTCTCTTACTAAAAGTTGCTAATCTATTATTTATCTCAACTTTTAGATACTTCTTGACCCTTTAGGCCTTTAGGTATGTCTCTTTGAACTAGTATTTCAGGAAATTTGCTAATGTGGAATAGTGGGGTCTGAGATGTATATACGACTCTCTACACACCACTGCCCAGAAAACAACCATTGATTCACAGATTCTCCTAGAGGAGTGCTCCTTCATGATTCACCACTTCCTCTGGAAATCTTCCATAATATTCATGCCTGACTTCAGATGCCAAACATGAAGATTCAAGTGAAGTCTATTACTAAATGGTTGAGTCAATAGATTCACCCATTTAGAAGGGGTTTTGTGGACAGATCCACCAGACCCAAAACCAAGACATCCCTGGCCACCCTGGTACAATATGATGATTCTATACCTGTAGGTGGTCATCTGTTGAATCACATGAGGGATGAGGGCCACTGGACATAACTGACCAGACCCTCCCCAAAGACATTCCATGCATCTGTTCCCTAAGCCCGACTGTCTGGGACATGAGACATGAGGACCAAGACCCTGGGCAAAATACACGTCTGTCCAGACTATCACAAGCACCTTTTTCCCAAGCCTGACAGCAGACCTACCTAGGAAACTTGTGGGTCATCTTGTTGCAAACACATCAACCACTGATTGATGGCAGCAATGTCTAATTTGATTGAAAAACCTGGCGATTCATAACCGCTTTGGTCTTTTTTGCTTTTATCTTCCTAGACAAGGAATCTGCCAGAACATGTAGATTCCCTGGAATGAATTTCCCTGAATCTGAATCATTCTGCCATTGGACTAACCCATGACTCTACAGATTAAGGTACAAATTCCCTGAGTGGATGCCTCCCTGGCTGTTCATATAGGCAACCACTAAAGAATTGTCTGTGAAGATCAACTGATTTTAACTCAAAACTGATTTCTGAATCATTTAAAGCTAACAACATTGCTTTCAGCTGTATAATGTTATGTTATGAAGAGTCTTGACTCTTCCTGATGCCACAGACCAATGGCTGTGGATGACTCGAGAGAGCACCCCAACCCATTAGGGAAGCTTCTGTGAACGGAGAGAAACTGCGCTCCTGAAGGAGTGGTGAATCCTCCTTCAAAATTAAACTATTGGTCCACCACTGAAGATGATCCCTGAACCAAAAAACCCAAGAAATGGGACATCCAGAGACTGAAGATATCAGCAGTGTTTCCAGATACCATTGGAGTGCCTTCATGTTCAGATAACCCAATGGTATGGTATTCTCCATTGAAGCCATGCTTTCAAAGTGACATGAGCTTCCCTGGAGATCAATGAGAAGCTTCCAACATGGTAACTGTCCTTGCAAGAAGACAATTCGATTACTGGAGTTGGAAACAAATCTGATTTTTAGAAATTTGTGATCCAACCCAGGCTTTCGATAAGATGCACCAACCAGTAGGTGTTTTCTTGGCATTGCTGTCTTGAGTTTGTTTTCATTAGCCAACCGTCTATATACTGGCGAATACTGAAGCCTTCTGCGAGCCATCAGCTTCAACCCTTTTGCTACCTAGTGAACTCGAGAACAAACTGTAGCAATACTGAAGGGTAAGGCAGTGAACTGGTAGAATCTGTAGCCTCCAATGAAACGAAGTTACGGTTATTAGCTGAGTCTGTGATGAATGTGTACCCATAAGGTCGAGTGACGTCATCCACTCACCTTGTATAGACGAATTGCAAATATTAAACAATTCCATATTAAGTAAAGTACATGCAAGCTCGTTTACCTGACCTTAACAACTACTGGCTGCCATTTCCCTTGCTTGTCACAAGAAGAAACTGTAAAACTCAAGCGATGTGACACTGGTGACTGGTGTTATCGCCCTTTTGTCGATCATTTCATAAACAGCCTTTATCAACACTGCTGTTTTCTCGGGATTTTTTTTTTTTTTTTTTTTTTAACTTCTGCCAACCTCACTTGTAAAAGGTCTGGCTGAACATTCTCCTTTTCCAAGACTTGTATACTACCAACAATTGGGCAAAGGTTCCATGAAACCACAGGAAGCCAACTATCATCCCTGCTTCCATAGGCCTGTAACAGTACATCCTTTCCCCTTTTAACTGAGGAGTAGGAGGCACTTGTAAACTCTATTCCAGGGTAACTGTCATTGTAAGGACAAAAATCCCCTCTGAGGCCTGGTGTTCCTTATTAGTCAAGACTAGGAGCCTGCTCACTTCTAGACTTATTCATCATCCTTACTTCCATGAAAACACTAGATGAAAATGCTCTGAACATCTGATATGTCCAGCAAGAGAACCTCATTAGGAGTGAAAAATGCATTGTATGTTGCTAAAGGCATTCTAGGCTACATCCCTCCTTTTGAGTCACATGTTCTTAGACATGGTCAAACTCAGAAGATTTGAACACACACTAATCGACTATGGACAGGAAATGCAAATTGCACACTGTCCAAGGCATTATTGAAGTATATAGTATATCATGCTGATCTCTTAGATCCTATAAATTAGACCTGAACTGAGAAAGTGAGTCAAAACAGGTTTGCTCTCACCTACAATCTCCTACAGTAGATCTCCTGCAACTAAGGAGATGACAAGAAATTGATAGAAGTAAAGAAGTCCAAGCAAAGACCTCCTGCATAACTGTTCTTTAGAAGCTCTTGAAACTATTGGGCACATTCAGAACTGGTTGTAAACCCAAGCATGTGGAGACTTCTTGATGTAGGTAAATGTGACAAAACAATGGGAGCATTCACAGAGTCTGTGCCTGTTGAATCAATCCCTAGCCACTCAATCACAATCAATCAAATCACTGAAAATAAGTACTAGGTTCCCTGTATTCTTGAGATGAAACCCTATGCATCTCCTGACAACCTGAATTCTAAACCTTTTGAGAGGTATAGAAACCTGATTGTACTAAATTCTTGTGGAAAACCATAGAATCAAAAGCCTCTCCTTGTAGATATGAATGACACTCCCGGACATCTGACAACCCGAATTCTGACCTTCTGAGAGGTATAGAATACTCGATTGTACATGGATGACCTCACACAGGTATTTTCCCTGGTGAATGTTTTGAGTGGACCTCGACGGAAGTGTTTTCCGAAGAAGTAAACTTCCCTGCATTCAAAACTCCTCCACGATGCAACGTAAATGGCTGCCTCCAAGGGAGATTCCTTCTACTGACGCGTCGACAATCTATTCGACTGGGATGTATAATGTGATCAAAAAATTGCTTTCAACGCCTGGCTATTAGAACCCGACGTGAACAGCAATAACGGCCACTCGAATTGACATTCTCCTCCAAGATGGCGTCGTCCATATCGCCTCTGTTATTGAACAGTACATTCTTTCTAATATGTATGCTGCAAAATTATAGCTTCCAACGTCCAGCAAACTGAACCGAACGACTGGCAAGCTATATAAAGATATTATTGCATAATGACCTTCTTTATGTTGATTTATTTCCTCGAGGTTGAAAAACGATGAAACCTCGAAGTCGCCATTCAAAAGTCCTTTATTTCATAATAGAATGCATACCTTCGAAGATTTAACAACGGTATAAGTTCTGTATGATATACATGTGAAATAAGAAGTGAGATTGACTGTAAAATCTCAAAAAATAAATAAAACCTTGACAAAACTTCTCCTAATTTCCAAAGACGTCCTTACTGATGATGGCCAACAAAAATAATGAAGTAAACAATGTGGTCATGTGACCTAATTGGCGGGAGGACGGACTACTGTAACCCAATGGCTTGATTAAGGTTGTTATATAACCTTAAAAAATCGCATCTCTGCGTTGGCCATTGGGTTGGATGGCTCCAACAAATAGCTACTGTTAGGAAATGTAAGGGTATTTCGCTATAAAAAAAGAGGTAACAAACACTGGTCAACAAAGTACACGCTCAAGTCAGCACTGTTGTCATCAAGTTACTTCCACAGTAAAAGGTACATATTATGAAGATTGTCCAGGAAACATACTCATAATAAAGCTGAATAAGCGGGTTATAACATTAATAACATCACTTCACCAGCTAAAGGAACACATTCCGTCTGAATTAAAACTTACAAATAATGAACTGGTTTAGTGGGTCCCTGCTTGCGTTGTCGAGTTTTCTTATCTATACTGGTTCTCCAGACTGACTTCTCCAACACGATGTATTATAAAGACAGTAAGTGTGCAGACTACACAAAACAATGCAGTGCGCATATTTTTGGACGATCACTGATAATAAAGGAACAAACAATACAGACAAAATATAGTGCGACAAGTAGGTGTGTATAGAAACATATTTACAATAATATTTATGGATTAATAAATGAAACCGGTCTTTATAATAGAAATAAAGTCCGAGGGTGAGTACTTTAGGACCTCTATAAAAGGAGGGAACTTCCGGCATAATGGACTTGCGCTCCGCGCTCGTCCATTATCTGCCGGAAGTACCGTCCTTGTATAGAGGTCATAAAGCACTCACCCTCGGACTTTATTTCTACATTCAACCAATGTGAGCTAGTTTCCAAACCTTAACAAAACTGGTTCCCGCAGGTTCTCACCTGATCTAAGCTGGTTCCCACAATTCTGAAGATGTGGTTGAGCACACGGCAGCTCACAAGTCTTGTGTTCCTGTTATCATCCTCCAAGGTTGATGTCAGCTGAGTGACCATCTCCTGCATGACCTCCAGCAACTACAAGGTCAAACAGAGGTCAATACAGTGACAAGCATGAATAGTCAATGACTTCCAGCTATAACAATGTCAAACAAAAGTCAATACTGTAACAAACACAAGAGCTACAATGACCTCCAGCAAAATGTAACAAGAAAATTTGTGACATTCAGCAACTACAAGGTCAAACAGAGGAAAATCACTGTCTCCAGCAACAAATGTTACGTGATGCCTCATAACACATGACCTCATGACAAACATAACACAAACTCAAAAGCATTTAAGTACAGTGTATAGTGAATCGATTTATTTACAGGTTTAACATTACTTTCAAGACATTGTCTAGGTCATATCAGGACATAGTTGAGGGGAAGGAGGGAAGCACTGGTCACTAGTTGGTCAATATTCTGCACTGAGAAAACCACTGGGAACCAGCAAACCATCAGCTTTACTACTTCAGGACAGGCTGGGAAATCAACCAAGTATCTGAAAAGTAGACGGCAAGTGTGCAATCCACTGCACCAGAGTCATCTGTGACCACTCAAATGTCAAAAACAGGATACAAAACAGAAGTAAAACCTTACCAGTCACAGACTCTGCATGATAACCTTTGGTAAATGCATGTGCAAAAAAATAAGTAACTGAGACTACTTTTTGTTGGACCCTGTAAGGGCTTTGCTAACCTGGGCCCTCCAGGATGTCACCAGTTATTTTGTAAAAAGATGGGCTAATAAAGCTGTTGGGGATGGGGGAATAACATAACAAACATTAAGTGTCATACCTTTTCTCTGGTCATTACGTCACTCTGTACCACTGCCCACAGACAAGACACAGCTGTAGTGCGTATCGCCGTGGCAACTCGACCAGCTCGCCAAACCAGATTGGGCAGAATCATGTCCTTGATCACAGTTACTGCAAACTCATTAAACCTGGATAAATAAAAATAAATGTCACTCGAAGGAAAAAAATAACTGAGTCAATGTAAAATGGTTCAATCTATAAACAGGCACAATTTGAGGAGGATATTGCATTGCTTTGCCAATTCACAATAGTGCTATATCAAATAAAATAGACTCAGAGATCAGAATCAGGTCTAGGATTCTCTAGAAGTACAGTAGAACCTTGATTATCCCGCCCTCTATAATCAGAATCTCCAGATTAACTTGAATCCTTGTCTCCCTACATATAATGCGTGGTCTAGCATGAGCAATAATACAGGATTGTACACATTCTTGGCAACAATAAATCTAGTGCTTTATAAAACATATTGTCCACAGAAACACCTAACTTCTTTGATCTTTAATGTCATTGTTTTAATTTGGGAGGGATTAATTCATTTACACGACCCCACTACACAAGTTTTTTGATAATGTGCCAATCACTGCATGCATGTTGAATTGGGTTTAGCAATTTATAATCTCTTAGAGTAGCTCAATTCACAGACTGACGTGTATTTAAAGAAAAATGTCAACAATACATTGAGAACCAAACATATCCAGTCACTGAAGGCGTGTTTAATTAGGTTTTTGCAATTAATAATCTCCTGGAGTTTTTCAATGCACCAAATGCAGGACGACGTTCATCAAATATGAAACGTCAATGATACATGTACCAACTGAACTCACCCAGTTCAAGTCTGCGTAATAATTTAAACAAAAATAGCATCAGAGATGCCCGCACCCCACAGCCTGGGGAAATATTTTTCAACACCATGAGAGATAGAAGTAGTGAAACAGTACACAGATTGGGATACTTTCAGAGCACTCCATGTAAAGATTAAGTATTAAAACAAGACAATTCAGTAAAAAAAAAGCAAAAATAATATGTCCACCCCCCAGTGGGGTGGACATAATTAAAAGTTTTGAAGCTGTAAAATTTCTTAACTGGAGAATAGCTGTCAATGAAAATATCACAATTATGTATGGTCGAATTATGATTTGAATGTTTTGAATATGATGTGGCAATACATGCTTATATGTGGAGTTGGGGCAAAACCTGAGACTCACTTGATGCAATACCATCTAACAGATGGGAAGTTGCAAAAGTAAAACCCTTAATGAATTCTTATATGACTTTAACAGTGCTTACTCTACATCAAAAGACACCCAAAGGTGCAACAACCAAGATTCAAGTAAAAAGATATGAGAGATATAAGAGAGATAAAATGCTATCAGATATCCCTGTAAAGAGATAAAATAGCATCAGATATGCAAGATCACAGGTCAAATCCAGGTCACACCATGACGTTGCACACCTACACCACCTTTCTGAGATACAGGCCGGACAAACTTTTTCCCGCTGCCCGCCCACCCGCCCGCCCATCTGGACACCATGGGGGAAAACAATACCCCGACAGCCCTTGAGGGCTGTGGGGTAAAATGACAATATCCATAAAAATTAAGCAAATAAGTTACAATTAGAGGGACAGTTATATTGTATTACACAAATATATTAAACTGATTCATCAATGACCACCCAACATACAGGTTCAGTGCCTAAAACGATCTTCGATTATCGCCTAGCTGGTACCCCCATAAATGTTGGATTTCATGCAATTGCATATCCAAAACCCTTGATTATCCGACCCATCTATATGTCCCCAATGAGTTCAGATAATTGAGGTTCTATTGTAGTTCAACATTAAACAGAGTCAGATCATTGGAGAACAGAGTGTAATAGTAATTTGATGTTTTTAAAGCCCATTTCAGTTCAATACTTGTGATGAGCTGTTTGTGTTAAACACAATCACAATCCAATCTTACCATGCACACCTGTATGTCAGTGTAATACATGTATTTACCTGCTTTGGTTGGATACAATCTAGTAAAATGTCTTACATACCTGTGTTGACTGTCGAGAGTTGCTGGTGCATTCATGATGAGTCGGGAAAGCAGAGAGAAGAACTTGAGTTTCACATCCACGTCTTTGTCAGGGTGAAGGTTTGCAGCGAGGACAGGAATCACATCCTCTAGAAGCTCTCCAACCACTGGACCTGAACAACAACAAACACACGGACAGGATGGGTTATAATACCTGAAGAAATGACTAATTGCATTAAAACTCAAAACCTGCAAGTAAATCAAGATACCCTTGTTTGCATACAAGGAAATAATAGGTTCCTGGTTATGCACAAACAATAATGGTCAGTAATGGTCAATATAATCTCCAAAGGGAGTTTGAGTCAATCCTAACTAATGTAAAGAACCCTCAAGGAGAGGAGGGGGATTCTTCAAGGTCCTAAGTGTCACTTACAGTTTGTCAAAAATATGGAATAGAAACTCACTACAACAGATAATGAAAACGAACACTATAAGGGTATTTATCAGTTCACCTTCTGGTACTGATAGTACAGTAGAACCCCGTTTATCCGACCTCCGTTCATCCGAATCTCCGGGTTAACCGACCCTGAGCTATGTCCCCCCAAAATTTGAAGCATATATTAGCGAACCCGGCGAGCGATAATTGGTGATTTTGTTGAAAAATCCTTAACCACTGCACAGAATGCCTCATAACAAATATAACCTGTCCTTTCATCTGCAATCTTTTGTCTTCTATATGTGGGTATGTTAGGGATTAATTGTCTTCATCAAGTCTTTGTTGTACCGCAATTGGGATGATAACACGAGCCACATTCTCTGTGTTACTGCTTGGTGATTACAATTGTCACTTTCTGTATGGTTAATAATCCACCCTAACTGAGGCCATAAAGAAGTTGACCCTGAAGGACACCATCTTCATGATTGATAGGGCTTGGCAAGCTGTAAAGGACAGCCACCTACAGAAATCATGGGTCAAATCCACATTGATGGAATGCTTCTCCAATGTGGAGGATCAGAGTGAGACCCTGGAAGATGATGTCCAGGAAGCAGATGTCCAGGAAATAAGGGAGTTCCTAGTGGATGTGCCCACAGAGGAGGTAAAGGAGTGGCTGGAATGTGACGGGGGTGTGGATGCTAGTGAGGTCATGAGTGATGAGGCCATTCTGGAGTATGTGAAGGGACCTGCAGACGAACCAAAAGACCAAGAGGAAGAGACCACAGCTCCCTCCAGATCCATTATACCAGACTCTAAAGCATATGAGTGCATCTCAATTTTTTTTTGAATGGATTCAGCAGAAAAATGATTTCACTCCATTGGATGTCATACATACAAAGGACCTCAGAGACAAAGCTCTTAGATCCAAGACTGCCTCAAGTATCCCTAAAAGACTTTTTTAAAAATTAAACTATGAACCTAATGAATTGTTCATTTTGTACATGTATCTGACATAAATGTTTTGAATAAAGATTTTTATTATCCACCACGCGACGTATTTGCCCTAAATACGGGGAAATACAGACCGGGATGTATTTTTTTGTATACACCGGCGCCCCGGTACTATGGATAATGAATGTGAATAACTTCCGGTTTTTCAACAATATCTCGGAAAGTATGCAACTTACAAATATATATAATATATCATTAGAAAGGTGTTATTGTAGCGCTTCTGTTGATATATGTTGCATAAAAATCCACGCAGAAATGACTGAGATATTGCAAGTTAAAGATTGAAGTTTTTATATTCAGTGTTGCTCATGCTTTTCAAAGCCTTTTTTCACATCCTGTCATTAAATATTCATATTATTTGACCCATAAATCACACAAAATGGTGGATAATAAAAGTAAAACACCCCTCATCAGACATATACAGAAAAAATATATCACTCATGAAGATTAACAATATAATACTCTTGCTACGCACTCGTATAATATTGTTTTCTTCATTAGTGATATATTTTTTCTGTATATGTCATTCGGGAAGTTTTCCTATTTAATGTCACCTTTCCGGGGTTTATTTCGTAACGTCCAAACTGAAGAGATGAAAAAAGAACGCACCCAAACTAAATGCTTAAAAATTGCTTAAAACATCCCAGTAAAACATGGCTTCAGCATAAAATCGCTTTTTAAATAGGTGTATCTATGAAAAGGAACCTTATTTTCATAATGTATCATTTCGGATTGGATTCAACATGTCTGTAAGTAAATTTGTTACCAATCTTGTATTATCGCCCACTTAACCCTTTATACTGCAGTGTCATTCATGTATCCGAACCTCCTGTGTATCCGAACCGACCTTATGTCTCCCGAGTGAGTCGGATAAACGGGGTTCTACTGTATTTATTGACCCCCTTAATTTGACAATGATACACGGACTGACACCCATGAAAATTTTTGACAAGGAACACATCAAGCGATAAAAGCCTCTACAAAAAGTGGGACACACTAACTCCAAATGATGTAAAAAAAAACATACCTGAACATAGAGAGTGTGCCATAAAATGTTACACAAAGTCCCAAAAGCAACAATGACTTTCAATTGAATTCTGCCAAGTTAAACAGATTTAAACCTAGAACTTCATGGACCAGAGCAGCTAGAAGTCAGAAACTTTCTAAGTTAAGGAAATGGATGTTTTAATTATTCAGGATACAAAGTGCTGCACTTCTCTCTGTCATCTACAACAAATATACAGTTTGACTAATCAGTGAGGCTATTTGGGCATTTATAACATTAACACTTTTTTTTTATCTATGCCTGATGCAGAGGTTTGGTTTAATATCCACTGCAATGAGTTTTTTATTGAAAATGTTTCCTGTATACCTGACATTTCACTACCCAACAGTTTCAGTCGGGAGAATTTTAAAATTAACAACACACCTGACTCAAGTAAGAGTGTGTCAAAGATGATCCTCTCCACAGAATGCTGTGTCCAGTGCAGGTAACCCTTCTGTAGTCTATCTATCAGAGGCCGGGTGTGCAGGCTGTACAACGCCTGCACGTTCTCCAAACCACAGGCCATGGAAAACTTCTCAAGTAACTCATACACCTAAAGAATACAAAACAGTGAAAGTATGTCAGAGAGTAGGTCATAAAGAAGTGAAAATATGTGTCTGATGGAAGCACAAGCCATGGCAAATGGGTCCAATAGATTATACACCTGTGGCAGTCCCAAAGAGGTGAATTTCATACTTCTCTATCTGCACAAATGGGAGTGTGAAACTGTGTAGCCAGTGGATCAGTCAAAATACGGCAAACTTTCATTAAGCTTGACCGGATATATTCACAGGCTTCCGTATACTGATCAGTATACAGATTTGGTTCCATTTTATTTATCTACAATGAGCATTAATTTGAATGCATTGTGTAGTTCATTATACAACTGGTACTTGTAGGGAGAAGGATCAGTTTATGCTAGGTGGTAAAGATTCTGCACTGTAACTGGCAGAAATACATTACTATGTGTATACTATATGCAGTACTTACTTCGGTTTTGATGTTGTCATGGTGATGTAATGCTTACTTTTATTTTGATTCATGACAATATAGAACATATCTTTATTTCTATGTTGTCATAACACTGTAGTATTTACCTTTACTTTGATGTTATCACGGCGATGTAATGCTAACACAGTAACAAGTAGTGTGAAAATGTCCAGACTAACAGGCTCCACCATGGCACCACAAACAGAGAGTAAAGATTCAACACAGCTCAGTAATTCCTGCTGTAACTTGCCCTGTAATACAAAGTGTACAGATCTACTACTCAATAACTTAAAAACACACATAAATTTTGTTGCTATTGCACAGCTATGTCAAATATTTAACTAGATCATCCCACCTATCACAACTGACTTACCGGTATATTACATTAGGATATGGGAGAACAATAGGAAAATGTCCCGAATGACATATACAGAAAAAATATATCACGAATGAAGATAACAATATTATACGAGTGCGAAGCACGAGTATTATATTGTTAATCTTCATGAGTGATATATTTTTTCTGTATATGTCTGATGAGGGATGTTTCACTTTTATTATCCACCATTTTGTGCGATTTATGGGTCAAATAATATGAATATTTAATGAGAAAACGTGAAACAGACTGTCAAAAAGAATGAGCAACACTGAATATAAAACTTCAATCTTTACCTTGCAATATCTCAGTCATTTCTGCATGGATATTTATGCAACATACATGAGCAGAAGCGCTAGAATAACACCTTTCTAATGATATATTATACATATTTTAAAGTTACATACTTTCCGAGATATTGTTGAAAAACCGGAAGTTAATCACACTCAATATCCATAGTACCAGGGCGCCGGTGTATACAAAAAAAATACATCCCGGTCTGTATTTCCCCGTATTTAGGGCAAATACGTCGCGTGGTGGATAATAAAATAAAATAAATGTACATTAACTTTAAACTAGAGGAATGCTTTTGCTAACAAAAGCGAAGCATCCCTTAAAGTTTAAAATGCTTTGTGGTTTTAATAAGCATGCTGTAAAGCTAAGAATGCACAAAGCTGCACCGTATGCTTTCCCAATACCTCTTAATACATTCAGAAGCTATAAAAGCAACAATAAAGGAGATATAAGGCAAAAACTCCAAAGCAGCTATTTATGACCCCAGTTTGGCCCATAAGGGAGGGTCGGGGGTAAAACTGAGCGGCTATTTAGACTCTCCACATATGCTTTCCCAATACCTCTTAATACATTTTGAAGGTGTAAAAGCAACAATAAAGGAGATATAAGGCAAAACTCCAAAGCAACTATTTTATTACCCCAGTTTGACCCACAAGGGGGGGTCGGGGGGTAAAACTGACCGGCTACTTAGACTCTCCATATATGCTTTCCCAATACCTCTTAATACATTCTGAAGCTATAAAAGCAACAATAAAGGAGATATAAGGCAAAAACTCCAAAGCAACTATTTTATGACCCCAGTTTGACCCACAAGGGGGGGTTGGGGGATAAAACTGACCGGCTATTTAGATTCTCCACATATGCTTTCCCAATACCTCTTAATATATTCTGAAGCTATAAAAGCAACAATAAAGGAGATATAAGGCAAAAACGCCAAAGCAGCTATTTATGACCCCAGTTTGGCCCATAAGGGGGGGGGGGGGGGGGTCAGGGGGTAAAACTGACCGGCTATTTAGACTCTCCACATATGCTTTCCCAATACCTCTTAATATATTCTGAAGCTATAAAAGCAACAATAAAGGAGATAAAGGCAAAAACTCAAAATCGGCTATTTTATGACCCCCGTTTGACCCATAAGGGGGGGGTCGGGGGGTAAAACTGACCGGCTATTTAGATTCTCCATATATGCTTTCCCAATACCTCTTAATACATTCTGAAGCTATAAAAGCAACAATAAAGGAGATATAAGGCAAAAACTCAAAATCAACTATTTTATGGCCCCAGTTTGCCCCATAAAGGGGGGCCAGGGTTAAGGAGATAGAAGCAAATTTGTGTTTTGCCATTTTTGGCAAAAATTTGAAAATTCAAAATGGCCGCCATCCGGCATCCCACTTGGTTTCCAGACATTTTAGGCAACAGTTCTTATCAACAGTTCTTCATAATAACATAATGTCCAAATATTTCTATTAAATTTGTTTAGTACCATTTTATTGCAAGGAAATCTATTTTGTTGCCGGTTAAATTGTGTCAGGTATGTATGTGCACTTTATGGAACAGCCACGTAAGTAAGGTAAATAAAAATCGACCATTGCTCATTGATTTTTACGTTTTTGATATTTACATTAACTGCAAAAGTGCTAGTTTGTAACCAGGTTAGTATGTCATTATTTATTTCTTAAAAATCTCGAGCTTAAACTGCATAATTCTCCAAATATCGCCCACTGAGTTAGGACTCGAGTTTCGGTCAACTTGTTGCAGCACTACTTGCCAAATGTAAAAACTTTCTCACTCCTCTTTGTTACATCAGGTTCAAGTTAGTTCTCAGTAAGCTTGTTGTCACTCACCTCGGCAATCCTACAGAGATCTGGATCGCTGAGTATGTTGCAGATATCGTGTATGTATGCCTGTAGCAGACTGGAGTCAGAGCCTCTGATGATGGAAGAGAGGACAAGCAGAGATCCAGGACTCTGTGACAGTTTGATATGCTTCATAGACATCTTACACCAGATCTCAGGACACACAAAGAAACCCACCAACTCAGAACACTTGACAACCTGCGTGAGTACATTGTAAACATAAAGAGATATAAACTTTTATTTGTCAAATGGATTTATTACTGATCCGCTCTCTGTAGCGCCCATCGGCAGTTTGACCAAATATTTGCAAAAGTTGGGGATGGGCATTTACAAAAATGAAAACGTGCCCGGCATTCTGAGATATCGATAACCTAAGATTGTAGAGGGGCGTGTACAAAAGCATGCGCGATACAGAGTGCAGCACCCACTCACCAGATCTCCACATATGTAAAGAAACCCAGCACAGTTGGTCACCTGAAAGTATTCAGGTTTAATGTAAAAATATTGAGATATAAAGGTGTGTATAATGTTTTCAATTTTCACACCTGATTTCCAGACTAACAACATCAGATTGTGAAGTAAATTACTTGTTATTTTAACAGACTTATTTCTTACTATAATAACTATAAAAATGTTATGATCTCCATTTCCTTGTCATGTCACACCTGGTATAACATGTCTGTAACTTTGTCACAAAACTTCCTCTGGTAATCAAACTCTTTCGTAAAACAGCTATATAGTCCAGGACCTGCTTCCAACTTTGTGGTGACCCTATGTCACTATATTAATGCATGGCAGTTTGATTCAGGATAAATTAAGTACAAAATTGTTATTAAATTTCTCTATCTTTGGTCTATAATAACACGAATTACTTTTAATTGTCCCTTTGCACATATTCTGTCAGACTGTTTCCCACTGAATACTTACATAGTCTGTGACCTCCCTTTCCTCGTCACTTGCTGCTCGGTGTAGTGCGCTGAGCACTTTGTCCAGATGCTGCGTCACGTTATCCTCCTCATTCACCACCAGCTGGTACAGCAACGCAGCACTTTTCACACGCGTCTGCACCACCCAGTCTGTGATGTCATTGGACACGCCAGATAGGATCTTAGAGAAGTTACGATAAACCAAGGTGCGACAGCCCAAGTTAGGACGCTCCACTGAAAAGGCAACAACGTTGAAGAGAAGTTTCTACAGCTGAATATTTAGTCATGGTATTTCCTAGGAAGTGTGGCGGGCCTAATATATTGTGACCCGGAGCACGAAACATAAAACCTTAGCAAATTAGGGTATCTGTATATTAGTCATCAACTGCAAGTATCAGAAAGGCAAATATAGTGGCTGAGACAAAGAAATGGTCTTAAATATAATTTAAACAAAATTACTCAGAGAGTACAAACCTCCACCAGGTCAAACATCTCCAAGATTGCTTTTGACTATGAGTGCAATGATAAAAAGACTTTTTAAGGTTTTCTGGATCACCATCAAAACTGACTCCTCTGTTCCTTTTGCCTTTTTTAATATTTCCTGAAACTTTCACCAAAATACATCCATAACAAATATGCTGCCAAAAACATCACCTTCTCCACAACTAAGAAGCATGTAAAGAGTGAACAGTGGGCAAGTCTGACCAAATACCAGGTTCCAGCTGTGCTATTAACATATATTCATAGGTTTTACAAGTACCTCTTTCACTAGTCTCCAACAAGTTAGCCTTTTTTTTGAGTAACCGATTATTACATCTTAGTTCTTGTATATGTTACAGGCAATCTGTGTAACCAGGCATTACATGTAATGACTGGTCATATCAGTCATTTCGTGAAATGCCTAAACAGTTCAGCCATTTCGCGAAATGCCTAGGCATTTACGTAATGACTAAAATTAGTTCTAGGCATTTCGCATAATGCCTGAACATGTATTTTTATCATATTTGACGATTATCATGAATTAATTTGATATTAAAAAGTTTAATACGTGCTTGTTGCATACTTAGGGAATATATCTAATGTCCATTCATGAACAACGATAATAAAAATTGTATTATGATTAAAAATATCTATTTTCAATTTTATTGAAACTATTTTATTATCACTATCCATACAAAGTATATAGAAAACATAATGATGCATACAAATACAAATGTCAACAGTAATGCTTCGAAAAAGTGGCATAATTGTCCTAGGCATGTACAGTATATAGTGTTACCATCAACAGAGTTAATGTTATTACATATACATTGTTGTGTGAAAAAACCCAGCAGTGAAGCTTTAAATGACTGTGCTAAAATATCAGAACTGAGAATCTGTCTTTACATTTATACATTATACATTTTTAGAACTGGCAACTAATTTCAGCTCCTCAATCATTGTAGTATACTGCTCTTTCGTATCAGAACTTGTTGAAACTGTTTTGTTATCACTATCCAAAGTATACAGAAAACATAATAACACATACAAATACAAAATAATTTTTACATGAATATTTCAGAAAAGTTAGCATGATTGACCAAGACTAATTTCAGCTCCTCAATAGCCACTTAAATTAAACAAGCTCAGGCTGAGTGTTTGGAAGCTAAAAAGATCGGGGAGCCCTAATTCCAGTTAGGCTTGTTTCATCTAATAGGATTAACCTCAAAGTTTTCAATATTTGTCTCATGTCATCAAAGAAGCCCAACATAACAAGACCAGAAAACATACTCTTTTGAAAAAAATAAAAAAATTTAGATGCCCTTTCTTACTGAATGAAACAAGTATGAAAGATATGACTATTATTGATAACATTGCGAAACTGCTCATTCATTTATTTAATTGTGCAAAAAAGTATAAGAGATATCAAAATGAAAATTATTTTAAAGTCATACAGTCAGTTAAAACTACAACTTGAATTGCTTCTATCAGCTAGAAATAACACATATCAATAAAATTAATAAAAAATGGTCACACAGACTGCTTGAAATCTCAAACTAAAATTTAAGTATTTGATATAATTAAAGAAGCCACACCCCATATAGCATCATCAGAGGATGCACCAAGAACTAAAAAAGTAAAAACTAGAATGAGAAAGTATGAAATGTATCATTATTAATGATTAGGTAGCAAAATTGTTTATTTACTCACTTATGCAAAAATGCATGATATATGTCAAAATATAGCTACATTAATTGTAATATAGTTAAAACGACATCTTGAATTGCTTATAACTAGTGCTGTGAAATTGCTTCGAATATCAGGTTCGATGTTTGGTATCTGTACAGGCTAGCGAACTTTAGTCTAGTTCGATCTTTGAAACAACGTTTTCAAAACCAGTTAAAACGCAGAAATCTCACATAAAATCTTGTCACTTTATTGAAAATGTAGCAAAAATATAAAATCCATATATATCTTAAATATATTCCGCAATATTTTCAACAAAAGAAACAAGTTTTATAGATGGGCGAAAATAGGATCCGTTGGGATGTGGTGTGATGTTGGGGATTTCTAAACGTTTTGCAAAGTCCGAATTTCAGACGTTTGAACCGAACTCCGAAATCAGGGCAGTAAACGAGCGAACTATCGAAGTTCTTCAAACATCGTTGCAGCACTACTTATAACAAGAAATAATCATATTCTATCAAAAAGATACTTCAAAAAGATGATTATACATATTGTCTGAAATCTCAAATACTTGTTTAGGCAATCTGTGTAACACTGAACCTTGTATTTCAGTCATTACGAAATGGTTTTAACTGTTTAGGCATTTTGCGAAATGACTGAAATGTTCAGTCATTACGTATAATGCCTGGTTACACAGATTGCCTGTAACATATATAAAAGGATGGATACTTCAAATCAATTTTTGAAAAAAAACAGTGATTTCTTTCAGTGACACTTGTATTTTTTTTTTTTGGGGGGGGGGGGGGTTAATTTACCTTACTGTATACCTATAACTGTGTGCACAGCTAAACATTTTTATTTCACTCTACTTACAGTTAAGGACAGCATGACTAACCGACTAATCGACAACGGTTAGAATAGTGTTATTAACCGGTTCATATTTTTAAGTTTGAATAATCGCTCAATGTAGTAAAAGATGGCAGGTCTGAATCCGTCAAATTTGTCCATATTGTTACATAAAATAAGTTAAAATCCAACATCAGCCACGTTTTCTGTACTGTTTATACATTCACGTAAAACCGGAAGTACCATATACCTCTTATATTGCCCACTTCCTGTATGACAAAAATGCATCAGAAATCGCAGGAAAACAGCAAATATATTACGTTTTATGGATTATATACATATATTTTAATTTTACTTCACGTATTTATTGTTTTCATTGCCTTTTGCAATATGAAACTTAAGATTTGTGGTAGTTTTATAAATTCGACGGTTATTCGATGTCGACACGAATAGTACTTGGCGAATAGCCTACTTTGAATTTTTGTAGTCGTGACGCCCCTACTTACAGTTTGGTGGATAATGCTCTGGGTCTGGCTTCATGAAATCCTGTTTGTCTTTCAGATCATCTTCATTTTCCCCTTCATACTTCAACCCTTTGAAAAGCAGAATACAAAGTTACTTTCAGTTTACACTTTACAGGTGACAAATCAGAAGTTGTCATTGTACCACAAAAGAAAATAATATTTTAATTAACACTTACAAAAAATGAAAGAAATAGAATATTATAGAAATTTTAGCACTGACTCTACATCTCCAAATAGGGCCTAGTCTCCATGTACCTAAACATAGGCTGATTACACATCCTGTAACAACAATAACGTGACGTAGAAGCACTTTCAAGTTTGGCTGATCTCATTTGACCTCGAAGAAGTGATTTAAGGTAAAATCTAAGCACATCAATATAATCCCAGCTTATAATTTCTTGTAGTTTAAGATCCCAAACCTCTAGGACCAATAATAAGTGAGATAAAGGCTCTTTTAAATTTGACCTAAATCAGCTAAGTGGAGTATCTCTGCCACTCCTTAAATGACCTTCAATATGTTGAACCTCACGGCCAAATGTGTACCAAATATGGAGGTCTTGTACATGTGTTACACACATCACTCATAAAGAGATTCAACCTCCTATGGCTGAGAAACGGCCAGTTTGCCAGAGTACAAATGTTGATTATTTTCAAAGAAATGACCTTGGCAGCCATCTGGTTTTTCAAAGTGAGACAAAATTATTGCCGACTAGTTTTTGTGATAAAGAGCCTATGCTGTAAATTTGAGAAGCCTAGGTGTCAAACATTTTGCAAGATAGTGGGAACAAAAAATGCCCTCTAGTGGTATCTCAAGACTGTGTCATTGGTGGCGTAATGAAGCATAAATCAATGTATCCACCAGACACCTCCAGTGGATGCAAATATTGGGCGGACAAAACTGGTTGAAAATTGGGTTCCATCAGAGATACTTATGAAAGTTCACAATATTTTAACAGCTTTACAAGTACTCACTTCACTAGTTTGCACTCAATTTGTCAACATACTGGGTCCATTTCTGAGTACTTGGACACCCTGTCATAGCCTTAATTAACATAAAGGTCTCATTCATTAAATATGTGGTACTAACACATGCATTTAAACTTCAACATATGAAAATACTGTGACTTTTTAGTCCAATTTTTATCTTAATATGAATCCATTGAAAATGTAATCAAATCTACAGGTTAGACACCTCAGACCCAACGAGCGCACATCATATGTGATACTGCAACGGGAATGTATACATTTGTTTTAATTTATATTGAGCAGGGAAGATACTGACATTCACATGTAACTGTTTTGAGAGATTAGTTTACAACAGGCTATCCACAGTCTGGCAGAAGAAGTAAACTATTGCAAGCTTTACCAAATTATACAACTGTTTGAGAGCAACAATTATTCACCACTACCCACCCACATCGTGCCAGAGGCTGTCGGCTTGCTGTCTGATATCTTGTACTTCATCCTGCATGCCAGTCAGTAACAGAGGGATCAGCTTGTGGTGGAAAGAGTACCTAGAAGATTTTAATTTCATCTCAACACTCTAAGTTTACTGAGTTGAGTAATATATCACACAAAAGAAAATATTATACAGAAAATATTATAATAGTTATAGAATTATCAAAATACTGAAATATCACTGGATAGTAGTGGACGCAATCATTTGGTAAATGCTTTCATTAACAAGAATTCAGTATCTGGCTTGTAGCGGACCACTTAGACAAATCTTTGGATTAAGAGCTGAACTCCTGATGTGAATTTGTTGTGCATGTCTTCAACAAGTGACAATAAATGAACAAATAGAATTTCTGTGTAGAATATTGCCTTCATATCCAGATTATCATGTGCTTTCTTAGAGGTATGAAATCTCATGGCTACAGTACTGGTCACATGATGGGATCCAAATGCAAATTGTTGCAAATTCTGTGATTGGCTGAAGTTTTGGCTGTAGGTCAAGGACAACAAATTTTCATTTAGATCCCATCTTCTTCATGTAGTTTCTGCTTCAGTTAGCAAGACAATGAAGATCACGTGCTGGATTCAAATGCAAATTGCAGCAAAGTGTGTGATTGGGTGAGGTATTGTGCAGCACTGGTCACACGATGGGATCCAAATGCATACTACTGTAAATTCTCTGATTGGCTGGAGTTTTATATAGGTCAATTCTAATTCTAACTATAATTGGACTTTTATAGTGCTTAATCTCCCATATTCAAAGGGGACTCTACGGCGCAACAGAACCAAAACAGTAAACCAGTTTCAGTATCCAGGGACAAAAAAAGAGGTCAAGCACCCCAGAGAACGCCATCGGGTGATTATGACTCAGGTGGGTATGCCTTGGGGTACAGGCAGGTTTTGAGCTGCTTTCCGAATGAGGCCAGGGATAGGGCGCATAAATGTCATCAGGAAGAGCATTCCAAACAGTGGGGGCATCAAACGTAAAACTATAACAAATCTGTCTGACCGATTTATGAATAGAGGGTTGGAACTTTGCAATGAAATTACGAAATTACCACCACTCTGACTACACCAGGTACTGTAAGAACTGCTGCTGGAAGAGATATATGGAGAAAAATACTTGGGAACACCAGTGTGAGGAAACATGTTATCAAGTGTGCCTGTTTTAAAAACTGGGCGATGTTCAACAGGAAGCCAATACAATTTTTTAAGCACAGGAGTTATACTGGTGTATCTACTGATATTTGACACAATTCTAGCTGCACTATTTTGGATGCACTATAATTTACGTTGATTGAACTGAGAGAGACTTCTTAGACGGACCCCAGGTCAAGGATGGTCAAAACATTTGAATCCCATCATATCACTAGAACTGTTGGTTTGAGATTTCTATTGTTTCAAGAATAGACTGTAAACTTTCCAAAGTTTACCTGCCATGTCTTCATTTTTTCCCTTGTTTTCTCTCGTCTTTTTTAAATTATGCTTTTAAAGAAATAAAATAGTTCTAAAAGTGATTAAACGTATATGTTACAGTGAATTTGTGTAATCAGGGAATTCTCGAATTCCCGGAATGTTTTTAGGGAATTCGCGAAATCCCTAAATGTACCAGGGAATTCACGAATTCCCTAAAATTTCTAAATTTTAGCTAGGGATTTCATGAAATCCCTGAATATACTTTACTGAGTTTACTCTGCTAAAATTTATTAAACAGAAAAGCTTAATGCACATAATTTGTTATTATGCTTCTTAAGGACCATATTTACAACATTATAAAGTAATATGATATGTGCAAGATTTATTTACAGATAAAAACTTACTAAAAATGAAAATTAATTATATTTTTGGAAAGAAGATTACCTAAGAATGCTAACATTTACTGAATGATTATTATTTATTGTCTCAGCTTAATGCACATAATTTGTTATTATGCTTCTTAAGGACCATATTTACAACATTATAAAGTAATATGATAGGTGCAAGATTTATTTACAGATAAAAACTTACTAAAAATGAAAATTAATTATATTTTTGGAAAGAAGATTACCTAAGAATGCTAACATTTACTGAATGATTATTATTTATTGTCTCTTCAAAGGTCTGAACAAAATCTTTAATCTTTAACCTTAAACTACTTAGGATCTCATGCCATTCCATTGTTGCCTTCGATCTCCAATACCAGCTACCTCCCCAAATAAAATAAGTACTTTTCAGTTTTCATTGATCAGCCTGATTTGAACTGACATTTAGGGCAATATTGTGATGGAATCAATTCTGTGTACAATTCCTGCTAATTGTAATTGAGATTGAATCTTTTTAACCTATTAGTCAAAGACATGGAATATTCTGCCTCTCTCTCTGTGTTGTGGATAAATGTAGATTGCAATTAGTCAATTTTAAGACATGAAGGAACAGAAATAGCAGTTATAATATCAAAGTGTTGTAACTATTGATACGTTTAGTGTTTGTTCTATTCCTAATAATTTTTTTGTTACATTAATTCAAACTGTAAAAATAGCATCAGAGATGCCCGTACCCCACAGCCTGGGGAAATATTTTTCAACACCATGAGATATAGAAGTAGTGTAACAGTACAAAGTTCAAGATACTTTCAGAGCAGTGTAAGTTATATTAAGGTCCAAATAATGCTTAAGTAGAGAAAATAAAAAAAAGATGAGAAAAGAAATGTATATAAAGATGAAGTTTTAAAACAAGACAATTCAATAATAAAATGACAGCATTTATCAGTAAACCAAAAATGGCCGAATTATGGTTTGGATGTTTTGAATATTACCCATGCATACAGAAGTGGCAATACATTCAATGAATGCTTATGTGTGGTGTTGGAGAAAAGCCTGTGGCTCACTTGATGAAATTCCATCTGTTACAATGGGAACTTGCAAAAGGAAATTCTTAATGAATTCTAATATGACTTTAACAGTGCTTAATCTGCATCTAAACCAAGACCCAAAGGTGCAACAAGATTTTATAGGTCAAGGTCACTACGGCAAGGTCAAACATCAAATAAAGGTCAGACCATGACGTTACACACCTACACCCCCTAACCAATGTCCCTAGTAAGTATCAACTTCCTACACCTTACAGTTTCCGAGATATAGCCCGGGCAATATTTTATAGGTCAAGGTCACTATGGCAAGGCCAAAGATCGAATCAAGGTCAGACCATTATGTTGCACACTTACACCCCCTAACCAATGTCCCTACAAAGTATCAACTTCCTACACCTTACGGTTTCCGAGATATAGCCCGGACAAGATTTTCAAACTCAAGGTCACTACGGCAAGGTTAAAGGTCAAATCAAGGTCAGACCATGACGTTGCACACCTACACCCCCTAACCAATGTCCCTACCACGTATCAACTTCCTACACCTTATGGCTTCTGAGATACAGCCCAGACAGACTTTTTCCCTCCGCCCACCCACCCACCCATCCGGACACCATGGCTGAAAACAATACCCCAACAGCCCTTATGGGCTATGGGGTAAAAATCAATCATCACTGTTGTATAACTTATTTTGTATACCACACAAAAAATATTACAAAAGACTGAAAAGATCAGAAAATCATATTAGTCTATACAAATCCTAATCAAATTTAAACAAATGATTATCAAAAACATCATTTCACCAGTTTCCTAAAGTTAATCAGTTAAGAAGGCTAAAGTTTTAGGGATTTCATGAATTCCCTAGAGATTTTAGGAAATTCGCGAATTCCCTGGTCCCTTTAGGGTTTTCGTGAATTCCCTGATTACACAAATTCACTGTAACATATATAAACTCAATTCTATTAAAAACCATATGTGTCATATGTTATTAAGACATCAATGGAAAACATACTCCTAAACTTGAAAATAAGGTATATTCATATCATATTAACCTTTACCACATGACAATGAAAATGTGAGATTAATCAAATCAGTACATAACCCAAACCGAAGATTTGACTCAAAATAATATATTACCAATAAAAAAAAATAATGCTGTCAAAAACATAAAAAGCTTTACAGTCTTTTAGTGGTCGGACCGGTTCTGAAAATGAAAACCGGTCTCCGGGACTTTGAAACCGAACGAAATCCGGTATTTCGAAAGTGTGCAGAGATATGGTAAATTTTTTTACACGAGCGTACATGAGCAATATTTCTCATGAGGAAATATGAATTTGCGAGATATTTTGAAGTTTGTAAACGTCATTTACCATGAATATAAAGTAAAAATGTAAGCTGTTTCCTCAAATATAAACGTTCTTTATTGTTTGGACAAAGTATTAACCAGTAGAAAGCCTAATATAATGACGTTTTCAATAACCGGTTCTTAAATATTCTTTGCAGATTTCGTCATTTCTACCTAAACGAAATGAAATGTGGTATACCGGTTTACCGTTCACACCACTACAGTCTTTAATGATAGAAAATCGCTAAATATCGCAGCAACACAATTATATTTTTATTAATACTTAACTATTTGGTGATAAACACTGCTTTGTATAAAATTGTTTATTTTGTTAATTTTGTGATCGCGTCTATACCTGTCCATTAAATCAAGCAGCCACTTTCCAACCACTTGTATCACAGCTGCTCTAACAGTGGGTGCTTGATCAAACAAACGCTGAGCCAAATGGGATACAACATCATCAACAGATTTACCATTGCCATATTGTATCACATCTCCTAAAAACAGAAAATTATTCAAAAAAGAAAATTATGCAATTGTTTCATCATTAAATTATTGACAATAATATTATCTGTAAATCTGAATTATATTTTGGTTCCCATATTTTATATACATGTGTTTTTTATAAGTTCACTATTTTTGTATAAGTTAAAGCAAAAGCGAGACAGAAAGACAAAAACCTGAAGTTATGTAAATCAAACTAAATTTATATAAACTCTGCACCTTATCAATTAATTCAAGAAATAAATGCTTGATAATATGTAACATCTTTGCCAGTGAGGGCAATGAGGTTTTTGACACAAATATATATAAGCATAACTAAACATATTCATACAATCATTCAACAAAATAATAAAATCTTACTTTAAGGATATCATTGATAAATATGCAAGTTGGAAAACGTGAGGTCACAGAATTCTGTGGTATTTCCTAGCAATATTTTAAAATAAAATATGCAAATTAGAAAACGTGAGGTCACTGAATTCTGTCGGATTTCATAGCATAAAATCTTTTCAGAGGCTATCATAAAGTCAACATGCATACCAAAGGAAGAAAAATGGCTGTTTGTTTACAGAGTCCATTCCTCGGGATTTGCTAGCAATATTTTTTATAATAAAAGGGAAAATATAATCAAAACATCTGTACATTCGCACCTAGTTAGACGAAAATAGCGGTTTAACTTGGGAGTAATTCCACAGTTACTCTTGATGCATTGAACATGATGTGGCCATCAGTTGATATATCCAACTGTCCACTAATCGTCCCTGTACTTCTTTTGAGAAATTTTAAATTTTGCAAATACTACAAAAATTGAAACTTTGTTCTGCTGTTCAGTTGGGTATAAGTACAAGTAAATCTACAAGAACTTTTTATCATCAAGAATGGGAATTATTGCAAGACAAAACAACTTACAAAATTTTATGTACAGTACAGTAGAAATAATTTAAAAGCCAATGCACCTTCTATATTTGGGGTCAAATTATTTAATGGTTTACCAACAAATATTACCAGCTGTGTGCCCTTAGTAGTTTTTAAAAGGTTAATAAAAACATACTTTTTAGATGAATATATGAAATTGCAATTTATTAATTTATTGTAGACTAGTAAACTTGGCCTAAATGATATACTTGATAATAAAAACAGTAGAACCTCTATTATCCGGCCTTCTATTATCCAAATTTTCAATTATCTGACCTCAAACCCACTCTCCCATCACCATTTAAACCCGTCAGTTTAGCCCTTCAATTATCTGAACCAACTGTTCCTTCCCCCAAGAGGGTTGGATAAGAGAGGTTATACTGTAATGTACTATCTGAATTAATAGTTAATGGTTGTACTATTTTTGTTAAAAAATCTAGACTTGTAAAATTTAGGAAGTTTTGGGTATGACATTACATAAGCCTTGCTTCAGTCATATCTGTTTCATGGATCTTAGTTATATTAAAGTTGTGAAAAAGGGGGAAAAATATTATATTGTATTGATTTCTTTTATGTGTGTATGTTATTATTACAACAATTTTTTTTTTGTACATAACTAAGATGAAATAAACTATTATTATTATTATTATTACAAGGAATGTTGGTACTCAAAAACAGGTCATCCAGGTACTCTTAAAACTATATAACTATTTCTTCTTTCTAGATAATATGGTCAAACATAACATTCAACCAGAAAGGCCTAGCTAATATTCATTACAAAAAGATATATATACATTTTTAGATATTTGACATTTCATTTTCAAGGATTTTCTACCACATTTGCTTCACTGGTACTTCCAGTTGGTTACCACTAAAACAAAGGTACTGGGATTATCACACAAGACTCATTTTTTTCACCCACAGGCACACCTCTTATTTTTACATTGGCCTGGGGCATTGTGAAAAATTCCAGAAATGAAATGGTTTTCCTGTCATTAGTTTGTTGGTCACATGACAAAAACAACAACAAAAAAAACATGACAAAAACACCAATATGTCTTTCTAAAAAATGACATACCAGTAATTCCAGACTGGACTATTTTAATTTTTGTTTTGCCAGTTTTTACAACATTTACTGTGTAATGTTAACACATTATTTATGTTGCTAATGTAAATGAAACAAACATACAATGCATTTGTGTTTATAAGATATCTTCCTTATACTGCGAATCGGTCCGCAAAAATCACTCGATTATCGCCCACATGTGATCGATGCATCATTCGATGCATCGGCAGACATTAAAATCATACAAAACTTACAGAGTAAATAACTAATCCAAACTTTTAGATAATATTTTTGTACATTTCAACAATTCTAAGGCGATGTCTTTGGGACAAAAACTGCTCCATGTTTATTTTGCGGAAAATCACTTCCTCTTTTGTTTGATTTGACTGGAAACATACTAGAACTCAACCCTTTTTCGGCATCCCGAATTTTGGTTTTTTGATCGATGCATTGAAAGTAATTCCGTCATCGATCAATGCATCGAATGGACCACTAATCGGCGCAGCACTAGAAGATATAGAACTCGTGACCACAGCAACTTGCTACCATTGTCTCACTACAACTCGCTACCAATTATTACACACAGGTACCTACATGGTGCACTTTAAATCATTGATTTTCATGTCTGACTAATAAATATGAGGTCACGAAAATCCATGGGGTTTCCAAACAATATTTTGATAGAAATACTGCTTGAAGATAAAACAATTTCAAAGTCTCGGACTTGTACAACTCAACGGTATTCTAGTAGCCTAGATGATTTGTAAGTTTTAACGTTTTAGTTACAAGCATATTTCACGTCTAAATATTTTATTTTGCAGCAATTTGTATGTGTTTCATAAAACTATAAATAACAAATAAAGCACAAATTTATATTATAAAAGTGAAAATGGGGGGGAGGGGGGTTGCTACTTGAAGTTCAAATACTTTAAATGCACGCTAATAATTTATTCGTACAAAGATGTGGAAGCGAGATGCTCTGGTCGTGAGTTAAACGTAAATCATTTATAAAATGTGTTGGGCATATTTACAAAAGCACAGTTGATCCACTGCACCCAATTTAATTACAATAGTTTATAAATCTAAAAGAGAGTATTACCAATTGCCAATATTATTTCTACCCTCACACGAGAATGCTGGTGTGATATTGACTGACATAATGGTTTTATCAAATTTTCAGAAACCATATGAAAATGTTCTGGTATGCATTTAGCTAGGTCACAAGCACACTTGCAACTCTCTTTCTTGACTTCTGGATATGCATCTAAAATTGTTCTCTGTAAAATTTTCACAAGTTCATCAACATAAGGTGCTATATTCTTTTTCACTTTTGTCACAGCATTTTTTACTAAGACGACCATTAATAATCGGAGTTCCTCTGATGGTTCCGTAATTTCTTGCTGTCCAAGTCTCTGAACTAAAACAGGAATCAGCAATGATAAAAAGAGTTCAGGATTTGAGGTTTGACTGACTGCATCCGTGGTAAACAGAATAGAATGTTCTCGACACTTTTCAACGGGATCGGACAGAAGTTTCAGAACCGGTTTTAGGATTTCTTGAACTACTCCTTGCAATATAATTGGATTCTTAGACGATTTTGCTCCAAAGACCTCTTTTCTAATGCCATCTATTGCTCTTTTCCTCGTATTTCTATTTTCTTCGCCTAAACAATTAACATGGCGATTTATATTTTGTAAAATATCTTTGACTTCAACGTCCACGTTGTCCGCCATTGTTGTTTTGCGATGCAACGCCTCGGTTTCATATATGGTAACAGCTAATCCGTACAGGTGGTGTCAGTCATTCTGGTTAGTTAACAAACAAGAGCACTCAGAGAGCGCAGGCCTCCGTCAAGGCAGCTCAGTCCCCAATGCTGTGTCTACTCCATAAAATAATTCCTGGGCTTTTAAAACCTGCCATAAGCATTGATATTGTATTCTTTACACTTTGTTCCTTGTCCCATTCCTTTTATTTTATTTTTATTTGTTGTGTAAAAAATACCTGGATCCAGAAGATCCAGACAATGATCCGAAACACACCCCAAATCTAATCACTTCTTCCTTGTTCCATTTTGGATATGTCATGAAAATTTCATCGAAATCCGTCCATAACTTTTCGAAATTATCTTCTTTTAAAGAATTCAGGGATCCAAAAGATCAAGACAGTGATCCGAATCACTCCCAAAATCTAATCACTTCTTCCTTTTACCATTTCGGACATATCCTGAAAATTTTATTAAGATCAGTCTATAAGTTTTTGAGTTATCTTGTTCACAAACAAACAAACAGATGGATAGACAAACCCAGGTGAAAACATAACCTCCTTGGTGGAGGTAATAAAGGTAAATCCAAATAAAATAATCAATGTTAAAGTCCACAGTGCGTGAAAAAAATTCCTTTAAAAATTTGTATGTGTATATACAAGAGAATAAGACAATTCCAGTAAAGAAAACCACACATCAATCAGAGCACCCCCAACTTTAACCACCCAAGCTAAATTATGTATCAAGGCACAATTACACAATTAACTAAAACCCATTCTAAACAAATGACTTTTATTATGCAAAACAGACAAACAAACCATAACAGAAATTATTATATTAAGATATTAATTCAACAAAAAGAAAATAATATAACCAGATTCCCCAAACCTGACTCCCCAAGAATATTCCTCACCAACCAAACTAATCCCCACCTAATACATCTCTAATATTCACCCAAGGTACAAAAATGCCATCTAAAATGTTAACCCCAATGACTAATTAATAAAAAAACAGTACCTTAACTAAACCTAAAACAGAACATAATTGTTCAGTCATATCTTTATAGCTGACAAAGTTTTAAGGCTTAGTGGCAAGAGGAGAGTGTTCAGTTACAAAAATCAGCCCAGAATGTGGCTACTGCAGCCCCTCATATACTAAAAAGGCCAAAAATTGTGAACTACTCAAGTTTTTGGTGTCAGCACCTCCGACTCACATCCTCTCCCCAAATACTAGTCTGATAAAAATAGACCCAAAATACAGGATTGTAAACAAGGTCAAACATGGCTACCAAAACATGTGAGTTCCCCAAATATGAATAAAGATCAAATTCCCACAATATTTAATATCAGTAAAACAAATATTTAATAACATTAAACAACAACCAAACCCCAAGAAATCCTTAAATTATAACAAAACCCCAAATATCACCTGTAATTCCTGTAAACTCCTGATATTATTGCACCATAACCCAAAATATCATAACGGCGGTCATTATTACAATACAGCCTCTCAAAGTGGCATATAGAATAATCTCCCTGAAAACATGTGTGGATGAGTTGTGATGAAACAAAAGGCACACAACTGGACATTTGCATGGTTTTTGTTATAAATATATTGGGAAGGATTGTTAATGAATATGAATTGTTTTTTTATTTATTTATTTGTTGTTTTACGTCGCGTTCAACAGCCAGGGTCATATTGCGACGGGTAGTTTACAGGTGGAGGAAACCAGTGCATACTGCACTGTAAACCACGGCAAGTAACTACCAACTTTCCAACATGAAGCACCTGGCCCGAGATTCGAACCGGTGGCCTCAGAGGTTGGAGGCGAGAACTGTAACCGCTACACCACCGAGCCCCCTATGAATATGAATTGTCAATCAGACTCCATCTAAAACTGTCAATGATTGAGAGAGAGTGTGAGAGTGAGGATTCTGTAGAGATAACACTACAAATATTAACCATGTCACAAAGTGTCTTCATAAGATTTTATTTATTTATTTATTTATTTTTTGTAGTTTTAGAGTCATTATGATTTTTGGTTCATAGTTTTAGTGCTCTTCTGTATGAGGTCATTGTGGGTTCACTATGGTTTACTTTGGTTTGGTTAGTCAGTTGTGTGTTCATGCTTCACTAAACACAGTATATTATGGAATGTAAACTAGTTTCTTTACTTTAGTTTGAAGGAAGCCACACATTAGGCAACACATATTTTGCAGCACTAGTTTGTTGTCTGGAGATTGCCAGCTTTAAAGGTACTGATCAAAGTTCATACTTTTGTATAAATATTCACTTATTACAAGCAAAATAATTTCAAAACATATAACAAGATTTTAATATTTTTAATTACTACAAATGTGACTTGTGTTCATTTCCATTATCATCACATAATTAAACAACTAATGTGTATACAAGTTAAACAAGTGTAATTATCTTGCATATTGTGGGTATCATTGCATCATTTTCAGCTGATTCCAATGTGGGGAACTTATGGTGATGCTTGAACATTGATGCTCTTATGCTATGATGGAAGATGTGATGATTTTTTTCCCACTGAAGATACTGTTGCAATATAATTTGATGTTGCTGAATGTCATATTTTATATTGTTGAAGACATGGTTGTTGGATATGATGTTGCTGAACGTCATCTTTTATCTTGATGAAGATATGGTTGTTGGTTATGGTGTTGCTGAATGCCACTTTTACTGGAGGACTTTTTCATGTTACAGCTGACTTTCATTGATCTTTATGGTAGGCTGTAATGGATCAAATAACAGGACATTGCACGACAATAAACACTACATATTGAAATAAGGTTTCTTATATATGTATACAAATATGTATATATATATATATTATACAAATTATGTCTTGTATTGATATTCATTGTGTCTCATTGATGTATTGGTGTGCATGCATGTATAAGTATAATATGCATGTAATAACTTATATTAATAGACTTTTACACTGTGTTCATTGAAATAAATCAAATCAAGGAAGCCGTGAATAAACAACAATAAATAAAAACTACTTGTATCATTTGCCATACTAGCTTCAAACCAACCCTGTGACACACCATAAGAAAATTCTCTCTCTAGCTCTGCATCCATTTCTCCCACATGTACAGGTATCAGGGGCTTTCTATGATTTGAAATCTTTGTGTTCAATGGATGGCCTTAAGGAGTTTCTCACATATGTGGAGAAACAATGGATCAGAAGCAGTTTCTTTGAGCCATCAAGGTGGTCCATATATATATAGAAAAAATAAGAACCAACAATGCTATAGAGGGATGGCACAACAGGCTGAAACATAAGGCCAACAGGGTCAACTGCAGTTTTATTAGTTGATTGGGTTACTGCACAGGGAACGGTAACTTGTGATAATTCAGACAAAAAACTGGTGACAAATGGTAAACTCAGAAGATAGCAGTGCAAAAAGAACAGAAGAATCCAAGGCAGCCTGAAAAACAATTTAGAAAAAGTACAACAGAGGAAGCATTGGTGTAGGTTAACTGTTGTCAGCTTGCTCACATTTAACTGTATAAGCTATAAAACAAATTTTCTTCAGACAGCTGCTTATAATGTTTCCATATAGTGTCATTCATTTCATACAAACTGGTGCTCATAATGTAACTATAATGTGATTTTAATCATTCATGTTGTAATGTATATATTGGTTTGTGTTTTCTCTTTATATGTAATAAAGGAAGTGGTGTGGTACATTTTTGTATCAATATTCAGTTTACAGTCAAAACCTTGGCCAACTAACACCAAATAACACCAATAAATCTTCTTCTGTCCATATCTCTACAATATTATGTGCGAGCCGTTTTGGTCGTGACTTGCACACACACCTATATTCATTATATTATGCTGCATTCAGGCGGAAATTCACAAATTGTGTGCAACACTTGTGAATTTGTACCAGTGGGGAAGCTTTGACCGTTCTTAGGTTATTCACCAGCTGTGTGCTTATATTTAGATGTAACAAACAAAAATAACAAAGAGAAAGAACTAAAAGCAATCACAATTTTTCTGTATCCATCACATAAAAGATGTATATTTCATTAGTTATACCTTTCCTGAGGTTTATTTTAAAAAATCCAGAGCATTAAAACACTTTACTTGACATATTTTAATAACGAAAGCACTTGTATTATCCATCTTTGTTGTCACTATAGGTGAAGGCCACAAACTGGAAAGTTGCTTGAGTTTCCCTGCTCACCTGTGGTAAATACGACCCATGACACCGTTCACAGGCTGTGAACTCGTATTTTCAACCGGCAAAAACGCAGCATTAGGTTTAGTATTAACCAGACATTACAAACCGAGAAGACGATAAGACCACAGTTGTCAATCGACTACGAGAAAATGCGGGCTTCCGGGGACTCACACAAACGAGTATAAGACACACATAAAAAAAAATCAAATAAATTCCATAACTGTAAGTGTGGACAATGTTTTAGTAGGGCGAGGCCTGAAATATACAATAAATTAATGAATGTATATTTGACAAACAGTCATACTTTAAAATATTTTATTGAATTCGAATTATATAATTTTTAAAAAGTCTGTATGAATACCAGTCAATGTGTGCTCAACATTCTACGAATACTAGCACTAAGTGTGATTTGCAGTATTGTTTTGGAGTTTGGATATACCTATTTCTGTGAACATATTAGACTTTCTGATGGAAAAAACACTTAATTCATAATACTTAAAAATAACAATAATAATTAAAATTAATAATTAATGCTAACTTGACAAAAAATGACTATTTTGTTAACTTTGTTATTTTTTTTTCTGGGGCGGGGGTGGGGGCTATAGCAAGCACTTACTGGCCATGAAAAATATATAATTAGTTCAGTAATGGTCTCATATTTTCAAAGCCTATATTTCAGTACATTTTTAGTTACGACCCGATTTTAGAATAAAAATTTATAATTAAAAATATGAACCGGGACATTTAGTTTAATTTGAGATGTTGTTGTGGGTACTGGGTTTGTGTTTTTTTTTTTTAAGTTAATGTAAATGAAGTAGGAATGTATCTACCAAGAGCAGTGACATGACAATACTGCTATGGGAATCGAACCCATGGACATTCTCTTCAATTGTAAGTTTGATGACCTAATTATGTGTTTGCATGTTTATCTGCTGCTGACCTGCCAACCTTAATTTTTTCATTGTGTAATTTAAAAAATTTTTATGTGCTGACTTGCCCACCTGCCGACCTTTACTTTTTAACCATGTGCCGACCTGCCGACCTACCAATTATTATGCAGTGTATATATATACAATTGCTATAGATATATAACCCTCATGCTTGAACTACTTCTCACTAAAGACAGAACTACTTTCATGTACTTCAGGGAGGGTAATTCAGCAATTTAGCCGAATATACATACCTAAGGTATTTCCTTGCTAGGTATTATTGGCAATTTTTGAAAAAGAAAATGACCTCTTTCATAAGATATGGATTTTTTGGCGAAATTTACTTTACATTATTTTAATGTGTATATGCATTTATATTCAATACATATTTTAAATTCAAACCACCAAAATATTAGTTTCTGGTGAAAACTGGCAGCTTTTATAGCTTAATAGACTTTTGCTTGAGCAATCTGTAACATTAAGTTAGAAATTTTTACTTATTGGACAGGTATTCAAAGAGAATGAGGACCTCATTATTTGGTATTCGGGAACACATGGAACAAGTATTCAGACTCTTCTACATTTCCTTCTTGTACATAAGATTAATGGCCGTTATAAAACGAATTTTGTCTGCCATATAATAAGCCCATATAAATACACTAACAGAGCAGAAAATACCTTCAAAAGTTAAGGTATTTTGTTTTCTATAACCAAATAACTGAAATTTCGTCTATTTATTTTATACTCGTTCGACCGAGGTCCCGGAAGTCTGCATTGTACTGGGGGCGTTTGACGACTGTGAAGACGAACCCCTTTCCAGCTTTGTTTACATTATATAAGGGGTTCAGTGAGGAACCATTAAACCTTCAAAAAAGACGTACCAGTGTTGTCACAATTGAATTACATCATTAGATGAATAGTTGTACTTTTGGTTAGAGCTTGTATTAATATTATTGGCAGACTTTGGAATTTGTGGTTGTAATTGAGATAAGTATTGTATTATCGCCCAACTATATTTGTGGGATTTTCCATCTGTTTATGAAAAATATGTATGGTATTTTACTTGTAACCTATGGCCTTTTTATATAGATATTTGGCTGAACTGCAGAATCCCCCTGACGGATGTTAAAATATGGTAATTTTAGTTGAAACAAAATTCATGAATATTTATGATAATTAATCCACGGGTACAAATTATACAATAAATGTATGTTGGTAAGGCAGGCATGGAACGACAAGGTTGACGAAATACTACAAATAGTAAGAAACCAATGATAGACAGGTACTAGAAGGTCGACAAGTCGACAAATTTGATATCTGTTAAATATTTGGCCACTTTTTATTAGATATCCAGTTTGTCGACTTGTCGACCTCCTATCTGCCTACCATTGCTTTCTTACTATTTGTAGTATTTTGTCGACCTTGTCAACTTGTCGACCTTCCTACTCTGATACCTTCAACAACACCATATATTTAACAGATATCTCATTTGTCGACTCATCGTTCACATCCTTAAATACATTCCTTTCTTTATGTCCACTTTGTCGACTTGTCGACCTGGCAACCTAAATAATTTTAAACTTACAAATCATTTGCATAATTGTTTTCTAATTTTTAAACTTAAATATCAATTAGCATATTTCTACTTCCGTCAGGGGGATTCTGCAGTTGCGCCAGATATTTATGAATATGTAGCAGCTTTTCTTTTTTTAATTTCAGATTTCTTCACTTTTAGGTTTCCACTTGATAAAAGTAATACGAAGTGGCTATGTACCAGGTCCCTGACACATAAATAATTCACTATGCATCAGGTTCCCCATATTTTACACTAGGTGTATTTCACAACCATAATCCGTTGAATCTAGATTCCTCAGATTAACAGATTCGCTTGTTATGTGACTAGAATCTTAATCCTCTCGAGGTAGATCAACGGATTCAGATTCATTGGAGTACCCATAATTCTTTGAAAAATAATGGCGGCAAAATATGATAATATTATGTTAATATATATTAATATGTGATATTTATGTTGGTTTATGTTATTTTATTTTTTTTTTTATTCAGATCTAGAGAAAATTGTATTTCAAGATTTTAGCTATTCCAAAGAATCTGAATATGGATTGCACAGATTATGCAGATTTTTATTTGGGAAATATGCCTACTGACTTGTGCAACTTATTAACATTCATGTATGCATAGAAAGTACTGTGCTACTAAAACTCAGGTGTGTGCTGTGTGATTGCCTTACAATATTTAATTTTTAGAAATAATGCTTGAAGATAAAGCATTTTACATAAACCTGTTTACTTAGTTTGAGATCAAAGACTTGTCCATGTTTTAAATGGATTTGTAAATCTAATAAATATTCATGCATGCATAGCAAATATGAGGTTACTGGGTTGTGGTGGGTTATCAAATTATGTCCTATTAACAGTACTAATATGCTGCTTGAAAGTAATCTGTCAAAATAACAATGATCATCTTTTGTGACAATAGGAATAAACATCTAACCCGACACATACTGTTTCTTTTGGATATCTCTGGAGCCTGACACATAGAGAGAATTTTATATGTCAGGGACCAGACACAAATGCTTTCCCAAAGTAATATATGTATTCTGGGCTAATTAGGTACTAGCGCCAAGTGGAAACAACACCCTGAGCCATTTCAGCACCAAGGAAATATAAGTGGTTGTGGCCATTTCAATACTAGCACACTCGTCAAGTTCACTGGTTTGAAACAGCACACATATGGTGCTGAAACAGCCCCAGTAAGAGATATGTATTTCATGATTATTTGTCATGACTTCTTTTTCAACTATTATTTAGTACATAATTGTATATGACATAAAAATTGTTCGGGCATAAATTAAATGCCGGAAATATTGCCTGCAGTTAAAATTGTCATCTTTATATAAAACATTACATATGATTTACATCCTATACATTTACATTTTACAAAGGATACTTTTAATATTCATTTATGATGTTAAAAGTATTACATAGTGATGAACCACTTACATCAATCATTAGCTCAGCACAAAGTCACTTTTCAGAATCTGTATGACATAAGATGCCATGAAAAATACAAAATCTAAATCTATTTTAATCACTCAATGGACTTTCTTTTGACATGATTATGTCTTAGTAATATTTTTCTGAATATCAAGTGTTCATAAACAGTGGATGTAATAATACACTGTTCTGGTTTTAACTGAATTTTAAACTTAAGAATAAGCATTTTCAGGAAAAATCTCAAAATTGGGTGAATAGTTGGCTCTTTTGTTTACTAAACTTCAAACTCCCTTATATTTTTCTCTGCTGTAGTCACATTAATTTAAAAACAAATTCTAACATGACACACCTGTGTCCGTGATTCTGATTGGCTAATCGGGAAATATTTCATCGATAAAATCAGCATAACCTGTGGTTTTTATTATTACTCATTATGGCTGTCTCGACAATTTTGTCATAAAAATGTAAATAATAAATGGTATTTATAAAATTTTAAGACTTGTCATGTTAGAATAGGGATAACCCCCCTCCAAAACCATGGTATGGATTATTTACCACCAGAGTTTATAACTTCAAACCACGGTAAAATTCTGTGTATACCATGGTTTGATCGAAGGTTATTCCTATATTGTCTGTTGATGAAATATATGTGAGTGTTTTTTGTTTAGATTTTAATATTATTTTTATTTATTTCAATGCACTAATAAATTGACAGAAATGCAAGACCAAGACTGTGACCTAGGTGAAACACATCTTGTCACTGGCGGAGGTGGATATGCTGGTATGTTTATTGGTGACCATGTTTATTGCTAAATTCTGCACAGATTCAGAAGGTGTATATATTTGTTATAAAATAAAAATTCTGTCATGTTATAATGACCTCTTTAAAGACAAAAGTAAGTATCTCAATGCTTTGTTATAAATCCTAAAGATAAATGACAAATATTTGTTTGTCCTACATACTTTTGCTATTTATTGGACACCTTGAGTAGAACATTGAGTACATTTATTCTGTACATATAGACCACAGGCACATATTACAATTAAATGTCAGTGAAAGTACAAAACAAATTGTATTGGATTTTACTGCTTGTATTGTCAACGTTTACAATCATTAAAAATAAAATGTACAAAAAAACAAAAACAAAAAATGGAAGAAGAAATACTGGTCTGATTGATTCAATTTATTTTACTTTTCTAATTTTGAAAAAAGGGAAACAAAAACAGTCTAAATTGGATTTGTGTTCACCACACATAAATAAACTTTTCATTATCACAGTTTCACTTACAAGGAATATATATTTTCTCAAAGCTCATGATATATATATAGTGGACGTTTAAGAGTATATGAAGTTTATATTGTACATAGTTACTTTCCATATTAGTAAGATATATTTTATTTTTTAAGGTTATCATTTAGGGCTTGCTTTATCACAGAGAGGATATAAAGTGATTCTAGTCGATATTAGACCGCCAACTGAAGAACTGGGCAATTTTATACAGTTTATTAAGGTAAACACATGAAAGTTACCACAGTCAAAAAGTATGGGACTCTTCAGCAAATGTAGTTTTTATACATTATTTGCAGGCTTGATCAAAGACATAGGTAAAAAGCACAAAAACAATTGGTTTCAGTGTAATGTTGACATCAGATTTTGAAATATTAATATTTTGTTAAATCACATAATTGATCCACTTGTCTTTTTTTAAAAAAAAAACACTTTTCTTTAAGAAGTACTCTTTTGTTTAGTGATACTAGGTTTGAAAATTATTCACTTTATTTTAAGTATATCAGGAATTGACTTATTTTGGCAATTGGCCTACAACTACATTAATATTATTTTTTCATCTTTAGCTTTGAAGTACTCTATACTGTACTTGCATACTCTTAACATTACTCATTTCAGTCATTTGCACTGTTATTTCACAGGTAGATATAACTAGGTATGATGAGGTGGAGGAAGCCTTTGCTGGAGTGAACTGTGTGTATCACTTGGCATCTTATGGCATGTCAGGCAGGGAACAGGTAATCTGGTTAACAAGCTGCCAAAATGCATTCTACTGCATTTTAATACTTATCATACTTTAATAAATATTATAATGGCCAATTAAAATAGAACATTGTTATGTATTTATTTTCTGAAACATTACAATTTAAGTATGATACATGACCATTTATTTTCATTATAATTAGTTGAAAATATAAATCAGGTAATTGAACACTTTAGTGATAGATATATCCAGCATCAAAATCTGTCCCTGTATAACCAGAATGGCCAACATATAGTTATATCCCCAGACGAAAGTTGGGGATATATTGGATTCAGGTCCGTCGCGCCGCCGCCGCCGCCGCCGTAGAAATTTCCTTGTGGACGCGATAACTCAAAAACAAATTAATATTTTTTTTTCAAACTTGGTACACATGTTAAGGGTGCCCAAAGGAAGATCCCTATTTTAAGGTGACCTTAAACTCCCAGTAAAAAAGAACTTATGGCCACCTTAAGGTCAGAAATTGGACTTTTGGCCACTTAGAGCCCTGTAGGTCACAAACTATGATGCTCAGCTGGCTGAAATTTTACCTGACAACACATTAATATGTTCTGAGTACATGTGCCGAAAATCACGACTTTAGGTTGAGGAGAAAATTGTGTTTGAGGCCCATAAATACCCCCACTTGGGGATTTTTTGCTATACTTTTCACATATTTTGCCCTATAATTTGGAAGTGGTAATTCTGATGAGTCTCAAACTGCGCTAGGTATAACTTTGATATGTAATCCTTGTCTGTAGAAAATTTTAGGGCTGTAGGTTTACCCAAAGGGGTCGACTTAAGGTCTCAAAAGTGCCCACAGAGACCCAATTTATGCACTTTTTGCCACTTTCAAGCACTGTAGCTTTCAAACTATGTCTCTCATCTAAGTTAAATATCATCTGGGAATATATCTATGTGTTTTCTTATATGTGCCCCAACATTTAGGCCTTTAATAGACAGTTAACCTGTGTATCAGGACCATAAACACCCACCCGAGTGACCCTTATAAGACATTTTTCACATCTTTTTCCCTGTAACTTGGAAATGGTAAGTCTGAGAAGTTTCAAACTGTATTAGATATATATTCTGTGTGTAATCTTAGTATGTAACAGATTTTAAGTCTGAAGCTTTAATTTTGAAGGTCAAATTGAGGTCTCTAAAAGGCTCCCAAAGACCCAATATTTGGACTTTTTGCTACTTTTAAGCCCTGTGACTGTCAAACTATGTGACTGATAGAGCTCAAATCCTATCTGGGAAGATATTAGTATGTTATTTATATATGTGCCAAAAATTAAGGCTTTAAGAAGACATTTAACCTGTGTATGAGGACCATAAATCCCCACCCGAGTGACCATTTTTAGACATTTTTCACATATTTTGCCCTGTAACTTGGAAATGGTAAGTCTAAGAAGTTTCAAACTGTATTAGATGCATATTCTATGTGTAATCTTAGTATGTGACAAATTTTAAGTCTGAGGCTTTAATTTGAAGGCCACATTTAGGTCTCTAGAAGGCCCCATAAAGACCCAGTATTTGGACTTTTTGCCAATTTTAAGGCCTGTGACTGTTAAACTATGTGACTGATAGAGCTGAAATCTCATCTGGGAATACATTATTATGTTCTTTTTACATGTGCCAAAAATCAAGGCTTCAAGTAGACATTTAACCTGTGTATGAGGACCTTAAACACCCACCTGAGTGACCCTTTTAAGACATTTTTCACATATTTTGCTCTGTAACTTGGAAATGGTAAGTCTGAGAAGTTTCAAACTTTATTAGATACATATTCTATGTGTAATCTTAGTATGTAACAAATTTTAAGTCTGAAGCTTTAATTTGAAAGCCACATCGAGATCTCTAAAAGGCCCACAGAGACCCAATATTTGGACTTTTTAACCACCTTTAAGCCCTGTGACTGTTAAACTATGTGATTGATGGAGCTGAAATCCCATCTGGGAATGCATTATTATGTCCTTTTTACATATGCCGAAAATCAAGGTTTTTAGTAGACATTTAACCTGTGTATGAGGGCCATAGACACTCGCCCAAGTGCCTTTTTGGACATTTTTTCCGTATTTTGCCCTGTTATTTGGAAATGCTTAGTGTGACAAGTCTTAAACTGTATTATATATAATTTTTGTTTGTTATGTATGTCCCCCAAAAAGTTTCAGATCTGTTGTTTAATTGCTAAGGTCTCTTTAACAATTGTAAAATGCCCACAGAAACCCAATTTATGGACATTATGCCACTTTAAAGCCCAGTAACTGTCAAACTATTTGGGTTATAGAGCTGAAATCTTTGAATTTTTAAAAGGAAATGCCTGTCTATTTAAATTTTGAATATTAATAATGTTATGGCTATCTTAGTCTTTCAAGAACTTATTTTTGTGTGTTATACCTCTGCTTGCTGAGTTTTTAACTTTTTAAAATGAAACTGGTTAAACATATTCAAGTAGACAAAATGGACACTTTAAGTGAGCTTTAAGTCCCAATATTAATGAAATTATATCCTTATGTAGTAAAAGTAGGGGATTTTTAACCCTCAACTAGCCCAGTTTTATTCAACTTGCCTCAGTTAATTTTGACACAGCTCCTACAGTTATGAACTCATTTCAGTTGATAATCACATACTTAAAATTCTCAATTCTTTTTGTATTTGAGTACCCCTTTTATATAGATTGTTTGTTTACCATTTATGCATCCCCCACCCGGATTCCCCCCACCCACCTCTGGGACCTCCAGCTATATTGAGTGACACTAAATAAACAAAGGTATTTAATGATATCAGATGAGAAACAAAGAACTCAATGGGGTTGCAGATCTTGTGTAATAGTGAGAGAGGTGTGGAGAAGGGGAGAGGGGTGGGGGTGGGAGGTGGTGGGCTTCATTACATATAACACAAAGGGGAGTCAGAACTGAGATTGTGTCACATATTTAGGTTGCATATATATGGACCACATATATAGGTATAGAGGAAATGAATAACTGAAAACAATTTGCAAATTCTAAAAATAATATAATAAAATAATAATATAAATAATTTTTTTTTAAATAATATTTTATTTGTGAACAAATATAGAAACAGATATGCGCTTTTGGGATTATGAATTTTAGAATGGACATTGAATCATCAATCATTTAAATACTTTGAAGGAAGATTGAAAAGTATGATGAGTTGAGTTAAAAATAATATTTTATTTGTCAACAAATATAGAAACAGATATGCTCTTTTGGGATTATTATTTTAGAATGGACATTCAATCATCAATCATTTAAATACTTTGAAAATATGTTTAGAGTTATCATTGCAGGAAGATTGAAAATATAATTTGAGTTATGTATTTGGCGTCTGGGGATACACCATCTTCCTTGGAAGATATAAACAGAGTAGATTGATGTGCTGAAGTTCATATAATAATGGGTAATTATGTTTTAAAAAATTCCCGATCAAAACCTGTGGCGTGAGTGATGACCTGTCTGGGGATATGTTGGCGCCGAGTTGGCCCAATCTAGTTTTTTAATGGCCTCATCATGAATATATTTTAAATTAATTGTTTTGAATGCTAAGCCGCGCTCCCATTTTACCTTTTTTTTTGTCACAGACAAAATTTAATATGCATGTTTTTATTGCAAAAATATTAGATTACAGCTAACGCTGCTTTTTCACAGCTCAACAGATCTCAGATTGAAAGAGTCAATGTTGATGGAACCAGAAATGTAATCAAAGGTAGATTACTTCCTTACTCTTTGGTTAAACTCTGTTTAAGCAATGATAAATTACTTTTGAAATATATTTAATATTGTTCATAGGTCAGAACATAATAAACATATATCTTCTTTCAATAACCTTCTGTTACTGAAGCAGCTATATTTTCTTTCCTTAAATCTTAAGGAGACCTTAAAATTTAGGGGAATCCTTGACTTTCAAGGAATCTTTGATTTTGATATTCACTACCCTTCCTTTGGTAAGGAATCCCTTTATTTTTTCTAAACTTTCTAGGTTAGTGTTTACCTACCTTTTTAACAAAAGGGAGTTTTGGATGTTTTAATTTTTAATTAAAATTTGAGGTAAAAAATCATATATTGTGGATTTTTCACAATATTTCACTACATTAATTACATCATAGATAGATAATTTTATTGCAGATTTGAAGGCCATATATGTAATAATAAAGTACAAGAATAGCTTTCTGTATAAAATCAAATTCAGTCGATCATACCAAATACCAGAAAGCACTTGTAGCAAAATAGGAAACAATTCATTTTTTACAAGCACAAAAACTGAACTACAATAATACTTGTAGTAATATGTAGTAATACAGCTAATGAAATAACTCAACTTGTAGTTAAGGTGTTTATGACTTGTTTGATTTATGAAAAGTTACATATGACTTGTTTGATTTATGAAAAGTTATATATGACTTATTTGATTTATGAAAAGTTATATACAGAGTCTATGTACCTTTTCATGCAGGGACTTGCATAGAAAAAGAAGCAGCCTGATAGACATTTAATTGTACGATTATCGCATGTTACAAGGCATATGTAAAAACCATGAAGGGATTTGCTGATTAGAACATCAACCGAATCCACATGGTTTGCTAGAAACATTTCACCATAACTAATTTATATAAGCCATATTATATTTTATATTTTACAGTGAAGTTCATTGAAGTCAAATTGAAATGTCATAATGAATTTGAGTTATCAAATCCCATGAAAATGTATTTGATTTATATTCTCAATGACTAAAGGAAAACATTTGAAATACAAAAGTGTTTTGTTAAGTATTTGTTTCTTAAAATATAAAATATTGTCCATAATATGCCAATAGAAGACATATCATAACAAAGTCTTACTCTTATATTAACTAACTAATGCGTAAAGGATATACCTGACATTCCTTTAGTAAAGAAGATATAAAGAAGCCTTGGTGAATAGAATTGTTAAGGTGACCTTACCAATCGGATCACACAATTGGTTACACTCTGTGACAGAAGATCCTTTATTTAAGGGTTACTTTGGTAAGGAAGTCACAAAGGAGGTTTAGTGAATGACAAATTAAAGTCACTTTACCAATGGAGATTTTCATCTTCCTTTAGTAAACGGACCTTATAAATGGAGAGGTTTGGTGATAACAGAGTAGAGTAATTTTCAACCCACAGCGTTGAAACTTTAAATGCTGTGTGGGCATTGTTTCACCAATGCATCCAGCTGGGTGGATGGTCGCAGAACAAATTGATTGGTTAGTTGTGCAACATCATGTTTTGACCTTGATTTAATGCTTTACCCACTTTCCAACACCATTTCCCCAGGCTCTAGGGTACAGGGTATCTCACATGCTATTTAAGCGTCCCTGAAAGGGCGCTTATTTGGTTTCGCCTCAGTTTCCTCGCCGCCGCATTATGGTCTCCCTTGAATATCTCCCTTATTATTGCAAGCTTTTTAACCATATTTGGCAGTTATATACCTTAGGCGTGGGAAAATTTTTCCACATGCTTAAATTTGACCTTTGATCTTTATCAAGGTCACATGATCAAAAAATAGTTTTTTCGGGTACACCCACCCGTCATCGCAGTTCAGGAAAATCTACTGACCGCAGAGGCTTGTAACTTCATACACATGTTTATACTATCAAAAACGTGAGCTGATTAGAGTTAAGGAGCAATCCGATGAAAATTGACCGATTTATGAGTGATTTTCTCACAGGTACCAATCAGAAAGCTTAAAATTCATGTGAACCCCCCTAT
Organism: Sabellastarte sp. h YS-2021; assembly: GCA_964017235.1. Lineage (NCBI taxonomy): Eukaryota > Metazoa > Annelida > Polychaeta > Sabellida > Sabellidae > Sabellastarte > Sabellastarte sp. h YS-2021. The sequence goes on along the minus strand of OZ024931.1, from coordinate 15,246,537 downwards.
TATCTTCTTAAGTATTGCATTTAGAGCCATAAAATGTATTGGGAGGTAGTAGGAAACCATATGTGGAGAGTCTAGAAGGCAAGCCAAATTTCCCCCCGACCCCCCTGTAGGGGTCAAACTGGGGTCATAAAATAGCCAATTTCATCTTTTCCCCTTATATCTCCTTTATTCTTGCTTCTAGAGCTTGAGAATGTATTAAGAGGTATTGGGAAACCATATGTGAAGAGTCTAGATAGCCGGTCATATTTACCCCCAGACCCTCCCTTATGGGTCAAACTGGGGTCATAAAATAGCCGATTTTGTGTTTTTGCCTTTTATCTCCTTTATTCTTGCTTTTAGAGCTTTAGAATGTATTAAGAGGTATTGGGAAACCATATTTGAAGAGTCTAGATAGCTGGTCAGATTTACCCCCGGATCCCCCTTATGGGTCAAACTGGGGTCATAAAATAGCCAATTTTGTGTTTTTGCCTTATATCTCCTTTATTCTTGCTTTTACAGTTTTAGAATGTATTAAGGGGTATTGGGAAACCTTATGTGATGAGTCTAGATAGCCGGTCAGATTTACCCCCCGCATCCCCCCTTATGGGTCAAACTGGGGTCATAAAATAGTCGATTTTGTGTTTTGACCTTTTATCTCCTTTATTCTTGCTTTTACAGCTTTAGAATGTATTAAGAGGTATTGGGAAACCATATGTGAAGAGTCTAGGTAGCTGGTCAGATTTACTCCCGGACCCCTCCTTATGGGTCAAACTGGGGGTCATAAAATAGCTGATTTTGTGTTTTTGCCTTATATCGCCTTTATTCTTGCTTTTAGAGTTTAGAATGTATTAAGAGGTATTGGGAAACCTTGTGTGAAGAGTCTAGGTAGCTGGTCAGATTTACCCCTGGATCCCCCCTTACGGGTCAAACTGGGGTTATAAAATAGCCGATTATGTGTTTTTGCCTTTTATGTGCTTTATTCTTGCTTTTAGAGCTTTAGAATGTATTAAGAGGTATTGGGAAACCATATGTGAAGAGTCTAGATAGCTGGTCCGATTTACCCCCGGACCCCCCTTATTGGTCAAACTGGGGTAATAAAATAGCCGATTTTGTGTTTTTGCCTCTTATCTCCTTTATTCTTTTAGAGTTTTAGAATGTATTGAGAGGTATTGGGAAACCTTATGTGAAGAGTCTAGATAGCTGGTCAGATTTACCCCCTGCCCCCCCCCCCCCCACCCCTTTTATGGATCAAACTGGATTCTATTCTATTTTATTCTTGCTTTTAGAGATTTACAATGTATTCAGAGGTATTGGGAAACCTTATGTGAAGTGTCTAGATAGCTGGTCAGATTTACCAGATAGATGTGTTCAAAGCATTGTGTCATAAACTTCTTGCCTTTCTAAAGGCTCACATTTTACTATGCCTTTTTCTAAAATGTAAATAGATATATGGCATTTATAAAGCACTGTTACTCTTTAATTAAGTAGTTTTATGGTGTAACTTTCGACCTATTATAAGTATTGATGCTTTATGCATTCTTAGCCAGAGCATTTATTCAATTAACTTTTCGCAATTTATGACCATAGAAAACAAAATAAAGCTTAAATTTTTCTTTCATGTTAATGCATGAACTTCCACACTGTCTGCTTAACTTTCACTTCTTCTCTCAGCACTGCATGTTTTTATTTTCAAAAACCTTTTTCTACTGTATATTATATTGCAGTGAACCTTTTTGGGACGCTTAGTTTTTGTTAGCAAAAACATTTTTCTAGTTTCTACATGTTTTTAACTTTGGTTTACATTGTAGAGTAGCTTCTAATTATATCCCCAGACGAAAGTCGGGGATATATTGGATTCAGGTCCGTCGCGCCGCCGCCGTAGAAATTTCCTTGTGGACGCGATAACTCAAAAACCAATTAATATTTTTTTTTCAAACTTGGTACACATGTTAAGGATGCCCAAAGGAAGATCCCTATTTTAAGGTGACCTTAAACTCCAAATAATAAAGAACTTATGGCCACCTTAAGGTCAGAAATTGCACTTTTGACCACTTAGAGCCCTCTAGGTCACAAACTATGAGGCGTATCTGGCTTAAATTTTACCTGAGAACACATTAATATATTCTTAGTACATGTGCCGAAAATCAAGACTTTAAGTTGAGGAGAAAATTGTGTTTGGGGCCCATAAAGACCCCACTTAGGACTTTTTTCCTAGATTTTTAACATATTTTGCCCTATAATTTGGAAGTGGTAATTCTGATGAGTCTCAAACTGCTCTAGGTGTAACTCTTATATGTAATCCTTGTCTGTGAAAAATTTAAAGACTGTAGGTTTACCTGTTAGGCCGACTTGAGGTCTCAAAATTGCCCACAGAGACCCAATTTATGGACTTTTTGCCACCTTCAAGCACTGTAGCTTTCAAACAATGTCTCTCATCTAAGTGAAATATCGTCTGAGAATATATCAATATGTTTTTCTTGTATGTACTCCAAAATTTAGGCCTTTAATAGACATTTAACCCATGTATGAGGACCATAAATCCCCACCCGAGTGACCCTTTTTAGACATTTTTCACATATTTTGCTCTGTAACTTGGAAATGGTAAGTCTGAGAAGTTTCAAACTGTATTAGATACATATTCTATGTGTAATCTTAGTATGTGACAAATTTTAAGTCTGAAGCTTTAATTTGAAGGCCACATTGAGGTCTCTGACGGGCTCCCAAAGACCCAGTATTTGGACTTTTTGCCACCTTTAAGCCCTGTGACTGTTAAACTATGTGACTGAAAGGGCTGAAATCTCATCTGGGAATACATTATTATGTTCTTTTTACATGTGCCAAAAATCATGGCTTCAAGTAGACATTTAAACTGTGTATGAGGACCATAAACACCCACCCGAGTGACCCTTTTAAGACATTTTTCACATATTTTGCTCTGTAACTTGGAAATGGTAAGTCTGAGAAGTTTCAAACTTTATTAGATATATATTCTATGTATAATCTTAGTATGTGACAGATTATAAATCTGAAGCTTTAATTTGAAGGCCACATCGAGATCTCTAAAAGGCCCACAGAGACCCAATATTTGGACTTTTTGCCACCTTTAAGCCCTGTGACTGTTAAACTATGTGATTGATGGAGCTGAAATCCCATCTGGGAATGCATTATTATGTCCTTTCTACATGTGCCGAAAATCAAGGCTTTTAGTAGACATTTAACCTGTGTATGAGGGCCATAAACACTCACCCAAGTGACCTTTTTTGACATTTTTTTCCGTATTTTGCCCTGTTATTTGGAAATGCTTAGTGTGACAGGTCTTAAACTGTATTATATATAATTTTTTTTGTTATGTTTGTCCCCCAAAAAGTTTCAGCTCTGTAGTTTAATTGCTAAGGTCTCTTTAACAATTGTAAAATGCCCACAGAGACCCAGTTTATGGATATTATACCACTTTAAAGCCCTGTAACTGTCGAACTATGTGGGTCATAGAGCTGAAATCTTTGAATTTTTCAAAGGAAGTGCCTGTCTATTTAAATTTTTATTAATAATGTTATGGCTATCTTAGGCTTTTAAGTACTTATTTTTGTGTGTTATCTCTCTGCTTGCTGAGTTTTTAACTTTTTAAAATGAAACTGGTTAAACATATTCAAGTAGGCAAAATGGACACTGTTATTTTCTGGTGAGCTATAAGTCCAATATTAATGAAATTATACCCTTATGTAGTAAAAATAGGGGATTTTTAACCCTCAACTAGCCCAGTTTTATTCAGTTTGCCTCAGTTAATTTTGACACAGTTCCTACAGTTACTAACTCATTTCAGTTGATAATCACATTCTTAAAATTCTCAATTCTGACTTATTATTATAAATCTGTTCTTGTGGTTTGATAATTTATATTTAATTCTGGAGGTATATAATTTTCCTGTTGGACATTCCTTATTTATATATTTGATTTTATTTTAGTGATAAGATTAACTGAGCTTTTTGTATTTGATTACCCCTTTTGTTTGTTTACCATTTGTGCTGTATTTAGTCCCACCCCCCATCCACCTCTGGGACGTCCAGCTATTGAGTGACACTAAATAAACAAAGGTATTGAATGATATCAAATGAGAAACAAAGAACCAGACTTTTCAGTGGGGTTGCAGATCTTCTGTAACAGTGAGAGAGGTGTGGAGAAGGGGAGAGGGGTGGGGTGGAGTTGGGAGATGGGGTTTGCTTCATTATCTAATAAGACAAAGGGGAGTCAGAACTGAGATTGTGTCACATATTTAGGTTGCATATATATGGACCACATATATAGGAATTGAGGAAATGAATAACTGAAAAACAATGCAAATTCTAAAAATAATATAATAAAAATATAAATAATACATAATTTTTAAATAATATTTTATTTGTGAACAAATATAGAAACAGATATGCGCTTTTGGGATTATTAATCATTTAAATACTTTGAAAATAGGTTCAGAGTCACCCTTTGCAGGAAGATTGAAAAGTATGATGAGTTGAGTTAGAAATAATATTTTATTTGTCAACAAATATAGAAACAGATATGCTCTTTTGGGATTATTAATTTGGAATGGACATTCAATCATCAATCATTTAAATACTTTGAAAATAGGTTCAGAGTTATCATTGCAGGAAGATTGAAAATATGCTCTGTTGAGTTATGTATTCGGCGTCTGGGGATACACCATCTTCCTTGGGAAGATATCAACTTAGTAGATTGATTTGCTGAAGTTCATATAACTTTTCCCAAGATTTATGGCATACAACAAATGGCTTACATAAAAAATTCCCGATCAAAACCTGTGGCATGAGTGATGACCTGTCTGGGGATATGTTGGCGCCGAGTTGGCCCAATCTAGTTAAATCTAGGTTATTCAGAAATTTACATTCTGTTTCTTTTAAATGATACAGCTTACCAGAGATTTTTTAGTATGTTGATAAACAAATTCTAGCCAATAATTATGTTTGTGTTTTTATAGCATGCATATCACATGATATTCCCAGGCTGGTGTACACCAGTACGTTCAATGTTGTGTTTGGTGGCCAGGAAATTGTAAATGGAACGGAGGATCTTCCTTACTTTCCTCTGGAAAAGGTAATGAATTGTAAAAGGTAATGTAAACCTCGACTGATATCTAAGCATTTCTAAATTTTACATATTATATTTTGTAAAATACCGTTTTTACAGATTTGAAATTATTTTAATAAGCTAATAAATACTTAGATGAACCACAATAGCAACACAAGATGAATGCTCAAACTTCAGGGTGGAAAAGGTAATACTTTCTTGTTTAAGTCTGCATCGATATGTGAGCATTTTGAAAATTTACACATTGTTAGATTGATGTGTCCGACATCTGTCTGTCCGTCCACATTTTTCGTTTCCGGACTCTACCTCGAAAACGGTTTGACCAATCGAATTCAAGCTTGACAGGGAGATAGATCACCATCATAGCTAGGTTCCTTTCGAAATTGGTGTATTCCATCTGTTCATCTGTCTGTTTTTTGTCCGTTTGTCTGTCCATCCATCTGTCCATCCACATTTTTGTTTCCGGACTCAAACTCGAAAACAGTTTGTCCAATTGAATTCAAACTTGACAGGGACATAGATCACCATCATAGCTAGGTTCCCTTCGAAATTGGTGTATCCCATCTGTTCGTTTGTCTGTTTTTTTGTCAGTTTGTCCATCCATCTGTCCATCCACATTTTCGTTTCCGGACTCTACCTCGAAAACGGTTTGACCAATCGAATTCAAGCTTGACAGGGAGATAGATCACCATCATAGCTAGGTTCCTTTCGAAATTGGTGTATTCCATCTGTTCGTTTGTCTGTTTTTTGTCCGTTTGTCTGTCCATCCATCTGTCCATCCACATTTTCGTTTCCGGACTCTACCTCGAAAACGGTTTGACCAATCGAATTCAAGCTTGACAGGGAGATAGATCACCATCATAGCTAGGTTCCTTTCGAAATTGGTGTAATTCCGTCTGTTCGTTTGTCTGTTTTTTGTCAGTTTGTCCATCCATCTGTCCATCCACATTTTCGTTTCCGGACTCTACCTCGAAAACGGTTTGACCAATCGAATTCAAGCTTGACAGGGAGATAGATCACCATCATAGCTAGGTTCCTTTCGAAATTGGTGTATTCCATCTGTTCGTTTGTCTGTTTTTTGTCCGTTTGTCTGTTCATCCATCTGTCCATCCACATTTTCGTTTCCGGACTCTACCTCGAAAACGGTTTGACCAATCGAATTCAAGCTTGACAGGGAGATAGATCACCATCATAGCTAGGTTCCTTTCGAAATTGGTGTAATTCCGTCTGTTCGTTTGTCTGTTTTTTGTCTGTTTGTCTGTCCATCCATCTGTCCATCCACATTTTCGTTTCCGGACTCTAATTCGAAAACAGTTTGTCCAATCGAATTCAAACTTGACAGGGACATAGATCACCATCATAGCTAGGTTGCTTTCGAAATTGGTGTAATTCCGTCTGTTTGTTTGTCCGTTTTTTGTTTGTTTGTCTGTCCATCCATCTGTCTATCCACATTTTTGTTTCCGGACTCTAACTCGAAAACGGTTTGTCCAATCGAATTCAAACTTGACAGGGACATAAATCACCATCATAGCTAGGTTCCTTTTGAAATTGGTGTAATTCCGTCTGTTTGTTTGTCCGTTTTTTTGTCCATTTGTCTGTCCATCCATCCACATTTTTGTTTCCGGACTCTAACTCGAAAACGGTTTGTCCAATTGATTTCAAACTTGACAGGGAGATAGATCACCATCATAGCTAGGTTCCTTTCGAAATTGGTATAATTCCGTCCGTTCGTTTGTTCGTCAACATTTCCGTTTCCAGACTCTACCTCAAAAACGCTTTGTCCAATCGAATTCAAACTTGATAGGGAGATACATCACCATCATAGCTAGGTTCCTTTTGAAATTGGTGTAATTCCGTCTGTTCGTTTGTCCGTTTTTTTGTCCATTTGTCTGTCCATCCATCCACATTTTTGTTTCCGGACTCTAACTCGAAAACGGTTTGTCCAATTGATTTCAAACTTGACAGGGACATAGATCACCATCATAGCTAGGTTCCTTTCGAAATTGGTATAATTCCGTCCGTTCTTTTGTTCGTCAACATTTCCGTTTCCAGACTCTACCTCAAAAACGCTTTGTCCAATCGAATTCAAACTTGATAGGGAGATACATTACCATCATAGCTAAGTTGCTTTCGAAATTGGTGTAATTCCGTCCTTTCGTTTGTCCGTTTATAGCATAGATACAATTATGTAACCTAGATTACAAGTTTTACGTTTCTTAGCACGGCTAACACATTTACCTTAACTGGGTGACCTAACATTTCTTTCCTTGTTTCTAAATGTAATTACAGCAGTGCTAACCTTATTGCTGCCTGCGCAACCCGCCTTTTAGGGCATCTTTGACCCTCTTGTTTTGATTTTTTTTCTTGCAACCTTGAAACTATTTACCTGAAAAATGCTTGTAACAGAAAATTTATCTCCATCCAAGCAGTGTAGAGAGTCAATATGTTGCATAGATTTCAACAGAATTACTGTTGTAATTGTACAATCTAGCTTTCCTGTTACAATATATTTTTAAAATTATAACACAAAGGGAAATAAGTCATGGAGAAACTATAGTTGATATAAAAAGTATTGCCATAAAACTGCTATAAAACTCACTTTGTAATTGGCACTGACAATTTTGCTTACCCCTTTATCTTATCTGTAGAAAGTCAGCTCATATACCCAGAAAATCTGGACATAGATCATCACTTGGTTGTCTGATTCGTATCGCATGGCTCGATCTCTTAGATGGCAATTTGAACGAAGGTGGAGAAAAACATAAGTCAGAGTTGAATAGGTCAAGACTCCGTAGGCAAATTGCCTGGTGTAATCGACTGGCCGATAAAGACAAGGGTTCATACTATACAAATCTCGTAACTGCTAATAGTCGTGACCCCAAGAAGCTATGGCAGTCATTGAGGAAGGTGTTGCATCGCACCTCCGAGACTGTCCTGCCTGGTCATAGCTCAGATGAAAGCCTTGCAGACATGTTTGCTTCTTTTTTCTCCAATAAAATAAGCAAAATCAGGGACACCTTTTCTACTTCTGGCTCTTTCACTGATGCACCGGATTCGGTGCCTCCTGCTTTCAGTGCCTTTATGCCTGTCACTGAAGAAGAGGTCTATAAGTGTATTAGTGAATCCCCCACTAAATCTTGCTCACTAGACCCTATACCAACATTCCTCCTTAAGGATTGTCTTGATATCCTCCTCTCTTCCATTACCAAGTTGGTAAATTATTCTCTCATTGAAGGATCCTTCCCAAATTCTTTCAAAAAGGCGGTTGTCACCCCCCTCATAAAAAAGGCTTCCCTTTCCAGAGACGACCTTAACAATTATCGCCCAGTGTCTGGTCTTTGTTTCCTGTCAAAGTTGGTTGAGCGAGTTGTTGCCAGGCAGCTAATGTCACACATTAATAACAACAAACTGGACAATCCTCATCAATCAGCATATAAGCCAGCACATTCCACGGAAACTGCTTTATTGTCTATAAAAAACGAGGTTCATCTCTCTCTGGCACGTGGTGAACCCACAGCTCTAGTACTTCTTGACTTATCAGCATATTAAATTCCATTTTTATGCGGATGATACTCAGTTATACATCCATCTCTCCCACAAGAATGCTTCTTCGGCTCTCGCCCAGCTAAATGCCTGCCTTCGTGATGTTCAAGAGTGGATGTCTCTCAGTAAATTGAAGCTCAACCCTGAAAAAACTGAGTTTATTGTCTTTGGTTCCAAGGCTCAACGTCATCAGATTTCCTCTCACTTTCCGGTTAGCATTCTTGGTAGCCTTCTTCATCCGGTTGATTCTGTCAGAAATCTAGGTGTGTGGTTTGATGCAGATTTCTCATTCTCTGAGCATATCAAGAGGACTTGCAAAGCGTGCTTCCTTCAAATGTGTGACCTACGTAGAATTAGAAAGTATCTCACTTCTGAAGTGGCAGTCCTGGCTGCAAATGCCTTGGTTAGTAGTCGTCTGGACTATTGTAACTCTCTGTTCAGAGGTTTGTCCGGTTTCAATCAGCACAAGTTGCAAAGTATTCAGAACACCCTTGCTCGTATTGTCACAAATCATAGAAAGTATGCTCATGTTACACCCATTCTACAGAAACTCCACTGGTTGCCTGTTAAGTATCGTTATATTTTCAAAACCGCAACACTTGTGTATAAATTTTTGCATAGTGGTTCTCCCTCTTACTTCGAACCGTTCTTGTCTTTTAGTAGTTGTCCCTATAGTACTAGGCATAGTCACCCAGATCGTCAATACCTTACAGTTCCTCCTTTCCATTCATCAGTCTTTAAGTCAGCCAAACATTTTGGCCATCGTTTTGCCTTTGATGCTCCTAAGATCTGGAATGACCTCCCTCAAGATGCTCACAGTGCAACATCAGTTGCCTCCTTCAGAAAGAAGCTTAAAACATACCTGTTTGCAAAAGCCTACCCACCATAGCCTCCCCCTCACATCTGTGTCTCCTTGGTACGACCTGGCTATGTCCCTTGATTAACGCTAATTGCCTTGCTTTATGTTTAGATGCGCCTTAGAGTCCATCAGTGATGGAGATTAAGCGCTATAAAAGTCCACATTAGATTAGATTAGATTGCTAAATATTATTTTATTATTATATTTTTGTTTATTATAGTCACAATCAAATATTTTATGAACACAATTCTACACTCACAAATGTAGTATCACTCACTGTTATACACTAAAATATCATATATTTTATTCTATTAGTCTTACATTAATTATTAAAAGGTTTATTTGAGAAAAGTACATTAAAATTTTGTGGAGGTTTACTTGGCCTGTATAACAGGTGAGAAAAGTGAAATTAATATTTAATGTCCGTTTTGGGGATTAATGTACATATTTTCTTGCTGTTAGCTAATGATGGCTGTACCTTTTTTATGTTTGCTTTAAAACAATAAGTTAAACTCTATTTTAATACCAAAATGCACATATTATGGTATAAGTATGAATCTGACTGAAAATATGAGGATTTACTCTGAACTGCAGTTATACAATAACTATCAAATTACATGAAGAAGATAATTTTGTTTTCTCTGTATTTTGGATAATGGAGTTTCTTGTTTAATCTCCATGTTTTCAGCATCCAGACTACTATTCCAGGACCAAGACTGTGGCAGAGCAGCTAGTACTTGCTCACAGTGGGCAGAAGTTGGCAGGGGGTGGTGGTGTACTCAGATGCTGTGCCCTCAGATTGGCTGGAGTCTATGGACCAGGTGAACAAAGGCATCTGCCCAGAATAGTGGTAAGTGATACAGGACTCACCAAATTAATGTGTAAAATTTGTGCCGTCTGTTCTCAAATAAACAACAAAATAAGACAAGAAAGTCTTGCTAAGTTTGCTAATATTTTGTACCATTTTCTGAAAAAAAAAATTATCATATGATACTGTCTGGATTTGTGGTATCTGTGGCTTCAAATCCACATTTGAATGTTAACAAACACAACATGAACATAATACATGTAATGGTTTAAAACTGATCATTTTAGTGACACATTGCATATATTTGACTGGAGAAATATGTCCATGATAAGTGCAGTAATTATGTGTAAAGAGTCAATTAGCCCACAGAAACACAAATAAAATGTGGGGTCCATTTTCTTTCCTGTTTAACAATGTTGTGTGTATCGAATGACCTTTTGATCCTTGAATCCTTTATACAAGTCCACTGAGCACGAGACATAACAGACCACATAAATGGTTTCTCATGTAATACTAGTAGGCTACTGAATAGATTTTCACTCAATATTCCCTCTGTCACCTCACCGACTTGTTTCAGAAATCATAAAACGTATGTCATCAACATGATTTTTCCACCATATTATCCACTGTCATGTGGGACACAATGACACATTTTAGTCACTCAATTCTCTTGCTGGCAGAGATGGGCTAATGAAGAGACTGTAGATATGCTTTAAGAAAGAGGTAAGACTTTCGTAAGTTTCTCCTTGAAGGAGGCTGTAGGGGAGGAAGCATGAACCTCATTATGCTGATTATGCTGTGTATTCCACACACTTAGTGCATTAAAAGCAAAACTGTGGCCAAATTACTTTACTGATTTTGAATGGAGGAATAGAACTGTGGAACCACAAGAAGTTTAACTTCACCTCAACACCGCCTGGTATTGTACAAACTGGTTTTGGGAAAAAGATATGCATCAGAGTATTTAGCATAACCAGGTTAAAGCAACTTATAAAGTATTGAGTATTAAGGCAGTTGTAAAAACTAAGCAGTATTCAGTGGGCAATGCAATTTGTTGGGAATAGGAGTTATTCTACTGAATCCTCTTGTGTTTGATACAAGTCTGGCAAAAATGTGCTGAATGCACTACAACTTGCATAGATTGAATTTAGTCAGATTCCAAAATGTGAATTGCAGTAGCCCAACTGATAACTAACAAGAGCATTGGCCACAAGCAAAGAAACATCATGATTAAAAAAAATCTGTCAACCTTCTAAATCTCTAAGTTGCAAAAAACAACCCTTTCATAGATTTTGTACATGTTTAGGGAAAGGGAAGTCCAACAAACCAGACTCCCAGATTCCTGACCAACTCATCGAGTTGGAGCAAACTACCCAAAATATCAGCTAAAAAATATACTTTCAGCCTCTCTCTTTGTGATATGGAGCCAAATAGTTTAGACTCAGTCTTGTCGGAATTTGACTTAAGTTTACTACTTGGCATTCATGTTGTGACATCTCTGAGCCAGCTGTTCAATTTTGAAAATGCATTAGACGCTTTTTTGAGGGACAACTGAACAAGCAAGCAATCAGTGCCCGTGAACGGGCTCTGTGTCAGCTGACTGTGTGTTTTGAGTTTCAGAGTAGAAGTGAAAGAAGAAAAGGACATGAAAGTTGTGCCATACAAATGGTATTCAGAAGTAAAGTACCAAGTTAACTGTTAAGAAGTAAAATCTAGGTAGAAAACATATTTAAACAAAATACTGTAAATGAATTAGTTTTTCAGGTACAACTGATTTGTGAAACAGTGAGAATCTCAAAGTAGCTTTTGCTCAACTATGCAATGATTTAACAGCCACAATTTTACTATGGTATAGCTGATCTCAAAGTAGGTGAATAACACGTTTAAAAAAATACTGTTAATGCAATAGTTATCAAATTACAACTGATTTACTCAACAGTGAGAATCTGAAAGTAGCTATTGCTGTGCTATACAATGAGCTACAGGTCTGCAATTTCATTATCTGATAGGTGACTGAAAAGTGTGTGAATTACATGTTTAAAGAAAATACTGTAAATGCAATAATTTTCAACCTACAACAGATTTACTTAACAGTAAGAACTGTAAAGTAGCTATTGCTCAGCTGTGCCATGAGCTACAGGTCTACAATTTCACTATATTAAGCTGTCCTAAAAGTAGGTGAATAACGTATTTAAACAAAATTCTCTAAATGCAATAGTTTTCGAGTTACAACTGATTTACTCAACAGTGAGAACCTGAAAATACCTATTGCCCAGCTATACCATGAGCTACATGTCTGCAATTTTACTATGTTACAGCTGACCAAAAATTATGTGAATAACATATCTAAACAAAATACTCTAAATGTAATAGTTTTCAAGGTACAACTGATTTACTCAGCAGCTATATCTGAAAGTAGCTATAGCTAAGCTATGCAATGAGCTACAGGTCTGTAATTATGTCCACCCCACTGGGGGGTGGACATATTATTTTTGCTTTTTCCGCCGTCTGTTGTCACACTTTGTTTCCGGTCATTTCAAGGAAAAGTATTTATCCTATCTTTACCAAATTTGAAAAGGGTGTTTATTGGATTAATAGCTTGCATGGGATCGCTTTTGGTGAAGATAGCTGTATGGCTAACTGAGTAATAGCTACTTAGCTACTTTTGTATACTTCTTTTGTTTCCGGGCATTTGAGAGAAAAATATTTGACATATCTTTACCAAATTTGGTATGAGCAATAGTTAGGTCAATAGCTTACTTGGGATTGCTTTTTGTAATACTAGCTATATAACTGACTGAGTAATAGCTACTTAGCTACTTTGAGTAGCTTTTTATTTTAAGCTTTTTGAAGGAAAAGTATTTCACCTATGTTCACAAAATTTGGGATGGAGGATTATTGGATCAGTAGCTTGCTTGGGATTGCTTTTGGTGATAATACCTTTATAGCTAACTGAGTAATAGCTACTGTGCTATATAGCTATTATGCTATTTTGAGTTGACTTTTTCTGCACATTTTAATAAAACAATGTTTTCTGTCTTCACAAAAATTTATATGAAGGATAATTAAGTCAATATTTTGGCCAGGATAGCTTTTGGTCGATAATAGCTTTGTAGCTATCTGAGTAATAGCTGCTTTGCTACTTTGAGCCTACTCTAAATTGCATTTCTGTTTTCACTCTTTTAAAGGAAACATATTTAACTCATCTTTTTAAAATTTGGTGTGAAGGTTTATAGCGTCAATTGCTTGCTTGGTATTATCTCCCGTTGGTGAGTATAATGTGCACCATGTGTCTGTGTACGTGCGTGCGTGGGTCACACAGTTTTCTCTGAAACTACTACAGTTACACATTTTTGGTAAAGTACTTGTCCTAATGAATTTTTACGCTTTTCAATATTTTTGGGGTTTGGTGAACTTTGGCCTACTTTTGAGTGAGTAATAGCACTTTTACTTAATATAATTATATGACTTATAACTCTCAAACTATTGCATTTAGAGTATTTTGTTCCAATATGTTGTTCAGCTACTTTCTCCACAGCTACAACATGGTCAGTAGTTTGGAAGTATATCTCCATAGCTAAGTGAGTAATAGCTACTTTGTCAATTTTTAATGATAACCATAATGAGTAAATGGCTTATATCTTCAAAGGTATTGCAGCTACACAATTTCTCTCAAATATGTTGTTCATCTACTTTTTTGTGAAGTGTAACATATTTAAGTTTCACAACTGTTGCTCAATGTACAAGTGAGTAATGGCTACTTTATTGCTACTTTTAGTGAAAATGTGAAAAATCACAAATATCTCGCAAACTGTAAGAGATAGAGCAATTTCGAGCGAATTTTTGACCTGCAGGGTAGTACATGAGTATCCTATGTAAAAGGGAAAAATTTCAATTTTCGCCACATTTGGCGGCCATCTTGGATTTTAGCGGAAAATGAAAAAGTGTGAATATCTCGAAAACCGTAAGAGATAGAGAGATTTGGAGCGAATTTTTGACCCACAGGGTAGTACAAGAGTATCCTATGCAAAGGGGAAAAATTTCAATTTTCGCCACTTTTGGTGGCCATCTTGGATTTTTGCGGAAAATGAAAAAGTGTGAATATCTCGAAAACTGTATGAGATAGAGCTATTTCAAGCGAATTTTTGACCTACAGGGTAGGACATCCTATTCAGAGGGGGAAAATTTCAATTTTCACCACCTTTGGCGGCCATCTTGGATTTTTGCGGAAAATGAAAAAGTGTGAATATCTCGAAAACAGTATGAGATAGAGCGATTTCGAGTGAATTTTTGACCCACAGGATAGTACAAGAGTATCCTATGCAAAGGGGAAATATTTCAATTTTCGCCACTTTTGGTGGCCATCTTGGATTTTTGCGGAAAATGAAAAAGTGTGAATATCTCGAAAACTGTACGAGATAGAACGATTTCGAGCGAATTTTTGACCCACAGGGTAATAATAATAATAATAATAGTAGGATTTATATAGCGCAAAATTGATACGAATCCGCTAATGCGCTTGAGTCCAAGAAGGGAGAGTCCAGGGACAGGCATGGGTCGACATCTAAAAAGCGCCCACCAGGGTATAACTAAGGTGGGGGGTATGCCAGCCTAAACAAGTAGGTCTTTAGCTGGCTTCTGAAACCATCTATTGTTTGCTGAGATCTGACAGTCTGTGGCAGCTTGTTCCATTCGGCTGGTGCAGCTACTGCAAAGCCACGCCTTCCTATGTGCTTATTAGGGCGGGTTGAGGAGATAGATAGCCTGTTGCCACGAGTGAGACTGCTCGATCTTATTAAAGCTGAAAGATACGGGGGCTGTGAAAGATTAATAGCCTTGAATACCAAAAGGTTGTACTTAAACAGGATGCGATGTTGAATTGGGAGCCAGTGGAGTTTTTTCAAAAAGGGTGTAACATGACTCATTTTGTCAAGTCTGAAGATGATGCGACAAAGAGCATTCTGGACTCTCTGTAGTTTGGCTATGTTGGACTTGCTTACCCCATAGAGTAAAGAGTTACAGTAGTCTAGACGACTACTGACCATAGCGTTTGCCAGAAGTATTGCTGTCTCAACTCCAAGGAATTTGCGAATTCGTCGCAAGATGATAGTAACATGCTCTGCAAACCTTGGCAACATGATTGTCAAAGGAGTTGTCTGAGTCGAAAATAGCACCCAGGTTTTTTACTTCCACTGACGGAGAGATATTGTTTTGGAGGAGTGGAACAGGAAAATTTGGTGCAAGTGACTCTCTGATGGCTTTTTGACCTATAATGATAAATTTGTTTTTTTCTGGGTTTAGTTTTAGTTTGACACCGTCCATCCATTCCTGTACAGACTTGAGACACTCGGTCAGCTCTTCCATGCTAGAGTCAAAATTCCTGGAGTCAACTGCTAGGTAGATCTGGGTGTCATCGGCATATGGGTGATGAGTAACATTGAATTTTGAAATAACTTGACTGAGGGGACTAGTGTAGAGGGTGAAAAGGAGAGGACCCAGTACAGAGCCTTGGGGGACTCCGAAAGGGAGAATTACCGCCTCAGAGAAACTATCACCTATTTCAATTTTTTGTTTACGGTTTGAAAGATACGATTTAATCCATGACAAAACAGTACCATCTAGACCAAACCAGTCATGCAAGCAGTCATATAAAAGAGAGTGATCAATCGTATCAAACGCTGTTGATAGGTCTAATAATGTCAGGGCCACTGCCTTTCTGGAGTCCACTGAGAGAGCTATATCATTTTGAATCTTCAACAATGCGGTTTCAGTGGAGTGAGAACTCTTATAAGCAGACTGGTTGACATTTAAGAGCCCCCTCGTTGCGAAATAAATTCATTTAGCTGCTTTGCCACCACCTTCTCAATAAGTTTAGATATAAAGCTGAGGTTTGACACCGGCCTGTAGTTTTTGAGGATATTTCTATCAAGGCTCGGCTTCTTTTGAAGGGGGGTGACATATGCCATCTTAAAACAGTTGGGGAAACTACCTTCTGTGATTGAGTACTTTACAATTTTAGTGATGGGGTGATGAGAATATCAGCACACTCCTTGACCAGTGACGTCGGAATCGGGTCAAGGTCACATGATTTGGACGGCGAGGACTTTAGAATTTTGAGTAGTTCTTCCTCGGACACAGGTGTGAAAGAGGACGGAGTATTTTTAGTGGGGTTGGGTCTAGTAACTGAAGATGGTATTGATGACTGCAGTGTGGATCTTATCTTGAGGATTTTGTCATAAAGAACTTGCAGAAAGTATTCGCAAGGTCAGTTTTATTTGTGTAGTCTGGTAGAACAGCAGCAGAGGACCTGTGTAAGATCTTTTTGAAACAGTTCCACAGAGCCTTGGGATTTCCTTGGTTTTCAGCCACAATGTTGGAATAATGATTGCATTTGGACTTCTCTAGCAGGAAATTATAGTGGTTGATTGCAGCCCAGTATCGGCTACGATTACTGGCTGAGTTTTCACGACACCATGCCCGCTCATATTTCCTCTTGAGTCGTTTTGCTTTGAGGATGTCACAGTTCATGAAACCAGTCTCGGCATGTCTTGGTATATTTTTCTTCATGATTGGGGCGTGCTTGTCAAGAAGGCTTCTCAAAGTATTAAAGTATTGATGACTAAGAAGACTGGCAGTTTTGTACGGGCATCTAATGAGGTCAGATTTCAGGATATCCATTCTAAAATCTGTAATATTTATCTTGTGAATTTTACGGATGGGAACACATTGAAACTTACAGGATTCCCTGACAGGGAAGATAAAGCTGAATATGATTGCCTGGTGGTCTGATAGTCCCCCAATAACTTTGGGACTAATGGCCCAGGAGAAGGAATCCCTCACACATAGAGCATCCAAAATATGACCCTGAATATGTGTGGGTGTATTGACAAGTTGTGTAAAACTGAATTGCTCAAGGATATCATAAAATTTCAATGTCCAGGTGTCATGTTTATCCAAATGAAAATTAAGATCACCAAGGAGAATATTTTCATAGCCTGATAAAGCAGCACCTTCGAGGAACATGCCAAATTTGTCTAGGAACTGCGACTTTGAGAGATTTGGGGGCCTATAGACTACATGAAATATAACATCTTTAGCACCCTCAGTGCTAATCTGAATGGAGATAATTTCAAAAGCCTGATAACTGTTTTTTGAAACTTGCTCAAAACTCAGGTCCTCCTTGATGAAAAAGCCAACTCCGCCCCCTTTCTTGACATTTCGAGGTACATGAGTGAACTTATAACCAGGAGGTGTGATACTAGAGATAAAACTTTCAGTATCCTCTGGCCTAAGCCATGTCTCAGTGACAGCTATAAGATCAGCATTGTTATCTTTGACGAACTCCAGAAAGGAAGCCGATTTATTTCTGATAGATCTAACGTTGAGAAGACAACCATTAAGAGATCTAGAACCAGGGCCTGGATTGAGACTAATATCACCCGAAAGAGCTAGGAGCAATGATGTCCACGGACTTACATTCCGGAAACTATGTGTCACCCTTCGACAGTGACAAGAGTATCCTATACCAAGGGGAAAAATTTCAATTTTCACCATTTTTGGTGGCCGTCTTGGATTTTAGCGGAAAATGAAAAAGTGTGAATATCTCGAAAACTGTATGAGATAGAGCGATTTCGAGCGAATTTTTGACCCACAGGGTAGTACAAGAGTATCCTATACCAAGGGGAAAAATTTCAATTTTCGCCATTTTTGGCGGCCATCTTGGATTTTAGCGGAAAATGAAAAAGTGTGAATATCTCGAAAACCATAAGAGATAGAGCGATTTCGAGCGAATTTTTGACCCACAAGGTAGTTCAACAGTATTATGTGCCTAGGGGAAAAATTTCAGTTTTCGCCACTTTTGGCGGCCATCTAGGATTTTAGCGGAAAATGAAAAAGTGTGAATATCTCGAAAACAGTACGAGATAGAGCAATTTCGAGCAAATTTTTGACCTACAGGGTAGCACAACAGTATCCTATTCAGAAGGGGAAAATTTCAATTTTCACCACTTTTGGCGGCCATCTTGGATTTTTACGGAAAATGAAAAAGTGTGAATATCTCGAAAACCGTAAGAGATAGAGCGATTTCAAGCGAATTTTTGACCCACAGGGTCGTACAAGAGTATCCTATACCAAGGGGAAAAATTTCAATTTTCGCCACTTTTGGCGGCCATCTTGGATTTTTGCGGAAAATGAAAAAGTGTGAATATCTCGAAAACCATAAGCGATAGAGCGATTTCGAGTGAATTTTTGACCTGCAGGGTAGTTCAACAGTAACAACAGTACCCTCAGTGCTAATCTGAATGGAGATAATTTCAAAAGCCTGATAACTGTTTTTTGAAACTTGCTCAAAACTCAGGTCCTCCTTGATGAAAAAGCCAACTCCGCCCCCTTTCTTGACATTTCGAGGTACATGAGTGAACTTATAACCAGGAGGTGTGATACTAGAGATAAAACTTTCAGTATCCTCTGGCCTAAGCCATGTCTCAGTGACAGCTATAAGATCAGCATTGTTATCTTTGACGAACTCCAGAAAGGAAGCCGATTTATTTCTGATAGATCTAACGTTGAGAAGACAACCATTAAGAGATCTAGAACCAGGGCCTGGATTGAGACTAATATCACCCGAAAGAGCTAGGAGCAATGATGTCCACGGACTTACATTCCGGAAACTATGTGTCACCCTTCGACAGTGACAAGAGTATCCTATACCAAGGGGAAAAATTTCAATTTTCGCCATTTTTGGTGGCCGTCTTGGATTTTAGCGGAAAATGAAAAAGTGTGAATATCTCGAAAACTGTATGAGATAGAGCGATTTCGAGCGAATTTTTGACCCACAGGGTAGTACAAGAGTATCCTATACCAAGGGGAAAAATTTCAATTTTCGCCATTTTTGGCGGCCATCTTGGATTTTAGCGGAAAATGAAAAAGTGTGAATATCTCGAAAACCATAAGAGATAGAGCGATTTCGAGCGAATTTTTGACCCACAAGGTAGTTCAACAGTATTCTGTGCCTAGGGGAAAAATTTCAGTTTTCGCCACTTTTGGCGGCCATCTAGGATTTTAGCGGAAAATGAAAAAGTGTGAATATCTCGAAAACAGTACGAGATAGAGCAATTTCGAGCAAATTTTTTGACCTACAGGGTAGCACAACAGTATCCTATTCAGAAGGGGAAAATTTCAATTTTCACCACTTTTGGCGGCCATCTTGGATTTTTACGGAAAATGAAAAAGTGTGAATATCTCGAAAACCGTAAGAGATAGAGCGATTTCAAGCGAATTTTTGACCCACAGGGTCGTACAAGAGTATCCTATACCAAGGGGAAAAATTTCAATTTTCGCCACTTTTGGCGGCCATCTTGGATTTTTGCGGAAAATGAAAAAGTGTGAATATCTCGAAAACCATAAGCGATAGAGCGATTTCGAGTGAATTTTTGACCTGCAGGGTAGTTCAACAGTATTCTGTGCCTAGGGGAAAAATTTCAGTTTTCGCCACTTTTGACGGCCATCTTGGATTTAGCAGAAAATGAAAAAGTGTGAATACCTTGAAAAGTGTACAAGATAGAGCGATTTCGAGCGAATTTTTGATCCGCAGGGTAGTACAACAGTATTCTGTGCCTAGGGGAAAAATTTCAATTTTCGCCACTTTTGGCGGCCATCTTTGATTTTTGCGGAAAATGAAAAAGTGTGAATATCTCGAAAAACTGTACGAGATAGAGTGATTTCGAGCGAATTTTTGACCCGCAGGGTAGTACATGAGTATCCTATGCAAAAGGGAAAAATTTCAATTTTCGCCACTTTTGGCGGCCATCTTGGATTTTAGCGGAAAATGAAAAAGTGTGAATATCTCGAAAACCGTAAGAGATAGAGAGATTTCGAGCGAATTTTTGACCCGCAGGGTAGTACAAGAGTATCCTATGCAAAGGGGAAAAATTTCAATTTTCGCCACTTTTGGTGGCCATCTTGGATTTTTGCGGAAAATGAAAAAGTGTGAATATCTCGAAAACTGTACGAGATAGAGCAATTTCGAGCGAATTTTTGACCTACAGGGTAGCACAACAGTATCCTATTCAGAGGGGGAAAATTTCAATTTTCACCACTTTTGGCAGCCATCTTGGATTTTTGCGGAAAATGAAAAAGTGTGAATATCTCGAAAACTGTACGAGATAGAGCAATTTCGAGCGAATTTTTGACCTACAGGGTAGCACAACAGTATCCTATTCAGAGGGGGAAAATTTCAATTTTCACCACTTTTGGCAGCCATCTTGGATTTTTGCGGAAAATGAAAAAGTGTGAATATCTCGAAAACAGTATTAGATAGAGCGATTTCGAGCGAATTTTTGACCCACAGGGTTGTAAAAGAGTATACTATGCTAAGGAAAAAAATTTCAATTTTCGCCACTTTTGGCGGCCATCTTGGATTTAGCAGAAAATGAAAAAGTGTGAATACCTTGAAAAGTGTACAAGATAGAGCGATTTCGAGCGAATTTTTGATCCGCAGGGTAGTACAACAGTATTCTGTGCCTAGGGGAAAAATTTCAGTTTTTGCTACCTTTGGCGGTCATCTTGGATTTTAGCGGAAAATAAAAAATTGTGAATATCTTGGAAAAGGTATTTCTTCCCCTTTAATGCTCGGCAGGAGATACACACCGCGGCAGTTGTCTTATTGTTGATGGTAATAGCTTTAACCTGCTGAGTAATAGCTACATAGCAAAAAACATAAGAAAAGGTATTTCTTCCCCTTTAATGCTCGGCGGGAGATACACACTGCGGCAGTGGTCTTATTGTTGATGGTAATAGCTTTAACCTCCTGAGTAATAGCTACATAGCAAAAAAAAACATAAATATGTGTATCTCCTAAACCGTGCCAATTCATCGAAATTTTCGGTATCTAAGAAATGTGCTATTGGCAATTTTCAAAAAAATTTCCGCTCCCCAAACTTGGCGGCCATTTTGAATTTCGAATTTTTGCCAAAAATGGAAAAACAGAAATTTGCTTCTATCTCCTTAGCCATGCAAAATAGAGCGATTTCGTGATATTTTCGACTCACAGGGTATTTAAGCAGTGTCCTTTTGGTAATTTTCAAAAAAATTTTCTCTCCCCAAAAATTGCGGCCATTTTGAATTTTCAAATTTTTGCAAAAAATTGGAAAAACACAAATTTGCTTCTATCTCCTTAACTGTGCGAGATAGAGCGATTTTGTCGAAATTTTCGACCCACAGGGTATCTAAGAAATATACTCTTGGCAATTTTCAAACAATTTTCCTCTCCCCGAAAATGGCGGCCATTTTCAATTTTTGAATTTTGGCCAAAAATGGAAAACCACAAATTTGCTTCTGTCTCCTTAACCATGCGAGATAGAGCTATTTCATCAAAATGTTTGACCCACAGGGTATCTCAGCAAACTACTCTGTAATTTTCCAAAAATTTTCATCCCCTTAAATGACGGCCATTTTGAATTTTCGCATTTTTGCCAAAAAAGAGCCTATTTTTGCCTACAAATCTCCTTAACTGTGTGAGATTGAGCGATTTCGTCGAAAAATTTTCGACCCACAGGGTATCTAAGCAATGTACTTTAGACAATTTTCAAAAAAATTTTATTCTCCCCAAAAATGGCGGTTCAAATTTTTGCCCAAAACGGAAAAACACAAATTTGCTTCTGTCTCCTTAACCATGCGAGATTTTAAAGTTATAAGTGATTTAGTGCATGTTTTCATGAATTTTAATACATTAAAAATTATTTTTAAAATTTATAAAAAAATATTAATTAAGAAAGATCCAGCCCTAATACTCACACAAGGGAATCTACTAGTGGCCTAATACATATATGCAAGATAAGAGAGAAATCCCTGCTATAGTCACTGAGAAAATTGTGATAAAGTTTTGAAATTTTCACTCTTTGGGTTGGGCTACCTTACTTATAATGGCTCTTGGGAACAGACAAACAAACAGATCTGCATGCCTTGAACAATTTTTCATCCTCAATAGTTACGGTATCTTTAAAAATACCAGCATGTGTCTCTGGATCTTGTAGTTTTGGAGAAGTTGTCCAGGTGGACGCGGATACCGCAGAGTGACGACAAAATGTCAGCTGACATAAAACTCTTTTTCCTCTTGCTAAGGGTGTAGTATACAGTAAGAAAGAAAGTTGACCCAGAACAGAACCTTGAGCAACACCAAACAAGAGCCCACAGTGGTCTGATAATAATGTACAGTCAACTTTTACAGACTGACAATGATCAACAAGGTAGGCTGTAAACCACTTGCGTACAGACCCATTAAAACCAAATCATGAAGAGTGATGGGATAATTAGATAATTAAGTACAAACAAATTGTGTAATTCCAATCTCTTTCAATGATGGAATAATGCATATTTAAGCAGGTACAGGTATAACAGTAACCCTTCCATACAAAAAAGCAAAAAGTGTCATTAGAACAGTATGATATCCCTTCATTTCCTTTTCTTTCAACTGAACAGTAGACCAGATGAGGTAAAAACATGAGCAAATCCTATAAATTCAATCTTATCACCAATAGAATTTTGGAAATTGAAACAGGTACAGGTATAACATAATAACGATCCTTCATTTCTTATAGGGAAGAAATACTCAGCAATATAGTATATTCTTATTTTGTTATTTTTCAGTTTACCAGTATTGACCTGGACCGGGATTCACAAAAGGTCTTAAGTCTTAGGCAATTTTTTTGCTTAGACCAGTCTTAAAGTTATGACTTTTGTCTTAGCTAAGATTTCTCTTAAATTGAGATTCACTAAAAATGCTTAGCAAAATCTTAGCTGAGACAAAATTTGTGCAAAAAGTCTTAACTACTTTGAATTCAAATTAACAAATTTTAGTAAAACAAAAACATTTTTCATCAATAAATACACCAAACATGCTCTTCAAAATTATAAAACAGATTTGTTACTGTTTTTGTAAAATTATGTAAAAAATTTACTAAAACAGTAGTCTTTGTGTTTTGTTGTGAGTCAGCCATTTTTATGACAATATTTTTACCATAAGAAGGTAAAATGTGGATATTTATAGTTAATTAAATTATGTAAATTTCTATTACAATCCACAGAAATTACTTTTATAGGAAGTATAGATCCCCATAGTATATATATTGTTTTCATAACAAAGGGTAAAATGTAAATACATGCAATGGAATATTTTAAAAATGATTTATGTCTGCCCTGCAGTGGTCTTAAAGTTATGACAAAATCTAGGACACATTTTTGTCTAAGACCTTTTGTGAATCCCATTTTGTCTAAGCAAAAAAAAAGTGTTAACTTTATGACAAAATTCTTGCACAGTTAAGACTTTTCTCTTAAAGTTATGACAATTTTTTGCTAATAAGACCTTTTGTGAATCCCAGCCCAGGATTGATCAGTAAAAGGCAGTTTTAACTGGTTTTAACCACAGCATTTGCCAATCCTATTTCAAGTAGAAGTAACTATCAGGCTGCCAAAGGGCATTTTTCATTATAGTTACCATTATGTACATATCTGATAAAAGAGTCAAAGATTTGTCTGGGCTGTTGTGATTTTATTCAACAGGTTCAGCTGTGTCCTTAGTGTCAAGTTTGATTCAGATTTTCCTTGTCTTGTCATGTCAGGAATACCTGTAAGGCTTGTTTTGTTGATATCAGGGATCTTAATCAACTCCAAGGCTGGACCATTGTAATTCCTTGTTTAGAAGTCTCTCTGCTCTTTATCTTCGCAGACTCCAGTGTGTTCAAAACAGTCTTGTTAGAATTGTTGCTAATACTACCAAGTACTCCCATATCACTACTGTAAGAAAGAGTCTTCATTGATTGCCTATGAAGCATCGCTCTGTTTTTAAGATGGCCACATTGGTGTACAAGTTTCTACAAAGTGGTTATCCAAAATACTTTGAACTTTTCCTTAAACTCAATACCATGAGATATAGAAGTAATGACACAGTACAAAGATCGGGATACTTTCAGAGCAGTGTCAGTTACATAAAGGTCCAAATAATGTCTAAGTAGAGAAAATAATGTCTAAGAGAAAGAAAGTGTATGTAAAGTTAAAGTATTAAAACAAAAGAATTCAATCGCAAAATGACAGCATTAATCAGTAAACTAAAATTTATGAACCTGTAAAATTAATTAATCAGAGTATAGCTGTCAATGGAAATAGCACAATTATGTAAAAGTACATATAATAATCAGTTGCAGCAATCCATATGTCTTTGTCATAAGAGAAACGTGTCCCAAATATGGCAGGTGAACACACTTTGTCAGAGCCAAAGTTTAAGGTCACGCCATGATGCTGCACATCTACACCCCCTAGGTGTGTAGGTGTTGAATGTTAAAGTGTGACCTTGATCTGACCTTTGATCTTGCCATAGTGACCTTGAGTTTGAAAATCTTGTCCGGGATATATCTCAGAAACCATAAGGTATTGGAAGTTGATACTAAGTAGGAACATTGGTTGGGGATTGTAGGTGTGCAACGTCATGGTGTGACCTTCATTTGACCTAGCCGTAGTGACCTTAACCTATAAAATCTTGTCTGGGCTATATCTCAGAAACCATAAGGTGTAGGAAATTGATACTTGGTAGGGAAGTTGTGCAATGTCATGGTGTAACTTTTATTTAACCTTTGACGTTGCTGTAGTGACCTTGACCTATAAAATCTTGTCCTGGCTATATCTCAGAAACCATACGATGTAGGAAGTTGATACTTGGTAGGAACATTGGTTACGGCTTTCTCTTATGACAAAGATATATGGACTGCTGCAAGTGATCATCAAGAAACTTTTACACAATTGTGCTATTTCCATTGACATCTATTCTCCTATTAATAAATTTGACAGCATCATAATTTTTAGTTTACTGATTAATGCTGTCATCTTGCTATTGAATTGTCTTGTTTTAATACTTCATCATTACATACATTTTCTTTCTTTTAGACATTATTTTCTCTCCTTGAACATCATTTGGACCTTTATATAACTGACACTGCTCTGAAAGTGTCCCGATCTTTGTACTGTTTCATGACTTCTATATCTCATGGTATTGAAACTATTTCCCCAGGCTGTTGGGTACGGGCATCACGGATGCTATTTAAGCATCCCTGAAAGGGCGCTTATTTGTTTTCGCCTCAGTTTCCTCGCCGCCGCCGCATTATGGTCTCCCTTGAATATCTCCCTTATTATTAGAAGGTTTCAAACCATATTTGGCAATTATATACCTTAGGTGTGGGAAAATTTTTCTGCATGCTTAAATTTGACCTTTGACCTTTATGAAGGTCACATGATCAAACATAATTTTTTTGAAGTACACCCCCTCGTCATCACAGTTCAGGAAAAACTACTTGCTACATAGCCTTCTAATTTGACACACCTGTTCATACTATCGAAAACGCAAGCTGATTAGATTTTGGGAGCAATCCCTTGAAAAATGTCTCACGTATGAATGATTTTCTGACACCTTCCAATCTGAAAGCCTTAAATTTAGGTCAACCCCCCCCCCCTATTATCTTCTTAAGTATTGCATTTAGAGCCATAAAATGTACTGGGAGGTAATAGGAAACCATATGTGGAGAGTCTAAATAGCCGGTCAGTTTTACCCCACGGCCCCCCCCTTATGGGTCAAACTGGGGTCATAAAATAGCTGATTTTGAGTTTTTGCCTTATATCTCATTTAATGTTGATTAGATTTTGGGAGCAATCCCTTGAAAAAGTCTCATTTATGAGTGATTTTCTGACACCTTCCAATCTGAAAGCCTTAAATTTAGGTCAAGCCCCCTATTATCTTCTTAAGTATTGCATTTAGAGCTATAAAATGTACTGGGAGGTAATAGGAAACCATATGTGGAGAGTCTAAATAGCCTGTCAGTTTTACTCCCGGCCCCCCCTTATGGGTCAAACTGGGGTCATAAAATAGCTGATTTTGAGTTTTTGCCTTATATCTCCTTTATTGTTGCTTTTATACCTTTAGAATGTATTAAGAGGTATTGGGAAAGCATATGTGGAGAGTCTAAATAGTCGGTCAGTTTTATCCCCCGACCCCTCCTTGTGGGCCAAACTGGGGTCATAAATAGCTGCTTTGGAGTTTTTGCCTTATATCTCCTTTATTGTTGCTTTTATAGCTTCAGAATGTATTGAGAGGTATTAGGAAAGCATATGTGGAGAATCTAAGTAGCCAATCAGTTTTATCCCCTGACCCCCCCTTATGGGTCAAACTGGGGTCATAAAATAGTTGCTTTGGAGTTTTGCCTTATATCTCCTTTATTGTTGCTTTTATACCTTCAGAATGTATTACGAGGTATTGGGAAAGCATATGTGGATAGTCTAAATAGCCGGTCAGTTTACCCCCCGACCCCCCCCTTATGGGCCAAACTGGGGTCATAAATAGCTGCTTTGGAGTTTTTGCCTTATATCTCCTTTATTGTTGCTTTTATAGCTTCAGAATGTATTAAGAGGTATTGGGAAAGCATACGGCGCAGCTTTGTGCATTCTTAGCTTTACAGCATGCTTATTAAAACCACAAAGCATTTTAAACTTTCAGGGATGCTTTGCTTTTGTTAGCAAAAGCATTCCTCTAGTTTTTTATATCATCCATGAACACATTGGTGTATCATCTCAGATAGCAGTGCTAAATTACTTGAGATTGGCATTTTCATGCCTAACTTTGTCATATATCGAAGATATGAAGGAGCAAATGTATCACTTCCAAAGCTTTTATGTATCCTGAAGTTTTTTTTTTATTTTATGCATTGTAGTTTCTGTGTAGCAAATTGGGATCTGTATTTTACCTTTGCCAATATTCCAGTCAAGTCTAACGGCCATTAAGTTCAACCCTCATGCCGTTTTAATGTTTCAATAAATTAACAATTGTTACAGCCTGAAATATTTTTCATTACTTTTTAAATTCAAAATTGCAATAGAGAAATGTACTTGACCCAGAAAAAAAACTTGATTTTCTCAATAGACTAAAATGACATATCAGTACCAGTTTATTATCCTCTGAATTATTATACAAGTTCACTTCAAACTTTTGAATGTGTGTGTGAAGATTTCTATTTCATGCCATCTACACATCCAATGTGGAAATCTTTTGAATGACCACTGATGGGGTAACCAGTTGCAACATATTGCTATTTTCTACAGGTCAGAGATCAAAATATGCTTTATCAGTGGACAATTTAAGGGTAAATATGGCAATTCTGCTTCCTACCTCCTGAAACACATTTTAACTGTTGGTGTGACAATGTTTAAATGACAATAAATATGTCATAGGTGTTGACCTTGAATCTGTAATGCCGGGAAGAATGAATTTGAAGTTTCCTGAAGTGAAACCTTATCACGTGCGTGAAGGTGAGGATTATAAAAAAGACATTTAAGCATGAAAAGTGATTGTAATGACATCATGATGACAAACCCCTTCCTGTTAAATGGCACAGCGGTGCTATGAATCATGAGTGGTGTAACACCTGTAACATAGAATTGGACATAGTTTAGCCAAAGAAGCTCATCACATGAATCAGCATGTTAATTTGGGTAGTCAATCCTGGGGTTCAACTGGTTGTAATTCATTCCTAATTTAAGAACATTCAAGTTAGTCACATTTGGATACATGTATTTATTAACATAAATTGCATGAAAGACAAAAGAAGTGAAATTGAAATAGTTATAGTCAATCACAGTAAAGCACCAATTAATTTTCTCATGTTTTGGTAGACATGACTATACATTTACAAGTCTGTTAATGACTGTACTGTTCAAATAATACTGTTCTGTCTAATCTCACTGCTGTCCCTAACTGCTATTTATAGATTTCAGTTCTTGTAGTCTGATATCCAAGTAGACATTCCAGGGCAGTTCTTCCTTGACACTTGCTGGGAGACACAGTTCACTGAAACTTGTTTCAGATGGGGCCGGTCCAAGGGCTTTAAGAATAGATATTCTACAAAGTTCACTTAACTTTGGAGGGCCCCTTGTGGTGGCCTCTATGTATTTGCAGACAGCATCGAACCTAGTGCAGTCACTCCTCATTGTTTTACAATGTTCTGACTCCTTCACCCATACATGCAAATCTCTGAGACTTGCGCCAGCACAGAGCAAAAGTTCGGTCAGTTCTATAAAGTCTGGATTAAGCATACTTTGTTTGAGAGGGGTTATATCTGAAAGATTTCCTTCAGTTTTCACCAGTTCTGTCAGTCTTAGATCCAAGTTATGATTGAAAAGCTCCTTTACAATGTCTGAACTGCCAGACTCACAGGCCTGTAGTAAGACGTTATCCCCTGTTTTTGTCACTATGTTCACATCTGCTCCTTGTTTCAGCAGACATTGTGTGATAGCCTCATCAGTTGCATGAGTCATAAGTTGTGTGTATCCTGTTTCAACATGAACCTGATTAATATCAGCCCCAGCCTGCAGCATCAGTTCAACATATTCCTCTGGATGTTTGAGGCTATGGTACCTTGAAAGTAACATGGAGAAGGCAGTTTCATTGTCTGTATTTGTGTCATTGATGGCACAATCTGTACTGAGAAGGCATCTGAGGTACTCTTTACTGGCACCATTGCAAATGGCTATCATGACAGCTGTGTTACCATGATCATTTGAATCCTTCACTGTTAGATCAGCCCCATTGTTTATGAGATACTGCAAACATCTGACGCTACCACAGCGGCTTGTCATGTGAACATAGTATTGTGAGCCTGCGACTGGTTTGTTCAAGCTGTCCTCTTTGATAAGTCTCTTCACAAGGATGTTGTTGTGTTGGTTCAGAGCATACATGACTGGGATGCTGTTGGACTCATCCATGATGTGTGGGTCTGCTCCAGCTTTGATGAGACACTCCACCACTTCATGGTTTCCAAGCTGACACGCATGATGCAAAGCTGTTTTACCCTTTATGTCTTTGGCATCGATATTGCAGTTCTTTGAGATAAGGAATGATATTACTTCCAGGTCATAGTTTCCCTTCTCCGACTTTTGAGAAGTATCCATGTCTTCCTTTTTGGCATTCTCTGATGTCTGTTGCCTGTTTTCAGATGATTGATCTGGTTTGGCATCCAAAGTATCATCATCTTCCAGATGATCAGCATTTCTTTTGTTTTTCTTGAATGAAAAGTTTCCACACCCTTGTAGAATACCTTTGCCATTGAACTTAACACTCTTGACAGCTTCATGCAGTGGAGAAGACTGATTAGCCTTGCTTTGCAAGTTCACATCAACTCCTAGTTCAAGTGCTCTTCTGACTAAGTTTATGTCACCAGTCCTTGTGGCTGAATGTAATATGTTGCCATAGTTACTGGACACGTTGATATCTTTGCAGTTCTTGATCAAAATCTCAAAGATATCATTTGCCTTGATATCAATTGCAGTCAACAGAACTGGATACCAGCTGTCAAAAGCATGCATATCTGCGCCAGCATTCAGCAATGTCTCAGTTATTGAAGCCTCTCGCATGGTGATACTGAACATGAGTGCATGATTCAGTTGATTTGGTGTCACGTCTGCAGAATTGGATTCATCAAGAATCTGTTTCAGTAGCTTGAGATCTTTGGAAGAAACTGCTCCAATCAGACTTCTGTAACACAAGATATTGAAGAATATTTTACTATTCTGCCAAAAAAGAGATCTTTAATGTGAAACAATGGTTGAAAACTTTCAAAAGATGTGTATTTACTTGATTTCCTCCAAAATTTAAAGATACCATAAAAAGTAGAAATTATTTTGTCACAGATAAAAAGATTTAATGAATTTGAATTTAATTGAATTCCAACTCACTTGGAAGCGTACAATAAATTTGTGTCTATTGATCTAGCTGTAAATTATAATCTTCAGTTAAACTAGGTTTCATAAGCATTCTTTGTTTGTTTTTTTTTGTTTTTTTTTTTGGGGGGGGGGGGGGGGGGGGGGGGTGTTAAAAATTTTATTTAAACAAATAAATAATTTTATTACAATACAGTTCTTCTCTAATTTTGATAAATATACCAACCTTTGGGGTTTCAGTTGTTGTTTGGTAGGTGCTTCAGTTTCAGTAGGACTTTCATGAAGCTTTTCTTTTTCCTTAGATGTAGCAGTGTCCTTATTGTTTAAATCTGTCAGCTCCAAGCTTTGTGATTTCACATTTTCTAGATAAGCAGAAAAATCCAACTGCTCTGGCATGAAGGATGCAGTGAAATTGAACTTTTCACCTTCTTCTCGATGTTTCTGTGTCACTGAAAGCCTAAAGTTTTTGCATCTAGACGCTCTTGGTCTCCTTGAACTCATTTTGGGAATGATTCACTTGATCAATATCCTTTGTAACTATATATGTATAATTTATCTCACTACAGATTCTCTCTTGCACAAATCAATCTGATATTCCTCATATATATCAGTTGAGTGGTTGTAACTATTTCAGTCTTGTGGTAACTTCTGTAGAGGCACCTCTTATATACTAGAGCATATTGATCATTTCTGTGACGTAAACTATATCAACCAATGAAGTAGTTTCAGCAAGGAAAGAGGCGCTGTTGGGACATTTGTCACATTCTTTCGTGGATCAATGCATGTTGTAGCCTTATAAAACACTTTATATTTCCTACATTGAACCTCCTGAGTATTTTGCTCTAACAAAGAGGGACATTTGGGGGTTTCCATCTTCCATTCTGTCCTGTACTTGTCCCTTCTCTTTTTTTTTTTTTTTAATTCACTGATTCTCAAAAAATCTGTAAAATAAGTCTTACTTTTGTATTGCACAAGTTGTAAAGATTTTATAGTTCATCACTTGGAAATATTACGTATTTGTGTAAATCATACATAATGCTGTTTTGTGGCTGGGCCTCTCGCTTTTATCAGTTTTACTGCCACTTTTAACTTTCATAAAACGATGCACTTTATCTTGATTGCAGTAAATGAACAAATCAATAAATGTTAATTATGATTAATTTTACGTTTACGGATGCATTCCAATTGTTAAATCTGTTGAATTGAGTGAATGTTTTTCAGGGAATTTATGTTTTGGCATAAAACTTGTTTGAGAGCCTGAATAATCATCGGGGGTGTAGCTCAAATGGTAGAGCGCTCGCTTAGCATGCGAGAGGTACCGGGATCGATACCCGGCATCTCCACTTTTCTTTTCGTTTTCCTTCCTATCATACCAGTATGTGAAGAAATACACATACAGTACATATACTTAAAACTAAAATATAACTGCTTAATTAGCCAAACAATGGATTTAAATTGTCATAAAAAATACTTGTTCACTAACCAACAGAATTCAGTGTGATTCACAAGGGTGACATGGCTGTACAAATTAAAAATGTATACCGTATATTCAATCTCATTTTTTTTTTGGTGAAAATTAAGTTAAAAATAAAATTCATGAAACTCGTTGAACATTCTTTGACCAGTGCTTCACATAATATTTTGCCCCACAACACTGGCTCATGTTTTCTGTACAGTAGCTCCAGCCTTAAAAATTGCAATTATTGAATATCGATTCCTCTTCAAGTATGATCAACAAAGAAAAGAGAGAACATCCGGGCAAATTGATTGGTCTTATAAGAAAACCACACCTCAGGGAAAAAGTCAGTGAAAATATAATTAGTGAAGAAAAATCACGACCGCGACAAGACTCGAACTCGCAATCTTCTGATCCGAAGTCAGACGCCTTATCCATTAGGCCAAAAGAGGCCACACAGCCAGTCGGTAGCCTTGACCCAACTATGAAGTATGAATGGCATTCGTTTACTTAATACGTGTATGAGGAGTTTTTTGGTCAAGGATTTCAGGGTTGCAGCTAGATTGATATGGACATGACAGACATAGATCTAATAAGTTTTTTTTTCTGTTTATGCACATCATTTCCCTCTCCATAAGATCCACCCTGCAGTATTTTATGGATTCACCTTAAAAAACCTGTAAGAATTTATGTTTTGGGTTGCGTTTGTCTGTTTGTGTTTGGGATACAAGGGGGGGACAACGATTCACAGGGGACAGCAATTCGCCAATTTCTATTGTACATCATTTAAAACTAACATCTACCATGATACATGAAGGAGCTTTATAGCATAGAAAAGTGTGCAACATGTCTTGATACTTTTCTAAGATTTTAGAACTTTCAGTATGCAGGATTATAAAGATTAACAAAAAGTTCATATGTCAGTGAAAAATATGCCAAACAAAGTGCCTCTGACTGATGCAAAGAGCTGTATGTTCTCTAAACTGTGTCTGGGGTCAATATAAATACTATTTATAACTTCATCATATCCTAGATTACAATGAGAAGAGTCAATCTTTACCTTTAATTATTGTATGCAAAGTATTTAACAGTCTTTGTAAGTTTTTGGGAACAGTATAAAATAATTGGCGAAATGCTGTCCACTTTACAACAGCATACATACATACATACATACATACATACATACATACATACATACATACATATTACTACACATGTATTCACTGCTCATCTTTTCATGGTTCAACAGACATAAAGGCATGTATTGCATATATATACAAAAATATAGCTTACATACAGATGAATGGCTTCCTTAAAATGTTCTTTGCAACATAACTTGACAATCCGATTGTCACGATTGTGAATAAAAGACTGGATATCTCCTGCATGGAAGATCATGTCACAAATAAGAATGTCTCAACAAATTGACTGTTGTAATCTTATAAGTCTGAACTATTCATAGACACAAACAACCAATTTTATTCTGTCTTATTGTACAAACAAAGTTTTGTTACATGGGGGGGGGGGGGGGGGGGTAGTAAAATGTACAAGTGTAATGCACATTTTCTGTGGCTATAAATATTACCATGCATACAGTTAGATAAAAAATTTGAAGTTCATTGACTGTTTATTAACATTCACAGTGAATAGTAGTGAGACATCACATAAATTGTTGTTTGACACATTTTCTAACAAAATATAATTTTTAAGGTTTTATTAATTTATTTTACCCTTTTCACAAAGTTTGTAGTAAGTATATGAACTAGATTGAACCCTGTTTAGTAAGATTTTGACGGAACAAGAAAAAAATATAAAAAATGAGTTACCCAAGACTTCCTGTAGTTTCATTCTGAAGGCCATGAAAATCTGAATTTAATGACATATAGTCTATACTCTTGAGTTCATTGTCATCAAAACATTGTTTTTTAACAACCATATAACTTTTATATACAGATATACATTTATCAGGATTAAAATATTAATTTTACCTTCAGTTCTTGAGTAAGCTGTTTAAGCAGTTGTTTCACAACATAGAAAGTCATATGCCTAGTTATATACTGCAACTGTATGACCCTTGGTAATATTATTGGAGGCGATATTATTGTACCGGACTGGCAGATGCAGATCAAAGATTTCCCAATGCCAATACAAGTTTTCCCTCATGCAGAAAAAAAATCATCTGAAGTTAGTCTATCAATGCAAATCTCAAAACATTGGTTTTTATCCTCAGTTCATGGAACAATTAAGGTTCACAAAATCTGATTATAAAGACAGTAAACATAATGGCCATATACCAAAACATGAAGTATTACTCCAAGATGGTCAGTCAGGCATTGATTCTATGAATTGATTTACAAGCCTTTTCACAGTCATTTTTGTCCTCATATTCCCGATGTTCAAGTTGTATCTTTTTATTATAATTCTACAGAAATACATAGAAGCAGGCATGTTCAAATTTGTGTATGGCAGTGATGACTCTCTGGTGGAATTCCTTCATGTTGACAATCTGGTACAAGCTCATGTGTTGGCTGGACAAGGATTGTCAAAAGCCAAGGATTATATTGCTGTAAGAATTCTCCTAGTTACATGGTTATATAGTTCTTATGGCTTTGAAACAAATTCCTTTTTCTTGAGCCTACAATTTTAGAGCACTTTAATTTTAACAAGCCCATAAATTTTTTTCCCTCTGAACTAGAGCCTACTATAATTTGCTTTACTTACCAATCTGAAGGGAGTCTGAAATATTTTGCAAATGAATTTTTATTGTTGTGTTTTTTAATGTTTTTTTTTTCTGTAATATGTCTAGTATATTATCATTTAATGTGCAATCAGAGTTCACTTCCATGGGGATGTAAAACCATAAAATTATTTTTGCTGATATAGTTTTGCATTTATATTTGTAGGCAGGACAGAAATATTTTGTGTCTGATGGAAAGCCAGTTAATAACTTCCAGTTTTTTAAACCTCTGGTAAGTTGTGTGTGACTTGCATATGGTGGAAAACCAGTCAATAACTTCCAGGTTGTTAAACTTTTGATAAGTTGTTTGTAATTTCTTTATTGACTGTCTAGTCATACTTTCATAATTGGTTTGTATCAACTGTCTCTTACAGTGGCATTCAAACCATCATTAAGGAAAAAAAAAGCAAGATCATTAGATATGTATGTGGATGGTTTTTTAGCTTTGGCTAATTCTTATTGGCTTTAGCCAATTCAATGTACTAGTAAATGTAAAGAAAATTTTGAGTGAAGTTATATTAAAGAATTTCATAAAAATGTAATAAGTTATAGCTCACACTTAATCCATATGTAACACTGAATATTTGATGGGGGTGTTAATGCTGTCTGTAAAATTTGCTCAACAGAAACCATTACCACCTTATGCATGTTTATTTTTGTTCAGTTTTACCCACAGTACAGGAAGCCTTTGAACTTTCTGCCAAGTTCATCTGTACAATCTCTTCTATTAATGTTGGTATTTAAAAATAATTCATAATGTTGGTTGTTGAAATATGGAGATTTTATGACATTGAATTAAAACATGGGAAAATGAAACACTTAACACTTAACAGTATTCACCAAAATACAAATACTTTCCCAGATGATATAGTCTAATTGAATCAGATCATTTTAGGCCATATCAACACTATTCAACACAGATATTTTGGTGCGCAGACAAAAACAGTTGATGCTTGTCAATATTGCACATTGTAAACCACTTTAAGACCAACTGTCAGTTTTATTACTTGAAATAGGCATTGTAACTCAAACCCATGACCTTAAAGGTGGCAATTGAGTGGATTACCACTGACAACACTCTGTACTTCTATTTTGCCATGTGATGTGACAGTTACACGTAGAGAATTTTAGTCCAACAATGTAGAGTAGAACTTATATTATCAGAATTACTGGAGGAATTCTTTAGATTATAGAAGAATCTGAAAATAGTAGAAACGCAAAACAGTGTGGAAATATTTATTTGGGAGAGTGGAAATGAGTTCATAGAAATGGAAACATGTGTAATAGATTATCAGATAATAGTGATATTACTCTGCATGTAAAATAACCTATTTCTAAGATGGGCAATTTCATTGACTATAATATTATAGAACAATTTATGTAGTGCCAAATTAATACACTTCATTTGTCATTGGAGGTCACTCATTGAAAATGATACACAAATCCTCTCAGGAACCAAGTGGAGGAATGGATTAATTGAGACACAGAAATAGGTCAATATGGTTAAGGGGATAAAATGGTGAGCAGCTATGTCTTCGAGCTTTGCTCCAACAAACTGAGAATCCCTTTATGAGATATAATCTGAGCTGGCAATATACACCGTATTTAACTGCCTTAGAACAGCAAATTGGTAACCGCTATGGTTGTGTTTGTTTGGGAGGGTAGATGACACCGATTGTCAGTATCAACATATGAGATAACTAAGTACACATGTATAAGTGGAAATATTCATTATTCATTTTATATCTCTAGCCAATAAGCTTAGGTCGTAAATATTAATTCCTAATGAAAGTTTAAATATCATTTATTTGCTATAATAGAGAAACTCACTATCAGTGAAAAATTAATTCAAATGAATTTTCTTTAATTCTAAGAATTCCACTATTACAGTTTCTTCTACAAAGTTGAAACTGTTGTTTGAAATTGGCGTATCTTGTACTTTTCTTGTTATATCATAGACTTACAGGTACTAAGGGTATTTACAATTACAATACATGCAAGTTAAATGAGTAGAACTTGTGTTATCTTTACCTGGTGGAGAATAATATTTTGTTCGTATAATAGAACATTCACGAAATGGAAAACATATTTTTGTCCAAAGCAACAGGTGAAAACTAAATTGGGAGAATGGAAGGGAGATTATAAAATTGAATTTTATTTCATAAAAATGTAAATATACTCTACCATATGAAAACACTTGGGTAAGCGTGGCTTGGCGTTCGGTGACCACCACATACACCGTACATATAATTTAAAATATGAGGGGAGACCCTCTTTAAACCTATATACTTGCTACCTTTGACCCCTGGTGACCTAATTCACTCTGCCATGCACAGTAATACAGAAATAGTTCATTCTTTTTGTGGCGGTTGAACAAGCAACAGGCGTTTTGCTACCTCTCAAAAGACCTGCATTTACACGTTTTTGAAGCTCTGTGAGTACTTCTTTGCTGTTTTATTCACTTTTCCTCCATTTTATTTACCTTTTACTTCAATTTCTGGTGAATTTATTGTATCCTTTGGGCGATATTTTACGTATTTCTTCAAAATTCCTATTATCGCTCATCTGGTCACGTGGTGTTAGAATGTCGGATTGCCTTTGGAGATATTCATTTCCTTAGTAAATTAATTCTTTTTATACAGTTCTACAGGCATTTTTATTTTAATTTACGGTTTTCCTTTATTCTTTCAACGAAATTCTTCATTTCTCCACGTATTTTGACCGTATTGTTACTTTGACTGTGCATTGTTTTTCACGTACTTACCTATTTGGTATTTTCGCTCATCGGGTCACGTGGTGTTAGAATGTTGGATTTCCTTTGGAAATATTCATTTCCGCGGTGAATTAATTCCTATATGCACTTCTACAGGCATTATAATTCATCTTTTACGGTTTTCCTTCATTCTTTTTACGAAATTCTTCGTTTCACCGCGTATATTGACCATATTTTGAGCTTTTTACGAATCATTCACCAGGTCACGTGACGATGACGTCACATCCAAAATGGAGGTCAACCGATCGGTTGTCAGAAAATATTCATTTTCATAGTGATTACAGCATTTCCAGGTTTGTTTATACATTCCTTCTACATATTTCTTTGAATATTATTATGTCAGAGCATAATGTGTAATAATTATGTCCACCCCCCTGGGGGGTGGATATATTATTTTGCTTTTTTCGCCGTCCGATGTCCGGCGTCCGGCGTCCGATGTCCGGCGTCACACATGGTTTCCGCTCATTTAAAGGAAAAGTATTAGAGCTATTGTCACCAAATTTGGTATGCAGGCTTATTGGGTCAGTAGCTTGCTTGGGATTGCTTTTGGCTGTTGTACCTCTTTTGCTTACTGAGTAATACTTAAGTACAGCTATTTTTAGTACCCATTGGTTTCCGTGCATTTAAGCCAAGATAATTAAAGATATTTTACTACAATTTTGAATACAAGATTGTTATGTCCATAGCTCGCTTGGTATTGCATTTGGGACTGATAGCTTTGTCAGTACATGAGTAATAGCCATTTAGGTACTTCATTGTGTATTTTCAGTACTACTTTTGAGTAATTTGCTAATATCTCAGAAACCGTAAGAGATAGAGCGATTTCGACAGAATTTTTGACTCACAGGGTAGTAGAAGAGTATTCTGTACAAAATTGAAAATTTTCAATTTTCGCCACTTTTGGCGGCCATCTTGAATTTTTGCGAAAAACGAAAAAATCTTAATATCTCAGAAACCGTAAGAGATAGAGCGATTTCGTCGAAATTTTCGACCCACAGGGTATCTAAGGAATGTAATCTTTGCAATTTTCAAAAAATTTGCCCCTCCCCAAAAATGGCGGCCATTTTGAATTTTCGAATTTTTGCAAAAAATGGCAAAACACAAATTTGCTTCTATCTCCTTAACCGTGCGAGATAGAGCGATTTCGGCAAAATTTTCGACCCACAGGGTATCTGAGCATTGTACTCTTGGTAATTTTGAAAAAATTTGCCCCTCCCCAAAAATGGCGGCCATTTTGAATTTTCGAATTTTTGCCAAAAATGGCAAAACACAAATTTGCTTCTATCTCCTTAACCGTGCGAGATAGAGCGATTTCGGCAAAATTTTCGACCCACAGGGTATCTAAGGAGTGTACTCTTTGCAATTTTCAAAAAAATTTGCCCCTCCCCAAAAATGGCGGCCATTTTGAATTTTTGCCCAAAATGGCAAAACACAAATTTCCTTCTATCTCCTTAACCGTGCGAGATAGAGCGATTTCGTCGAAATTTTCGACCCACAGGGTATTTAAGGAATGTAATCTTTACAATTTTCAAAAAATTTTCCCCTCCCCAAAAATGGCGGCCATTTTGAATTTTAGAATTTTTGCCAAAAATGGCAAAACACAAATTTGCTTCTATCTCCTTAACTGTGTGAGATAGAGCGATTTCGTCGAAATTTTCGACCCACAGGGTATCTAAGGAATGTAATCTTTACAATTTTCAAAAAATTTTCCCCACCCGAAAAATGGCGGCCATTTTGAATTTTCGAATTTTTGCCAAAAATGGCAAAACACAAATTTCCTTCTATCTCCTTAACTGTGCGAGATAGAGCGATTTCGTCGAAATTTTCGACCCACAGGGTATTTAAGGAATGTAATCTTTACAATTTTCAAAAAATTTTCCCCTCCCCAAAAATGGCGGCCATTTTGAATTTTCGAATTTTTGCCAAAAATGGCAAAACACAAATTTGCTTCTATCTCCTTAACTGTGTGAGATAGAGCGATTTCGTCGAAATTTTCGACCGACAGGGTATCTAAGGAGTGTACTCTTTGCAATTTTCCAAAAATTTTCCCCTCCCCAAAAATGGCGGCCATTTTGAATTTTCGAATTTTTGCCAAAAATGGCAAAACACAAATTTGCTTCTATCTCCTTAACCGTGCGAGATAGAGCGATTTCGTCGAAATTTTCGACCCACAGGGTATCTAAGGAATGTAATCTTTGCAATTTTCAAAAAATTTTCCCCTCCCCAAAAATGGCGGCCATTTTGAATTTTCGAATTTTTGCCAAAAATGGTAAAACACAAATTTGCTTCTATCTCCTTAACCATGCGAGATAGAGCGATTTCGGCAAAATTTTCGACCCACAGGGTATCTGAGCATTGTACTCTTGGTAATTTTTAAAAAATTTGCCCCTCCCCAAAAATGGCGGCCATTTTGAATTTTCGAATTTTTGCCAAAAATGGTAAAACACAAATTTGCTTCTATCTCCTTAACCATGCGAGATAGAGCGATTTCGTCGAAATTTTCGACCCACAGGGTATCTGAGCATTGTACTCTTGGTCATTTTAAAAAAAATTTTCCCCTCCCCAAAAATGGCGGCTATTTTGAATTTTCGAATTTTTGCCAAAAATGGCAAAACACAAATTTGCTTCTATCTCCTTAACCGTGCGAGATAGAGCGATTTCGGCAAAATTTTCGACCCACAGGGTATCTAAGGAGTGTACTCTTTGCAATTTTCCAAAAATTTTCCCCTCCCCAAAAATGGCGGCCATTTTGAATTTTCGAATTTTTGCCAAAAATGGCAAAACACAAATTTGCTTCTATCTCCTTAACCGTGCGAGATAGAGCGATTTCGGCAAAATTTTCGACCCACAGGGTATCTAAGGAGTGTACTCTGCAATTTTCCAAAAATTTTCCCCTCCCCAAAAATGGCGGCCATTTTGAATTTTCGAATTTTTGCCAAAAATGGCAAAACACAAATTTGCTTCTATCTCCTTAACCGTGCGAGATAGAGCGATTTCGTCAAAAATTTCGACCCACAGGGTATCTGAGCATTTTACTCTTGGTAATTTTCCAAAAATTTTCCCCTCCCCAAAAATGGCGGCTATTTTGAATTTTAGAATTTTTGCCAAAAATGGCAAAACACAAATTTGCTTCTATCTCCTTAACCGTGCGAGATAGAGCGATTTCGGCAAAATTTTCGACCCACAGGGTATCTAAGGAGTGTACTCTTTGCAATTTTCCAAAAATTTTCCCCTCCCCAAAAATGGCGGCCATTTTGAATTTTCGAATTTTTGCCAAAAATGGCAAAACACAAATTTGCTTCTATATCCTTAACCGTGCGAGATAGAGCGATTTCGTCAAAAATTTCGACCCACAGGGTATCTGAGCATTGTACTGTTGGTAATTTTTAAAAAATTTTCCCCTCCCCAAAAATGGCGGCCATTTTGAATTTTAGAATTTTTGCCAAAAATGGCAAAACACTAATTTGCTTCTATCTCCTTAACCGTGCGAGATAGAGTGATTTCGGCAAAATTTTCGACCCACAGGGTATCTGAGAATTCTACTCTTGCCAATTTTTAAAAAATTTTCCCCTCCCCAAAGATGGCAGCCATTTTGAATTTTCGAATTTTTGCCAAAAATGGGAAAACACAAATTTGCTTCTATCTCCTTAACCATGCGAGATAGAGCGATTTCGGCAAAATTTTCGACCCACAGGGTATCTGAGCATTGTACTCTTGGTAATTTTTAAAAAATTTGCCCCTCCCCAAAAATGGCGGCCATTTTGAATTTTCGAATTTTTGCCAAAAATGGCAAAACACAAATTTGCTTCTATCTCCTTAACCGTGCGAGATAGAGCGATTTCGTCAAAAATTTCGACCCACAGGGTATCTGAGCATTTTACTCTTGGTAATTTTCCAAAAATTTTCCCCTCCCCAAAAATGGCGGCCATTTTGAATTTTCGAATTTTTGCCAAAAATGGCAAAACACAAATTTGCTTCTATCTCCTTAACCGTGCGAGATAGAGCGATTTCGGCAAAATTTTCGACCCACAGGGTATCCAAGGAGTGTACTCTTTGCAATTTTCCAAAAATTTTCCCCTCCCCAAAAATGGCGGCCATTTTGAATTTTCGAATTTTTGCCAAAAATGGCAAAACACAAATTTGCTTCTATATCCTTAACCGTGCGAGATAGAGCGATTTCGTCAAAAATTTCGACCCACAGGGTATCTGAGCATTGTACTGTTGGTAATTTTTAAAAAATTTTCCCCTCCCCAAAAATGGCGGCCATTTTGAATTTTAGAATTTTTGCCAAAAATGGCAAAACACTAATTTGCTTCTATCTCCTTAACCGTGCGAGATAGAGCGATTTCGGCAAAATTTTCGACCCACAGGGTATCTAAGGAGTGTACTCTTTGCAATTTTCCAAAAATTTTCCCCTCCCCAAAAATGGCGGCCATTTTGAATTTTCGAATTTTTGCCAAAAATGGCAAAACACAAATTTACTTCTATCTCCTTAACCGTGCGAGATAGAGCGATTTCGGCAAAATTTTCGACCCACAGGGTATCTAAGGAGTGTACTCTGCAATTTTCCAAAAATTTTCCCCTCCCCAAAAATGGCGGCCATTTTGAATTTTCGAATTTTTGCCAAAAATGGCAAAACACAAATTTGCTTCTATCTCCTTAACCGTGCGAGATAGAGCGATTTCGTCAAAAATTTCGACCCACAGGGTATCTGAGCATTTTACTCTTGGTAATTTTCCAAAAATTTTCCCCTCCCCAAAAATGGCGGCTATTTTGAATTTTAGAATTTTTGCCAAAAATGGCAAAACACAAATTTGCTTCTATCTCCTTAACCGTGCGAGATAGAGCGATTTCGGCAAAATTTTCGACCCACAGGGTATCTAAGGAGTGTACTCTTTGCAATTTTCCAAAAATTTTCCCCTCCCCAAAAATGGCGGCCATTTTGAATTTTCGAATTTTTGCCAAAAATGGCAAAACACAAATTTGCTTCTATATCCTTAACCGTGCGAGATAGAGCGATTTCGTCAAAAATTTCGACCCACAGGGTATCTGAGCATTGTACTGTTGGTAATTTTTAAAAAATTTTCCCCTCCCCAAAAATGGCGGCCATTTTGAATTTTAGAATTTTTGCCAAAAATGGCAAAACACTAATTTGCTTCTATCTCCTTAACCGTGCGAGATAGAGTGATTTCGGCAAAATTTTCGACCCACAGGGTATCTGAGAATTCTACTCTTGCCAATTTTTAAAAAATTTTCCCCTCCCCAAAGATGGCAGCCATTTTGAATTTTCGAATTTTTGCCAAAAATGGGAAAACACAAATTTGCTTCTATCTCCTTAACCATGCGAGATAGAGCGATTTCGGCAAAATTTTCGACCCACAGGGTATCTGAGCATTGTACTCTTGGTAATTTTTAAAAAATTTGCCCCTCCCCAAAAATGGCGGCCATTTTGAATTTTCGAATTTTTGCCAAAAATGGCAAAACACAAATTTGCTTCTATCTCCTTAACCGTGCGAGATAGAGCGATTTCGTCAAAAATTTCGACCCACAGGGTATCTGAGCATTTTACTCTTGGTAATTTTCCAAAAATTTTCCCCTCCCCAAAAATGGCGGCCATTTTGAATTTTCGAATTTTTGCCAAAAATGGCAAAACACAAATTTGCTTCTATCTCCTTAACCGTGCGAGATAGAGCGATTTCGGCAAAATTTTCGACCCACAGGGTATCCAAGGAGTGTACTCTTTGCAATTTTCCAAAAATTTTCCCCTCCCCAAAAATGGCGGCCATTTTGAATTTTCGAATTTTTGCCAAAAATGGCAAAACACAAATTTGCTTCTATATCCTTAACCGTGCGAGATAGAGCGATTTCGTCAAAAATTTCGACCCACAGGGTATCTGAGCATTGTACTGTTGGTAATTTTTAAAAAATTTTCCCCTCCCCAAAAATGGCGGCCATTTTGAATTTTAGAATTTTTGCCAAAAATGGCAAAACACTAATTTGCTTCTATCTCCTTAACCGTGCGAGATAGAGCGATTTCGGCAAAATTTTCGACCCACAGGGTATCTAAGGAGTGTACTCTTTGCAATTTTCCAAAAATTTTCCCCTCCCCAAAAATGGCGGCCATTTTGAATTTTCGAATTTTTGCCAAAAATGGGAAAACACAAATTTGCTTCTATCTCCTTAACCGTGCGAGATAGAGCGATTTCGGCAAAATTTTCGACCCACAGGGTATCTAAGGAGTGTACTCTTTGCAATTTTCCAAAAATTTTCCCCTCCCCAAAAATGGCGGCCATTTTGAATTTTCGAATTTTTGCCAAAAATGGCAAAACACAAATTTGCTTCTATATCCTTAACCGTGCGAGATAGAGCGATTTCGTCAAAAATTTCGACCCACAGGGTATCTGAGCATTGTACTGTTGGTAATTTTTAAAAAATTTTCCCCTCCCCAAAAATGGCGGCCATTTTGAATTTTAGAATTTTTGCCAAAAATGGCAAAACACTAATTTGCTTCTATCTCCTTAACCGTGCGAGATAGAGCGATTTCGGCAAAATTTTCGACCCACAGGGTATCTGAGAATTCTACTCTTGCCAATTTTTAAAAAATTTTCCCCTCCCCAAAGATGGTAGCCATTTTGAATTTTCGAATTTTTGCCAAAAATGG
Organism: Sabellastarte sp. h YS-2021; assembly: GCA_964017235.1. Taxonomy (NCBI): domain Eukaryota; kingdom Metazoa; phylum Annelida; class Polychaeta; order Sabellida; family Sabellidae; genus Sabellastarte; species Sabellastarte sp. h YS-2021. The sequence continues at coordinate 15,202,872 of OZ024931.1, read as the reverse complement.
TAAAACACAAATTTGCTTCTATCTCCTTAACCATGCGAGATAGAGCGATTTCGGCAAAATTTTCGACCCACAGGGTATCTGAGCATTGTACTCTTGGTAATTTTTAAAAAATTTTCCCCTCCCCAAAAATGGCGGCCATTTTGAATTTTCGAATTTTTGCCAAAAATGGCAAAACACAAATTTGCTTCTATATCCTTAACCGTGCGAGATAGAGCGATTTCGTCAAAAATTTCGACCCACAGGGTATCTGAGCATTGTACTGTTGGTAATTTTTAAAAAATTTTCCCCTCCCCAAAAATGGCGGCCATTTTGAATTTTAGAATTTTTGCCAAAAATGGCAAAACACTAATTTGCTTCTATCTCCTTAACCGTGCAAGATAGAGCGATTTCGGCAAAATTTTCGACCCACAGGGTATCTGAGAATTCTACTATTGCCAATTTTTAAAAAATTTTCCCCTCCCCAAAGATGGCGGCCATTTTGAATTTTCGAATTTTTGCCAAAAATGGCAAAACACAAATTTGCTTCTATATCCTTAACCGTGCAAGATAGAGCGATTTCGTCAAAAATTTCGACCCACAGGGTATCTGAGCATTGTACTGTTGGTAATTTTCCAAAAATTTTCCCCTCCCCAAAAATGGCGGCTATTTTGAATTTTAGAATTTTTGCCAAAAATGGCAAAACACAAATTTGCTTCTATCTCCTTAACCGTGCGAGATAGAGCGATTTCGGCAAAATTTTCGACCCACAGGGTATCTAAGGAGTGTACTCTTTGCAATTTTCCAAAAATTTTCCCCTCCCCAAAAATGGCGGCCATTTTGAATTTTCGAATTTTTGCCAAAAATGGCAAAACACAAATTTGCTTCTATATCCTTAACCGTGCGAGATAGAGTGATTTCGTCAAAAATTTCGACCCACAGGGTATCTGAGCATTGTACTGTTGGTAATTTTTAAAAAATTTTCCCCTCCCCAAAAATGGCGGCCATTTTGAATTTTAGAATTTTTGCCAAAAATGGCAAAACACTAATTTGCTTCTATCTCCTTAACCGTGCGAGATAGAGCGATTTCGGCAAAATTTTCGACCCACAGGGTATCTAAGGAGTGTACTCTTTGCAATTTTCCAAAAATTTTCCCCTCCCCAAAAATGGCGGCCATTTTGAATTTTCGAATTTTTGCCAAAAATGGCAAAACACAAATTTGCTTCTATATCCTTAACCGTGCGAGATAGAGCGATTTCGTCAAAAATTTCGACCCACAGGGTATCTGAGCATTGTACTGTTGGTAATTTTTAAAAAATTTTCCCCTCCCCAAAAATGGCGGCCATTTTGAATTTTAGAATTTTTGCCAAAAATGGCAAAACACTAATTTGCTTCTATCTCCTTAACCGTGCGAGATAGAGCGATTTCGGCAAAATTTTCGACCCACAGGGTATCTGAGAATTCTACTCTTGCCAATTTTTAAAAAATTTTCCCCTCCCCAAAGATGGTAGCCATTTTGAATTTTCGAATTTTTGCCAAAAATGGTAAAACACAAATTTGCTTCTATCTCCTTAACCATGCGAGATAGAGCGATTTCGGCAAAATTTTCGACCCACAGGGTATCTGAGCATTGTACTCTTGGTAATTTTTAAAAAATTTTCCCCTCCCCAAAAATGGCGGCCATTTTGAATTTTCGAATTTTTGCCAAAAATGGCAAAACACAAATTTGCTTCTATATCCTTAACCGTGCGAGATAGAGCGATTTCGTCAAAAATTTCGACCCACAGGGTATCTGAGCATTGTACTGTTGGTAATTTTTAAAAAATTTTCCCCTCCCCAAAAATGGCGGCCATTTTGAATTTTAGAATTTTTGCCAAAAATGGCAAAACACTAATTTGCTTCTATCTCCTTAACCGTGCAAGATAGAGCGATTTCGGCAAAATTTTCGACCCACAGGGTATCTGAGAATTCTACTATTGCCAATTTTTAAAAAATTTTCCCCTCCCCAAAGATGGCGGCCATTTTGAATTTTCGAATTTTTGCCAAAAATGGCAAAACACAAATTTGCTTCTATATCCTTAACCGTGCAAGATAGAGCGATTTCGTCAAAAATTTCGACCCACAGGGTATCTGAGCATTGTACTGTTGGTAATTTTCCAAAAATTTTCCCCTCCCCAAAAATGGCGGCTATTTTGAATTTTAGAATTTTTGCCAAAAATGGCAAAACACAAATTTGCTTCTATCTCCTTAACCGTGCGAGATAGAGCGATTTCGGCAAAATTTTCGACCCACAGGGTATCTAAGGAGTGTACTCTTTGCAATTTTCCAAAAATTTTCCCCTCCCCAAAAATGGCGGCCATTTTGAATTTTCGAATTTTTGCCAAAAATGGCAAAACACAAATTTGCTTCTATATCCTTAACCGTGCGAGATAGAGTGATTTCGTCAAAAATTTCGACCCACAGGGTATCTGAGCATTGTACTGTTGGTAATTTTTAAAAAATTTTCCCCTCCCCAAAAATGGCGGCCATTTTGAATTTTAGAATTTTTGCCAAAAATGGCAAAACACTAATTTGCTTCTATCTCCTTAACCGTGCGAGATAGAGCGATTTCGGCAAAATTTTCGACCCACAGGGTATCTAAGGAGTGTACTCTTTGCAATTTTCCAAAAATTTTCCCCTCCCCAAAAATGGCGGCCATTTTGAATTTTCGAATTTTTGCCAAAAATGGCAAAACACAAATTTGCTTCTATATCCTTAACCGTGCGAGATAGAGCGATTTCGTCAAAAATTTCGACCCACAGGGTATCTGAGCATTGTACTCTTGGTAATTTTTAAAAAATTTGCCCCTCCCCAAAAATGGCGGCCATTTTGAATTTTCGAATTTTTGCCAAAAATGGCAAAACACAAATTTGCTTCTATCTCCTTAACCGTGCGAGATAGAGCGATTTCGGCAAAATTTTCGACCCACAGGGTATCTAAGGAGTGTACTCTGCAATTTTCCAAAAATTTTCCCCTCCCCAAAAATGGCGGCCATTTTGAATTTTCGAATTTTTGCCAAAAATGGCAAAACACAAATTTGCTTCTATCTCCTTAACCGTGCGAGATAGAGCGATTTCGGCAAAATTTTCGACCCACAGGGTATCTAAGGAGTGTACTCTGCAATTTTCCAAAAATTTTCCCCTCCCCAAAAATGGCGGCCATTTTGAATTTTCGAATTTTTGCCAAAAATGGCAAAACACAAATTTGCTTCTATCTCCTTAACCGTGCGAGATAGAGCGATTTCGTCAAAAATTTCGACCCACAGGGTATCTGAGCATTTTACTCTTGGTAATTTTCCAAAAATTTTCCCCTCCCCAAAAATGGCGGCTATTTTGAATTTTAGAATTTTTGCCAAAAATGGCAAAACACAAATTTGCTTCTATCTCCTTAACCGTGCGAGATAGAGCGATTTCGGCAAAATTTTCGACCCACAGGGTATCTAAGGAGTGTACTCTTTGCAATTTTCCAAAAATTTTCCCCTCCCCAAAAAATTTGCTTCTATATCCTTAACCGTGCGAGATAGAGCGATTTCGTCAAAAATTTCGACCCACAGGGTATCTGAGCATTGTACTGTTGGTAATTTTTAAAAAATTTTCCCCTCCCCAAAAATGGCGGCCATTTTGAATTTTCGAATTTTTGCCAAAAATGGTAAAACACAAATTTGCTTCTATCTCCTTAACCATGCGAGATAGAGCGATTTCGGCAAAATTTTCGACCCACAGGGTATCTGAGCATTGTACTCTTGGTAATTTTTAAAAAATTTGCCCCTCCCCAAAAATGGCGGCCATTTTGAATTTTCGAATTTTTGCCAAAAATGGCAAAACACAAATTTGCTTCTATCTCCTTAACCGTGCGAGATAGAGCGATTTCGGCAAAATTTTCGACCCACAGGGTATCTAAGGAGTGTACTCTGCAATTTTCCAAAAATTTTCCCCTCCCCAAAAATGGCGGCCATTTTGAATTTTCGAATTTTTGCCAAAAATGGCAAAACACAAATTTGCTTCTATCTCCTTAACCGTGCGAGATAGAGCGATTTCGTCAAAAATTTCGACCCACAGGGTATCTGAGCATTTTACTCTTGGTAATTTTCCAAAAATTTTCCCCTCCCCAAAAATGGCGGCTATTTTGAATTTTAGAATTTTTGCCAAAAATGGCAAAACACAAATTTGCTTCTATCTCCTTAACCGTGCGAGATAGAGCGATTTCGGCAAAATTTTCGACCCACAGGGTATCTAAGGAGTGTACTCTTTGCAATTTTCCAAAAATTTTCCCCTCCCCAAAAATGGCGGCCATTTTGAATTTTCGAATTTTTGCCAAAAATGGCAAAACACAAATTTGCTTCTATATCCTTAACCGTGCGAGATAGAGCGATTTCGTCAAAAATTTCGACCCACAGGGTATCTGAGCATTGTACTGTTGGTAATTTTTAAAAAATTTTCCCCTCCCCAAAAATGGCGGCCATTTTGAATTTTAGAATTTTTGCCAAAAATGGCAAAACACTAATTTGCTTCTATCTCCTTAACCGTGCGAGATAGAGTGATTTCGGCAAAATTTTCGACCCACAGGGTATCTGAGAATTCTACTCTTGCCAATTTTAAAAAAATTTTCCCCTCCCCAAAGATGGCAGCCATTTTGAATTTTCGAATTTTTGCCAAAAATGGTAAAACACAAATTTGCTTCTATCTCCTTAACCATGCGAGATAGAGCGATTTCGGCAAAATTTTCGACCCACAGGGTATCTGAGCATTGTACTCTTGGTAATTTTTAAAAAATTTGCCCCTCCCCAAAAATGGCGGCCATTTTGAATTTTCGAATTTTTGCCAAAAATGGCAAAACACAAATTTGCTTCTATCTCCTTAACCGTGCGAGATAGAGCGATTTCGTCAAAAATTTCGACCCACAGGGTATCTGAGCATTTTACTCTTGGTAATTTTCCAAAAATTTTCCCCTCCCCAAAAATGGCGGCCATTTTGAATTTTCGAATTTTTGCCAAAAATGGCAAAACACAAATTTGCTTCTATCTCCTTAACCGTGCGAGATAGAGCGATTTCGGCAAAATTTTCGACCCACAGGGTATCCAAGGAGTGTACTCTTTGCAATTTTCCAAAAATTTTCCCCTCCCCAAAAATGGCGGCCATTTTGAATTTTCGAATTTTTGCCAAAAATGGCAAAACACAAATTTGCTTCTATATCCTTAACCGTGCGAGATAGAGCGATTTCGTCAAAAATTTCGACCCACAGGGTATCTGAGCATTGTACTGTTGGTAATTTTTAAAAAATTTTCCCCTCCCCAAAAATGGCGGCCATTTTGAATTTTAGAATTTTTGCCAAAAATGGCAAAACACTAATTTGCTTCTATCTCCTTAACCGTGCGAGATAGAGCGATTTCGGCAAAATTTTCGACCCACAGGGTATCTAAGGAGTGTACTCTTTGCAGTTTTCCAAAAATTTTCCCCTCCCCAAAAATGGCGGCCATTTTGAATTTTCGAATTTTTGCCAAAAATGGGAAAACACAAATTTGCTTCTATCTCCTTAACCGTGCGAGATAGAGCGATTTCGGCAAAATTTTCGACCCACAGGGTATCTAAGGAGTGTACTCTTTGCAATTTTCCAAAAATTTTCCCCTCCCCAAAAATGGCGGCCATTTTGAATTTTCGAATTTTTGCCAAAAATGGCAAAACACAAATTTGCTTCTATATCCTTAACCGTGCGAGATAGAGCGATTTCGTCAAAAATTTCGACCCACAGGGTATCTGAGCATTGTACTGTTGGTAATTTTTAAAAAATTTTCCCCTCCCCAAAAATGGCGGCCATTTTGAATTTTAGAATTTTTGCCAAAAATGGCAAAACACTAATTTGCTTCTATCTCCTTAACCGTGCGAGATAGAGCGATTTCGGCAAAATTTTCGACCCACAGGGTATCTGAGAATTCTACTCTTGCCAATTTTTAAAAAATTTTCCCCTCCCCAAAGATGGTAGCCATTTTGAATTTTCGAATTTTTGCCAAAAATGGTAAAACACAAATTTGCTTCTATCTCCTTAACCATGCGAGATAGAGCGATTTCGGCAAAATTTTCGACCCACAGGGTATCTGAGCATTGTACTCTTGGTAATTTTTAAAAAATTTTCCCCTCCCCAAAAATGGCGGCCATTTTGAATTTTCGAATTTTTGCCAAAAATGGCAAAACACAAATTTGCTTCTATATCCTTAACCGTGCGAGATAGAGCGATTTCGTCAAAAATTTCGACCCACAGGGTATCTGAGCATTGTACTGTTGGTAATTTTTAAAAAATTTTCCCCTCCCCAAAAATGGCGGCCATTTTGAATTTTAGAATTTTTGCCAAAAATGGCAAAACACTAATTTGCTTCTATCTCCTTAACCGTGCAAGATAGAGCGATTTCGGCAAAATTTTCGACCCACAGGGTATCTGAGAATTCTACTATTGCCAATTTTTAAAAAATTTTCCCCTCCCCAAAGATGGCGGCCATTTTGAATTTTCGAATTTTTGCCAAAAATGGCAAAACACAAATTTGCTTCTATATCCTTAACCGTGCAAGATAGAGCGATTTCGTCAAAAATTTCGACCCACAGGGTATCTGAGCATTGTACTGTTGGTAATTTTCCAAAAATTTTCCCCTCCCCAAAAATGGCGGCTATTTTGAATTTTAGAATTTTTGCCAAAAATGGCAAAACACAAATTTGCTTCTATCTCCTTAACCGTGCGAGATAGAGCGATTTCGGCAAAATTTTCGACCCACAGGGTATCTAAGGAGTGTACTCTTTGCAATTTTCCAAAAATTTTCCCCTCCCCAAAAATGGCGGCCATTTTGAATTTTCGAATTTTTGCCAAAAATGGCAAAACACAAATTTGCTTCTATATCCTTAACCGTGCGAGATAGAGCGATTTCGTCAAAAATTTCGACCCACAGGGTATCTGAGCATTGTACTGTTGGTAATTTTTAAAAAATTTTCCCCTCCCCAAAAATGGCGGCCATTTTGAATTTTAGAATTTTTGCCAAAAATGGCAAAACACTAATTTGCTTCTATCTCCTTAACCGTGCGAGATAGAGCGATTTCGGCAAAATTTTCGACCCACAGGGTATCTGAGAATTCTACTCTTGCCAATTTTTAAAAAATTTTCCCCTCCCCAAAGATGGTAGCCATTTTGAATTTTCGAATTTTTGCCAAAAATGGTAAAACACAAATTTGCTTCTATCTCCTTAACCATGCGAGATAGAGCGATTTCGGCAAAATTTTCGACCCACAGGGTATCTGAGCATTGTACTCTTGGTAATTTTTAAAAAATTTTCCCCTCCCCAAAAATGGCGGCCATTTTGAATTTTCGAATTTTTGCCAAAAATGGCAAAACACAAATTTGCTTCTATATCCTTAACCGTGCGAGATAGAGCGATTTCGTCAAAAATTTCGACCCACAGGGTATCTGAGCATTGTACTGTTGGTAATTTTTAAAAAATTTTCCCCTCCCCAAAAATGGCGGCCATTTTGAATTTTAGAATTTTTGCCAAAAATGGCAAAACACTAATTTGCTTCTATCTCCTTAACCGTGCGAGATAGAGCGATTTCGGCAAAATTTTCGACCCACAGGGTATCTGAGAATTCTACTATTGCCAATTTTTAAAAAATTTTCCCCTCCCCAAAGATGGCGGCCATTTTGAATTTTCGAATTTTTGCCAAAAATGGCAAAACACAAATTTGCTTCTATATCCTTAACCGTGCAAGATAGAGCGATTTCGTCAAAAATTTCGACCCACAGGGTATCTGAGCATTGTACTGTTGGTAATTTTCCAAAAATTTTCCCCTCCCCAAAAATGGCGGCTATTTTGAATTTTAGAATTTTTGCCAAAAATGGCAAAACACAAATTTGCTTCTATCTCCTTAACCGTGCGAGATAGAGCGATTTCGGCAAAATTTTCGACCCACAGGGTATCTAAGGAGTGTACTCTTTGCAATTTTCCAAAAATTTTCCCCTCCCCAAAAATGGCGGCCATTTTGAATTTTCGAATTTTTGCCAAAAATGGCAAAACACAAATTTGCTTCTATATCCTTAACCGTGCGAGATAGAGCGATTTCGTCAAAAATTTCGACCCACAGGGTATCTGAGCATTGTACTGTTGGTAATTTTTAAAAAATTTTCCCCTTCCCAAAAATGGCGGCCATTTTGAATTTTAGAATTTTTGCCAAAAATGGCAAAACACTAATTTGCTTCTATCTCCTTAACCGTGCGAGATAGAGCGATTTCGGCAAAATTTTCGACCCACAGGGTATCTGAGAATTCTGCTCTTGCCAATTTTTAAAAAATTTTCCCCTCCCCAAAGATGGTAGCCATTTTGAATTTTCGAATTTTTGCCAAAAATGGTAAAACACAAATTTGCTTCTATCTCCTTAACCATGCGAGATAGAGCGATTTCGGCAAAATTTTCGACCCACAGGGTATCTGAGCATTGTACTCTTGGTAATTTTTAAAAAATTTTCCCCTCCCCAAAAATGGCGGCCATTTTGAATTTTCGAATTTTTGCCAAAAATGGCAAAACACAAATTTGCTTCTATATCCTTAACCGTGCGAGATAGAGCGATTTCGTCAAAAATTTCGACCCACAGGGTATCTGAGCATTGTACTGTTGGTAATTTTTAAAAAATTTTCCCCTCCCCAAAAATGGCGGCCATTTTGAATTTTAGAATTTTTGCCAAAAATGGCAAAACACTAATTTGCTTCTATCTCCTTAACCGTGCGAGATAGAGCGATTTCGGCAAAATTTTCGACCCACAGGGTATCTAAGGAGTGTACTCTTTGCAATTTTCCAAAAATTTTCCCCTCCCCAAAGATGGTAGCCATTTTGAATTTTCGAATTTTTGCCAAAAATGGTAAAACACAAATTTGCTTCTATCTCCTTAACCATGCGAGATAGAGCGATTTCGGCAAAATTTTCGACCCACAGGGTATCTGAGAATTCTACTCTTGCCAATTTTTAAAAAATTTTCCCCTCCCCAAAGATGGTAGCCATTTTGAATTTTCGAATTTTTGCCAAAAATGGTAAAACACAAATTTGCTTCTATCTCCTTAACCATGCGAGATAGAGCGATTTCGGCAAAATTTTCGACCCACAGGGTATCTGAGAATTCTACTATTGCCAATTTTTAAAAAATTTTCCCCTCCCCAAAGATGGCGGCCATTTTGAATTTTCGAATTTTTGCCAAAAATGGCAAAACACAAATTTGCTTCTATATCCTTAACCGTGCAAGATAGAGCGATTTCGTCAAAAATTTCGACCCACAGGGTATCTGAGCATTGTACTGTTGGTAATTTTCCAAAAATTTTCCCCTCCCCAAAAATGGCGGCTATTTTGAATTTTAGAATTTTTGCCAAAAATGGCAAAACACAAATTTGCTTCTATCTCCTTAACCGTGCGAGATAGAGCGATTTCGGCAAAATTTTCGACCCACAGGGTATCTAAGGAGTGTACTCTTTGCAATTTTCCAAAAATTTTCCCCTCCCCAAAAGTGGCGGCCATTTTGAATTTTCGAATTTTTGCCAAAAATGGCAAAACACAAATTTGCTTCTATATCCTTAACCGTGCGAGATAGAGCGATTTCGTCAAAAATTTCGACCCACAGGGTATCTGAGCATTGTACTGTTGGTAATTTTTAAAAAATTTTCCCCTCCCCAAAAATGGCGGCCATTTTGAATTTTAGAATTTTTGCCAAAAATGGCAAAACACTAATTTGCTTCTATCTCCTTAACCGTGCGAGATAGAGCGATTTCGGCAAAATTTTCGACCCACAGGGTATCTGAGAATTCTACTCTTGCCAATTTTTAAAAAATTTTCCCCTCCCCAAAGATGGTAGCCATTTTGAATTTTCGAATTTTTGCCAAAAATGGTAAAACACAAATTTGCTTCTATCTCCTTAACCATGCGAGATAGAGCGATTTCGGCAAAATTTTCGACCCACAGGGTATCTGAGCATTGTACTATTGCCAATTTTTAAAAAATTTTCCCCTCCCCAAAGATGGCGGCCATTTTGAATTTTCGAATTTTTGCCAAAAATGGCAAAACACAAATTTGCTTCTATATCCTTAACCGTGCAAGATAGAGCGATTTCGTCAAAAATTTCGACCCACAGGGTATCTGAGCATTGTACTGTTGGTAATTTTCCAAAAATTTTCCCCTCCCCAAAAATGGCGGCTATTTTGAATTTTAGAATTTTTGCCAAAAATGGCAAAACACAAATTTGCTTCTATCTCCTTAACCGTGCGAGATAGAGCGATTTCGGCAAAATTTTCGACCCACAGGGTATCTAAGGAGTGTACTCTTTGCAATTTTCCAAAAATTTTCCCCTCCCCAAAAATGGCGGCCATTTTGAATTTTCGAATTTTTGCCAAAAATGGCAAAACACAAATTTGCTTCTATATCCTTAACCGTGCGAGATAGAGCGATTTCGTCAAAAATTTCGACCCACAGGGTATCTGAGCATTGTACTGTTGGTAATTTTTAAAAAATTTTCCCCTCCCCAAAAATGGCGGCCATTTTGAATTTTAGAATTTTTGCCAAAAATGGCAAAACACTAATTTGCTTCTATCTCCTTAACCGTGCGAGATAGAGTGATTTCGGCAAAATTTTCGACCCACAGGGTATCTGAGAATTCTACTCTTGCCAATTTTTAAAAAATTTTCCCCTCCCCAAAGATGGCAGCCATTTTGAATTTTCGAATTTTTGCCAAAAATGGTAAAACACAAATTTGCTTCTATCTCCTTAACCATGCGAGATAGAGCGATTTCGGCAAAATTTTCGACCCACAGGGTATCTGAGCATTGTACTCTTGGTAATTTTTAAAAAATTTGCCCCTCCCCAAAAATGGCGGCCATTTTGAATTTTCGAATTTTTGCCAAAAATGGCAAAACACAAATTTGCTTCTATCTCCTTAACCGTGCGAGATAGAGCGATTTCGTCAAAAATTTCGACCCACAGGGTATCTGAGCATTTTACTCTTGGTAATTTTCCAAAAATTTTCCCCTCCCCAAAAATGGCGGCCATTTTGAATTTTCGAATTTTTGCCAAAAATGGCAAAACACAAATTTGCTTCTATCTCCTTAACCGTGCGAGATAGAGCGATTTCGGCAAAATTTTCGACCCACAGGGTATCTAAGGAGTGTACTCTTTGCAATTTTCCAAAAATTTTCCCCTCCCCAAAAATGGCGGCCATTTTGAATTTTCGAATTTTTGCCAAAAATGGCAAAACACAAATTTGCTTCTATATCCTTAACCGTGCGAGATAGAGCGATTTCGTCAAAAATTTCGACCCACAGGGTATCTGAGCATTGTACTGTTGGTAATTTTTAAAAAATTTTCCCCTCCCCAAAAATGGCGGCCATTTTGAATTTTAGAATTTTTGCCAAAAATGGCAAAACACTAATTTGCTTCTATCTCCTTAACCGTGCGAGATAGAGTGATTTCGGCAAAATTTTCGACCCACAGGGTATCTGAGAATTCTACTCTTGCCAATTTTTAAAAAATTTTCCCCTCCCCAAAGATGGCAGCCATTTTGAATTTTCGAATTTTTGCCAAAAATGGTAAAACACAAATTTGCTTCTATCTCCTTAACCATGCGAGATAGAGCGATTTCGGCAAAATTTTCGACCCACAGGGTATCTGAGCATTGTACTCTTGGTAATTTTTAAAAAATTTGCCCCTCCCCAAAAATGGCGGCCATTTTGAATTTTCGAATTTTTGCCAAAAATGGCAAAACACAAATTTGCTTCTATCTCCTTAACCGTGCGAGATAGAGCGATTTCGTCAAAAATTTCGACCCACAGGGTATCTGAGCATTTTACTCTTGGTAATTTTCCAAAAATTTTCCCCTCCCCAAAAATGGCGGCCATTTTGAATTTTCGAATTTTTGCCAAAAATGGCAAAACACAAATTTGCTTCTATCTCCTTAACCGTGCGAGATAGAGCGATTTCGGCAAAATTTTCGACCCACAGGGTATCCAAGGAGTGTACTCTTTGCAATTTTCCAAAAATTTTCCCCTCCCCAAAAATGGTGGCCATTTTGAATTTTCGAATTTTTGCCAAAAATGGCAAAACACAAATTTGCTTCTATATCCTTAACCGTGCGAGATAGAGCGATTTCGTCAAAAATTTCGACCCACAGGGTATCTGAGCATTGTACTGTTGGTAATTTTTAAAAAATTTTCCCCTCCCCAAAAATGGCGGCCATTTTGAATTTTAGAATTTTTGCCAAAAATGGCAAAACACTAATTTGCTTCTATCTCCTTAACCGTGCGAGATAGAGCGATTTCGGCAAAATTTTCGACCCACAGGGTATCTAAGGAGTGTACTCTTTGCAATTTTCCAAAAATTTTCCCCTCCCCAAAAATGGCGGCCATTTTGAATTTTCGAATTTTTGCCAAAAATGGGAAAACACAAATTTGCTTCTATCTCCTTAACCGTGCGAGATAGAGCGATTTCGGCAAAATTTTCGACCCACAGGGTATCTAAGCAGTGTACTCTTTGCAATTTTCCAAAAATTTTCCCCTCCCCAAAAATGGCGGCCATTTTGAATTTTCGAATTTTTGCCAAAAATGGCAAAACACAAATTTGCTTCTATATCCTTAACCGTGCGAGATAGAGCGATTTCGTCAAAAATTTCGACCCACAGGGTATCTGAGCATTGTACTGTTGGTAATTTTTAAAAAATTTTCCCCTCCCCAAAAATGGCGGCCATTTTGAATTTTAGAATTTTTGCCAAAAATGGCAAAACACTAATTTGCTTCTATCTCCTTAACCGTGCGAGATAGAGCGATTTCGGCAAAATTTTCGACCCACAGGGTATCTGAGAATTCTACTCTTGCCAATTTTTAAAAAATTTTCCCCTCCCCAAAGATGGTAGCCATTTTGAATTTTCGAATTTTTGCCAAAAATGGTAAAACACAAATTTGCTTCTATCTCCTTAACCATGCGAGATAGAGCGATTTCGGCAAAATTTTCGACCCACAGGGTATCTGAGCATTGTACTGTTGGTAATTTTTAAAAAATTTTCCCCTCCCCAAAAATGGCGGCCATTTTGAATTTTAGAATTTTTGCCAAAAATGGCAAAACACTAATTTGCTTCTATCTCCTTAACCGTGCGAGATAGAGCGATTTCGGCAAAATTTTCGACCCACAGGGTATCTGAGAATTCTACTATTGCCAATTTTTAAAAAATTTTCCCCTCCCCAAAGATGGCGGCCATTTTGAATTTTCGAATTTTTGCCAAAAATGGCAAAACACAAATTTGCTTCTATCTCCTTAACCGTGCGAGATAGAGCGATTTCGGCAAAATTTTCGACCCACAGGGTATCCAAGGAGTGTACTCTTTGCAATTTTCCAAAAATTTTCCCCTCCCCAAAAATGGCGGCCATTTTGAATTTTCGAATTTTTGCCAAAAATGGCAAAACACAAATTTGCTTCTATATCCTTAACCGTGCGAGATAGAGCGATTTCGTCAAAAATTTCGACCCACAGGGTATCTGAGCATTGTACTGTTGGTAATTTTTAAAAAATTTTCCCCTCCCCAAAAATGGCGGCCATTTTGAATTTTAGAATTTTTGCCAAAAATGGCAAAACACTAATTTGCTTCTATCTCCTTAACCGTGCGAGATAGAGCGATTTCGGCAAAATTTTCGACCCACAGGGTATCTGAGAATTCTACTCTTGCCAATTTTTAAAAAATTTTCCCCTCCCCAAAGATGGTAGCCATTTTGAATTTTCGAATTTTTGCCAAAAATGGTAAAACACAAATTTGCTTCTATCTCCTTAACCATGCGAGATAGAGCGATTTCGGCAAAATTTTCGACCCACAGGGTATCTGAGCATTGTACTCTTGGTAATTTTTAAAAAATTTTCCCCTCCCCAAAAATGGCGGCCATTTTGAATTTTCGAATTTTTGCCAAAAATGGCAAAACACAAATTTGCTTCTATATCCTTAACCGTGCGAGATAGAGCGATTTCGTCAAAAATTTCGACCCACAGGGTATCTGAGCATTGTACTGTTGGTAATTTTTAAAAAATTTTCCCCTCCCCAAAAATGGCGGCCATTTTGAATTTTAGAATTTTTGCCAAAAATGGCAAAACACTAATTTGCTTCTATCTCCTTAACCGTGCGAGATAGAGCGATTTCGGCAAAATTTTCGACCCACAGGGTATCTGAGCATTGTACTATTGCCAATTTTTAAAAAATTTTCCCCTCCCCAAAGATGGCGGCCATTTTGAATTTTCGAATTTTTGCCAAAAATGGCAAAACACAAATTTGCTTCTATATCCTTAACCGTGCAAGATAGAGCGATTTCGTCAAAAATTTCGACCCACAGGGTATCTGAGCATTGTACTGTTGGTAATTTTCCAAAAATTTTCCCCTCCCCAAAAATGGCGGCTATTTTGAATTTTAGAATTTTTGCCAAAAATGGCAAAACACAAATTTGCTTCTATCTCCTTAACCGTGCGAGATAGAGCGATTTCGGCAAAATTTTCGACCCACAGGGTATCTAAGGAGTGTACTCTTTGCAATTTTCCAAAAATTTTCCCCTCCCCAAAAATGGCGGCCATTTTGAATTTTCGAATTTTTGCCAAAAATGGCAAAACACAAATTTGCTTCTATATCCTTAACCGTGCGAGATAGAGCGATTTCGTCAAAAATTTCGACCCACAGGGTATCTGAGCATTGTACTGTTGGTAATTTTTAAAAAATTTTCCCCTCCCCAAAAATGGCGGCCATTTTGAATTTTAGAATTTTTGCCAAAAATGGCAAAACACTAATTTGCTTCTATCTCCTTAACCGTGCGAGATAGAGCGATTTCGGCAAAATTTTCGACCCACAGGGTATCTGAGAATTCTACTCTTGCCAATTTTTAAAAAATTTTCCCCTCCCCAAAGATGGTAGCCATTTTGAATTTTCGAATTTTTGCCAAAAATGGTAAAACACAAATTTGCTTCTATCTCCTTAACCATGCGAGATAGAGCGATTTCGGCAAAATTTTCGACCCACAGGGTATCTGAGCATTGTACTGTTGGTAATTTTTAAAAAATTTTCCCCTCCCCAAAAATGGCGGCCATTTTGAATTTTAGAATTTTTGCCAAAAATGGCAAAACACTAATTTGCTTCTATCTCCTTAACCGTGCGAGATAGAGCGATTTCGGCAAAATTTTCGACCCACAGGGTATCTGAGAATTCTACTATTGCCAATTTTTAAAAAATTTTCCCCTCCCCAAAGATGGCGGCCATTTTGAATTTTCGAATTTTTGCCAAAAATGGCAAAACACAAATTTGCTTCTATCTCCTTAACCGTGCGAGATAGAGCGATTTCGGCAAAATTTTCGACCCACAGGGTATCCAAGGAGTGTACTCTTTGCAATTTTCCAAAAATTTTCCCCTCCCCAAAAATGGCGGCCATTTTGAATTTTCGAATTTTTGCCAAAAATGGCAAAACACAAATTTGCTTCTATATCCTTAACCGTGCGAGATAGAGCGATTTCGTCAAAAATTTCGACCCACAGGGTATCTGAGCATTGTACTGTTGGTAATTTTTAAAAAATTTTCCCCTCCCCAAAAATGGCGGCCATTTTGAATTTTAGAATTTTTGCCAAAAATGGCAAAACACTAATTTGCTTCTATCTCCTTAACCGTGCGAGATAGAGCGATTTCGGCAAAATTTTCGACCCACAGGGTATCTGAGAATTCTACTCTTGCCAATTTTTAAAAAATTTTCCCCTCCCCAAAGATGGTAGCCATTTTGAATTTTCGAATTTTTGCCAAAAATGGTAAAACACAAATTTGCTTCTATCTCCTTAACCATGCGAGATAGAGCGATTTTGGCAAAATTTTCGACCCACAGGGTATCTGAGCATTGTACTCTTGGTAATTTTTAAAAAATTTTCCCCTCCCCAAAAATGGCGGCCATTTTGAATTTTCGAATTTTTGCCAAAAATGGCAAAACACAAATTTGCTTCTATATCCTTAACCGTGCGAGATAGAGCGATTTCGTCAAAAATTTCGACCCACAGGGTATCTGAGCATTGTACTGTTGGTAATTTTTAAAAAATTTTCCCCTCCCCAAAAATGGCGGCCATTTTGAATTTTAGAATTTTTGCCAAAAATGGCAAAACACTAATTTGCTTCTATCTCCTTAACCGTGCGAGATAGAGCGATTTCGGCAAAATTTTCGACCCACAGGGTATCTGAGCATTGTACTATTGCCAATTTTTAAAAAATTTTCCCCTCCCCAAAGATGGCGGCCATTTTGAATTTTCGAATTTTTGCCAAAAATGGCAAAACACAAATTTGCTTCTATATCCTTAACCGTGCAAGATAGAGCGATTTCGTCAAAAATTTCGACCCACAGGGTATCTGAGCATTGTACTGTTGGTAATTTTCCAAAAATTTTCCCCTCCCCAAAAATGGCGGCTATTTTGAATTTTAGAATTTTTGCCAAAAATGGCAAAACACAAATTTGCTTCTATCTCCTTAACCGTGCGAGATAGAGCGATTTCGGCAAAATTTTCGACCCACAGGGTATCTAAGGAGTGTACTCTTTGCAATTTTCCAAAAATTTTCCCCTCCCCAAAAATGGCGGCCATTTTGAATTTTCGAATTTTTGCCAAAAATGGCAAAACACAAATTTGCTTCTATATCCTTAACCGTGCGAGATAGAGCGATTTCGGCAAAATTTTCGACCCACAGGGTATCTGAGCATTGTACTCTTGGTAATTTTTAAAAAATTTTCCCCTCCCCAAAAATGGCGGCCATTTTGAATTTTAGAATTTTTGCCAAAAATGGCAAAACACTAATTTGCTTCTATCTCCTTAACCGTGCGAGATAGAGTGATTTCGGCAAAATTTTCGACCCACAGGGTATCTGAGAATTCTACTCTTGCCAATTTTTAAAAAATTTTCCCCTCCCCAAAGATGGCAGCCATTTTGAATTTTCGAATTTTTGCCAAAAATGGCAAAACACAAATTTGCTTCTATCTCCTTAACCATGCGAGATAGAGCGATTTCGGCAAAATTTTCGACCCACAGGGTATCTGAGCATTGTACTCTTGGTAATTTTTAAAAAATTTGCCCCTCCCCAAAAATGGCGGCCATTATGAATTTTCGAATTTTTGCCAAAAATGGCAAAACACAAATTTGCTTCTATCTCCTTAACCGTGCGAGATAGAGCGATTTCGTCAAAAATTTCGACCCACAGGGTATCTGAGCATTTTACTCTTGGTAATTTTCCAAAAATTTTCCCCTCCCCAAAAATGGCGGCCATTTTGAATTTTCGAATTTTTGCCAAAAATGGCAAAACACAAATTTGCTTCTATCTCCTTAACCGTGCGAGATAGAGCGATTTCGGCAAAATTTTCGACCCACAGGGTATCGAAGGAGTGTACTCTTTGCAATTTTCCAAAAATTTTCCCCTCCCCAAAAATGGCGGCCATTTTGAATTTTCGAATTTTTGCCAAAAATGGCAAAACACAAATTTGCTTCTATATCCTTAACCGTGCGAGATAGAGTGATTTCGTCAAAAATTTCGACCCACAGGGTATCTGAGCATTGTACTGTTGGTAATTTTTAAAAAATTTTCCCCTCCCCAAAAATGGCGGCCATTTTGAATTTTAGAATTTTTGCCAAAAATGGCAAAACACTAATTTGCTTCTATCTCCTTAACCGTGCGAGATAGAGCGATTTCGGCAAAATTTTCGACCCACAGGGTATCTGAGAATTCTACTCTTGCCAATTTTTAAAAAATTTTCCCCTCCCCAAAGATGGTAGCCATTTTGAATTTTCGAATTTTTGCCAAAAATGGTAAAACACAAATTTGCTTCTATCTCCTTAACCGTGCGAGATAGAGCGATTTCGGCAAAATTTTCGACCCACAGGGTATCTGAGCATTGTACTCTTGGTAATTTTTAAAAAATTTGCCCCTCCCCAAAAATGGCGGCCATTTTGAATTTTCGAATTTTTGCCAAAAATGGCAAAACACAAATTTGCTTCTATATCCTTAACCGTGCGAGATAGAGCGATTTCGTCAAAAATTTCGACCCACAGGGTATCTGAGCATTGTACTGTTGGTAATTTTTAAAAAATTTTCCCCTCCCCAAAAATGGCGGCCATTTTGAATTTTAGAATTTTTGCCAAAAATGGCAAAACACTAATTTGCTTCTATCTCCTTAACCGTGCGAGATAGAGCGATTTCGGCAAAATTTTCGACCCACAGGGTATCTGAGAATTCTACTATTGCCAATTTTTAAAAAATTTTCCCCTCCCCAAAGATGGCGGCCATTTTGAATTTTCGAATTTTTGCCAAAAATGGCAAAACACAAATTTGCTTCTATATCCTTAACCGTGCAAGATAGAGCGATTTCGTCAAAAATTTCGACCCACAGGGTATCTGAGCATTGTACTGTTGGTAATTTTTTAAAAATTTTCCCCTCCCCAAAAATGGCGGCCATTTTGAATTTTAGAATTTTTGCCAAAAATGGCAAAACACTAATTTGCTTCTATCTCCTTAACCGTGAGAGATAGAGCGATTTCGGCAAAATTTTCGACCCACAGGGTATCTGAGAATTCTACTCTTGCCAATTTTTAAAAAATTTTCCCCTCCCCAAAGATGGTAGCCATTTTGAATTTTCGAATTTTTGCCAAAAATGGTAAAACACAAATTTGCTTCTATCTCCTTAACCATGCGAGATAGAGCGATTTCGGCAAAATTTTCGACCCACAGGGTATCTGAGCATTGTACTCTTGGTAATTTTTAAAAAATTTGCCCCTCCCCAAAAATGGCGGCCATTTTGAATTTTCGAATTTTTGCCAAAAATGGTAAAACACAAATTTGCTTCTATCTCCTTAACCATGTGAGATAGAGCGATTTCGTCGAAATTTTCGACCCACAGGGTACCTAAGCAGTGTACTCTTTGCAATTTTCCCAAAAATTTTCCCCTCCCCAAAAATGGCGGCCATTTTGAATTTTCGAATTTTTGCCAAAAATGGCAAAACACAAATTTGCTTCTATCTCCTTAACCATGCGAGATAGAGCGATTTCGTCGAAATTTTCGACCCACAGGGTATCTAAGGAATGTAATCTTTACAATTTAAAAAAAATTTTCCCCTCCCCAAAAATGGCGGCCATTTTGAATTTTAGAATTTTTGCCAAAAATGGCAAAACACAAATTTGCTTCTATCTCCTTAACTGTGTGAGATAGAGCGATTTTGTCGAAATTTTCGACTGACAGGGTATCTAAGGAGTGTACTCTTTGCAATTTTCCAAAAATTTTCCCCTCCCCAAAAATGGCGGCCATTTTGAATTTTAGAATTTTTGCCAAAAAAAAAACAAATTTGCTTCTATCTCCTTAACTGTGTGAGATAGAGCGATTTCGTCGAAATTTTCAACCCACAGGGTATCTACGGAGTGTACTCTTTGCAATTTTCCAAAAATTTTCCCCTCCCCAAAAATGGCGGCCATTTTGAATTTTTGCCAAAAATGGCAAAACACAAATTTGCTTCTATCTCCTTAACTGTGTGAGATAGAGCGATTTCGTCAAAGATTTCGACCCACAGGGTATCTGAGCATTGTACTCTTGGTAATTTTAAATGGCAAAACACTAATTTGCTTCTATCTCCTTAACCGTGCGAGATAGAGCGATTTCGGCAAAATTTTCAACCCACAGGGTATCTAAGCAGTGTACTCTTTGCAATTTTCCAAAAATTTTCCCCTCCCCAAAAATGGTCGCCATTTTGAATTTTTGCCAAAAATGGCAAAACACAAATTTCCTTCTATCTCCTTAACCGTGCGAGATAGAGCGATTTCGTCGAAATTTTCGACCCACAGGGTATTTAAGGAATGTAATCTTTACAATTTTGAAAAAAAATTTCCCCTCCCCAAAAATGGCGGCCATTTTGAATTTTCGAATTTTTGCCAAAAATGACAAAACACAAATTTGCTTCTATCTCCTTAACTGTGTGAGATAGAGCGATTTCGTCGAAATTTTCGACCCACAGGGTATTTAAGGAATGTAATCTTTACAATTTTGAAAAAAAATTTCCCCTCCCCAAAAATGGCGGCCATTTTGAATTTTCGAATTTTTGCCAAAAATGACAAAACACAAATTTGCTTCTATCTCCTTAACTGTGTGAGATAGAGCGATTTAGTCAAAAATTTCGACCCACAGGGTATCTGAGCATTGTACTCTTGGTAATTTTAAAAAAATTTTCCCCTCCCCAAAAATGGCGGCCATTTTGAATTTTAGAGTTTTTGCCAAAAATGGCAAAACACAAATTTCCTTCTATCTCCTTAACCGTGCGAGATAGAGCGATTTCGTCGAAATTTTCGACCCACAGGGTATTTAAGGAATGTAATCTTTACAATTTTCTAAAAAATTTTCCCCTCCCCAAAAATGGCGGCCATTTTGAATTTTCGGATTTTTGCCAAAAATGGCAAAACACAAATTTGCTTCTATCTCCTTAACCATGCGAGATAGAGCGATTTCGTCAAAATTTTCGACCCACAGGGTATCTAAGGAATGTAATCTTTGCAATTTTCAAAAAATTTTCCCCTCCCCAAAAATGGCGGCCATTTTGAATTTCGAATTTTTACCAACAATGGCAAAACACAAATTTGCTTCTATCTCCTTAACCGTGCGAGATAGAGCGATTTCGTCAAAAATTTCGACCCACAGGGTATCTGAGCATTTTACTCTTGGTAATTTTCCAAAAATTTTCCCCTCCCCAAAAATGGCGGCCATTTTGAATTTTCGAATTTTTGCCAAAAATGGCAAAACACAAATTTGCTTCTATCTCCTTAACCGTGCGAGATAGAGCGATTTCGGCAAAATTTTCGACCCACAGGGTATCTAAGGAGTGTACTCTTTGCAATTTTCCAAAAATTTTCCCCTCCCCAAAAATGGCGGCCATTTTGAATTTTCGAATTTTTGCCAAAAATGGCAAAACACAAATTTGCTTCTATATCCTTAACCGTGCGAGATAGAGCGATTTCGTCAAAAATTTCGACCCACAGGGTATCTGAGCATTGTACTGTTGGTAATTTTTAAAAAATTTTCCCCTCCCCAAAAATGGCGGCCATTTTGAATTTTAGAATTTTTGCCAAAAATGGCAAAACACTAATTTGCTTCTATCTCCTTAACCGTGCGAGATAGAGCGATTTCGGCAAAATTTTCGACCCACAGGGTATCTGAGAATTCTACTCTTGCCAATTTTTAAAAAATTTTCCCCTCCCCAAAGATGGTAGCCATTTTGAATTTTCGAATTTTTGCCAAAAATGGTAAAACACAAATTTGCTTCTATCTCCTTAACCATGCGAGATAGAGCGATTTCGGCAAAATTTTCGACCCACAGGGTATCTGAGCATTGTACTCTTGGTAATTTTTAAAAAATTTGCCCCTCCCCAAAAATGGCGGCCATTTTGAATTTTCGAATTTTTGCCAAAAATGGCAAAACACAAATTTGCTTCTATATCCTTAACCGTGCGAGATAGAGCGATTTCGTCAAAAATTTCGACCCACAGGGTATCTGAGCATTGTACTGTTGGTAATTTTTAAAAAATTTTCCCCTCCCCAAAAATGGCGGCCATTTTGAATTTTAGAATTTTTGCCAAAAATGGCAAAACACTAATTTGCTTCTATCTCCTTAACCGTGCGAGATAGAGCGATTTCGGCAAAATTTTCGACCCACAGGGTATCTGAGAATTCTACTATTGCCAATTTTTAAAAAATTTTCCCCTCCCCAAAGATGGCGGCCATTTTGAATTTTCGAATTTTTGCCAAAAATGGCAAAACACAAATTTGCTTCTATATCCTTAACCGTGCAAGATAGAGCGATTTCGTCAAAAATTTCGACCCACAGGGTATCTGAGCATTGTACTGTTGGTAATTTTTAAAAAATTTTCCCCTCCCCAAAAATGGCGGCCATTTTGAATTTTAGAATTTTTGCCAAAAATGGCAAAACACTAATTTGCTTCTATCTCCTTAACCGTGCGAGATAGAGCGATTTCGGCAAAATTTTCGACCCACAGGGTATCTGAGAATTCTACTCTTGCCAATTTTTAAAAAATTTTCCCCTCCCCAAAGATGGTAGCCATTTTGAATTTTCGAATTTTTGCCAAAAATGGAAAAACACAAACTGGCCTTAACCGTGCAAAATAGAGTTATTTCGTTGAAATTTTCGACCCATAGGCTATCTAAGAAATGTACTCTTGGCAATTTTCAAAAAATTTTCCTTTTCCCAAAAGTGGCGGCCATTTTGAATTTTTCGAATTTTTGCCAAAAATAGATAAACAGTAATTTGCTTCTATCTTCTTAACAAAAGGTTGATAGGGTGGACATTACACATGATAATGTGTGTTCTTCTATGCTATCCTGTTTCTATTCATATGTCGCAGCTACAAGCAACAGGGCGTCCTATTTCTAGTTTCAATTGTTAACGCATTTTTCACAGCGTAACATTACGGTATCTACTACCTACCATTCACGGTTCTTTACTTGTACAGGCCCTTTCATTTGACATTTCTGGAATTCGGATCCTGGTTTCAGTGTTTTGGGGTTCAATTCTGAGCCTAGGGTCTCCATTTTTAGCCTTTCTCCACCTTCAATTTTGGAGATTGGGGGTTTACGGCTTCTGGGGAGGACTTTGTCTTCCACCTTTTGGAGATCCATTTCACTGTTACTGGTTTCCTACATTCCAATTTTATGTCAGTTGGTCATTTGGTTTCTCAGTCCATTTTTAGTCCTTTGGCCTCTTTTGTGCCTAGGCTTCAGTCTAATCAGACTGCTTTTTGGTACTGGGATTACCTTCTCAAGACCATTCATGTTCAGGGTCCCTTAGAAGAGTTTATCAGTTGAATCCAACTGATTTTGCTACTTCCTTAACACTACTCCATTCATTTTCTAAATCTAGAAAAATTTTGTTTGGGGTTTGGTGGAAATCTTCTGTTACTCAACAGCTTTCTATTGTGTTTTCACCATTTTTTAGATCTGACGATCAATGGGCACATCTCCCTTTTGGGTATGTTGGGGGTTCCTCTATCTACAGTTTACCTTTAGGAACCCTATTCCAACTTTTTGGTGCCAGTCTGTTGGACTATATGGGTGCTTAGGACTTCATCCTTTAATCTTCTCCACAGAAGATTTTCAAGCTTCCTGTCTAACAGAATTAGGGAATAAATTTGACTGCTCTTTCCTTTTGATCAGTCTTATTTGTCTCTAAGTCAACCACTTTTCCCAGGCTTAGAAGTTCTTTCATGAGGCCAGATACTTACTTTCTGTCACTCATTCATTTTTGGATCTTCTTATTCTAAGTTTTGTAGGTTGGGTAATTACCCAATTTTCCTTCTAAAACTTAGTTTTGCCAGGTACAAATCCTCTTCAGAGGGTTTTTTGGGTTGACTTGCTCAGGTTTCCGGACCTGGGATCTAGCCTGATGAGGTTCTTAAGACCTTCTCTTCCCTAGGTAGAGTTCCTCTGCTATTAGGGGAGATCTGAGATGGACCTTAGGGTCCTTATTTCTGAGGGATTTTTTCCTTCAGTCCTGTTTTGTTGATCACTTATTCAAGTTGATTGACAAGGCAATACTTTCTCAGTGGTCTTTTTCATCCACCATTCTTTGGACATCTGTTCAATGGGTCTTCTAGCTCCATTTTAGCTGGTTGATCTATGGCCCTTTTTCAGCCATCTTTGCACTTTGTTTTGAGAGATTTCTTTATCCATTTCCCTCACTTGTGCTTAGTCACTTGGTAGGGTACATTTGGTCCTATTTTGGTCTTATGCTGTTTTTTGTGGTGTCTCTCTTGGGAGACCATTTCTTCTCACATATAACAGTATAAGCAGAAGCTTTTCATGTGGCCTTTACTCAAGGTGCCTCTTTTAAGCTATCTGCATTAGCCTCTTGAGGCACACCAATTAAGACCTTTTTCCTCCCATCCAGGGAGTTTTCTCTCTAACTTAGTGCTTTAAGGATGTGGTTCCTTTCCAGGTTCCAACATTCTGATGGTGGAATGCCTTCCAGAGGTAGAGGCTCAGCCTCAACCTCTATTATGGTGTCCTTCATGAGATAAGAGTGTTGTTTTACTCAAATTTTCACTCTTACTTCCAGATCCCTCCACTTGCCAGTGGGAGGTCAACTGATTCCAGTGGTCTCTCAGATTCCACTTTCCTGATTCTTTCAGCTCTTCTCCACAGAAGAATGGTGTTCTTTGTCATTCAGTCTCACACTGTCTGTTCACATGAGCAGTTCAAGTATCATGAGCTCCTGTTTTCCTGATTTTTCAGGGCATTATCCTTGACAAAGATATACTGGAAACCACCATTAGATTTATATCTTTTCCTGGTTTTCCAGACTATCAGGATGCAACTTATCAGTTGATCATTTTCTCAATTGGCCAGTGGACCACTTCTCTTCCTCAATTTGCCTCCTTTCTCTCCTTTGGCTCCTTTGGTTCACTCTTGCTCATAGTTTTGCTTTTGGGCAAGGGGTACCACTTTGTGGCAATGCCTTATGGTCTAGCCACTAGCCTTTCAGGATTTACTTCCTTAGTCAAGGAAGTAAGGAAAGTTGGCTTTGAGGTTGGGCATCTCAGTGCACATGTGACTACAAATTGGCTCATTAGAGCCAATAGTTGTCAGAGGCTCATTTTTCAACTCTATTAGAGTTGACTTTCAACTTGGAGTGGTTCTTAGCAGGAAGTATTTAGATCTGTTTCTTTAACAGGTCTCCTTCCTAGGTCAGGTTCTTAACCTGTTTCTTAATTACCTCTCCAACTGGGCTCCTTATATCTTTTGGCTTCCACTTGGAAGCCGCTTCTTCAAGGTCCCATGGCACATGACACTTCTTCTGTGTGGTCTCAGGACACTCGGTTTTCCTTCTCAAAGGTGCTCTGGATTTTCCATTCCTTGATCCTTCTATGAAGGTTCATTCAAGATGGTACTATCCTGGGAACTATGTCCTTTTTGCTCAGACATTTGTTCCTGCATTATCCTTTCATCAAAGGATCATCCTTTCAGCCTCAAACAACTCAGATGTCTTGTTCTCAAGACATTTGTTCCTCACTTGTCCTTTCTTTAAGGGATTCTTCAGATAGTCCAGGTAACACTGTTGTCTGGGCTTTCTTTATATCAAGACAGCTTCCACTCTTGGGACATGTGTATTTTGGCATCTTTTGCCATTATTTTTACAAGAACAAGTCTGTTCTTCCACCTACTCATGTTCCAGGGGCATGAATCCTTGGCAGACCATCTCTGGAGGTCTTTTCTCACCTTTCATATAAGGTGGCCCCTCAATTCTTGGATCTTCAGATGGTAGTCTCAGACTTCTCATCTTATTTAGATCTCTTTTGCCATGTGATTCAATCACAAGCTACTCTTACATGTGCCTCCTGTGCTAGATCCTTAGGCTCTGGCAACAGATGCCCTGGAGTGTTTTGGTCCGGAGTACTTGTTTTACTCCTTCCCTCCGTCAGCTCCTTGTCCTCTATGGCCAGGAAGTTAATCAACTTTCAGAGCTGTATCATGCTTCTTGTAGCCTTCCTTGGTAATTGCCAGGTTTTGGCCTCAAGATCTCCTGTAAGAAAGCCTTTGGCTCTTCCTCTTATTCTTCTTTAACAATCTCATCGAGAGGTTGTTATTTATTTTTATGGAGTTTCTTTCTTCAAGCCTTGTGGCTGAGGTCTCCTTACAGAAGAATGTTCATAGGAGGGGTCCTGGAGGATTTTAATCCTCCACAACTGTCTATGAAGCAATGTGGAACTGCTTCAAAAACTTGTGAGAAACGTGGCCACTCTGCCATGCTTCAACTGTCCCATTTATTGCTGTTTGTTCCTATTTAGGAATTATTTTCAGACAATAGGGATACAGGTCAGCTCTCTCCATGTACTTCTTGGAGTTGGGTTCTTATAAGGAGCTAGGAAGTCTCATTTAGAGCTTCTTTAAGTCCAGAGTTAGGGTAGTCGTCACCTACCTGTTTGGTACTTAATTTTTGGTTCTGCAGGCTCTTACCAAGGCTCCTCTTGAACCCTTTTCATTTGCTGAGCCAAGTTTTTCACATTTTAGACAGTCTTTCTTACTCCCTTTGGGAAGGAGAAGGAGTGATTTTCATTCCTCTATTTAGAGGTTTTCTCTCACTCTCTAGGGATGGCCTAAGTCATCCTTAAGTCAGATCTTACTTTCTTGGCTTAAGCCAGTTATCTTCAGAAGGCTCTTCCTGCTTTGACTTTTTGTCTTTGGTCAGGATGACTTAGAGGACATCTCCTTTTTTACAGTCAGATTCCTAAGATATTATCTATCTAGCTATTCTGATTTTCTTAGAAGGATTTCTTCTTGGTCTTTCTTCTGAAGTCCAAAAGGGTGATATTGCTGCTCAAACAATATCTTTTTGGATAGCATTTTATCCTTTATTCCCTCAATCTCTGTTCCACAGAGAATGCATCTCTTCATGGTGTCAGGGTTCATGATGTCAGGGCACAGGCTGCTTCCTGGTCCTTTAGGGGTGGAATCCCACTCCTAGACATGAGATCCTGCACGTGGAAGAGCCATTCCACTTTTACATCCTTCTACTTTAGGAATGTAGCTCTCAAGAAGGGGGATTCCTCTTGGAATCCTTGCACTTCACTTATTTTCCTTCAGAGATGTTGTTCTTAAGAATCTCTATGATTTCTTAAGTGGAGTGGACATCCTTTTCCACTCAGCCATTACTCTCTCTTGTACTTAAATTCCTCAATTTAAGTCCATCTGAAACTTTTAGTTTCAGAAAAAGGGGGGTGGCATTTCCCTTTTAGGGAATCTATTCTTCATCTCTATTTTCAGAACCGTGCTTCTTAGTGCCTCTGGGCATGTTCCCATTCTAAGCACAGGGCATACTTAATGCCTTCTCCTTTGAGCTGACCTAATAGGGTGTAGACAGCGGTGTTGAAGTTAGTGCAGTGGTTAATGCTACTCACTTAACTCAGTGGAGTTATTGCTTCAGCACAGAGGTTTTGGGTTCAATTGCATTGCACTAGGAAGTATCCTTTTGTAGCAATTTAACCTTAGGGTGGTTTTCCTCAGTCTGTCTTTTTCCCACCATCCTTCCATGTGGGCATTCAACCCAAGTGTTTTCATATGGTAGAGTATATTTACATTTTTATGAAATAAAATTTCATATTTTTAAATGTAAAATGCATTTTTATGAATAAAAATGTATATACTTACCATATGAAAACAGCAAATCACCCTCCCGCCTGCCCCGCTTTTAAAGACCTTTTTCCAGCATTTATGTTTATTCACAAAAAGAATGAACTATTTCTGTATTACTGCGCATGGCAGAGTGAATTAGGTCACCAGGGGTCAAAGGTAGCAAGTATATAGGTTTAAAGAGGGTCTCCCCTCATATTTTAAATTATATGTACAGTGTATGTGGCGGTCACCGAATGCCAAGCCATGCTTACCCAAGTGTTTTCATATGGTAAGTATATACATTTTTATTCATAAAAATGCATTTTACATTTAAAAATATGAAAATTTAGATAATAGATGGTTCTACTGTTCAATGCAAACTTTTTATAGATTGAAGGCCTGGGATACAAATACCCCACCATGAAGCTTCCAATTAGCCTTATTTACATGTTTGGTAAGTGGATTTCATTTACTTAAATCAATAATGCCATCAACTGATTAAAACATGGCATGGGTGTTGGTTATTTTCAAACCCCAGTTAAATAAGTGTGTGTGATATATTAAAGTTAAGAATTTTGCCTTTAACTTAGGGTAAGTATTTTGTCCTAGCAAATTTCAGAAAGTAGGAAAGTCTAAGCTTGGACTAAGTCTTGGGCTTAAAAATGAAGACTAGTTGGGAGTGGATGTGTACTTTATACAAAAAGGTTTTTTTTCTGACCCTGTGAGAATTAATATGGTTCAATTGTAACAGTGAATCCCTAGAATACACATCTTCACTTCATCTTGTAAGTTTATTAACAGTTGGACATAACAGAAATGTAAGCATAAATCTTTCGGTAGCTTAAAACTCTAGGAGTCAAAAACAGATGCTTAAAATATTGTTAAATGCAATTTATTTTGCTCTTTGCTTTACTAATTTTAACCTTCTGCATCATAAAGCTCTAGTTAAAATGAAAGTCTAAATTTTGATAAATACAAATATGTATTTTTGTTCCCCAGCATTCCTGACAGAATGGTTTCACTTCCTGGTTGGAAGAGTCTACAACTTCCAGCCATTTCTCACAAGAACTGAGGTAACATTACTGGCATTAAATTATTTTAATTTGTTTTATGCATTGAACGTAACATAATGGTTAACATGTAGTCTTCTGTTGTAATTAGTAATTACTGTAACCACTCTCTGAAGTGCCCATGGGCAATGTCACCAAATATTTGCAAGAGTTGGGGATGGGCATTTACAAGCCTGGCATTTCGAAAAGATATCCCAAATCTTGGGAAAACGCATTTTAGCACACGCCAACTGAAAGTAAAATATGTGATTGGTAAAGAAATCTCTGCAAAGTAAAATAAGTTAAACAACTGCTAAAATAAGGAAAATATTGTGGAAAATGGATATAAAATAAACAAATTAGACTGATTATTGGCTTTTAGTGTAGAAAGTTTACATCAAAATGACTTATTAGCAATTTATCAGCCATCAGGTAAGATTGTGGAGGGGTGTTTTCAAAAGCATGGGTGATACAGAGCATGGCTACGGTAATTGTATCCCCGGCATGAAGCGGGGATACTATGGATTCATCATCGTCGTCGTCCGCGCCCACATCCGCGTCCGCAGAGATTTCTTGTTAGCGACCTACAGTCCACATTTCTTTCCACATTTCTTTCATATTTTGCAGGTGGCTTATTGCTTAAAAGTTTTGCAGATAGCCAATTTTTCTCAAATAACTCATTCATCTACTTTTGGGAGAGCTTTCACATGGTGAAGCTTCAGACCCGTACATAATTACTCACCTACTCAAAATGAGTAAATGCGAATTATCTCTTAAAAGTATTGCAGATAGCCAATTTTTCTCAAATAACTCATTCACCTACTTTTGGAAGAGCTTTCACTTGGTGAAGTTTCAGACCCATAGCTAATTACTCATCTACTCAAAATGAGTAAATGCGAAGTATCTCTAAAAGTATTGCAGATTGCCAATTTTCTCGAATAACTCATTCACCTACTTTTGGGAGAGCTTTCACTTGGTGAAGTTTCAAACCCATAGCTAATTATTCACCTACTCAAAATGAGTAAATGCGAATTATCTCTAAAAGTATTGCAGACAGCCAATTTTTCTCAAATAACTCATTCACCTACTTTTGGGAGAGCTTTTACTTGGTGAAGTTTCAGACCCCTAGCTAATTATTGACCTACTCAAAATGAGTAAATACTAATTATCTCTAAAAGTATTGCGGATAGCCAATTTGTCTCAAATAACTCATTCATCTACTTTTGGGAGAGCTTTCACATGGTGAAGTTCCAGACCTGTAGGTAATTACTCACCTACTCAAAATGAGTAAATGTGAATTATCTCTAAAAGTATTGCAGATAGCCAATTTTTCCCAAATAACTCATTCAGATACATTTTGAAGAGCTTTCAATTAGTGAATTTTCAGATCCGTAGCTACTTACTTATAACTTGAAAAGTATTGCATTTAGACCACTTTGTTAAAATATGTTATTCAGCTACTTTTTCCATAGCTACAACATGGTGAGTAACTTGGGCATCTATCTCAATAGCTAAGTGAGTAATAGCTGCTTTTGAATAACTCATTCACCTACTTTTGGGAGAGCTTTCACTTGGTGAAGTTTCAGACCTGTAGGTAATTACTCGCCTACTCAAAATGAGTAAATGCTAATTATTTCTAAAAGTATTGCGGATACCCAACTTTTATCAAATAACTCATTCATCTACTTTTCGAAGAGCTTTCACATGGTGAAGTTTCAGACCCATAGCTAATTACTCACCTACTCAAAATGAGTAAATGCGAATTATCTCTAAAAGTATTGCAGATAGCCAATTTTTTTCAAATAACTCATTCACCTACTTTTGGGAGAGCTTTCACTTGGTGAAGTTTCAGACCCGTAGCTAATTATTCACCTACTCAAAATGAGTAAATGCGAATTATCTCTGGAAGTATTGCAGATAGCCAGTATTTCTCAAATAACTCATTGACCTACATTTTGGAGAGCTTTCACATGCTAAAGTTTTTTTATGAATTTTTAAAATAATTTTTAATGCATTAAAATTAATGAAATCATGCACTAAATCAATTATAACTTGAAAAGTATTGCATTTAGAGCACTTTGTTAAAATATGTTATTCAGCTACTTTTTCCATAGCTACAACATGGTGAGTAACTTGAGTGTCTATCTCAAAAGCTAAGTGAGTAATAGCTATTTTTGGACTTTTCACTAACTTCCATCATGAGTAAAATCACTTGTAACTTGAAAACTATTGCATTTAGAGAATTTTGTGCAAATCTGTTATTCACCTACTTTTGGGTCAGCTATAACATAGTAAAATTTCAGACCTCTAGCTCGTGGCATAGCTGAGTAACAGCTACTTTTGCCTTTGCCGGTGGATACATCTTGCATCTGGCCACAGATGCGTCCTTGGTCTAGTTTGATGCAACTTCAATCATTCAGAGCCTGTGGAAGCCATTTTTTAAATAACATGTTTGTTACAGGTTATCTGCTTGCAAAAGAAGAAGTTGTAAAGATTAAATGACTGTTGTGACATCCCTGAGTTGCATAAAACAACTTTTGCAGACACTCTGAACATGTTTAGACAAAGAAAAAATCACCCCGGTTCTTGAGTAATTAGGTAGTTGAGCAGAGAGGACTACCCCAGTTGTCCATTGGAAAACATACTAACAACTTATCCGTCTGTCTTTTTGAACTGGATAATATAAACTCAGTCTTAACAGGATTCAATTTGTTTTTACTGATCTATTTATATTAAGTACAATTCTAGAGTTCATAGAGTAAGTACTTCTAAACAAGCTGGGTGGTCCATAGTGGCCTAATAGTAATTAAGTAGTTTAACATCTAATTAGAGGCTGTCATTTCTGTGTGGGTTTGAATTATGCCGAAGGCCTGTCCCAATATGATTCTTGCTGATGAATGCTAAGGGCCTATCCCAATATACAACATGATGTAAAACCCTATCTTTGATTTATTTTTAAACAAACTGGCGATTGACATAATATATCATTGATATAGCACACTATAAGGGTTTGTTAAATGTCAAAGAATTCAAAAATATTTTATATTTGAATTATGTTGCCATCAAAAATAGCAAATCAAATGTTCAAGAAATACAAAGTGCTTAAAATAGGGAGAATATAAACTCTGGACTCTAATGAAAGCTTTACACTTACTAACATTAAGATATTTTTAGGGCGCCAGGTGAATTGAACACTAGCTGCCACAAGATACTAAAGATTTTGCCTCCGAAATCTCTTGATAGCGATTCCGCACAGAACCCGTGAAGGATCTATGTGTTATTAAAACAAAGGCCCTTTTTAAGAAAACTAGATGGCATTCCATGTTTTATAGGGGTTAGCAATGACCAAATTATGGTTTAAAAGGTTTGAATATCTTGCTTATCTGGACTTACAGATTATTGTATTTTAAAGGTTTTATGAAGGAAGTGTTTTGTTTTTACCCCACAGCCCTTAAGTGCTGTCGGGGTATTGTTTTCACCCATGGTGACCGGATGGGCGGTTGGGCGGCCGGGCGTCGGCCGGAAAAATTTGTCCGGGCAATATCTCGGCAACTGTAAGGTGTAGGAAGTTGATACTTGGTAGGGACATTGGTTAGGGGCAGTAGGTGTGCAACGGCATAATGTGACCTTCATTTGACCTTTGACCTTGCCATAGTGACCTTGACCTGTAAAATCTTGTCCGGGCTATATCTTGGAAACCATAAGGTGTAGGAAGTTGATGCTTGGTTAGGGGGTGTAGGTGTGCAGCATCTTGGTGTGACCTTTATTTGCCCTTTGACCTTGCTGTAGTGACCATGAGTTTTAAAATCTTGTCCAAGTTATTTCTTTGATTCCATAAGGTGTAGAAGGATGATACTTGGTAGGGACATTGATTAGGGGGTGTAGGTGTGCATCATGGTGTGACCTTTAACTTTGGCTCTGCCAAAGTGTGTTCACCTGCCATATTTGAGACATTTTTGTCTTATGACAAAGATATATGGATTGCTGAAACTGATTATCATATGCACTTTTAAATACTTTAAAAGGTTTTTTCCATTGACAGCTATTCTCCAATTACATGTAATAAATTCTACAGCTTCAAATTTTTTAGTGTACTGATTAATGCTGTCATCTTGCTATTGAATTGTCTTGTTTTTAATACTTTATCTTTATATACATTTTTTTTCTCTTGGATGTTATTTTCTCTACTTAAACATTAGTTGGAGCTATATACAACTGACACTGCTCTGAAAGTATCCCGATTTTTGTACCGTTTCACTACTTCTATATCTCATGGTGTTGAAAACTATTTCCCTAGGCTGTGGGGTATGGGCATCTCTGATGGTATTTCTTAAGTTTTCCTTTTATGTGTTTTGTCTGTTACCTTTAATAAAATTGATTTAGGCTGTCACAACTTATTATTAGCCTGCAATGACTTATTATATCCCCAGACGAAAGTCGGGGATATATTGGATTCAGGTCTGTCGCGCCGCCGCCGCCGCCACCGTAGAAATTTCCTTGTGGACGCGATAACTCAAAAACCAATTAATATTTTTTTTTCAAACTTGGTACACATGTTAAGGATGCCCAAAGGAAGATCCCTATTTTAAGGTGACCTTAAACTCCAAATAATAAAGAACTTATGGCCACCTTAAGGTCAGAAATTGCACTTTTGACCACTTAGAGCCCTCTAGGTCACAAACTATGAGGCGTATCTGGCTTAAATTTTACCTGAGAACACATTAATATATTCTTAGTACATTTGCCGAAAATCAAGACTTTAAGTTGAGGAGAAAATTGTGTTTGGGGCCCATAAACACCCCACTTAGGACTTTTTTCCTAGATTTTTAACATATTTTGCCCTATAATTTGGAAGTGGTAATTCTGATGAGTCTCAAACTGCTCTAGGTGTAACTCTTATATGTAATCCTTGTCTGTGAAAAATTTAAAGGCTGTAGGTTTACCTGTTAGGCCGACTTGAGGTCTCAAAATCGCCCACAGAGACCCAATTTATGGACTTTTTGCCACCTTCAAGCACTGTAGCTTTCAAACAATGTCTCTCATCTAAGTGAAATATCATCTGAGAATATATCAATATGTTTTTCTTGTATGTACTCCAAAATTTAGGCCTTTAATAGACATTTAACCCATGTATGAGGACCATAAATCCCCACCCGAGTGACCCTTTTTAGACATTTTTCACATATTTTGCTCTGTAACTTGGAAATGGTAAGTCTGAGAAGTTTCAAACTGTATTAGATACATATTCTATGTGTAATCTTAGTATGTGACAAATTTTAAGTCTGAATCTTTAATTTGAAGGCCACATTGAGGTCTCTGACGGGCTCCCAAAGACCCAGTATTTGGACTTTTTGCCACCTTTAAGCCCTGTGACTGTTAAACTATGTGACTGATAGGGCTGAAATCTCATCTGGGAATACATTATTATGTTCTTTTTACATGTGCCAAAAATCATGGCTTCAAGTAGACATTTAAATTGTGTATGAGGACCATAAACACCCACCCGAGTGACCCTTTAAGACATTTTTCACATATTTTGCTCTGTAACTTGGAAATGGTAAGTCTGAGAAGTTTCAAACTTTATTACATATATATTCTATGTATAATCTTAGTATGTGACAGATTATAAATCTGAAGCTTTAATTTGAAGGCCACATCGAGACCTCTAAAAGGTCCACAGAGACCCAATATTTGGACTTTTTGCCACCTTTAAGCCCTGTGACTGTTAAACTATGTGATTGATGGAGCTGAAATCCCATCTGGGAATGCATTATTATGTCCTTTCTACATGTGCCGAAAGTCAAGGCTTTTAGTAGACATTTAACCTGTGTATGAGGGCCATAAACACTCACCCAAGTGACCTTTTTTGACATTTTTTTCCGTATTTTGCCCTGTTATTTGGAAATGCTTAGTGTGACAGGTCTTAAACTGTATTATATATAATTTTTTTTGTTACGTTTGTCCCCCAAAAAGTTTCAGCTCTGTAGTTTAATTGCTAAGGTCTCTTTAACAATTGTAAAATGCCCACAGAGACCCAGTTTATGGATATTATACCACTTTAAAGCCCTGTAACTGTCGAACTATGTGGGTCATAGAGCTGAAATCTTTGAATTTTTCAAAGGAAGTGCCTGTCTATTTAAATTTTTATTAATGATGTTATGGCTATCTTAGGCTTTTAAGTACTTATTTTTGTGTGTTATCTCTCTGCTTGCTGAGTTTTTAACTTTTTAAAATGAAACTGGTTAAACATATACAAGTAGGCAAAATGGACACTGTTATTTTCTGGT
Organism: Sabellastarte sp. h YS-2021; assembly: GCA_964017235.1. Lineage (NCBI taxonomy): Eukaryota > Metazoa > Annelida > Polychaeta > Sabellida > Sabellidae > Sabellastarte > Sabellastarte sp. h YS-2021. Next base: position 15,168,329 of record OZ024931.1, on the reverse strand, counting down.
GAGCTATAAGTCCAATATTAATGAAATTATACCCTTATGTAGTAAAAATAGGGGATTTTTAACCCTCAACTAGCCCAGTTTTATTCAGTTTGCCTCAGTTAATTTTGACACAGTTCCTACAGTTACTAACTCATTTCAGTTGATAATCACATTCTTAAAATTCTCAATTCTGACTTATTATTATAAATCTGTTCTTGTGGTTTGATAATTAAGCGTCCCGCAAGGGACGCTTGTTTGTGTATGGGAGACCTTCAGGCTCCGCCGGCTCCTGCGGCTCTGCCGGCTCCGCATTTTGTTTTCCTTATAACTCTCTAACCGTTAGGCGGATTCTTTTCAAATTTGGCAGGTTTAGGCAGTAGCCTTGGGGAATTTTTTTGAATATGCTGCAGTGACATTTCAACCAATCAGAGAGGTCACATGACCAAAAATGTCTTTTTTCGATGGGGAAGCTTGTCCGGATGATAACTTGAAAGGAATTTTATCAATTCACCTGAAACTTGGCAAATACATTCATTCTATTAAAATCTGGAAATCATTAGATTTTGGCATTGATTGGTTAAGAAATGGCCGAGTAATTAATGATTAATTAATCATTACGAATTTTCCAAATAAGGAAAACACAAAAATGCTTATATCTCAAAAACCGTGCTAGATAGAGCGATTTCGATGAAATTTTTGACCCACAGGATATCTCTGCGGAGTAGTTTTCCCAATTTTCAAAAAATTTTTGTCTCGCCAAAAATGGCAGCCATTTTGAATTTTTGAATTTTTCGCAAAAATTGCAAAACATAAAAATGCTTATATCTCGAAAACCCTGCTAGATAGAGCGATTTCGACAAAATTTTTGACCCACTGGGTATCTCTGCAGATTAGCCATGCCAATTTTCAAAAAAAAAATTTTCTCGCAAAAAATGGCGGCCATTTTGAATTTTCGAATTTTTCGCAAAATTGCAAAACATAAAAATACTTATATCTCGAAAACCGTGCTAGATAGAGCGATTTCGATGAAATTTTTGACCCACAGGGTAATCTCTGCAGAGTAGCCATGCCAATTTTCAAAAAAATTTTCTCTTGCCAAAAATGGCGGCCATTTTGAATTTTCGAATTTTTGCGCAAAAATTGCAAAACACAAAAATGCTAATATTTCGAAAACCGTGCTACATAGAGCGATTTCGACGAAATTTTTGATCTTCAGCGTATCTCTGCAGAGCAGCTATCCCAACGAGCTTTCACTTGGTGAAGTTTCAGACCCATAGCTAATTGCTCACCTACTCAAAATGAGTAAATGCGAATTACCTCTAAAAGTATTGCAGATAGCCAATTTTTCTCAAATAACTCATTCACCTACTTTTGGAAGAGCTTTCACTTGGTGAAGTTTCAGACCCGTAGCTAATTACTCACCTACTCAAAATGAGTAAATGCTAATTATCTCAAAAACTATTGGGGATACCCAATTTTTATCAAATAACTCATTCATGTACTTTTGGGAGAGCTTTCACATGGTGAAGTTTCAGACCCGTAGATGATTACTCACCTACTCAAAATGAGTAAATGCGAATTATCTCTTACAAGTATTGCAGATAGCCAATTTTTCTCAAATAACTCATTCACCTACTTTTGGAAGAGCTTTCACATGGTGAAGTTTCAGACCCATAGCTAATTACTCACCTACTCAAAATGAGTAAATGCGAATTATCTCTAAAAGTATTGCAGATAGCCAATTTTTCTCAAATAAATCATTCATCTACTTTTGGGAGAGCTTTCACTTGGTGAAGTTTCAGACCCATAGCTAATTACTCACCTACTCAAAATGAGTAAATGCAAATTATCTCTAAAAGTATTGCAGATAGCCAATTTTTCTCAAATAAATCATTCACCTACTTTTGGGAGAGCTTTCACTTGGTGAAGTTTCAGACCCGTAGCTAATTACTCACCTACTCAAAATGAGTAAATGCTAATTATCTCAAAAACTATTGGGGATACCCAATTTTTATCAAATAACTCATTCATGTACTTTTGGGAGAGCTTTCACATGGTGAAGTTTCAGACCTGTAGATGATTACTCACCTACTCAAAATGAGTAAATGCGAATTATCTCTTACAAGTATTGCAGATAGCCAATTTTTCTCAAATAACTCATTCACCTACTTTTGGAAGAGCTTTCACATGGTGAAGTTTCAGACCCATAGCTAATTACTCACCTACTCAAAATGAGTAAATGCGAATTATCTCTAAAAGTATTGCAGATAGCCAATTTTTCTCAAATAAATCATTCACCTACTTTTGGGAGAGCTTTCACTTGGTGAAGTTTCAGACCCATAGCTAATTACTCACCTACTCAAAATGAGTAAATGCGAATTATCTCTAAAAGTATTGCAGATAGCCAATTTTTCTCAAATAACTCATTCACCTACTTTTGGGAGAGCTTTCACTCTGTGAAGTTTCAGACCCATAGCTAATTACTCACCTACTCAAAATGAGTAAATGCGAATTATCTCTAAAAGTATTGCAGATAGCCAATTTTTCTCAAATAAATCATTCACCTACTTTTGGGAGAGCTTTCACTCGGTGAAGTTTCAGACCCATAGCTAATTACTCACCTACTCAAAATGAGTAAATGCGAATTATCTCTAAAAGTATTGCAGATAGCCAATTTTTCTTAAATAACTCATTCACCTACTTTTGGGAGAGCTTTCACTCTGTGAAGTTTCAGACCCATAGCTAATTACTCACCTACTCAAAATGAGTAAATGCGAATTATCTCTAAAAGTATTGCAGATAGCCAATTTTTCTCAAATAAATCATTCACCTACTTTTGGGAGAGCTTTCACATGGTGAAGTTTCAGACCCGTAGATGATTACTCAACTACTCAAAATGAGTAAATGCGAATTATCTCTAAAAGTATTGCAGGTAGCCAATTTTTCTCAAATAACTCATTCACCTACTTTTGGGAGAGCTTTCACTCTGTGAAGTTTCAGACCCATAGCTAATTACTTACCTACTCAAAATGAGTAAATGCGAATTATCTCTAAAAGTATTGCAGATAGCCAATTTTTCTCAAATAAATCATTCACCTACTTTTGGGAAAGCTTTCACTTGGTGAAGTTTCAGACCCATAGCTAATTACTCACCTACTCAAAATGAGTAAATGCGAATTATCTCTAAAAGTATTGGAGATAGCCAATTTTTCTCAAATAACTCATTCACCTACTTTTGGGAGAGCTTTCACTTGGTGAAGTTTCAGACCCATAGCTAATTACTCACCTACTCAAAATGAGTAAATGTGAATTATCTCTAAAAGTATTGCAGATAGCTAATTTTTCTCAAATAACTCATTCACCTACTTTTGGGAGAGCTTTCACTCTGTGAAGTTTCAGACCCATAGCTAATTACTCACCTACTCAAAATGAGTAAATGCGAATTATCTGTAAAAGTATTGCAGATAGCCAATTTTTCTCAAATAAATCATTCACCTACTTTTGGGAGAGCTTTCACTTGGTGAAGTTTCAGACCCGTAGCTAATTACTCACCTACTCAAAATGAGTAAATGTGAATTATCTCTAAAAGTATTGCAGATAGCCAATTTTTCTCAAATAACTCATTCACCTACTTTTGGGAGAGCTTTCACATGGTGAAGCTTCAGACCCGTACATAATTACTCACCTACTCAAAATGAGTAAATGCGAATTATCTCTTAAAAGTATTGCAGATAGCCAATTTTTCTCAAATAACTCATTCACCTACTTTTGGAAGAGCTTTCACTTGGTGAAGTTTCAGACCCATAGCTAATTACTCATCTACTCAAAATGAGTAAATGCGAAGTATCTCTAAAAGTATTGCAGATTGCCAATTTTCTCGAATAACTCATTCACCTACTTTTGGGAGAGCTTTCACTTGGTGAAGTTTCAAACCCATAGCTAATTATTCACCTACTCAAAATGAGTAAATGCGAATTATCTCTAAAAGTATTGCAGACAGCCAATTTTTCTCAAATAACTCATTCACCTACTTTTGGGAGAGCTTTTACTTGGTGAAGTTTCAGACCCCTAGCTAATTATTGACCTACTCAAAATGAGTAAATACTAATTATCTCTAAAAGTATTGCGGATAGCCAATTTGTCTCAAATAACTCATTCATCTACTTTTGGGAGAGCTTTCGCATGGTGAAGTTCCAGACCTGTAGGTAATTACTCACCTACTCAAAATGAGTAAATGTGAATTATCTCTAAAAGTATTGCAGATAGCCAATTTTTCCCAAATAACTCATTCAGATACATTTTGAAGAGCTTTCAATTAGTGAATTTTCAGATCCGTAGCTACTTACTTATAACTTGAAAAGTATTGCATTTAGACCACTTTGTTAAAATATGTTATTCAGCTACTTTTTCCATAGCTACAACATGGTGAGTAACTTGGGCATCTATCTCAATAGCTAAGTGAGTAATAGCTGCTTTTGAATAACTCATTCACCTACTTTTGGGAGAGCTTTCACTTGGTGAAGTTTCAGACCTGTAGGTAATTACTCGCCTACTCAAAATGAGTAAATGCTAATTATTTCTAAAAGTATTGCGGATACCCAACTTTTATCAAATAACTCATTCATCTACTTTTCGAAGAGCTTTCACATGGTGAAGTTTCAGACCCATAGCTAATTACTCACCTACTCAAAATGAGTAAATGCGAATTATCTCTAAAAGTATTGCAGATAGCCAATTTTTTTCAAATAACTCATTCACCTACTTTTGGGAGAGCTTTCACTTGGTGAAGTTTCAGACCCGTAGCTAATTATTCACCTACTCAAAATGAGTAAATGCGAATTATCTCTGGAAGTATTGCAGATAGCCAGTATTTCTCAAATAACTCATTGACCTACATTTTGGAGAGCTTTCACATGCTAAAGTTTTTTTATGAATTTTTAAAATAATTTTTAATGCATTAAAATTAATGAAATCATGCACTAAATCAATTATAACTTGAAAAGTATTGCATTTAGAGCACTTTGTTAAAATATGTTATTCAGCTACTTTTTCCATAGCTACAACATGGTGAGTAACTTGAGTGTCTATCTCAAAAGCTAAGTGAGTAATAGCTATTTTTGGACTTTTCACTAACTTCCATCATGAGTAAAATCACTTGTAACTTGAAAACTATTGCATTTAGAGAATTTTGTGCAAATCTGTTATTCACCTACTTTTGGGTCAGCTATAACATAGTAAAATTTCAGACCTCTAGCTCGTGGCATAGCTGAGTAACAGCTACTTTTGCCTTTGCCGGTGGATACATCTTGCATCTGGCCACAGATGCGTCCTTGGTCTAGTTTGATGCAACTTCAATCATTCAGAGCCTGTGGAAGCCATTTTTTAAATAACATGTTTGTTACAGGTTATCTGCTTGCAAAAGAAGAAGTTGTAAAGATTAAATGACTGTTGTGACATCCCTGAGTTGCATAAAACAACTTTTGCAGACACTCTGAACATGTTTAGACAAAGAAAAAATCACCCCGGTTCTTGAGTAATTAGGTAGTTGAGCAGAGAGGACTACCCCAGTTGTCCATTGGAAAACATACTAACAACTTATCCGTCTGTCTTTTTGAACTGGATAATATAAACTCAGTCTTAACAGGATTCAATTTGTTTTTACTGATCTATTTATATTAAGTACAATTCTAGAGTTCATAGAGTAAGTACTTCTAAACAAGCTGGGTGGTCCATAGTGGCCTAATAGTAATTAAGTAGTTTAACATCTAATTAGAGGCTGTCATTTCTGTGTGGGTTTGAATTATGCCGAAGGCCTGTCCCAATATGATTCTTGCTGATGAATGCTAAGGGCCTATCCCAATATACAACATGATGTAAAACCCTATCTTTGATTTATTTTTAAACAAACTGGCGATTGACATAATATATCATTGATATAGCACACTATAAGGGTTTGTTAAATGTCAAAGAATTCAAAAATATTTTATATTTGAATTATGTTGCCATCAAAAATAGCAAATCAAATGTTCAAGAAATACAAAGTGCTTAAAATAGGGAGAATATAAACTCTGGACTCTAATGAAAGCTTTACACTTACTAACATTAAGATATTTTTAGGGCGCCAGGTGAATTGAACACTAGCTGCCACAAGATACTAAAGATTTTGCCTCCGAAATCTCTTGATAGCGATTCCGCACAGAACCCGTGAAGGATCTATGTGTTATTAAAACAAAGGCCCTTTTTAAGAAAACTAGATGGCATTCCATGTTTTATAGGGGTTAGCAATGACCAAATTATGGTTTAAAAGGTTTGAATATCTTGCTTATCTGGACTTACAGATTATTGTATTTTAAAGGTTTTATGAAGGAAGTGTTTTGTTTTTACCCCACAGCCCTTAAGTGCTGTCGGGGTATTGTTTTCACCCATGGTGACCGGATGGGCGGTTGGGCGGCCGGGCGTCGGCCGGAAAAATTTGTCCGGGCAATATCTCGGCAACTGTAAGGTGTAGGAAGTTGATACTTGGTAGGGACATTGGTTAGGGGCAGTAGGTGTGCAACGGCATAATGTGACCTTCATTTGACCTTTGACCTTGCCATAGTGACCTTGACCTGTAAAATCTTGTCCGGGCTATATCTTGGAAACCATAAGGTGTAGGAAGTTGATGCTTGGTTAGGGGGTGTAGGTGTGCAGCATCTTGGTGTGACCTTTATTTGCCCTTTGACCTTGCTGTAGTGACCATGAGTTTTAAAATCTTGTCCAAGTTATTTCTTTGATTCCATAAGGTGTAGAAGGATGATACTTGGTAGGGACATTGATTAGGGGGTGTAGGTGTGCATCATGGTGTGACCTTTAACTTTGGCTCTGCCAAAGTGTGTTCACCTGCCATATTTGAGACATTTTTGTCTTATGACAAAGATATATGGATTGCTGAAACTGATTATCATATGCACTTTTAAATACTTTAAAAGGTTTTTTCCATTGACAGCTATTCTCCAATTACATGTAATAAATTCTACAGCTTCAAATTTTTTAGTGTACTGATTAATGCTGTCATCTTGCTATTGAATTGTCTTGTTTTTAATACTTTATCTTTATATACATTTTTTTTCTCTTGGATGTTATTTTCTCTACTTAAACATTAGTTGGAGCTATATACAACTGACACTGCTCTGAAAGTATCCCGATTTTTGTACCGTTTCACTACTTCTATATTTCATGGTGTTGAAAACTATTTCCCTAGGCTGTGGGGTATGGGCATCTCTGATGGTATTTCTTAAGTTTTCCTTTTATGTGTTTTGTCTGTTACCTTTAATAAAATTGATTTAGGCTGTCACAACTTATTATTAGCCTGCAATGACTTATTATATCCCCAGACGAAAGTCGGGGATATATTGGATTCAGGTCTGTCGCGCCGCCGCCGCCGCCACCGTAGAAATTTCCTTGTGGACGCGATAACTCAAAAACCAATTAATATTTTTTTTTCAAACTTGGTACACATGTTAAGGATGCCCAAAGGAAGATCCCTATTTTTAGGTGACCTTAAACTCCAAATAATAAAGAACTTATGGCCACCTTAAGGTCAGAAATTGCACTTTTGACCACTTAGAGCCCTCTAGGTCACAAACTATGAGGCGTATCTGGCTTAAATTTTACCTGAGAACACATTAATATATTCTTAGTACATTTGCCGAAAATCAAGACTTTAAGTTGAGGAGAAAATTGTGTTTGGGGCCCATAAACACCCCACTTAGGACTTTTTTCCTAGATTTTTAACATATTTTGCCCTATAATTTGGAAGTGGTAATTCTGATGAGTCTCAAACTGCTCTAGGTGTAACTCTTATATGTAATCCTTGTCTGTGAAAAATTTAAAGGCTGTAGGTTTACCTGTTAGGCCGACTTGAGGTCTCAAAATCGCCCACAGAGACCCAATTTATGGACTTTTTGCCACCTTCAAGCACTGTAGCTTTCAAACAATGTCTCTCATCTAAGTGAAATATCATCTGAGAATATATCAATATGTTTCTCTTGTATGTACTCCAAAATTTAGGCCTTTAATAGACATTTAACCCATGTATGAGGACCATAAATCCCCACCCGAGTGACCCTTTTTAGACATTTTTCACATATTTTGCTCTGTAACTTGGAAATGGTAAGTCTGAGAAGTTTCAAACTGTATTAGATACATATTCTATGTGTAATCTTAGTATGTGACAAATTTTAAGTCTGAAGCTTTAATTTGAAGGCCACATTGAGGTCTCTGACGGGCTCCCAAAGACCCAGTATTTGGACTTTTTGCCACCTTTAAGCCCTGTGACTGTTAAACTATGTGACTGATAGGGCTGAAATCTCATCTGGGAATACATTATTATGTTCTTTTTACATGTGCCAAAAATCATGGCTTCAAGTAGACATTTAAACTGTGTATGAGGACCATAAACACCCACCCGAGTGACCCTTTTAAGACATTTTTCACATATTTTGCTCTGTAACTTGGAAATGGTAAGTCTGAGAAGTTTCAAACTTTATTACATATATATTCTATGTATAATCTTAGTATGTGACAGATTATAAATCTGAAGCTTTAATTTGAAGGCCACATCGAGATCTCTAAAAGGTCCACAGAGACCCAATATTTGGACTTTTTGCCACCTTTAAGCCCTGTGACTGTTAAACTATGTGATTGATGGAGCTGAAATCCCATCTGGGAATGCATTATTATGTCCTTTCTACATGTGCCGAAAGTCAAGGCTTTTAGTAGACATTTAACCTGTGTATGAGGGCCATAAACACTCACCCAAGTGACCTTTTTTGACATTTTTTTCCGTATTTTGCCCTGTTATTTGGAAATGCTTAGTGTGACAGGTCTTAAACTGTATTATATATAATTTTTTTTGTTACGTTTGTCCCCCAAAAAGTTTCAGCTCTGTAGTTTAATTGCTAAGGTCTCTTTAACAATTGTAAAATGCCCACAGAGACCCAGTTTATGGATATTATACCACTTTAAAGCCCTGTAACTGTCGAACTATGTGGGTCATAGAGCTGAAATCTTTGAATTTTTCAAAGGAAGTGCCTGTCTATTTAAATTTTTATTAATGATGTTATGGCTATCTTAGGCTTTTAAGTACTTATTTTTGTGTGTTATCTCTCTGCTTGCTGAGTTTTTAACTTTTTAAAATGAAACTGGTTAAACATATACAAGTAGGCAAAATGGACACTGTTATTTTCTGGTGAGCTATAAGTCCAATATTAATGAAATTATACCCTTATGTAGTAAAAATAGGGGATTTTTAACCCTCAACTAGCCCAGTTTTATTCAGTTTGCCTCAGTTAATTTTGACACAGTTCCTACAGTTACTAACTCATTTCAGTTGATAATCACATTCTTAAAATTCTCAATTCTGACTTATTATTATAAATCTGTTCTTGTGGTTTGATAATTAAGCGTCCCGCAAGGGACGCTTGTTTGTGTATGGGAGACCTTCAGGCTCCGCCGGCTCCTGCGGCTCTGCCGGCTCCGCATTTTGTTTTCCTTATAACTCTCTAACCGTTAGGCGGATTCTTTTCAAATTTGGCAGGTTTAGGCAGTAGCCTTGGGGAATTTTTTTGAATATGCTGCAGTGACATTTCAACCAATCAGAGAGGTCACATGACCAAAAATGTCTTTTTTCGATGGGGAAGCTTGTCCGGATGATAACTTGAAAGGAATTTTATCAATTCACCTGAAACTTGGCAAATACATTCATTCTATTAAAATCTGGAAATCATTAGATTTTGGCATTGATTGGTTAAGAAATGGCCGAGTAATTAATGATTAATTAATCATTACGAATTTTCCAAATAAGGAAAACACAAAAATGCTTATATCTCAAAAACCGTGCTAGATAGAGCGATTTCGATGAAATTTTTGACCCACAGGATATCTCTGCGGAGTAGTTTTCCCAATTTTCAAAAAATTTTTGTCTCGCCAAAAATGGCAGCCATTTTGAATTTTCGAATTTTTCGCAAAAATTGCAAAACATAAAAATGCTTATATCTCGAAAACCCTGCTAGATAGAGCGATTTCGACAAAATTTTTGACCCACTGGGTATCTCTGCAGATTAGCCATGCCAATTTTCAAAAAAAAAATTTTCTCGCAAAAAATGGCGGCCATTTTGAATTTTCGAATTTTTCGCAAAATTGCAAAACATAAAAATACTTATATCTCGAAAACCGTGCTAGATAGAGCGATTTCGATGAAATTTTTGACCCACAGGGTAATCTCTGCAGAGTAGCCATGCCAATTTTCAAAAAAAATTTTCTCTTGCCAAAAATGGCGGCCATTTTGAATTTTCGAATTTTTGCGCAAAAATTGCAAAACACAAAAATGCTAATATTTCGAAAACCGTGCTACATAGAGCGATTTCGACGAAATTTTTGATCTTCAGCGTATCTCTGCAGAGCAGCTATCCCAACGAGCTTTCACTTGGTGAAGTTTCAGACCCATAGCTAATTGCTCACCTACTCAAAATGAGTAAATGCGAATTACCTCTAAAAGTATTGCAGATAGCCAATTTTTCTCAAATAACTCATTCACCTACTTTTGGAAGAGCTTTCACTTGGTGAAGTTTCAGACCCGTAGCTAATTACTCACCTACTCAAAATGAGTAAATGCTAATTATCTCAAAAACTATTGGGGATACCCAATTTTTATCAAATAACTCATTCATGTACTTTTGGGAGAGCTTTCACATGGTGAAGTTTCAGACCCGTAGATGATTACTCACCTACTCAAAATGAGTAAATGCGAATTATCTCTTACAAGTATTGCAGATAGCCAATTTTTCTCAAATAACTCATTCACCTACTTTTGGAAGAGCTTTCACATGGTGAAGTTTCAGACCCATAGCTAATTACTCACCTACTCAAAATGAGTAAATGCGAATTATCTCTAAAAGTATTGCAGATAGCCAATTTTTCTCAAATAAATCATTCATCTACTTTTGGGAGAGCTTTCACTTGGTGAAGTTTCAGACCCATAGCTAATTACTCACCTACTCAAAATGAGTAAATGCAAATTATCTCTAAAAGTATTGCAGATAGCCAATTTTTCTCAAATAAATCATTCACCTACTTTTGGGAGAGCTTTCACTTGGTGAAGTTTCAGACCCGTAGCTAATTACTCACCTACTCAAAATGAGTAAATGCTAATTATCTCAAAAACTATTGGGGATACCCAATTTTTATCAAATAACTCATTCATGTACTTTTGGGAGAGCTTTCACATGGTGAAGTTTCAGACCTGTAGATGATTACTCACCTACTCAAAATGAGTAAATGCGAATTATCTCTTACAAGTATTGCAGATAGCCAATTTTTCTCAAATAACTCATTCACCTACTTTTGGAAGAGCTTTCACATGGTGAAGTTTCAGACCCATAGCTAATTACTCACCTACTCAAAATGAGTAAATGCGAATTATCTCTAAAAGTATTGCAGATAGCCAATTTTTCTCAAATAAATCATTCACCTACTTTTGGGAGAGCTTTCACTTGGTGAAGTTTCAGACCCATAGCTAATTACTCACCTACTCAAAATGAGTAAATGCGAATTATCTCTAAAAGTATTGCAGATAGCCAATTTTTCTCAAATAACTCATTCACCTACTTTTGGGAGAGCTTTCACTCTGTGAAGTTTCAGACCCATAGCTAATTACTCACCTACTCAAAATGAGTAAATGCGAATTATCTCTAAAAGTATTGCAGATAGCCAATTTTTCTCAAATAAATCATTCACCTACTTTTGGGAGAGCTTTCACTCGGTGAAGTTTCAGACCCATAGCTAATTACTCACCTACTCAAAATGAGTAAATGCGAATTATCTCTAAAAGTATTGCAGATAGCCAATTTTTCTTAAATAACTCATTCACCTACTTTTGGGAGAGCTTTCACTCTGTGAAGTTTCAGACCCATAGCTAATTACTCACCTACTCAAAATGAGTAAATGCGAATTATCTCTAAAAGTATTGCAGATAGCCAATTTTTCTCAAATAAATCATTCACCTACTTTTGGGAGAGCTTTCACATGGTGAAGTTTCAGACCCGTAGATGATTACTCAACTACTCAAAATGAGTAAATGCGAATTATCTCTAAAAGTATTGCAGGTAGCCAATTTTTCTCAAATAACTCATTCACCTACTTTTGGGAGAGCTTTCACTCTGTGAAGTTTCAGACCCATAGCTAATTACTTACCTACTCAAAATGAGTAAATGCGAATTATCTCTAAAAGTATTGCAGATAGCCAATTTTTCTCAAATAAATCATTCACCTACTTTTGGGAAAGCTTTCACTTGGTGAAGTTTCAGACCCATAGCTAATTACTCACCTACTCAAAATGAGTAAATGCGAATTATCTCTAAAAGTATTGGAGATAGCCAATTTTTCTCAAATAACTCATTCACCTACTTTTGGGAGAGCTTTCACTTGGTGAAGTTTCAGACCCATAGCTAATTACTCACCTACTCAAAATGAGTAAATGTGAATTATCTCTAAAAGTATTGCAGATAGCTAATTTTTCTCAAATAACTCATTCACCTACTTTTGGGAGAGCTTTCACTCTGTGAAGTTTCAGACCCATAGCTAATTACTCACCTACTCAAAATGAGTAAATGCGAATTATCTGTAAAAGTATTGCAGATAGCCAATTTTTCTCAAATAAATCATTCACCTACTTTTGGGAGAGCTTTCACTTGGTGAAGTTTCAGACCCGTAGCTAATTACTCACCTACTCAAAATGAGTAAATGTGAATTATCTCTAAAAGTATTGCAGATAGCCAATTTTTCTCAAATAACTCATTCACCTACTTTTGGGAGAGCTTTCACTCTGTGAAGTTTCAGACCCATAGCTAATTACTCACCTACTCAAAATGAGTAAATGCGAATTATCTCTAAAAGTATTGCAGATAGCCAATTTTTCTCAAATAACTCATTCACCTACTTTTGGCAGAGCTTTCACTTGGTGACGTTTCAGACCCATAGCTAATTATTCACCTACTCAAAATTAGTAAATGTGAATTATCTCTAAAAGTATTGGAGATAGCCAATTTTTCTCAAATAACTCATTCACCTACTTTTGGGAGAGCTTTCACTGTGTGAAGTTTCACACCCATAGCTATTTATTCACCTACTCAAAATGAGTAAATGCTAATTATCTCTAAAAGTATTGCGGATACCCAATTTTTATCAAATACTCATTTATGTCCTTTTGGGAGAGCTTTCACATGGTGAAGTTTCAGACCCATAGCTAATTACTCACCTACTCAAAATGAGTAAATGCGAATTATCTCTAAAAGTATTGCGGATAGCCAATTTTTCTCAAATAACTCATTCATCTACTTTTGGGAGAGCTTTCACTTGGTAAAGTTTCAGACCCATAGCTAATTATTCACCTACTCAAAATGAGTAAATGTGAATTATCTCTTAATAGTATTGCAGATAGCCAATTTTTCTCAAATAACTCATTCACCTACTTTTGGAAGAGCTTTCGCACACGAAAATGAAAAATTGTGAATATCGCAGAAAAGCTATTTCTTCTGCTTTAATGCTCGGTGGGAGATACACACCGCGGCAGTGATCTTGACAAACATTTTTGTCTCCCCAAAAATGGTGGCCATTTTGAATTTTCAAAGTTTTTGCAAAACACAAAAATGCTTATATCTCGAAAACCGTGCTATATGGAGCGAACTTAACAAAATTTTTGACCTGCTGGGTATCTCTGCAGAGTAGCCATGCCAATTTTCAAAATATTTTTGTCTCGCCAAATATAGCGGACATTTTTAGTTTTTTAATTTTTTGCAAAACACAAAAATGCTTATATCTTGAAAACCGTGCTAGATAGAGCAGACTGCGCTGACTTTGGTTGCCACAACAGTATAAGGCTAGAAACGAAGCATTTTCTTAATACTTTAGCACTCACCTTTATATCCTTTTCGGGACGCTTTGTTTTTGCTATGCAAAAACATTTTTTTTTTTTTTTGCGAGCGATCCTCTAGTTTATATTTAATTCTGGAGGTATATAATTTTCCTGTTGGACATTCCTTATTTATATATTTGATTTTATTTTAGTGATAAGATTAACTGAGCTTTTTGTATTTGATTACCCCTTTTGTTTGTTTACCATTTGTGCTGTATTTAGTCCCACCCCCCATCTACCTCTGGGACCTCCAGCTATTGAGTGACACTAAATAAATAAAGGTATTGAATGATATCAAATGAGAAACAAAGAACCAGACTTTTCAGTGGGGTTGCAGATCTGTAACAGTGAGAGAGGTGTGGAGAAGGGGAGAGGGGTGGGGTGGGGTTGGGAGATGGGGTTTGCTTCATTATCTAATAAGACAAAGGGGAGTCAGAACTGAGATTGTGTCACATATTTAGGTTGCATATATATGGACCACATATATAGGAATTGAGGAAATGAATAACTGAAAAACAATGCAAATTCTAAAAATAATATAATAAAATAATAATATAAATAATATATAATTTTTAAATAATATTTTATTTGTGAACAAATATAGAAACAGATATGCGCTTTTGGGATTATGAACCATTTAAATACTTTGAAAATAGGTTCAGAGTCACCCTTTGCAGGAAGATTGAAAAGTATGATGAGTTGAGTTAGAAATAATATTTTATTTGTCAACAAATATAGAAACAGATATGCTCTTTTGGGATTATTAATTTGGAATGGACATTCAATCATCAATCATTTAAATACTTTGAAAATAGGTTCAGAGTTATCATTGCAGGAAGATTGAAAATATGCTCTATTGAGTTATGTATTCGGCGTCTGGGGATACACCATCTTCCTTGGGAAGATATAAACTTAGTAGATTGATGTGCTGAAGTTCATATAACTTTTCCCAAGATTTATGGCATACAACAAATGGCTTACATAAAAAATTCCCGATCAAAACCTGTGGCATGAGTGATGACCTGTCTGGGGATATGTTGGCGCCGAGTTGGCCCAATCTAGTTTCTATGGTAGAACAATGAATCTTGTCTGCTCTTCTGTAACAATGGAGCCAAGTGATTCTGTCTGAAGAGAATTAATATTGTACAAATATCCTGAGTTTCCTGAATACTACTTTTATGTGTCGTAGTACAGGTCGTAAGACTTATCTTTTCGGTTGTAAGGACAAATCACATGATTTACAAGTTTCTCGCCCTTTTTTTCAACAGGACAAGTTGTAACAGCCTCACAAGTTGCAAATTAGGGAGGCATTATGATAGCTTGCAAAGTGGAGCTTGGGTGTTAGGAAAGTCTCTTTATGTGAGAAAAGTATTCCAATAAAAGTTTTGTTAGGCAAAAAAAGTGCCTAAATAAGAGTCCAAACCCTCACAGAATGGCTGGTTTGAATTTCAAATTATAATGCATATTTTGTATACTCTGTAGGTGTTCAAGACTGGAGTGACTCATTGGTTTTGTCTGGACAAAATCAAGACAGAGTTAGGGTACCGGCCTACTGTACAGAATGACCTTCACTCAGTAGTTCAGTGGTTCCGGTCACATGGTCATGGGAAAGAGCACCTGCCTCCAAAATATGGACTCAAACAATTCTTTAAAGATGTTTTTCTGGCTCTCTTGTTTGCAACAGTTATAATGTCATTTTTACCACTAGTTTGGTAGGAAATAGAATTTAGATATTTTTTCAAAGATCAGAGAATATGTAGTATTTTTGATATGTTTCTATTTTTATATCGAGCTTGCAGACAAAGTAAACAGATAAACTTTATTTACCCAATAGTTCCATGTTATGGTCTACGGGCAAGCATGTCAGCAATTACTGATTGCTTTGAAGTGGAAACAGGAAAGACGGAAAGTTTTATTTATCCAATTTATTTAACAATTCTAATATTAATGAGAGTCAAAGGAGATACTCTTAAAAGTTTCATACAATAATACAATAATGAAACCAATCTGACCTGACCACAGTCCTATTCACGTAATTAACAGTTTAGTTTGTCCATTGTATCCAGCAATCTGTTCTGAGATCCGTTTGGCATCTACCAACACACAATGTGTGTATCTTTGATCCGTTTAGCATTCAATAACACAAAATATGTATATCCAGATATTCAGAGTGTCTACACAACTGTGTTGTATGGCCCAAAATATGAACAATATCCAAATTAAAGAAAATCCACTCTGGTAGACCAACACACCATATCCAGAACACTCCAATAAGAGTTCACCACAAAAAATTATATAACAAGCAGTTTGGATACACTCGACACACAAATTAATTATTATACAATATAGCAGTTCCAAAGACCTCTGTCCATGCAGCGCACTAAGTTTAAACTGAACTGTGGTTACTTATGTACAAAAACAATAGAGAACTACAACCTGAGATAGTTACATCAGTCATGTAACAGAAGGCTGGGTTATAAAGGTTTGTACTTGGCTTTAACGTTTTACCAACCCATGATTATGATTATATATATTATTAAAAAAATTATTGTATATGATTATGGATTTTTGCTTTTCTGTATTATTTGTCCAGTCTGTCTTTAGATTGAGATTAAGGGTTATAGAAGTACTATTAGAACAGAACTCATATATTCACCCTGTTATTTCAATAAATAAAAATTTGTGATCAATGTTATATTTTTTTCCTTTTTTTATTTTATTGAAGGTTTAGACCTAAAAATGCAAAAATTGATAATTGTCTTGTAATTTACTATTAGCTTAGTAGTATTTAATTGTGAAATAAATATAAGGTATCAATAATAATTAAGCGTCCCTGAAAGGGCGCTTATTTGGTTTCGTGTCAGTTTCCTCGCCGCCGCTGCCGCATTATGGTCTCCCTTGAATATCTCCCTTATTATTGCAAGGTTTTAAACCATATTTGGCAGTTATATACCTTAGGGGTGGGAAAATTTTTCCACGTGCTTAAATTGGACCTTTGATCTTTATCAAGGTCACATGATCAAAAAATAGTTTTCTTCGGGTACACCCGCCCGTCATCGCAGTTCAGGAAAATCTACTGACCGCAGAGGCTTGTAACTTCATACACATGTTTATACTATCAAAAACGTGAGCCGATTAGATTTTGGGAGCAATCCGATGAAAATTGACCCATTTATGAGCGATTTTCTCACAGGTACCAATCAGAAAGCTTAAAATTCATGTGAACCCCCCCCCCCCCTATTATCTTCTTAAGTATTGCATTTAGAGCCATAAAATGTATTGGGAGGTAGTAGGAAACCATATGTGGAGAGTCTAGAAAGCAAGTCAAATTTCCCCCCGACCCCCCTGTAGGGGTCACACTGGGGTCATAAAATAGCCAATTTCATCTTTTCCCCTTATATCTCCTTTATTCTTGCTTCTAGAGCTTTAGAATGTATTAAGAGGTATTGGGAAACCTTATGTGATGAGTCTAGATAGCCGGTCAGATTTACCCCCCCTCCCATCCTCCCTTATGGGTCAAACTGGGGTCATAAAATAGTCGATTATGTGTTTTTGCCTTTTATCTCCTTTATTCTTGCTTTTAGAGCTTTAGAATGTATTAAGAGGTATTGGGAAACCATATGTGAAGAGTCTAGATAGCTGTTCAGATTTACCCCCAGACCCCCCCTTATGGGTCAAACTGGGGTCATAAAATAGCCGATTTTGTGTTTTGCCTCTTATCTCCTTTATTCTTGCTTTTAGAGTTTTAGAATGTATTAAGAGGTATTGGGAAACCTTATGTGAAGAGTCTAGATAGCTGGTCAGATTTACCCCCGGATCCCCCCTTATGGGTCAAACTGGGGTCATAAAATAGCCGGTTTTTGCCTTTTATCTCTTTTATTCTTTTAGAGTTTTAGAATGTATTGAGAGGTATTGGGAAACCTTATGTGAAGAGTCTAGATAGCTGGTCAGATTTACCCCCTGCCCCCACATTTTACTATGCCTTTTTCTAAAATGTAAATAGATATATGGCATTTATAAAGCACTGTTACTGTTTAATTAAGTAGTTTTATGGTGTAACTTTCGACCTATTATAAGTATTGATGCTTTATGCATTCTTAGCCAGAGCATTTATTCAATTAACTTTTCGCAATTTATGACCATAGAAAACAAAATAAAGCTTAAATTTTTCTTTCATGTTAATGCATGAACTTCCACACTGTCTGCTTAACTTTCACTTCTTCTCTCAGCACTGCATGCTTTTATTTTCAAAAACCTTTTTCTACTGTATATTATATTGCAGTGAACCTTTTTGGGACGCTTAGTTTTTGTTAGCAAAAACATTTTTCTAGTTTCTTCATTGACTGTCTAGTCATACTTTCATAATTGGTTTGTATCAACTGTCTCTTACAGTGGCATTCAAACCATCATTAAGCAAAAAAAAAAAGCAAGATCATTAGATATGTATGTGGATGGTTTTTTAGCTTTGGCTAATTCTTATTGGCTTTAGCCAATTCAATGTACTAGTAAATGTAAAGAAAATTTTGAGTGAAGTTATATTAAAGAATTTCATAAAAATGTAATAAGTTATAGCTCACACTTAATCCATATGTAACACTAAATATTTGATGGGGGTGTTAATGCTGTTTGTAAAATTTGCTCAACAGAAACCATTACCACCTTATGCATGTTTATTAAGCGTCCCGCAAGGGACGCTTGTTTGTGTATGGGAGAGCTTCCGGCTCCGCCAGCTCCGCCGGCTCCGGCGGCTCCGGCGGCTCCGCATTTTGTTTTCCTTATAACTCTGTAACCGTTAGGCGGATTCTTTTCAAATTTGGCAGGTTTAGGCAGTAGCCTTGGGGAATTTTTTTGAATATGCTGCAGTGACATTTCAACCAATCAGAGAGGTCACATGACCAAAAATGTCTTTTTTCGATGGGGAAGCTTGTCCGGATGATAACTTGAAAGGAATTTTATCAATTCACCTGAAACTTGGCAAATACATTCATTCTATTAAAATCTGGAAATCATTAGATTTTGGCATTGATTGGTCAAGAAATGGCCGAGTAATTAATGATTAATTAATCATTACGAATTTTCCAAATAAGGAAAACACAAAAATGCTTATATCTCGAAAATCGTGCTAGATAGAGCGATTTCGACGAAATTTTTTACCCACAGGGTATCTCTGCGGAGTAGTTTTCCCAATTTTCAAAACATTTTTGTCTCGCCCAAAATGGCGGCCATTTTGAATTTTCGCAAAAATTGCAAAACACAAAAATACTTATATCTCAAAAACCGTGCTAGATAGAGCAATTTCGACAAAATTTTTGACCCGCAGGGTATCTCTGCTGAGTACTTTTCCCAATTTTCAAAAAAATTTTATCTCGCCAAAAATGGCGGCCATTTTGAATTTTCGAAATTTTCGCAAAAATTGCAAAACACAAAAATGCTTATATCTCGAAAACCGTACTAGATAGAGCGATTTCGACGAAATTTTTGACCCACAGGGTATCTCTGCAGAATAGTTATCCCAATTTTGAAAAAAATTTTGTCTCGCCAAAAATGGCGGCCATTTTGAATTTTCGAATTTTTCGCAAAAATTGCAAAACATAAAAATGCTTATATCTCGAAAACCCTGCTAGATAGAGCGATTTCGACGAAATTTTTGACCCACAGGGTATCTCTGCAGAGTAGCCATGCCAATTTTCAAAAAAATTTTCTCTCGCCAAAAATGGCGGCCATTTTGAATTTTCGAATTTTTCGCAAAAATTGCAAAACATAAAAATGCTTATATCTCAAAAACCCTGCTAGATAGAGCGATTTCGACGAAATTTTTGACCCGCAGGGTATCTCTGCAGGGTAGCCATGCCAATTTTCAAACAAAAAATTTCTCGCAAAAAATGGCGGCCATTTTGAATTTTCGAATTTTTCGCAAAATTGCAAAACACAAAAATGCTTATATCTCGAAAACCGTGCTAGATAGAGCGATTTCGACGAAATTTTTGACCCACTGGGTATCTCTGCAGAGTAGTCATGCCAATTTTCAAAAAAATTTTCTCTTGCCAAAAATGGCGGCCATTTTGAATTTTCGAATTTTTGCGCAAAAATTGCAAAACACAAAAATGCTAATATTTCGAAAACCGTGCTACATAGAGCGATTTCGACGAAATTTTTTATCTTCAGGGTATCTCTGCAGAGCAGCTATCCCAAAGAGCTTTCACTTGGTGAAGTTTCAGACCCATAGCTAATTGCTCACCTACTCAAAAAGAGTAAATGCGAATTACCTCTAAAAGTATTGCAGATGGCCAATTTTTCTCAAATAACTCATTCACCTACTTTTGGAAGAGCTTTCACATGGTGAAGTTTCAGACCCATAGCCAATTACTCACCTACTCAAAATGAGTAAATGCGAATTATCTCTAAAAGTATTGCAGATAGCCAATTTTTCTCAAATAACTCATTCACCTACTTTTGGGAGAGCTTTCACATGGTGAAGTTTCAGACCCATAGCTAATTATTTACCTACTCAAAATGAGTAAATGCTAATTATCTGTAAAAGTATTGCGGATACCCAATTTTTATCAAATAACTCATTCATCTACTAATTGTGGGAGAGCTTTCACATGGTGAAGTTTCAGACCCATAGCTAATTACTCACCTACTCAAAATGAGTAAATGCGAATTATCTCTAAAAGTATTGCAGATAGCCAATTTTTCTCAAATTACTCATTCACCTACTTTTGGGAGAGCTTTCACTTGGTGAAGTTTCAGACCCATAGCTAATTACTCGTCTACTCAAAATGAGTAAATGCGAATTATCTCTAAAAGTATTGCAGATAGCCAATTTTTCTCAAATAACTCATTCACCTACTTTTGGGAGAGCTTTCACTTGGTGAAGTTTCAGACCCATAGCTAATTACTCACCTACTCAAAATGAGTAAATGCGAATTATCTCTAAAAGTATTGCAGATAGCCAATTTTTCTCAAATAACTCATTCACCTACTTTTGGGAGAGCTTTCACTTGGTGAAGTTTCAGACCCATAGCTAATTACTCACCTACTCAAAATGAGTAAATGCGAATTATCTCTAAAAGTATTGCAGATAGCCAATTTTTCTCAAATAACTCATTCACCTACTTTTGGGAGAGCTTTCACTTGGTGAAGTTTCAGACCCATAGATAATTATTCACCTACTCGAAATGAGTAAATGTGAATTATCTCTTAATAGTATTGCAGATAGCCAATTTTTCTCAAATAACTCATTCACCTACTTTTGGAAGACCTTTCACACACGAAAATGAAAAATTGTGAATATCTCGGAAAAGCTATTTCTTCTGCTTTAATGCTCAGCGGGAGATACACACCACGGCAGTGGTATTGACAAAAATTTTTGTCTCCCCAAAAATGGTGGCCATTTTGAATTTTCAAAGTTTTTGCAAAACACAAAAATGCTTATATCTCGAAAACCGTGCTATATGGAGTGAACTCAACAAAATTTTGGACCTGCTGGGTATCTCTGCAGAGTAGCCATGCCAATTTTCAAAATATTTTTGTCTCGCCAAATATAGCGGACATTTTTTATTTTTTTATTTTTTGCAAAACACAAAAATGCTTATATCTTGAAACCGTGCTAGATAGAGCAGACTGCGCTGACTTTGGTTGCCACAACAGTATAAGGCTAGAAACGAAGCATTTTCTTAATACTTTAGCACTCACCTTTATATCCTTTTTGGGACACTTTGTTTTTGCTATGCAAAAACATTATCTTTTTTTTTGCGAGCGATCCTCTAGTTTTTGTTCAGTTTTACTCACAGTACAGGAAGCCTTTGAACTTTCTGCCAAGTTCATCTGTACAATCTCTTCTATTAATGTTGATATTTAAAAATAATTCATAATGTTGATTGTTGAAGTATGGAGATTTTATTACATTGAATTAAAACACTTAACAGTATTCACCAAAATACAAATACTTTCCCAGATGATATAGTCTAATTGAATCAGATCATTTTAGGCCATATCAACACAGATATTTTGGTGCGCAGACAAAAACAGTTGATGCTGGTCAATATTGCACATTGTAAACCACTTTAAGACCAACTGTCAGTTTTATTACTTGAAATAAGCATTGTAACTCAAACCCATGACCTTAAAGGTGGCAGTTGAGTGGATTGCCACTGACAACACTCTGTACTTCTATTTTGCCGTGTGATGTGACAGTTACACGTATATAGAATTTTAGTCCAACAATGTAGAGTAGAACTTATATTATCAGAATTACTGGAGGAATTCTTCAGATTATAGAAGAATCTGAAAATAGTAGAAACACAAAACAGTGTGGAAATATTTATTTGGGAGAGTGGAAATGAGTTCATAGAAATGGAAACATGTGTAATAGATTATCAGATAATAGTGATATTACTCTGCATGTAAAATAACCTATTTCTAAGATGGGCAATTTCATTGACTATAATATTATAGAACGATTTATGTAGTGCCAAATTGATATACACTTCATTTGTCATTAGAGGTCACTCATTGAAAGTGATACACAAATCCTCTCAGGAACCAAGTGCAGGAATGGATTAATTGAGAAACAGAAATGGGTCAATATGGTTAAGGGGATAAAATGGTGAACAGCTATGTCTTCGAGCTTTGCTCCAAAAAACTGAGAATCCCTTTATGATATATAATCTCAGGTGGCAATATATTTACTGCCATAGAACAGCAAATGGTAACCGCTATGGTCTGTGTGTTTGGGAGGGTAGATGACACCGATTGTCAGTATCAACATATGAGAGAACTAAGTACACATGTATAAGTGGAAATATTCATTATTCATTTTCTTTCTCTAGCCAATAAGCTTAGGTCGTAAATATTAATTCCTAGTGAAAGTTTAAATATCATTTATTTGCTTTAATAGAGAAACTCACTATCAGTGAAAAATTAATTCAAATGAATTTTCTTTAATTCTAAGAATTCCACTATTATAGTTTCTTTTACAAAGTTGAAACTGTTGTTTGAAATTGGCGTATCTTGTACTTTTCTTGTTATATCATAGACTTACAGGTACTAAGGGTATTTACAATTACAATACGTGCAAGTTAATTGAGTAGAACTTGTGTTATCTTTACCTGGTGGAGAATAATATTTTGTTTGTATAATAGAACATTCATGAAATGGAAGACATATTTTTATCCAAAGCAAGAGGTGAAAGCTAAATTGGGAGAATGGAAGGGAGATTATAAAATTGAAATTTAGATAATAGATGGTTCTACTGTTCAATGCAAACTTTTTATCTAGGGTTGGCCATCTCGGGCCAACCCTAGATACTGTTATGGATTTTTGCGAGTCTTTCTTCATGAATTTCGGGCGTTTCGAGTGGAAACTAATTGCCGTTTTCGGATCGTTTTGAATAATTTGAACTAGTAAACGTTCTATAAATATCATAGTTCTTGATCTTTTGTTTTTAAGATTTGTGGAGGGATTTTTATTATTGACCTCAGCAACCTAATTAAAAACAGGAAATGAACTGTGCTGATAAGATCTATCTGGACCGCGTTTCTCTTGAAAACATCTTTTCTTTAGTAAAATCTACTAAACCTCGGAAAAAACGTCTTTTGATTAGTCTGGTACCCTGTCTATTTTTCTTCTGTGACCCCCGGGAAATTGTAAGTTGTGTGAATCGAAAATATTTACTAAACCTTTATGAAAAACGTCTTTTGATTAGTCTGGTACCCTGTCTATTTTTCTTCTGAGACCCCCCTGCGGAAATTGTAAGTTGTGTGAACCGAAAATATTTTCAGGAGACAATGGCAGTAATCATGCAATACTATATTCTGAAATGTTTAAGCATACAAATCAATACTGCATATTTTTACAGGCTTTAATCAACTATAATTTGTCACAAAAAATAGATTTTCAGAAATGGAAAAGATCCCCTTTGGGTTCTGGGGCTGTATTTACAAAAGTGATCAAGCTCAGGCTGAATCAAAAATCAGCTCAAGCTTACTATACATAGCTAGCTACTTGAGCTGATTTTTGCTCAATTTTAGCTTGATCCCTTACAGCCCTTGGTGATCTGTCTATACATATTATCTCCTGCCAGGCTTTAGCCCAGGAGGGAGACTATAAAATGCATCATGTATGGGCATGCGTGCGTGTATGCATGCGTTATTGTCATACAGATTTCTCCCAAACTACTACAGCTACAGAGTTTTTGTGAATTAATTGTCCTAATGAATTTTCACGCCGTTGAAATTTTTGGGGGTTTGTGGACTTAAGCCTAAAGGTGAGTTATTGCAATTTTATTTATTTCATTCTTTATATATGATATAATAATTTATTACAACACAACAAAATGATATAGAAGTAGGGATAGTTAAATATGGAGTTTTTATCTAGGGTTGGCCATCTCGAGTTCCAGCAAGATTGTGGATCACAACAGGTGTTTGTGTTCTTCAAATATTTAAAAAAGTCACACCAGTTATTGCACTAAATATGATATAATTAATATACTATAACACAATAAAATGATATAGAGTTAGGGATATTTAAATGTGGACTTCTTTATTATGTGGATTTAATTTTGTCAAAGGTCAAAGTTGTGATTTTTATGTCTCATGCAACAGCAACAGCCAGGGTCATATTATGACAGGTACTCTGCATTGTCATCTGCGGGAGTCATACCTACACAGATGTGACAGCCTATCATTAGATGTCAAACCTGCTAACCCACAAGGACATTCTATTTGGTCAAGCATAAAAAATCATATCTGAAGCACAAAAATATTCCCACTAAAGGTAGCACAAGTGATAAAGCCTGCCTTTCCTCTCAGTTAATCACACATATTTAGTGTTGTATGTTATTTTTATTGCATTAAATTCCATACACAAGTCACAGAGAAGAATATTATTTATTATTATTTGCTGTGCATAGTAATTTTTAAAACAATGATCTTAATCTTGGACCAATTTTCCTCAAATAAAAAGGAACATAACCTCTAGAAATTTGCCTTTAAATTGGTATAGATATTATATTGCTAGCTTCAATAAAACAATCACAAAAATTATTTTAAACAGAGTTCCAGCAGGATTGTGGATCACAACAGGTGTTTGTCTTCTTCAAATATTTAAAAAAAGTCACACCAGTTATTGCACTAAATATGATATAATTAATATACTATAACACAATAAAATGATATAGAGTTAGGGATATTTAAATATGGACTTCTTTATTGTGTGCATTTAATTTTGTCAAAGGTCAAAGTTGTGATTTTTATGTCTCATGCAACAGCAACAGCCAGGGTCATATTATGACAGGTACTCTGCATTGTCATCTGCGGGAGTCATACCTACACAGACATGACAGCCTATCATTAGATGTCAAACCTGCTCACCCACAAGACATTCTATTTTGTCAAGCATAATATCATATCTGAAGTACAAAAATATTCTCACTAAAGGTAGCACAAGTGATAAAGCCTGCCTTTCCTCTCAGTTAATCACACATATTTAGTGTTTGATGTCATTTTTATTGCATTAAATTCCACACACAAGTCACAGAGAAGAATATTATTTATTATTATTTGCTGTGCATAGTAATTTTTAAAACAATTATCTTAATATTGGACCAATTTTCCTCAAATCAAAAGGAATATAACCTCTAGAAATTTGCCTTTAAATTGGTATAGATATTATATTGCTAGCTTCAATAAAACAATCACAAAAATTATTTTAAACAGAGTTCCAGCAAGATTGTGGATCACAACAGGTGTTTGTGTTCTTCAAATATTTAAAAAAAGTCACACCAGTTATTGCACTAAATATGATATAATTAATATACTATAACACAATAAAATGATATAGAGTTAGGGATATTTAAATATGGACTTCTTTATTATGTGGATTTAATTTTGTCAAAGGTCAAAGTTGTGATTTTTATGTCTCATGCAACAGCAACAGCCAGGGTCATATTATGACAGGTACTCTGTATTGTCATCTGCGGGAGTCATACCTACACAGATGTGACAGCTTATCATTAGATGTCAAACCTGCTCACCCACAAAGACATTCTATTTTGTCAAGCATAAGAAATCATATCTGAAGCACAAAACTATTCCCACTAAAGGTAGCACAAGTGATAAGGCCTGCCTTTCCTCTCAGTTAATCACACATATTTAGTGTTTGATGTCATTTTTATTGCATTAAATTCCACACACAAGTCACAGAGAAGAATATTATTTATTATTATTTGCTGTGCATAGTAATTTTTAAAACAATTATCTTAATATTGGACCAATTTTCCTCAAATCAAAAGGAACATAACCTCTAGAAATTTGCCTTTAAATTGGTATAGATATTGCTAGCTTCAATAAAACAATCACAAAAATTATTTTAAACAGAGTTCCAGCAAGATTGTGGATCACAACAGGTGTTTGTGTTCTTCAAATATTTAAAAAAAGTCACACCAGTTATTGCACTAAATATGATATAATTAATATACTACAACACAATAAAATGATATAGAGTTAGGGATATTTAAATATGGACTTCTTTATTATGTGGATTTAATTTTGTCAAAGGTCAAAGTTGTGATTTTTATGTCTCATGCAACAGCAACAGCCAGGGTCATATTTTGACAGGTACTCTGCATTGTCATCTGCGGGAGTCATACCTACACAGACATGACAGCCTATCATTAGATGTCAAACCTGCTAACCCACAAGGACATTCTATTTTGTCAAGCATAAAAAATCATATCTGAAGCACAAAAATATTCCCACTAAAGGTAGCACAAGTGATAAAGCCTGCCTTTCCTCTCAGTTAATCACACATATTTAGTGTTGTATGTCATTTTTATTGCATTAAATTCCATACACAAGTCACAGAGAAGAATATTATTTATTATTATTTGCTGTGCATAGTAATTTTAAAACAATTATCTTAATATTGGACCAATTTTCCTCAAATCAAAAGGAACATAACCTCTAGAAATTTGCCTTTAAATTGGTATAGATATTATATTGATAGCTTCAATAAAACAATCACAAAAATTATTTTAAACAGAGTTCCAGCAGGATTGTGGATCACAACAGGTGTTTGTCTTCTTCATATATTTTAAAAAAAGTCACACCAGTTATTGCACTAAATATGATATAATTAATATACTATAACACAATAAAATGATATAGAGTTAGGGATATTTAAATATGAACTTCTTTATTATGTGGATTTAATTTTGTCAAAGGTCAAAGTTGTGATTTTTATGTCTCATGCAACAGCAACAGCCAGGGTCATATTATGACAGGTACTCTGTATTGTCATCTGCGGGAGTCATACCTACACAGATGTGACAGCCTATCATTAGATGTCAAACCTGCTCACCCACAAAGACATTCTATTTTGTCAAGCATAAGAAATCATATCTGAAGCACAAAACTATTCCCACTAAAGGTAGCACAAGTGATAAAGCCTGCCTTTCCTCTCAGTTAATCACACATATTTAGTGTTTGATGTCATTTTTATTGCATTAAATTCCACACACAAGTCACAGAGAAGAATATTATTTATTATTATTTGCTGTGCATAGTAATTTTTAAAACAATTATCTTAATATTGGACCAATTTTCCTCAAATCAAAAGAAACATAACCTCTAGAAATTTGCCTTTAAATTGGTCTAGATATTATATTGCTAACTTCAATAAAACAATCACAAAAATTATTTTAAACAGAGTTCCAGCAAGATTGTGGATCACAACAGGTGTTTGTGTTCTTCAAATATTTAAAAAAAGTCACACCAGTTATTGCACTAAATATGATATAATGAATATACTATAACACAATAAAATGATATAGAGTTAGGGATATTTAAATATGGACTTCTTTATTATGTGGATTTAATTTTGTCAAAGGTCAAAGTTGTGATTTTTATGTCTCATGCAACAGCAACAGCCAGGGTCATATTATGACAGGTACTCTGCATTGTCATCTGCGGGAGTCATACCTACACAGACATGACAGCCTATCATTAGATGTCAAACCTGCTAACCCACAAGGACATTCTATTTTGTCAAGCATAAGAAATCATATCTGAAGCACAAAACTATTCCCACTAAAGGTAGCACAAGTGATAAGGCCTGCCTTTCCTCTCAGTTAATCACACATATTTAGTGTTGTATGTCATTTTTATTGCATTAAATTCCACACACAAGTCACAGAGAAGAATATTATTTATTATTATTTGCTGTGCATAGTAATTTTTAAAACAATTATCTTAATATTGGACCAATTTTCCTCAAATCAAAAGGAACATAACCTCTAGAAATTTGCCTTTAAATTGGTATAGATATTGCTAGCTTCAATAAAACAATCACAAAAATTATTTTAAACGGAGTTCCAGCAAGATTGTGGATCACAACAGGTGTTTGTGTTCTTCAAATATTTAAAAAAAGTCACACCAGTTATTGCACTAAATATGATATAATTAATATACTACAACACAATAAAATGATATAGAGTTAGGGATATTTAAATATGGACTTCTTTATTATGTGGATTTAATTTTGTCAAAGGTCAAAGTTGTGATTTTTATGTCTCATGCAACAGCAACAGCCAGGGTCATATTTTGACAGGTACTCTGCATTGTCATCTGCGGGAGTCATACCTACACAGACATGACAGCCTATCATTAGATGTCAAACCTGCTAACCCACAAGGACATTCTATTTTGTCAAGCATAAAAAATCATATCTGAAGCACAAAAATATTCCCACTAAAGGTAGCACAAGTGATAAAGCCTGCCTTTCCTCTCAGTTAATCACACATATTTAGTGTTGTATGTCATTTTTATTGCATTAAATTCCATACACAAGTCACAGAGAAGAATATTATTTATTATTATTTGCTGTGCATAGTAATTTTAAAACAATTATCTTAATATTGGACCAATTTTCCTCAAATCAAAAGGAACATAACCTCTAGAAATTTGCCTTTAAATTGGTATAGATATTATATTGATAGCTTCAATAAAACAATCACAAAAATTATTTTAAACAGAGTTCCAGCAGGATTGTGGATCACAACAGGTGTTTGTCTTCTTCATATATTTTAAAAAAAGTCACACCAGTTATTGCACTAAATATGATATAATTAATATACTATAACACAATAAAATGATATAGAGTTAGGGATATTTAAATATGAACTTCTTTATTATGTGGATTTAATTTTGTCAAAGGTCAAAGTTGTGATTTTTATGTCTCATGCAACAGCAACAGCCAGGGTCATATTATGACAGGTACTCTGTATTGTCATCTGCGGGAGTCATACCTACACAGATGTGACAGCCTATCATTAGATGTCAAACCTGCTCACCCACAAAGACATTCTATTTTGTCAAGCATAAGAAATCATATCTGAAGCACAAAACTATTCCCACTAAAGGTAGCACAAGTGATAAGGCCTGCCTTTCCTCTCAGTTAATCACACATATTTAGTGTTGTATGTCATTTTTATTGCATTAAATTCCATACACAAGTCACAGAGAAGAATATTATTTGTTATTATTTGCTGTGCATAGTAATTTTAAAACAATTATCTTAATATTGGACCAATTTTCCTCAAATAAAAAGGAACATAACCTCTAGAAATTTGCCTTTAAATTGGTATAGATATTATATTGCTAGCTTCAATAAAACAATCACAAAAATTATTTTAAACAGAGTTCCAGCAGGATTGTGGATCACAACAGGTGTTTGTCTTCTTCAAATATTTAAAAAAAAGTCACACCAGTTATTGCACTAAATATGATATAATTAATATACTATAACACAATAAAATGATATAGAGTTAGGGATATTTAAATATGGACTTCTTTATTATGTGGATTTAATTTTGTCAAAGGTCAAAGTTGTGATTTTTATGTCTCATGCAACAGCAACAGCCAGGGTCATATTATGACAGGTACTCTGCATTGTCATCTGCGGGAGTCGTACCTACACAGACATGACAGCCTATCATTAGATGTCAAACCTGCTCACCCACAAAGACATTCTATTATGTCAAGCATAAGAAATCATATCTGAAGCACTAAACTATTGCCACTAAAGGTAGCACAAGTGATAAAGCCTGCCTTTCCTCTCAGTTAATCACACATATTTAGTGTTTGATGTCATTTTTATTGCATTAAATTCCACACACAAGTCACAGAGAAGAATATTATTTATTATTATTTGCTGTGCATAGTAATTTTTAAAACAATTATCTTAATATTGGACCAATTTTCCTCAAATCAAAAGAAACATAACCTCTAGAAATTTGCCTTTAAATTGGTCTAGATATTATATTGCTAACTTCAATAAAACAATCACAAAAATTATTTTAAACAGAGTTCCAGCAAGATTGTGGATCACAACAGGTGTTTGTGTTCTTCAAATATTTAAAAAAAGTCACACCAGTTATTGCACTAAATATGATATAATGAATATACTATAACACAATAAAATGATACAGAGTTAGGGATATTTAAATATGGACTTCTTTATTATGTGGATTTAATTTTGTCAAAGGTCAAAGTTGTGATTTTTATGTCTCATGCAACAGCAACAGCCAGGGTCATATTATGACAGGTACTCTGCATTGTCATCTGTGGGAGTCATACCTACACAGACATGACAGCCTATCATTAGATGTCAAACCTGCTAACCCACAAGGACATTCTATTTTGTCAAGCATAAAAAATCATATCTGAAGCACAAAAATATTCCCACTAAAGGTAGCACAAGTGATAAAGCCTGCCTTTCCTCTCAGTTAATCACACATATTTAGTGTTGTATGTCATTTTTATTGCATTAAATTCCATACACAAGTCACAGAGAAGAATATCATTTATTATTATTTGCTGTGCATAGTAATTTTAAAACAATTATCTTAATATTGGACCAATTTTCCTCAAATCAAAAGGAATATAACCTCTAGAAATTTGCCTTTAAATTGGTATAGATATTATATTGCTAGCTTCAATAAAACAATCACAAAAATTATTTTAAACAGAGTTCCAGCAGGATTGTGGATCACAACAGGTGTTTGTCTTCTTCAAATATTTAAAAAAAAGTCACACCAGTTATTGCACTAAATATGATATAATTAATATACTATAACACAATAAAATGATATAGAGTTAGGGATATTTAAATATGGACTTCTTTATTATGTGGATTTAATTTTGTCAAAGGTCAAAGTTGTGATTTTTATGTCTCATGCAACAGCAACAGCCAGTGTCATATTATGACAGGTACTCTGTATTGTCATCTGCGGGAGTCATACCTACACAGATGTGACAGCCTATCACTAGATGTCAAACCTGCTCACCCACAAAGACATTCTATTTTGTCAAGCATAAGAAATCATATCTGAAGCACAAAACTATTCCCACTAAAGGTAGCACAAGTGATAAAGCCTGCCTTTCCTCTCAGTTAATCACACATATTTAGTGTTTGATGTCATTTTTATTGCATTAAATTCCACACACAAGTCACAGAGAAGAATATTATTTATTATTATTTGCTGTGCATAGTAATTTTTAAAACAATTATCTTAATATTGGACCAATTTTCCTCAAATCAAAAGAAACATAACCTCTAGAAATTTGCCTTTAAATTGGTCTAGATATTATATTGCTAACTTCAATAAAACAATCACAAAAATTATTTTAAACAGAGTTCCAGCAAGATTGTGGATCACAACAGGTGTTTGTGTTCTTCAAATATTTAAAAAAAGTCACACCAGTTATTGCACTAAATATGATATAATGAATATACTATAACACAATAAAATGATATAGAGTTAGGGATATTTAAATATGGACTTCTTTATTATGTGGATTTAATTTTGTCAAAGGTCAAAGTTGTGATTTTTATGTCTCATGCAACAGCAACAGCCAGGGTCATATTATGACAGGTACTCTGCATTGTCATCTGCGGGAGTCATACCTACACAGACATGACAGCCTATCATTAGATGTCAAACCTGCTAACCCACAAGGACATTCTATTTTGTCAAGCATAAGAAATCATATCTGAAGCACAAAACTATTCCCACTAAAGGTAGCACAAGTGATAAGGCCTGCCTTTCCTCTCAGTTAATCACACATATTTAGTGTTGTATGTCATTTTTATTGCATTAAATTCCACACACAAGTCACAGAGAAGAATATTATTTATTATTATTTGCTGTGCATAGTAATTTTTAAAACAATTATCTTAATATTGGACCAATTTTCCTCAAATCAAAAGGAACATAACCTCTAGAAATTTGCCTTTAAATTGGTATAGATATTGCTAGCTTCAATAAAACAATCACAAAAATTATTTTAAACGGAGTTCCAGCAAGATTGTGGATCACAACAGGTGTTTGTGTTCTTCAAATATTTAAAAAAAGTCACACCAGTTATTGCACTAAATATGATATAATTAATATACTACAACACAATAAAATGATATAGAGTTAGGGATATTTAAATATGGACTTCTTTATTATGTGGATTTAATTTTGTCAAAGGTCAAAGTTGTGATTTTTATGTCTCATGCAACAGCAACAGCCAGGGTCATATTTTGACAGGTACTCTGCATTGTCATCTGCGGGAGTCATACCTACACAGACATGACAGCCTATCATTAGATGTCAAACCTGCTAACCCACAAGGACATTCTATTTTGTCAAGCATAAAAAATCATATCTGAAGCACAAAAATATTCCCACTAAAGGTAGCACAAGTGATAAAGCCTGCCTTTCCTCTCAGTTAATCACACATATTTAGTGTTGTATGTCATTTTTATTGCATTAAATTCCATACACAAGTCACAGAGAAGAATATTATTTATTATTATTTGCTGTGCATAGTAATTTTAAAACAATTATCTTAATATTGGACCAATTTTCCTCAAATCAAAAGGAACATAACCTCTAGAAATTTGCCTTTAAATTGGTATAGATATTATATTGATAGCTTCAATAAAACAATCACAAAAATTATTTTAAACAGAGTTCCAGCAGGATTGTGGATCACAACAGGTGTTTGTCTTCTTCATATATTTTAAAAAAAGTCACACCAGTTATTGCACTAAATATGATATAATTAATATACTATAACACAATAAAATGATATAGAGTTAGGGATATTTAAATATGAACTTCTTTATTATGTGGATTTAATTTTGTCAAAGGTCAAAGTTGTGATTTTTATGTCTCATGCAACAGCAACAGCCAGGGTCATATTATGACAGGTACTCTGTATTGTCATCTGCGGGAGTCATACCTACACAGATGTGACAGCCTATCATTAGATGTCAAACCTGCTCACCCACAAAGACATTCTATTTTGTCAAGCATAAGAAATCATATCTGAAGCACAAAACTATTCCCACTAAAGGTAGCACAAGTGATAAGGCCTGCCTTTCCTCTCAGTTAATCACACATATTTAGTGTTGTATGTCATTTTTATTGCATTAAATTCCATACACAAGTCACAGAGAAGAATATTATTTGTTATTATTTGCTGTGCATAGTAATTTTAAAACAATTATCTTAATATTGGACCAATTTTCCTCAAATAAAAAGGAACATAACCTCTAGAAATTTGCCTTTAAATTGGTATAGATATTATATTGCTAGCTTCAATAAAACAATCACAAAAATTATTTTAAACAGAGTTCCAGCAGGATTGTGGATCACAACAGGTGTTTGTCTTCTTCAAATATTTAAAAAAAAGTCACACCA
This sequence comes from Sabellastarte sp. h YS-2021, assembly GCA_964017235.1. NCBI lineage: Eukaryota > Metazoa > Annelida > Polychaeta > Sabellida > Sabellidae > Sabellastarte > Sabellastarte sp. h YS-2021. Next base: position 15,134,643 of record OZ024931.1, on the reverse strand, counting down.
GTTATTGCACTAAATATGATATAATTAATATACTATAACACAATAAAATGATATAGAGTTAGGGATATTTAAATATGGACTTCTTTATTATGTGGATTTAATTTTGTCAAAGGTCAAAGTTGTGATTTTTATGTCTCATGCAACAGCAACAGCCAGGGTCATATTATGACAGGTACTCTGCATTGTCATCTGCGGGAGTCGTACCTACACAGACATGACAGCCTATCATTAGATGTCAAACCTGCTCACCCACAAAGACATTCTATTATGTCAAGCATAAGAAATCATATCTGAAGCACTAAACTATTGCCACTAAAGGTAGCACAAGTGATAAAGCCTGCCTTTCCTCTCAGTTAATCACACATATTTAGTGTTTGATGTCATTTTTATTGCATTAAATTCCACACACAAGTCACAGAGAAGAATATTATTTATTATTATTTGCTGTGCATAGTAATTTTTAAAACAATTATCTTAATATTGGACCAATTTTCCTCAAATCAAAAGAAACATAACCTCTAGAAATTTGCCTTTAAATTGGTCTAGATATTATATTGCTAACTTCAATAAAACAATCACAAAAATTATTTTAAACAGAGTTCCAGCAAGATTGTGGATCACAACAGGTGTTTGTGTTCTTCAAATATTTAAAAAAAGTCACACCAGTTATTGCACTAAATATGATATAATGAATATACTATAACACAATAAAATGATACAGAGTTAGGGATATTTAAATATGGACTTCTTTATTATGTGGATTTAATTTTGTCAAAGGTCAAAGTTGTGATTTTTATGTCTCATGCAACAGCAACAGCCAGGGTCATATTATGACAGGTACTCTGCATTGTCATCTGTGGGAGTCATACCTACACAGACATGACAGCCTATCATTAGATGTCAAACCTGCTAACCCACAAGGACATTCTATTTTGTCAAGCATAAAAAATCATATCTGAAGCACAAAAATATTCCCACTAAAGGTAGCACAAGTGATAAAGCCTGCCTTTCCTCTCAGTTAATCACACATATTTAGTGTTGTATGTCATTTTTATTGCATTAAATTCCATACACAAGTCACAGAGAAGAATATCATTTATTATTATTTGCTGTGCATAGTAATTTTAAAACAATTATCTTAATATTGGACCAATTTTCCTCAAATCAAAAGGAATATAACCTCTAGAAATTTGCCTTTAAATTGGTATAGATATTATATTGCTAGCTTCAATAAAACAATCACAAAAATTATTTTAAACAGAGTTCCAGCAGGATTGTGGATCACAACAGGTGTTTGTCTTCTTCAAATATTTAAAAAAAAGTCACACCAGTTATTGCACTAAATATGATATAATTAATATACTATAACACAATAAAATGATATAGAGTTAGGGATATTTAAATATGAACTTCTTTATTATGTGGATTTAATTTTGTCAAAGGTCAAAGTTGTGATTTTTATGTCTCATGCAACAGCAACAGCCAGTGTCATATTATGACAGGTACTCTGTATTGTCATCTGCGGGAGTCATACCTACACAGATGTGACAGCCTATCACTAGATGTCAAACCTGCTCACCCACAAAGACATTCTATTTTGTCAAGCATAAGAAATCATATCTGAAGCACAAAACTATTCCCACTAAAGGTAGCACAAGTGATAAAGCCTGCCTTTCCTCTCAGTTAATCACACATATTTAGTGTTTGATGTCATTTTTATTGCATTAAATTCCACACACAAGTCACAGAGAAGAATATTATTTATTATTATTTGCTGTGCATAGTAATTTTTAAAACAATTATCTTAATATTGGACCAATTTTCCTCAAATCAAAAGGAACATAACCTCTAGAAATTTGCCTTTAAATTGGTATAGATATTATATTGCTAGCTTCAATAAGACAATCACAAAAATTATTTTAAACAGAGTTCCAGCAAGATTGTGGATCACAACAGGTGTTTGTGTTCTTCAAATATTTAAAAAAGTCACACCAGTTATTGCACTAAATATGATATAATTAATATACTATAACACAATAAAATGATATAGAGTTAGGGATATTTAAATATGGACTTCTTTATTATGTGGATTTAATTTTGTCAAAGGTCAAAGTTGTGACTTTTATGTCTCATGCAACAGCAACAGCCAGGGTCATATTATGACAGGTACTCTGTATTGTCATCTGCGGGAGTCATACCTACACAGTTGTGACAGCCTATCATTAGATGTCAAACCTGCTCACCCACAAGGACATTCTATTTTGTCAAGCATAAGAAATCATATCTGAAGCACAAAACTATTCCCACTAAAGGTAGCACAAGTGATAAGGCCTGCCTTTCCTCCCAGTTAATCACACATATTTAGTGTTGTATGTCATTTTTATTGCATTAAATTCCATACACAAGTCACAGAGAAGAATATTATTTATTATTATTTGCTGTGCATAGTAATTTTAAAACAATTATCTTAATATTGGACCAATTTTCCTCAAATCAAAAGGAACATAACCTCTAGAAATTTGCCTTTAAATTGGTATAGATATTATATTGCTAGCTTCAATAAAACAATCACAAAAATTATTTTAAAGAGTTCCAGCAGGATTGTGGATCACAACAGGTGTTTGTGTTCTTCAAATATTTAGAAATAGTCACACCAGTTATTGCACTAAATATGATATAATTAATATACTATAACACAATAAAATGATATAGAGTTAGGGATATTTAAATATGGACTTCTTTATTATGTGGATTTAATTTTGTCAAAGGTCAAAGTTGTGACTTTTATGTCTCATGCAACAGCAACAGCCAGGGTCATATTATGACAGGTACTCTGTATTGTCATCTGCGGGAGTCATACCTACACAGTTGTGACAGCCTATCATTAGATGTCAAACCTGCTCACCCACAAAGACATTCTATTTTGTCAAGCATAAGAAATCATATCTGAAGCACAAAACTATTCCCACTAAAGGTAGCACAAGTGATAAGGCCTGCCTTTCCTCTCAGTTAATCACACATATTTAGTGTTGTATGTCATTTTTATTGCATTAAATTCCATACACAAGTCACAGAGAAGAATATTATTTATTATTATTTGCTGTGCATAGTAATTTTAAAACAATTATCTTAATATTGGACCAATTTTCCTCAAATCAAAAGGAACATAACCTCTAGAAATTTGCCTTTAAATTGGTATAGATATTATATTGCTAGCTTCAATAAAACAATCACAAAAATTATTTTAAAGAGTTCCAGCAGGATTGTGGATCACAACAGGTGTTTGTGTTCTTCAAATATTTAAAAAAAGTCACACCAGTTATTGCACTAAATATGATATAATTAATATACTATAACACAATAAAATGATATAGAGTTAGGGATATTTAAATATGGACTTCTTTATTATGTGGATTTAATTTTGTCAAAGGTCAAAGTTGTGACTTTTATGTCTCATGCAACAGCAACAGCCAGGGTCATATTATGACAGGTACTCTGTATTGTCATCTGCGGGAGTCATACCTACACAGTTGTGACAGCCTATCATTAGATGTCAAACCTGCTCACCCACAAAGACATTCTATTTTGTCAAGCATAAGAAATCATATCTGAAGCACAAAACTATTCCCACTAAAGGTAGCACAAGTGATAAGGCCTGCCTTTCCTCTCAGTTAATCACACATATTTAGTGTTGTATGTCATTTTTATTGCATTAAATTCCATACACAAGTCACAGAGAAGAATATTATTTATTATTATTTGCTGTGCATAGTAATTTTAAAACAATTATCTTAATATTGGACCAATTTTCCTCAAATCAAAAGGAACATAACCTCTAGAAATTTGCCTTTAAATTAGTATAGATATTATATTGCTAGCTTCAATAAGACAATCACAAAAATTATTTTAAACAGAGTTCCAGCAAGATTGTGGATCACAACAGGTGTTTGTGTTCTTCAAATATTTAAAAAAAGTCACACCAGTTATTGCACTAAATATGATATAATTAATATACTATAACACAATAAAATGATATAGAGTTAGGGATATTTAAATATGGACTTCTTTATTATGTGGATTTAATTTTGTCAAAGGTCAAAGTTGTGATTTTTATGTCTCATGCAACAGCAACAGCCAGGGTCATATTATGACAGGTACTCTGCATTGTCATCTACGGGAGTCATACCTACACAGACATGACAGCCTATCATTAGATGTCAAACCTGCTAACCCACAAGGACATTCTATTTTGTCAAGCATAAAAAATCATATCTGAAGCACAAAAATATTCCCACTAAAGGTAGCACAAGTGATAAAGCCTGCCTTTCCTCTCAGTTAATCACACATATTTAGTGTTGTATGTCATTTTTATTGCATTAAATTCTATACACAAATCACAGAGAAGAATATTATTTATTATTATTTGCTGTGCATAGTAATTTTTAAAACAATTATCTTAATATTGGACCAATTTTCCTCAAATCAAAAGGAACATAACCTCTAGAAATTTGCCTTTAAATTGGTATAGATATTATATTGCTAGCTTCAATAAAACAATCACAAAAATTATTTTAAACAGAGTTCCAGCAGGATTGTGGATCACAACAGGCAGCGTGCGAAATTCACCATGGCCCCGTGGCCAGGGGCCCCCCCTTTTTAAGTTAGGGCCACCACAACTTGACTTTCATGGGCCCCAATGGGCCACCACATTGACTACAACATGCCTCGTGTGGTAATACAATCCAGTGTGCTGTCATTTTTTTTAAATTGGTTTTCTTTCCCCATGGCTAAGTCTTTAATTATGCATTGTTTTGCATATTCCAGATTGAGTTCACCCTTAATTAGCTGACATTGTTTCTCTGTTGTGTCTTTCACACACAGGCCAACATACCTCCCCCCCTAACATGTTAAAGCTAAGCAGTGACTGGTGTATGAAATTTCAGAGAAGACAGCAGGGAGGTTAGATTGGGGAACTGGTTATTTTTGGAAGCTGGTTATCCTGTAGTTAAATTTGTTATTTACACTAAATGCTGTCAGTTTTTTTCTAGTAATGATGCAACTGCTGTGTAAGAGGGAAATGTTCATTCCAAAACATAAATTTCACTTTTGTTATCTCTATAGGTGTTATTTAAGACTAAACAAATACCACTGACTCCTGAACTTTTACATGTGCATTATATAGCCCTTGCCATGTAATAAATGTTACTTTTTATTACATTGGCATTCCTACTATTTCTGGAAACAGAGATATTTCTTATCATTTGCATCAAAACAATTTTATTTCTATTTTTCTTTTTCTATTAAAGAAATCCTTTGTGTTTTGGGATAGAAAACGACCCAATCTAATCCACCCAGTGTGAACTATTGATTTTTTCCCCAACATTCAGTCTCTCTCTCTCCCCCCACAACTCCACTTTGTGTGAGAAACAAAATCCTATGTATGTATGTAATATGTATACACTTGTACTTGAGGAGGGAAATAAAACCACAGATCAATGTTGATTTGGCATTGTTGGCTCTGCGACTGGCACAAAATTTTTCTTCATATTTCAGATGATACTGAGCTTTGTTATAAGGGAGTCACTTCATATGAGAATATAATCCTTAACACAACACACAAGCAACACAACCTATGCAGAAAAACTATTCATTTACTCAAACATAATACATGCCAATATATTAAGTTCTTGTTTCATATTCCTAGGCCCTTAGTTACGGGTGAAAAGTTGTCAAAGTTGAATGAAAAAAAAGTAAAGATGCCCATCTATCATGACAAAAATCAATACTTAACTGTTATGCATGAGGACATAATGGAATACACATCAATCCAAAAAACAAGCAGATTAATTTGTATGATTTACTTTTTCAAGTAACAGTTTCTTTAAATTTTCAATTAGTGCAATGTTTGACAGTTAAAAAAAGTAAAAACATAAAATATATTGCTAGTTTATTTTTTTAGTTCTACAAAAAAATTATCTAAAGTTAATAAAAATCTAAATCATACAAAATTTTAGTGAGACATTTTTCTTTGGAGTAGTGTGCACAAAAGTGGTGTTGGTTTTTATTTTATATATTTTTTGTGTCACGAAAGGAAGGCATTTCAAAAATAATCATGAGTTTTCAGGGGTCCCATTTAAATGCATTTTTAATGACTTTAGCTTTCTACTTGATATTTTTTCAAAAATTAATTTACATGTTTGGTTTTCTTTTATTGTTTTCTTTACAATACTTTATATCACTTGAGAGACTGGTCACATGGAGTCGAGCGTTTTGCTCTCTCTGAGTGCATCTTGTATAATTTGTATTAAAGCTTGAAGTTAAATAAAGAAATTTACAAAAATCACTTTTGTATCTTTTGACTTGTCACTTTTAATAAATTAAAAAAACAGTTTGTTAGAAAAAAAAATGTTAATTAGTTTTTAAAAAGTTTGGGCCATCAAGTTTTAATAGGGGCCACTGAACTTCAGAACCATGTGGCCCTATCGGGCCACCACTACTTTGCAACGAATTTCTCACACTGACAACAGATGTTTGTGTTCTTCAAATATTTAAAAAAAGTCACACCAGTTATTGCACTAAATATGATACAATGAATATACTATAACACAATAAAATGATATAGAGTTAGGGATATTTAAATATGGACTTCTTTATTATGTGGATTTAATTTTGTCAAAGGTCAAAGTTGTGATTTTTATGTCTCATGCAACAGCAACAGCCAGGGTCATATTATGACAGGTACTCTGCATTGTCATCTGCGGGAGTCATACCTACACAGATGTGACAGCCTATCATTAGATGTCAAACCTGCTAACCCACAAGGACATTCTATTTTCTCAAGCATAAAAAATCATATCTGAAGCACAAAAATATTCCCACTATGACCAAAAATGTCTTTTTTCGATGGGGAAGCTTGTCCGGATGATAACTTGAAAGGAATTTTATCAATTCACCTGAAACTTGGCAAATACATTCATTCTATTAAAATCTGGAAATCATTAGATTTTGGCATTGATTGGTCAAGAAATGGCCGAGTAATTAATGATTAATTAATCATTACGAATTTTCCAAATAAGGAAAACACAAAAATGCTTATATCTCGAAAACCGTGCTAGATAGAGCGATTTCGACGAAATTTTTGACCCTAAGGGTATCTCTGCGGAGTAGTTTTCCCAATTTTCAAAAAACTTTTGTCTCGCCCAAAATGGCGGCCATTTTGAATTTTCGAAATTTAAATTTAAATGCATTTTTAATGACTTTAGCTTTCTACTTGATATTTTTTCAAAAATTAATTTACATGTTTGGTTTTCTTTTATTGTTTTCTTTACAATACTTTATATCACTTGAGAGACTGGTCACATGGAGTCGAGCGTTTTGCTCTCTCTGAGTGCATCTTGTATAATTTGTATTAAAGCTTGAAGTTAAATAAAGAAATTTACAAAAATCACTTTTGTATCTTTTGACTTGTCACTTTTAATAAATTAAAAAAACAGTTTGCTAGAAAAAAAAATGTTAATTAGTTTTTAAAAAGTTTGGGCCATCAAGTTTTAATAGGGGCCACTGAACTTCAGAACCATGTGGCCCTATCGGGCCACCACTACTTTGCAACGAATTTCTCACACTGACAACAGATGTTTGTGTTCTTCAAATATTTAAAAAAAAGTCACACCAGTTATTGCACTAAATATGATACAATTAATATACTATAACACAATAAAATGATATAGAGTTAGGGATATTTAAATATGGACTTCTTTATTATGTGGATTTAATTTTGTCAAAGGTCAAAGTTGTGACTTTTATGTCTCATGCAACAGCAACAGCCAGGGTCATATTATGACAGGTACTCTGTATTGTCATCTGCGGGAGTCATACCTACACAGTTGTGACAGCCTATCATTAGATGTCAAACCTGCTCACCCACAAAGACATTCTATTTTGTCAAGCATAAGAAATCATATCTGAAGCACAAAACTATTCCCACTAAAGGTAGCACAAGTGATAAGGCCTGCCTTTCCTCTCAGTTAATCACACATATTTAGTGTTGTATGTCATTTTTATTGCATTAAATTCCATACACAAGTCACAGAGAAGAATATTATTTATTATTATTTGCTGTGCATAGTAATTTTAAAACAATTATCTTAATATTGGACCAATTTTCCTCAAATCAAAAGAAACATAACCTCTAGAAATTTGCCTTTAAATTAGTATAGATATTATATTGCTAGCTTCAATAAGACAATCACAAAAATTATTTTAAACAGAGTTCCAGCAAGATTGTGGATCACAACAGGTGTTTGTGTTCTTCAAATATTTAAAAAAAGTCACACCAGTTATTGCACTAAATATGATACAATGAATATACTATAACACAATAAAATGATATAGAGTTAGGGATATTTAAATATGGACTTCTTTATTATGTGGATTTAATTTTGTCAAAGGTCAAAGTTGTGATTTTTATGTCTCATGCAACAGCAACAGCCAGGGTCATATTATGACAGGTACTCTGCATTGTCATCTGCGGGAGTCATACCTACACAGATGTGACAGCCTATCATTAGATGTCAAACCTGCTAACCCACAAGGACATTCTATTTTCTCAAGCATAAAAAATCATATCTGAAGCACAAAAATATTCCCACTATGACCAAAAATGTCTTTTTTCGATGGGGAAGCTTGTCCGGATGATAACTTGAAAGGAATTTTATCAATTCACCTGAAACTTGGCAAATACATTCATTCTATTAAAATCTGGAAATCATTAGATTTTGGCATTGATTGGTCAAGAAATGGCCGAGTAATTAATGATTAATTAATCATTACGAATTTTCCAAATAAGGAAAACACAAAAATGCTTATATCTCGAAAACCGTGCTAGATAGAGCGATTTCGACGAAATTTTTGACCCTAAGGGTATCTCTGCGGAGTAGTTTTCCCAATTTTCAAAAAACTTTTGTCTCGCCCAAAATGGCGGCCATTTTGAATTTTCGAAATTTAAATTTAAATGCATTTTTAATGACTTTAGCTTTCTACTTGATATTTTTTCAAAAATTAATTTACATGTTTGGTTTTCTTTTATTGTTTTCTTTACAATACTTTATATCACTTGAGAGACTGGTCACATGGAGTCGAGCGTTTTGCTCTCTCTGAGTGCATCTTGTATAATTTGTATTAAAGCTTGAAGTTAAATAAAGAAATTTACAAAAATCACTTTTGTATCTTTTGACTTGTCACTTTTAATAAATTAAAAAAACAGTTTGTTAGAAAAAAAAATGTTAATTAGTTTTTAAAAAGTTTGGGCCATCAAGTTTTAATAGGGGCCACTGAACTTCAGAACCATGTGGCCCTATCGGGCCACCACTACTTTGCAACGAATTTCTCACACTGACAACAGATGTTTGTGTTCTTCAAATATTTAAAAAAAAGTCACACCAGTTATTGCACTAAATATGATACAATTAATATACTATAACACAATAAAATGATATAGAGTTAGGGATATTTAAATATGGACTTCTTTATTATGTGGATTTAATTTTGTCAAAGGTCAAAGTTGTGACTTTTATGTCTCATGCAACAGCAACAGCCAGGGTCATATTATGACAGGTACTCTGTATTGTCATCTGCGGGAGTCATACCTACACAGTTGTGACAGCCTATCATTAGATGTCAAACCTGCTCACCCACAAAGACATTCTATTTTGTCAAGCATAAGAAATCATATCTGAAGCACAAAACTATTCCCACTAAAGGTAGCACAAGTGATAAGGCCTGCCTTTCCTCTCAGTTAATCACACATATTTAGTGTTGTATGTCATTTTTATTGCATTAAATTCCATACACAAGTCACAGAGAAGAATATTATTTATTATTATTTGCTGTGCATAGTAATTTTAAAACAATTATCTTAATATTGGACCAATTTTCCTCAAATCAAAAGAAACATAACCTCTAGAAATTTGCCTTTAAATTAGTATAGATATTATATTGCTAGCTTCAATAAGACAATCACAAAAATTATTTTAAACAGAGTTCCAGCAAGATTGTGGATCACAACAGGTGTTTGTGTTCTTCAAATATTTAAAAAAAGTCACACCAGTTATTGCACTAAATATGATACAATGAATATACTATAACACAATAAAATGATATAGAGTTAGGGATATTTAAATATGGACTTCTTTATTATGTGGATTTAATTTTGTCAAAGGTCAAAGTTGTGATTTTTATGTCTCATGCAACAGCAACAGCCAGGGTCATATTATGACAGGTACTCTGCATTGTCATCTGCGGGAGTCATACCTACACAGATGTGACAGCCTATCATTAGATGTCAAACCTGCTAACCCACAAGGACATTCTATTTTCTCAAGCATAAAAAATCATATCTGAAGCACAAAAATATTCCCACTATGACCAAAAATGTCTTTTTTCGATGGGGAAGCTTGTCCGGATGATAACTTGAAAGGAATTTTATCAATTCACCTGAAACTTGGCAAATACATTCATTCTATTAAAATCTGGAAATCATTAGATTTTGGCATTGATTGGTCAAGAAATGGCCGAGTAATTAATGATTAATTAATCATTACGAATTTTCCAAATAAGGAAAACACAAAAATGCTTATATCTCGAAAATCGTGCTAGATAGAGCGATTTCGACGAAATTTTTGACCCTAAGGGTATCTCTGCGGAGTAGTTTTCCCAATTTTCAAAAAACTTTTGTCTCGCCCAAAATGGCGGCCATTTTGAATTTTCGAAATTTTCGCAAAAATTGCAAAACACAAAAATGCTTATATCTCAAAAACCGTGCTAGATAGAGCAATTTCGACAAAATTTTTGACCCGCAGGATATCTCTGCAGAGTAGTTTAGCCCAATTTTCAAAAAATTTTTGTCTCGCCAAAAATGGCGGCCATTTTGAATTTTAGAAAAAATGCTTATATCTCGAAAACCGTGCTAGATAGAGCGATTTCGACGAAATTTTTGACCCGCAGGGTATCTCTGCAGAGTAGTTATCCCAATTTTGAAAAAAATTTTGCCTCGCCAAAAATGGCGGCCATTTTGAATTTTCGAATTTTTCGCAAAAATTGCAAAACATAAAAATACTTATATCTCGAAAACCCTGCAAGATAGAGCGATTTCGAAGAAATTTTTGACCCACAGGGTATATCTGCAGAGTAGCCATGCCAATTTCCAAAAAAATTTTGTCTCGCCAAAAATGGCAGCCATTTTGAATTTTCGAATTTTTCGCAAAAATTGCAAAACATAAAAATGCTTATATCTTGAAAACCCTGCTAGATAGAGCGATTTCGACGAAATTTTTGACCCGCAGGGTATCTCTGCAAAGTAGCCATGCCAATTTTCAAACAAAAAATTTCTCGCAAAAAATGGCGGCCTTTTTGAATTTTCGAATTTTTTGCAAAATTGCAAAACACAAAAATGGTTATATCTTGAAAACCGTGCTAGATAGAGCGATTTCGACGAAATTTTTGACCCACAGGGTATCTCTGCAGAGTAGCCATGCCAATTTTCAAAAAAATTTTCTCTTGCCAAAAATGGCGGCCATTTTGAATTTTCGAATTTTTGCGCAAAAATTGCAAAACACAAAAATAGTAATATTTCGAAAACCGTGCTACATAGAGCGATTTCGACGAAATTTTTTATCTTCAGGGTATCTCTGCAGAGCAGCTATCCCAAAGAGCTTTCACTTGGTGAAGTTTCAGACCCATAGCTAATTGCTCACCTACTCAAAAAGAGTAAATGCGAATTACCTCTAAAAGTATTGCAGATGGCCAATTTTTCTCAAATAACTCATTCACCTACTTTTGGAAGAGCTTTCACTTGGTAAAGTTTCAGACCCGTAGATAATTACTCACCTACTCAAATTGAGTAAATGCTAATTATCTCAAAAACTATTGCGGATACCAAATTTTTCTCAAATAACTCATTCATGTACTTTTGGGAGAGCTTTCACATGGTGAAGTTTCAGACCCGTAGATGATTACTCACCTACTCAAAATGAGTAAATGCGAATTATCTCTTAAAAGTATTGCAGATAGCCAATTTTTCTAAAATAACTCATCCACCTACTTTTGGAAGAGCTTTCACATGGTGAAGTTTCAGACCCATAGCTAATTACTCACCTACTCAAAATGAGTAAATGCGAATTATCTCTAAAAGTATTGCAGATAGCCAATTTTTCTCAAATAACTCATTCACCTACTTTTGGGAGAGCTTTCACATGGTGAAGTTTCAGACCCATAGCTAGTTATTTACCTACTCAAAATGAGTAAATGCTAATTATCTCTAAAAGTATTGCGGATACCCAATTTTTATCAAATAACTCATTCATCTACTTGTGAGAGAGCTTTCACATGGTGAAGTTTCAGACCCATAGCTAATTACTCACCTACTCAAAATGAGTAAATGCGAATTATCTCTAAAAGTATTGCAGATAGCCAATTTTTCTCAAATTAATCATTCACCTACTTTTGGGAGAGCTTTCACTTGGTGAAGTTTCAGACCCATAGCTAATTACTCACCTACTCAAAATGAGTAAATGCTAGTTATCTGTAAAAGTATTGCGGATACCCAATTTTTATCAAATAACTCATTCATCTACTTGTGGGAGAGCTTTCACATGGTGAAGTTTCAGACCCATAGCTAATTACTCACCTACTCAAAATGAGTAAATGCGAATTATCTCTAAAAGTATTGCAGATAGCCAATTTTTCTCAAATTAATCATTCACCTACTTTTGAGAGAGCTTTCACTTGGTGAAGTTTCAGACCCATAGCTAATTACTCACCTACTCAAAATGAGTAAATGCGAATTATCTCTAAAAGTATTGCAGATAGCCAATTTTTCTCAAATTAATCATTCACCTACTTTTGGGAGAGCTTTCACTTGGTGAAGTTTCAGACCCATAGCTAATTACTCACCTACTCAAAATGAGTAAATGCAAATTATCTCTTAAAGTATTGCAGATAGCCAATTTTTCTCAAATAACTCATTCACCTACTTTTGGGAGAGCTTTCACTTGGTGAAGTTTCAGACCCATAGCTAATTACTCACCTACTCAAAATGAGTAAATGCGAATTATCTCTAAAAGTATTGCAGATAGCCAATTTTTCTCAAATAACTCATTCACCTACTTTTGGGAGAGCTTTCACTCTGTGAAGTTTCAGACCCATAGCTAATTACTCACCTACTCAAAATGAGTAAATGCGAATTATCTCTAAAAGTATTGCAGATAGCCAATTTTTCTCAAATAACTCATTCACCTACTTTTGGGAGAGCTTTCACTCTGTGAAGTTTCAGACCCATAGCTAATTACTCACCTACTCAAAATGAGTAAATGCGAATTATCTCTAAAAGTATTGCAGATAGCCAATTTTTCTCAAATAACTCATTCACCTACTTTTGGCAGAGCTTTCACTTGGTGAAGTTTCAGACCCATAGCTAATTACTCACCTACTCAAAATGAGTAAATGCGAATTATCTCTAAAAGTATTGCAGATAGCCAATTTTTCTCAAATTAATCATTCACCTACTTTTGGGAGAGCTTTCACTTGGTGAAGTTTCAGACCCATAGCTAATTACTCACTTACTCAAAATGAGTAAATGCGAATTATCTCTAAAAGTATTGCAGATAGCCAATTTTTCTCAAATAACTCATTCACCTACTTTTGGGAGAGCTTTCACTCGGTGAAGTTTCAGACCCATAGCTAATTACTCACCTACTCAAAATGAGTAAATGCGAATTATCTCTAAAAGTATTGCAGATAGCCAATTTTTCTCAAATAACTCATTCACCTACTTTTGGGAGAGCTTTCACTTAGTGAAGTTTCAGACCCATAGCTAATTACTCACCTACTCAAAATGAGTAAATGCGAATTATCTCTAAAAGTATTGCAGATAGCCAATTTTTCTCAAATAACTCATTCACCTACTTTTGGGAGAGCTTTCACTTGGTGAAGTTTCAGACCTATAGATAATTATTCACCTACTCAAAATGAGTAAATGTGAATTATCTCTTAATAGTATTGCAGATAGCCAATTTTTCTCAAATAACTCATTCACCTACTTTTGGCAGAGCTTTCACACACAAAAATGAAAAATTGTGAATATCTCGGAAAAGCTATTTCTTTTGCTTTAATGCTCGGCGGGAGATACACACCGCGGCAGTGGTCTTGACAAAAATTTTTGTCTCCCCAAAAATGGTGGCCATTTTGAATTTTCAAAGTTTTTGCAAAACACAAAAATGCTTATATCTCGAAAACCGTGCTATATGGAGTGAACTCAACAAAATTTTGGACCTGCTGGGTATCTCTGCAGAGTAGCCATGCCAATTTTCAAAATATTTTTGTCTCGCCAAATATAGCGGACATTTTTAATTTTTTAATTTTTTGCAAAACACAAAAATGCTTATATCTTGAAAACCGTGCTAGATAGAGCAGACTGCGCTGACTGGTTGCCACAACAGTATAAGGCTAGAAACGAAGCATTTTCTTAATACTTTAGCACTCACCTTTATATCCTTTTCGGGACGCTTTGTTTTTGCTATGCAAAAACATTATCTTTTTTTTACGAGCGATCCTCTAGTTAACAGTTGGACGTAACAGAAATGTAAGCATAAATCTTTTTGTAGCTTAAAACTCTAGGAGTCAAAAACAGATGCTTAAAAGATTGTTAAATTCAATTTATTTTGCTCTTTGATTTACAAATGTTAACCTTCTGCATCATAAAGCTCTAGTTAACATGAAAGTCTAAATTTTGATAAATACAAATATGTATTTTGGTTCCCCAGCATTCCTGACAGAATGGTTTCACTTCCTGGTTGGAAGAGTCTACAACTTCCAGCCATTTCTCACAAGAACTGAGGTAACATTACTGGCATTAAATTATTATGTCCACCCCCCTGGGGCCGGATTCACGAAAAGTCTCAAGTCTCAAATCTGAGATTTTGGTCTCAAATCTAAGATTTTTCTTAGATTTTTCTCAGATTTGAGACCTTTTGCTCAGCTGGGATTCACAAAAGATCTCAGGGTAAGATTTTTCTCAGATTTGGTCTCAAATCTAAGACTGCCTAGGGGGTGACTTAAGTTTTCATAAAATAGAGTATATGTAATAAAAAGTCTCAAAACGAAATAAAAATAGTGGAGTATGACATATTATTTAACTCGTAACACAAAATATGAATATATAGTAAGAGTTT
Source organism: Sabellastarte sp. h YS-2021 (assembly GCA_964017235.1). Taxonomy (NCBI): domain Eukaryota; kingdom Metazoa; phylum Annelida; class Polychaeta; order Sabellida; family Sabellidae; genus Sabellastarte; species Sabellastarte sp. h YS-2021. The sequence goes on along the minus strand of OZ024931.1, from coordinate 15,119,419 downwards.
GTACAAAAATAACAATAAACATTTACATTACAAATTTACATGAGTGGCTTGTTTTGCTGTTATAATCAGTTCTTTTGAATATCAGTACAAATTATAGTAAAAAAACAATGTTTTGCTTGACTGAAAATATTCTAAAATGTACACATGATAAAATAGTGGTAAAATATAAATGTGTATGCTTTCCACTAATCTCAACAAAATGTTACACCTATTTTGATTGGTCCAGACTCAAAACTTGGCTGAGATTTTGGTCTCAGCTGAGATTCCTTTCGTGAATCTCAACTTAAGCAGAATCTCAGCTGAGCCAAAAATATCAGATTTGAGAAAAATCTCAGCTGAGATTTGTCTAAGACTTGAGACCTTTCGTGAATCCGGCCCCTAGGGGGTGGATATATTATTTTTGCTTTTTCCGCCGTCCGATGTCCGGCGTCCGATGTCCGGCGTCACGCATGGTTTCCGCTCATTTAAAGGAAAAGTATTAGAGCTATTGTCACCAAATTTGGTATGCAGGCTTATTGGGTCAGTAGCTTGCTTGGGATTGCTTTTGGCTGTTGTACCTCTTTTGCTTACTGAGTAATACTTAAGTACAGCTATTTTCAGTACCCATTGGTTTCTGTGCATTTAAGCCAAAATAATTAAAGATATTTTACTACAATTTTGAATACAAAATTGTTATGTCCATAGCTCGCTTGGTATTGCATTTGGTACTGATAGCTTTGTCAGTACATGAGTAATAGCCATTTAGGTACTTCATTGTGTATTTTCAGTACTACTTTTGAGTAATTTGCTAATATCTCAGAAACCGTAAGAGATAGCGCGATTTCGACAGAATTTTTGACCCACACGGTAGTAGAAAAGTATTCTATACAAAATTTTTAAAAATTTCAATTTTCGCCACTTTTGGCGGCCATCTTAATTTTTTGCGAAAAATGAAAGAATCTTAATATCTCGGAAACCGTAAGAGATAGAGCGATTTCGACACAATTTTTGACTCTCAGGGTAGTAGAAGAGTATTCTGTACAAAATTGAAAATTTTCAATTTTCGCCACTTTTGGCGGCCATCTTGAATTTTTGCGAAAAATGAAAAAATCTTAATATCTCAGAAACCGTAAGAGATAGAGCGATTTCGACAGAATTTTTGACTCACAGGGTAGTAGAAAAGTATTCTATACAAAATTAAAAAATTTCAATTTTCGCCACTTTTGGCGGCCATCTTGAATTTTTGCGAAAAACGAAAAAATCTTAATATCTCAGAAACTGGGTTAATAGCTTGTATGGGATTGCTTTTGGTGATAATAGCTCTATAGCTAACTGAGTAATAGCTACTTTGCTACTTTTGAGTAGCTCTTTGGTTTCAAGACATTTTAAGGAATGCTATTAAGCCTAGCTTTCTGAAATTTGGTATGGAGGTTCATTGGGTTAATAGCTTGTATGGGATTGCTTTTGGGGGGAATTGCTTCATAGATGAGTGAGTAATTAATTAAATAAATGAGTAATTGGTTATTTTCAATACTGAAAAAGGCAAATGTGCTCATGTCTCCTAAGCCGTGCGAGATAGAGCGATTTCGTCGAAATTTTGGACCCACAGGGTATCTAAGGAATGTACTCTTTGCAATTTTTAAAAAAAATTTCCCCTCCCTAAAAATGGCGGCCATTTTGAATTTTCGAATTTTTGCCAAAAATGGCAAAACACAAATTTGCTTCTATCTCCTTAACCGTGCGAGATAGAGCGATTTCGTCGAAATTTTCGACCCACAGGGTATCTAAGGAATGTACTCTTTGCAATTTTCAAAAAAAATTTCCCCTCCCTAAAAATGGCGGCCATTTTGAATTTTCGAATTTTTGCCAAAAATGGCAAAACACAAATTTGCTTCTATCTCCTTAACCGTGCGAGATAGAGCGATTTCGTCGAAATTTTCGACCCACAGGGTATCTAAGGAATGTAATCTTTGCAATTTTCAAAAAATTTTCCCCTCCCCAAAAATAGCGGCCATTTGGAATTTTCGAATTTTTGCCAAAAATGGCAAAACACAAATTTGCTTCTATCTCCTTAACCGTGTGAGATAGAGCGATTTCGTCAAAATTTTCAACCCACAGGGTATCTAAGGAATGTAATCTTTGCAATTTTCAAAAAATTTTCCTTTTCCCAAAAATGGCGGCCATTTGGAATTTTCGAATTTTTGCCAAAAATGGCAAAACACAAATTTGCTTCTATCTCCTTAACCGTGTGAGATAGAGCGATTTCGTCGAAATTTTCAACCCACAGGGTATCTGAGGAATGTAATCTTTGCAATTTTCAAAAAATTTTCCTTTTCCCAAAAATGGCGGCCATTTGGAATTTTCGAATTTTTGCCAAAAATGGCAAAACACAAATTTGCTTCTATCTCCTTAACCGTGTGAGATAGAGCGATTTCGTCGAAATTTTCAACCCACAGGGTATCTGAGGAATGTAATCTTTGCAATTTTCAAAAAATTTTCCTTTTCCCAAAAATGGCGGCCATTTGGAATTTTCGAATTTTTGCCAAAAATGGCAAAACACAAATTTGCTTCTATCTCCTTAACCGTGCGAGATAGAGCGATTTCGTCGAAATTGTCAATCCACAGGGTATCTGAGGAATGTAATCTTTGCAATTTTCAAAAAATTTTCCCCTCCCCAAAAATAGCGGCCATTTGGAATTTTCGAATTTTTGCCAAAAATGGCAAAACACAAATTTGCTTCTATCTCCTTAACCGTGTGAGATAGAGCGATTTCGTCAAAATTTTCAACCCACAGGGTATCTAAGGAATGTAATCTTTGCAATTTTCAAAAAATTTTCCTTTTCCCAAAAATGGCAGCCATTTGGAATTTTCGAATTTTTGCCAAAAATGGCAAAACACAAATTTGCTTCTATCTCCTTAACCGTGTGAGATAGAGCGATTTCGTCGAAATTTTCAACCCACAGGGTATCTGAGGAATGTAATCTTTGCAATTTTCAAAAAATTTTCCCCTCCCCAAAAATGGCGGCCATTTTGAATTTTAGAATTTTTGCCAAAAATGGGAAAACACTAATTTGCTTCTATCTCCTTAACTGTGCGAGATAGAGCGATTTCGGCAAAATTTTCGACCCACAGGGTATCTGAGAATTCTACTCTTGCCGATTTTCAAAAAATTTTCCCCTCCCCAAAAATGGCGGCCATTTTGAATTTTCAAATTTTTGCCAAAAATGGCAAAACACAAATTTGCTTCTATCTCCTTAACCATGGGAGATAGAGCGATTTCGTCGAAATTTTCGACCCACAGGGGTATCTAAGGAATGTAATCTTGGCAATTTTCAAAAAAATTTCCCCTACCCAAAAATGGCGGCCATTTTAAATTTTCGAATTTTTACCAACAATGGCAAAACACAAATTTGCTTCTATCTCCTTAACCGTGCGAGATAGAGCGATTTCGTCGAAATTTTCGATCCACGGGTATCTAAGAAATGTACTCTTTGCAATTTTCAAAAAATTTTCCCCTCCCCACATATGGCGGCCATTTTGAATTTTCGAATTTTTGCCCAAAATGGAAAAACACAAACTGGCCTTAACCGTGCAAAATAGAGTTATTTTGTTGAAATTTTCGATCCATAGGGTATCTAACAAATGTACTCTTGGCAATTTCAAAAAATTTTCCTTTTCCCAAAAATGGCGGCCATTTTGAATTTTCAAATTTTTGCCAAAAATTGAAAAACAGGAATTTGCTTCTATCTTCTTAACCGTGCAAGATAGAGTGATTCCGTCAAAATTTTCAACCCAACCAATGCAAAAAGGCATGAAGCTGAAATAATTTGCATCTACACTAATAAATATTTAAGCATCATTGATGTATTTTACAAATGAAACAGGGTCTTGTAAGACTACTGTACAATTTGGGCAAGGTTCATGGGGTAGACATTACACATGATAATGTGTGTTCTTCTATGCTATCCTGTTTCTATTCGCATCTACTATCAACAGGGCGTCCTATTTCTAGTTTTAATTTGTTTTATGCATTGAACGTAACATAACGGTTAACATGTAGTCTTCTGTTGTAATTAGTAATTACTGTAACCACTCTCTGAAGTGCCCATGGGCAATGTAACCAAATATTTGCAAGAGTTGGGGACGGGCATTTACAAGCCCGGCATTTCGAAAAGATATCCCAAATCTTGGGAAAACGCGTTTTAGCACACGCCAACTGAAAGTAAAATATGTGATTGGTAAAGAAATCTCTGCAAAATAAAATAAGTTAAACAACTGCTAAAATAAGGAAAATATTGTGGAAAATGGATATAAAATAAACAAATTAGACTGATCATTGGCTTTTAGTGTAGAAAGTTTACATCAAAATGACTTATTAGCAATTTATCGGCCATCAGGTAAGATTGTGGAGGGATGTTTTCAAAAGCATGGGTGATACAGAGCATGGCTACGGTAATTGTATCCCCGGCGCGAAGCGGGGATACTATGGATTCATCATCGTCGTCGTCCGCGCCCGCATCCGCGTCCGCAGAGATTTCTTGTTAGCGACCTACAGTCCACATTTCTTTCCAGATTTCTTTCATATTTGGCAGGTGGCTTGATATGGTGGAGGACTCGCCACCCTATCTTTTTGGTAGGCTTTATGTCTAAATTATGCCTGTGGTAGACAAAAATGTCTAAAATGTGGAATATTGCTTGTTAGCGACCTACAGTTCACATTTCTTTCCAGATTTCTTTCATATTTGGCAGGTGGCTTGGTATGCTAGAGGACTCACCACCCTATCTTTTTGGTAGGCTTTATGTCTAAATTAGGCCTGTGGTAGACAAAAATGTCTAAAATGTGGAATATTGCTTCATATTTTGCAGGTGGCTTATTACTTAAAAGTATTGCAGATAGCCAATTTTTCTCAAATAACTCATTCATCTACTTTTGGGAGAGCTTTCACATGGTGAAGCTTCAGACCCGTACATAATTACTCACCTACTCAAAATGAGTAAATGCGAATTATCTCTTAAAAGTATTGCAGATAGCCAATTTTTCTCAAATAACTCATTCACCTACTTTTGGAAGAGCTTTCACTTGGTGAAGTTTCAGACCCATAGCTAATTACTCATCTACTCAAAATGAGTAAATGCGAATTATCTCTAAAAGTATTGCAGATAGCCAATTTTTCTTGAATAACTCATTCACCTGCTTTTGGGAGAGCTTTCACATGGTGAAGTTTCAAACCCATAGCTAATTATTCACCTACTCAAAATGAGTAAATGCGAATTATCTCTAAAAGTATTGCAGATAGCCAATTTTTCTCAAATAACTCATTCACCTACTTTTGGGAGAGCTTTCACTTGGTGAAGTTTCAGACCCCTAGCTACTTATTGACCTACTCAAAATGAGTAAATGCTAATTATCTCTAAAAGTATTGTGGATAGCCAATTTGTCTCAAATAACTCATTCATCTACTTTTGGGAGAGCTTTCACATGGTGAAGTTCCAGACCCGTAGGTAATTACTCACCTACTCAAAATGAGTAAATGCGAATTATCTCTAAAAGTATTGCAGATAGCCAATTTTTCCCAAATAACTCATTCAGATACATTTTGAAGAGTTTTCAATTAGTGAATTTTCAGATCCGTAGCTACTTACTTATAACTTGAAAAGTATTGCATTTACACCACTTTGTTAAAATATGTTATTCAGCTACTTTTTCCATAGCTACAACATGGTGAGTAACTTGGGCGTCTATCTCAATAGCTAAGTGAGTAATAGCTGCTTTTGAATAACTCATTCACCTACTTTTGGGAGAGCTTTCACTTTGTGAAGTTTCAGACCCGTACCTAATTACTCGCCTACTCAAAATGAGTAAATGCTAATTATTTCTAAAAGTATTGTGGATACCCAACTTTTATCAAATAACTCATTCATCTACTTTTCGAAGAGCTTTCACAAAGTGAAGTTTCAGACCCATAGCTAATTACCCACCTATTCAAAATGAGTAAATGCGAATTATCTCTAAAAGTATTGCAGATAGCCAATTTTTCTCAAATAACTCATTGACCTACATTTTGGAGAGCTTTCACATGCTAAAGTTTTTTTATGAATGTTTTAAATAATTTTTAATGCATTAAAATTAATGAAATCATGCACTAAATCAATTATAACTTGAAAAGTATTGCATTTAGAGCACTTTGTTAAAATATGTTATTGAGGTACTTTTTTCCATAGCTACAACATGGTGAGTAACTTGAGTGTCTATCTCAAAAGCTAAGTGAGTATTAGCTATTTTTAGACTTTTCACTAACTTCCATCATGAGTAAAATCACTTGTAACTTGAAAACTATTGCATTTAGAGAATTTTGTGCAAATCTGTTATTCACCTACTTTTGGGTCAGCTATAACATAGTAAAATTTGAGACCTCTAGCTCTTGGCATAGCTGAGTAACAGCTACTTTTGCCTTTGCCGGTGGATACATCCTTGGTCTAGTTTGATACAACTTCAATCATTCAGAGCCTGTGGAAGCCATTTTTTAAACAACATGTTTGTTACAGGTTATCTGCTTGCAAAAGAAGAAGTTGTAAAGATTAAATGACTGTTGTGACATCCCTGAGTTGCATAAAACAACTTTTGCAGACACTCTGAACATGTTTAGACAAAGAAAAAATCACCCCGGTTCTTGAGTAATTAGGTAGTTGAGCAGAGAGGACTACCCCAGTTGTCCATTGGAAAACATACTAACAACTTATCTGTCTGTCTTTTTGAACTGGATAATATAAACTCAGTCTTAACAGGATTCAATTTGTTTTTACTGATCTATTTATATTAAGTACAATTCTAGAGTTCATAGAGTAAGTACTTCTAAACAAGCTGGGTGGTCCATAGTGGCCTAATAGTAATTAAGTAGTTTAACATCTAATTAGAGGCTGTCATTTCTGTGTGGGTTTGAATTATGCCGAAGGCCTGTCCCAATATGATTCTTGCTGATGAATGCTAAGGGCCTATCCCAATATACAACATGATGTAAAACCCTATCTTTGATTTATTTTTAAACAAACTGGCGATTGACATAATATATCATTGATATAGCACACTATAAGGGTTTGTTAAATGTCAAAGAATTCAAAAATATTTTATATTTGAATTATGTTGCCATCAAAAATAGCAAATCAAATGTTCAAGAAATACAAGTGCTTAAAATAGGGAGAATATAAACTCTGGACTCTAATGAAACCTTTACACTTACTAACATTAAGATATTTTTAGGGCGCCAGGTGAATTGAACACTAGCTGCCACAAGATACTAAAGATTTTGCCTCCGAAATCTCTTGATAGCGATTCCGCACAGAACCCGTGAAGGATCTATGTGTTATTAAAACAAAGGCCCTTTTTAAGAAAACTAGATGGCATTCCATGTTATATAGGGGTTAGCAATGACCAAATTATGGTTTAAAAGGTTTGAATATCTTGCTTATCTGGACTTACAGATTATTGTATTTTAAAGGTTTTATGAAGGAAGTGTTTTGTTTTTACCCCACAGCCCTTAAGTGCTGTCGGGGTATTGTTTTCACCCATGGTGACCGGATGGGCGGTTGGGCGGCCGGGCGTCGGCCGGAAAAATTTGTCCGGGCAATATCTCGGCAACTGTAAGGTGTAGGAAGTTAATACTTGGTAGGGACATTGGTTAGGGGCAGTAGGTGTGCACCGTCATAATGTGACCTTCATTTGACCTTTGACCTTGCCATAGTGACCTTGACCTGTAAAATCTTGTCCGGGCTATATCTTGGAAACCATAAGGTGTAGGAAGTTGATGCTTGGTTAGGGGGTGTAGGTGTGCAGCATCTTGGTGTGACCTTTATTTACCCTTTGACCTTGCTGTAGTGACCATGAGTTTTAAAATCTTGTCCAAGTTATTTCTTTGATTCCATAAGGTGTAGAAGGACGATACTTGGTAGGGACATTGGTTAGGGGGTGTAGGTGTGCATCATGGTGTGACCTTTAACTTTGGCTCTGCCAAAGTGTGTTCACCTCCCATATTTGAGACATTTTTGTCTTATAACAAAGATATATGGATTGCTGAAACTGATTATCATATGCACTTTTAAATACTTTAAAAGGTTTTTTTCCATTGACAGCTATTCTCAAATTACATGTAATAAATTCTACAGCTTCAAATTTTTTAGTGTACTGATTAATGCTGTCATCTTGCTATTGAATTGTCTTGTTTTTAATACTTTATCTTTATATACATTTTCTTTCTCTTGGATGTTATTTTCTCTACTTAAACATTAGTTGGAGCTATATATAACTGACACTGCTCTGAAAGTATCCCGATTTTTGTACCGTTTCACTACTTCTATATCTCATGGTGTTGAAAACTATTTCCCTAGGCTGTGGGGTATGGGCATCTCTGATGGTATTTCTTAAGTTTTCCTTTTATGTGTTTTGTCTGTTACCTTTAATAAAATTAATTTAGGCTGTCACAAATTATTATTAGCCTGCAATGACTTATTTCTATGGTAGAACAATGAATCTTGTCTGCTCTTCTGTAACAATGGAGCCAAGTGATTCTGTCTGAAGAGAATTAATATGGTACAAATATCCTGAGTTTCCTGAATACTACTTTTATGTGTCGTAGTACAGGTCGTAAGACTTATCTTTTCGGTTGTAAGGACAAATCACAGGATTTACAAGTTTCTCGCCCTTTTTTTCAACAGGACAAGTTGTAACAGCCTCACAAGTTGCAAATTAGGGAGGCATTATGATAGCTTGCAAAAGTGGAGCTTGGGTGTTAGGAAAGTCTCTTTATGTGAGAAAAGTATTCCAATAAAAGTTTTGTTAGGCAAAAAAAGTGCCTAAATAAGAGTCCAAACCCTCACAGAATGGCTGGTTTGAATTTCAAATTATAATGCATATTTTGTATACTCCGTAGGTGTTCAAGACTGGAGTGACTCATTGGTTTTGTCTGGACAAAATCAAGACAGAGTTAGGGTACCGGCCTACTGTACAGAATGACCTTCACTCAGTAGTTCAGTGGTTCCGGTCACATGGTCATGGGAAAGAGCACCTGCCTCCAAAATATGGACTCAAACAATTCTTTAAAGATGTTTTTCTGGCTCTCTTGTTTGCAACAGTTATAATGTCATTTTTACCACTAGTTTGGTAGGAAATAGAATTTAGATATTTTTTCAAAGATCAGAGAATATGTAGTATTTTTGATATGTTTCTATTTTTATATCGAGCTTGCAGACAAAGTAAACAGATAAACTTTATTTACCCAATAGTTCCATGTTATGGTCTACGGGCAAGCATGTCAGCAATTACTGGTTGCTTTGAAGTGGAAACAGGAAAGACGGAAAGTTTTATTTATCCAATTTATTTAACAATTCTAATATTAATGAGAGTCAAAGGAGATACTCTTAAAAGTTTCATACAATAATACAATAATGAAACCAATCTGACCTGACCACAGTCCTATTCACGTAATTAACAGTTTAGTTTGTCCATTGTATCCAGCAATCTGTTCTGAGATCCGTTTGGCATCTACCAACACACAATGTCTGTATCTTTGATCCGTTTAGCATTCAATAACACAAAATATGTATATCCAGGTATTCAGGGTGTCTACACAACTGTGTTGTATGGCCCAAAATATGAACAATATCTAAATTAAAGCAAATCCACTCTCTGGTAGACCAACACACCATATCCAGAACACTCCAATAAGAGTTCACCACAAAAATTTATATAACAAGCAGTTTGGATACACTCGACACACAAATTAATTATTATACAATATAGCAGTTCCAAAGACCTCTGTCCATGCAGTGCACTAAGTTTAACCTGAACTGTGGTTACTTATGTACAAAAACAATAGAGAACTACAACCTGAGATAGTTACATCAGTCATGTAACAGAAGGCTGGGTTATAAAGGTTTGTACTTGGCTTTAACGTTTTACCAACCCATGATTATGATTATATATATTATTAAAAAAATTATTGTATATGATTATGGATTTTTGCTTTTCTGTATTATTTGTCCAGTCTGTCTTTAGATTGAGATTAAGAGTTATAGAAGTACTATTAGAACAGAACTCATATATTCACCCTATTATGTCATTAAATAAAAATTTGTAATCAATCTTATATTTTTTTCCTTTTTTTATTTTATTGAAGGTTTAGACCTAAAAATGCAAAAACTGATAATTGCCTTGTAATTTACTATAAGCTTAGTAGTATTTAATTGTGAAATAAATATAAGGTATCAATAATAATTGTGAAAGAAAGTCGGTCTGGCATACATTTGGCGACTAGTTATTCAATACTATGTATTTTCAAAGGAAAATTTTGTGCATGCCTTTTGACCTATCTGCCGATTCTTGAACAGTAAATAAAATGTTATTTAATTTGCTGAGTTTTATTTAAAATGTCAAGAAATGTCCAGTTTCAAAGAAACTGTGGGCAGAGTAGAAATTGAGACAATGCTGATAGTTTTAAGCCAAATTTCAAAATATTGGGGCACAGTTGATATTAAACCAAAGTTTTAAAAAATGGAAAAACTGCCAGTCCTTTAGTAGATTTTGTCATTATATATCCTCATACCCCAAACTGCAGATCCATATGTTGAAAGCGGTTGCAACCCTGAGTTCAAAAGTGTTGTGAAGGTTTTAAAACCAATATCTCTGAGTCTTTAAATTTTGATATCAAAGCACTAAGTGCTCCACCACCTCAGAGGGCTAAGAGGGCTTTTGGACATTCATTAAAATCCATATAATTACTAAATATAATACCTAGGTAATTGTACGAGTTGACTATTTCAATTTTTTGTTTTCTATATGTGAACTCAAATGATGTTTACTATTTCTTTTTTCTCTGAAATACACAATTTTAGTATTGTTAAGTTTAGTTAAAAGTTCCATTCATTACACCACAATTGAGTAGGATTTCACAATGACTGCAAGTCCCTTTCTATATCGGCTAACAATACAAAATCATCTGCATATAGGAGAATACAGACATTTGCCCCATACCTAGATCTAACCAGGCATCGGCAAGAAACTACCAACTTTCCAAATGAAGTGCCTGGGCCGAGATTAGGACCAGCAACTGACTTCAGAGGTTGAAGGCAAGCACTCTGACCGCTACACACTAACCCAACCCCCCCCCCCCCCCCCCAAAAAAAAAAAAAAAATTCTTTCAAAGATGATCCAATGATTATCTGTAATTTTTGTATTGCCTGATAATATATTACAGGTAGCTATTGATGTATTATACCCCCCTGTAAGCTGTGTGTTTGTGATAAATACATTCATATACATGTATATAGTTTATGTATATTGTACACATATCACTTGTAATAAATGAAAAAATTTACATAAATATAATTAATTAAATAATAAAATAAAAGAAAAAATTTACTATTTACAGGTAAATATAGATTTTATTTATAGAGCGACCATCTACATATTAATGTATTCATTCTAGACAGCAAAGAAATTCTTTACACTATATCTTATTCAGCTGGACTAATTAAGTTTTTATGTTGTCACTCTGCGGCGTGGGCGTAGAGACATGCTGTTCTATCGAGGATGAAAAATTGTTCAAGGCATGCAAATCTGTCTGTTCGTCTGTTTGCTAGACATTATAAGGGAGGTACCCCCACCAAAAGTGTGAAAATGACAACACTTTATCACAATTTTCTCAGTGACTATTGCAGGGATTTCTCTCATATCTTGCATATATGTGCTAGGCCAGATGTATTCTCTTGTGTGAGTGGGAGACCTAAATCTGTCTTATTTTTTTTTTAATAAATTTTTTTAATAATTTTTAATGCATTAAAATTCATGAAATCATGCACTAAATCACTTATAACTTGAAAAGTGTTGCATTTAGAGCATTTTGTTAAAATATGTTATTCAGCTACTTTTTTCAGAGCTACAACATGGTGAGTAACTTGGGTGTCTGTCTCAATAACCAAGTGAGTAATAGCTACTTTTGGACTTTTCAGTAACTTCCATCATGAGTAAAATCACTTTAACTGTCTTGTAACTTGAAAACTATTGCATTTAGAGAATTTCGTATAAATATGTTATTCAGCTACTTTTGGGTCAGCTATAACATAGTAAAATTTCAGACCTGTAGCTCATGGCATAGCTGAGTAATAGCTACTTTTAGGTTATCACTGTTGAGTAAATCACTTATAACTTGAAAACTATTGCAGTTAGAGTATTTTGTTTCAATATGTTATTCACCTATTTTGGGGTCAGCTATAACAGTGAAGTTACAGGCCTGTGGCTCATTGCATAGCTGAGTAATAGCTACTTTGAAGTTCTCACTGTTGAGTAAATCAGTTGTAATTGGAAAACTATTGCATTTTCAGAAATTTGTGTAAATATGTTATTCAGCTACTTTTGGGTCAGCTATAACATAGTGAAATTACAGACCTGTAGCTCATGGCACAACTGAGCAATAGCTATTTTCAGGTACTGACTGTTGAGTAAATCAGTTGTAACTTGAAAAATATTGCATTTGGAGTATTTTGTTAAAATATGTTGTTCACCTACTTTTGGGTCAGCTATAACATAGTGAAATTACAGACCTATAACTCATGGCATAGCTGAGCAATAGCTATTTTCGTGGTTCTCACTATTGAGTAAATCAGTTGTAACTTGAAAAATATTGCATTTACAGTATTTTGCTTAAATATGTTGTTCACCTACTTTTGGGTCAGCTATAACATAGTAAAAATTCAGACATGTAGCTCATTGCATAGCTGAGTAATAGCTACTTTGAGGTTATCACTATTGAGTAAATCAGTTGTAACTTGAAAACTATTGCATTTACAGTATTTTGTTTAAATATGTTATTCACGTAATTTTTGGTCAGCTATAACATAGTGAAATTGCAGACCTGTATGTCATGGCATAGCTGAGGTTCAGGTTCTCACTGTTGAGTAAATCATTATATCCACTGGATAGCCGCAGTGTGTAGAGAGATTTCATATAGCTAGCCTTCTCAAGTTTGCAGGATATATTAATAACCCTAAAATGTTGCCTGGGAATATTTTTGGCCTCATTTTGAAAAACAAGATGGCCGCCAGGGACATTTATTCGACTTTAAACAAGGACTTTTGTTGGCCCTCTAGAGCAATCGGTATTATAGGTAGAGATCTCAAATTTGCAGGATATGTTCATTATAAAATCTTGACTGGGAATATTTTTGGCCTCATTTTGAAAAACAAGATGGCCGCCATAGGTGTTTGTCAGTCATGAAAAGTGCTTATATCTCCCTTATTATTGGTCCTAGAGGTTTGGGATGGTAAACCAACCTGTAGGAAATCATGGGCTGTGAATCTTTTGGTGTGGTCAGATTTGACCTTTGACCCCTCCTTTAAGGTAAAACAATGATAGCCAAACTTAAAAGTGCTTATAACTCGCTTATTATTGGTCCTAGAGGTTTGGGATGGTAAACAGACATATAGGAAATCATGGGCTGGGAATCTGTTGATGTGGCCCGATTTGACTTTGGACCCCTCCTTCAAGGTCAAACGAGGATACCCAAACTTAAAAGTGCTTATAACTCGCTTATTAATGGTCATAGAAGTTTGGGATGGTAAACCAACATATAGGAAATCATGGGCTGGGATTCTTTTGGTGTGGTCAGATTTGACCTTTGGACCCCTCCTTCTAGGTCAAATGAGGACAGCCAAACTTAAAAGTGCTTATAACTCGCTTATTAATGGTCATAGAAGTTTGGGATGGTAAACCAACATATAGGAAATCATGGACTGGGATTCTTTTGGTGTGGTCAGATTTGACCTTTGGACCCCTCCTTCTAGCTCAAATGAGGACAGCCAAACTTAAAAGTGCTTATAATTCGCTTATTATTGGTCCTAGAGGTTTGGGATGGTAAACCAACCTATAGGAAATCATGGGCTGGGAATGTTTTTGTGTGGTTGGATTTGACCTTGGACCCCTTCTTCAAGGTGGAACGAGGATATTGCATTTGCAATATTTCTTTAAATATGTTTTAACCTACTTTTTACACTTAAACAGTTACCTTGTTACTTTCCTTCATAATACCATTTACAGGGCACAACTTTTTTGTCCTTTTCTTCTGTCAGCTTCGGAATTTCTTTCGAACATGCTGTTCAATTACCATTTACTGTACTTCTGTACAGCACTTTCCCTGATAATTATGCTTTCCTCTCATTATCACCTTCACAAATCAAAAACACTCAGCTGACACAGTGCCCATTCACGGGCACTCTCCTCTTGTTATTAAGCGTCCCGCAAGGGACGCTTGTTTGTGTATGGGAGAGCTTCTGGCTCCGCCGGCTCCGCATTTTGTTTTCCTTATAACTCTCTAACCGTTAGGCGGATTCTTTTCAAATTTGGCAGGTTTAGGCAGTAGCCTTGGGGAATTTTTTTGAATATGCTGCAGTGACATTTCAACCAATCAGAGAGGTCACATGACCAAAAATGTCTTTTTTCGATGGGGAAGCTTGTCCGGATGATAACTTGAAAGGAATTTTATCAATTCACCTGAAACTTGGCAAATACATTCATTCTATTAAAATCTGGAAATCATTAGATTTTGGCATTGATTGGTCAAGAAATGGCCGAGTAATTAATGATTAATTAATCATTACGAATTTTCCAAATAAGGAAAACACAAAAATGCTTATATCTCGAAAACCGTGCTAGATAGAGCGATTTCGACGAAATTTTTGACCCACAGGGTATCTCTGCGGAGTAGTTTTCCCAATTTTCAAAAAAATTTTGTCTCGCCAAAAATGGCGGCCATTTTGAATTTTCGAAATTTTCGCAAAAATTGCAAAACACAAAAATGCTTATATCTCAAAAACCGTGCTAGATAGAGCGATTTCAACGAAATTTTTGACCCACTGGGTATCTCTGCAGAGTAGCCATGCCAATTTTCAAAAAAATTTTCTCTTGCCAAAAATGGCGGCCATTTTGAATTTCGAATTTTTGCGCAAAAATTGCAAAACACGAAAATGCTAATATTTCGAAAACCGTGCTACATAGAGCGATTTCGACGAAATTTTTTATCTTCAGGGTATCTCTGCAGAGCAGCTATCCCAAAGAGCTTTCACTTGGTGAAGTTTCAGACCCATAGCTAATTGCTCACCTACTCAAAAAGAGTAAATGCGAATTACCTCTAAAAGTATTGCAGATGGCCAATTTTTCTCAAATAACTCATTCACCTACTTTTGGAAGAGCTTTCACATGGTGAAGTTTCAGACCCATAGCTAATTACTCACCTACTCAAAATGAGTAAATGCGAATTATCTCTAAAAGTATTGCAGATAGCCAATTTTTCTCAAATAACTCATTCACCTACTTTTGGGAGAGCTTTCACTTGGTGAAGTTTCAGACCCATAGCTAATTATTTACCTACTCAAAATGAGTAAATGCTAATTATCTGTAAAAGTATTGCGGATACCCAATTTTTATCAAATAACTCATTCATCTACTTGTGGGAGAGCTTTCACATGGTGAAGTTTCAGACCCATAGCTAATTACTCACCTACTCAAAATGAGTAAATGCGAATTATCTCTAAAAGTATTGCAGATAGCCAATTTTTCTCAAATAACTCATTCACCTACTTTTGGGAGAGCTTTCACTTGGTGAAGTTTCAGACCCATAGCTAATTACTCACCTACTCAAAATGAGTAAATGCGAATTATCTCTAAAAGTATTGCAGATAGCCAATTTTTCTCAAATAACTCATTCACCTACTTTTGGGAGAGCTTTCACTTGGTGAAGTTTCAGACCCATAGCTAATTACTCACCTACTCAAAATGAGTAAATGCGAATTATCTCTAAAAGTATTGCAGATAGCCAATTTTTCTCAAATAACTCATTCACCTACTTTTGGGAGAGCTTTCACTTGGTGAAGTTTCAGACCCATAGCTAATTACTCACCTACTCAAAATGAGTAAATGCGAATTATCTCTAAAAGTATTGCAGATAGCCAATTTTTCTCAAATAACTCATTCACCTACTTTTGGGAGAGCTTTCACTTGGTGAAGTTTCAGACCCATAGCTAACTACTCACCTACTCAAAATGAGTAAATGCAAATTATCTCTAAAAGTATTGCAGATAGCCAATTTTTGTCAAATTAATCATTCACCTACTTTTGGGAGAGCTTTCACTTGGTGAAGTTTCAGACCCATAGCTAATTACTCACCTACTGAAAATGAGTAAATGTGAATTATCTCTAAAAGTATTGCAGATAGCCAATTTTTCTCAAATAACTCATTCACCTACTTTTGGGAGAGCTTTCACTTGGTGAAGTTTCAGACCCATAGCTAATTACTCACCTACTCAAAATGAGTAAATGCGAATTATCTCTAAAAGTATTGCAGATAGCCAATTTTTCTCAAATAACTCATTCACCTACTTTTGGGAGAGCTTTCACTTGGTGAAGTTTCAGACCCATAGCTAACTACTCACCTACTCAAAATGAGTAAATGCAAATTATCTCTAAAAGTATTGCAGATAGCCAATTTTTGTCAAATTAATCATTCACCTACTTTTGGGAGAGCTTTCACTTGGTGAAGTTTCAGACCCATAGCTAATTACTCACCTACTGAAAATGAGTAAATGTGAATTATCTCTAAAAGTATTGCAGATAGCCAATTTTTCTCAAATAACTCATTCACCTACTTTTGGGAGAGCTTTCACTTGGTGAAGTTTCAGACCCATAGCTAATTACTCACCTACTCAAAATGAGTAAATGCGAATTATCTCTAAAAGTATTGCAGATAGCCAATTTTTCTCAAATAACTCATTCACCTACTTTTGGGAGAGCTTTCACTTGGTGAAGTTTCAGACCCATAGCTAATTACTCACCTACTCAAAATGAGTAAATGCGAATTATCTCTAAAAGTATTGCAGATAGCCAATTTTTCTCAAATAACTCATTCACCTACTTTTGGGAGAGCTTTCACTTAGTGAAGTTTCAGACCCATAGCTAATTACTCACCTACTCAAAATGAGTAAATGCGAATTATCTCTAAAAGTATTGCAGATAGCCAATTTTTCTCAAATAACTCATTCACCTACTTTTGGGAGAGCTTTCACTTGGTGAAGTTTCAGACCCATAGCTAATTACTCACCTACTCAAAATGAGTAAATGCGAATTATCTCTAAAAGTATTGCAGATAGCCAGTTTTTCTCAAATTAATCATTCACCTACTTTTGGGAGAGCTTTCACTTGGTGAAGTTTCAGACCCATAGCTAATTACTCACCTACTCAAAATGAGTAAATGCGAATTATCTCTAAAAGTATTGCAGATAGCCAATTTTTCTCAAATAACTCATTCACCTACTTTTGGGAGAGCTTTCACTTGGTAAAGTTTCAGACCCATAGCTAATTACTCACCTACTCAAAATGAGTAAATGCGAATTATCTCTAAAAGTATTGCAGATAGCCAGTTTTTCTCAAATTAATCATTCACCTACTTTTGGGAGAGCTTTCACTTGGTGAAGTTTCAGACCCATAGCTAATTACTCACCTACTCAAAATGAGTAAATGCGAATTATCTCTAAAAGTATTGCAGATAGCCAATTTTTCTCAAATAACTCATTCACCTACTTTTGGGAGAGCTTTCATTTGGTGAAGTTTCAGACCCATAGCTAATTACTCCCCTACTCAAAATGAGTAAATGCGAATTATCTCTAAAAGTATTGCAGATAGCTAATTTTTCTCAAATTAATCATTCACCTACTTTTGGGAGAGCTTTCACTTGGTGAAGTTTCAGACCCATAGCTAATTACTCACCTACTCAAAATGAGTAAATGCGAATTATCTCTAAAAGTATTGCAGATAGCCAATTTTTCTCAAATAACTCATTCACCTACTTTTGGGAGAGCTTTCACTCTGTGAAGTTTCAGACCCATAGTTATTTATTCACCTACTCAAAATGAGTAAATGCGAATTATCTGTAAAAGTATTGCGGATACCCAATTTTTATCAAATACTCATTCATCTACTTGTGGGAGAGCTTTCACATGGTGAAGTTTCAGACCCATAGCTAATTACTCACCTACTCAAAATGAGTAAATGCGAATTATCTCTAAAAGTATTGCAGATAGCCAATTTTTCTCAAATAACTCATTCACCTACTTTTGGGAGAGCTTTCACTTGGTGAAGTTTCAGACCCATAGATAATTATTCACCTACTCAAAGTGAGTAAATGTGAATTATCTCTTAATAGTATTGCAGATAGCCAATTTTTCTCAAATAACTCATTCACCTACTTTTGGAAGACCTTTCACACACGAAAATGAAAAATTGTGAATATCTCGGAAAAGCTATTTCTTCTGCTTTAATGCTCGGCGGGAGATACACACCACGGCAGTGGTCTTGACAAAAATTTTTGTCTCCCCAAAAATGGTGGCCATTTTGAATTTTCAAAGTTTTTGCAAAACACAAAAATGCTTATATCTCGAAAACCGTGCTATATGGAGTGAACTCAACAAAATTTTGGACCTGCTGGGTATCTCTGCAGAGTAGCCATGCCAATTTTCAAAATATTTTTGTCTCGCCAAATATAGAGGACATTTTTAATTTTTTTATTTTTTGCAAAACACAAAAATGCTTATATCTTGAAAACCGTGCTAGATAGAGCAGACTGCGCTGACTTTGGTTGCCACAACAGTATAAGGCTAGAAACGAAGCATTTTCTTAATACTTTAGCACTCACCTTTATATCCTTTTCGGGACGCTTTGTTTTTGCTATGCAAAAACATTATCTTTTTTTTTTGCGAGCGATCCTCTAGTTATAACCTTCCAGCTCTCAAGTATACTTACAACAAGGTTTTCTCTATTTGAAATACTATTGCTACACTTAATTTTTTTTACCATTTATAGACTATTGGTAAAATGAGTTTTTAAAAGATGAACAATATTATTTAACTCAGCACGTCAGTTAAATCACTTTGCAATGCTTTAGTGGTGAAGGTAACAAAATACCTCTAATATTCAAATTATGAAACCCATTTTTGTGTCTACCTCAGCAAAATATAAGCTTCATTCCTTTCTCACCTTTTTTAAAAAGGGCCTTTAGTAGAGAAAATAACTTGCAAGAGAAAGAAAATGTATGTAGAGATAAAGTATTAAAACAAGACAATTCAATAGCAAGATGACAGCATTAATCAGTACACTAAAAATTTTGAAGCTGTAGAATTTGTTACATGTAATTGGAGAATAGCTATCAATGGAAAAACACAAGTATTTAAAAGTGCATATGATAATCAGTTTCAGCAATCGAAAGATCTTTGTCATAAGACAAAAATGTCTCAAATATTGCAGGTGAACACACTTTGGCAAAGTTAAAGGTCACACCATGATGCACACCTACAACCCCTAACCAATGTCCCTACCAAGTATCATCCTTCTACACTTTATGGAATCACAGAAATAACCCAGACAATATTTTAAAACTCATGGTCACTACAACAAGGTCAAAGGGCAAATAAAGGTCACACCAAGATGTTGCACACCTACACCCCCTAACCGATGTCCCTACCAAGCATCAACTTCCTACACCTTATGGTTTCCGAGATATAGCTCGGACAAGATTTTACAGGTCAAGGTCACTATGGCAAGGTCAAAGGTCAAATGAAGGTCACACTATGACGTTGCACACCTACTGCCCCTAACCAATGTCCCTACCAAATAACAACTTCCTACACCTTACAGTTACCGAGGTATAGCCCGGACAAACTTTTTTCAGCCGACACCCGTCTGCCCAATCGCCCGCCCGCCCATCTGGTCACCATGGGTGAAAACAATACCCCGACAGCACTTAAGGGCTGTGGGGAAAAAACAAAACACAATATTCTCTACGTCCAAATAAGCAAAATATTCTCTACGTCCAGATAAGCAAAATATTCAAACCTTTTAAACCATAATTTAGTCATTGCTAACCCCTATATATCCTGGAATGACATCCAGTTTTCTTAAAAAGGGCCTTTGTTTTAATGACACACAGATCCTTCACGGGTTCTGTGCGGAATCGCTATCAAGAGATTTCGGAGGCAAAATCTTTAGTATCTTGTGGCAGCTAGTGTTCAATTGACCTGGCGCCCTTATAATATCTTAATGTTTACCTGTGGAAAGCTACCTTGAATGTCTTGGAAGGTGTACTTGTTACTAAGGCGAACTGTAAACAGGGTTGGGACAAATACAGAAAAAAAATTACAAATACAGTAATTTCTGCATCGGCAAATTCAGATTTTTAGAAGGCAAATAGAGATAAACAGAGTCCAAATATAAATGTAAATACATCCAGCTAGAACCCCAAACTGCAATTAGGGATAAAGTGTTTTTGATGTAAGTGAAAACATTATAAAACAGGTATTTTGTGGTTCATTTACAAGGTACTGTGTAGTGACCAATGGCCCTGTTATCATTAGTTTGATGTTTCTGTAATTTTATAATTGTGTGATGTGGTTTTTTATGATTGTATAATACATTGCCCACACTTATAATGGTATTTTCATATCACTCCTAAATAAGTGTAAGGCCACCTTACATTAACCTTAAGCAAATTTAAGTGATAGATCAGCCTAAGCCTCTTACACTGAGACAACAGGTAACTGGGGTTGAAGGGGGTTGTGGCTTCCCTCTGTATTTTTTGTTTAATTTGACACTGTACAAACAATGCTACTTGTGAATGACTGGGAACATTGATCTACTTCTCACTTTGCCTTTAGTAGAAAGCTTAAGTAAATGGAGTAACATTTAAGGTGTGTATGACACAAGAAATAATATCTGTATTTGGGTATTTTATATGTATTTGATCAAATACACTTAAATACAATGATCAAATATAAATACAAGAACAAATACACAGATTTTGAAAATTGCAAATACAGATACAAATACATGTTTTTGGATGAATTTAAATACAAATATAAATACAGATTTGTACCTAACCCTCACTGTAACCATGGCCAAACATGGCCTACCATGACCATGGTCCTGTGACTGTTGTCAAACATATGGTTGACCATATAAAATGGCACCATGGCCATGTGACCATGGTCATCAATGGACAAAGAGTGTGGATACTGACCATGGTCTACCATGCATGGTCTAAAATGGTCATAAAACCTGGTCTTATTATGGTCCTCAGTACTGTTTATAATCTAATAATCTTTTAAGAAAAAATTCAAATATCACATCAAATGAACTAATCTTGTTCCTGCAAGTTCATATTCCACTTTTCCAGCTTCAATCTGGCGTCATGTTGTCCAAAACAAATTGCATCTAAAATACTAACTTTGTAGGTTTTCCCTGCAAACTTTGCATCCCTTTGTGTAATCACAGTTTTCCTTTCTTGGATATATATGGCTGGCACATTCCGTTTTAGTTAGAATCCATATTTATCATAATGTCCCAATCCATAACACTACCAAAGACATAATATTCTATTGTTATTTCTTGAAGTGCTCACAAAATGGGTTTGTAGAAACTTTGATATCAACATCAAAATTAATTTAACTCCTCACTTAAAAGCACAACAACTGTCGAACATCAAACTGCCATTTAATATTTCCCTCCAAAATCTGGGCCTATGACAAACAGGACTCAACTGAACCATTCCATTGTAGAAATTCAGGCCAACTTAAGTTCAATTTTGACATTAAAAATGTGAATACAGGTATCATAGATATACCAAACTTATTTCCATCTCTTAAATAATAACTTTATTGTTGTATAAAATTTTTTTGAGTTACCCCTGTTGATAATATGGCAGTTGGATTTAAATTTAAGTATTTAATGTGGCTTAAGTTTTTATATCTGGACTGAAAAAATAAGTATATTTTTTTTTTAAATCTCAAAACTTATTAAACTTACATAAATATAATGGGGAGGCTTTACAGCAACATTGATTTGCAAATTTAATAAGTAAATTAAATTTAAGTTAATACCCTATCAATGGACAATTGCTAATCCGGTCAGCGCAGACCAGCCGCCAAACGTAAGAAAAAGACCTCCTGTGTTTTCACCAGCCGGCCGCTCCCAGTACTGTGCACTCGCCAGGTGGCGCATCATACTTCCTTCCTGTCTACACAGCATCACATCATAGCATCTTTTTCATTGTCTAAACCAATTAGACCCCTACTAAGCTGATAGCGGGGTCGGTGGGAGGGTCTTGTGTGTCCATTGGATAGGGTATTAACTTATAAAAATTTCCTTATGTATGAGGCCCTAGGAGCCATGCATGGAGATTTAGGTCTGTCAGATTTATGTGAAGGATCTGATTGAAGGGCTGTGTCAACAGGTTGGGTAGATTGGGCAGGCTCAGTGGGATTTGGCTAGACATGGTCACTAGATCCCAAAACCAAGGCATGTTGGGCCACCCCGGAGCAATCAGAATGATTCTCTTGCATGGGGAGTCCTGCAACTTCTCCACCACTTTGGCCAATATGGCTGCTATTGGGAAGGCATATGCGTCCAGATCTTCCCATGAGAGGTTGAGTGCATCCACTGCTGAGGCCAGGGGATCCGGTACCGGTGAAACAAAAAGAGGTAACTTGTTGAACCTCGTGGCAAAAAGGTCTTTTTATTGCGTTAATACATCCTATCCAATGGACAATTGCTTTACCGGTCAGCGCGACTGGTCCCGCCAAATGTCAGAAAAAGACGTCCTGTATATAATACCAGCAGGACCGGTCACAGAGTGTGCATTCGCCAGGTGGCGCATAGTACTTCCTTGCTGTCAAGACAACGTGACGTCATCGCATCTTTTTTGTTTGGCGCGAAAGAGTGTGCAGACGTTTTTCTTCAGTGATACGTTTTTGAAGTTTTACAACGAACTCTTCCATTTTATTTTAATTCAAGCAGTACGGATTAATTTTGCTAGTTTACTGATCATCATGTCGTCTCCTGGACAGAAACAAGGTTCTTGCGGGCACGTTATGGCCATTTTCGACAACCACAAGAAATGCGAGACGACCCCTGTGTCAAGAAATTAGATTGCCAGATATGTAAGGCATTTACGCCTTCTCAGATTGCTCAACTGGCCACTCCGACTTACAAGGCAAGAAAAGAATGTGGAGAGCAGAAGAAATCAGAAGCTTGCAGTGACACGACCCCCACTCTCATGGACCCATCAGAGGTCACTCTTTTGGGACGGGGTACTGACAAGGCGTCTTCTGTTGAATCTACTCCCAAGCAGAAGAAGCGTTCTTGGCTCTCCAAGATCCAGCAAACTCAAACACAGCAGTAAACCAACTTCAGATGATCTCAAGTCCCTTGATGACAAGTGGAGTGAGAGGTTTTCCTATCTAGAAGCTATGCATTTTAATCAGTCCTTTGCTGTTCCGGTGAGACCTGTCAATACTGCTCCTGTTGTACCCAGAGAACACCCTTTCTTTGCTCCGGGTGCTTCTACTAGTGTTATGGTGGCTGACAATGCTGGCTCCGGTCTTGCTCAGACTGCCAGTGTTTCTTCTCAGTTGACGGCTACCCAACCTCCGCTGGGGGTTCCTAGTACGAGTGCTGTGAGAGATGAGAATGGGAGTGCTACCTGTCCTGTTCAGGGTCCCGGTACCTCTGATGTGGCCACCCAGCCTTTACAGGCTTCCGGTGCTGAGTTAGCCACCCAACCTGTACAGGCTCCCGGTGCAGGAACAGCCACCCAGCCTACACAGGCTCCCGGTGCAGGTCCTGAAGTTCTGCCCACCGGAAATGAGTCTACGCAGTTGAACCAGTCACTTCCTGGTGTACGACCTGATGAGTTTGCCGACAGCGAGGTAGAAGTGGATGGGGAACCGGCTTCACCAGCTAGTGTTCACGTCCCGGGTGATGTACCGGTTGATGTGACTGACCAGGACCTCTCTGAAGATGCTAACTACAGGGAGACTATCAGAGGGGTCAGATCCTTCATGGGCTGGCATCAGATCCCTGACTATGACCAGTCATCTTCCTCCCTGGATGATAATCCGTTTGCCGGTTCCCGAACCCAACCAACCGGTAAAGTCTCAGTGAGGTTACCTGTAGATGAGTGGCTGTGCAGTGAATTTGAGAGACTCAATGTTACTGTTGCTGAAGGTTATCCTTCCAGGAACTCAGAGACTGCTGGACTACTCTGGGACCAGTTTGTGAAGACACCCAGGTCATCAAAATGGTATGCTATGTATACAGATAAGAAGGTCTCTGCTTCTACAAGTGTACGTGACTGGTCTCTGGAACTGGCCAAACTCAACAGTATCTTTACCAGAGTGGCCAGACGTACTTTGCCTTCTGCCTCTGCTTCCCGTACTTTTAGCCAGGACACCTTGAGAAGGTGAGGGTGTTGAGAGGGCGTTCCGGGAACAGTCAGTCATGTGTAATCAGGCTGCTGGTCTGTCGAGATGTTTGACAAAAGTACAGGACTCCATGGTTACACAGTTGAAGTCACTCAGAGTGGACACCGGGAAAGGCAAGGTAGCAGAGAGAACGCAGCAAGCTGTTGAAGAACTTGAATATCTGGTGACTTTCAACCGTTCAATTTCACAAGCAATGCGACGTACAATGCAGGATCTCTCAGAGGGAGTTTTTATCAGCATGGCCAACCTCACTCTGGCACGTCGAGACAGTTATTTGGAATTTCTGCGTGGTGGGGTAAAGCCAGATACCTTAACTGCCTTACGTATAGCACCAGTTCATCTTAACTCACTGTTTCTGGACAGTTTGCTGGTGAAGGCTGAAGATGAAATTTCCTGTAGTGAAGAGAGGCATTCTTCTGGCAGTGTACACAGGAAACCAGATGTTTTCATCCGTACGTTTCCTCAAATGACAGATCAACACAACAACCAGACCGGAAGTCCACTGCACCGGCCTAGAAGCAGATTAGAGACCGGCAAGTTGTACAGAAAGGTCGTGGTAAAGCCTCAAACTTCACCCAAGGGCTTCAAGAAACATAAATGACAATTACTGTGTTGTAAAAAAGAGCGAGACTGTAGTTTTACATGTAAACTCTTTTGCTGCAAATGTTCCTTTTGTCACCGGGTTGCCACAAAAGAAAGGTGTAAATCCCAATTATTGTTGTACCCATACAGAAATAAAGCATGTGAACGATATTTCCTTGAGTTCTGTAACTTTTGTCACAAATATCCCAACTGTTGTCACACATTCACCTGTAGGGGCAAGGCTTCAGCAGTTCTGGAAGAAATGGGAAGCTCTGGGTTCGAGTCCAAAGGTAGTCACAATACTGAGAGAAGGCTACACCCTTCCCTTTCAGTTCACACCCAACCTAACCAGGTCACCAACGGTCATAAGCAAATATGTCAACCTACAATGACAGTCCCACCTTTTGGAGGCACTGTATCAGCTGACAAACAAAAATGCAGTCGAACCGGTGGAAAACCAAAACTCACTGGGGTTTTACAACCGGCTATTTTTGGTACCCAAACCCAACAACCGGTGGAGACCCATCCTGGACCTGAGCACTCTGAACACCTTCCTAAACACAGTCGTTCAAAATGGAGACCCCAGAGACAATAAGAACCTCCCTGCAGGTAGGGGAGTGGGTCACTTCCATAGACTTCAAGGATGCATACTTCCACATACCAATTCACAGTCAGTCCAGGAA
Source organism: Sabellastarte sp. h YS-2021 (assembly GCA_964017235.1). NCBI lineage: Eukaryota > Metazoa > Annelida > Polychaeta > Sabellida > Sabellidae > Sabellastarte > Sabellastarte sp. h YS-2021. The sequence goes on along the minus strand of OZ024931.1, from coordinate 15,093,830 downwards.
GTACATGTGTTTTCACATCCAGGGTCGGTCCTACCAGTTCAAGGCCCTACCCTTTGGTCTGTCCACAGCACCCATGGAGTTCACAGTGGTGGCCAAGGAGGTTAAACTGATGGCTTTACAGAGGGGTATAAGAATCCACCAGTACCTAGACGACTGGTTGGTGAGAGCCACATCCCATCAAATTTGTCTCCAGCATACACTGACCTTGGTAGCTCTCTGTCGAGAACTAGGTTGGCTGGTGAACAAGGAAAAGTAAGAACTGGACCCAAAACAGGTCTTCAACTTCGTAGGTTACCAGTTCGACCTCAGGGAAGGCAAGGTCAGACCCACACCAGAGCGTTGGCAGACCTTAACAGACAAGATATTGTCAATCCTGTCTGGTCCGGTGTGCCCGGTCCAGAAGTTCATGTCCCTTATAGGCCTGCTAACAGCCACAGAAAAGCAAGTCCACCTAGGGCGACTTCATATGAGGCCCATACAGTGGCACTTGAAAACCAACTGGAGGGTACCAGAGTCACTGGAAAAGGTGATACCCGTTCCCAGGTCGCTCCACCATCACTTAAAATGGTGGCTGGAGGAAAGCAATGTTCTTCCAGGTCAACCATTACACCCTCTAAAACATGCTCTGCAAATATTTACAGACGCATCAAAAGAAGGGTGGGGCGCTCACTTAAACGAGCGCACTGCAAGGGGAACCTGGTCAGTTCCAGAAAGCAAGTTGCACATAAATTACCTGGAGCTAAAAGCGGTCTTTTTGGCCTTAAAAGAGTTCCAAGACCTCTGTTCAAACAACATAGTCCTGGTAGCCACAGACAACACAACAGTGGTTGCCTATATCAACAAAGAAGGGGGGATGAAGTCGGGCTCCCTGTGTGCCTACTGTGGAGAATCATGTCCTGGTGCACCAGGAAACAGGTAACCCTCAAGGCACATCACATCCCCGGCCGGCTGAACGTGATAGCAGACAAGCTATCCAGACATGGCAAGACCATTCAGACAGAATGGTACCTTCACCCAGAGGTGTTCAAAGCTATATGCTCCCGGTGGCACCAGCCACAAGTGGACCTGTTTGCCACGAGGTTCAACAACAAACTACCACAGTTTGTGTCACCGGTTCCGGACCCCCAGGCATGGGCAGTGGATGCACTCAGCCTAGCATGGGAAAATCTGGACCCATATGCCTTCCCACCAGCAGCCAGCTTCGGCAAAGTGGTGGAGAAGTTGCAGGACTATCCATGCAGCAGGATCATTCTGATTGCTTCAGGGTGGCCCAACATGCCCTGGTTTTGGGATCTAGTGGCAATGTCCAGTCAGATCTCTTTGTGTCTGCCCAACCTGCCCAATCTGGTATCTCAACCCTTCAACCAGAACTTGCACAGGTACTTGTCAAACCTGAACCTTCATGACTGGCTCCTAGAGCCACAGCAATCAAGGAGCAGGGCTTCTCTGAGGCAGTGGCAGCACGAATTGAGGCTCCTCAAAGAGGATCAACCAGATCTGTCTATGAGGCAAAGTGGACCATTTTTACAAAGTGGTGCCTCAGTAATCAGGTGGACTTCAGGGCACCACCTCTGAAAGCCATAGCTGACTTCCTGTTGTACTTATTTCAGGACAGGAAGTTGCAACCTGGTACCATTGATGGTTACAGATCAGCCATTGCTGACACATTGGGCAACTCTACCATTAATGTCAGCAAAGATGAAAATCTTACCCGTCTCCTGGATAGTTTACATAGAGACAGGCCCAAGGGAAGGAGGGGTATTCCCTCCTGGAACCGGTCCCTGGTCTTACACCAGCTGACTAAGGCTCCTTTAGAACCTTTAAAAGAGGCCTCACTGAAACACTTGACCTTCAAGACTGTTTTTCTGTTGGCCCTGGGTTCTGGTAACCGCAGAAGTGAGATCCATGCGAGGCTTCATAAGAACATCAGACACCAGTCAGACTGGTCTAAGGTGTCCTTGTACCCCTGACCCAGCTTTCTGTCCAAGAATCAGCTGGCTAAGGAGGGTCCAGATAGTGTGGCCCCAGTGGTCATCCCAGCCCTGGCCCCCACTCTGGACAAGTCACTCAAGGGTAACAGGTCCCTGTGTCCAGTCAGAGCCCTTCGCTATTACTTGGACAGGACCTCAGATATTAGGCAGAACAAGGAGCTGGTCTTTGTCTCCTTCAAAAAGGGTTTTGATAAAGACATCTCACCTGCCACCATCTCCTCTTGGATCAAACAAACTGTGACCCTTTGTTATGAGCTCTCTGACCAGGAGGCCCTCACACTGCATCAGGTCAAAGCCCATGATGTCAGGGCCTTTGCTGCTTCTAAGGCCTTCCAGTCGGGGGTCTCCTTAGAGCAGATTCTGTCAGCCTGTCACTGGAAATCTCACAACACCTTCACACAATTTTATTTGAAGGATGTGGCATGGGCTGACACAGAGCTTTTTCACTTAGGGCCAGTGGTGGCTGCCCAACAGGTCCACCACCACCATGCCCAAAAATGAGGAGATATGTACAAATGTAAATATGTACATACCTTGTACAGTTGTATATAATAAAAAAAACCAACAAAACTGTGTCTTGCTTCCTTTGGGAAGTTTATTTCTTATGGGACTGAACTCAACCCTCTCTTCCTATTCTCAGAGCAGGTCTGAGCAAAAAAAAAAGGGGGGGGGGCAACCTTGGACTTCCGGTTAACCAGTTAGTCTTAGCCGACCTTGACTTTTTGGGTCATCTGACCCTAGGTCAAAATGGGCCTTATCAGTTTTGTTCTTTTATCAGTTCATGTATGTCCCTAGCAGCTTACCCGCCTTCCAAGCGGTAGTTATTCAGCAATTGTCCATTGGATAGGATGTATTAACGCAATAAAATTGCAAATTTAATAAGTAAACTAGACCTAGCGCATCGGAGAACCAATGCAAATTGTATCCACCGTAAAGACAATGCACCAAAACCTCTAGTACCAATAACAAGCGAGTTATAAGCACTTTTAAGTTTGGCTATCCTCATTTGACCTTGAAGAGGGGCCCAAGGTCAAATCCGACGACACCAGAAGATTCCAAGTGCATGATTTCCTATATGTTGGTTTACCATCCGAAACATCTAGGACCAATAATAAGAGAGTTATAAGCACTTTTTAGTTTGGCTGTCCTCATTTGACCTTGACCGTGGGGCCCAAGGTCAAATCCGACCACACCAGAAGATTCCCAGCAGATGATTTCCAATGTGTTGGTTTACCATCCAAACCTCTAGGACCAATAATAAGCGAGTTATAAGCACTTTTACCTTTGGCTATCCTCATTTCACCTTGAAGGAGGGGCCCAAGGTCAAATCTGACCACACCAGAAGATTCTCAGCCCATGATTTTCTATATGCTGGTTTACCATCCCAAACCTCTACGACCAATAATAAGCGAGTTATAAGCACTTTTAAGTTTGGCTATCCTCATTTAACCTCGAAGAAGGGGCCCAAGGTCAAATCCGACCTCACCAAAAGATTCCCAGCCCATGATTTTCTATATGTTGGTTTACCGTCCCAAACCTCTAGGACCAATAATAAGCAAGTTATAGGCACTTTTACCTTTGGCTATCCTCGTTTGACCTTGAAGGAGGGGCCCAAGGTCAAATCCGACCACACCAAAAGATTCCCAGCCCATGATTTTCTATATGTTGGTTTACCATCCCAAGCCTCTAGGATCGATAATAAGCGAGTTATAAGCACTTTTAAGTTTGGCTATCCTCGTTTGACCTTGAAGGAGGGGTCCAAGGTCAAATCCGACCACGCCAGAAGATTCCCAGCCCATGATTTTCTATATGTTAGTTTACCATCCCAAACCTCTACGACCAATAATAAGCGTGTTATAGGCACTTTTACCTTTGGCTATCCTCGTTTGACCTTGAAGAAGGGGCCCAAGGTCAAATCCGACCACACCAGAAGATTCCCAGGCCATGATTTTCTATATGTTGGTTTACCATCCCAAACCTCTAGGACCAATAATAAGCGAGTTATAAGCACTTTTAAGTTTGGCTGTCCTCGTTTGACCTTGAAGGAGGGGCCCAAGGTCAAATCCGACCAGGTCAGAAGATTCCTAGCCCATGATTTCCTATAGGTTGGTTTACCATCCCAAACCTCTAGGACCAATAATAAGCAAGTTATAAGCACTTTTACCTTTGCCTATCCTCATTTGACCTTGAAGGAGGGGCCCAAGGTCAAATCCGACCACACCAGAAGATTCCCAGCCCATGATTTTCTATATGCTGGTTTACCATCCAAAACCTCTAGGACCAATAATAAGCGAGTTATAAGCACTTTTCAGTTTGGCTGTCCTCGTTTGACCTTGAATGAGGGGCCCAAGGTCAAATCCGACCTCACCAAAAGATTCCCAGCCCATGATTTTCTATATGTTGGTTTACCGTCCCAAACCTCTAGGACCAATAATAAGCAAGTTATAGGCACTTTTACCTTTGGCTATCCTCGTTTGACCTTGAAGGAGGGGCCCAAGGTCAAATCCGACCACACCAAAAGATTCCCAGCCCATGATTTCCTATAGGTTGGTTGACCATCCCAAACCTCTAGAATCGATAATAAGCGAGTTATAAGCACTTATAAGTTTGGCTATCCTCGTTTGACCTTGAAGGAGGGGTCCAAGGTCAAATGTGACCACATCAGAAGATTCACAGCACATGATTTCCTATAGGTTGGTTCACCATCCCAAACCTCTAGAATCGATAATAAGTGAGTTATAAGCACTTATAAGTTTGGCTATCCTCGTTTGACCTTGAAGGAGGGGTCCAAGGTCAAATGTGACCACATCAGAAGATTCACAGCACATGATTTCCTATAGGTTGGCTTCACATTGCCAACCTCTAGGACTAATAATAAGGGAGATATAGGCACTTTTAAAGTCCGCTATGTGGGTTACTTCGGCACTCCGTGGATGACCTTGAATTAGGAGCTTCAAGGTCAAATGTGTGCAAGGTTATAGAGGACATGTATATGTGTCATACATATCACCTGTGAAGAGATTCAACCTTCTACCTATGAGGAACAGCCAGTAGAAAAATGTAGATTATTTTCAAAGAAATGCCCCTGGCGGCCATCTTGTTTTTCAGAATGAGGCTATTTTCCTTCCCAGAGAAGCTTACCCCCCAATGAAGATATCCTGCAAATTTGGTGAACCTAGCTGCTGTTGTTTTCCTCTTAGAGCGTTAACGCCGAAAATCTCTCTACGCGCGGCGGCGTAGCGGACGCTAAACCAAAGCATCCGGTGGATACAATTAAATTTTTATAAGTTAATACCCTATCCAATGGACAGGCAAGGCCCACCCATCCGGTCCCGCTATCAGCTTACTAGAGGTCTTAATAGGATTAGACACGAAAAAGATGCGAGGACGTCATGTTGTCTCGACAGCAAGGAAGTACTACGCGCCACCTGGCGAATGCACACTCTGTGACCGGTCCTGCTGGTATTATATACAGGACGTCTTTTTCTAATGTTTGGCGGGACCGGTCGCGCCGAGTGGTAAAGCAATTGTTTTTATAAGGGTATTAACTTATAAAAATTTAATTTACTTATTAAATTTGCAAATTTTGGGCCGGTGCCACCTGCTGCATATTGTTTGAAAGACTTCTGGAAGGAGAGACCACTCCAGCTGGATGATCTGACCTAGCCTGGATAGCTCGTCTGCTACCACGTTCAGCCGGCCTGGAACGTGTCAGGCTTTCAGAGTCACTTGTTTTCTGGTACACCAGGTCAAGATCCTCCATAGGAGGGCACAAAGTGGGCCTGACCTCATTCCTCCTTCCTTGTTTATGTATGACACTACAAGTACTATCTTGTCTGAGCAGAGGTCTTGGAACTCTTGTAAGGCTAGAGAGACTGCTTTTAGTGCCAGATAGTTTATATGCAGCTTGCTTTCTGGAAGGGACCAGGTTCCTCTTGCAGTGTGCTTGTCTAAGTGAGCGCCCCACCCTTCTTTTGATGCGTCTGTAAATATTTGCAGAGCATGTTGAGTACATTGTCTTCTTTCATCCACCATTGTAAATGGAGGTGCCTCCTGCCTTGTTTATGTATGACACTACTGTGTTGTCGGTTGCTACAAGTACTATCTTGTTTGAGCAAAGGTCTTGGAACTCTTTAAAGCCAGAAAGACTGCTTTTAGTTCAGGGACCTGGGGATTGGGATCACCTTTTCTAGTGATACCGGTACCCTCCAGTTGTTTTTGAGATGCCACTGTATGGGTCTCATATGCAGTCGGCCAAGGTGAACTTGCTTCTCTGTGGCTGTGAGTAAACCTCCGACATGAACTGCCGGACCGGGCAAGTCGGTAGGGAAAGCAGTTTCAGTATTTTCTCTTGAAGGTTCTGCCCCCTGTCTGGTGCCAGTTTGACCCGACCGGACCTGAGGTCGAAGTGGTAGCCTACAAAAGACCTGCTTGGGCTCCAGTTCTGACTTTTCTAGATTCACTAGCCAACCTAACTTTTGACACATTTCTACCAGATCCTGTGTATGCTGGAGACAAGCCTGGTGGGATGTGGCTCTCACCAACCAGTTGTCTAGGTACTGGTGGATCCTTATACCTTTGTGTATGGCCATCAGTTTCACCTCCTTTACTACTACGGTGAACTCCATGGGTACTGTAGACAAGCCGAATGGCAGTGCCTTGAATTGGTATGTCTGACCCAGGATGTGAAATCTTAGATATTTCCTGGATTGTTCCTGTGTTGGGATGTGGAAGTAGGCGTCCTTGAAGTCTATTGAGGTCACCCACTCCCCTTGCTGGAGGGAGGTTCTGATGGTTTCTCCATTTTGAATTTTTGAGCCTTGAGGAATTGATTTAAATTGGTCAGATCTAGTATAGGTCTCCACTTGGTGTTAGTTTGGGTACTAAGAATAGGCAGTTGAAAAACCCTAGAGATCTTTGATTGTTTACCAGCTCGACTGCGTTTTTGTCCATAAGCTGATGTAATGCCTCCAACAGGTAGAGGTTCCTGTGGGGATTGACATAGCAGCTTATGATGTTTGGAGACCTTGTCAAGTTTGGCCAGATCTGAAAGGGGAGGGTGTAACCTCTTTCAGGATTTGAACTACTTTCAGACCGGCACCCAGATCTAGCCAAGTTTGCCAAAAGTTCTGAAGTCTCGCCCCTACAGGCAGATTTTGGGCAGTAATTGTGACATTTGTTACAAGTTTTACACAAGACAAATGAGTGACACAAGAAACACTTTTCACATATTTTAATTTGTACTCTTTCTGATAACAATCTGCTGACCCGGGACTTACTTCTTTCCTTTGCGAATGCCCGGGCGCAGTATGAGCAACTTTTACAACATGAGAGTTTACATATAGTGTTCATTGTCTGTCTTTGAGTTGAAATCTGGCTTCTGGCCAGCAGTCCTTCCTGTAACTTGTCTAAACAGTGATTATCATTTATAGGACTCCTGGCCCTTGGCTGGTTGGGAGGAGTACTGGTGTTTCCCTTTGCCCCTTCTACTCTGACCATGTAAAGAGATGTTCTTCCATGCTGGTCCGTCCTGTTTCTGGTATCCGACCTTTCGTCTGACCTTTCATATGGGTGGTACCGACCCTTCTTGTTGGCAGTATCTTCCTCTGCTTGTCTAATTACACTGTCAGGAAATGGTGTTCAAATGCAGGGGGGCAGTACGCAGAGCAGCCAGTGTGTCAGCTTTAATGCCAGCCTGCAGGTAAGACAAATAAGAGTCCCTTCTGATTAAAGTCAGATTGGCCATATTGACAAACACAAAGTCCCCGAGATGCTCCATCGACTTGGCCATGGCTTGACAAATACTTGAGTTGAAGTCTAATAAGTATTGCAGCTCATCAGTGGCAGTATCAACTTTGGATGCGGACTTGCCTTTGTTTTTAGTTCTGATAGCCTTCAGTTGGGACTGCATGTTTTGTTGAACCTTCAGGAGACAACAATTAAAACCGGCTGCCTGATTGCAGATAACTGAGGACTCTCTGGCTGATTTCTCCAATTTGTGTAGACTTTCCTGTGAGATAGGATGCAACTGGGGAGGGTTGGAGGCGATTCCGACCTGTCGGGCAATTCTGAGGTATGTACTGTTAAGTCTGGATGAGTCTGTATTCCAGGAAGACAAACAATCAGAAGTAACATTTTCTGGTCAGAGTGGAGCCCATACCATTTTGCCTGCAATCTGGCTGTCTTTACAAATTGATCTCTCTGGAGACCTCCTGCCTCCAAACTGCGAGAAGGGTAACCTTCGACTAATGTAAAATTGAGTTAACTGAGCTTCCTGCATAACCATTCATCTGTAGGAAGTTGTACTGACACTTTTCCTGGTTGCTGGAGTTTCGAGCCGGCAAAAGGCTTGTCCTCTGACTTAGCAGCACTAGAGTCAATGTTTGGGATATGTGTTCATCCTATGAAAGACCTAATCCCTCTCATAGGTTGTCTGTAAGTCTGTTCTTCAGAGTGGGATTGGTCGGGGTCGGTGACAGTAGCATCTTGGTCATCAGACAGTTCACCCTCTTCCACGTATATAGCCAGAGGTGGCTGGTCCGACACCACACTGTCAGAGTCGGAATAACTGTCAGACAATTCCCTTCTGGTCAGATCAAAAGCACTGGTTGATGGTTTCTGAACAACTGGTGTAGAAGTCTGTTCTGAAGCTTTTGGCCGGTCTCAAGGCAGGGGTCGGTCTGAACTAGACCCACTAGCAGAGCTGTGTTTAGGTGCGTGAGGGTCGGTACCAGTGAGGTTACATGTAGTCGGTTGGTCAGTATGCTGAGAAGGCTGGTCGGTGGGCTTGATGAAAGGCTCTTTCCTGGTCACATTAGTTGGTGGAGAATGAGTTGGTGCCACCTTAAAAGTACGGACGGTCGCTTCTTGTGGTGGTCGTTCCAGTCTTTGCTAACAGTAGGGCCTCTAGCCGGTTCAACCAGTTCGACCATTTCTGGTCAAGTTCCTCAAATCTTTGGTCGGTAGATACAGTAGCCCGTCGACTAGATGAAGATTTGGTGGGCTTATCTGACTTGACCGACTTCTTTTCTTCCACCTTCTTCTCAGCAGGTTGTGCACTCAAACTAGGCAACCTAACGGTGCCCTGGCCATCCACGACCCCCACTACTGACACATATGCCTGGTCCACAAGGGTGGGACTGAGAGTGACTGACTCAGCAGGATGTTTACTGGGAGTGGATGATGACTTGGCTTCCCGTTTTTCTTTCTTAAATTTATATGAAGGGGTTAAAAGTTGAGCTCTTTGATCAGAAGATAAGCCGGACAAACATGTTTTGTCACGGTCAACCATCAAAAACTATTGTGGCTATGGTCATCATTTTGCCTAGGTAAGAGGCCTGTTCCACCTTGGCGATAGATTTGCAATCCTATAAATTGTGAGATTAAGAGTAGATCTTTTCCATCGCAACAATTTTAAGGCCATCGTGTACAGAAGTTATTCAACTTTGCGAT